>OX418216.1:126548128-127915628 GCA_948455865.1 Conomelus anceps
TATCAATTAGTTGAGGTGAGGCTTAATTTTGATGTGAAAGGAACTCTTGTACACTATAAAAAGCTTTATCAACTAAATATATTTTCAATTGTTTTTTAAATATTTCTATATTTTCAAGACTCTTTAAAAACTGCGGTAGCTAATTGTAGAATTTCCTACCAATATAACTAGGTTTTTGTTTGAATAAGCTACTATTGTGACTCACCAAGTGATAATCTCCTCGGCTTCTTGTATTATAATCATGTACATCAAGATTTTGGTTAATATCATTCGTTTTTACATATAAAGTAGCTTCAAACCGTTAGGAGACCAAGTCTCTTGAACAACAGCCTACATGAATCCAATCTATTTACTTTTTCTATACACCTAACTGCTTTCTTTTGGATCTAATCTAAAAAATATAAATGGCACTCTTAATACAAAATACGAATTTGGAATATAATACAGTAGCACCTCCATTATCAGTCACCTACGGGAACAGAGGATGGTCGGAATGCTAAAAAGGTCGAATTATCAGGTTAGAATAAATTAAAAAATCATTTAGGCCGGGTTCACAAGTGCTACAATCGCGCGAATGTAGGTGGAACAATTATTATCGAGAGTTGCGCGATTCTAGTAGAGCACGGGATCAGATTGTGCCCTTCCCATGAGCTACACTACGCTGCCTTGTAGCCGATTCTACTAGAATCACACGCTTACAGGGATACAAACGATATAATTAGTCGACAATACTTTACTGTAATTTGAGAATATACAGAGTACTGTACTATAGACGAATATACAGAGAATAAAAATGTATTTGAGCTATAAGTAGAGAAGTATTTTGAGTTCGGATAATTGAGGTGCTACTGTACTGATATTTTAGGTTGTTTATCTTAGTAAACAAAGTAACCATTATTGATAAAATTACTAGACAACTCAACTAAGAAAAAACTCAATTTGTACAATAATGTTGTTTTAATTATTAACACTCGAGATACTGTAGTTGAGACCGCAGGAGTAGCAGTAAGTCCAGACCCTATCAAGGTTAAGCGCTGTAACCGATTACACCACTACAGCTGCAGCATTTAATTGGAAAGACATCTTCTTAACTCGTATTTTGAGAAGTATCATTAATTTATCACCCAAATAGTAGACTACAAAGAAGCTTATTGTGACTTAAGGTGAATAAAGTTTTCATCTCAGATACAAAACAGGATACATAAATCGTGTTGCTTTCCAACGGTCCCTGACGATTGATGGCTTGGACGCAGGAAAAAGCTCCGAGGTGTGCTAGCCAGTATATACACCCACCTGTTCAGTCAGACCCTGTGATGAGGTGGGAGTGGACTGATAAGCATAGAACATCAGAATTTGTTTCGGTTGGCTTTGTATAGATAAAACTATGTTAGGGTCGGTGGGGAAAAAATTCCAACCTACCTCACTCCTCGTTTGCGTAGTACGCTATTTGGACCAAAGCATCATGTTGAGGTCTAAATATTTGAAGTCGAAGTCGGCTATGGTACTAATATAGTAGACCAAAGGCGTGATAATTGTGGACTAGTGATAAATATTTTAGCAATATTTTGATGATGACACACACATTTTATGAAGTCGAAAAGCAATGACTTGACAGCACCAAAACAAGTGCCAAAAAAATGCATCAAGCCAACCTCGAGCGTGTGTGCCGATTTGTATGTGGCCTTGACTCGACCTTGAACTGTCTGTGATGGTGCGTTTGCAAACTGCATCGTCTGATCAGCGTCTTCGATGCGCAAAATAATAATGAAAGTTGTTATTTATGTGGGCTGCTCGCAGCTTGGCAGGTTGGCTTGTTTATGAGCGACCCACCCTCTTCGTCTGATTAGCCTAATTAAAAAGTTCAATCGGGCCCAATACAGCCATAAATTATTCAAATAACGAATTTTCTATCTTTTGCTGGTAGTGCCTAAATTACGTATAAAAAATTGATTTTTTCTGTACATTGGATGATTATTATGTATTTTGTAGATGTTTTTTAAGGCAATAAACTTTGGGAATAGTATAGTAAAGAATAAATCTAATAAATTAGAGGTCCAAGCTGGAGTGCCTCAGGGTCCAATACTAGGTCCATTGCTTTTTTTGTTATATGTCAACCGTTTACCTCGAGAATTAATTAGTGGTAGAGCACTCTTATTTTCAGAAGATACATCACTCATTTTCAGCAATTCCGTTCTAGATAACTTAGAAATAAATACCCATATAGGTGTGCAGTCTATTGTCCAATTCTTGAATCAGTTGAAATTAAAGATGAATAAAATAATTGGTAAAAAATGCCAATACCCTCAATTCAAAAACAAACATACCGTAATTCAAATGGAGATAAGACCATAAACGTGTTTGTAAACGATAATCAACTAGACCAGGAAGAAAACATTGCATTTCTAGGAGTTTTGTTGGATAGACGATTGACCTGGGCTCCATACATTGAGAAAATATGTTGTAAAATTTCATCTGGGGCATTTGTCCTGCGACAGCTTGCTAGATTAAATGACAAAAACTTACTTATTACAGCTTACCATGGGCTCTTACTGTCACATTCTAGGTATGCTATCTCACTATGGGGTAATTCATAAAAGCAAAACTTGATAAGATGTTTAAGATCCAAAAGAAAGCTTTAAGTGCATGGAAAGAGTAAATAAATTAAATTCATGTAGGCTGTTGTACAAGAGACTTAGTCTCCTAACTGTACCCTGCTTACATGTGTATAAAGCTACTTTATATGTAAAAAAGAGTGATATTAAGCAAAACCTTGACGTACACGATTACAATACAAGAAGCCGAGGAGATTATCACTTGTTGAGTCACAATAGTAGCTTATTCAAACAAAAACCTAGTTATATAGGTAGGAAACTCTACAACAAACTACCGCAGATTTTAAAGATTTTTACAAATATAGAAATATTTAAAAAACAATTGAAAATATATTTAGTTGATAAAGCTTTTTATAGTGTACAAGGGTTCCTTTCATATCAAAATTAGGACTCACCCCTAACTAATTGATATAGTAATCATGGTAACTAGATTGAATAACTGTTGATCTGACTTGTCCTATACTCCTTAACTGAAGTCTCCAGGACGTAATCTACAAAAAAAGTTATTGTGTTTGTATTACTTTCCTTAGTATTAGTATTATTGCCTTAGTATAGTCTATATATTTTTTAAGAAACAGTATTATTTGTATCAATGAGAATAAAACCAAAATTCATTCTTTAGGTCTTTATAGCAAGAATAGGCCTACTAAAAAATCTATTTTTCAACTCTCATATTCTCGGATATCGGATGTCAGATGAGAAAAGTGATAGATATAAATAATAGCTATATTTTACGAGATATATAATAGAATTATGTTACATAAAATATAACTGTGGATCAGCTATTCATCCTATTTAATAAGCAGCACCTTGTTGATATCTGTTGAAGAAATTCCAATGCTGGAAAATAAAGATAAAAGGAGAGTAAAAAGAAGAAAAACAAGGAAGAGAAGAAAAATGAAAAAAGATGAAACAAAAAGAGAAAAAGAAGAATAAAAATTAAAGAAGAAAGGGGAAAAGAAGAATAAATAGAGGTAAAACGAGAATGAAGAGAAGATGTAGAAGAAGATTTGATCGGTTAACCTGCTAGGTTATATAATATAATAGCGTAGTTAGTGAAGTTCATTGACGATGCAGTCGGTGGTCTTTGCTTGTGGTATGAATCAGGTCGGTCACAGAGGTGCAACCAACAACCCTGCCAGACACGTCGCAGCCATTCGTCTTTGAAATTCGTTTTAAAGTGGAAATAACTTTGCACACCGTTCTTGTCCCTTTAATAGGATCCCAGCATCCCAGTCAGCATCCTGCAGCGCGCACTTGCTATGACCTTACGATTCAATCGGCGAAACTTTGCAGACTATCACTACCAACGGACGCAACTTTCGAATCGTAAATTTGGCATTTCATTTTCAAAACTTTACAGACTTGCCAAACTCGATTGACCCGTTCGCCCGTCTCCCAACTATTTCCCTGGGGCTCGGGCTTACCAGCGCAGCCCGCAATAATGAAACCGTCTAAAATCACGAGGTTCGCCGGTTATTGCAACTCATGCTCGCCGGGGAGTTGCACGGATTTATGTCGCCGATCGCAACTTCCAGCAGCTAGCTAATAATAACTGTGGCCGTAAGGACCCCGTCAGACAACCCTCCTTCACAACTACCCCCGCACCACGCTACAACTCTTGAATTCAAATCAATGGCTATTCGTAGTCTCATCCTCCAGAGAATGGATTTGTGTCGATTTATTCATCTAGGGTTGAGAGGACCAAGAGTCCTAACTCCGCCCTTGAAGTCGATCAATCAATATCTCTCTTTCACTCTCTCTTTAGATCAAGTGCTCGAATGGACGAATTTTTGTCCAAAATTCGCCTTTTCGTGTAAATGCATCACTTAGAATTTCATTTCATTAGCTCTACCCATTAGATCACTGTTAATATTTCCTACAAATTGAAAATAGTATCAACAAGGCCTACTTTCTATGTAATGTTAAAATATTGTATGTAAGCAAATATTTGAAAAAATTGCAAATTTATCATGAATAAAGTAATCTTATCTAATCTTACTCTCTCTCTCTCACTCTCACTCACTATCTCTCTCTCTCTCTCTCTCTCTCTCTCTCTCTCTCTCTCTCTCTCTCTCCCTCTCTCTCTCTCTCTCTGTGTGTAGATACATCACAATCATATTGTAGCGGATATGAAATTGGAGAGAATTGAAAGAAGAAGAAACATTGGTTCTCGGTGTTATCTGCTATGTAAATGTTTACTTTTAAGCCATTAATTACATTGCTTTTGACACTTTTATAGTGTTTACTTGGTAATTAGTAGAATGTTCTATTTGTTTGATTAGAGATTAATGGAGTCTTATCGAATATTGTAGAAAGTTCCAGTTTCCTTGATTTATTTATTCAGAAGATGATAGAAAAATGTAGAAATTGCTCGATTGTTGACAAACCTATTTAAGGCGAACGCATTTGTAAATTAGTTCAGTTGTCTTTGAAATTTCGTCGTGATAAACAAGTTGTGACAGTTCTATATATACGTGATAATTCTTTCTCTGTGCCTTTGTTAGTGACAATTCTTTTTCCTGCTTAATTCATACCAGTGAGCTACTGAATAGTTTTTGTTTTATTACGGACTAGTGCTACGTAAGTTAAGTGTTTCGACGTTTCTTTTTGAATATTATTGGACAGTTTATTGTACAGTTGTTAATTAATATTAGATCGGCCTTTTAACTTTTAGTGATTGATTTTTGTACAGTTTATTGAAAACTCATTATCAGTTGAACAATATCGTGTTATCTGTTTTTAATTGCTTATTTTTCTGTAAGACATTACTGAACAGTGAGTGTTGTGATTATTTGTGTAAATAAAGTGCGAGTGATAAATTTAAGTGTTGTCAGCGTTATTTTAGACATAGAACCCGTAACAATATTATCGTTATCAAATTGCGTCTCATATTCATTTCGTTGAATAATTCTCCAGTTAAGCTTTGTAAAATTCATAGAACAATTACGGTACTTATATATTTTTAACAATATAGAATGTGCATTTTGTAATCTACATGAACAATAGAGAGGACCAATAGTCCTAACTCCGCCCTTGATAAATTAAAAAAAATATATTATTGTTAGATTGAAACAAAATATGTCATTTTATTTCTCAATATTTCTTTATTTATGGAAAATTGATCAAAAGTTTAAAATAACTAGAGTGACAGTGATTCTCATAAATGAGTGGGGCAGTTCCCCCACAAACTGAATAATAATTTCAACTTTGAACCCTCATATTTGACAAAATAATTGAAGGAAAAAATTTCCCAACAGCAATAAATAACATTTCAAAGCCCTAATAATATTCAATAAAAGAAACTTCGTTAAAAAAGTATGACCAAATACCCTGCGCACCGCCTTAAGCTCTCAAGATTCCAAATGCAATAATCAACATCTCATTCGAATATTTGAATAAAACCGATTAACTCCATTAGTTTTGGCCTTTTTTCAAACTCAAGTCAATTTTTCGATACATAAGTCTGACACTGTATTTCTATTAGGATGAGGCTGATGAAGATTCTCTTTAGAAGTGAAATGCATCCCTCCAGTATCTCCAGTATAAGCGAGTAAAAGTTATAATTTAAATAGAAATGCAGTGTCAGTTCATTGGCAATAAATTATAATATTGTTAAAAATTAAAATATTCTTGTAGGTATTTTTGTACTCAATTTTTCGATAAATTGTTTATTGACAAAAAATTATAATATTGTAATAATTATCATAATATTATTTTTATTAATAAATGCAGCTTAAAAATCTTTTGTGGGCTCCAGAAATGACCTTCCAGCTTTCGCACGCACGCGCACTAATTTCAAAGTCGTGAATCAGAAGCCAGCCAAATTCCGAATGACTGTCTGCTCTTAAAATGATTGACAACCGGCCATTATATATTTGTCTGCGTCTGCATTCCATTTATGGCGAGTGCTGTGCTCTAAGATCTGCAGCAAGAGGCTGATTTAAAACTCTTCTAATGAATGCCTCCCACCTATAATAATGACGCTATGTAATGATGATGTCTCTCAGGTCAGAGAAGGAAAGACACAACTTTTTGAAGCTTCTACTGCTCGGCTTTGTCCGTTTATTGAAGGCCTGCTTGCACCGACCTTAGGCTGTCGACAAGGTAAATAGGAAAGTGCAAACTAGTGAATAGCATTCAAGGTTAATAGTAATGTCATTCGCGTTTGTTTTGTCAGAATGCTCTTGCTCTTTTTCTGTCTCACCATCCATCTTGTTTGAAAAAAGCATACAACAGTGATACCAACATAATTTAGAACAATTCGAATGCATCTGAAACCTTCCTGTTGTTGTGCCATTCAATGACTGACAACGTTCTTCCATCAGCCGCTGCATTAGGGAACGATGGGTGAGATTCATAGACGGAGTAGGTAAAGCTAAAAATCGAAATAAAAGTATTCCATCAACAAGCATCAAGTCTTTTTCTCTGTGGAATTTGCATGTTTGTAACGTACTATTTGCACTTTTATAACTGCACTTATAGAGAACAGCCTTCAACATCATGTGCATTCTGAATGAAAGGAGTTGTTTTCAATTTATCTTTAAGAATCCTTTAATTAAAGAATTAGTCAGTTACTGAATCAAGTCAAATATCGACATATCATTTGCACTTTTATAGCAAATCAAACATTTTGAACAAATCTCATTCTTGTGGAAAACTGCTTTCAATATCAAGCACATTTGGATGAAAACACGCTGTTTTCTATTTATGATATAAGGAATCCTTTAAATATCTGTGACGTTTTCCATGACGAAATACTTGATGAACAATCTAAACTGACACTGCATTTCTATTCAAATTATAATTTTTACTCACTAATACTGGTGATACTGAAGGGATGCATTTCACTTCTAAAGAGAAGCTTCATCAGCATCAGGCTAATTGAAATACCGTGTCAGATTTGATATCAGATTGTCCTTTAAAATTAAATAATTGGTTAGTTACAGAGTTGAGCCAAGTTGCGACGTATTTTTGCACTTTATAGTGAGTCAAACATTTTGAACATATTTCATCCGTTTGGAAAACTGCTTTCAATGTCACTTGCATTCTGGATGAGAGCATGTAGCTTTCCATATATGATATGATCAAAACATTAGACAGCACCAGCACCAGTAAAAACCAAAACATTGGACAGCTGGTGCTGTCTAAAGTTTTGATCTTCACTAGCCAAAACTAACCTAAAGCCTATTGTGGAAATCTGTTCTACATAGTAATTGTTTTTATATTCTACCCTCGAACTCCAAAACCAATAGAGCTTTCACTTGGACTATGAGGAAGCTATATACCAAGTTTCAAGAGTCTAGAATCTTCTTTTCAATCGTTAGAGCACAGACGGATGTACGGACAACGGCACGATTTAAATAAGGCCCTGTCGGGTCCTTAATAATGGTCGAAAAGAATTTTGTAATCCCGGAGACTAAAAAATAGGAAAAAGAATCGGCTCAGCCGGAAGCACAGCAAATTCCATCCAGTTTATGCAAAGAATTATTATTGTTTAGTACGAAATAGCTTGTATCAGACAAAATGAACGAGCTACGACGAGCTGATTGCAAGTTGCTATAAGGAAATGTATAGTTAGTATAGTAGGAAATATATATACTGCATACTTTAGGTAGCACAAGAGGAAAAGTTCTGATAAATAAGCAAAAGACGAAGCACCCAGCATGCAACGGACAGCCTTGAGGTTATCCTGTCTAGACTGGCTTCAGACAGATACCGACTACTCCCCTCCTCTTCTAACTTATAGGTTGAGAGAAATGGCGATCCATTCCCCCTGCTCACTCATCAAGCCCCCCATTTCCCCAGAGATCCAGAAACAAAAGCAATTTTGTTTTGCTTTGTTTTTTTAACAAGCCCTGAGAGACAACCATTTTTGACTAAACAGTCTTGAATGACTGAAAATGCAGTTATAGAAAAAAAAATTTTTTTTATTCCCAGGGGATACCCAAGACCCTCCTTTTGAATAAACAATACATTATAGTCTTGAATTACGGTTAGAAACCCGCTTCTTCGCCTTTTAAATGACATTTTGAAGTACGGTACCCCAATCAGGTGAGGCGGGGGATCAAAAATATTTTTAAGTATGCCTGCTTTAAAGTTTGGCTACTTCAACAAAAAAATGTTCATCGTGTTCGGATCTCCCACTGACAATGATGCAGAAACTAGATGCAAGTTT
Source organism: Conomelus anceps (assembly GCA_948455865.1). Lineage (NCBI taxonomy): Eukaryota > Metazoa > Arthropoda > Insecta > Hemiptera > Delphacidae > Conomelus > Conomelus anceps. The sequence continues at coordinate 126,556,919 of OX418216.1, forward strand.
GACACATAACTTGGGTTAGAATAATGTAAGGCTAGATGAATTTGTGTCCAGAGTCGCTTAAAATGTGGTCTTAAAGGGAGTATTTTTCAAAAGTTTCCCGGGGAATACACTGAACCCCCTTTTGAATGAACTATGCATTGTAGTCTTGAATTGGTAATAATAGTCGTGGCGAAGGTGATATTGTGGAAGATACCCATAATGTATAATAAGACTTGAAGTTGCCAAAACCACATAATATTGGAAGACGCCCCCCGAGGGCCCCCAAATCTTCTATAACCCCCCCCTTGAAAAGATTTTCGCTACGCTACTGAACATGGAACGATACTATTGTCTGAGGGAGAAAGTGCTTCTGATAGGCTGACCTTCATTGCAGGTCTGTGATTGACTGAAGGACATAACAAGACTGGTGGGAGGAGTAACAAGCAAAAGTAAGAATCAAACTCAAGAACCAAAAACCGTGAGCACATAGAAAGCAACAAACAAGAACAATGCACAAGTAGGCTAGAATTAAAAAAAAAAATTAAAAAGTTGAAGCTCACTGAAATGCAGTCAAGGTCAACCGAGAAAAACACGAAAATACCTTTATTAAAATGAAGGCCAGAATTATGATGAAACCAAGTTAGTTGTATTGGATTGGTTGGAGCAAATTTGATCATTTTAACTAGTATTAATCAGGTCTTTACTGAGAATAACGGTACTTTCGTGTTTTTCTCTGTTGACGTTAACCACATTTCAGTGAGCTTCAATTTTTTAATTTTAAAATTTTGTAATTCTAGCCTACTTGTTTGTTGCTTTCTATGTGTTCACGGTTTTTGGTTCTTGATTTTGACAATTATTTGCTCCTCCCATCAGTAGGCGTGTCTTGTTTTTGGTCTTCAGCCAATCTCAGACCTTCTATGAAGGTCAGCCTATTAGAGGCACTTTCTCCCTCAGCCAATAGTATCATTTCATGTTAAGAATATATCAAGCTACTGTGTACTGTAGTTTTAGTTTCTTTGAAATTGATAATGGTGAAACAACCGAGACTAGTATCTCACTGTTTTCAATATATGTGGTTGTGATAACTTCAAGTCTTATTATCCATTATGGATATCTTTCACAATATCACCTTCGCCACTACAAAGAAAGGAATATCATAATTTAGTGGTAAGTTATTGAGTTAAAAGTTGAAATTATTATTGCCGATATAATAGAGCATATTGAATTGGTTTATTACAAATGCGAACTCGCGTTTGAGCCAAATGTTTCAAAAGCCGAGTGGTTACTGTATCTGATGCACATACTGTATATATTACATAATAATATAACTGAATTATGCAAATTTTATCTGGTAGATTGACAAATTCATATGGCTACCCCTTTGAGAGGAGGTCAGTGGCTGCTAAATTATCTATCTAAAAAAATATATCTATATACACGCACCTGACATTTTGGTTCTAATGTGTTGGCGGCAAATTCAAATTTATATGCGATTATCTGCATTCTATTTGAACATGTATCAGTTGGATTATGATGATTCAGAATTATTGCATTAGAGCCAAAATGACAGGTGCGTGTACCAGGTGATCATAGAGCCGTATATGACGCTAGATCGCAGCATTTGATCGGGGGTCAGTGAGTTAAATCTCAAAAATTGGCAGGTAGAAATCTGCGGCCAAAAGTGACTGGAAAGTAGTTTTACCTCTTGATCTTAAGATCAACTTAACCCCCAGATTAACTTAGTAGACTAGTGTGCCCAGAGGACCAGTTGGCTCAAATTCACGGTATTCATCATTCACTGTTATATTAGTATAGTTAGGAAGAGAGTTCAAATTACAGCTAGTATGAAAGTTCAGTTCATCCACTACATCAGCTACAGTATTTGCAGCATGTGATATGAGCAATCTGAATGGTAATATCTAGCTCTGTGATATTTATTTGGTCTTGCTACTGACAAGCTACTAGAATACGGTGAGGAGTTGGTTTCTGATTTGAATTATAATTGTACGTGAGTATGAGTTGAAGGCAGTTGTAAGTGACTCTCCACTCTGCCAATCTAGTTCCGCGTCAGTTGATTAGTCTTCGCCAGTAAATTAACGTTCGGTGCAATATTCCTGGTACAAATTTACAAGCCACCTTATCGCCAACGTGATATGCTGACGAGTCTTGATGCTTTTATTGCAATGCGGAACATGATCACTGTTTCAACAGACTGACAAATTAGAATACAAGTTGAACAGGTATTCGATCTGGCTCAAGCGTTATTACAATAACGAATCACAACAACGATATTGTTCTCCAGTAAATGAATAATAGAAATTAGCTATAATAAAAATAATATAATAATAATAATCCTTCCTTCCTTTTCCTTTTCCTTCGTCCTGGTGCGTGTGATAGAAGAAGGGAGTTTATTAATTTCAAAAAAGACAATAGAAATTGCAAATTTCCTTTTTTTAAACTAGAAAAGCAATACATTTTACAGGAACGAATGTTACTCCAAAACCTTCACAAGAAGGTTTGACTGGAGGAGTCGAGTTAATCCATATCATATTATAAACAGCAATAATCAATTAATAAAATTATATATAATCAATATAACCACAGATTACAGAAACAAGTTGTCTGTGATATAACTTATGTCCATACAGGAATTGCTAAGTCAGAATAAGTTGATAAAAATCTATAGGAAAAGTTTTATAGTTCATTCCAAATTCAAATTAAATCATTGTTATCCATAATTCTCCTAAACAATCGTCTAACGAACCTTTTTTAGTAAAGTGGCTCAAAACCGGGAAGGAAAACTAGTTTCAAATGATAAATTCATATCTTCAATTGTATTAAAAGACGTTAATCGATCAAAAAATCAGGATAGCATTAGTGGAAGGAACTCTTGTAGCAACCTGATAGGCTCTCAAGATTCTAAGAGATTAAGTAAATCTACTTCAATATGCAAAAGCAACGATAAAGTAATAAGGGATGATAGGGAAGTACCGGTACTCACTGTGTTCCATCAGAATATTCAATACATTCGTAACAAAATAGATAGAATCGAAGTATTTTTTAAAGAAGAGGCTCCTGATATAGCTATTTTCACAGAGCATGGTTTAAAAGAAGATGAATTGTCACAACTTAATATTCCAAACTATTCATTGAAAACGTCGTATTGCAGGACATCTCATCGAAGTGGGGGAGTAGCTATCTTCACTAAAAATGCTAAGAATATGCAAACATTTAATTTAGAATATGTAGAGAAATTTGCTGTGGAAATGGATTTAGAAGTTTCTGGGTTAAGAGTAAAATCGACGATAATTTCGAAGTAGCGGTGTTAGGTATTTATAGGTCACCAAATGGGGAATGGAACAATTTTTGTGAACTATTCAATAGGATTTTGGATTATAAACTTGAAAAACACTTTTAAATGGAAATTGACTCACGTTATGGCGTGACGGCCGTTTCGCTCTGTTGCCTAGAGCATCATCAGACGACCCACAGTACCGTACTGTGGGTCATCTGATGATGCTCTAGACAACAGAGCGAAACGGCCGTCACGCCATAACGTGAGTCAATTTCCATTTAAAAGTGTTTTTTAAGTTTATAATACATATTAGTGGAAACAAGATGGATCTTCAACATCAGGATTTTAGAGATTACTACTACTTGTTTTACAAACGTTATCGTAGCGGGAGATTTCAATACAGACTTTGCAACACAGAATAAAATGACAGAAGATTTAAGGGATATTATATACATGAATAACTTGGAAATAAGAGTTCATGAATATACCAGAGTCACAAGAACATCACAAACAATAATTGATAACATCCTTACTAATATAGATTACTCTAAAACAAGATTAGGCGGCTCGAAACTATCTGATCATGACTATCAAATCTTAGAGGTGGGGTTGCAAGGTTATAAATCAATTAAAAAGAGTAGAGTAATGAAAGAAATTCAACAATGTGAACAGGGGAATATCGATTGTTTGAAGCAGAATCTGCTACAAGAAAACTGGAGTAGGGTTTACAATAGCAATAGTTTGAATAACAAATATGATAGTTTCATTAATATTTTAAGGTTTCATATTACTATGAGTTGTCCAGTTATAAAAGTCCCTGTAAAAAACAAATTAGACAAAATTGAAGAGTGGATAACTGATGATATCCTTGCAGAAAGAAATAGGGTTAAAGATGCATATGATGAATTCAAACTATCTAGAAATATGTTAAGTGAAGATAATTACAAAGCTCTAAAGAAAAACTATATGAAAGAAGTGAAAAGAGCGAAATGTAAGAAAACAGCTGAAATTTTGAATAATAGTGTGTACTTTAACACAGCAGTGTGGGATGTAATAACAAAAATAGGCAAGTAGCTCATGTAGATGCTTATACTAGTGTCTCCAGAATAATTAACGAAAATGACAAATATATTGATGATAGTGTAGACATTTGTAATTTCTTTAACAGATATTATCAACTGGTTGCTAAGAATCTTCAAAAATCTCTTAATACAGGTATTAGTGACATGAGGAATACTGAGGGGATTCAGAACGAATTAAAATTCCACCCAGTATCCCAAGACGAGTTGTCAAATATCATTGATAGTTTAAATAATAAAAAAACTGTAGGAATGGATGGGGTATCCAGTAAAATTCTGAAAGAATGTAAAGATCAATTGTTAGACCCTTTGATTCATCTGATCATAAATCATTCATTAGAACAAGGTGTTTTTCCAGATAATTTAAAAGAGGGGAAGATCTTGCCAATCTTCAAAAGTGGTGATAGAGAAAAGGTAGAAAACTATAGGCCCATTAGTATTTTAAATGTAATAAGTAAAATTTTTGAAAGAGTAGTTCTAAATAGGTTACTTCTGCACCTTCAAGAAGCTAACTTTATCTGTGATGAACAGCATGGCTTCCAGAAAGGGAGATCAACAAAGACAGCCATAGTTTCTCTAGTTGAAAAACTAATAGATATAATAGATTCAGGTGATAAAAAAACTGCAATCTTCTTAGATCTGTCAAAGGCATTTGATTATGTTAATCATAGAACTTTATTGGAAATACTGCAAAATTTAGGTGTAAATGGGATTGAACTGAAATGGTTTGAATCATATCTTATTGGGAGAAAACAATGTGTAGAACTAACTACAGTAGTTGGTAATAGTATAGTAAAGAATAAATCTAATAAATTAGAGGTGCAAGCTGGAGTGCCTCAGGGGTCAATACTAGGTCCATTGCTTTTTTTGTTATATGTCAACCGTTTACCTAAAGAATTAATTAGTGGTAGAGCCCTCTTATTTGCTGACGATACATCACTCTTTTTCAGCAATTCCATTCTAGATAATTTAGAAATAAGTGCCCATATAGGTGTGCAGTCCATTGTCCAATTTTTAAATCAGTTGAAATTAACTATAAATAGTAAAAAATGCCAATACCTTCAATTCAAAAACAAACATAATTTAAATGAAGATAGGGCTATAAACGTGTTTATAAACGATAATCAATTAGACCAGGAAGAAAAAATTGCATTTCTAGGAGTTATGTTGGATAGACGATTGACCTGGACTCCATACATTGAGAAAATATGTAGTAAAATTTCATCTGGGGTATTTGTCCTGCGACAGCTCGCTAGATTGAATGACAAAAAGTTACTTTTTACAGCTTACCATGGGCTCTTACTGTCACATATTAGGTATGCTATCTTAGTATTGGGTAATTCATCAAAACAAAATCTTGATAGGGTGTTTAAGATCCAAAAGAAAGCGGTTAGGTGTATAGAAAGAGTAAATAGATTAGATTCATGTAGGCCGTTGTTCAAGAGACTTGGTCTCCTAACTGTACCCTGCTTATATGTGTATGAAGCTACTCTATATGTAAAAACGAATGATATTAACCAAAATCTTGATGTACATGATTATAATACAAGACGCCGAGGAGATTATCACTTGGTGAGTCACAATAGTAGCTTATTCAAACAAAAACCTAGTTATATTGGTAGGAAATTCTACAACAAGCTACCGCAGTTTTTGAAGAGTCTTGAAAATATAGAAATATTTAAAAAACAATTGAAGAAATATTCAGTTGATAAAGCTTTCTATAGTGTACAAGAGTTCCTTTCACATCAAAATTAAGCCTCACCTCAACTAATTGAAGTAATTATGGTATCTAGTGTATAATATTGTTGATCTGACTTGTCTTATACTCCTTAACTGGAGTCTCCAAGACGTAATCTAAAAAAAAAATCATATAACAAAAATCAGTAAATTAATAAACAATGTGGCTTGGTAATCAATATGTTGATAAGAATCTATAGTCAAAAATATAAGGGTCTTTCCAAATTCAAATTAAAACGTTATCCATCCAATAGAAAAATCATCAATAAACCAATAAGCAATGTATAAATACATATAAAACCATAACTATAACCATATATATAATATATAGTCATATATACAGTATAATCAAAACCGTGTAATAATCTAAATATAAATATTTCAACAATAAAAAAAATAAACTAAAAGATAGCTTGAAGACTGAAATGTGGGAGGAGATTTATGATGAAACTGCCCATATTAATAATATTATGGATAAATTCTTGAACAAGCTGACCTCACATATTAACGAAGCGTCCTATAATATTGTTATAAAACCCAAGTTCACCCCAATTAAAAAGTGGATTACCGTTGGTATTGTTAAATCCATCAGGAAGCGGGACAAAATGCATAAAAAAACTTATAAAACAACCATGCAATAACAATTTGAAACAAGAATACATAACATACAGAAATAACTTGAATAATATTATAAAAAATTCTAAAATTAATCACTTTAAAAACAAATTTGAAGAATCTCAGGGAAAATCCACAAAAACATGGCATTATATAAAAGAAATGTCAAATATAAAAACAAAAAAAGTGGAGCCTAGAGTAGAACCATTAATACTGAATAGCTATTTTGCACAGGTAGGGAAAACTTTTGCAGAAAGATTAATAAACGATGCTAGCAATATTCAAATCCCAGCTTCTAATTCCCAGCATGCCTTAAATAGTTTTTTCATCAGACCAACTGACTGCTCTGAAATTGAATTAATCATAAATGAACTAAGCAGTGGCGTATTCTCAAGGCTAGCTAGGCTAGCTGCGAAGCCTAACTAAGTTTTAAGAAATAAATATTTTTTCAGATATATATTTAAGAAGGTATAAAGTGTTGAAAAACAGTAGTGGCGTTAAGTTTAACATCAAATTAAGCGTGCACGATGCGGCGCGACGAGGCCAAATACGCAAAGCTAACTCGTACACAGCGCTAGCCCAGCGGCCCATATCGGCAATGTTATTCTCGATGATGGAGTGTGGTGGGGTGTGGATGGGTTCGTTTTTCATTGCAGTGAACTAGACTCAGAGCTATCGCTCTGAGAGAGCAAGCCCTCGCCCAAACAGTGGCGAACATGGCCGGCTGTAGCCGAAGCGAGTTGATGGGTCAAGTCAGCGTTCATGTTATTGTTTGAAGTTGTATGTTTCGATTCGGTCAATCTGTCGGCAGTTCGTTGTTGTTATAACTTTGTTTATATTTTCTTAAGTTCTTTAATTTTTATCCTTTGTTATATGGTTGATTTGTTAAGTGTATACGGTTAATTTAATTGAACGTTGCATCTGTGTTGTTCTGGGCTTTAAACGCAACATATTTTTTTTAATTGAAGGGTAATTTTGGAAGGGAGGGGGGTTTAATTAAATCTCCTTTAAAAGGAGAGCTAGCCTAAGGTATGTTCTGAGACTACGCCCCTGGAACTAAGTAACAATGTTAGTCTTGGAATTGATGGTTTTAGCAGTGTCTGTTTGAAACAAATAAGTGATTTTATTGTAAAACCCCTTGAATTTATTACAAATAGGTACTTTCTTGAGGCCCACTTTCCAAAAAAATTTGAAATTGCTCGTATAATACCAATCCACAAATCTGGTGATTTACATAAACCTGAAAACTATAGGCCCATAAGCATACTGAGTAGTTTTGCCAAAATTATGGAAAAATTACTCAAAAAAAGGTTAGTAAGCTACCTGAATGCAAACAAATTAATAGAGGCTAACCAATACGGGTTCCAAGCTGGTAAGTCTACAAAAGATGCCGTTCTTCACCTGATTAATCAAATCACAGGAAATATCGAAAAAGGTGATAAAGTACTAACTATATTTCTTGACCTTGCAAAAGCTTTCGATACGGTACCCCATAAAATATTACTGAGCAAGCTGGAGAGATGTGGAATCCGAGGAACTGCAAACGATTTATTCCGTATAGTTACTTAAGCAACAGAGAGCAAATGATTGGATTGCAGAATGGTGGAGGTCACATCGCGCAAAACTCTGAATTTGGTGGATACCACACAGTAGAAAATTCTGAATTTGGTCTCCCCCAGGGCACAGTGTTATCGCCACTACTGTATCTGATCTATGTTAATGATCTCCTACAGCTAAAAGTACCTCACTGTGAGATATTGTCCTTCGCAGATGATACTGCACTCGTTTTCTCAGGAAACTCTTGGGAGGATACTTTCTATTCAGCCAATTTAGGACTAAAAATGGTGAAGAACTGGTTTGATAATCATATTTTGACACTCAATGCCAAAAAAAGCAAATTTATTACTTTTTCGCCTACCTCTGTGGGGAAAGCGCCAATGGATTTTAAAATCAAACTCGAACTTGATACAACCAAATTTAACCATAATAGTAATTCTGAATCCCTAGAAATTGACAGAGTTAGCTCTATCAAATACTTGGGTATCATGGTAGATGAAAACATAAAATGGAAAACGCATATACAATATTTGTGCACGAAGTTGAAATTTCTTGTTGTGAAGTTCTATAAAATAAGCTTAATAAATAATTTTGATATAATTAAAAAAATATATTATGCGTATGCCAATTCTCTGTTCCAATACTGTATACAAGTATGGGGAGGTGCCTACAAGACGCACATGAACAAACTATTTACTCTGCAAAAACATATAATTAGAGCCGCTCTTGGCAGGCCAAGACTATATCCAAGCAGACAAATTTTTAAAGAACTCAATGTTCCTACATTGAGGCAATTATATGTGAAAAACGTTATCCTATTCATAATAAAAAATCCAAATTCATTTTAGTTAAAGCAGACACCATACCAAATCCGTCATAGAACTTTGCTTACATACATACCAGACACTCCCAACCTCACAGTATGTCGCCGGCAATTTCATTATTTATGCAAATCTATTATTAAAATGATACCAAGTACTTTATTGGATGGAAAAATAACAAAGAAACTTTAGCTGGAAATACATGATTGGGTCTCAAAAAATATTTACTTTAAGATTCCTAATGCTGATGTTAATGGCTAAAATAACTAATAATTAGGAAGACTTATTTTAGGGCAAAGATGGACCACACTTTTACTGTTGGTAAAAATGTTTACATTTTATAGTCATATGCTCAAATGGTTCTTGCGGGATCGTAACCGGAATATTTAATCTTCATCATTTATGTTCATTTCATACTTCATTTCATCATCTTCTTACCTTCATATCAATTAAGATCTTAGTTTCATATAACTTAAAATTTACATCAGAATTTTATGCTGATGTCATACTTTTTCTTCATATATCTATAAGTTGGATTCTTACTTTTATAGTATTTTCTCCTTGAAATGTATTTATTCGGTGGCGTTACAGAGGGAGAAAGTTGAGGATTTTCATTAAGTTTGTTTGTTAATACATATTTTTTCAAGAACTCACTGCTGGCTCACAGGTCTGCCTTGCCAGCAGGGTCTTTTAATTAAGATATTTCTCTTCTTTTTATTGATATATTATTATCATTTCATGGCTACAGAGTTTCTGTACATGATTATTTTGTTGTAATAACTATAGGACTGTAACTATATGTAACTTATCCTTTGTGATAGCACTGTGTTGTTTATGAAAGAAGAATCAATAAAATCAATAAATCTACAACAATAATTATTGACAATTAATAATCATATACAATCATATGAATATATCTATAAAAAATGTTTTAATAAGGATCTATGGAAAAAATTAAAAAGTTCATTTTAATTTTGATTGCAAAACAAAATTATTCACAATCACTCATTTTCTCAATCAGGAACAGTTTTATATTTTTTTAAACAATTGATAGCCTATCAAGAGCAATCAAATCAACTGGCAACTCATTGAAAAGAGTAGGCACCACAACTCTCAATTTATTTTTTCCGTAATAATTATTGAAATCGGGCACAACATAGCGCCGATAAACAGCACCATGCCTACGCTCATGCATAAACCTACTTGAAGTTTCATAATCGGTATTAAAATAATTATTGATAAGAATGTTGAATTTATATAAGTCATTCATGGGTAAAATATTATAATTTTTAAATAAATTAGGTTTTGGATAACTTTCCTGTTTTGAATGAATAATCTTTAGTAATCTTTAGCATTTCCCCAGACGTTAACACCATATCTAACAACAGACTCAGCTAAAGCTTTGTAAACGACTATTAACGTTTTCTTTGAAACAGAATACTGCAGGTTGAACAAACCAAACAAGCAGGAGCGGAGGCGCCTACAAACACTATCAATGTGAGGAACCCACTTCAACCTATCATCAATAAACTCCAAGATGTTTTTGAGTTGTAACCTGCTTCACGTTCTCATCACAATTACAATACGAACCAAGCATGTTAGTATGCAAACAATTCAAAGAATGCATCACAATATTTAAAGGCTCTGAAAGTTTAAACGGAGGCCTCACATGCATGCATGTAGTCTTCTTAAAATTAAGTGTAAGTCCATTATCATAGATCCATCTCTGCATACGATCAAAGTCTTTTTGCATTAATTTTCTTGCTTCGTCAAAACTAGTATGACTAGCCACCATCACTGTGTCATCAGCATACTGGAATATTTTAGTTTCTTTCACAACATCTACCATTGAAATAACCAAAACCAGATAAAGTAGGGGTCCAAGATTAGACCCCTGAAGAACACCAGAGCAAATCACTCCATGATGACTGAAAGTTTCCCCCACTCTAACAGTTACTCTACTGTTATGCAAGTAATCAGTTAACCAATCTATACCTCGCCTTGACATGCCAATTTTCTCCATAGAATGAAGAATTTAATCAAAAGACAGCATGTCAAATGCTTTCTTGAAACCTAAAAAAAGAATGATAACATGATAATTTCTGTTCAGCTTATTATACATATAGTTACAGAATTGAGATAGCAGTTGACCAGTTGATTTTTTACGTTGAAAACCAAACTGCTCTGAGGGGATGACATTATTTTTTTCAAAATTCTCTGCTAGTTCATCACACAAATATTTCTCAGCTATTTTAACAGTTGAGGAGAGAATGGAAATGGGTCGGTAATTGAAAATTTCAGATCTAGAACCACTTTTGAATATTGGTCTTATAATAGAAGTCTTCAATTTATTAGGAAATTTGCCTTCTTTTAATGACAAATTGATCAATTTTGTGATCACAGGCATAAATTTGTTACTGTGATTCTTAATGTCAGACATCAAAATATTGTCAATTCCAGGTGACTTATTAGGATTCATATTACTTTGAATTCATTTTAATTTCATTTTTAATATTAATTTTTTTTTTATTTCTAATGCATCAGGTAAGTCAAAAGTATCAATATTATAATAACGATCATTTTCCAAATAGGTGATTATATTACAGTAAACTTCAACTCCTTCAGTAAACTCAGTGAAAAAAGTTCTACAGTTTCTTCAACCCGTGTGTCACCCACCACTATGTGTTTTAAAATATTTTCATCAACTGATAACTTTTCTGCCCTTCCCATAGTTCTATTGATCAATGACCAAGTATTTGTTATGTTATGAATATTCATTTCAAATTCACTTTTCAGAAAATTACTTTTAGCTTTTTTAATATCTTTATTCAATTTATTCCTATACTTTCTATATGCCTCTAAACCAAAAGGTGTACTTGAATGTTTATATAAGTTGTCCCTTTCTTTTAGTTTTTTATACAACTATGAAATCGTCCAGTTCTTTTTCAGTTTAGCTTGCAATTTTATTTTGACTTTTGTTTTAGCTTGGTCATATCCCAATTGATACACCCTACATAGTTCATCATAAAGCTCATCACAAATCCCGAATTTTAACAAGTTATTAACATCCAGTTTTTTAAAATATTGATTGATTTTATTTTTTAAATAGATAAACTTATGGCCACTTTCAATTGTTAATTGTTTGACATGAATCTATTGGGCAGGAACATAATACAGTGAAATGGTCGCTAATTCAGCCTTTGACTACACCGGTATAAATAGGTTCACTGTACCTCTTCCAACGAACAAAATAGTGATCCAGACAGGATCTTACTTGATAATAATAATAATAATAATAATAATAATAATAATAATAATAATAATAATAATAATAATAATAACAATAATAATAACAATAATAATAACAATAATAATAGTAATAGTAGTAATAATATCTTTTTGTAATTATTAGGAAAATAGAAACGCTAAACCGATACAACGGATAGTGCTATGCACCATTTAACTTTTTGATTTCTATAATCATCATGTAGGCTACTTCCTGATTCACACAAAATTTACATTGGCAGACCTTGGAAAAACGTTTTTCATCTTCTTGATCAACAGATCTCATATTATATCATGCCTCAATATTTTCTCTCTGTTGTTTTTTAAGTTATTTAAGAAAAGATTTCAACACAATAAAAAATAAAAATATCAACGCTGTAAAACTAGATTTGATAATTAGGCTAAGCAGCAACCTTCGTAATATTCTTCGATTTTTTTTGTATTCGAAGTAATTGTAACATTATCAATTGTAACATTAGATCCCATATTTCTATAAGAGGAAAACTAATCGTCAGATGAAAACTTTAGAAAAACATCTCTTTTTACAGTGTGGAATTCACAAAAAGTTTATCTATTAAAACTAGATGAATCATTAGTTCATTGAAAAATTTGTATCTTATTAAAGCTCCCACATTGATTTTCATTCTTAAAAATTGAATAATATGACCGTAATACCGGAATAATACTAGGTTTATGTTCCTTGACAAACTGTTGAACACACCAGATTCAGCCATAATTCAATCAAAATTTTCCAATATACTTTAAATTTAAGTTAATTTTATCGCCGATATGGTTCAAAGCACTAGTAAAGCTATTTTTTATTTCCCAATCATATGAATAGTTATAGGGTATGATTGGGTTCGGGTATGATTGATTATGAAAAATTCAAAAGCTTTCACAATACTTGTTTTCAGTTCTCCTCTACCCCACTCTCCACCCTATCTACAGTAGCAAACCAGCCACCCCCAAAAACATTTTCTGTATCCGCCACTGATAATATAATAAGTTCTTGGATTTCTTCTTCCATAACAAGCTTTTAATATTAACTTTTAGTTGTAAATTAACGACTTGCAGTCTGTTTCTATACAGTATATTCACAATCTAAAACAAGTCGTTAAATTTACAACTAAAAGTTAATATAATAAGCGTATGGCTTCTAGTGGGGAGACTCTTTTATGGGTAGTTCCACATCGCCGCTTGAGCCATGTTATGGAGAACATGGTGACCTACTATTTTAGGTGGGTTCCGAACCACTGGGTCCTTAATATCATCCGCAATAGAAAAAATTTAAAAAACGTCTCATCTTGAGGTATGAAGAGCATACAATAGTACCTCCCTCAACTATCTAGTCCTGAAGATCAGAGATAGCGGAGGAGGAGATACTTCTAGCAATGTTACTTTTAAGGTGAGACAAGGAGTTGCTGATCAAATCAACCAATGACAGGAAGGCTATTAGACTGAGACTGGGGACAATCCTGTTTCCAATCGCAAGTAGAACAATAATCAAAGCGTCCAGCCAACCTAATGACAACGAAGGCGCAGTGTAATTGCAGATTTGACCGTAGCACCAAAGGAGAAGAGATAGGAGGCGATCTAGGAAAGAATATTGTTTCCGAGAATAATTTGAAGCCCCCCCGAGTGTTGGAAGAATTCTCTCCGTAATTGGTCAAGTCTGGGAGTGCGATTGATTCCAGGAATCCTGTGCTCTGACTAAGCGATAATTCCCACTTTGTGCAAGAGCAAGATGACAATCCGCACGGAATTGCGTCTGAGAGACATCACCCTCGGGTGACTTCTTTGCCGTCTATGTGGAATTCCGTTCGAAGGCATCAGACCACGCTGGGAATGAATTTGCATTTTTCGTTCGAAAAGGAAGTTCTTGGGAATGATATCAACTACTATAAAATTAGGACCTAACCTCATCCGGATTTTCGATAAAAAGGCTGTTTTTATGCTTTAAAAATATAGAAACTTAACTGAAACATCGAGAATTCACTAAAATAAACAAGTAAATTAGGTAAATACAGTTGAAGCTGTTTTGTATTACTTAGTACTTAATGAAACTGAAACAATACAGAATACAATACAGCACAAAACGTGAAGTACAGCACAGGTACAGTACTGTGTAAAAAACCACTGTACAGTATGGTACGAAGTTAAAGAATATTACACTCTATACATTGTCAGGGCTTTTTTCTAAGTCTTTAATTGATTTTTGTAATGCAGTAGTTGTTCGCTTTTTTGCAGCCTAGATTCTTGTATTTTTTTAATACGTTTCAACAGGGAAGGTGTACTCTCCTTCTGTTTCTCGAGCCATGACATCAGAGTTTATGCTGCTGTAAATGCCTCTGAATGTGACGGCCCTGCCTATTCAATATCGTCTTCAACTTCTTTATCTGATTCAACTAGTTCTGCGTTGTCTTCATACAACATAGCAGCAATTTCTTAGTAGAGCTACAATAACGAGCCACGCACCACGCATCAGAGCATTTGGCATTTTTTCCAGATGTGAATCCGGATTATCGATGGTCCGGATTATCAACGTTTAACTGTATTAAGGGGAGTCAAACATCCTATCTTACTCAATGTTAACATTTTATCCCTTTTCTCAGTTACTATCAAACATAGAGACTTAATTTTTTTTTTGTTTGAAAGATCAACTTTTTCTTTATAATTTGAATGTGTGAAATTTTGATGTAATCAAATTTGTAATTTTCAAAAATATTTTTCCAAACAATCTTTTTTTTATACATTTTTTTTCTTAAATATATTATTTATTTTATTCTGCATGCATGTATTTCAAAACTGCACATTCAGTTTGTTATACCAGCAGAGCAGAACAATTTAAAAAAAAATTCATGTGTTTATCTCAAATAGGAGCTGAGAAAAAGTACATTGAAGTTTAAATTTTTAAATTTTCGGAAAATGAAAGAAATGCATCGTAAAGTATTCTCAAATGAAAAAGGTCTTTATTAACTCACATTCAATAACTCCCAGCACTGTAACTTGGAGCTTCAGGATCCTCTGCCTCTTCATACTGGTCTTCTAGCCTTCTCCTTGATAAATTCCTTTTCTGTCTTATCCTCTTCTCAAGGTCGTTGAACTTGTTATCGCTTTTTCGAATCCTTTCTTCATCAAGTTTTCGCAAGGCTGTTGTCATATGATGTCCAGGAATAAATTTCATCTCCTCAAACAGCTGTATTTTTCCTTTGTTGCCATCATTGAATTTTGTGATAGCCTCATATACACCAAAATACAAATTTTCAAGACCCACAAAAACCCTTTTTGGCAAAACAGTCCATATCACATTGTTGAGGCTCTCATTTGGATTTTGGGTCTTTCCTCGAATGCATTTTTCCAAAAGATTCCTCTGAGATAGGTCCCTGAATATAGGTTTCATCTCATTCATCACAATTGTGGGTAGATGAAAATGTGAATTGTGGTCATAAACATCTCCTTGCTTCTGGGCCACCCTGTATTTACACCATGTATCATCTGTATCAGGGCACAGTTGATGCTTCGGTTCATCATTATTTGATGACACATGGAAATAAAGTGCCCACACCGCTTGATGCATTGCACTCACACTCTCAACATTTCTTTTGATGGCCAAGCCATAATAGATTTGTAGTTTCTGAATAGCAGTATCAGTGAGTCTATTCTTCCCACCAAGTGGCTTTCCATCAGAAAGCTTCCTTCGTTGAGCCTTCAGATTCCTCAACCTTGTGCCCATTCTCTTCTCCACATGCCCAATGCATTCAAGCTTTTTTATTTCAATATTGGGACCATAAGGCTGAGCATTACAAACAGCCTGGAATGCCTTGGAGTCTCCATCCCCAAGATAGTCAATATATCTTACATTGTAGAGATTTTGAGACCTCTGGAACATTTCTAATGCCCCAGCAACTTCCATGCCTCCAGAAGTTCCAATATAATTTGCTTTACATGAGTCCAAATGAATATTAGTGTTTTTTTGTGGACATGAACAATACTTTGACAGAACAGAAATATCAATAGCTTTACCAGTCTCAACAGACGTCATGGACACTATTCCATTCAAAGAGGTGTGACCCCTTTTCTGCCAAGAACCATCTACAGCAACACATAGATCTCTACTACCAGTCCTCTCAACAGCTTCTTCAACAGCATCTTTCATGGACTTCTTACAAACACTTTCCATGACAGATCCTAAATACAATTCATATTTGTGGTATCGACCTGGTGGAGAAGGGAGGTTCATGATTCCACAAAGAGTCTTTGCTGATGTTTGACCTCTCCCAATTGACCTGAGTCCATAAACCAATCTAGCATTTATATCATATATCGTTTTTTCTGAATTATTTTCATCTTGAATCACTGTTTTAGCACTGTTTATCATGTCAACTTCACTGGAACAAGATGAGCAAAATATGTTTATTTTGCAAGCTAAGCCTGAAATTGTTTCTGAGGAAATACTAAGGTTATGTTTACAAGCACGACATACACCTATTTCTTGAAGTTTGTCACAAAACTGTTTCAAATCAACAATGCAGTATTTGAAATCACTGAAGTTCTCATATCCTACTAACTTATCACTGAGTTTTTTGTGAGAAGATGAATGTGATGGACCAGCTTCAACAACCATTTCTAATCTTGGAGAATTATTGGCTGATGATCTACTTGATCTGTAATTGAATCCTCCTCTTCTTTTTTTGAAAACTTTTCCTTCACATCTAGGCATTTTCACTGATATTGACTGACAATATTCGTTTTTAAAAAAACGGTTTGTGTAAAATTATTGTATGAATCTAATTGAAATCTGTAGCTTAGTATTGTCACAAAAAATTGTAAACAAGCAAAGCACACCTTTTCAAGTATTGTCAGCTGTTGATAAATACCAACATGACAAACTATAGAAGAGTAAATTTATTCTGAAATTTCAATATTCTATGAAAAATTGTTGAAGAATCTATTTTGCGCAACATAACGCTGCTGTAAATATTCCGAGCGGAAAGTGAATAATTTGATACACGTAATAGATTTTTCAAAAAAATATTAAAAATACTTCTAGTTGTCATAGAGACGTGATTTAGGTATCATTGGAAAGCGGGAATTTCAAACTATCATAACAGCCTGAGATCAGAAAATTGATTTTTTTGAAAAAAAATCATGTTTGACTCCCCTTAAGGACCTTATTGAAATCGTGCCGTTATCCGTCCGTCTGTGCCCTAGCGCTTGAAAGAAAGATTCTAGACTCTTGAGTTAACTCGTAAACTTGGAGCTTCTTCATAGTCCAAGTGAGATCACTATTGACTTTGGAAGTTTGTGGGTCGAATATGAAAATAATTATGATAAGTATGAAATAGATCAATACTATAAGATCTAGGTCAATTCTGGCTAGCGATAATCGAAACATTACACAGCTGTATTTGAATACAAAAATATGTAAGAATATTACTAAGGATGATGCTCAGCCCAATTTCAATTATCCACTTTATTTTTACAGTGCAAGTGTTGACTTTTTATTTTTGATTGTATTAAAATATTTCTTGAATTATTTTAAATCGTCGAATTGAAAATAAACATAGAAGATATTGAAGCATGACATGTTATGAGATCTGTTAAACTAAGACGGTGCATATTCTGAAGCATATTTAAAATAATAATAGAAAACTAGGTAAAATATAATATCAAACTTGTTATTATTTTGCTTTAAATATTTAATTGTATTTTTTAAACCAATGATACTAGTAAACAAACATTTGTATAATGAGCAGAACAGATATGTGTTTTCAGGTTTCTTGTAGTATGCATGCTATTTTTTATTCAATGTCTTATATGATATTGGCATTTTAAAGATGCGCCATCCCTCAGAACAAGCTTTGCTTGAAGAGGGATGCAACAATTATTTCATTTATGATGTTTTATGTAGATATTCATTATTATGATAAGAAGTGGTGTAATTTTTGTTTGAATATGAATGCTCTATTATGTATTGTTCACAATAAATAAAATGAAACTGAAGTAAAAAGAAACAAACACTTTTTCAAAAACTGCCGATGAAACTTTTTTGTGAATCGGGAAGCATGTGATGTTTACAGAAATCAAAAATGTATAAATGGTGCTTATCAGCGTAATTGATAATAGTAGTTATTATTTTATGTTAATTCATCAGGTCCTTGGATACTCCATTGTATCGGTTCATTGTCACTAATAAATGCCTAGTTCAACGTTCAAGGAAGAGTCGGCAGTCAATGAAGGTTGAATCAGTGAAGAAACTGATACAGTTAGTCCAGTCATCAGAGGTTTGACGCGGGAAATATTAGTAACCGAGCGATTTTTTCACACAATTTTTATGGGGTTTTAGGTAATCTAATAGGGTGACCAAAACAATGAAGTTCCTGTTCTGTTCTCAGCTTTTCCTTTTATCAATTTAAGAGAAAAAGAAGAAGAAAGAAATATATGTTGACTGTAAACAATAGAAGAATATAATGATAATGTTACGAGTTCTATCACTAAAATAATGATGGCAACACTTGAAATTAACACTCGCACTTTATTTATAAGTTATGTCACACACGAAAAATCAATAATAAACAAATTTAATATATCAATACGTTCGGCTAATAATGAATTTACTATATTGTACTCTGTACAAAAACTAATTACTAACTGTCAATATGTCGATCAATAATTTTATAAATAACTATCTAATAGACTGTTCAATTTTGTAAAAATAAATGTCCAAAACACCAGTTAAACACTCAATAAAGAAATGGAACACTTATGAAGCAGAGTCTGTCAATGTATTTGATATGCATAATCACCATTCACAGAAACAGCACTACGTATGTGTAAAGGAAATCTGTCACTGTCACTCTATCACATTAAAACGTTCGAATCACACTGTACTGATCCTTACAAGATCATCCACTTTTTGTAACATTCCATTAACTCCTGAAACCTCCATAGGTTTCTAGAAGTCTCTATTTGCACATTTTGTCTGGAGCATTCTAGATGACCATTTGAAAGTAAGCAAGGTGAAGGGGAGAGGGGGGCGTTTCATAACAATAATTATCACCACCACCACCATCACCAACATTCATAATCATTCTGGCACTTACAAACTGACATGCAACGAATGTGACAGCTTCTATATTGGACAAACTGGCAGATCTTTCACAACCAGATTCAAAGAACACATAAAAGCCCTCACCCAACCACAGACAAAATCAAATTATGCTGAACATCTACTCAAAAAAAATCATTCATTCACCAACATTGATCAAAACCTCCACATCCTTCACATTGCCCCCAAAAGTCAAAAACTCAATACTCTTGAACAATTCGAAATTTACAAACATTCCATTTCACATCCTCAATTCATACTCAATGACCAACTTAATTTCAAATCTCATACCCTCTTCAACATCATCACAAATCCCTCCTAAAAACACCTCCACCACACCCACTACCCCCACCACATCCACTCCTCCCACTACCTTCCTACAACCACCAGACCTTACATACCAGAAAACTAGTCAGTCTGCAACCAAGCGCCGAAGAAGAACAACATAGTTCGAAACGCGTCCGCCGCGACTCAAAAAGGTCAGTTCTGCACAGCAAGATAATACATATGAATGATAATTATCATTCTAGTTTATACAGAATCCAACTGAAAGTGTGTGTCTATGCTATAGTATTCTATGACATGGTTCAACTATCAATGGCTCAGCGAGGTGGAGCTATACCCAAATTATTATTATTGGAAACTCATATTATGGTAGGGAACCATATTATTATTATTATAAATACGGGCCTTAGTGGCAAGAACATTATTCCTCACCAGCAACAAGTTTCCTGTGTGCATTATGAATGTGAACAACTTCAAGATTACCCTAAAATGAGGAAGCACTCTTGGACACTGCTCAACAGCCTCTTCAGTGGTGAGACAGATCCAGAAGTCTCAAACGGTCAACAGGGGTCTTCCAGAGGAACTGCAGGAATTTGCTATTTATACTTGAAAGAATCTTACAAGTGAGCAGGCTGCCAAAGTGAAAGACTTCATTACTAGATACCAGGATATCTTCAAATTTTGTGCAGGGCCAAAAGGAAGAACAAACATTGTACAACATGCAATAGATACTGGTGCTGCTAGGCCCATATGAAAGAATCCATGAAGGCTGCCACTAGTTAAGAGGGAGGAAGCAAGGAAAGTTATCAAGGACATGGAGGCTGATGAGGTCATAGAGTCTTCAAGCAGTCCTTGGGTGTCTCCAGTGGTGTTGGTCAAGAAAAAGGATGGTTCAACTAGATTCTGCATTGACTATCGCCTGTTAAACAATGTCACCAAGAAGGACAGCTGTCCATTGCCAAGGATTGATGACACATTGGACAGCCTGGAAGGATGCAAATTGTTTTTGACATTAGATCTCAAGAGTGGCTACTGGCAAGTTGGTTTGAAGCCAGAAGACAGGGAGAAAACAGCATTCTCAATTGGAGAAGGACTTTGGCAATTCAAAGTCATGTCTTTTAGACTATGTAATGCACCAGCTACATTTGAGCAGCTCATGGAGAATTTGTTGAGAGGATTATCTTGAGAAACCTGTTTGGTCTACTTGGATGACATCATTGTCCTGGGAAAATCATTCAGTCACCACTTACACAACTTGGAGCAAGTTTTCCAGAGGCTGAGGCAAGCAAATTTAAAATTGAATCCAAAGAAGTGCAACCTGTTCAGGAGACAAGTCAACTACCTTGGACATGTGGTATCAGATTCTGGAGTTGCCCCTGACCCAGAGAAATTATTACACAGAGAAGCTATTACACAGTGGCCAGTCCCACAGGATAAGCATGAAGTGAGAAGCTTTCTGGGTCTTTGCACATATTATCAGTGGTTTGTGAAAGGATTCTCCAATATTGCAAAACCCATGACCAAGTTGACTGAGGACAAGAGCAGCTTCATTTGGGATGAGAACTGTCAGCAAGCTTTTCATGAACTAAGGCATGTTCTGATAAATGCACCAATCCTGGGTTATCCAATAGCAGAAGGAAAATTCATCCTGGACACAGATGCTAGCAACATAGCCATTGGAGGAGTACTTTCTCAGGAGCAGGAAGGAGTTGAGACTGTCATTGGATACTTCAGTAAGGTCTTGTCAAAACCAGAGCACAACTACTGTGTCACCCACAGAGAGCTATTGGCAGTAGTTAAGGCAGTTGGACACTTTCACAAGTACCTTTAAGGAAGACACTTTCTGCTGAGAACAGATCATGCAGCCCTCAAGTGGCTCCTACGATTCAAGATTCCTGAAGGACAGGTGGCATGCTGGATTGATTGACTTCAAGAGTATGGCTTTGAGTCAATTCATCAAGCAGGAACCAGTCATGGGAATGTGGATGGACTCTCGAGAAGGCCATGCAAGAAAGATTGCAAGCACTGTTCACATCATGATAGCAAGGAAGGCATGCTGAGAAGAACAACAGTGGTTGCTGATTTCTGGAGCAGTGACCAGCTCCAGAAGGACCAGGAAGAGGATCCTCACCTGAAATATCTTTGGGCTTGGAAACACACTGGACAAGGAAGACCAGCCTGGCAAGAAGTGGCACCTCTTTCACCAAGTGTGAAGACATATTGGGCCCAGTGGAGCTCAATTGTTGAAGATGAGGGAGTACTAAAAAGGGAGATTGAGAATGCAGCAGGGGATCAGAAAAGACAACAGGTTATTGTCCCAGTAAATCATTTACCAGAAGTGCTGAGGAGTCTGCATGATGGCAAATCTGGAGGACATCTTGGTCTACATAAAACAGTGGAGAAGGCCAGGGATCGATTTTATTGGCCAAGATTAAGAGAAGGTGTAGGAAGTGCATAATCTGTGCAGCAGCAAATGGCCCACTGAAGAAGGAAAAGGCACCAATGAAGACCTACAATGTTGGAGCACCATTTGAGAGAGTGGCTATTGACATTGCTGGACCTTTCCCAACCACCAATGATGGGAACAAGTATATTCTAGTGGCCATGGATTATTTCAGCAAATGGGTTGAAGCATATGCCTTACCAAACCAGGAAGCAGTTACAGTGGCTGATGTATCAATAAAGAGGTATGACATCAAGGCTGACCAAGGTGGATACAAAGCAGGAGACCTAGTCTGGCTACACAACCCAAAGAGGATTTGTGGCTACTGTCCAAAACTACAAAACCAGTGGAAGGGGCCTTACCAAGTTGTGACTAGGATCAATGATGTATTATACCAGATAAGAAAACCTTCAAGAGGGAAGCCAAGAGTAGTTCATTTCAATTGTTTATCTCCATTTCATGGTAATAACAGTGCTGAGGAAGGCCAAGCAGCTGAAGTTCAGTGCACTTCATCCCTGAAGGAGTCTGATGATGACTACATGCTGGCACCAGGAGGAAAAATGTTCCAGACAAGAGGGACTTGTTCCCCCTGCCAAAGGAATATGCACTGGCACACTGTGTCACCAGCAACTTGGCAGAATCTCAAGGCATTGCTACAGTCTTCAGGAAGAAGTTTGGTGGTCTCAAGGACTTGGAACAGCAAGGACCAGCAGAATGAAATGTTCTTCATCTGCAGCGGCATGGTCAGCATCTCTTCTACCTGGTGACCAAGATGCAGCCTGAGGTGAAGGCATCATATGACACATTGCAGACTTGCTTGGTTAAGCTGAGGGATAGGATGCAGACATCAGGAGTGAGGAAACTTGGCATGCCAAGGCTTGGAAGTGGTTATGATGGCTTGGACTGGGCAATTGTGAAGCCAATGCTGCAAGAGGTGTTGCAATCCACTGGTATCCAGACCACCATTCGCATCTACAACCCTTGGAGGGTCAAGGAGGAGTTGGTCAGTAGTCAAGGAAGACATCAGCCATCTAAGGTGCCATTGTTCTGAGACAGAACAACTTCTTAAGGTGGGGGTAGTGTTACAAAAGCAAGCAAAGCAGTTATTTATGCACATAGAACTACTGTATGTTGTTCTATATAGATCATTCCATTCATGGTCGTACATGCATTGAAACCCAATCTGCGTTCTCTTGGTTTTCACATGTCTTTGTCACCCTTATTCTTCAAGTCTGCAACTCTCT
Organism: Conomelus anceps; assembly: GCA_948455865.1. Classification (NCBI taxonomy): domain Eukaryota; kingdom Metazoa; phylum Arthropoda; class Insecta; order Hemiptera; family Delphacidae; genus Conomelus; species Conomelus anceps. The sequence continues at coordinate 126,580,367 of OX418216.1, forward strand.
CACTCAATTGATCTTCTCATCAATTCTACATTCTTCTTGAACAATCGAGGTCTATATTCCAAGCTTTCTTGAAGCTTCGAGAAGCCGCCAATTCTTGGAATTATACAACTACAACAGCATATAAAGAAGTCCACATGAACAAGCTAGTTAGTTTTACAAAAGCTCACATGTCAGATTGCGTTACAGATCTCGTGCCGTTCAGTAAACAGTGCCCGATTCCAGTGTCAAGTGCAGAGACAAGTGTTTATTGTTTCTGCAGCTTACGAATAGTTTAAAGACGTTGTTAAGTGATATTATTTGGGACTGACAAATAACGAATTGGACTGTGTTTTTGTAAGTGATTAGTTGCTCTTTTTATAATTTCTTTCTGCATTATTGTACAGTTATTGGACACTGATTTCTTTTATTATTGATCAGCCTGTAATTAATTATTCATTTGTACAGTTTATTGGATTCTTGTTTCTTTTATTATTGATCAGCCTGTAATTACTTATTCATTAATTCTTGTAAATAATTACTGAAAATAAGTATTAGCTTGTCATTTGTTGATCTGTTTTTTTTTCTTTATTAATTGAACTTACAATTAATTTGTGTAAATAAAGTGCAAGTGTGAACTTTAGTGTTACCAGCCTTATTTTAGACATTAGAACCCGTAACATTTTAATGATTACTTTCTTGTTATCCACAATCAACGAGAAACCTAAGAATATTTCATTCACCAACTAAATTCCTCAACATGAGATTCTCCAATTGAACAAAAAACTTAAATAAATTCAATTACAATTATTGAAAAATATTTTTTTTTAATTAACAATTAAAAAAACACTAATAATTTATGAGTAAATTGCTCGACTATGCAGTCAAATATTTGAGTAGAAAATTTAAATATTTCACTCACTGAGCAGATGGCCATTTCGGTCCGCGTGGGTCTATCATCGGCGAGTAAAATATTTTAACTATCTACTCAGGGAGTAAAATATTTTAATTTTCTACACAGATATTTGACTGCAAGTCGTGCAATTAGCTACTGATAAATTAATAGTGATACGCAGTTCATCATGAATACTAAATTTCAAGACTAAAAGAAAAACAGTTGAAAATATTTATTTATCGATATAAATATCGAAGATTAACATTTAGCAATACCATAGATCATAAAAATTTTGTTATATAACAATGACAATCACCTATATATTTTTGAAAAATGACAGTATATGGTCCGAACATTCTTCTATTAAATTTTCAATCGAGTAATGAATTAAGTAATTTTCAAGTTTTAAATAAAAAATAATTTCAACAACACAGCAATCACAAAACTAGAGTGGTGTATTCTGCCTATGCTTAGTATACACTCCAGTATGGGATTACAGCTTGGGGAGGTGCTCTTGACGTTCATTTTAACAAAATTTACTTCATTCAAAAACACATTTTGAGAGCGGCTCTAGGAAGGCAGAGACTTCACCCTAGCAAACTCTTATTTCATGAGCTTAGTGTTCTTAATCTAAGACAACTATAAGTCAAAAACTTATTTTTGTAATTTTTTTCAATTTTATTAAAACAAAGTAAGCCAGTTAGCCTGCATATTACACCGTTTTCTACAGGTCATTATAGATCTTTAGGTGGTACTTTTATTTACCTTGAAAATAAAAATACGATTTATTTTCCAATTAGAAACAAAAATACATCAATTAAAATAATAAGAATATAACTAAGATTCTAGATTATTCAGTTACCCATATTTCGACCCATCAAAGCATAGCTTGAGCGCCAGACCGACCAAGGAACATAAAATAGTAAGAATCACTACAGCTGCAATTTAAGAAATAATAAAATAAGCATAAGTAAAAAATAAGGGCAAATAATAAGTACAACTAACACATAAACGATCAAGAAACTAGATTAAATTTCCTCTTTTAAAGAAGATATTGTCTTTGACCCATTCTACAATTTTAAAAATAGTGATAATAGTTCAGTTGGTAAGATATTGAATAGTTTACATCAAATATGATGTGTTTGGTGCCTGCAAATACTTTTATTCCAGTCAGGTATGAGGATGATATTTTTTAACTGTCTTATTTTGAATACATCTCTATGGCAATATATTATCAAATTATAAACATTCATTCATTCAAATTAAAAACATTCATTTTTATTATCACTGTAATTTACGCAAAACCAAGCTTGGTGATATTAGAAAAAGAAGAAGCAGTGAAAGAGTCAGTCAGATCGTCGAAGCAGTGCAGCAGTGCAGGTAAAGTTGAAAGCTAGCTGTTAAAATGCACTAGAAGGATTTGCCTTCACGAGCACGAAAGATTCTTTTAAACGTATCGAGCATGACATTCTATTTGAGGTTACACGTGCAAGGTTATCTTTCCAACTGCAACTAAAAGCCGACTGGCGGTAAATTGAATCTGTGATGCGGGGTCCATGAGGAGGAAATTGTATCGGATTATGCTTCAATGCAAGCAGCTAGCAGCCTTTCAAGCCTAGCAATGGCGCTCTAGCCTAGATTCTAGTAGCTATTTACTTCTTACGCCAATTTCTATCGAATTCTACAGACTGACATGCTCGTGTGACTTTCCATTTCCCACTTACAGCCAAGATGGATGTCTAGCCGTCGTAAGTGATAAGGGTCATTTTTTCATAAACACGTTCCAGCGAGTTTCAGTTGAGAGTTACTACTTCTCGGTAATTGCATCAGCCCTACAATGTGCCTCGAGCTATTCATAATCTAGTTATTCTGCAAAATATATTCAAAGGTGTGATAGTGAGGAGAAAAATATCACTAGACATTGGCTGATCTCCGGGGGGGGGGGGGGTCTGAAGCCCCCCCCCCAAGATCTCCAATTTTTTTTTTGTAAGAATGTAAATTTTTTACCAAGATATTTTATGATATCTTTACCTCAACTTTAACGTATAAAGGTAAAGATATCATTTAATATCGTGGTAATAAGTTTACATTCTTACAAATAAAATTGGAGGTCTTCGGGTGGCTTGAAGGCTTAGGGGTGGGTGAAGTCTTAGATAAAAAAATTACCTATCTCTAGTTGACCTCTCTTTTTTCATTCTTTTATTTTTTGTCTTTTGTTTTTAATTTAAATTTTATTTTTGTTTTTAATGTAAATTTTTTACCAAGATATTGTATGATATCTTTACCTTGACTTTAACGTATTTCAATAGTAAATTAGTAAACAAAACATCCTGAAAATCTTTTAAGTGAAAAACACGTTTTTACTACATAAAGCAACGTTAAACTACTGTTTTGATAGCGTCATTATATGAAAGTCCTTTCACAAAATTTTCCCCTGTTCCGGATATTTCCAACTAGTTTCATTTGAGGGGAGAAAAGTATCACTAGACAGAGGCGAATCAAAGGGTGGAGGGGGCTTCCATTACATTATCTTTTCCAGAAATACCAACAAATAACTTTGAACTACATCTCGTTGAGGTCACGTTTAATACCGCAGTTCAATTTTCTTCACTAACCCACAGGTTTTCGTAAACTATACTGTATCAATTTAGAAACTACAATTTTTTAAAACAATTTTCTCAAAACTTTCAGAATTTGTGAAAAATTCTCTGTTTTTCTCCTTTTTTCCTGTCTATTTAATTATTTATTCATTTTATTTATTTTTTGGACATAGTTGAAGACCTAGATAGATGGATTTTACCTCTCTCTAGTCGACCTTTCTCTTTTCTTTCTTCTCTTTTTAGTATTTTGTTTTAAATTGAATATGAATAGAAACAGTCCGATAAAATTATTTCTTCTGTAGCACAACAATCTTGATTTTTCAAGTACGATAAGGGCTTAGCAAAAGCATCACTCAAATAAACAGTAATGTACTTTCCCATATAAATTGGATTATTATCGTCTTGGTATCATGACTGATCCTTCCATTGAGAGGATTATTTTCGGGAAATATTGTTTTTGCGTGGGAGTCAAAAGCAGAAAACCCTCTTAGACTGAAAATTTATTTCATAGACAAAGTTTCCTTAGCAGAATCGGATTCATTTGTTTCAATTACTCAGTTTCTCCATGACAGATCACGTCCAGATAAACTAAGCAATAGTTGAACTGAATTATTGTACAAAATACAAGTAGCCCAGGATAAAACTATACACAAATAATAGGACTCCCACATATTCAACTTCACGGTTCAAGAACTTCAACGGAAATAATACTTGAGAGTAGCTCGTTTGGAACCATGAGTTGAGCGGAATTCAAAATGCAGTTTTGTATAAAATTTTGACATTATTTTTAAGTATTGTTGTGAACACGGAAAGGAGGAACAGTTCTCGGTGTTATCTGCTTGTGTCAACAAGTCTTCCGGTCTAAGCAATTAATCACTCTTCTTCTGTATGAAACTTTTATGATATTCAATTAGAACCTCATGGAAATTTATCGAATATTGTGGAAAATGCGAGAGCCCTTGTCTGAATTCGGTAGAAGTTGATAGAAAGATGGAGAGATATCTAGTTATTTCTTTTGGAAAAATGTATAAATAGGAGAGACTTCTTAAAAGTTAGTTCAGTTGTAATTCGATCTTTAATGCAATAAGTGGCTGTAGTGACAGTTCCCGTTTCCCGTTAATACGGACAGTGCATTACAGTGCATTACGGATTTGGCGCTATTACAAACTGTGATAATGAACTTTCGTTGTCTGTAGTGTTAATCGCAGTATTTTGTGACAGATTATTATTCAGGCTTACTTGACAGTTTATACAGTGACTTGTAAGTGCTTGCAGAGTTTCAAATATTATGTATTAGACGCTTCTCCTTGAATTATTGAACAGTTATTATTTGTAATATTAGATCGGCCTTTTGGCATTTAGTGATTGATTTTTGAACAGTAATATTGCAGACTCTTTACCAGTTGAACAATATCGATTTATCTGCTTTTGATTGCTTATTTTGTGTAAGAAATAACTGAACAGTGTGAGTTGTGGATAATTTGTGTTAATAAAGTGCGAGTGTTATTTTTAAGTATTGCCAGCGTTATTGAATGCCAACAAACACAACTTTGAACTACATCTCGTTGAGGTCATGTTGAATACCGCAATTCAAATTAAAACCCTATTGAATCTTAGTGCTCTGATGAATTTGAATAAATTTAAGAGGAGGCTTATCCGTTCAAAATTTACTCCTTCTCTAAGCCGATTCTATTCATTCCATATTATTTAACCTTGTATTCATTGTGAATTTAGTTTATTTCAATTGATTTTTCGAATGATAAGGGGTTGTCCTTATAAAGTGGAGGTAGCATAACGTAAACCGCCGATTTTAAAAAAGCATGGCCCTACTCCGTGTGTCTGACGCCATTAGCGGCTATATCACCGTGAATTTTAAACTAGTAGCTCACTTTTACAATATCTTTGACGTCAATGAGGATTGTTTTAGCGTTTAGCTGTAAGCCTCTATTGGTTGTGAATGTGAATGTATTCAATAGATGAATAAATATTTCACTTTCACATCAGTTTACAAGTTTGAACTACGCTTATCATCTGTAGAAAATAATTTGCTTCTCAAAATGATTTTTTTAAAAACATTTATCGAGATTTAGCAGTTGTATTGATCACTTTAACACTAATTATGACTTTAGCCTACAACTAAAGTGTAGAGTGGCTGCTATCTCTAAAGATAGCCATGGTTGACTTCATAGAAATCAACATAGACGTATATACCAACTACAACAGCATTGGTGTATATCTATAGTGGAGTAGAGCCGCCGGATAGCCGCTCAAGATGTCGTCGGTTACACTTTTCTGATTTTATGCTCCCTCCACTTTCTTATACTTCCATGCAATCGTTTGTCTGTAGTAGGGAAGGATGTCTGTTTTCTTCCATGAGGGTATCCATCAATTTGGCGCCCCTTCACGAATTACTATTATAGAGGTCCCTGCCCTGTTATATTTTTAAATAAAAAATATTTAAAACCTAATAAAATCTATCGATTGCGGCTTGCATGAGTAATCTTCCCCTCTTATCTTCATATCAGAATGCTGACGAACTTGATGGAGTGACCAGCATTCGGTTTAAAACTGAATTGCAAGGTGCTGGCTCCATTCCATGTAATGCAATTTGTCTCGGTCAATTACGACCTCTCCTGTCTATTTTTACAACAGACGACAACAACTGTCAAAGAAAAACGTTCGCTGCGGGAAATTCTTGTCTGGGAGACGTACGCCTTCTTCTAGCAGCAGACTTAAGGAGCAGAAGAGCAGAAAGAGGAAGAGAGATGGAAGGTAATCCAAGAAGATGAGCAGGACGATGGACAGAGAGGGAAGATAGAGTTCGCACTCTAGTCTCTAGACGACTAGGGGCCAGCGATCTGTTTTCTTCAAGGTGAGAGTCGGTCGATACAAAATACCGACCTAAAGCAACAGGGAAATGTTTGAGCGGATCATGGTTTTAGTAGAGAAGGTGAGGAGACTGAAGACGTATTGTGATTGGTTGGCATTTGTGGAAGAGGAGAAGGAGGAGGTGGTGGAGGAGGAGTAGGAGAATGAGAATGAGAAGAATGAGGAAGAGAAGGAGGAGGACAAGGAGGAGGAGGAATGTGAGGACAAGGAGCAGGAGGAGGAGGAGTAGGATGACAAGGAGCAGAAGGAGGAGGAGTAGGATGACAAGGAGCCGGAGGAGCCGGAGGAGGAGAAGGATGAGGAGGAAGGGCAGCATTGCGCAATAGCCCAAAGGACGCGCTTGCCTGTCGTAGTTTGAGAGCAGAAGTTGACTGATCATTTATCTTAAGTTCTGGTAGAGTAGATCAATCATATGGGGTGCTTTTCACTTAGCCCACTCACCCCTATTACTTACAGTTGATTACTCGTTGTGCATTTGACTTGAAGTCAATTTTTTCGGGATGTTGGGTTGGTACAGAGCCATTTGTCCATTATAATGGTCATGAGCCATTGGAATTTTATGTCAAGTTCAGACAACGAACAAAATCTCGTAGCTTACTCGACACATTGTACTAAAAAAGTAAAAAACCTTTGAAAATAAATATTTATTTTTTGTGTTGAATGTACATGCATTATTAATGATTTAGAGAGTTTGAGCAAAACTACGTTTATCCACGATACGTTATTAAATAGATTAAAGAGGTTAGAAAGTGATGTCAGTAAATCTTACTTTATTCCGCGTTATATGGGAGTAGTATCATAATGGAGCTATTTTAACAATACTATCACATTTTAGTACAGGCAAATAAGAACTGAGTATTTCTTCAAAACAGTCTAGAAAGTCTAAATAGTAGTTTATGCAACGATTTTATTTTGACCCTTATTAAAGCACGAGTTAGATGTAAGTTATAACACGAGCGAATGCGAGTGTTATAAATATCTCACGAGTGCTTTAATGGCCAAATAAAATCGTTGCATACACTATTTTATCTACGACCACGAGTATACATTTAATTAAAACAATTTAATTTTACCTGTGACTGTCAGAGATACCTAACCTCTCATCTCAAATACAAGAAGTTATAGTAGATTGTTAGGTTAGCAGTTTGATCAAATCAGCTGATAGTTTCGCAATATTGAATTACGATATTGATTCCATCAAAAATGCTTCTGATTGGTCCAGAACCCGTGTTATAATGTAGAACCTGTACTATAATGAGCTCTTTATACAACGGGTTTCAAAAAGCATTTCGAAAAGACAGCTGTTTTGGCATCAATTGTGAAACTGTAATGTATACATGGTCGTAGATAAAAAATTAAATGAAATCATAGGTACAGTACATTTTTAAAGTTCCAGTTTTCATATTTTTCAAGTTGTTAAGTTTTTTTTAAGGGTTGTTTATTTATTCGTAACATAGAATGTGATCTTATTAGAGAGATTACATCATTCAATTACATGAATTGATTATTTTATATTCCTGGGAAAGATAGCTTCTAATGATTTTCACATCTACCTTAAATTCTGGAAACCCGTCAAACTGTTGTAGAATTCACCTCAAATTCGTTTTTATGAGGATATAAGGAGCTTGCAGGGCATGGTTATAAAATACAAACATTAAATAAAACAATCATTTCGGATGTTCATCATTGGAAATGTCAGTTTGAGAGGAATAAAAAATCGAAGTAGACACCCTGAGTGTTATAAGTTCCGGGAGATCATTCTCCAGAATGTCAAGGATGTAAAAAGGATTGAATGTTCTGCACACATAGTAAAAGTTGTGTAATAACATTTCAAACTGCACATTTATTAATATATAAGTTGGCACATGCCTCACATTCACCAGATCTTGTTTATATAATCAAGTCATTTTTCCCAGCATAAAAAAAGGAATTTGTAAACAGTCAATCATAATCATAGCTCATGCAATAAACTTGAAAACCTCATCAATACCCTTTCTTTTTTATCTCCGGTTTTCTCTTTCTTCTTATTCTTCTTGTTCTTCTTGCTTTCTTGTCCTTATTGATCTTCTTCTTCTCCTTTTCCTTCTCCTTCTTCTTACCCCTTTACCTTCTCCTTATCCTTCTTCTTACCCCTTTACCTTCCGCTTCACTAACTCCTGTGATTAATGTGTTGTACCTAAAGTTTTAGGTGGGTTCCGAACCACCGGAAAGTGATTTTACAGCAGAGAACAGATTATTTTTTGCTGACCAATCCAATCGGTCACCCTTACAAAGAGGACCCAAGAGTTCGTAGCTTATGCAATAAAGATAATTATGTAATTATCTGACTGAACAAATTATCTGGAGTGTGTGTGTGTGTGTGTACGCGTACGTGGGTGAATGAGTGAGTGCATTGGTGAGATATCCGCGTGGATATTTGAGGCGCGGACTTTGGAGTGGGCGTCTTTCAGCGACCAGACTGATTAATTGACTTTTCGAGAATGTAATCGTTCATAAATAGATTTGTCTTCAACAACAATGAACAATTGTCAATAACAACCATTTGTCTTCGCGATTATCGTAATACTCGATTTGTTATATTTCAATGCCACAAGCAAAGAAAGAACTTGGACAAGAGGTCCTTGGTCCTTCTTAATCGCTCTTCTCATTAGATAATGGTTTGGCTTTTATTACTGGGGAGACCCTCACGAGTAGTTCCACCTCGCCATTTAAACCATGTTATGAGGAACATGGTGGACCTACTACTTTAGGTGGGTTCGTATAATAATAATAATAATATTAATAATAATGAAATAACATAGAATCAAGAACACTGTACATTTAATAAATTTGTTGAAAGATAAAAAAAAAGATTCCAAGAGCTAGATTCTAAAGCTAGAAGAGGTACTGTATAGTATCAGAGGAGAGAGAAGAAAGACAACATCGGACAGAATGGAGTACTGGAAGAAGCTGAAAGAAGCTTCCATCGATTCAACGTACCCCAAAGTTGGTGATTCGAAAAATAATAGGAAAAAAAATAAAATAATAATAATAAAGGATGAAAGAATACTGGGCAAAGAAGAAAAAATAAATACCATACATCACGAGTCGTCTTCCTCTTGGGAGCTCTATCGACAATAATAATTTTAATTATTATTATTATTATTATTTCAATAAAAATAATAATTATTATCTTTGCAATAATAATAATAATAATAATAATAATAATAATAATAATGTAAATGTAAATGCTCTTGTTGAAATTTACGTTGAACTTCTTATTTCAAAAGTTTGTAAAATTGAACAAGGGTAAGCCATCTATTCCTAAAGGAGGGCGAAAAGCCACATAGTTGCAGACCACTGAGAAGTTCATGTATTGTGAGTTATCTTGGAATTATTTAGTATGGCCATACTCTTGTGTTTAAGAGCGCCAAAATAATATAATAGTGTCAATTCACCACAAACCAACATCGATGGTTGGCACAATCTCCAATCGTAAAGATCTATTCCAACACGCATACTCTCCATGTGGGGATCTCGAATAATTTAATAAATCTTTCAAAAAATATTATTATCTGAAGAGAATATTAAATCGCCAGTCTCTGTAGAAAACTTACCTATAATTTGTAGCCTGCATAGATCTAATGCATTACTTGTGTTTCTATTTGGGTCACCTTGCTCGACAAAAAACACAGTGTGTTAAACACTTGTATAGTTTTAAGCAGGTCAAAACGGCAGGGATTGGCGAATTTCGTTCTGGACTGAACACAGCACTGCAAATTTTGGTGATTCAGGGCATCGTTATCACCCTTTTTGTGGATTTGAAGGCACCAAGCTGACGCATGCGCGCGGCCACAAAAGGACCTAATTTCCGGTGCAATTGGATGTTAATTTTCCTTCTCAGAAAAATGTGTTACATCTCATCCACCGCCAAAAAAAGGAAATTTGAAAGTAGTAAATTTCGAAAAAGAATAATAAGTTGTCTTTCTCCAGTATTCAAATTCAAAGGAAAACAAATATATGGGATGAAAATGTTAAATACAATACACTATGAATAGTGACAACCTAGCTCTGACAACAAGTAGCATCCCTCGTTAGAAATAGCATACCCTGCCTCCATCTATGAGGTATGAGGTATGCATATACCTCATACATACCCGGCCACCATACGTAACACCTTTGCTGCACTATGATTTTTGAAACTTATATTGTACATATAATAATATTTACATATTTCTATTGTTCTGGAGTACAATTCTCTCATGAACTAGGCGATAATGCGTGGCTACATTTACATGCAGAAGCATGCAGGATAAGCTGAATTACAATTCATGGTTAATACGTTTCCAGCCTCGTGTTGAAGCAACAAATTTACAGCAATCGGCGAAGTTATAATTGCACATTGCAGTATCAATCCTCACAAGCTCACATCTCGGAGAGCAACTAGATGCGAGATGCCTCAGATTCCCAGGAGGCAGCATGATTCACTAGATTCTGTCAAAGATCTCCACCATCCAATGATGCCTGTTTTTAAGGCTGTGCACATGATTTTTGGTCAATGTTTTATCCAAAGTCTGTATTAGATAAATAAAGCCTTTATTTTTATTCCCAAACATACAATGACCTTCAAAACAGTCCTTTTTTTATTTTTTTTTTGTTTGGAAACTAAGCCTGTCACCGAGCATAGGCCTCCCCCAGGTTGTGTCATCTTTGTCGATCTCTGGCTGCTACCATCCAGTTGACTCCGGCTACTCTGACAATGTCGTCTTTCCACCTCGCCCTTGGCCTGCTGACGTCTCTTTTCCTCCACGACGGCTCCCATTCAGTCACTTTCTTCGTCCATCTCCCATCTTGTAGCCTTGAAACATGTCCTGCCCATTTCCATTTCAATCTTTTTATGATTACTGTGACATCTTCCAACTTGACTTTATTTTTTATGGTCACAGTTCATATTCTTTGCATTTGGTGAATATTTAAAATGCTTCTTTCCATTGCCACTTGAGTTTTCCGAATTGCTTCAATAGTACTTGCTTTGCAGGTCCATGTTTTCGCACCGAAAAATGAGAGTGGGAAACACACATGTTCTGAGTACCTTGGCTTTGGACGTTAAGCTAATATCTTTATTTTTCATTAAGCACTTAAGTGATCAGAACTTCTTCCAAGCAGCTGTTCGCCTTCGTTTAAGCTCCTTCTCTTCTCTTTCATCAAATGAAAAACATTGCCCAAGATAAATTACTTCCTGTGCCCAACTCAAAACTTTTCCATTTAACTCAATTACTCCTGGAGCTGCATTTGACATGAGGCTGGTCTTCTCAGGATTGATTACAAGTCCGGCTTTTCTACTTATTTCTGATAGCTCTGATATCATATCCTTTAATTTTTGTACTGAATTTCCTATCAATACCACATCATCAGCAAACCGCAAGTGATTCAGGCATTCCCCTACAACTGAAATTCCTCTTCTTCCCATTTTAGTTGTTTAAACACCTCCTGAAGAGCTGAATTGAACAATATAGGTGATAAGGGATCTCCCTGTTTGACATCTCTACTCAACTTGAAATATCTGCCTGCTTTCTCAAGACGTATTCTTGCATTGCTGTTCTCATAATAGCTCTTTAGAATATTCACATATACTTCAGGGACACCTTGATTAAGCAGAGACTCAAACAAGAAATCATGTTTCAAACTGTCAAAAGCTTTCCTGTAATCAATAAAGGCCAGATAAATTTTAATTCGATATTCAGAACACTTTTCAATCAATTGATTTATAATATGTAGATTGTCAACTGTTGAGAATACTTTTCTGAATCCAGCTTGCTCGACTGGCTGATGTGTCATAAGGTTTGGCTGAATGCGCCCTGACATGGCCTTCATAAATAGTTTTCCAATACAAGATGTAATACTTATAGGATGATAGTTATTTATGTTATAAATATCTCCTTTTTTGAATAAAAGAATAATATCCGCCAATTTCCACTGACATGGAACCTTCTGTACTTTTAATATTCTATTAAAACAATCAACAAGCTCTCTCAAAATATTTGCCGAAATAGCTTTTATCATTTCATTAGAGATTTTGTCTCTATACCTGCCATCTTATTGTTCTTCGATCCTTTTATAATATCTGCTATTTCTTGTTCTTGAAAGTAGGGTATTCTTTCATTTGCAGTTGTGATAGTATTATAGGTTCCTTTGCTATTCAAACTTTTAAGCAACTCCTCATAATATATTGATGCTGTTTCAATAATACCTTCTCTCTTCCTGTCTATAAATCCTGTCTTGTCTTTCAAACCACTATTCCACTCCACACCACTTGAAAGCTTTTTCTTGATTTTCTCTGTAGAGCCGTCTGTTTCTAAGATTTGATTTATAATATTGTTTTCAAATTGGTAGATATTTTTGCGAATTTGATATCTTACTATTTTGCATAATAAATTGTATTCCAACTTTTCTCTTGAATTCTTCTGTTTTCTTCACTTCATATCTTCACGTGTTTTTATTATTTCTCTTGTGCTCTGTGACAATTTACTCAAATTGGAAGTCTGTGAGAGTTGAAAAGTGTTTTTTATAGCACTTTCCAATATATTATAACTCACCTGCAAGTCAGTCTGAAGATGATTTTCACTCAGGAGTTGCATTTGTTGCTCCAGCTCTCTCAGGCCATTTTCATTAATCACTGGTGTCCTGCTCATAGTTGTGTTCCACTCATTTCTTGGTCTCCTAGTTGACCAATCCTGTGATAGCTCAATTATTATCAGTCTATGATCCGTTGTGAATTGAATCTTTCCTGTCACTTCAAAACGTTTAATAATTCCCTTTTGAGCGGTCAGCACATAATCAATCTCATTCCTGGTCTTTTGATTGGGTGAGATCCAAGTCCACTTTTTCCCAGCTCTCTTCTTGAAAAAAGTATTGATTACCTGTATTAGATATTATTAAGATATTGAAATGTTATCCATTTTGGCGTGAAAAAATTTTCCATCAATTATTTTGTGAAAAATCGGGGTTCATAGTTGAAATTTTTCGGTTTTAACTGTCCCCAAGTTGATCTCACCAATGAGTTATTTCAATTTTTTGGCAGTTTTTATAAGTAAAATGGGGAATAGAATGACATATTTTCTGAAGATGAGCCTTGAAGATGAGATTCAATACCTCGAAAACATTCGGTCGAATGTGAGTACATTTATTATATATTCACAATAAAAAACTGACTGCAAGTCGTTCAATTTGCAACAAAAAGTTTAAACATATTTTTTATTTCAATCAATTGGTTTTTCGGCATAAATCTTTAAAAAACTAAAAAAAACAAATTAAAAAAATGTTCTGTATTTAGAGAAAACTAATTATTTGATTAAAGTGAAAAAATATGTAATTCTCTTTTCTATAAATAACATCCAATACAAGAAACTTCAAAGGAAAATGATGACCAAAAACCCTGCGCTCAGTCTAAGTTTATTTGTAATTAACAGTTTTAACATTTCTAAAACAGTTGAAAAATATAAATTCTTAATTTGGCTCTTTCCTTTAGTCTTTATTAACTGATACTTTCTGCATTACGTTAGCTCAGTTCATCTTAACATTATGAGTAGGGCAGACTACCGGTTCTGGCGCAGTTTTTCTTTAACCTTAAATTTAAGGTTAACCTCAACCAACCTATCCAAACCTAACCTAACCTTAAATAGGTAAGTCAAAGTCAAATCAACGCAATCTATCCGATCTCCAAAATTCCCATTTTCACGTGGGTTCCGAACCACGAAAAAATTTGAACTTTTTAACCCCTGAAGGGAATTTGAATTTGAAGACGCCATCTTGTTCAGCATTTCATGGCATCCCAAATTCATGTATCAAATACAATTTTCTGATCACGATTAATTGAGGAAAAATAATAATAAAATTTAACCTTAAATTTAAGGTTAACCCAACTATCCAAACCTGAAATAGGTGTATAGCCGAATCAACGCAATCTTTCCTATCTCGAAAATTCCCATTTTCACGGGAGCTAAAAATCACGAAAAATTTTAACGACGGTTAAATTTTAACAGTGGTTTTAACGCTGGTTTTAACGGTGGTTTTAACGTTGGTTTTAACGGTGGTTTTAATGGTGGTTATAGTGGAGATCTAACTCTAGTATAAAACACTGATATAAAAAATGAATACAAGAGAAGGACTTGCTCAAGAATTACATGCAAGTGTTAGACACAATTTTCCCACACGTCGTACAGAAATCAAAGGCGTAACAGATCTGTACCAAGCCGATCTTGTTGATATGTCAAATTACAGTACCATCAATAGAAATTTCAAATTCATACTGACAGTAATAAATTGTTTTAGTAAATTCGCATTTGCAATACCATTGAAAAGTAAATCGGGTAATAATGTGGCAAACGCCCTCAAACCAATACTTGAACAGAATAAGACAAAGAATTTTCAAACTGATGCTGGTAAAGAGTTCTACAATGCTACTGTTCAAAAACTCTTTAAAATGTACAATATCAATCACTATAGTACTTTCAGCAATAAGAAGGCGGCAATCTGTGAACGTTTCAATAGGACCCTGAAAGAGCACATGTTTCGTGAATTCACTGTACAGGGAAATTATAAATGGTTGAATTTACTCCCAAAACTGTTAGACAAATACAATAACACCATTCATCGAACCACTCGCATGAAACCGAGTGAGGTGAATACTGAAAATGAAAAGTATGAACTAATGAATATTGATAAGGCTACCCTGCGTTCCTTCAAACTTAAAAAGCAAAAGTTTAAAATCGGTGATAAGGTTCGAATCACACGTTACAAGCGAATATTTGATAAAGGATACTTACCAAACTATACTAATGAGATTTTCACTGTACACAATGTACTACCAAGCATTCCCCTCACCTATCACCTCAAAGACGATAACAATAAAATTATTAAGGGTGCATTCTATGAGTATGAAATGAAGAAAACCAAGTACCCAGATGTGTATCTTATTGAAAGAGTGCTAAAGAAGAAAGGCAATAAATTGTATGTGAAATGGTTGGGTTTTGATTCGAAATACAATTCATGGATTGATAATAATACATTAAAAAAATGAAGCTAAAACAGCACAAATCAAAACTGCCTCTGATTAACTTTGACAAGTATTTAAATAAAAAGCAACAAATAAGACACAGTGTGCTTCTACCAAATAGTGTAAGATGTATTGTGTGTGGACCGTCCAATGTTGGAAAAACAAATACCGTTTTTCATTTATTATTTGCCGAGAATGGTGTCAAGTTTTCACATTTATATGTATTCACCAAATCTCACCAGCAAGACAAGTATCAACTTCTCAAGGAAATTATGAGTCAAGTAGCCGAGGTTGGATTCAATCTGTACCAACATAATGAAGAAATACCACACCCAAACGATGCACACCCCAATTCAGTTATGATTTTCGATGATATTTGTATGGAAAAACAACAGAATATTCGAGACTATTTCAGTATGGGTAGACACAACAACATTGATAGTTTCTACATTTGTCAAACGTACTCTAGTATTCCTAAACAACTGATTAGAGACAACAGTAATTTGATTGTTATATTCAAACAGGATAATCGTAATCTACAACACATATATCATGATCATGTATATCCAGATTTGAGTAGGGATGAATTCAGTAGAATGTGTGCTCAAGCATGGAATAATAATAATTTTCTAGTCATAAACAAAGATTGTGCACTGGATAACGGAAGATACAGAGTTGGATTTGATAAATTTATTCTATTATAAAAATGATACTGAAAAAGGATCTAAAAGAATTGACAACCATCAAGAATAATATAAAACAGCTGCGTGACTCTATACGTCGAAAACATCGAGAATTATCGTATGATGCAATTAGTGAAGAAGAAAATTTACAGAAACAATATAAACCCATTACCGAATCATTGAATCAATTTAAACAACAACAACAACAATTTGATGTTAAACAGGAAATGAAAGAGGAGGAGGAGGATGAGGAAGAGGAAGAGGAGGAGGAGGATGAGGAAGAGGTAGAGGAGGGGGAGGTAGAGGAGGAAGACTACCCCATTCTAGACTCTACTAATTTAGATGCTTCTAATTTAGATACCTCTAATTTAGATACAACAAACATTTTCGATTCTTCCAATGTCCCCAGTTTTTCAGACTCTTCCAATTTAGACACCTCCAGTGTTCCCAGTAATTTAGATGAAAGTAGTAGAAGAGACAGTAGAGAGTCTAGTCGGAAATTTGCATCTAGAAATCGTATAGGTAAATACATTGATAATTTTATGAGAACAACAAAAGGTCAAAATCTGTATGGAGTTCACTTTAATCCCACAATCAATGAATGGCAAATTGGAAACAAAGTTATCAAGTTTGACGATAAAAAAATCGTTATTGATGGTAATAAATCATTCCCGCTTACACACGGTCTACTAGAGCTGCTATTCAAAGCAATTCCAGATACATTCATCTATAGGAAAGGTGATCTTGTTGACTATAAACGTATACTTGAACTAACTGGAGTTCATCTTGATGCATTGGGACATGTGAAAAGAAATACCAGTTATAAATACACTCGCATAATTAAAGATTTATTTCCACCTAAACGTGTTAAAGGAGTTGAACAAAAACTGGGTAGTGGAATACATGATATGCAAATTGAAACCTCACCTAACAGCAACGTCTACACCTATTGGGATAATCCAAATGAATTGTGTGAAAGATTGGAACTGTTGATTAATTCAAAACTTGCCGGACACACCGGCCATGATTCAGAAATTGCATCAATAATTGAAGAATTACGTGAAATCGGTATCATTATAGGTGGTAATTTAGTATTATAAAAATGACTATTGATAAATTTGGACGACATTTGAATGCAAGTAGAAGAGCAAATATCAATGAAGAATTGAAACAATTGGTGCAAAATTTAATTGATATCCTACAATTGATACCACTTGCGGCACACCATCTTCCAAGAGTTGATCTCAACAACATTGATCAGTGGCGAGCAATGACAGATCCAAGCCTATTTGATCAGTATAGAAAATATTCAGAGGAAACTGAAAATCCATGGTTTTTTAGAGCATGGTTTGAGAGTAAATTTATCTACAAACATGAATTATAATAAAAACAAGCATGACTATTGATAAATTTGGTCGACATTTGAGTAGAAAAGAGACACTGGACTTGGAGAGAGAAGAGATGATAAACTTGTTTCAAAACGCCATTACTCTTGCACAACAAATAGATACAGTTAAAGATTTCTACTTACCAAACATTGATATTAGACAACAGTGGAAACACATGACAGATCCACAATTACTTACCAACTATAGAGAGGCTGTAAAGGGTCTCTCCATCTATAATTCTTCATTTAAAAGATGGTATGAGAAAAATTATCTATATAAAAATGAATAGAAAAAATACTCCGAAAAAGAAGAGGTCAATGAAAAAGAAGTTGGGATCTGGTATATTGGGTTCCGTAATTAATAAAGCAATTGATCTACTGCCCATGGAGCTCCATATTCCCGGGTACGAATTCTGTGGACCCGCGACAAACTTGAAAAAACGATTAGCAAGAGGAGATAAAGGAATAAATAGATTAGATGAAGCATGTCGAGAGCATGATATAGCCTATAGTGACCCAACACAAAATCGAACGGAAGCTGATAGGAAACTTGCAGCACTTGCGTGGGAAAGAGTAAAAGCAGCCGATGCTAGTCTTCCTGAACGAGCAGCAGCCTATCTAGTTACAAATCTTATGAATGCAAAAGTAAAATTTGGTGGAGGAGGAAAGAAACTCAGTAAAGGTGTCTATTTGAAACCGTACAAAGGTTGTGGTATAAAGAAGAAGAATAAGGTAGAGAGTGCATTGAAAGCCATTTTAAAAAAAAAATCCCCATTATCAAATGTAGATATAGTAAAGTATGCAAAACAGCTTGACTTACCGTTACGTGGAATTTATATGAGAGATAAACTACCAAACACACCACTTAAACACCTAGAACTGGGTGTAATCAATCTGGATAATGAAATTGGTGAGGGCACTCATTGGACGTGCTACTTCAAAAACGCTAATCTATGTGACTATTTTGATAGTTTTGGTAATCTAAGTCCACCATTTGAATTTATGAAATATATGCAGGGTGTAAGAGTTCGATACAACTACAAAAAATATCAACAAATGGAGCACTCATGCGGACATCTGTGTCTATTGTGGCTGTATAAAAAATATAGTGATTATGTTTATGCTAACAGCAAACAAGAATCCATTGGTTAGTGAAATCTTCCCACCAGTTGAATTGGATAGCTTTGACTATGAGGTGGGTCTAGTAAACATGTACACATACAATACAATTCCAAATATTGAAACAAATGTAAATAATAAGTTCGTGTATGATGGGCGTGTGGTGGAAATACCAGAAGGATCATACGAATTGGAGGATATTCTAAATTATATTCGAAATAATCTTAAACTGACTAGCAGCCAACTGAGAATCAAAGCCAACAACAATACGCTACAGTGTGAGCTGTATGCAGATAAAGATATTGATCTAACTATGAAGGATAGCATTGGTCCAATACTTGGATTTCAACATGAAAAATTACTAGCAAATAAATGGCATATATCAACAAAACCCGTTCATATAATGCGTGTGAATAGTATACGTGTAGAATGCAATATTGCACAGGGTTCATACAATAACGGCAGTGAAGGTCACACAATTCATGAGTTTTACACAATTGTACCACCTGGCTATAAAATAATTGAATCACCCACAACTGTGGTGTACATGCCAATCAATACAAACACAATAAATCAAATTTGTATAAATATAATCGATCAGGATGGGAATGTGGTAAACTTTCGTGGAGAAACAATAACAGTACGCTTACATGTAAGAAAAAAACCAGTCGGTTTATAAATTATGTATAATTACATATATAAAAAAAATATGCTAATATTTACAAAAAATCATCAATCACAACAGCATGATGCAACAGATAGGAAATTACTTACACCTAAAAATAGACAACTACTACAAAGATTAGGTTTTTTTGTATATAATAAAAATATAAACAATGAATCACCAAATTCCTCACGGTATGCAAATTGATTCAATATTCAATGTTGGTGAGAAAGTACAATTCGATGAGAGTATAACCCAATTCGAGTATCACACTCACACACCATATGCATCACAAACATACAAAAATAATGATGAAATTCGTATCAATGTAAATCAACAGGATGTCTACACACTACCATGTAAAAGCTATCTTCTAATAGAGGGTAATATTAAAGTACAAAAAGCAGATAATACTGAAGTTGACTTTGTATTAGTGAACAATGGAATAGCCTATTTATTCGATGAGATTAGATATGAGGTGGGTGGAGTCGAAGTTGACCGCACACGTAACGTCGGCATGACAACAACAATGAAAAACCTCTTGTGCGAAACTCCACAAAATAAATGTATATGGGAGAATGCAGGATGGAATCGAGATGGATGGGCAAATAAAAAGAAATTTAGCTTTTGTGTACCACTGGAAATGTGGTTAGGTTTCATGGAAGACTATAGAAAAATTATTTTAAATGTAAAACAAGAATTGGTTCTGCTTCGATCTTCATCTGATTTAAATGCAATTCAAACCACCGCTGGTACTAAAATCGAAATTAATCTAACAAAAATACAATGGAAAGTACCCTACATACATGTTGCAGACACAATTCGTCTTAATCTACTGAAATTATCTCACAATGATAAACCAATAGCCTTCCATTCAGATCTTGGCAATTACATGAATATCCTACCCTACCGGAAAGCACAAGTCATCAGTGGACTGTTAAGACGGCATCACAAATGGATAAACCAAGATTTGTTGTACTAGGACTGCAAACTAATAGAAAGAATAGCCTTCGTAACGATATATCTCAATTTGATTTTTGTAATTTGAATAATGTGCGCTTGTATTTGAATGCACAATACTTTCCCTATGATAATATTATGGGTAATAAACATACATTGTATCAGATGTTTGCCGCCTTTCAACATGCCTACTACAAACAAAGTGATTCGGGAACATCAATAGCATTTGATAAATTTGAAAAAACACCACTAATTGTGATAGACTGTTCTCGTCAAAGTGAACTTTTGAAATCGGGTGCATTAGATGTGAAACTTTCATTTGACACAACTGCAAATATCCCAGAAAATACATCTGCATACTGTCTCATTATATACGAAAATATCTATGAATATACACCATTGAGTGGAATTGTTAGAAAAGTAATGTAAACAAATATTATTAACAAAACAAAACATCAAAGTAGTATAGTAATTTAAACGTATAATTAGAGTAATTTAAAAAAGTATAAATAAAATAATAAAAAAAAATATTTTTTTTTTTACCTACATACACACATTAATCTAGGTATAGGTACATACACCTACACACCTACATAGGAAATACATTAATCTAGGTATAGGTACCCACACCTACATAGGACATACATTAATCTAGGTATAGGTACCCACACCTACGCACCTACGCACCTACGCACCTACGCACCTATGCAGGTACCTGCACCCAGGTTTACATAGATTGTATTTTTTTTTTTAGATGAATTCTTCAATTTATCATTTCAATATAAACTAATTCGATAACAGATACATGATATATTTTTTTTACACAGTAGTACAACAATGAAAAAAAATAAATTAATACTTCAAATGGTTCGGAACCCACCTAAAACTCTAGATCTCAGACCTATTTCAGCAAAAAAAAAAATTTTTTTATTTTATTTTAAAGTTTTTTCAGGTTTAAAGTTTTTCAGGTTTTAAAGTTTCTTTATATTTTAAAGTTATTCAGGTTTTAAAGTTTTTGTACTTTTCCTTGAGATGGCTGCTGCTCACGGATTTTACGTTTTCTGATTGGAATATCTTTGTGGCCCCAAGCTAGAGTATCAATTCGGTTTGGTAGTATGAAACGTTTATCGTCATGAGGTTGAAGAGCTAGTTTTTCACGTTGAACAGTATAGACATGATGCAGTTTACTTTCAATTGCTGATGATGTTACATTTTTGTGTTTTACATCAAACAGACATTCTTTATAATCTTCAAATCTCAATTGATTTCTATTTGCACTCTTGGGAATTCCCTTTGCAACCTTCTTTTCTGAATCACCTATGCGAATTGCATACATTTTGGCTTGTAGTCCAACAAACCCAGAAATTATTTTTCCACCACACTCATCCTTAAATTTACCTAGTTGTTTTTTATGTTTTGTGTTGTAACATTGATGGTCTTTTGGATAATTAGATGTGTCAAATAAATCCAAATTTCTTTCAATATCTTTATAAATATCGTTTGTTTGAATCAGATACATAAAACTATCTGTATCGGACATTAGCAGTTCAACATTGGGATACATTTTTAGAATTTCATCATAATGGAATTTGTACATTATTGCTTTACTTGACTCAAGTATTGCCATACCCACATAAATGGGACGATTTAGATGAACCTCAAGCTTATTTAGACATACACCAGCAACATCATCGTTAAATCTGGACCAGTATTTCATTCTTGGATATGCAATCACTTTATCAAGTTGTTTTTCATCAGTTATAATCCTGAAATCGGTGTGATTCCTTACATTTTCCAACGTTTTTCCATAAATTGCATTAGAACATAGCTTGTAAAGATCTCTATCAAAATCATTATTTGAATTCTTTCTCAATTCGGTATTTAATGATATAAATTGCTCTAACCAGGCTGATTGATTGAATTGCATCACTCTGTGTATTTTTGTTAATTTCAAACCTAATCTCATGTAAAGTTTCAAATTTTTATAGTGTAGAATGTAATTTTTACGATTTTCAAAAGTTGTAATCAATTTCTCATATCGGCCTGATGGTGGTGTGGCTTTTACTGGTGCCAGGGGGTAATGATTGTGCATATCATGCAGACTTTCTGGATATTCAAGATCGACTTCTAAAAAGTAGCCAACATGTGATTCATCTGAAATTTTTGTAACATCGAAATTTTGAATTTGCTCATTAGATAGCCACTTGAATCCAGAGTGTGGTAGTGATTCACTCATGCTTGTACCATATAAATTATTTGCATCTAAGTAGATTATAAATGTGGTTTTGGAATTTTTATCATATGTAGATAAATATTGGTTGTTGGCTTTTGCATATCGTTTGGGGATTACACTTAAACCCCCGCGAATACCGGACTCTACAAACAGGTGCATATCTGGATCACTTAAAAGTTCAAGCTCAATACCAATCATTTTCAACATTGCATTCCATGAATAGTGTGGTAGCGAATAAAAGTGGGATGGATCAAGACTGTAGGTTTTCTGGAATGTTGATCTGAAAGATTGAAATATATCGGCGAGTAAGAGTATATCGGTGGTCAGGTAGAGATCGTGAAATTGACCAAGATTTTTCAAGTTGAACGCATTCCAAACGGTTATAGCATTTTGATAGTCATTCTCACTTACATCTGAATCGGTTAGTTTGTTGTAGAAGTTTTCCCGGGAAGGTAATTGTGTTTCTTCGAATTTCTCAAAACAATCCATATATTCGTATGGGTATATTTGTTTTTTCAAGAGTAAATTTGTATTATTTGGAAAATGTGTTGAAATCAGTTGGAAAGCATTTGATAATATATTTTCTGCTAATTTTGAAAGAGATGAATTCAGAAATTGTAGTGAATCGATAAATCTCAAAGTGTTATTTAGTGTTATTGAAATTATTTTTTCACTTGTCCTAGCTAAGCAACTTATTCTCTTTTTATATTTTTTATTGAGTGATTGAACAATGAAGTGGGAATCGTAACCGGTGAAATTGTGGAATATTACAGGAATGAACTCCACCTGTTTTGCATTAAGATTACACGATTGATGAGCAGCTCCAATAAACTTTCCGGTTGAATGTGAATGGTGTCGCACACGATCAAACAATAGGCTCTTACTACACAGGCAACACACATCTACCATTTTAAATTCACTTTCTTCTTCCACTGTTATCTGCATTGGCACTTGTATTTTCAATCGCTTTTTCAATTCATTTCCATGCTTATCTAATTCATCTAGAAACTTTTCTATTAAATTTGATGATTCAGACAGGTTGGATGCTCTAACTATCCTTGGTCCATAATGAATTGATCCACTTTCATTTACTATTACATATCCATAACCACATGGTATATGTTTTTCATCTTTAATTAAACATTCAAAGTCAGCATATATCGTGAAGGGTGTGGGTAGGGTGTAGGAGAAATTTGTGAACTTTAAAACAGTATTTTGTTGTGGAATTTTAATGCGTTGTGTTTCGTGTGATGAGCACAATTCAATATGTTTTTCTAAATTTTGTTTTGCATTTGTATAAGTGAATCTTTGAAAACAGTGGGGGCAAATTTCCACTTTATGATCATATTTTGTTAGATGTGATAACAGTCTTGATAGATTTTTAACAAGAGTGTAGTGTTTTTGTTCTTCTTTGTTAGATAACAACAACAGTGTGATTGTATGCTCTCTTTTTCTGTGTTGGGATGCAAAGACTGGATAGAACATATCTTTCTCTTCTTCATATGCAATAACATTAACAGCTATTGTTGTGTTTTGGTTCTCAAATTTAGGTATGTCTTTCAATTTTAGTGGGAAGCATAAATTTTCAATATTAATTTTATCTTTTATTTTTTTAAGTGCAGATACTCGATATTCCTTATTGGTGTTGAAATAGGAGAGGATGGACCAGACAAAGCAGAGATCATCTTCATTTTTCACATTTATAACAGCTTTTCTATTTATAATTTTAACTGGAGTAGGAATGTATGAGCCAGAACCACTTATTGGTCTGTATCTAACCATATTGAAATTGAATTGTTTGAATATGTCTATAGTCCAACCACTCCCTAACTTTATGAATTTATCTAACCCTTCCATAATTTTTCCCTCTGCCTCCTGCCATTGTATGTTGAATTTATCAAGATTCTCATGGACTGAGATTATAGACCTCGATTGCCCATGGAATGTTGGTTCAACATACAACTCTTTATCAGCAGAAATCTTTTTCAATTTAACTGTTAAACTCACATACCACTTAATATTATAATGAAATTTTTCAGAATTTTCAAGTATTATATCAATTATATGAGGTTTAAGGTTTTCAAACAATATTTTTACATCAATTGTGTTGAATGAGTTCCATATGAAAAAGAGACAGTTTTTGTTGATGCTGTGTTGGCAGATTGGTGATGTGTAGGTGGATGAAATTATTCTATCCATTTTTATATATACAAAATTTTTTGTGGTATTGCTTGATTCTGTTGTTTGATAGTTGGTTGTGTTTGGGACCCTATCTGAAAATAGGAAGCGACTAGTCTCCGTGGATGAGCCAGAAATCTCTGGTGGGAGTATAGCTCGTTGACTATTTTCAGCCTGAACTAACATAACTCCTTCGATCCAAAGGAGTGAGAATTTTCTGTCTATGCACCTCTATTTATACCCAAAAACTGGGGTGGAAAAGGGGAAAAAAATGAGAGAGAGGGGGGAAAAAATGAGAGAAAAAGGGAAAAATGGGATGTCAATTGATACATGAGAGTGTTTGATACATGAAATTGAATCGCCTTGGAAATTTGAACAAGAACCATCTAATAAACTTTATTTTAGGTGGGTTCCGAACCACTGGGTAAGTGATAATAAAGCTAGTACAAGATGGCTAATCAGTTGGTGTTTAATCTCCACTATAACCACCATTAAAACCACCGTTAAAACCAACGTTAAAACCACCGTTAAAACCAGCGTTAAAACCACTGTTAAAATTTTTCGTGATTTTTAGCTCCCGTGAAAATGGGAATTTTCGAGATAGGAAAGATTGCGTTGATTCGGCTATACACCTATTTCAGGTTTGGATAGTTGGGTTAACCTTAAATTTAAGGTTAAATTTTATTATTATTTTTCCTCAATTAATCGTGATCAGAAAATTGTATTTGATACATGAATTTGGGATGCCATGAAATGCTGAACAAGATGGCGTCTTCAAATTCAAATTCCCTTCAGGGGTTAAAAAGTTCAAATTTTTTCGTGGTTCGGAACCCACGTGAAAATGGGAATTTTGGAGATCGGATAGATTGCGTTGATTTGACTTTGACTTACCTATTTAAGGTTAGGTTAGGTTTGGATAGGTTGGTTGAGGTTAACCTTAAATTTAAGGTTAAAGAAAAACTGCGCCAGAACCGGTAGTCTGCCCTACTATTATGTGGAGGGTGGGGTGTAAGAAATGAGAGAATTTTCAACTTTAGGGGGTCCTTGTCAATACAGCGACTGGATAAGGGAGGCAAACATTTGGAAAAATCAACTTGGAGTTTTGACCTTTTAGAAACTTTGTTAAAAATCCGTTTCTAACACATTCATGACTCTTCAAAGTTGAGCTATGTATGTTAAACCTTTACTGTAGCTTCTCCTAAAGTATGACAAAAGCGCATGTATTGATATAAATATTATTGCATTGAAAAGAAGAAAATTTCTTTATTTCAATAACATAGTAATAAGGAACATAATTGAGCTTAAATTCAAGCAATTCAGATGTATTAACAAATCTGACCGATTTTTGCCGAATGCAAAATGCGCCCCCCCCCCCCCCCCAAGGTTGGACTGAAATGGCGCCCTAGGATAACAGGGATCTACCGTGCTCTTTTTTTCAAACAAATTCCCTTGAAATGTTAAATAAAAATTATTTAAAAAAATCACTCCCCGGTGGTTCGGAACCCACCTAAATCTGTAGGTCCAACTCATCAATCACTATCATCCAATTCATTACCCACGCACAGGTCTCATACCTATGTGGCCTTCATCCTCCGATAAAAAAAACTAATTTGTAAAATGGTTATGTAATACGGTGATAAGCTGCTGTAAAGAAAGCTGCATCACATTGTGCAGTACGACTGGAGCATTTTATTATGCGTTTATCAGCCTTGCATTACCGTGGGCTTGAGCCATAAGCTCTTTTCAAAGCAATAATTCAAGGATAGCATGTAGTCCGACTGCTAAGACAAAGTGTTGTTTTGCGGCTTACCACAAGACACTATGTAGCCTTCACACTTCATTATTGTGAAATGGCTTTCAGCTGGTGTCAGAGTCAGAGTCACTCCAGAGCTCCACACCTAGCAAGTCCTACTCTGCCGATTATCACCTTCAGAAAAATGGATCAAACTCAGCCTGTCATCATTTGTCTGCCCTAGCCTTTATTTATCTGATGATTGTCTTTTAAAGGCTTCAGTAATTGACCGAACGAAGAGAGGTCTCTGTTTTAAGTCGACCGTTTTGTATTATTGTCTGTCTGACTGTAACACATTTACGGCTAAACGCGTGGACCAAATTCAATGAAATTTTGCATGGATCTTCCTTTAAGGAATGTGCAGCAATTTATGTGTAAGGATTTTCGAACTTCGCTTGCATATAATTTGAGAGAGAAAAAAAGATTGGCACTTGAGCCTTCTTTTGTAGGGAACATATGATTTTAAAAAAAGCTTCTCCATCACATGAAATTGGAATCAGATTTAAAGATAGAACTCGGGCGCTCTTATTTATCTGGTTGAGTCTTCATATGAATCAAGTTATCATTCATGAGGATTACATATTTATTTGAGAGAAACAAATCATGTCCAATATTTCAATTAAGTATAATAACAAGGTAGTGATCACTTAGTAAATGATAATTAAACAAATAAAATTAATAATGTTTATTTAAATTTCCAATTATCAGACATGTGATTTGAACAGCCAGCTGTCTGGAAAATAGAAACGCAGCTTTGTTGGTGTAAAAAAGTGACTTTTTGTGGAAGATAGACATGGAATAGACTACGCCTATTGAATCAAAGGTACCGCCTGATGATTGCGTTCAATTTTGCGATGGTGATTACCATTGAGTACATCGAGTATGTTGCTCTGTACAACCACCCCTATTCGCGGGCGTGAGATCTACTGTTCATAGAGCTACTAGTTATCGTGTTGGTTCAAAATAAATGCTGAACATGATTTACACCTACAGATCACCGTTGGAAAAAATTTAACAAATTTTCCAAAAAAGGGGAATACAGTAGCAAATAAAAGGAATATTTCGAATAGAACAATAATTGTTTATTAAAAATGGATTCGAGCTTCTTAGCATATGACTTTTAAAAAGGTGATGTGATGTGAAATAAATCACACACCTGACATAATAAAGAAAACAACATGTTAAAACAAATTTTTCTGTCAACAAGATATGTATTTATTATTTTGTAAATAATGCAGTCCACTTGGCTATAGAATTGAATGTCTCTGAAAACCTATGGTCAGCGAATTAGGTCAAAGACAAAATTTGAAACAAATCAACACCATTTTAAATGACAATGAGATGAGCGAATCAAGCCACACATAGTGTTCAAATAGTGACTTTTTTTGAGTTTCAATGTCGGGAACAAGCACAGTTGGAATTTTTGGTTATGATGAAGATTATTTCCGTAACCTCTCTATTGCGAAAATCAAGGTGGAACGTGGAACGCAAAAAAGTCAACCTGAAAGTTCAGTCACATCTTCTGCAATCAAGGCTACTTATGAACCAGAGCCAAATGAATGTATCATTGTCGGCATTGTGAAGCCTCGTCATCTCAGGACTGCGGAGGTTATTGATATTGACATCGATGATATGAAATCCACCTCAAATTTGAAGCACATTTCTTCCAATGTACTGATTTCGTCTGATCCCATAAAACGGAACAAAAAGAGCCGGCAAAGGCGCCAAGACACCTATTCTACTAGCGACTGTTGCGAAATTAATCCTGATATAATTTTCATAGATTGATGTTTTTTATTAAATATTTCTTGGATCAGATTGGATTTGAAAAGAAGAAACAGATCTATTAGATGGAGTTCAATCATGGATTTTTCTTCAATGACGTATCACGTCCTCATGACTTCCTATATACAAAAAAATCATATCCTATGTAGATAGTAATAAATGAATTTGAATTTTCGATTGAATAATAATTATCTTTAAAGGTAATAGACAAGTACACGACTAGACTACTATTAATAATCCTCACAGAGTCACAGCTTCATAAAAGGTATATTTCAATTGAAGATATGAATAAATAAATTGGGATTTTTGATTATTCAAAGATACCAGACCTCTCATTCTGAGTAAATTTGATTCAGTAGCTAATCCTGACTGACTTTTAAATTGTTCAGGTGTTAAGTCAGTGGTCCTGAATCTTTTTCTAAATATGTCAAAAATATGGTATTCATAAAATAGATAAAAGAATAAACGTTATTCATCATTTAAAAGTTCCTATTTTGGAGAGGTTCCTAGAACATGATATGTTTTGATGTTTGCGAAATCTAAAAGAGAAAGGGATGTGGGGGGAACAGCATGAGTCTGAAGGTCTGAACAAAAAATATATATATTAGGATTTTACAGTTATCACTGTTTTCCTTTCTTTCAGCCAGATTTTTCACCATTTTCTATCCTCCTAACCACCGTCGCTCAAGTTTCTCGATTACATCGCTTCATCCAACTCAGTCCTCCATGATCTCCTCGGCCTTCCTCAACAAAATTATCAATTGCTGAACAAAATTATGTAAAATCAAATTAGTGAAATCCTAGTAATTGGAAAACATCTTATCAACTTCTGTGATTGAAAAAGAAACATATGATTATAATAAACATAGGATGTTTGCAGTTATATCTTACCAACTGATTCATGGGAGAAAAAAATCAAATTTAGTTGAAGTTCATTCAAAGTATCAAATTTTGGTTGTTGATCATTCTGTCGAACTCAGAGCTCATGAGCTCAATTCTTCAAGCTAATATTAATGAAAAATTCTCAAAAAGGTTTTAAACTCTTTTTTCTCTCAAGTGTAGTGTATAAATAACAGTGAACCGTGTTTCTGAATGACAGCAGTAATCGTCTGATGATTTTTTTCTTCAAGCAATTAAGATCTTCTAGCAATCATCAATGGAATCAATCAATTAAATCTTCTAGTAATGTCCGAAATATCTTCTGGTGAAATTCTTGGCTACAATGATGACTATTTTAGAAGCCTTTCTATTGCTACGATTAAAGTGGAGCCTCAAAACTCTCAAGAGTATCAAGCTACATGGAATAAAACTTCAACTACCTACACATCAGACCGAGATGAGTGTATTATTGTTGAGATTGTGAAACCTCGGCATCTGAGAACTCCAGAAGTCATTGATATTGATATAAATGAAATTAACCTCTCTTCACATGATTCTAACCTTACTTCACATGATTCTAATCTGTTTTTACACGATGCTGCTCTTGATGATGCCAAACTATCTTCACCAGATGGTGGCCTATTGTCTTCTAATGATGATCATCTTGGGATACCAGAAGTAATGAACACAGGAACTACCTGTATCGAATTTCCATTTTTCGCCACTGAAAAGCCTTTTAAGCCCACATTACAAGAGAATACAGATGATATTCCAGATGATGAATGTGTGATAATTGGCAGCTCTACGTGTAGTACCAATCAACTACTGTCTTTTTCGTCTAAACAGTTAATAAGAGAATTAAAGAAAAGGACGACCACTGTAATAGATTTGACTATTGACAATAATCCATCTGACCAATCAAATAGTAAACAACAAACAAGGGCTATTCTTATTGATTTAAGCAAGAATAATATCCCATCATATCCTGAAGTGATTACCATTGATGATTGAAGAATTCACGTTGTGGTAGTTCTGATTTTCTAAGAAAGCCTGAACTTTCTTGAAAACTGATTCATTGAGTGGTAGAGGAGACTCTCAAGTCCCAACTCCGCCTAATAAAGCATATTTTCATTTCATTTCATTCATATTTGGTACTGTGTAGTCCACTATAATTTAATATTATAAAATCTTTTTTGTTATTTTTTGTGTTCTATTAAACTCTAGTGAACTCTCAAATTAATAGCCTTTAAGTGTAAAATCTCTATAAGCAACACACCATGCCAGAAGGCAGGTCCTACAGCTGACAGAAGGACGGAGTGGTGTGTTGCTGCCAACTAACCTTCGGGTTGATAACCAAACAAGAAGATGAAGTGTAAAATAACCATTTTATTTTTTTGGAGTGAAGTTTTCTAGTGATTATGTATTTTTAATGAAAATTAACATTAATGTTTTGGACAATATAGCTTAGTCAAAATTTATGAAGAGTAGTTTTGGACTTTGTCCGTTATATCATTATTATTCTATATATAAAATTTATAGATAGAAATTCATAGATATTCATTATTTAATAATGAATAAATAAGTAATGTAGTATTCATATAACTTGGCAGCGTGTAGCAGATTGGACATTCTACATCTGAACTAGAGATGAGGCGTATTTACTGGAACAGGTATTTTTACTGAGTATTTGAACGTACGGACTAGCACCTAGTATTCTAAGAACAAAATACTCAGATATCTGTGAGTATTTCTAGAAACTAGTAAACTACGCGACTTCAAGTCCCACTCCAATTTACGGAGTGGGAGTGGAGCTTTGTAATTTGCAGCTGCACAGTAGCTATTAATAGCTCATTTCTCGTTATAGAACTATTCAACTACTCACTCATTCTTTCTCGCTCACTCTCACGCTCTCTCTCTCTATTCACTATACTCGATTGTAGGCGCATGCGTCTAGATTGTCTTTGGTTGCGTATGGCGTACGCGCGTACTTTTCCAGTACAAATACTTCTTGAGTACTTGAGTACGAGTACTAAAAAGTAGTTTGTTACTCAAGCGTCTCAAGGTCTTGCCGTCCGCGTCTCATTTCGCTACAGCACATTTGAGAGCAACTCAATAATTAGATTCGTGCTGTATTTAACACGAGTAATAAAGATTCGTGCTGTATTTAACGTGAGAAACAGTACCAGTACCGCAGAACTCTCTTGTACATGTACTCTTGTACGTCTACTCTGGCAAACTGGCTAATATAAAATACTACCTAGTATTTTGGAACAGGTATTTCGAATAGGTATTAGAACGTACTAGTACTCGGAATACTTAGTATCAGAAAAACCTAGTACGACCCATCTCTAATCTGAACCCAACATACTACTGCCAAGTTATATGAAAAATACAGTAATATCTTAAATTGATGTAGGATATAGATAAATTCCCTTATATGCGACAGCCATGACAAACAAGTGTCCTATCGACCAGACCAGACAAATCGAATATAAAATAAACTACAAAAATTTTGAAGATCAATAACTCAATGAAGGTCAAGCAAACGAAAAATCAACCAGTTTGTTGTATAAGCAAGACTGGCCAATTTTATGATAGAACAAGGTTGGTGGTATTGAATTGACTGGAATAGATTTGATCATTCAGATCATTTAATCTAAATGGTTTTAATTAATTGGTTCGGAACCCGCCTAAAATAGTAGGTCCACCATGTTCCCCATAACACAGCTTAAACGGCGAGGTGGAACTATCCATAAGGGTCTCCCCATCAATAAAAGCCGAGTTTATTTATTAGTATTATTTATTTATTTATTTAGTATTATTTATTATCATTTAAACTATCAGTAGAATAGGTCTGTATCTTCCTGGTTATTTCCAAAGCTTCTAAAATGATTCTCCTTCAATATTTTTCGAGTTTATTTTATTGTTGACTTATCTGGTTGATAAGAAACATGTTTTCTACTTGTTTTCATTGCTGTTCCGTATTGGGAGCCTATTTCTGTTAATAATGTGTGCAATCACAGTATCAACCAATGACAGGCCTCCAACGTGGAGAACGAACAATGAGAGGCTCCCAGTCTATGAACCAATAGTATTCGTCTAAGAAGGGTATAAATTGAGCTACTCTGTATTTTAGTTTTAAAGCACATCGCACGGCTCTGTATGCAAAGAGTTGTTCTGTTTAATCTACCAAGTTCTGTTTAATCTTTTTCCGACCCGAATAACCACTCTTCCACTTGGAAAATTTAAGACTTGCTTGTGATTGCAAATTGTTTTTGATTGTATATGATTGAACAGATACCTGCTACGGCTCACGGCTATCATTTCCCTATTAATAAAATAGTTATAAATATCAGTGTAAACACATACGGTGAGATGAAATCTGGCATAGGCATAATGCTTGAGCAGTGAGTTGACCAATGTATTATCTTTATATTAGTTATATCTTATATTTTTCCTATATCTTATATATTCTCTATATCTTATACATTGTTCATATTTTTTTATTCTTATTTATGCTGTGTATATCTTTATATTTTTATATTCTTATTCATGCTGTGTAAAAGAACGAGAAGCTATTGATGACCTGATTTGTAAAAGATGACTTTTTAAGAAAATTTGGGACGGAGGAAATGTCCTTCGTGCATCTGTATTATTCGTTATAGATATGTACTACAAAGTCACCATCACCAATACTAATAAGATAATCTATTGAGTAAATTGCTTGGCAATATTTTTCAAATAGTATCCTACTTTATCAACTGATTTTGAAATAAATTGGTTCGATAAATGCCGGTGCATGAACAAATTGTGATTACAAAATAGGAAGTGAAAAAAACTCAGGTCAGGCTGTGCCAGAAGTATGGTGAGGGGTGAGGGGCGGTAGTCAGTAAGTGATCCGACGGCGAAGATGTAAATCAGACGCAACGACCTTGGGCGGTGCATTCAAGGTTATGTCATCGACGTGGTGCAATGTGCACGTGTCGAAAAACTGCATCCTCTTTCTCACTCACGCCCACTCACTTCATCTTTTTCTTTCATTCTTCCCCCACCTCATTTACATACTTTTTGCAGAGCTTCTATTTTGCTAAGCGAGCGCGGGCCTAGAGGTGCTCTTTTCCCAAGGCATTTTGAAGCTATAAAAAAAAAGAATAAAACAGAATGCACTAGCTACACGTTTTTCTAGGAGATTGGAGTTCCCCAAACTCAAATCTTGGAGCTAAGCTGGCGTGGATGAATCCACAAAAAAAGGGATAGAAATATAATTTCTCAAATAATATCTAGGATTATTCCTATCCTATAAGGCGTAATTTAGTAGGTAAATATTTAGTAGGTTAGATAGATAGATAGATAGATATAGATAGAGTCCAATGACCTCCTCTCAAAGGGGTATAAGGACTTGTCAAATAGTTGAAACTTATTTCTAAGTTATCTTTAAATCTAAATTACACTGAGCAATAAATATAGAGTAGGTAATATAATTGTACAGTAATGGCTGTAAGTTATACCAGGGAGGTCCCTGGGTCCGAGCCCCCCAATGACTCAAGCACTAGACAGAATGCGCTTTGGAACAAAATAGAATTTATTGCCATTTTCACACAATATAAAAATTCCCCTATATATAGATTACAAAACAAAATATGGTATACTTTGAATCATAATGTGGGTTAAAGTCAGGAGCGTAACCAAGGGAAACCCGTGTCCAACCCCCCCCCCCCCCCACACACACACACAATTGACAATAACTCAAACATAAGATAAAATGCACTTTGAGTTATCGTGAGTTGAAATAG
Organism: Conomelus anceps; assembly: GCA_948455865.1. Lineage (NCBI taxonomy): Eukaryota > Metazoa > Arthropoda > Insecta > Hemiptera > Delphacidae > Conomelus > Conomelus anceps. The sequence goes on from OX418216.1 coordinate 126,614,234, forward strand.
TACTAATTAAGTCCAAAATCGCCTGAAATAATCGCCTTTCAAATGTCTTTCCCCCGGAACCCTCTCTTAACGAGTCATGTATTAGACGGTCATTATTGAGAGAGGACACTTCCTTAGGGACTAGAGTTTCATAAATAAGTCGATTTAATCGTCCATACAAGTTTGAGTTGGTGAATTAAATTATTACGAAATTCGATTTGAATTAAGCCTGTGTGACAAGCAGGGATGTATGAGAAAAAACGGGGTCCCCGGGTTCGTACTCTCCCCATATTGGCGATGACAAAAACTCTCAAGCACTCAGTGGCGGATCCACGGGGGGGATTTCCCCCCCCCCCAAACGGAGAAGAAAAGGGAGAAGAAAAAGATGGAGAAAAAGAAGAGGAAGGAGAAGAGAGAGGAGAAGAAGAAGGAGAAAAAGAAGAAAAGAGGAACGAATGGAAATTATAAAAAACAGTGAAGAAGTGGAAAAGTGGAAAAGTGATGACAATAGAAATTGGTAGGAAGAGAGAGATGAAAATGAAAAAAGACGAAAAAGGGTGAAACATAAGGATAAAATGGAGGAGATTTTTCAAAGTTGTTGAAAAGCGAGGAAAATGAGACAGCAATGCCTAACCAACAATTAATTTTCTATTGCAAATATTGTGTACTTCAGTGCTTGGTCTGAAAATGATGCCAGTTCTGAAAAGGGCTTCTGGATTCTGCAGCTTATCAATACATGGCTGAGGACTACTATGGCAGAAAAAGCAGACTTGTTTTATCAGCACTACTTTACATTCACTCAGATAATCGCTCTATAGCCTAGATCTTGGATCCCCAAAAAATTGTTGGGAGATTGTCGCTGATTACAGAAGTTTTTCAATTGCAAATAAAGTATTTAATTTTTCTTGTTAATTTAATTTTTCATAACTATGGTTGGGGGGGGGGTAATCAGGGGAATATTCTCCCCCCCCCCCCCGGGACAAAAGAAAATTTGGAATCTTAGCAGGCCATTGTGAGACACTAAAAATGTGGTTTTTGTGGAGTTTTATTTTTAAAAAATTTCAAGGAGTACCCCTCAATTATTTTGAAAGAAATTTTCAAGTATCTTACGGTACTGTACATTACTCCAATCAGGAGCAGTGAGGGATCAAATATAGAAAAATTGAAGTTTCAAGTAAGGTCCCGGATCTCCTATTGACAGTAACACAAGAACTAGACAAAATTTACTTTGACTCATAACGTGGTTAAAGTGTTAAGTTAGAAGAATTCATGCATAGAATCACTTGACATGTGGTTTAGAGAGGTAATTTTTCAAAAAATTTCTCGGGAAGTTCCCCGAACCCCCCTTTTTAAATAAATAGCTGTGTATATTGCTTCAACTTATCTTTAGAGGTCTGCTACTCCAAATTACAAATTACTATTGTAATTATTGCACTGAGAGTCTAACCCTCCCTGTAGGTGAACAATTAAATTTGGAAAGTTGGTTTCTGGTTTCATTTCAATTTCAATTGGCAGTACCCTTAAATTCACAATTCTATGCCTCATTTTCAAAAACCCCAGACCCCCCCCCCCCCCCTGGTAACCATACCCCCACTTATTTAGGTATTTCCCCTCCCCCCAAAATCTGCTGCTGGATCCGCCCCTGCAAGCACTAAATATAATTTACCTTTACCCATATTGTGCGTTTAAATGGAGGGATTTATGTCTCTCAATATGCGATTAAAGAGAGGTTATTTTTCAATTTTTCCCGGAACCCTTTTTTACGAGTCATTTACATTCCCACAAACAGAGTAAAAGAAAATTATCTTCTAAAGACTGAGATTTCTGCCTAGGGATATTACTGTAAAGGGAGACAAAAGTCCAGACTCATGTGGGTGTCATCAGCTTAAAAAAAAAATAACATATAGCGTATGGTTTTCATTGTTGGGGAGACACTTCGCCGTTTGAGCCATGCTTTGGGAAACATGGTAGACCTACTATTTTAGGTGCGTTCCAAACCACCGGGTAAGTGAAAATAAGGATTATAATATCAAGTCATTGAAGCACGGTCACCCATCCAAGCACAGTCTTGCAAGACAGTCAAACACAGCCAACGCTCGTGACTAAGCATCATGATAAACATAATGCTTACCGCATAATCAATCACAAGATGTCCCATGTCAAAAGCCTTATCGTTACCAGAGATTCTAGATCAAATTTCTGACAAAAAATGTTCAGTGATGTTTTTGAAATGAGGCCTTTGTTTTCAAGAAATGAGGAAGTTTTCCATGTAGAAGTTTCATTATGTCACCCTAAAAACAAATCGAGAAAAATCGCTTTGAAATTTCAGTGAGATGTCGGAAAATCCACTTTTTGTAGTTTGACCCCTAAAAATACAACCTAAATAATGGGGTTACATATTGAAAATGCGTATATCTTTAGCGAAATGCTGTGCTCTTTCCAACAATGGCATCATAATTCCAATCCGATCACTAGTTTTTGAGTTGTTGAGCATTTAATGGCGGGAAGTGAGCGTATCTCGAAAAAGTCATTGAATCGAGATATCTCGAAAACAAATGCCCCATCTCAAAAACGTCACTGAACATTTTTTGTCAGAAATTTGATTTAGAATCTCTGGTAATTGGTTTTTACACCTTACATGGGACACCCTGTACATGGAGACTATAGAGTCCAACTATTATTACATTTTTCATAGTCAATTTCATTAGGATTGTTGATACAGGGGGGGGGGGGGTTATAATGAATTATCATCGTAACAGGTTAGAAAGGTGGGGTATCATAAAGATGGAAATGGTAAGGGGGGTTTGACGGTTTGACTAGTGCAATTGATCGATGTGTAAACCTGTTCTCTGCTGTAAAATCCCGGTGGTTCGGAACCCACCTAAAACCAGTCCAACTAATCAATTACCTTCATTCAACTCATTACTCACGCACAGGTCTGAGACCTTTGTGGGCTTCATCCTCAAAAAAAAGACAACTTGATCTCTGAAATGCTTCCTTCATCTCTAAACTGAAACAAACATGCAAACATTGAAAAAGGGGGATCGAATTTCCCGCTTCTTTCTTCCCGCCACAGAGTCTGCTCAGAATAGAAGACATACTAACTTGACTGGCGATATTTTTTTTACCGCGAAAAAACTGATAAATTGCAATTTATTGTGATTCACTTGATGTTGGCAAGCCCAGACATTATTGATGGGTTGTTTTGAGCCGGTCTTGGCAAGGCGAATCCATTGCTATGAGTCATTAAATGCCAAGTAACGAAGATTGATTATGCCGAGGTGCATTAAGCAGCTGGGCGTCGAAGATGATGCAAATTTATTCGTTTTTCATCTCCTCACTCTCTCTTACCTTCTCTCTCCCTCCTACTCTCTTTCAAAACCACTAAAGACTCACCCCCTCCACCACCAACTGCTACCCTTCCTCAAAGGGTGCTAAAAGTGAAACAATATTCTATGTACCATAGTTGGTTTGTCTGAGCAATTTATTCGCATATTGTACAATTTGCCCTATTAGTCGTTGTTTGCCAATGATAAGAAAAATATTTAGAGAATTCTCAACTAGTGCGATATTAATCATTCGCAGGTATTGACATATTTCCACATGATATACCGTTAGTCCATTTGAATTTCTTATTATACCTTTATATGTGTGGAAAGTGGAAACTTAGAAATCTTCAATATCACCATCAGAAGAACTGAAACACAAAGTTCTTTGGATGTGGCTTATTTAAATGAATACTGTTCAAATTGATATTTGATATCCAACGATATCCGATAACTGCAGGAGATGATAAAGAAAATGTATGTGCTTTCTGTAGAAAAAGAGCTTCTTTCAAGTATTGTTTTTAATAGACATCCTAATTCAAGTCCTCAAAGAATCATTCTATACCTTTTTGAAGTTGAAAAATTCAACATGTAGCCGTTTTCATTCTATTGAAATATTTTATTATTTTGTTTATTTCATTTTATTTTATTTATTTTATTTATTTTATTTATTTTATTTATTTTATTTATTTTATTTATTTTATTTATTTTATTTATTTTATTTATTTTATTTATTATATTTATTTTATTTATTTTATTTATTTTATTTATTTTATTTATTTTATTTATTTTATTTATTTTATTTATTTTATTTATTTTATTTATTTTATTTATTTTATTTATTTTATTTATTTTATTTATTTTATTTATTTTATTTATTTTATTTATTTTATTTATTTTATTTATTTTATTTATTTTATTTATTTTATTTATTTTATTTATTTTATTTATTTTATTTATTTTATTTATTTTATTTATTTTATTTATTTTATTTATTTTATTTATTTTATTTATTTTATTTATTTTATTTATTTTATTTATTTTATTTATTTTATTTATTTTATTTATTTTATTTATTTTATTTATTTTATTTATTTTATTTATTTTATTTATTTTATTTATTTTATTTATTTTATTTATTTTATTTATTTTATTTATTTTATTTATTTTATTTATTTTATTTATCTTATTTATTTTATTTATTTTATTTATTTTATTTATTTTATTTATTTTATTTATTTTATTTATTTTATTTATTTTATTTATTTTATTTATTTTATTTATTTTATTTATTTTATTTATTTATTTTATTTATTTTATTTATTTTATTTATTTTATTTATTTTATTTATTTTATTTATTTTATTTATTTTATTTTTTATTTATTTTATTTATTTTATTTTTTTATTTATTTTATTTTTTATTTATTTTATTTATTTTATTTATTTTATTTATTTTATTTATTTTATTTATTTTATTTATTTTATTTATTTTATTTATTTTATTTATTTTAATTATTTTATTTATTTTATTTATTGGTTTAGATATGTAGATGATATTATTTGTTTGTGGAAGGGTAGTAATAGGCAATTTGATAATTTGAATAGTTTACAGTTTACACCACAAGATTAAATTTACCATAGAGTTAGAAGAGAATAGTGTTTTAAACTTTCTAGATTTATAATCATACCTCATCAGTCATGCCTCCCTATAGTGCCACCCAGAAACTTGCAGCTTTCAATAGTATGATTTGTAGAGCTATAACTATACCCATGAGCAAACATCACTTTGAAAAAGAGATTAGTAACTTACTACTAAACAGATAGCTATTACAAAAATGGATATGAGATCATTGTTGACAAAATTTTAAATTAAATAAATAGGAGACTAGCAATCAGTGCTAGCATTCCTGTTAACTGATACTGGAGAAAGGTAATGGATAACGGTACCTTATCTTGGCTCAGTATCCGATAAATTGGACAAAGACATGAAAAAACGGTTTTGATATACAGAGTGTTTCAGGAGGAAAGGTTCAAACTTCGGCAACTGATTCTAGATCTAAAAATAAGAAATAAAATCATAATAAACATATGTCTGGAAACGCTTCGTTAGCGAGTTATACAGAGTGAAAGATTTCGCCCAGAATTCAGTACCCTCGGTAAAAGAAAGTCATACTGAAATTCTGGGAAGGTAAATTGAGGACTAAATACAGTTATTTCTCATGGTTTTTTATCTGAAAAACCAAATAAAATAGGTCCCAGAACTCCATCTTCGGTAGTTTTTATGATATTACGAGGTAAAACAGAAAATTCTGTGCCTAAGCACACGTTTTTTCAGCTTTGAAGTACAATAACTTTTTTAAAATGAATAATAAATGCATAAAATTTGAATGCAAAACTTGTAGAGAATTTAATTCTAAAAAATCTTATGTAAATAAGTCCAACAAGAAACTAATAGATCCTTTCAAATATTCGTCTCTAATGAAATCTAAACAAAGGTTAATTGAACGGAAAACTTCTGTCTTGAAGCAACGTTCACAGAGACGGAATTACCAATTCCTGTTACTTTCATGAATGGTCAAAAGAGAATCCATTTTTTCTTTTGTGGAAACTAATTTTCAGAATCGCTCTTTGGTAAATGTTTGGTGGATCCACATTGATGATATTTTAATTGTCCCATTTATTTTAGAAAACCGTGTTAATGCAGAGAGCTATTAAGACTTTAAAAATTTTACAATACAATTATTTGTCTGTTCAATTGTTAGAAGACGTCCCACTTTCAAAAGGCATGACAATGTTCATTCAGCATGATGGAGCTCCAACCCACTGTGCAAATCATGTGATAAGAGTTCTTAAATGAGAAATTTGATAACAGATGGATTGGTCCAAGAGGACCTGTTAGTTGGCCACCAAGGTCTCCGGATCTCACCCCCGTGGACTATTTCTTGTTATCAATGTATAAATAAATTCAAGAGACGAATTATTGATAGATCGTATTTTCATTGCTGATGCCGTAATAAAAGAACGGAAAGTTGCTAATCGTCGGGCAACTACAGCAATTCAGGAATGAGTTTTATACTGCATGGATTCTAATGGAGGGATTTTTTAACATCTGCGGTAAAAAAAATAACACTTATTATTGTGCTTCAAACCACTTTAGTGCATTTTGGATTTAATATAAGTAAAAGTTGCAACATTTTATTTGTTATTGTTTCAATTTACATTTTGATTATTCTGACAGAAGTTTTCAGTTCAATTAACCATTGTTTAGTTTTCATTAGAAACGAATATTTGAAAGATGTATTTGTTTGTTGTTTGGGTTTATTTACATCAAATTTTTCAGAATTAAATTCATAACAAGTTTTGTAATCAAATTTTATGCATTTATTATTCATTTAACAAAGCTATTGTACTCCAAAGCTGAAAAAACTTGTTTTTAGACACAGAATTTTCTGTTTTACATCATAATATCATAAAAACTACTGAAGATAGAGTTCTGGGACCTATTTTATTCGGTTTTTCAGATAAAAAACCATGAGAAATAACTGTATTTAGTCCTCAATTTACCTTCCCAGAATTTCAGTATGACTTTCTTTTACCAAGGGTACTGAGTTCTGGGCGAAATCTTTCACTCTGTATAACTCGCTAACAAAGCGTTTCCAAACATATGTTTATTATGAATTTTTTTCTTATTTTTAGGTCTAGAATCAGTTGCCACCTTTCTTCCTGAAACATTCTGTAGATTTTCAAACAAAACCTATTATAAAGAGTTTTCTCGGATGTAGACTAAAGATAAAATTGATATGTGGGATAAAAGTTGAGTTTATAAGTTGAATTGCGATTATTGTAATGCCTGTTATGTGGGTCGGACCGGTAGAAGCTTCAAACGTAGAATAAATAAACATATTGTTACGGGTTCTAATGTCTAAAATAAGGCTGGCAACATTAAAGCTCACACTTGCAGTTTATTTACACAAATTAGTCTATTTACAAAAATTAATTGTAAGTTCAATTAATTAAATAAAAACAGATCATCAAATGACAAGCTAATACTTATTTTCAGTAATTATTTACAAGAATTAATGAATAAGTAATTACAGGCTGATCAATAATAAAAGAAACAAGAGTCCAATTAACTATACAATAATGAATAATTAATTACAGGCTGATCAATAATAAAAGAAACAAGAATCCAATAAACTGTACAATAATGAATAATTAATTACAGACTGATCAATAATAAAAGAAACAAGAGTCCAATAAACTGTACAATAATGCAGAAATAAATTATAAAAAGAGCAACTATCACTTACAAAAACACAGTCCAATTCGTTATTTGACAGTCCCAAATAATATCACGTAACACAACGTCTTTAAACTATCAGTAAGTTGCATAAACAGTAAACACTTGTCTCTGCACTTGACACTGTCTAAAGACTGAATAAAGCACTATTTACTCCACTGGCACTGGATTGTCTTTCTCACGAGATCTGTAATACAATCTGTCACACAGGTTTGTAAACTAACTGACTGGTTCACGTGGACTCCTTTATATAGCTGTTGTAGTTGTATAATTCCAAGAATTGGAGCTCACCAGACTCTTTGAGAATCTACAAGAAAGCTTGGAATAGACCGCAATTGTCCAAGAAGAATGTAGAATTGACGAGAAGATCAATTGAGTGAGAGAGTTGCAGACTTGAAGAATAGGAGTGAGAAAGACATCTAATGAGTGAGAACGAAAAGAATCAAATTGCAGCTGCGTCTGTCCATGAAAACAATGGAATGATATAAATAGAACAAGTGCGTGATTAACTGCTTGTTTCCTTTTGTAACAATATTAGAGATTGGAAAGCCCAAAAAGGAGACACAAATTTTGCAGAACATCTCATACTCATTACTAATGAACACTAATTCAAGGCCAACGAAAATGTTGAATTTCTGCATTTGACTGGCAAAGGCAGACAATTGATAATTTTAGAAGCTTTACAGATAACTGTGTTGGTAAAAAACGATTCCAATACTAGTTTAAATGATCAAATTTGTTTCAACCAATTCAATACAACTAACTTTGTTTCATCACAATTCTGGCGTACATTTTAATAACGGTATTTTCGTGTTTTTCTCGGTTGACCTTGACTGCATTTCAGTGAGCTTCAACTTTTTAATTTAATTTTTTTAATTCTAGCGTACTTGTGCATTGTTCTTGTTTGTTGCTTTCTATGTGCTCATGATTTTTGGTTCTTGATTTTGACACTTATTTTTGCTTGTTACTCCTCCCACCAGTGGGCATGTCTTGTTATGTCCTTCAGCCAATCTCAGACGTTCAATGAATGTCAGCCTATTAGAGGTTCTTTCTCCCTCAGTCAATAGTATCATTCCGTGTTTAGTATAATATTATGGTACTCTGTACTTTTGTTTTAGTTTGAGATTTATAATGGTGTAACAGCCAGTGAAACTAGTATCTCACGGTTTTCGATAAATGTGGTTGTGACAACTTCAAGTCTAATATTATTATTTATTATGGATATCTTCCACAATATCACCTTCGACACTACCAAGAGATTTATATAATAATAATCATGGAAGTTCCAACACCATTCCATTAGATTCTAGAATTTAACGTTTCTTCTTTTTCATTCTACCGCTTTCTATCAATCATTAAGTCCTTCCGTGGAAATATTATGCTGCCAAATGTGATGAAACATAGCAAATGTCATCAAAATCGTTTATCTCAGTTCTTAACTTCAATTTTTAACCTCATCAACAGCAGTTTTTGAAGCCGTTCTGGAACAACATGGTTCGTCCATAACGCTAATAACATTATACTAGTAGTTCTTTAAACAGTAGACCTCACGCCCACGAATAAGGGTGCTTGCACAGAGCAACATACTCGATGTACTCTTATTCACCATCGCAAAAATTGAACTCAGTCATCAGACCTAACCCCTGATTCAATTCGCATAGATGTCAGATGTCTGGTGAATGAGTTTATAAAGCAATATTAATTAAATTTGTTATTATAATGACAACTTTATTTCGTAATTATGAATAAGGCTCAACAAGATGTTACGGCCTATGGCATGGCCGACTCTAATAGACCTCACTAGAGTCGGCCATACCCGAAGGAAATGAATCCGATTCCAATTGCATAGGATGGAGAAGCTCATTTTAAAAATCAGATGTTCCTATAGAAGAAGGGTGCCTGGGTGTCTTTAATTTTTTCCTTATAATATTATCCTTTAAATGCAACAAAATTAAAAAAAAAACTTTATAAATACATCGCCGCGCATTACTAAAAGGATCATTCAAGCCAAATTTCAATGAAATCGGTTCACGCGTTTGGCCGTTAATGCGTTACAAACAAAAAGACAGAATGCAAAACGGTCGACTTCAAACAGAGACCTCTCTTTGTTCGGTCAATTAAAATTGCAATTAGTTTTAGATTTACTCTTATATAATAGATGTGGATGAAGAAAACAGATGTCCTTTCCCATTGCAGCCAATAAAGAAAAGATTGCCAACATTCGTCACAGAAAGGTAAGAAGAAGAAGTCTTATATTACATACACGTAGTTTTAGGTTTCTTTCCTATAATAAAATGTCTATTTATTTAAATAATCTTATGAAGTTGAATCCAGTTATTTAAAATTTTAGTACTAAAGTCTGCAAGAAAATACTTCCAACACAGACCAAGACATCAGAGAGAGAGGTCCCATGCTCTATCTTTACACTTCACCCCCACCACATAGCAGCATTCACTCCGTTTCTCACAATGACAACAGAAAAGTGACAATGCGCATTCTACTGTGCGCAGGTCCAGTTCCCCTCTCTTCTTCACATCCTACTGACTACGATAGCATCTGTGTGTGGTGGTTGCTTCACCGATTCCATGTTGGAAGTACTGTATTTTCTAGCAGACTTTAACAAATTTCTTACTTAAAAGTTTCCATTGTATCTCATTTTCAAGTCAGAGCAAAATGTTATATAACCAACTGCTTTTTGTGCATTTTTATGTTATCTACTTGCAAGGTCTGTAACCGGAGTCCGTGTACTGGACCTATAGCAGTGTTCACATGCTTATTGTTATAGCCTAGGCCTAGCACACAACACAACGTGTCCTAGATCTGACTAGCTGCGTCCAGATAAACAGCAGCATTTGTGTAGATTATTATCAACAGAGGTCTTGGGAACAGAGAAGAAGAATAAGGAGAAAAAGAAGAAGAAGAAGAAGAAAATATAAGAAGAACGGATAAGAAGATGAAGGGAGGAAAATAAGAAGAACAGAGGACAGAAAGTAGAAGAAGAAGAACGGAGGAGAGAAAATAGAAGAGGAAGAACGGAGGAGAGAAAGTAGAAGAGGAGGAACGGAGGGAAGAAGAAGAAGAAGAAGAAGAAGAAGAAGAAGAAGAAAAAATAAGAAGAAGAAGATGAAGGTGGTAGGGTTGCAGAGAGAGTAAGTTGTAAGTTAGCTGAGATTATTAGAATCCATCCATCATCAGACTGCCAGACAGCGTCTCTCTACTAGCGACGTTGGGGTAGTCCCTGTCATTTGCAACCTCAAACCGCACCGCATAGCGTAGCGTAGCGTAGCGCACTCACTGTCTGAAGCAGCGATCTAAACACTCAGCTCGTGACAGCGTGGTTAATTCAACCCAGATATTATGCGACTCATTTGTCATTTCGTTCAAGAAATAAAGCAGCATTACAATTGCTCATTGCCTTGGCACTGCAAACTCCACCAAGATGGTGGACGAGTACACAGTAGATATTTCAAATTTAGAGATCAGATGAACTTACGCTGCGCATAAAAATATTCAAATCTCAAAACATCTTGAAGGAGTAGACAGTAAACTTAGAAACGTACTACTTTAATGATGGTTCATTATCCATACTACTTTTATACAAAGCTGCTTACATTTATACCAAACTGCTATGTGAAAGTGAGAGCTAGTAGTTCTGTGAACAGTAGACCTCACGCCCAATAATATAGGTGCTTACACAGAGGAAGATACTCGATGCACTCAATGATAATCACCATCGCAAAATGAAACACAATCATTAGACCTAACCCTTAATTCAATTTGCGCAGTTTATTTCATGTGTATTTTTCACAATAAGTCACTCCGTATCACATCACCAAGGCCGCATTTCTATTTTCCAGACAGTTGATTGATCAGATTTTACATGTCTGGTGAATGAATATTTACAAAATAATATCAGTGAATTTTGTCTAATTACTTAGTAATCACTTATTATCTATATATATAAAAATGAATGTCTGTCTGTATGTATGTATGTATGTATGTATGTATGTATGTATGTATGTATGTATGTATGTATGTATGTATGTATGTATGTTCCCTATAGACTTCAAAACTACTTGACAGATCGGCATGAAACTTTGGGAATATGTTGTGTGAATATTGGGGATGGTTTCTGACCATAAATTTTAATAGGGGAGCTAATAATTATTATTAATTAATCCATTTTATAGACCTAACCTACTGAACTTGCCGGCCAAACAGCTTAAAGGAACAGCTGATAGAAGTCAACAGTTTTTAATCATATGGCAGGCCCCTTAGTGGCGTTATTTACGCTGTCTTTCAACAACAAATGAAAGACTTTGCACTTTGCATATAGGCTACCGTGCAGTCGGAGCCTTGCAATATGTAGGAAACATACGACTAGGTATGATGAAATGTAATCATGCCAGGTTGATGACATCTGTTAACCAATGCAGCTAGAAATTTGAAATGCAGCCTCAGTGGGAGGTGGCGAATAATAAAATAAAAAACCTGGCTTCTACCCTTATAGGAGGTTTAAATTTGAAATGTTTCTTCATTCAGAGGTGGTGATTAATAAAACAACGAAGGAGGCCTCTATGATCAGCTGGAAGAGCCCTAGGACTAACTTCTTTCCTAATTTGAAATGTAACCTCAGCGGGAGGTGGCGAATAATAAAATCAAGGAGAATTTTTATGAGAACGCAGCGACGCGCGTAGGGCCAGCTAGTTATCTATATATATAAAAATGAATGTCTGGCTGTATGTATGTATGTATGTGTGTATGTATGTTCCCTATAGACTCTGGAACCGCTGAACCGATTTTTATGAAATTTTCAGGCACAATGTAGAATAGTCCCGAGATGGTTCCTGTGAAGTTTGGGAGTTGAAAAGTCCTCGCTGAAGGACACAAAAAGGAGAAATCTATCCTTAAAGGAACAGCTGATAGAAGTCAACAGTTTTTAATCATATGGCAGGCCCCTTAGCGGCGTTATTTACACTGTCTGGAACGCAAAGACTTTGCATGTAGGCTACCGTGCAGTCGGAGCCTTGCAGTTTCTAGGAAACATATGACTGGGTATGATGGAATGTAATATGTAATTATGCCGGGTTGATGCCATCTGTTAACCAATGCAGCTAGAAATTTGGGTAATTATTTATTATCCGAACTTTTCGATTTTTTCAACAATTTCTTTTTTGTGACATCTACACACCCCACGAAGCAATAATCCGTTGAAATTTTTTGGGGGTCGCGTCTCTTTTACCCAAAAATTCAAATTTTCGAAAAAAAATTTTTTTTACGAAAATTTTATTTTTCATTTATAAAATTCATAATTTGCAAACATATTATGAACTCCCAACCATTAAACCATATAAATCAAATTAATAATCACATATCTGAAGAAAACTAAGCTTACTAACCTTTCAATACTTGGTACAAAATTTCCAACAATTGAACAGAAAAACTTCCCGGCAAAATGAATACCAGTCAACCACTGTTGTTGTCGAAATTCCCAGCTCTTCACAAATAAATGTTTGTCGGGGAGGCTTTAGGTGCAAAAGTATTGACACCAAATAGAAATATTTTTCTATTGGGAGTCTACAATTGTCCAAGAACGAGCCCACCCTTGCCGAGCCAGTAAAGCCACAAACCGCAGCCGCCTTCTTCCCAATTCGAATTTTCTTTTGAAAACGAAATTCAAAATTTGATTTATTCACAATCAACTCCGCACCACACTTTAAACATACAGAAATCTCTTTAAAAACACCATGCCTGAACAAAAATTCAATCACGTCCTTTTCGCCAAGGCGTATAGATTCTAACAATAATTGTCGATCTGACCAAACACAAAATCTTTTCATTTCAAAAAAAACATATGTTATCAAACTATGATATTTTTGGATTGAATGGCTACTTGAATAGCTCTAAACCAAACCTATCCTAACCTAGCCTAGTCTGGCAGTGTTACAGTGTGTTCATAGTATTCATACGCGGGAGAAAAATAGTTCCATCAGAAAACTCTAATTTGAATGCCAAATAAGTGTTGCCCCCACAAAATATCAGTGTATTATTACTTACTAGTGTGTTTTGAGTGTGTGGGGAAAAAATTGTTGGAAAAATCGAAAAGTTCAGATACTAAATAAATACCGAAATTTGAAATGTAGTCTCAGTAGGAGGTGGCGAATAATAAAATCAAAAACCTATAGCTTCTACCCTAATAGTCGTAAGAGGTTTAAATTTGAAATGTTCATTGAGAGGTGGTGAGGTCTTACTGTATAAGAAAACAACGAAGGAGGCTTCTCTGATCAGCTGGAAGAGCCCTAGGACCAACTTCTTTCCTAATTTGAAATGTAACCTCAGCGGGAGGTGGCGAATAATAAAATCAAGGAGAATTTTTATGAGAACTCAGCAACGCGCGTCGGGCCAGCTAGTACTTTATAAAAATATTAGAAATGATTTGTTTCTCTTATGAAATTAGATATGTAATTCTAAATTATTTATAAATTAAATATGTAATTCTTATGAATGATAACTTAATTCATATGAATAAGGCTCAACCAGATGAATCTGGAACCCAAGGGCTGTCTAAGAATCTAATTCCAACTGTATATGATGGAGAAGCTCATTTTAAAATTATAATAATCACCCCTAATAATAATAATAGGCCTAATAATATTTTCAGTAGGAGTAGGTCTTACTTGTTTCCTTCTAAATATTCTTAAATGCAAGCACAAGTCGAAAATCCTTACATAAGAAATTACACCGAAAATCCTTAATGAAACATTACATATAGGTCGCTGGGCATTCCTTAAAAAGGGAGATCCATGCAAAACTTCATTGAATTTGGTACACGCGTTCAGCAGTAAATGCGTTACAGACAAATGCAAAACGGTTGACTTGGAACAGAGACCTCTCTTCGTTTTGTCAATAATTTAGTCTGAACATTGAAGCAGAGCTAACATTTGGCACTTGATTTGAGATTTGAATTTGTTCATGTGCGGTGTAAATGTTTCTGATCTAAAAATTTGAAACTCTCAACTGATTTCAGAATCATAATCAAGCCTTGTGTATTCTATAATCATAATCACCCATATTTAATCATTGTGTACAAATATTTTTGTTGTTGTTGGAAACATAATAGTACACTTCAGTACCAAATAATACTGAATTGTGTGATGGAAAGTAGCCTGGTATAAAAGTAGTACGGATAATAAAACATTAAGGCTGTGGTTTCCTAGACACGTAATAGATGCGCTGCGAAAGCGTATCTAAGTCGCAGGACACTTGTTTAACGGAGTTTTGTATAAGCTGTTTTCTAGGCTGCGTATCAAGTGCGCTCGTATCTAATGCGTGCGCACTAGTAGCTGCGTTTTTCACTGACTGCTTTCAGAGCAGTCAAATCTGAGATACGCTGCGTAACAGACATGTCGAGTGCATTGGAGTTGGAAGGAAATGTTGCCCAGAAGGCAAAATTCTCAAACAACGACGATGAAGAATTGATTGAATTTGTCTCTTCCAATGACATATTATAGAAGTTAAGTTGATTATAAGAACAATATGAAGAAGAATGTCATATGGAAGAAAATAGGAGTTTCGCTGAATAAATCAGATACGTTGTTCATATAATTATAATTTTCATAGTATCACACTTTATCATTCATTATTGTGTACAAATAAATAATACATAAATCGATTCATTTTTATTCATTTAGTGTTAATTTTCCCATAAGATGTTATTTATATTCATACTATTACAATTAATTGGCCCTCATTATGTGTCCCCATAAACCATAATCAGCAATAATTCCCTATAATGTGTTGATATTCAATTCCCTTGTTACATGTCCCCTACAATTGATTTGCCCTCATAAAATGAGTTATTTGAATTATAATATGTTGCCTTGTGTTTCTATAATTAAACGTTATTCAAGTCAGCACGACACCAGCACGCAAAACCGTGTGAATTCTACGCAGTCTAGGACAGAGTTTCCCAAAGTGTGGTCCGCGGACCCCCATCCCAGGGGGTCCGCGGGCTAGCCTAATTAATTGAAAAATAAACATTTTTAAAATACATTCTTTTTACCTAGTGCACTTTGATAAATTGTAGAAAGTAGTTTCCCAAAATTACTTTTCCTGTCTTTGCAAAATTGCGTATTTAGCAGATTCATTTACGCACTTGAACGTTTTGAACCTGAAACTGCAAGGATCTGACAGTGATATATTTCTGGTTGAGGAAAAAATTGAAGCTATGATTGAGAAACTCAAACTGTGGGCAGGTCACGTCAAAAAAATCCTACACGTCATTGCCTGTTCTATAAGAGTTCCAGTCCACTTCGGAAGAAGAACTGCCCTCTCAGGTTCAAAAGTTAGTTGTTCAGCATAAGACTGACTTGTCAAATACATTGAGGTAATACTTTCCTGCTCCTAATACCGACAACGATTGGATAAGATAGGTACCCGTTTAAGCAGAGAGCCATTGCAAGCCACTCAAATTTCTCTGAATGTGAACAAGACCAATTAGTGGATTTGTCCTGCAGTAGACCTTGGCAATTAATTTACAAAGAAGAGAACGATCTGACACACATTTGGTTTCTCGTACATGCAGAATACAAGACTTCTAGGCACCTTATGCCTTTTTGCACTACTTATCTATGTGAGCAACATGAAAACTGTCAAGAGATATCGATTGAAAAATGTTGAAACCGTATTAAGATTAAAAATATTGGAAATTAGAAAATTAAAGAAACAACTTCATTTAACTCATTGACTCTCTTGATTTTGATTAGCCGAGTTTTTTGTTGTTTGTGAAATTAGGAATAGGAGTTACGGTACTGTATTTAAAAATATTGTTGTATGTATAATATTGTAAAAATAACTGTGGTAAAAACTACATTTCTTTGCAAATTTTCAAGTTATTATTTGTTCCTAATTTATTTTTTACAAATTGAATAGGTGTAGTGAAAGTAGCTTCCATTTTATGAACAGGGGGAGCAGTTTGATTAATCAATATTCTTCAAATTAACATAACACACAGTTACTGAGAGTTCTGATAATAGAGAAACACACAATATTTATTTGAAACCATTGCAGAATAAGAATGATTGAGCTCATACAAAAATCATATGTTATTTACGCCTCTAAAATTGGTATGGCAATGTCTCGTTGTACAATAGTAATACTATGGTGATGGGTCATGGGGCAGGGAAAAGGACGGCTTGGTTTTAATGGGGGGTCCTTGGAGCCAATGAGTTTGGGAAACACTGGTCTAGGAAACCACTGAACGGCAGCTGCGTTTTAGATACGCAGCGTATCTAAACCGCAGCGCATCTATTACGCGTCTAGGAAACCACAGCCTGAAGTACCGGTAGTGCATTCTGCCACCGGGGGTTTGTTCTACATTTTTCAGTAATGGGTGCCCACGTGAAAGCAATATTGGTAGGAGTCAGTCATCCAAGTACACCGAAAAGAGTTTATCAGTTTAAGTTTATTGAGTTTGAGTTTTTCATTTGTCATTTCGCTCAAATAACAATACTGAATGCAATTGGCACAACAATTACTCATTGTTTTGGCACTCCAAACTCCAGCAAGACTTTGTTCAATTTTTGTAGTGATGGCTCCACGTGAAAGCAATAAGAATAGGACTTGGGTACTAACTTGGTTCAAAAATGTTTAGTAATGGCCCACGTGGAAGCTATAATGGCAGGATTCGGCCATTAAAATACGCTGAGCTGAATTGAGAGCTTATCGCACAACTTTAAAACATTGTAAAGTAAAATATTGTCTAAAAATGTAGAATATCGTGGAATAGCATCGGTTCCTTGTTAATGGGGGAATAACTGTAGATATCACGTGACATGTTGTTACTTGACAAAGAAAGGCTTCACCATAATATTTTGCTTGAATCTCTCATGTGCCATTGAAGCCACATACTTTTTATTGGAAGAGTGCCATAATGTAAACATCTTTGTGTCATCTTCAACTACAATATTGTTTTGTTACCATA
Organism: Conomelus anceps; assembly: GCA_948455865.1. NCBI lineage: Eukaryota > Metazoa > Arthropoda > Insecta > Hemiptera > Delphacidae > Conomelus > Conomelus anceps. The sequence goes on from OX418216.1 coordinate 126,631,822, forward strand.
AAATCTATAAAATTCTTGAAATTATTCTTGACTTTTCATTTGTATATTCTTGCTATAATATTCCGTTATTGTATAACTAGTCAAATGTGTTACTCATGAAAAAACAGCATTTTAAAGAAAACTATAATTTTACATGAATAAAGTTATTCCAATTTAATATAATTGAGCTCTCTCAAGGTAACCATTATATATATAGACTATCTAATAACTATTTTTCAACTATTACAATATTATAGATATTGTAACTAGTAGTGAGATCAGATTATTTCCTCTTATTTTGTGAAAATAGATTAGTCATCGCATCAAAAAACACAAGTATATAAAGTACAGTGCGAGACTGAGCTCCGTGTTCCTCGGAGGAATGCACTACGTCACTACGTCATCGCAAAAGCAATGCAATTGTGCGTCCGATTCTTCGTCTCTTCTCTTCAGCCGTCAGGGACACGTAGCTTAGTCTCGCACAGTTTTTTTTAGTATATTCTTATTATATTATTCAGTGATTTCAATAGCTTATCTAATGTGTTATTCACGAAAAATAACACAATTTAAAAAATGAAAAGTTTCAACATTAATAATGTTAATCTAATCTAACTCTGTCATGATAACTACTGTATTAAATATAACTATAACAATGTTATAGATATTGTAACTAGTAGAGAGATTAGATTATTTAGGTATGATTATCTTCTTTTATTTTGACAAAGAGAGACTTCAGCATAGTAGTTTGTTAAAATGATAAACATTTTTTTCTCTGCTGAATTTACAAATTATTTCAACCACTTCGATTATTTAATCATCCACCACTCAATTCGCTCATTCATTTATCTAATCAATTGTTTCAACCACTCCAGTAATTCGCTTCAATTTCTTGAAATTGAGCTTAACATTATCATCTTGTCAAGACAAAATCTCTATTGCTGTAGGCTACATTATTCCAATTGAATTCCATTGAATTGAATTGAATTGAATTTATGTAGTGCATTATGTCAACAAAGAGGGTCGACTTTTGAAACGAAAGTAACAATCTTCCTCTCACTCTTCCTCCTCCACCTCCTCCACCTCCTCCTGCTATCCTCCTCCCCGTCATACCCTTCCTCACCATCATACCAACATCATTCTCCTCCTCCTCCTCCTCCTCGTTATCCCCTCCTCTTTCTCATCACCCTCCTCCTACTCATCATCCTCATCAACCTCCTTCTCCTCCTCCAACTCCTCTTTCTCCTCCTCCTCCTCTTCCTCTTTCTCCTCGTTTTCCTCCTCCTCCAACTCCTTCTTCGTCTTTCTCCTCCTCCTCTTTCTCCACCTCGTCTTTTTCTTTCTACTCCTCATCATGATTCTCTTTCTCGTCTTCCTCTTCCTCCACCTCCAACTCCTTCGTCTTCTCCTCCTTCTCCTTTTACTTCTTCTCTTCTACCTCCTCCTCCTCTTCTACCTTCACCTCCGCCGGCTCCTTCTCCTCCTCCTCTTTCTCCTGCTCTTCGTTCACATCGTTTTTTCTTTCCACTCCTCCACTCCCTTCTCCACCACCTCCTCCTTCTACTGCTTGTTTTCGTCTTCCTCCTCATACTCCTCCACCACCACCTCCTCCTACTCCTCCTCTTCCTATTCCTACCCCTCCTCCTCTTCCTATTCCTACCCCTCCTACTCTTCCTCCTACTCTTATCACCACCACAACCACCTCCTCTTCTTGTCCATCATCCTTCATCAGGATGTATAATATAGGTGATGTGTTAACTTTATATTATTTAGCTGAAGTAATACACTGATAAATATTTTATTTATTTATTTCATACAAAAATTTAACATATTTAAATTTAAATTTAATTTAAACTTGATACATCATGTAAGTAGTACAAAAAATGATTAATATATAAAATTACATAAGAAAAACAATGCTATGAAAGAAATTGCATCAGCTGAAAAAAAATAATAAGAGAAGAAAACATTAAAAACTTTAGAAAACAATACTAGGAAAAGATAACAGTATACAATCTGAGTTAAAAAAAAAAAACACAGGATCAGAGAAAAAGATAAGTTTTATAGAAATACTGGGTAACAGTGGAGAGAACAATGGACAGAAACATATACTTGTACAATTCAAGGGCATCCAAATAAATTCAACACTTCAGTTGAAGATTGCTGACATTTTATTTTTGAAACAATATTTAGACAAAGAAAAGAGATCAATTTGACCATCACAGCATAGGAAGTCACGAGGAATTCGATTCATTGGTGAATAATAATGACCAACAGTGAAACAAAACATATGGATCACAAAACAAGAAAACACTCATAATTTCATGCCACAATATTCTACATAGTAGAAATACAACTTCAAACCTTATGAAATCAAGACGTTATTCTCGACTTTTCTCCATTACTAACTAATCAATCGATCAGACGTTTCCCATCGTCTTCTTATACGATAATTATATTTTTCATATTTTTCTCGTATCCATTACAGCAACCATTTTGCAGCGCATCTTTATAATTGCAGTCAGGTAGTTAGTCTCAAAACAAACTGTTCATAAATTTCCAGCGGAGCTTGTTTACGACAATGTACTGCTGCAATTTAAGTCGCACCGTTACGCATTTGAGCTGTTTCTTCCTTCTTTCTTCACTTACAACATTTTTTCAACCTTTTATGAAAGAGCGAGCATTAGTTATAGTCCAGAGTAATCGATTATGCTACTAGAATTTTATAGGTTGCCTTTCAGCGATGGATTTCAACGTCATCTACAACTAGTTCCGCTCTTGATTACACAAAAAGTTATACAAGCCGTTTTAAAAAGAAAAACTAATAAACTATTAGCGCGCAAACTGTAAATAAGTATACGATGAACGTTCATTCTCCAAGAAATTAGTTTTTCCTGGAACTAGTAAAAGAATAAAGTTGGAGATGCGCTTCAATAATTTCAAATGTAAAACACTTATTAATTTCCTAGATTAATTCGTTTCTAGTTTGCAAATTTTCTTGTCTTGCTTTTCCTTAATTTTCTTTCTCCTTCTCCTAGACGTCGCTAAAACTCATTTATCTTGAGCAATTTTCCTTCAGCATTAGCTTCACTACAGTACTTCGCCGCCAGAAGGAATTGGTGCAGGATAATTAATAATTTAGAATAGTCTGTTGCCGGAGTATTAATGACTTGTCGACTAGGATAGAAGCAATGCCGAGCTTGGCTAGCTCAATGGAACTATTGAATTTTGCAATGCGAATTGTGCACAAAGTAACAACAAGATTGAAGATATCGATCACCAGCATCAGCATCTCTAGACTCCGTGCAATTGCAGTAATCTATTCATGAGAGTATTTCTGATGTAGCTCCAGCTTGGAACATTCTTCACACTTCAACGAGATCCTTAATAGCGTTTCCGAATATACTAGTTCAGGTATACAGTTGAATGAAATGCTTTGTGAATATTTCATTGCAATGAGGGAAATACAATAGTTTGGGATAATCTTATATCAAAACTGACACTGTATTTCTATTTTAATTATTATTTTTACTCACTTATACTGTAGTCACTGGAGGGATGCATTTCACTTCTAAAGAGAAGCTTCATCAGCCTACCGCCAGGGGTCATGATTTGATGACGTTAAGATGAGGGGCCATTATGTAATTTTATTATTTATGTATTTATAAATTTATTACAATTAAATGAAATGCAGTCAAGGTCAACCGAGAAAAACACGAGAGTACTGTTATTAAATTCTGGTTTAATTTTCGTTATATAATTCTGGCCTACATTTTAATAACGGTACATTCGTGTTTTTCTCGGTTGACCTTGACTGTATTTTATTTAGCATAGATTTTTATTTTTTTTTAATTCTAGCTCACCTGTGTATTGTTCTTGTTTGTTGCTTTCTATGTGTTCACGATTTTGTTCTTGATTTTGACACTCATTTTTGCTTGTTGCTCCTCCCAACAGTGGGCGAGACTTGTTACGGCCTTCAGGCAATCACAGACCTTCAATGAAGGTCAGAGGCACTTTCTCCCTCAGCCAATAGTATCATTCTCTGTTTAGTACATATATATTAAGCTACTCTGTACTTTAGTTTTAGTTTGAGATTGATAATGGTATCATAACCATAACTAGTATCTCACGATTTCCAATAAATGTGGTTGTGACAACTTCAAGTTTTGTTATTCATTAAAAAAAATATCCCCCCAAACTAGTTTTCCTTGCGCATGCGTCTCAGACCATGCGTCTCCATTTTAGGATGTAATTATATCTTATCTTATCTTATCTTATCTTAGACCCTTCATCCCCAAAAATAACATTTTCCCTAACACCCCCCTCCACCCACATTTTTCCTTTGCCGCTATTATACATTCAGAAGTTACTGAAACTCAAGGTTAGGTTAGATTAGATTAGATTTCTTTATTCATGTAAATTTACAAATTGTGCTTATTAATGGTTGAAAACAAAATTATCAACATCACATAGATATATACAATAGTAGTCTAAACTCAGGTAGGCCTACTAATATTTTTATAGTGCAAATAATTTAGTACAATGATCACAATTGTATGATCTTAATTGATATCAACTACGGTAATGACAATCTTAGCGATACAATTCAATTCAATTCAATTTATTTATTGTCAACAATACATAATATTATCATAATAATGAATATCTACATAAAATCTATTTTTTCATACTGCGTTAGTGTTTGTTTCAAATAAAAAAAATTAATATTCTTTATCTGCAAAAGACTTGTGATTGTGAATAATTATTGTGCTTCAAAGTGAAATTTCAAGTGAAACAGCGACCTAACCTAAGATTTTGATCCTACTTTAAAATTTTGTGAAAAGCAGTTTTGGGCAGTAGCCTGTTGTATTCACATTTATTGTATGCTAGTTAAATGAATAAATAAATAAATAAAACATCATAAATGAAATAATTGTTACATCCCTCTTTAAGCAAAGCTTGCGCTGAGGGATGGTGCATCTCTAAAATGCCAATATCATATAAGACATTGAATTAAAAAATAACATGTATACTACAAGAAACCTGAAGAAACATATCTGTTCTGCTCATTATACAAATGTTAGTATATGGGCTATTGGTTTAAAAGATACAATTGAATATTTAAAGCCAAATAATAACAAAATTGATACCTAGAAAACACATCTAGTTTTCTATTATTATTTTAAATGAATGAATCTTCATTATAATACAAAATTGTGAAAATATAAATTTTAACACAATAATATTAAAGGAATTAATTACAGTATGTTCTTTTCATCTACCTGCCTGCATTATAAATCTTGCTATTTATAATTAAAATTGTGTCGTCCACTTTGAACTAGTCTCTTTGATAAGACAATCGAAGGCACTGTCCAAATGATTTGTGAGTGGACAAATAATAATAATCCGTAATGGACTGGGGCGTCCCAGAGATTTCAAGTAACAGACGGTTAAAAAGTCTAGGGCCATTATATGCTGCATGAACACTGGCAGCTGTTGTTCTACACCGTGGTTCCAACAGGAATCTCTCAGATTGTCTACGGGTATCATAAGCGCGAAGTGGGGCTATGGGGAATTCATTGCGTCGTGAATAGACAAAACTGGCCAGATCAAAATCACACAACTGTTCAATACTGAGTACATTGAACTCTTTATATACCAAATCTGTTGGATACCTGACCGGCTTTTTCAAGCATATTTTGATAATTTTCTTGTACAATAATATTAGAGGCTTGAGAATTGTAATACCACATCCACCCCAGCCAACTACACCACATCGCACAATTGACTGCACAAGTGCAAAAAACACCATTCTTTACACTTACATGAAATGTCAATGTTTGGACAAAGATTCGTCCATTCTTGACACTTGACCAGGTTAGTAGATTATAGAAATATTTCAAGATCGTGCTCTAAAGAAAATTCATATTCCTAGGCTGCTTCCAGTAGAAAATTGAGTTATATAAGTTTTTCCAATAATTATGACAAATTTTCAATTAATTATCCATAGGAACGCGTGTTAAAAATTTCCCCGTGGCGCACTCAGGGAGCAGCTTTGGGAGCTTTAGCCCCTCCACAGGACCTGAGATTTTTCCAAGTAAATCAGACGCAAGCAAATATTGCTGGTAAATTTCATGATTTCACGCTTTTCAAATAGAATAATGTTAATAAATTATCGTTACAGCACTTCTAAAACGTATCTTAGGAATGGAAACAGGCTGAGTGGCCTGGAAGCATTGAAAATTTACAAAAAAAAAATTGAAGTCACTATTTTTTTATTATTGCGGATGATGCGTACATGAGTCTGGAGACTTGTGCGTGGGGAACGAGGTGAATGGCTGAATAATGAGAAACATCCATGGCTGAATGAGATTTGACCCAAGGCTGTAGGAAACGAAGCCATCCAGAGCACCATATCTTATCACAGACAAGCGCTACCAGAGCCGCCTCTTTAATCTTTATTAATTAGTTATTTTGAATGTCTGGGGCTTCCATTAATGTGGTCAATCAAAAGGGGTTGATGTTAAAAGGACTGGAAAAAATGTTACAAGTCTTTCACTAGCATAGTTATTGAGGTATAGGTCTACTACAAACTTGTTATCATCACAAATAATACGCAGAAATTAGGAGAAATTAGTTGGGGAAAATTGTCGGTTTTTTGACTTGCTGTGCTCTACTACCCCTTTGACCAACAGGGGAAAAAGCCAAAGGTTTGAGTCAGCTTGCTTTCTTTGCTTGCAGCTGTCAGACTGACCCCAGTGATGGGAAGGGAGAGTTTGTATAGCATTTTTAGAATAACATTATTAATTCTTGCCATTTATGCAGGAGAATTTTGAAAGCTATACTTGGGCTTGAATAATCTTGGATACTGAACTTCATATGCCACTTGGCTTTTGAGAAACGGTAAATCTTCGAAAATAGTTTATTCTGGGCCCAAATATTGAAAAACAATAGATTTATAAGAATTGCCAGTTTTCGGCTTATCATAGAGAATATTTTGGATCACTCTCTCACCATGTTCGGACCGTAACCCAAACATGAGCCAAATTTAATCTTTTTCGACAAATCTGTTTAAGAGATAAAAATAGCTAAATTATGAAAGAAAGTAAATTTTGAGGCGTTTCCTGTGGAGGGGGAGGGGTGAAAAGAGAGGGCTAATCTTGCAAAAAAGGCCATCAAAATAGATGAAGCCCCTGACCCTCACAATTTTGAATTATCATTTTTGACCGTCCAATCTAGAACCTACTAGCCTTGACTGATACTATCCATTGTATTGCTGCAGAACAAACTGTGCTTGTGGCTAGCGCACCAGGTACAGAGAATTCAAAGAAGAGTAATGTCCGTTTTAAATGACAAGGAATGTTGTGGTTTCTAGCGGACGTGAATGGAAGCTGAAATAGACAATCAGCTGCCAGTCAGTGTAAACAGATCGCATCTACATTTATTTGTTTTGTGGCCACGATAAACAGCACACCACCGTTCTTCCTGGACTTTTACGGGTTTCCTAATAGGCCTATACACATTCTACAACCGCTGAAATAAGATTTAAAGTTCGGTTCCCTAGAACGCGGATTTGGACTAAATGGACCGACAGCGAATAAGGCCGCATACACTACAATCTCGATTTTCTTGCAAAATATAGTTTATAACAATATAATAAGTTTAATAATAATAATATAATATAGTTTATAATAAAATAAATTGTGGCAATATGATAATATATTCGATTAGTTAACTTATATGAATTCTGCTATTATTTATTCATATTGTAGTGAGTCTGAATTGGAGTTAATAGAGAGAAAGACGGACAGTGGTTCTCGGTGTTATCTGCTATGTAAATGTTTACTTTTAAGCCATTAATTATTCTGCTTTGACACTTTTATGGTGTTTATTTGGTAATTAGTAGAATGTTCTCGTTGTTTGATTAGACATCAATGGAATGTTATCGAATATTGTGGAAGGTGCTAGTTCCTTTATTTATTTATTTAGAAGTTGACAGAAAATTCGAGAGATACCTCAATTATGAAATTTTATATAAATAGAGGTGGACTCTTGTAAATTAGTTTAGTTGTCTCTGAAATTCATTGTGATAAACAATTTGTGTCAGTTCTATATTGTTTCTATACATACCAGTGAGCTACTGAATAGTTTTTGTTGTATTACGGACTAGTGCTACGTAAGTCAAGTGTTCTTTTTTGAATATTATTGGACAGTTTATTGTACAGTTGTTAATTAATATTAGATCGGCCTTTTAACTTTTAGTGATTGATTTTTGTACAGTTTATTGAAAACTCATTATCAGTTGAACAATATCGTGTTATCTGTTTCCGATTGCTTATTTTTGTGTAAGAAATTACTGAACAGTGTGAGTTGTGAATTATTTGTGTTAATAAAGTGCGAGTGATGAATTTAAGTGTTGCCAGCGTGATTTTAGACATAGAACCCGTAACAATTGGTGTCAGAAGTGGGATTATTCGTGATTTATTAAAAATGGCTGGCAAAATTACATTGTGCGATTTGAAAGTGACCGATCTCAAACGTGAATTAGAGGACCGTGATCTAGAAACATCTGGAAAGAAGTCTACCATACAAGACCGTCTTCCTGATGCGTTATTGGCGGAAGGCAAAGACCCAGCTGCCTACCTCTTTGAGACTCCAGACACAAAATTAATGTCATCCATGAAGGGCGAGCTACAGGAGAACTTCACATCCATGAAGAGTGAAATACAGGAAAATATGACATCTATGAAAGGTGAGCTTCAGGAAAATATTTCATCTCTGAAAAATGAATTACAAGAAGCCATGGAAGAAAAGGTGAAAAATCTTGCTGATTCTATGAATCAAGAAGTCACTAAAGTGAAGGAAGACTTGAAAACCATGGAAGACAGACTGCAGGGTGACTTGAAAACCATTGATAATCGACTACAGGAAGATTTCAAAACCATGGAAGGTCGACTGCAGGAAGATTTGAAAACCATGGAAAATCGACTTAAGCAGCTGGAGTGTGGTGCTGGAACTTCAAGCAGCAACCAAGAAGTAAGTAAATCTTCTAGTTTTCCAGAAATAGTTATCTCAGATAAGTTAATGATGGCATCAAATGAGGAAGATCTTAAAAAACAGCCAGTAGTTATACCTCAGCACACTAGACTGCCTACCTACAATGGAAAGACACCTCTAGAAGACTACCAAACACTTTTTGAGTCTGCAGCTGAGCTCCAGGGGTGGTCACCAGCAACAAAGGCCTACGTCCTGAGGATGAATCTCTGAGGTGAAGCATTGGCAATTGTTCACTCAATACCATCAGCTGAGAAGTGGAGTTTCAGTGAGCTGTGGAGACGACTGGAGATGCGATTTGGCAACAAACACCTGGAACAGTTGTACCGATCTCAGCTCAATAATAGGGTGCAGAGGCTACAAGAATTTGAGGCTGACATCGCTCGACTTGTTAGGACTGCATATCCATCTGCTGATGACAACACATATGAAAGTCTTGCGGTAGAAAATTTTTTGAATGGATTGAGAATACCAGAGACCCAACAGTCCATCAAACTGGCTAGACCCAAGACATTAAATGATGCTTTGGCGCAGGCAATGGAATTTGAAGCAGTATGGCAGTCAGTACCAGGCCATTCTAAGGTATGGGCTATGGAGGCTGAAGTCATGGATGCAAGTTGAACAGGTTCTGGAAAAGTTGAGATCCAGTAAGAAGGAGGTTCGATGCTGGGCATGTGGAAAAATTGGACATGTTAGAAGCAAGTGTACCACCAAACCAGGTGAGAAGAAGGAGCAGGGAAACTAAAGAGGGTTGATAGGGAGGAGCAGCTGTCAACCCACAAGCAGAAGGCCCAAGTAAGAAAAGCAGAGGTGGCATCTCTTGCTGGCAGCAGAAGTAGTTTGTATATAGATGGCATTGTGGATGGACAAGCAAGACAACTACTTATTGACACAGGAGCTACCATGACCATCCTAAATAGGAGCGCAGTCTGTGATAAGAAGAAAATTAAGTCAACAAGGTGGACACTCCATACAGCTACAGGGGATTGGCTACAGTTTTCGGGGAGACAGCTGCTACCCTCCTTATTGGTGGCAGTAACTTCAAGCATCAAGTGTTAGTGGCAGATATACAAGAAGATGTTATACTTGGGATGGATTTCTTCAACAAGTTTGGTCTCAAGTTGGACTTGAATAAGAAAACTGTTGTAATTGGAGAAGAAGAGGTCATACTTCACCCAGGGAAGCCAAGCAGTAGCAGAGTATTGTTACTCACTGACATCACCCTACCAGCAAGGAGCCAGGTTGTGGCCTATGGGAGAATACAGGATGACATGGAGGAAGGGCAAAGTGCACTATTGGAACCAGCAGGACAAGAGGACAACTTGCATCAAGGAGTCTTAGTGGCAAGAACTTTATTTTGGACCAGCAACAAGTTCCCAGTATGCATCATGAATGTTAATGACTACAAGATCACTCTAAAAGGAGGAAGCATGCTTGGACACTGTTCAACAGCCTCATCAGTGGTGAGACAGATCCAGAAGTCTCAGCAAGTGAACCAAGGACTTCCAAAGGAACTTCAGGAATTCACTTCTACCACCTGCAAGAACCTTACAGCTGAACAGGCCGCCAAAGTGAAAGACTTCATCACCAGATACCAGGATGTCTTCGAAATTGGGGCAGGTCCAAAAGGAAGAACAAATATTGTACAGCATGCAATAGATACTGGTGATGCTAGGCCCATACGTCAAAATCCAAGGAGATTGCCATTAGCAAAGAGGGAGGAAGCCAGGAAAGTCATCAAGGAAATGGAAAAAGATGATGTCATAGAACCTTCAAACAGGTCCTTGGGTTTCTCCAGTGGTGCTGGTGAAGAAGAAAGATGGATCATTGAGATTCTGCATAGACTATCGATTGCTGAATAATGTCACCAAGAAGGACAGTTATCCTCTGCCAAGGATTGATGACACATTAGACAGCCTTGAGGGATGTAAACTATTCTAGACACTAGACCTCAAGAGTGGGTATTGGCAAGTGGGCATGAAGCCAGGGGATAAAGAAAAGACTGCTTTCTCAATAGGTGAAGGTCTTTGGCAGTTCAAGGTAATTCCATTTGGGCTGTGTAATGCTCCAGCTACATTCGAGAGGCTAATGGAGAGTGTGTTGAGAGGATTGTCTTGGGAGACCTGTTCAGTTTACCTGGATGACATAATTGTTTTGGGAAAGACCTTCAGTCATCATCTACACAACCTGGAGCAAGTATTCCAGAGGCAGAGGCAGGCAAATCTGAGACTGAATCTAAAGAAGTGCAACCTGTTCAGAAGACAAGTCAACTATCTGGGACATGTTGTGTCTGATGCTGGAGTTGCCCCAGACCCAGAGAAAATAGAGGCTGTAGCCAAGTGGCCAGTTCCACATGACAAGCATGAAGTGAGAAGCTTTCTTGGTCTGTGCACTTATTATAGGCAGTTTGTGAAGGGTTTCTCCAACATTGCTAAACCTCGGACCAAGTTGACTGAGGACAAGAGCAGCTTTGTTTGGGATGAGAACTGTCAACATGCATTTGATGAGCTGAGGCAAGCACTGGCTGATGCCCCCATCCTTGGTTACCCTAAGGCAGAAGGAAAATTCATCCTGGATACAGATGCTAGTAATGTGGCCATCGGAGGAGTACTTTCTCAGGAGCAGGAAGGAGTAGAAAAGGTAATTGGATATTTCAGCAAAGTTCTGTCAAAACCTGAGCACAACTACTGTGTCACCCGCCGGGAGCTTCTAGCAGTGGTTAAGGCTGTTGGACACTTCCACAAATATCTTTATGGAAGACATTTTCTCCTGAGGACAGACCATGCAGCACTGAAGTGCACGCTGGATTGAATGACTCCAGGAGTACGATTTTGAATCAGTTCATCGAGCAGGGATCAGTCATGGAAATGCAGATGCTCTTTCAAGAAGACCCTGTGAAGACAATTGTAAGCACTGTTCCCACCATGACCACAAGGAAGGCATCTTGACAAGAACTACTGTAATTGCTGATCTTTGGGAGAGCAACAAGCTGCAGGAAGACCAGAGAAGAGATCCTGACTTGAAGCACCTCTGGGATTTGAAAAACATTCAGGACATGGAAGACCAACTTGGCAGGAAATAGCACCTCTATCTCAAAGTGTCAAGACCTATTGGGCACAGTGGGACTCTATTATTGAAAATGATGGTGTCCTTAAGAGGGTGATTGAAAATGCAGCAGGGGACCAGAAAAGGCAACAAGTGATTGTCTCAAACAACCGCATACCTGAAGTACTGAGGAGTTTGCATGATGGAAGTTCTGGTGGTCATCTTGGACTTCACAAAACATTAGAAAAGTCAGAGAAAGATTCTACTGGCCTAACTTGAAGGAGGACATCAGAGATTGGTGTAAGAAATGTACAACTTGTTCAGCGGCCAATGGTCCACAAAGGAAGAAAAGGGCACCAATGAAGACCTATAATGTTGGGGCACCATTTGATCATGTGGCTATTGATATTGCTGGACCATTTCCCAAAACCAATGATGGAAACAAATACATCCTAGTAGCCATGGATTATTTCAGTAAATGGGTTGAAGCATATGCCTTACCAAACCAGGAAGCAATCACAGTGGCTGATGTGTTGATAAAGCAGTTCTTCAGTTGTTTTGGTGTGCCATTAGAGCTGCACTCAGATCAAGGGAGAAACTTTGAGTCAGAAGTGTTCAGCAGAGTGTGTGAGTTGATGGGCATCAGGAAGACACGGACCACTCCATTGCACCCACAATCAGATGGCATAGTAGAGAGAATGAACAGGAGCATGCAGCAATATCTGAGGAAAGTGGTTTCAGACAATCAGCATGATTGGGATCAACATCTCCATTTCTTTTTGATGGCATATCGTAGCTCCATTAATGAATCCACAAGGGAAACACCTGCTCACATCATCTTTGGTAGAGATCTACGGCTACCCTGTGATCTTCAGTTTGGAAGCAAGCCTGGTGAGACATTCGAGGAGGAAGACTACATCACCCAACTGAGGAAACACATGATTGAGACTCATGAGAAAGTCTGCACCAATCTTGATGAAGCAAGCCTTAAGATGAAGGAGTGGTATGACATCAAAGCTGACCATGGTGGATACCAAGCAGGAGACCTAGTTTGGTTATACAACCCAAGGAGGATTAGTGGCTACTCTCCAAAGCTTCAAAATCAGTGGGAAGGACCATTTGAGGTAGTGACTAGGATCAATGATGTGGTATACTGGATAAGAAAACCTCCAAGAGGGAAGCCAAGAATAGTACATTTCAATCGTTTGACTCCATTCCATGGTAGCAATGGTGCTGAGGAAGAACATGCAGCTCAGGTTCAGCATACTATATCCACAGAGATGTCTACTGATGATTTCAGTTCAACAACAGTTGGGAAAATGATCCAGACAAGTGAAAGGGATCTGTTCACCCTGCCCAAGGAGTATGCACTGGCGCATTGTGTCACCAGCAACTTAGCAGAATCTCGAGGCATTGCTACAGTCTTCAGGAAGAAGTTTGGTGTTCTTGGAGACCTGGAACAACATGGACCCAAGGAAGGAAATGTTCTTCATCTGCAGCGGCATGGTCAACATCTCTTCTACCTGGTGACAAAGGGACAGCCTGAGATGAAGGCATCCTATGACACATTGTGGACTTGCTTAGTTCAGCTGAGAGACAGAATGCAACAACTAGGAGTAAGGAAACTTGGCATACCACGGCTTGGAAGCGGATATGATGGCCTGGATTGGACAATTGTGAAGCCAATGCTGGAGGAGGTGTTCAAATCCACTGGTGTCCAGATTACCATCTGCATCTACAACCCTTGGAAGACCAATGAGGAGCCAGCCAGTAACCAGAGCAGATCCAAACTAACATAAGTGCTTTTGTTCTGGGACAGAACAATCTCTTAAGGTGGGGGTAGTGTAGTGAGTCTGAATTGGAGTTAATAGAGAGAAAGACGGACAGTGGTTCTCGGTGTTATCTGCTATGTAAATGTTTACTTTTAAGCCATTAATTATTCTGCTTTGACACTCTTATGGTGTTTACTTGGTAATTAGTAGAATGTTCTCATTGTTTGATTAGACATTAATGGAATGTTATCAAATATTGTGGAAGGTGCTAGTTCCTTTATTTATTTATTTAGAAGTTGACAGAAAATTCGAGAGATACCTCAATTATGAAATTTTATATAAATAGAGGTGGACTCTTGTAAATTAGTTTAGTTGTCTCTGAAATTCATTGTGATAAACAATTTGTGTCAGTTCTATATTGTTTCTATACATACCAGTGAGCTACTGAATAGTTTTTGTTGTATTACGGACTAGTGCTACGTAAGATAAGTGTTCTTTTTTGACGTTTCTTTTTGAATATTATTGGACAGTTTATTGTACAGTTGTTAATTAATATTAGATCGACCTTTTAACTTTTAGTGATTGATTTTTGTACAGTTTATTGAAAACTCATTATCAGTTGAACAATATCATGTTATTTGTTTCCGATTGCTTATTTTTGTGTAAGAAATTACTGAACAGTGTGAGTTGTGAATTATTTGTGTTAATAAAGTGTGAGTGATAAATTTAAGTGTTGCCAGCGTGATTTTAGACATAGAACCCGTAACAATATTATCTTCTGTTATACACAAACTGCTTTCAATAAATAATTTAACCTATAATTTCCAATAACACGCCATCTTTAGGGAAGTGATAGCCGTGAGCCGCAACAGGTATCTATTCAATTAGATTAGATAAGCAACGCTCTACTGGGCCCTCTTTGTAGGGGTGACCAATTGGATTGGCCAGCAAAAAAGACTGTTCTTTGATGTAAAATCAGTTCCGGGTGGTTCGGAACCCACCTGTAGGATCAACTCATTATCCACTTATAGGTCTCAGACCTATGTGGGCATCAACCTTCAAAAAAATCTTGATTGTTGATTTTTCCTGCTTTTCAAGCTGTGTCCACTTATGTGTGGCCTAAGTGGCCACTATCCCGATGTCTCACCAACTCGCCGCACAGATCAAGATGGCGTCTTGTTGGAAATCATTGGCTAACTTCCAACTGATAACTGCCAAATCTAGTACCTTTATTTATCTCAGTAGGTTACCTTATTATTTTATCTATTTTTTTATCCTAGATGTTCGAATAACTGCATTATGGCAATAACGATAACGAAAATATTAACAAGGGGGGGGGGGGGTGTTTCCAGGTTACAACCCCCCCTTGAGCCTGTAAAAGAGGCCCCAAAAACGAGTTGGGAGGCATATAATCTTATTATTTTCTGTATTATGGAATTGTGTAATTGATATAATTATGTTATTACTTAAGGATAATTTTATGTATTTAATGCATTGAGTGGAAATAAACTGAGTTGATTTGAAATAGTAATACGATAATAACGGTTACTGGAGGTAAAAAGTTTTCATACGTGAAGTGTTAATTAATTAGTGTTTAATTAACAGTAAATAATAAATTCATTAAGGTTACAGAGGGTATTGGGCGAACAAGGCAAGTTTTCTTGGACCTCAACGTAAGGGGCCACATTATTTTCCAAATGTAAGCAAGTGGCAAAACAAAAATAAAATAAGGGGCCCCAAATTGTGAAACTAGGGCCCTCCAGGGCCCTTTTTTCTCCAGTTTAGACCTCTAGAGGCCCCTTAGAAGCCTAACAGACCCTAAAGGCCTCTGGCGCCATGGGCCCTTCGGGCCCGTTTTTGTTGCCCGTTTAGACATGTGAGGTAGAGATTCAAGTAGCCTGCATCTAGAATAAGTTATTTCAAATTTCAACATTTATAAACAAGGGTTCCCCAATTGCCTCGGCTCTGGGCCATCAAAGGCCTCACGATGCTGGTGAATCCCAGTATTTTCGGAACCCCCAAAAATGGGTTTGACGGTACCCCAGACTACTTGTATTAAGTTGACACAGTAGGCTTGAAAGGAGAAAAGGTCTCTTAATATTTTTGCAGACGGGCTTCAAATGCTCATTTCTGTTACTGTTCAGGCCATGAATCAATCAACAAATAATATGAGGGAAGAGTTGATAGCTACAAAAAAGCTTAGAATTGCACTTTCAAGACCTGGAAAACAATTTTTTTCTCCGGGGGAGAACTCTCAGAATCCCCAATGTTTTGGGGTTCCATCACTCTATATGTAAATGCAAAATTACTATAAGTCTAAGTTTGGAATTGGATATTAATTTATTCTCTCTTTGCAAGTTGAATCAAAGTTCCTTTCAGTCATAATAAATTATATATTTCTACACATTTTACATATTCCAGTATTAGTTCAATGAGAATTCAAGAGATTACACAAAAATAGAAGAGAAGCTTATTGCTCTCTCTGGTGCCACTTATTGCTCTTTTCCCTAGCTTCCACAACTTTTTCAAGGAATGGTTTTCAGTTGGCTTATACTCGAATTTTATCTTTAAATTAAAAAAGCAATTCAAATTAGTTACACACTATTTCGAGTACAGTAGGCAACTAGGCATAGCTGGAATACATATTCAATGCTAGTTGGGAAATCGAGTCATTAATAATTAAATTATTTAGTAATTTTCAATTATTGAAAATTGGTGTTTAGGCTTAGGGAGCCTCCAGCCACAACTCTGCCCCGGGCCACTAAAATGTCTCTGGGTGGCCCTGATTGTAATAATAATTTGAAACCACTATAGATTGTTAAATTAGCTTTATAAAATTAGTATTTTTTGGATTTTATACATTAAAATTTGTTTAAAACTCATTAATGAACTAACTGTATACGAAAAGTGAGTTCAAGCTCTTAGACAAACGATTCATAAAAGCAACGATTCATTGAATTTAAGATCACTTTACCCAATTTATAAACTTCATTTTAATAAATACTTGTATGAAGTTACTTTTTTTAAGCCTCAAATCAAGCTCTCAACATCGAAAATTCAAAAATTTTCCCATAATGTGGACTAAAATGAATGGATTTAAGCTTTTCTAGACATGGGTCTAGAATCTCTTGGAATACGACTTTAGAGGGACTATTTATCAAAATTTTTCCGAGGGGAGGGCCCCAAATCTTTGATAACGCCCCCCCCCCCCCCCATGAAAAGATTTTCGCTACGCTACTGTCAATAACTGCTAATTTTCTTTCAACTATTTTCCACTTCTGTTCACTTTTGACTCTCATTGTTTAGCTCCTCCCATTGTTGAAAGTGGATGTGACATGTCTCAGTAACAGCCAATGGCAGCACTCAATCATAGTTCAACCTTTTAGAGGCCGCCATTTTGTTGATCAGAAACATCCACTTTTTTGGCCAATAGGGGGTTATGGAATATATTGTTACTTCTAAATTTAAATTTTAGCTTGATTGAGTTTGAGAGTGTTATAACTGCCGAATCTTGTATCTTTATTTATCTTAGTACCTTATTTTATTTATCATAGATGTTTGAATAACTGCACTATGGCTTCTTTTATTTCAAATATTTTTACATGTTTTCCATTGTTCTTCACCTTTGACTCTCATTGGTCAGCTCCTCCCATTGTTGAAAGTGGGTGTGACATGTCTCAGTAAACAGCCGATGGCAGCACTGCATCTAAGTTCAGCCTTCTAGAGGCCACCAATTTGTTAAACAGAAAAATTTATTTCAACAGAATTTATTAATTTCAAATTCCTTTAATTGCTATTAGTTTATTCTGAAGACTTCCGCAATGGCGGATATTGACAACAGTATTTAATAGCTGATGGAAATCGATGAATGCTACAGTACAAAAATATCAGTCACCACCGGGAATCGAACCACGGACCTCCCAATCTATTTTGTTTGCCAATAGCAGGTTATGGAATATGTTGCTGTCTAAATGTAAATTTTAGTTTGAGTTTAAGATTGTTATAACGTTTCATCTACTTATTATTGAACACTGATTATGTATGGAAGAAAGTATATCAATATAGTAGCAGAATAAATTAATCAAACATCATACAGATACAGAACTAGAAAAAACTCCTTTCTTTCGATAATAAAAAATAAGTTACATGGATGGCTCTAATGGTTGTGTAATGTGTCCGAAGTCTAACATTATGTAAGATAGGTCTATCTTACACAGTACGATGTAAGAATCACATCTTATGTGTGATTGTGAATTGTATTGATTTATACATAAATAATTAGGCATTATTAATAATTAATAATATTAATAATAATTAGGCTATGCATTATTTTACATACTGAAGCTAACATGTAAGATAGGGATTAGACTCTTATGGACTCTAACGGATTATGCACCCTTTTTTCATTTTTTTCGCTTTTCAAAGCAAATTCCACTAGGAAACTTGTTGAATAACTGACAAATAACATGATGATTTGTTCATTTAGCTTGCTAGGACGATCACTTGAGTGACCTTGTCAGGGTCCGTCCGTCGATATAGTGGGCATGCCGTTGTGCCTGATTTTATCGTACAAATGCAGGCGAATGGATTGACAGCTAGACAGGCTAAGCTTTCAAGTGTCCTACGTTTTTCTAAAAGATCTTTACCGGTTGAGTCTGAATTATAGCTATAATGCTCGCTCACACATTCAGTCTGTAATCGTCATCAGTATCTCGTATGCTGAGACGCTGAGACATGGCATTCATATGCGTTCTAGATGGTCTTCCAACGATTCGAAGAGAAGTAGAATCTAATTTAATGAATTAACATAAATCTTGCTTGTAGCTAAGTCTATTTAGATTGTTCACGACACCTGGATGACCTTCAATTATTGCTCATTACTCTGGACCAGTAAGCAAGGTGTGCATGTGTAAGTTGTGTGTGTGCTCAAGTGTGTGATTCTGTCTGGACATTTTTTCAGGGGGAGATATCAATTAAGAAAATATTTTGGCTGGGATAGAACCTGATAAAAAGGTTCTCGCCTCCCACAAAAGACACAAATATCGCAGAATTAATATAATTAATCAAATATCATACGGAAATAGAAAAAATCTCTTCAATACATCACCTTTAAGGCTACCTCAGTTCGAGTCTACTGTGTGCTTGTCAATATACAAAATTTTGAGTGAACTTTCAGTCTTAATAGCCTTCAATGAAACATAAAATATTGAACATTTTTATGTAAAGGAAATGGAAAGAACAACAATACATTTTTTGTTGAAAAACAAATTATTTTTTAAAGTAAAGTTTCTAGGGGATCTAAAATTTTCTTGTGTACTAACAGCTTTTAATAATGTAGCTGAGTCAAAATTCGCAAAGTTGCATCTTCGTATTCATTGTAATTTTTTCTCAATAAATAAAATAAATGTATAAATACATATGAGAATGAAGAAAGTTCCATTGAAAATAAGGCTATGATTTGACGAATTTCTCATTCAATTTGTTGTGCCTCTCTAACTCAAGAAAAACAAATTAAAGTACAGAATAAATTTAAGTGTATTCAAAAATCGATCAATTCCTCTAAGGAATCTAAGCTCTAATTTTCCGTCTGATTTCATACGATCTCTTATTACAGTCTAAATTAACAGTAATAGAACTAAATATAATTAACTTTTTAAGGTAAATTCAAAAACATGCAGTCAATTTTAATTGAGAATAAATGATATTTCTACTCACTTCAGGCCAAACGTTTTCGAGTCATTGAGACTCATCTTCAATTGAGAATAAATAATAATGAAAATTGACTGCAAGTCGTTGAATTTAGCATAAAAAGTTAATATTAACAACGCAGATCGTTATGGAACCAGAAATCCAGAAACTAAATATTATTTAGAATTAGGCCAAATGAGTAGAATAACTCCTCACCACTAGGATCATATTTGAACACTCAACACTGTCCTTATTCTATTTTTTGTTTCGTGAGACCTTTGGTTATTCTCAAAAAAAATATGGACTAGCTTCAGCCAGAGGTGAATCTAGGAGGGGATATATCCCCCAAAATTCTCAACCGACAGAAAAAAGTTTCATTTGTGTATTTTATATGGGGAAACCCTTTCTTTAGATGATAGCCTCCCCGAAATCTTTTCTCAGTTGATATCCCAAAAAAATTTATCATTGACATCCCCAAATTTTTTCCCACTTGATATCCCCCGAATAATTCTGGATTCGCCCCCGGCTTCAGCAAATATCTTTGAATGCAATGAGGATGTATCAGGTTTTTGAACAGTCAGTTCCATGATACCCGTAATCAATCCCGTTAATGGTTTTGTTTACCTACGTTGGCTGCATACAAAATACGGATATTGACAAGTTACATTGGTATCGGGTCAAATCGATCAAATAAACAACCTACTACATAAAAAAAGACCTGAAGAAACCAAACTATGTCTTTCGTGATTGAAATAATCAGCGTATGTTTTTCATGATCATTTGAGTTGTAAGTAGCCTAAGCAGAGCAACGTGCAATTACGCGCATCGAACGTAACGTAGTACGTAACTCGTGTGATGTTCTTAAACGCAACGCAGCACGTTTCAAATCAACAATCTTAAAAAAAAGTTGTATTTGGCGTGCTTTCACCATTATCTCCACGAGGAAAGCTGTCCACAATCCCACAATAATCACTAAGATTTGGTATTACTGAGGACAATAAAATTTTATGACTTGTAATCGCCAGGAACCACGTGGCTTTGTTGTGATTGCGTAGCCGAAGCTTTTTCTTATTAAAGCTTGCGCTTCTTGATAGGAGCTTGGGGGCACCGGACTTCAGCGGTAGGCTCCTGGATGCTCGTGATTATTCTATTGGTTCGTCTGCTTCAATAAAACGTACAAAATACCGCTGTAAAACTATTTTTATGAGTTTTTAAATCGACTCATTCTATATTATTATTTTTTGTATTCTATTATATTATTACAATTTGAAATAATCATCATATTTTGTTATGGTCGGCTCGGACAGCACTGAAGGTTTGCTTTGCTGCGTCGATGAATGTTGGTCTATTATTATTTTGTAAAATTTCTTTAACCGTTTTGAAATAATTCTTATATTTCGTTGTGGTCGGGCAGCGCTTAAGCTTTGCTTTGCTGCGTCGATAACCTTGGTCTGGTTTTAATATGCATTAATTCTTGTCTAGTTGTATTTTTGTATCAATAAATTTGATTTTTTTAATGGAAAATTTGGGACGCTCATTGTTGAACATTAAAGTCTATTTATTTGCTTCATCTGTAAAACTATTTTGATGAGTTTTTAAAACGACTTTATAGATAGATAGCTCGTCAAACATAAATATGATCACTCGTTTTAAAGGATATGTTATTATTTTCAAGTATGTCTAGATTACAGTTTCTCGAATAACTGGTATATTTTTAGGTAATATTAAAAACTGAAAAAATCCGAAAATTTAAGATTTTTTGGGTGAAGCCACGTTTTCACATGGTGAGAAACATTAAATTCGAATTTAGCGCCACAAAATACATACCGGTATAGAACCGTTGAGATAAAACTTTCGCAAAAAAGTTTTCAAACAGCAGTAGGCTACCTACATTGCTGTACCCCCCAAGCCACCTGAATGCAGGCCAGTTCAATGCATAAGCTCCATTATTTATTGAATAAAGTATTCAATGTTTAACTTTCTGACATTAAAATATCGAGTAAATTTTATTCTCTATAATCATTGAAGAAAACATGTTAAAAAGTTATCATTTCCTTAAGTTTCGGGGGTTGGTTTCAACCCCTCTGAGCCCTGGGTACGGCCTTGGAGTTATCTGCATCTGCATCTAAAATCTAATACCAGGGTACCGAGCTCCGCTGGGGTTAATGTTTCATGTGCCAGAAAAGTTTTATGATTTTCAATTTATTTTTCAATACTACCTACACAAACCTGCATGATTCCCTGTCCATAGAAAACAGTTCCAGACAATTTATGGTTGAAATTCAGTAAAATGAACACATTCATTGTCAACTGACTGT
Source organism: Conomelus anceps (assembly GCA_948455865.1). NCBI lineage: Eukaryota > Metazoa > Arthropoda > Insecta > Hemiptera > Delphacidae > Conomelus > Conomelus anceps. The sequence goes on from OX418216.1 coordinate 126,653,675, forward strand.
CTACTGTTTGCAGAAAGGAGTGCATATTGAAGAGTGGCTGTCACTCAAGTAATTCCATGTTGTAAATATAGCCCTTCCAAATTGGGACATTCTTTTTAGATCACCTGGTAGTATACACAAGTATCAGATTGATTAATTGCCTCTATCAAGGGCGAAGTTAGGACTATTGGTCCTCTCTCCACTCAAACAATAGCGTAACTAGATCAGTCTGGGAAGAGATGACCATTGATGTAGTGTGAAGGTAGACAATATATAATGGTAATAAGTGTTAGTGGGAGGTAACTTAATGCAGGGTATAATAAAAGGAAATAACGAAGAGACCTCCAACAGATACTGTGGTCATATCTAATTTCTTAAAAAAGGGGATTCTCCCCCGAGAATAATTTGAAAAATAATTCCTCTGAAACCACGTTTTAAGCGATTCTAGACGAATAAATTCATCCATTTCAACGCATGTTATGTCAAAAATAAATTTCATCTAGTTCTTGCGAAATTGTCAATGGGAGATTTGGGCCTTCATTGTAAAGTAAAATACAGTATTTAAAGCGAGCCTTTTAAAACTATTTTCTTTTTGCTATTTTTGGTCCATCAATATTTTGGGGTAACAATACAGTACCGAACAACAAAATTTCATTCAAATGGGTGGTTTTCCCCATTCTGGGGTATTCCCCCAAAACGTTATTAAGAAATACCCCTCTAAAACCACATTTCAAAGCGTTCTAGTAATGAATTCATCCATTTTAATATTTTAAACCCACGTTACACATCAACATAAGTTTCCTGTATCTCTTGGGTTATTGTCAATAGGTGATCCCCTGATCCGGACAGACATTTTTTTATTCAAAAATTTGAAGCAGGCCTACTGGAAACTATTTGCACTGCCATTTTTAATCCCCCACTTTCCTTGATTCGGGTACCGAATAGTTTTGTACTTGAAGATTTCTCTTCAAATTTTGGTGTGCTCCCCCAGAAATTCATAAAAAATAATCCTTCAGTACCACAAGTTTAGCGATTCCAGACCTCTTTTTACTTTTCTTTCAAAAATTGTGTCTTAATGCTTCTTAAAGTTCCAATTTTTTGTTTTTTTTTTTGTTTGAGGGGAATCCAGGAGCGGTCCCAGCTCGGGATTTTGAGGGGGTTCACAAATGGGTCTTGTTGACTTTTTTGCGAGATTGCCCTTCCTACCCCTTCTTCAGTTAATTTCCGATTTTGGGGGATAATGACACCCTTGACCCCTCCCCCTGGGACCGCACTTGCCCTGATCCCCTCCCCCCCCCCCCTATCCACGCCACTGTACTCAATTCTTAAGAGAATTGACGCTTAACTGACTTGTAATAAAGCACTTATTAACGGCTTCGAGCGAATGCAAGTATAAGTTAAGATCTGGCCGGAAAGGTGTATGACCTGAGTCAGACAAGTTTCGTCGAACGGGTGATTAATAGCGTGCTTTGCTCGCCAGTCGAGCGAACAAAAGTACGTCCCAGAGTAGCCGACTCACACTGCGATTAAGATATAAAACAAACGCCTCGCTTCAATCTAACGTACGTGAAAGAATACAAGCACGCACACACAAGTTGAATTTGATCCAGCCGTCGATTCTGTTTTTCAATTATTAGATCGGAAACGAACAGATTCCAGATAGCATCTGCAGCCTTATGATGGCTCAGTGTCTTCTGACAGGAGAAAAATGACCACTAATGATAGCTTTCTCTGAACTAGTCTTCAGCTAACCGGGGAAAGCGAGGCTGCATCTCATCGCGCGCACGCGCATTCCTTCAAAACAAACGCAAATCGTTTTTCATTGTTTTCGTAAATTGAGGCATGGATAGATATCCATCAACGCTGATTGTGAGGCGTGCCTGTGTCCGTATCCGTGCCCCTATTACTTCCATTCAGACTGCCTCAAAACTTTGCAGCGCCTGAGTTATTGCGGTCAATCGGTATGGGCTATCAATCTTAGTCTAAAGTCTGGCTGAGGAAGAAGGAAATCTAGTTTTTCCCATAGATATATTAATAACGTAGCTATCAAACACCGTAACAGCCACAGAAATATTTTGAGAAAACCCAAAATCAAAGGTTCCAGGAAAAGCCCAAGCGTAGAACAGGTTCAGGGATGTCCGAAGATCAGAAGAAAGTCACTTCTAAAAGAATGAAGGAGTATTGGAGAAGAAAGAAAGAAGCGAATTCATAGACACTGTCAAGATCATAGTTGATTCAACTTACCCCAGTGGGTGAAACGATTATAAACATAGATATCTACAATGACTTTATGTAGAGTGTGGACGCCTCATTTCTGATTGGATAATTTGTCCACATGGTATAAATTCGCCATTCGGTGTCCAAATTAGTTATTGAATACAGAGACAGATCTATTCTTTTACCTCTTTACAGTCAATATAGTATGAACCTTGCGATAGCATAATGTAGTTGGGCTGTGCTGGCGGGAACGAAAAGGTTCACACGCGTATTGTGTAGGAACCATGCAGCCATGTAGAAAACAAATGTTTACAATAAATAACTAATATCTAGGTTCTAGCCTTTATAGATATTCAATCAAAATAAATTGGAAACCATATTGTTGCAGCTGTGGGCAATGGCCACACTATCTATATTAAAAGTCACAGTAGGATAACGAACTGCAAGCAAATGTCAATAAAATAGTGTAAAATAAGTTGTGTATATCACATGTTGTTAGATATATATATATATATAGAGCCTTTGACAGCAGCCACTTTTTGTTAACTCAATAGTTTATCAAAAACATATTTTGTAGAAAATTTATTGTCTGATTGGAAACAAAATCGTAGAATTTGACTCTCCCAGGTGTTTGTTATAAAAAATTATCAGAAGATGAAATAATTCGTAGGGAAGTGTATAGTGTAAGGTTAGTGCAATCAAACAATATTGACTAGTTTGAACATACCTGATGCATTGTGTTTAGAGAAATCGATGAATGTAAACCTTTCCACTTTCCACTAAAAAATGTATTCATAAATAATGTAAAATCAACTTCCATACGCTTCAAAGTAACATAGTTTCATTCAAATAAGGTCTTGAAGGTATAAGAATTTAACCTTATAGAAATTTCATAAGAATTGATTTTTCTTATAGAAAAGATTCTTATACCTCCATGGATTTCTTTTAAAATCATTCTAAAGAATGTTTTATTTTAAAAGCATGAAAGGAAAACATAATAAAATGGCCGATCATCCCCTTATGATACAGTAATTGAGGAAGAAGTTTCAACCTGAGCCCAGTTTTATTGACAAATTGTAAAATTTGCTAACACAATATTCGAATTTATTGGATCGAATCTATTATCGAATTATTTTATCGAATCTATCTTCCATGATAAGACAAACAGCCGATTCCAATATGAGAACGTTCATCACTGGCAACAATATAACAATGGACACGCCACCTACAAGCAGAAGAAGTTACTTGAAATCTCATTGAAATTGTGAGTAGAAAAAAAAAATAAGCAAAAATTCCAAGATTATAAACATAAAACACTTTGATGTAGTTCACATGCAATTTGGTTACATTGATCATCATATAAAATATGATAAAAATTTTTAAGGATTTCCATCCACCAATATTAGTTTCAAAGCTTGGATTGTCCAAGCTTGATGTAAATCAGAAGAGCCTCGGTTTCCTAGAACGCGGATTTAAACTAAATGGACAGCGGCAAAGGCCGCATACACTACAAATATGTAACTTGGTATGCTTCCTAAATGTAGTTTATATATGTGAATAATCTTGAATATAAAGATGTATTTTTGTTAAGGTATTAAGTATGAATACAAATAGATTTGACTAATATAATATGGTAATATATTCTATTAATGATCTGCTGTTACATTCATATTATCTTCTATTATACATTATCTACTTTCAATAATAAGTTATAGTTTTCAACAACACGCCATCTTGATCTGTTAAAAGTAGGTGAGACATCGGGATGGTAACTTACAACATTACAACTGTGGCTCACGATGAAAAATCAGTTGTCACACAAAATAAATCAATCAGAAACAGATAAATCGATCATTTTTCCATAAAATTCTAATGTAAATAGATACGACCATTCTAGAGGTCTCTAGATGAACCGCAAGGCGAGAGGTGAACAGGGGGAATAAACAAAAACATGCCAATTATTGCTTCCGGAAGTTATTATTACAGGCAGATAACGCTGAAAATTCCTGTCATTTCTTCCTAGCATTTCATAACAGTATTGTAACGAATAATAATGTGTAGTAGGTTGCCATTTCACCAGCTTGCTAGACAGAGCAAGATGGAGTGTTGTTGGAAACTATAGGTTAACTTCCAACTTATTATTGAATGAAGATTATATATAACATAATTAATCGAATATGCCATCACATTATTATAAACTATACTTTAAAAGCAAATCAAGTTATATTGTAGTGTATGCGACCCTGTCCGCTGTCCATTTAGTCCTATTATTTTAGATGGTCTAGTATTAGTGAAAAATAGTATAATCTAGTGTACGTCTTGTAATGTTATAAAAGTCTTGGCGTTGGTGATATTAATATTGTGGTAAGTCATCCGTAATGAATAACAATTATGTTGTCCAAACCACTTTCATTATTTAAAAAACGAGAGACTATGGTTTTGATTGTTACATCATTTTCAATCTCAATCGACTAATTTTAAGTTTTTAGTAATATTGGTTTATTTACTATAATTGATTGTTCAATAGTATTATTTATTTGTTGCTATTGTAGTCGTCATTAAAAAATAAAATTAAAAACTCCCATCTTATGGTCACCAGAGGAAATGGAATAAATGTGCGAGCAATGTGTTTTGATTTCTGTGAATTAAAAATTGTTGAAAATGAAGAACTGAACTTGACTATTCTTTGCAATATTTTATTGCTTTTAATAGCGGCATTAATTGATTTATTTATTTATGAATGTATTAATAGCAATATCACACTACTAGTAGGAGTGATTCATTTTTCCAATATGTGTAAAATGATGTTTACTGTGATTTTTTCTGATGGAAATAAAATTATATTATTATCATAATAATAATAATTATTATTATCATTATTATTATTATCATTATTATTATTATTATTTAGGACTATGTAGCCGATATCACAACCTAATTGACTGGTAGTAAGTAATTCATACGGGTCATTGACCAAGTATGAATTTACTATATTTCAAATAAATTTTTGTTCTCTAAACCTGACATGCTCCAATATTCAAAATTTTACTATCTTTACTTTTTTTTACTACTTTCTTTTTCATTTTTTTTTTCCTTTAAATATTTTATAAGTTACTCCTTCTCGCCATCCTATTAATTTCCTCATTACACTCTCGCATCTCTTTTTTTTTCAAATGAATAAATAACATAATAACATGCATATCATCCAATCATCCGTAAATATATTTTTTTTTTCTTTAAATATTTTATAAGTTACTCCTTCTCGCCATCCTATTCATTTCCTCATTACACTCTCGCATCTCTTTTTTTTCAAATGAATAAATAACATAATAACATGCATATCATCCGATCATCCGTAAATATTTTTTTTTTTTTTTTTTTTTTTTTTTTATCACTATGTGCCTAGGAACTTTCGTGTTATTGAGCATGTGTCCAGTACAATTGACTTTTGAAGAGCAATGTAGATGTCAGGTGGCAGACCAAGACCAGAGATAAACTTGTGAAGAGACTTTGAAATTACAGCAGTTGAAGAAATCACTATGGGCACTGTGAAAACTTGATTTTGATGCCACATTTGTCTGATTTCTTCTGACAAAGGCTGATACTTAACAATTTTCTCTGAAATTTTCTTCTGTAAATTGTTAGTATTTGGGACAGCTATGTCAATCAGGAATGTTCTCTTCAATGCCTTGTCAATGAGTGTAATATCCGGTCTATTGTGCTGTATTGTCCTGTCAGTTATTATATCTCTATTCCAGTATATCTTTATTTTGTCATTTTCCATAACTGCATTTGGTTTGTACTTGTAATAAGGTTCACTAGATTTGATTAATTTGTTATTAATTTTATTATTATTATTATTATTATTATTATTATTATTATTATTATTATATTATTATTATATTATTATTATTATTATTATTATTATTATTATTATTATTATTATTATTATTATATTATTATTATATTGAGATCGAAAATTATGTAACAGTCGAAACTATAGTCCCTCGTCTTTAAATAACTGAAGAGGTTTGAATAACATCAGTCTTTCTATTCATAATGAAATAGTGTTAGATAAGCAATTTTATAAAGTGTTTACGGTATTCTTAATTATGTATTTATTCATCCTAAAAAATCATCTCATCTTTCTAAGGGACAAACTTCCATTAATTTATTGAAATATTGGGTACTAATATTGTATTGTATACTAGATATTGTTATGTAGTTTAAGGCCAATTCGAAATGGCCTACATCTTACAATACAACTGTAAATATACGAAATTTGACAAATTTATATTTCAACAAATCAACCGGACAGATTTTTATTTCGCTTCCACGGAAACGGAATTATTTATTTATAATTATAAATATTTATTTTTTAGAAATTATGTTTGAATAAGTAAGTGAAAAGTACAGAGTATTGAATGAAAATTGTGCTGTCAACGCTGCACGATAAGAACAATATTGATCGCAAGAGTAACTTCCAACTTTCATAAACTTTTGCATCCCAACAAATGCTTCACGTAATGCATTCAAGAACGCAGCGAATTCGCCGTATTTCGATTATCTTGGAAGTTTCAAACTGTCTGAATACAGATGATGGATGCTACAATTTAAAGTTCGGTCGTAAACAAACAAAAGTTAAACTATCAAGTTGAAATTTTACGCGCTTGATTTGCTTTGAGAAAAATACGTGAGTTATGTGAAAATTTGCTATAAAATAATTGGAACTTAAACTTGGGAGAACTAACGGGTGCTTCAAAAACGATGCAACCCTGAGATCAATTGGTAGTCATGCATGGGGGTGAATTTTCTTTGCCCCAATCAACATCTAAGCAACATTTAATTGAGTCAATTAGAATGTAATAGTCGAGCGTTAATTTAGTCACAGCAGTCTTTTCAACAAATTGTGTCGGATCTAATTTTTTAAATGATTCTATTTTTGAGGTCCTCATCCTGTCTGATGTTTTCCAATGGGGCTCTTTGCATTACGAAGTTGATAACAAAATTCGTATACAATATAATTGATTGACTTGAAACTCAAACAACATTCAAAAGATTATTTCAAGTAGAGTAACAAAGAAAACTTGAAGGAAATTTGCTAAAGATGTATTGAAATTGGCACAAATATATTTGAAGTTATAGGACATCAAATCTAACTTCCTAACATTAGAACAAGATTGAATTTTAATAATGTGCATGATGAATACATTATACTCCATGAATTTCGTCATTTTTAAAAGATTGTATTAATTTTTATACAAAATAATTTGATACATTAAAAACAATCTCAATTGGAAATGTTGTTATGCTTGACAATATATTTATTTATAAACACACAAATGCATATTATTTTATACATATTTAAAGAGAATCTCTACTCAAGAAACTGTTATGAAAGTTTTTTTTTTCAATTATGATACCCCACTATAATACTATGTGTCGGGGTAACATAAATATTTCAAAATTTTACTTTAGTTTTTGGACTATATGAATTGATTTGATATTTTTTAAATGCTTTTTCCTGGTTGAGAATTTAAAGAGCATACTTCAAATTTACGACATTAATACCAAAATAGGATGAGTTTAAAATAGTAATTAATTTAGGGAGGAAAGGAAAAAACTGCCCATACTTCACACTTAAAAAAAATGTGATGCAGCAACAAAATAACTGACTGCGGTGACAAAACTTATATGACTGGTAGCCTTGTCAGAATTGTACACTAAGCAACACGGTACGAGTAATACTGTCAATTTGTGCATTGAAATTGGTGATTCTCCACTATCAGCTGGTATGGCCCCAAGAAGAAGAAAAAGAAGAACAAGAGCAAAAAGAAGAAGAATAAGAAAAACAAGAAGAACAATAAGGACAAGAAATCAAGTAGAAAAAAAGAACAGGGTAGAAGAAATAAGAAAAAGAGGAAAAAAGAAGGAGTATTGATGAGGTTTTCAAGTTTATTGCATGAGCTATTATTATGATTGACTGTTTTACAAATTCCTTACTCAATGTTGGGAAATGACTTGATTATATGAATAATATCTGGTGAATGGGAGGCATGTGCCAACTTATATATTATAAATGTGCAGTTAAAAATTTTATTACACAACTTTTACTGTGTGTGCAGAACATTCATCTTTTTTATATCCTTGACATTCTGGAGAAAGAATGATCTCCTGGAACTTATAACACACAGTCTGTTCACTTTGAGTTTTCTTATTTCTTTCAAACTGATATTTCCAATGATGAACATCCGAAGTGTTTTTTTATTTAATGTTTGTGTTTTATAGCCATGCCCTGCAAGCTCCTTATGTCCATATGAAAACGAATTTGAGGTGAATTCCACAACAGTTTGACTGGGTTTCTAATACTGAAGGTATATGATAAAAAAAAGGAGAAGAAAAGAGAAGAGAAAGGAGAAAAATAAGAAGAAGAAAATGGAGAAGGACGAGAAGAAGAAGAAAAATAAGAAGAAATAGAATAGAAGAATGGAAGTGATAGCCGCGAGCCGTAGCAGGTATCTGTTCAATCAGATAGATAAGCTGCGTTCTCGTAGGTCCTGTTTGTCACGGTGACCGATTAGATTGGCCAGCAAAAAAGACACTGTTCTCTGCTAAAAATCACTTCCCGATGGTTCGGAACCCACCTAAAACTGTAGGTCCAACTCATAAATCACCATCATCCAACTCATTACCCACGCACAGGTCTTAGACCTATGTGGGCTTCATCCTAAAAAAAAGAAGAAGAATGAGGGAGAGGAGAAAGAACAGCAGAAAAAACAAAGGAAGAAAGAAAATAATGAAGGAAGAAAAGAAGAATAAAAAGTATATAAAAACAAGAAGAAAGCGTGAAAGAAGAAGGAGAAGAAAAAGATGGAGGAGGAAGAAAAATAAGAAGAGAAGGAGAAGAAAAGAAGATGTAGAAGGCGGAGGAGGAGGAGGAGGAGAAGAAGAAAAAGAAGAAGTAGAAGAAGGTGGAGGGAGAGGGAGAGGAGGAGAAAAACCAGAAGAAAAACAAAGGAAGAAACAGAAGAGAGGAAGAAAAAAAGAAGATGGAGGAGGGGTTGAAGAAAAATAAAATGAGAAGTTAGAGGAAGGGAAGAAGAAAAGAAGAAGAGAAAAGTAGAAGAAGGAGGAGGAGAAGGAGGAGAAAAACAAGAGATAAGAGCAGAAGAAAAACAAAAAGAAAGAGATGAAGAAGAAGAAGAAGAAGAAGAAGAAGAAGAAGAAGAAGAAAAGATAAGAAGTAAAAGGAGGAGAAAAAGAAGAAGAAGAAGAAAAAGATGGAGTCGGAGAAGAAGAAAAGAAGAAGAGAAAAAGTCGGAGGAGGGTAAGGAGGAGGAGGAGGAAGAAGAGGAGGAGAAAAACAAGAAGTTGAGAGAGAGGAAGAAGAGGAGGAGAAAAACAAGAAGTTGAGAGAGAGGAAGAAGAAGAAAAATCAGAAGAAGAGTAGACGTAGAAGGCGGAGGAGCCGAAGAAAAAGATAAAAGTAGAAGGAGGAGGAGTGAGAGGAGGAGAAAACCCAGAAGAAAAAGAAAGGAAGAAAGAAAGGAATAAGAAGATGGGGAGGGGAAGAATAACAAATAAGAAGAAGTGAAGTAGAAGAGAAAAGGTTGTAGAAAATGGAGGAACAAGAAGAGAAGAAGAAGAAGAAGAAGAAGAAGAAGAAGAAGATTGAGGAGAGCATGAAGAAGAATGACAGGAAAAAGAATAAGAAGAAGACGAATATGGTGAAGAGGAAATCGACTATGAAATAAAAATCTATTAGATTATCATTCATAATTCTAGAAATCTAGATTCAATTTTTTTTTTTTGAGGATAGTTCTGAGACCTATGCGTGGGTAATGAATTGGATGATGGCGATTGATTGAATCGGGCAATCGGCTGGTCCAGAGATAAATGGCTGCAAACCATTTGTGTCTTACCTTACCTGATTATTAATGCAGCCTACCAATCGACAGTACAGTATAACAAGGGCAAGCACTTAAAAGTGAATTCAATTCATGCATTGTACTTAGTATCAGGAAGAATGTATGTAAAGGTATAATAATGAGAAGTTCAGTACTCAACAACTTCTGATAGGAACTCACTTAGTACTTACAATGGCTGCAAGGAGTTTCAAGCAGGTAGTACCTATTCAAACAATGGGCTCTTTGAAGACGACAATTATTCCATTGTTCTGTAGGAATCGTTACATTACGGGACGTTACATTACGGGACGTTACATTACGTACGGGAACTTTACGTTACGTCAGCAGTTCAAAAATTTCAGCAGAATGGTCAAAGTGATGATGCCTACCAAAGTGTCCTTTCCGCTGAACTACAAGCAATAACTGTTACAGGTAAATCCTACAGTAAATCCTACAGAAATGGCCCCTGCTATAAAAATTATTATTTGTACCGTTTTAAAAGCAAACAACAAACTAATATCTAACAACATTGGTAGCTGTAACGCAGACTTGTTGCACTTTGAAAACTTCAAACTGCTGTAACAATTATCATTTGTACTGTTCTAAAACAAACAAAAAATGAATATTCTTGTTGCACTTCAAGTATTCTTGATGAATAGTAATTTTTATATTTTAGCCAATTGCTCACAATTATTCCGGCTATAATTATCACGACTTTTAATTACAAAATCGAGATACTTTTTATTGGTTCATTTTAATATTTTTATAATAATATTTGTCTTATTTTAACAAAAGCATTGGTCACTAGCATTCTTGTTGCACTTTAACTGTTCTTGTTCATTTTATATTTCAGTCAATTGCTTACTATTGGGTTAATCATAATATTCAAAAGAATATTTTAAAAAATTATGAACAAAAGCCTGGCGCACAGTCTTCAAAGTGCTGGTTTCCTAACCCAAAGGTCCCGGTTTCGATCCCAGATCTGACCGAAAGATTTACCTCGGGCCACTCCCGTGTTTCGGAAGGCACGTTAAAAGCCTGTCGGTCCCGGCTGCCTAAAAGCAGTCATTAAGTCACGTCAGAGGCCCTGAACTTTGTTCAGGTACGACCTGATAACTCTGACACCAAACCTGACCCAGCCAGGTCATACCATATTATTATTATTATTATTATTGGTTTATTTTAATATTGTTTTCATATTTTGTACATTTTATAATCAAAACTTAAAAAACACTCTCAAGTGGAAATTGTGACTCACGTTATGGCGTGACGGCCGTTTCACTCTGATGTTGGGAGCATCGTCAGACGACCCACAGTACACTCAACGTGTACCATACTGACGACCCACAGTGTACTGTTTGAGTGTACTGTGGGTCGTCTGACGATGCTCCTAACATCAGAGTGAAACAGTCGTCACGCCATAACGTGAATCACAATTTCCACTTAAAAGTGTTCTTAAGTTTCTATTATACATTAGTGGAAACAAGATGTATCTCCAACATTATCTTACATTTTATATTTTATTCAATTATTTACTATTGGGTTAACCATCACGTATTTTTATTACAAACGTAAGACATTGGTTTATTTTAATAATTTTGTTTTCAAAATAAGTAAACAAGGTTAATATTTCGTCAATTCCACTGACTTTTAATTATTAATCACTGGACCAGTGGCCTCACTAGTCACATTTTCGACAGTACTGAATAACAACAATAATGCTAATGGTTGAGTTCCTGGGAGCCTTATCATTTACCGGTAAATGTTACCGATGGCATCTTATTGGTCTATTCTAATTCATAGACGTTATAAAATTTGAATAGACCAATCAGACGCCACTGGTAACATCTACCGGTAAATGAGAAGGCTTCCATGAATCAACCAATGTAGCTTCATTAGAGCACAATAGAGATAATAGTCAATAATAATAATAATAATAATAATAATAATCTGGCATCATTATTATTCAGTATTGTTGAAAAAATGACTAGTGAAGCCACGAAACCGGTCTATTGTTTAATTAAATACGTAAAATTGACAATAATTAATATTGTTTAATTTTATTAAGGAGCTCCACAACATCCATCAAAAATCTACTCAAAATGTTTTGTTTTCTTTTGGGTCAACAACCCTTAGCTGACCACTTAGCCAGTTTGCTACCAATTTTAAATTCACTAAAATTTTGATTAGTGTTACTGGAAACGGTCGTGATTTTCATAAATTTCTTAAATAATTATTATCAATATATGTATGTTTGTATATAGTACCATAACCGATTCGACTGTAGGTGACTCTTCAGACCTCAACGCTACGTTTTAGTCCAAAGAGCGTACTACACAAACGAGGAGTGATGTAGTTTGTGATTGCTTTCCTCACTGAGCTAACAGAATAGTATCAGTATGCCAAGCCCACCGAAACAAATTCTGAAGCTCTATGCTTGACAGTCCACTCCCACCTTTACACAGGGTCTGGCTGCACAGGTGCGTGTGTATACTATCTAGCACACCTCTGAGCTACTTCCTGCGTCCAAGCCATCATTCGACAGAGACGTTTGGAAAGCAACACAATTGATGTAGCCTTTTTTTGTATCTGAGAAGATCAATATATAATAAATCATTAATCATTCATGATTTTTAAAAACCTTCATGGTCTGAATTTCGTGCCCCCCCCCCCCCTAAGATATGCCAAAAACAACAATAATGCGTGTATTGATTATTATATTGAACAAAATGTCTATTGGAATAACATTTGTTTGTTTGTTTTGTTTTTTTGTAGATTACGTTTTGGAGACTCCAGTCAAGTATAAGACAAGTCAGATCAACAATTACACAATCTTATACACTAGTTACCATAATTACTATATCAATTAGTTGAGGTGAGGCTTGATTTTGATGTGAAAGGAACTCTTGTATACTATAAAAAGCTTCATCAACTAAATATTTTTAAATATTTTAATACTTTATCAACTCAATATTTTTTCAATTGTTTTTCAAATATTTCTTTATTTTTAAGACTCTTTAAAAACTGCGGTAGCTTGTTGTAGAGTTTCCTACCAATATAACTAGGTTTTTGTTTGAATAAGCTACTATATTGTGACACCAAGTGATGATAATCTCCTCGGCTTCTTGTATTACAATCATGTTCGTCAAGATTTTGTTTGATATCACTCTTTTTTACATATAAAGTAGCTATATTAACTTAATAGCATAGTAATAAGGACCATAATTGAGCCAAAAATAAAGCAACTTTGATAGATTATACAAAAAATCTGACCCATTTTTACGGCTTGCCCTCTTAGGTTGCTCCTGTTGTTAAAATTCACATTTTCATAATTTAACTGAAATTTATAGGCGCTTTATTAGGAAAATTTTCCATAAAATCACAGCCTTTTATGTTTCTACTTCTAAAAACGATTTGACAATATCTGTTTTCAAGCATTAAATAATTGAAATTGTCTTTCCGGGGTTGAAGCTCAGCTTTAGGTGGGTTAGAACCTCCGGGAAATAATTTTACAGCAGAGAACAGTCTTTTTGCTGGTCAAACCAATAAATTGGTAACCCTTACAAAGAGGGACCAGGAGTTTGAGAGCATGAAGCGTCCAAAGAAGAGCGAAATAAGTAATGAGAAACTTTAAATACATGCATACACGACTAATATACATTCGAATAAAATTTCATTGAGAATTAGTAAAAAGGGTGGTTATTGAATACTTGCAATGGCCAAGTTGAAGAATTAATTATGCATTTTCAAACCCATGGTATGATGCCTGGTTGTGAAAACTGTTTTGTTCTACCATTAAAAATTGTTTTGTCCTAAAAAAAATAGTTAATTCTTATGGAAAGTTTAGTGGTTATTTTATTTAAGTTTCATCTCATTGGGTCTAAAATAAGTATTTGTTTTAGAATACAAAACTAAGTTGGAATACAGTTGATGCATTTTTATTTTAAAGAAATTCCGAAAAGTGAGCAATCAAAGTAAATTGGACTAAACCCTACAATAGCATCTAATTAACTTAGCAAATAATTGGAGAAAGATCCATAATTATTATATTTTAGTTTTATTTCATTGGGTCAGCTATAATAATTATTTGATTTGAAATTGCATTTTCATTTTATTTTTGCATTCAATTTCATTTTCATTTTATTTTATTTTTGCATTCAATTTCATTTTTAAGAGATTACCAATAGTAAGCAATCTAAATAAATTGGGGCTGAACCCGAGAATAGCTCCTAATTAACTTGGCAAATAAAATTAATTTATTTGATTCAAATTATATGGAAAGCATACAGGCATACGCCAAAGGCTGCTTGCTTGACACTATTGTCATAAAATAATCCAGCGGTAGAAGCTAAAAATTGTATAGAAATTTGAGAAAGAATACTTAAAAAATAAATATAAAAATAGTCATCAAAATAATAGAGTTCCTTAAGGAACTCTAGAGGAACGCTCTTGAGGAACTCTGAGGCGCTTTTGAGTGTATGATTAAGATGTGCGCTAACAGCAAATAATTGAAAAAAATCCAGAATTATTAGTGCAGTGAGTACTAAGCGAGTTTATCAGCAGAGTTGAATACTACTGAAATACCTGTATATATAAATGAGTACCCACCTCAACTCAATTTGTTGTATCTTTTGCGAGCCTTCTTCCATATCAAGGCCTTCTTAACTTCTTTGTTATCGGAAGTGACTGGTACGGTATCGTCACATCCTAAACCCACCTTGCTACGGCGTTGCTCAACAACAATCTGCAACATGAAAAATTGAAACATTCATTATTAAACCTTTCCAAAAGGAAATTGCAATAAGTTGAAATGATTATTAGAGAAATAATTGACTGAAATTGATAAATGTCCTTATCTATTTCAATCGCATCACATTGCATTACTATTTTATTTAATTATTTTTATTACTTATATATTTTTATTATTGCATTATATAAGTAAAATAAACATATTTGAATTGAAAAATTAAAAAAGTAAGTTTTGAACCTTTCGAAAGTGTAGTTTCGAAAGTTGAAATGATTAGTTGAGAAGTAATAAAATTAAATTGATGAATGATCTTATACATTTATATCAATTTCTATTACATCATATTACGTTATTTTATTCTATTATTTTTATTACTTATATATTTATATTGCATTATATGAGTATAATATTTATATATTTGTGTTGAGTGCAATATATTGTACTCTTGAAAGAACTCTTCTACAGAAGTACAAGAAGAAAGAAGAAAATTAACCTAAAACATTTTAATCCAGCAGACTAATCATTAACTGACATATAAACATCTTGATGCCGTACTGTGTCGTCGAAACTCTAGCGCTCCTTGTGACAAAACATAAAATAGGTGATCATTGATATGCGAGTTAAGAAAAAGTTAGAAGTAGAATATTCTTATTTTTATAAGGGGAAGAAGAAGAAGAAGAAGAAGAAGGAAAGAGAAGAGAAGAAAAAAGAGGAAATAATAAATTTATACATTTGTATTTTAAAGAAATTCTGAATAGTAATCAACCATAATTAGGGCAAAACCAATAATAACATCTAAGAAACTTTTATATTATTAACAAAAAATGTAGAAGGAGATACTTCTTCAAATTAAAAAGAATAATTATTTTATTGTATAGGAGGAGAAGGAGAAGGGAAAGGGGAAGAAGGAAAAAGAGAAGAAAAAGAAGAGGAAGAAGAACAAGAAACTAGAGAAGACGCGAAAGAAGATGAAAAATAGGAAGAAAAAGAAGACGAAGAAGAAAGGAGAAGAGAAGAAAAAAGGAGGAGGAGGAGAAGGAGGAGGAGGAGGATGATGAGGATATGGAGAAGGAGGATGAGGAGGAGAAGTACAAGGAGGATGAGGAGGAGAAGTACAAGGAGGATGAGGAGGAGAAGTACAAGGAGGATGAGGAGGAGGAGAAGAAGAAAGATGATGAGGAGGAGAAGGAAGACGGAGACGGTGAACGAGACTATTAGGTTATCCACAAACTAGATAAATAATAATTGATTGTCTTGCAAACTTGTTACAGAATTAAAAACTACAGAAAAATCATATTGATTCAATTCATCAACACAACTTACACTATCTGTTTTACTCACTGGTAGACATTTTATAAGAACTTTTATTTTATCAAAAATGTGTGTAGTATGTAACTTCAGGTAGTTTACATAAATGATAAGTAACTTGTATATATATATATATATTTATGTATTTATATATTTATTAAGTTCACATTTCATGAAAGCAACAGGTCTAAACGCAATCCTGCCTTCCTAACATAGCAGAAATAAAACAGAAAAAATATGATTAAAAATAACAACAACAACCATAACAACAGAATGTTAAGATTATGATGATGATGATTGTAGCAGGCAGGAGCGGGAGCTGCTAGAAAGTTTTGGGGGCTCACAAATGGGATTTTTCAGAACTTTTTTACGCAATTTCCCCTCCTTTCTACCCCTTTTGCGGTTTATTTACAATTTTGGGTGGGGGGGGGGCATGACCCACTCCCCTGAGACCCTTGGTTGCATCTTTGCTTGATTGTATTTTTGTTATTAATAACTTAAATAAATAGAAATAAATAAATGATGATGTTTGTAGCAGGAAGCAAGCGGTAAAATGAAGATAATTAATATTTTTGAGATCGCGGCATCTCGTTGTAACGGTAGCCTATGTTGATTTTATTTGACTAGTAAGCGAGCAACATTGGTCGCAAGAAATAATAGTATAGCAGGTGCTCCCATCGTGACCTTCTCGGGAGCGCAATCAATATCTCCGTCTAGTCTAGACCGATCGATTACAGTCATCTGTTACCCAAGGGACGTCTTGCGACTGGCCCCGGGACCCGCGAGACTGCACTAATGCTATGCAATGCAATGCAACAGGTGCATTGTGCATTCTGCAACCGGTCAAGTTCAGCTACCCCTCCTCCATCCATAATCCCCTAGTAGCTTAAGTTCGGAAGTAAGTTTGCATCACTTTATTTATTCACTATTCCAATGAAAGAAACTTCAGTGTAACTAGTGTTTTATTTCATTTATCTTCGGCAAGTTTATAAAGTAGACATAAGAGGTTAGAAAGCGATGTCACCTCAACTAATAGGTATTTTTATTATGGTAACTAGAGTAAGTTATAAGATTGGTAATATTTTATGATGTAATTGTTGCTCTGACTTGTCTTATACTGTCTAACTGGAGTCTTCAAGCCGTAATCTTCAGAAAAAAATCAATACAGCTTATTTTATGCCATGGATTAACAAACAAGTTGCATAATGAAGCAATTTTACACTGCTGTCACTTTTCAGTACAGGAGTCAGACCAATCAGAACTCGGGATTTCTTCAAAACAGTGTCGAAATGAATGTTATGCAATAGTCACACTTCAGCTGATTTAAACATTTCGAAATCAAACTGGATTACAAATCGGAACTGTCGACAATAATCACGCATTGTAAGTTAAGTTATGATTTGGGCAAGTTAACTGATGCATTGGTAAGTTGAATTAAACTTAATTTATTTGTAGTCGGAGATACAGTGTTTAGAACACTCACGACTCTCTCTTTGCTTAAAGGCAGTCATTATACAACCGTTGTATAAACCACTATTATGAAATTCACTAACGTACAATAATTACCTTCAAATTACAGTTTACAAAGAAATTTCAGTCAAGGATCGCAATAGTTCTGAAAAATCTAAACTAACTGGTCATATAAAAACAATTTTTGATACAGAATAATTCTATTTCAAATATTATCATCTATGATTCCCACACACACACCTGTTTGTTCCACTAGTAATATATTTGTCAGTCAATTCATTATATATATTATGAGACAATATATTTTCGAGTCAATTAAAAGTAAAATCATAAATCTTTATTGAGAAATTACATAGATAATAATAATAATTGAGATTGATAATGTTGTAACCGTCGAACCGTATTTTCATAATTAAGAAGTTTGGACAGCATCAGTCTTATTCGTCACGTTTATTAAAAATTCAATCTAATATTATTTTCTATTTTGCTGATGAGTTTGAAAACAGACATGTAGCGAAAAAAAGTAATGTGATTTTCTTAAAAAAAAGTATTGTTTTGCAAAGAAATACGTTTACAATAAGTCAATCGCGCGTTGAAAGCTGGATGCTACTCACAATTTAAAAAATTGAATTTTGAAGTTTAGTGCTGTGTAAATACTTTAAACAATTTAAGAAAAATGTGACTGCATTGAGAAAAAATCACCCAATACAGACAGTAGTGTGATTTTCTTTAAAAAAAAGTTGAAAAATTATTGTTTTGCAAAGAAATACGTTTTAGATTAATTCAATCATACGATGAATTGAATGGATATTAATCATAATTTAAAATAATTGAATTTGAGATTTAGTAAAATACAATTTAGTAAGTTTAGCAACATTATTTCTTAAGTTTAAACAATATTTAAGAAAAATGTGATTGCATTGAGAACAACTGGTCGATTTTCAGACAATGTAGTAGCTCATTCTGACATGTAAATATAAAACCAGGAAACTGTCATCAGTGTAGCTGACAATTAGTTTATTGAAAAAGGTGGGTATGAAAGAAAAGATATGAGCTATGAATAACCAAAACGAGCGAAAAGCAGTAACGGAACTGCTGTACGGTTACACTTTTTATTCTTGTTTTAAAACCAGTTATTCAAACCTGCAATATTCGGCAATCGGCAGTGGCGTCGTCGTTTTCAATCGATTGCTATTTAGCTGAACAAATCGGTCTAAGGAAGTATTGCAATAAATTATTTGAATGTACGGTACCTGTACCCACATTTTCAAATAGTTTGAATGAATTTATTACTTCTCAAAGCGCGCAAATTATATTTGTTTGCTGATGATTCCCACATGAGTCTGACACTTGTGAGAGGGTAATGAGGTGAATGATTACATGAAATGTTACAGGCTGTCGGAAATCGAACCCGTAACCTCTGGAGTATCAGATATAACGTCCCAATCACGATTTATATCTTTAAAAATTAATTTATAGTCTTCTTATTCTTACATTCATGGTTAAGGCTCTTGCCTTTTCGTGGTTATTGGTTTTCTAACAATAATTATTAAAATTTAATTTTCTATAATAGTTATTGCCATCTTTTCCGAGGCCTAACAAACATCTCTTCTTCCTATTGGGTGGTAGTTGAGAATCTGAAACTGGACTCATTCTGCTGGCATTCTCGTAATATGCTCCCTTCTTTGGTTGCGATAATGCACCACTCTCTCATCCAAATTAAAGGCGTCCAGTGCTCTTCAAATATCTTCATTTCTTATGTAATCTCGACGGTCACAGCCCTTTGTCCTGCGTAGAAGCATCATCTCTACTTTCTAGTGGTTTTGTAGTAACCCATGATTCACTTCTATAGAGGTGGACTGGTGCAGCCATTACTTTATAAAACGTTTGATAATTTATTTCCTCGACTTCTATCCCAGGGTTCTGCTTATACTACTACACACTGATTGGAACTTTCCTATATTTTTCTTAATGTCCAAACCATCTCTGAAACATATATCACAACCGAGATAGCAGTATGGGGAAATTTGCTCCAAAACTTTGTCATAAATCACAATTTTTGATCAGATGGGATACTTGCCCCTGAATGCCATACTTATCGTCTTTCCTTTAGAGATTCTAATAATAATAAGGGTGCTTGCACAGTGGAGCATCCAATGCTCGATGACAATCACCATCGCAAAATCAAACATGTGCTGTGGAATAGTGTATGACAGATTGGGGCAGCGTGAATGCCACAATTCTATAGCATGACTATGATTTTGAAATGGTGATTTCTCACTTTCCCAGTGGTTTCACCTAGCCGCTTACGATATCACAGTTTCCGGTGGATTCAAACCACCGGGTTAGTAATAATAAGGATGCTTGCTCGATGACAATCAACATCGCAAAATTAAGCACATGCTGTGAATGACAGATTGATGAAATAAGATAACTTTTAATTACAACATTGAATGAATTTATTCCTGTCCCTATTCTATCTCAAATGCCAAGAAAATTTATCAAATAGGGTTTAAACCCGTAGAGTGAGGACCTTTTTCAAGCAAATCAAGCCTATGGGTATGGAATCTCAAAGTACTCCCACAGCCTCCAGTTCAATATGAGTGCCGCACCACATTCTGAGTATAAATCAAATTAGCAAAATAGAAAAGACAAAGCTTAAGACTTTGCTTAGAATTACCTGTAACTTGCAAATTTCAGCTCTGCATACTTTTTCAGTGCAAAACTGAAGTATTTTACATATTACAGATTTGACTTTATATCTTGTCAATGATATGGCTTACTCAATGTTATTGCATACCCCCACCTCTTTTCTTTTTATCAATAAACTGAACAGTTTTTTAAAAATAAACTTGAGAAAAAATCCCGCTGTTAGACATATAGAAGGTTTCAATGATTTTGCGAAGGTGGTTATCCTCGAGTAAATGATCCACAATGCAAGCCCGTTCAATTCAGAGCTGACCGTGGTACAGTAAGTGGTACTCAATAGAGCGCACACATGTGTATCTGCCTACCTGGAGCCATCTGCGCGTTGCGGGGCCACTCTGGTATCGTCCTTACGGCGACGGCAATCACCGTCCAGCGTCGAGGTCGGCGTCGAGGGGAGGACGACGACAAAGCTTCACGCGACCACGAACCGTATCGCGAGGCGTCGGTGCGACCAATCGTGAAAAATTGTGCGAAAGAGCGCGAAATTTGGGTTGGGCGGGGTGTCGTGAGAGGAGTGACCAGGGTAGGAAGGGGTATTCGACACCGTTATGTGCGTGTGTGTGTTTGTGTGTGTCTGAGTGCAGCTGCCACTAAACTTCGACTTGGGAAAGGACCACGACGTCGAGGCGTCTCTTTCTAGCGAGGAGCGAGAGGCGAGTGGTTCAACTGAGTGCCTATCTCGAGTGGGAGACGTTGATGAATTTTCCAAGGGCAATGACACAACAAAACAGAGACGGAACGAGCGTGCAAAATGACGACGCCGCCACCGAATGATGAATGAAGAACAACCGAGGAAAATGAGGATGACAAGCAAGAGAGAGAAAGAGAGAGAGAGAGATAGGGAAGATGACGATGAATATGAAGACAGGATGCCGATTTATCGTGCCTTCCCCTAATGCACTAAGTGCAACGTATAGTAGAAATCCTTTGGCAAGACTCTTCTCAAGCCATCAAGACCACACGTCAATGAGTCTGAAAGCTCTATGCCAATAATCTGCAAGAGCGAAATGGCGAAAAAGTATTATGACAAGATGTAAAGCGAAGCTGAGAAAACGTCGAGAACTGCGACAAGTCAATAGAGCTTTTTAAATATGCAAATTCGTCTAAGCCACTCGATAAGCAGGAAAACAAAGCTATAAATACATGTGTACGTTGCACCGGAATTGAGCAGTGCTCTCTGTCTCTCTCCATGTCGATTTCAAGTATCAAATTTTTTTTCGAATAATAAATGAAAAGAAAGATGAATAGACGAAACGTATAAAATTGATAAAAGAGAACATCTAACTTGAAACCAGTTTATTATTACTGCGTCTATTCATTTGAGGCTATTTATATTATATATATTAAAATCCGCTTATGTAAAAAACGTTTTTATTTCGGAGGATGAAGCCCACATAGGTCTGAGACCGGTGCGTGGGTAATGAATTTGATGATAGTGATTGATGAGTTGGACCTACAGTTTTAGGTGGGTTCCGAGCCACTGGGAAGTGATTTTACAGCAGAGAACAGTCTTAACGTTATGGGTTGTTTCTGATGTGTTAAACTGTCTCTTATAGGGCTCATTTCTTTCTTTTATTTTACTCTCTCTCTCTTTAAGTTTACTTTTCTTGTTTATTTCTCTTTGAACTCACTGCTGGCGCTCAAGTTAATCTTATGCCAGTAGTGCCACATTTTTAAACGTTTTTAGTTCTAAAAAATGCATTACAGATAGTATTTTTGTTTTTGAATTATATTATTTCAAGTGTTTTAATTGTTTTTATCTGTATTTTGAAATGGCAATAATGTATTATTATTTTATACCAAATAAATTACATTTCGAAGGATATTCATTTATTTATTGAAAAAAAATCTGGGAGAGTACCAGGATAATCTTATTATTGCCCTCATGACACAAATTATAATTTAATACTAAAATTTATTTATCAAAAACTGTCATGAAATAAACTGATTAATAATAACTAACACAGTTTTATTAGAAGAAAAAATAATAAATGTTCTTAAATGCATAATGTTAAATTACTTCACTAAAATTTTAATGTAAATTTACTTGTTTTTTTAATGTGACAAATTCACTAAAAACTTTCATTATCAGTAATATTATGGGAAATAAAACATACATTCATTAGGCGCTACCTAGGTAGAACAAAGACACCACAAAGAAAACAAGATTTTATAATTATTAGAAGATCAAGCTGGTTGAATACCATCGAGATAACTCTGAATTTATTAACTACATACATTAATGAATTGATATGTACCAAATAGTGGAAGAGCGAATCAACTATTAAGCAGAAGCCTCCGAAGATCACATCTGAACAAATCATCTATCCCAAACAAATCCACTCAACGGTTCAGCCTATTGTACAGTCTCAGTGATCTAAGAAGAGGTGAATTATACCCACTAACAGTTCTGCTTCTGTTCAGATTGCCTATTACGTTGGGATAAACCTGTCACACACAGCTCATCAAAAATTAGAAAACTAGTCTGTAAGTTTATTCAAGACTAATTTTGCTAAGAGAAATTTTAAAGAATGTTTGAGTCAATAATAAGATATGGCATATTGGTCTGGGGGGCAACAATTTCTGTCACATAGAACCACTCTTCAAAGTTCAAAAGTTAATTTTAAGGGTAAAAGGTTAAACATCCACTTTTGCCATCAGTATATCTTTTTTCATTAGCAGCGTTTCAAGCGTTAGACAAATATTTATACTCATAGAATTCTTATGTTCATCAAAAGAAACCCACAATTTTTTTCAACATTGAACATTCTCACAATACACGTAGAAGAAAATTAAATTTACTAATTCCTAGAATGAATACATCCTGTGCTCAAAGAGATCAATAGTATATCTGGGACCAAACATTTTCAATAGTCTCCCCTTAGATGAAAGAGAAATCATCCCAGTTCTTACCTTCAAGAAAAATCAGGGTATTGCTAATAGTTCAAGGAATAGAACGCAGTGAACAATTTGTTTCATCTCTATATATAAAAATGAATGTCTGTCTGTATGTATGTATGTATGTATGTATGTGTGTTCCCTATAGACTCCAAAACTACTTGACAGATCGGCATGAAACTTTGGGAATATGTTGTGTGAATACTGGGGATGGTTTCTGGCCATAAATTTCAATAGGGTAGCTACTAATTATTATTAATTAAACCATTTTATAGACCTAACCTACTGAACTTGCCAGCCAAACAGCCAGCCAAAAGGAACAGCTGATATAAGTCAACAGTTTTCAATCATATGGCAGGCCCCTTAGTGGCGTTATTTACGCTGTCTTTGAACAGCAAAAGACTTTGCACTTTGCATGTAGGCTACCGTGCAGTTGGAGCCTTGCAATATGTAGGAAACATACGACTGGGTATGATGAAATAATGTAATTATGCTAGGTTGATGACATCTGTTAACCAATGCAGCTAGAAATTTGAAATGCAGCCTCAGCGGGAGGTGGCGAATGATAAAATAAAAAACCTAGCTTCTACCCTTATAGTCATAGGAGGTTTAAATTTGAAATGTTTCTTCATTCAGAGGTGGTGAAAACAACGAAGCCTCTATGATCAGCTGGAAAAGCCCTAGGACTAACTTCTTTCCTAATTTTAAATGTAACCTCAGCGGGAGGTGGCGAATAATAAAATCAAGGAGAATTTTTATGAGAATACAGCAACGCGCGTTGGGCCAGCTAGTAAACACATAGAAACCATTAAATTCAATTAGTAAACTCATAAAACCATTAAATTTAAATACTATCTATTAAAGCCTATATTCTGTTCTATTTTGTAATGATTATATACTTTTTTCTAATATTTTTTTAGTAACTATTATCTAGTGTACTAATCCCGTGGTACACCGACACATATTTATAAAGTGGGTGTCACCAACTAACAATTTTGAATTATGTGTCTAGTGTTAAGAATTTAATTTGCATCATTATGTTCAAGTTTTTGTTGAATAAATTTATTAATTTATTGATTTATTCTGTGTAGCATATAAAATGCAGGGCATCTCCTACATTTATAAAGAGTTTCATGAAAGTTATTTTTAAAACGTTATATTTATTATACTTAATATACTGTTGTGGACACGGAAAGAATGAACAGTGATTTTCGGTGTCTTCTGCTTGTGTCAAAAAGTCATCCAGTCTAAGCAATTAATTACTCTTCTTCTGTACTCTCTTCGCCTTGTAGTTTATTTTTGACACTTTTATAATATTTAATTAGAACCTCATGGAAATTTATCGAATATTGTGGTAAATGCGAGAGTCCTTATCTGAATTTGGTAGAAATTGATAGAAAGATGGAGAGATATCTAGTTCATATCCAGTTCTTTCTAGATTATGGAAATATGTATAAATAGGAGAGACTTTCATAAAAGTGAATTCAGTTGTAATTCGATATTTAATGCAATAAGTGACAGTAGTGCCAATACAATACTAGCCGGCAGATCGCTTCACTCGCCTTAGCCGTCTAGGTAGGTGGTTGTGGAGGAGGGGGCGCGCAAAATGTTTGGCTGTATAGGGTACAAGACCAACTTGCTAGGCTTCTGCCTTCAACTTTACAGAATCAACATTATTACACCTTCCTCAACCTTGAAATTTATTCCATCAACGTATTGTTACGAGAGCAAACAAGCAATTTGTCACGTGTTTGTTCTATTTAAATCATTCTATTGTTTTCATGGTTGGACGTGACTTCGACATCTTCATCTGATCTTCTAATTCTCTCTCCTTAGATGTCTTCATCATTCTTATTGTTCAGGTCTGCAACTCTCTCAGTCAATTGATTTCTCCGGATTTCTGGAATGATCGAGATCATGTCTCTTGAAGATTCTCGATGCGTCTGGTGAGCTCTAATTCTTGGAATTACAACTACAACAAGCTATATAAAGGAAGTCCACGTGAACCAGTAAATCAGTTATTTCTCAAACCTGCGTGTGACAGATTGTATTACGGATCTTGTAGAAGAGACGATCCAGTGCCAGTGGAGTAAACAGTGCTCTATTCAGTCGTTAGACAGTGTCAAGTGCAGAGACAAGTGTTTATTGTTTATGCAGCTTACTGATAGCTTAAAGACGTTGTGTTAAGTGATATTATTTGGGACTGTCAAATAACGAATTGGACTGTGTTTTTGTAAATGATTAGTTGCTCTTTTTATAATTTCTTTCTGCATTATTGTACAATTTATTGGACTCTTGTTTCTTTAATTATTGATCAGCCTAATTAATTATTCATTTGTACAGTTTATTGGACTCTTTTTTCTCTTATTATTGATCAGCCTGTAATTAATTATTCATTTGTACAGTTTACTGGATTCTTGTTTCTTTTATATTCGATCAGCCTGTAATTACTTATTCATTAATTCTTGTAAATAATTACTGAAAATAGCTATTAGCTTGTCATTTAATGATCTGTTTTTATTTCATTAATTGAACTTACAATTAATTTGTGTAAATAAAGTGCAAGTGTGAACTTTAGTGTTGCCAGCCTTATTTTAGCTATTAGAACCCGTAACAATTGGTGTCAGAAGTGGGATTTCATTCAAGTTTAATTTAAAATGGCTGGCAAAATTACATTGTGTGATTTAAAAGTGGCTGATTATATTCATTAATATTGTAACACTGTTATATTGTAAATATGTTTAAATTGAAGAATAAATAAATTTGAATTTGAATTTGATCTGAAACAGGAGCTAGAAGACCGTGATTTGGAAACATCTGGAAAGAAGTCAACTCTACAGGATCGGCTTTGTGAAGCGTTATTGGCAGAAGGAGAAGACCCAGCAACTTACCTCTTTGAGACTACTGACATGAGATTACTTACATCCATGGAGCAGAACCTCACATCAATGAAGGGTGAACTTCAAGAGAATATTACATCCATGGAGGACAAACTTCAAGAAAATATTGCATCTATGGAGCAGAACTTCACATCCATGGAGCAGAACTTCACATCACTGAAGGGTGAACTTCAAGAGAATATGACGTCCATGAAAGGTGAAATACAGGAAAATATCACCTCATTACAAGAAGCCATGGGAGAGAAAGTTGAAAATCTTGCTGATTCTGTTAATCAAGAAGTCAGTAAGGTAAAAGAGGACTTGAAAACAATGGAAGATCGACTCAAGAAGCTGGAGTGCGGTGCTAGATCTTCGAGCAGACATGAAGAAGTGAATAGATCTTCAGATATTCCAGACCTAGCCATCTCAGAGAAGTCAGTACTGGAAAGGAAGGAGCAAGATAAGCAGTCAGTTACCCTTCCCCAGCATACTGGGCTGCCAACCTATGATGGGAAGACACCTTTAGAAGATTATCAAACGCTTTTTGAGTCCAGAGGATACCAGAGACCCAGCAGTCTATCAAACTAGCCAGACCAAAGACACTGAATGATGCTTTGGCCCAAGCATTAGAGTTTGAAGCCGTTTGGCAGTCAGTACCAGGTCATTCCAAGGTGAGGGCTGTAGAAGCTGAAGGGATGGAGGCAAGCACTATTCAAAAGATCATTGAACAGGTCCTAGAAAAGTTGAGATCCAGGAAGAAGGAAGTTCGATGCTGGGCTTGTGGTAAGATTGGACACATAAGGAGTAAGTGCACAGTAAAACCAGGTGAGAAGAAGGAGCAGGTAAACTAAAAAGGATTGATAGGAAGGGGCAGCTGTCAACCCAAAAGCAGAAGGCCCCAGTAAGGAAAGCAGAGGTGGCATCTCTTGCTGGCAGCAGAAGTAGTCTGTACATAGATGGTATTGTGAATAGGCAAGCAAGGCAACCACTTATTGACACAGGAGCTACAATGACTATCCTGAATAAGAGCACAGTCCTTGATAAGGAAGGAATAAAGTCAACAAGGTGGACACTCCGCACGGCTACAGGGGACTTGGCTACAGTTTTTGGGGAGACAACTGCTACCCTCCTCATCGGTGGCAGTTCCTTCAAACATCAGGTGTTAGTGGCAGACATTCAGGAAGATGTTATACTTGGGATGGATTTCTTCAACAAGTTTGGGCTCAAGTTGGACTTGGACAAGAAGACAGTTGTAATTGGGGAAGAAGAGGTTCTACTTCACCCAGGGAAGCCAAGCAACAGCAGAGTATCACTACTGACTGATGTCACTCTACCAGCAAGGAGTCAAATTGTAACCTATGGGAAAATGCAGGATGACATGGAAGAAGGACAGAGTGCACTCCTGGAGCCAGCAGGTCAAGAAGACAACTTGCATAAAGGAGTCTTAGTGGCAAGAACATTATTCCTGACCAGCAACAAGTTTCCTGTGTCCATTATGAATGTGAATGACTTCAAGATTACCCTAAAAGGAGGAAGCACTCTTGGACACTGCTCAACAGCCTCTTCAGTGGTAAGACAGATCCAGAAGTCTCAAACAGTCAACAAGGGTCTTCCAGAGGAACTGCAGGAATTTTCTACTAGTACTTGCAAGGATTTTACAAAAGAGCAGGCTGCCAAAGTGAAAGACTTCATTACTAGATACCAGGATATCTTCGAAATTGTTGCTGGGCCAAAAGGAAGAACAAACATTGTACAACATGCAATAGATACTGGTGATGCTAGGCCTATACGACAGAATCCACGAAGGCTGCCACTAGCCAAGAGAGAGGAAGCAAGGAAAGTTATCAAGGACATGGAGGCTGATGGGGTCATAGAGCCTTCAAGCAGTCCTTGGGTGTCACCAGTGGTGTTGGTCAAGAAAAAGGATGGGTCAACAAGATTCTGCATTGACTATCACCTGTTGAACAATGTCACCAAGAAGGACAGCTATCCATTGCCAAGGATTGATGACACATTGGACAGCCTGGAAGGATGCAAATTGTTTTCGACATTGGATCTTAAAAGCGGCCACTGGCAAGTTGGTTTGAAGCCAGAAGACAGGGAGAAAACAGCATTCTCAATTGGAGAAGGACTTTGGCAATTCAAAGTCATGCCTTTTGGACTATGTAATGCACCAGCTACATTTGAGCAGCTCATGGACAATGTGTTGAGAGGATTATCTTGGGAAACCTGTTTGGTCTACTTGGATGACATCATTGTCCTGGGAAAATCATTCAGACACCACTTACCCAACTAGGAGCAGGTTTTTCAGAGGCTGAGGCAAGCAAATTTAAAATTGAATCCAAAGAAGTGCAACCTGTTCAGAAGACAAGTCAACTACCTTGGACATGTGGTATCCGATTCTGGAGTCTCCCCTGACCCAGAGAAAATAAACTGCCTTGCCTGATTTTTTGTTTATTTGTAAAGTCTTGGGGACTTTGCCTGATGACTATTTCAATTTTCGATCAAGCTGGATTTTGTTGTCTAAACAAGAGAAGAATATTGAAAATCTTACAGAACAGTTGTGTGCCTTTGAAAGGACACTGAGAGGAAGGGAGAAGGAAAGTTCTCAAATTGAAACATTGGAACTAAAAGGATATCAAATGAGAGAAAAAGGAAATTCAAGAGTGGAGACTTCAGCACGAAAATCATATCAAAGAAGAAATGAAGCAGGGAGGAAAATAATTTGTTTCAACTGCAAGGAAACTGGACACATAACCAAATATTGTAGAAATTCAAGAGTGGAGACTCCAGCATCAAAATCATATCAAAGAAGAAATGAAGCAGGGAGGAAAATAATTTCCTGGATTTCTTGTTCCATGACGAACTGCGTTGTTAATATTAACTTTTCATGTGAAATTTAACGACATGCAGTCAAATTGACTGCATGTCGTTAAATTTCACATGAAAAGAAAATAATTTGTTTCAACTGCAAGGAAGCCGGTCACATAGCCAAATATTGTAGAAGGAAGGCAAAACATAAATATGGTAAGTCACCAGAAATTTCTACCTTTGACACAGGTGATGATGATCAATGTTTTTTGCTCTCAGAAAAATCATTTCATTCAAGTCATTTCAAGAACTCCAAAGATTGGTTTGTTGACAATGGTGCAACCAACCATGTTACAAATATGAGTCATGTTTACCTGAATTTTTAAAAGTTTCTAGAGCCACATTGATGCTAAAGGGCAAGCATTGGAGGCGATTGGTAGAGGTGATGTAGTTTGTGTGTCGACTATCAATGGAATTGAGCAAAATATTACACTCACAAATGTTTGGTATGTTCCAAGTATTAGGAAAAATCTGTTTTCAGTGTTATCTGTTCATGATAAGTACCATAACAGTTTTTTTGAATCTAACAAGAATGAATGTAAGTTTATTGTGAATGGACGGGAAGTTTTGAGAGGTTATCACAAGACCCATAGAGGGCTTTTCAAATTGGACTTGAGAGTGAAACCTGTTTGTAATTAGCTGAATAATGTAGGTTTAAATGAATCTAACTTGCTCCAATTGTATCATGAAAGATTGGGACATCAGAACAAGAAACATGTTAGGGAAGTAATTCAGAGAAATTTAGGCATCTCTGTAGGATTGGATAACCAAATTTGTCAAGGATGCATGTATGGGAAATTCCATAGATTACCATTTGCAGAAAGAGTTTGCTCCAATGCACCTGGAGAAATTATACATTCAGATGTATGTGGTCCTTTTCAAGTTCCTTCATATCAAGGCTCAAAATATTTTATTTTATTTAAAGATGATTTTTCCCGATTTAGCTACATCTATTGTATTAAGCAAAACTCAGATGTTGCCTCCACTATCAAACGATTCTTGGCTGAAGCTGAAGCTGCAGGACATATTGTTAAACAATTTTCTTGTGACAATGGAGGTGAGTTTAATAATAAAGAAGTAAGTGAAATATTTTATGAAAAAGGGATACGACAAGTATCTACTATGCCATATACACCACAGCAAAATGGTTCGTGTGAACAGGACAACTACAAGACTATAGTAGAAATGGCTAGGTGCATGCTTCATTCAAATGAAGTTATGTCTCAGCAGTTGTGGGCAGAACTTGTAACAACAGCTGTCTACATTTTGAACAGAACTGGCCCAACAACAGAAAAAGGGATATTAACTTTTCATGTGAAATTTAACGACTTGAAAAGTTAATATTAACAACGCAGTTCGTCATGGAACAAGAAATCCAGGAAAGAAAAAGGGATATCCCCTTATGAGCTGTGGTATGGGGTAAAGCCCAACATTAGTAATTTGAGAATAGTTGGTTGTAAATGTTTTGTTCATGTTCCTAAAGAGAACAGAAGAAAAATGGACACAAAAGCTAAGGAAGGGTTTTTAGTTGGATTTGAGGACAATGGTTACAGGATCTGGAGTAAAGATGAGAAGCTCATAAGATCAAGAGATGTTGTTTTTGAAGAGATACCTCTAAATTCTGGTATTATTGATTGTTCACAAGAGAAGAACCCATGCAATGTTTCTACTCAAACATTGGAGGTTGAGGATCCTGATAACACAAGTAAAACCCAGTTTTATGGAAATGAGACAGTTGAAAAGGATGTTGAGAGGTTGCAAGATTTTCAACAAAACAATTATCCTATAAATCTTAGGAACAGAAGTACTATTAAACAACCATCAAACCTAGCAGATTATGTGGCATTAGCTGAGGTGATGTGCTCAGATCACCTTGGTCATAAAACATTTACTGAAGCCGTTGCAAATTCTGATGCTTCTGACTGGAAAAGAGCTATGCAAGATAAAATTGATTCATTAAAAGAAAGAGAATCTTCCAAAAGTCCAGATAAATCGAGCAAAGTATCTTTTAAACAAAATAAGGAAATTAGTATCACAAGAACAGAGACTGTCACAAAGTTGAAAGGTGAAGAGAATTATGAATTAAGTGAGAAGAATATTAACAGAGAATTTGAATATATTGTTAGATAATGAGAAATCAAGTGATAAGCCTACCATGGAGCTTCTAAAAAGATATTGAAGAAGACCAATTTGAGAGAGAAATAGTTGAAGAAAAATAGTTATTCTATCCAAGAGAACCAAACACATTGAAGTGAGACATTTTTTTTATGTGAAAAGGTTCTTAGTGGTACTGTACAAGTTTCAAGGGTCTTATCAGAGGATCGGATAGCTGACATACTCACAAAGCCTTTTAATCCAGGAAGATTCAAGAAACTTTAAAAAATTGGATAGTGGACATCTAAATAAAAAAGGGGGATGTTGAAGTTTTTTTATTTAGATAAAATGATGATCACATGTATATCATATGTTATTAAATTGTTTCTCTGTTTTAGTTTATTGATTCTGTTCTTGTTGTGTGGTGACCTTTAAAATGAAAAATACATCAGTTGAGTTCTATAATATGCTGTTTATTATTTCCAAAAGAATAATTGATTAATACTAAAGTGATAATAAGTCTTAGTTGTGGATAATTTGTGTTAATAAAGTGCAAGTGTTAATTTAAAGTGTTGCCAGCGTTATTTTAGAGATAGAACCCGTAACAATATGGATTGAAGCCAGTTGGTAAACTTAGTGAAAACGCAGTTAGTGAAGCCAATTAGTGAAAAACCTTTGGCAATAAAAAAATAAGGGTATTTATATAGAAACGTTACTTGTTGAATTTTGTGATGAATTTAATTTTGTGACATCTAAACACCCCAGGAAACAATAATCCGTAGGTATTTTTTGGGGGTCGCGATTATTTCACATTAAAATTTAAGTTTTCCAGTGGTACTATTTTTCTTAGGCGCAAGAAAATATTTCCATTTGTGAAAATCCGCAGTGTCAAAAATCGTGACTTTCTTCAAGTTTGAGAATCAGCTGACTCACTAATAAAGAACTCTTGTTTGAGGCACAACTATGAGGCATGCCTTCTCTCAGTTCTAATGAATTTGAGTGTTTGCTCAAGGTATTGCTGTGTGGTAATTTATGGCGTATGTGAAGTGTGAAGTGACTTTTCTGGAGTCGATAAAAATGAATGATGAAGACATTTTAAATTTTTTAATACATCACAAAGTGATAAAAGAAGAAATTGACTGTCCGAACTGTGGAGATGATCGCTACGTGAATCGGGGCACTCTCATGTTTAGATGCCAGAAGAAGGTGGTGCTTGGCAAGAAGGCGGCAAGAATTTGCGGGTTTGCCGGTTCAGCCAGAGTGGGGTCTTTTTTTGAAAACATCAAATCACATTGAGAGGGATGGACCACAAGGTTGGTGAGTGTTGCTCTTTTATATATGCACATAACAGTGACTTCATGATAGCAAAGGTTAGGCACACGGTTAGGTCTTTTGTGAAGTAGTTCAGTCACATCTAGCCTAGGTTAGGTTAGGAATTGTTATATTCAAAAAATTCAACTAGTAACGTTTCTATATAATTACCAAAATAATAAAGGTATGAGGTGGTTCAGTCACATCTAGCTAGGTTAGGTTAGGTTTGGTTATGTGCGCACTGTGTTTGGGGAAGGTAGTGTTTTGGAAATGTTTTATTCACTTGGTTTACATTGTTTTAAGATTTGGAACTCCTCACACGTTTGCAAATTATGAATTTTTCAAATGAAAATATAAATTTTTATGAAAAATGCTTTTTCGAAAATTTCAATTTTTTTGTGAAATAATCGCGACCCCCAAAAAATTTCAACGGATTATTGTTTCCTGGGGTGTGTAGATGTCACAAAAAAAAATCACCACAAAATTCAACAAGTAACGTTTCTATATAATTACCAAAATAAGTAGTTAGAGACTATTAATGATATGAATAAGGCCGGCAATAGACGGACTGCTTGAAGCAGTCGCAGTTGGGCGGATCGCATTTTCAATGTTAAAATCAAGACCGCACTACACGGACTGCATGAGCAGTCGAGTTGCGGTCGGTAACAAAACATGCAGTCCATTTGCAGTCGAGTTCCGCCGTGCTGCCGACTGCAAAAATGCAGTCGGTCTGCAATACACGGACCGCTTCAAGCAGTCCACTCGACTGCTCGCATCACTTCTCATATTTCACTCATTGTGTGTTTTTCGTAGGCTATGCGTTCTGTGAACATGGCACGTTCTTTTCAAAACTAGTTGTACTTTGTCACTAGAGTCTTCTTCAAAGACAAAGAAAGATCCTGTTTTATTATATTTTTTGATTTTTGCATAATTTTCTCCTAATTGAACTTTGCTCGTTTAAGATTTAGTTTACCCCCTAATTTTAAGTAATGTTAAGCTCTAGGAGTTATTTAAAGTGAATCTGTCACTTACAATAAATACTTCAAGATATTGAATCATCCTGTTTAGGACTAAAATATATTTTTGGGTCCATCCAGTGATTTCATGGAAATCATTATTAAAAAAAGATGCAGTACCGTACTCTATCCGGTTCCGGCTCTATCTTTTCATAAAAATATAGTTATTCAATACTTCTAGTAATAACTTTTTATTGTAAATTTAACGACTTGCAGTCAATTTTTATAGGTGGTTAAATAATAATTGTACTCACACTTAGCCGAACGTTTTCGAGTTATGGAAACTCATATTCAAGGCATCCTAGATCGGCGATATTGGTTTGTTGGTTAGATGCTCAATGAATTAAATTTTAATCACACATACTTTTTGACCACATGATACAAAAACCACAATTCTTCTAACCAACATCGCCGATCTAGAATTCCTTGAAGATGAGTTTCCAGAACTCGAAAGCGTTTGGCCAAGTGTGAGTACAATTATTATTTATTCACCTACAAAAACTGATTGCAAGTCATTAAATTTCCAATACAAAGTTAATATTAACAACGCAGATCGTTAAGGAACAAGAAATCGAAGAATTTAATTCTAGTACTTGGGCTGGTTATTACTATTTGTTCTATGAAATGATCAATCTTTTTATTGATTTATAATTATTTGCTGTGTAATTAATAACCCTGTGATTTTATATACTGTAATGTTACTATTTCTTGTATTTTTCTCATGTCAAGTGGCCATCTTTGTATGACGAGAATAATGAATTATTATATTAAATTAATTATAATTTATTTTTTGAGGATCCATTTCTCATTCCATCCATTTACCAATTTTTCAGACTATTATTAAATTTGTTTTAAACCATATTCATAAATTTGATTAAATGTGTCTTCTTCAATTAATTTGTGCTCCAATCATTTCTAGAAAATTATTCACAGTAATTTTATTAATAATTTATTGTCTTTATGGAAGGCTCTCCGCAGTCTCAACTCTACTCCGCCTATTGAACAAGGCAGTCACCGACTGCTTGAAGCAGTCCAAAAGCAGTCGAGCCGACTGCAAACCGACTGCTTTTGGACTGCTTCAAGCAGTTGGTTTGCAGTCGGCTCGACTGCAAATCGACTGCACTTTTGCAGTCACTTACGACTGCTTGAAGCAGTCCGTCTATTGCCGGCCTAAGTGGGACTATTATGAGTAGGTTGAATCTTGTTAGACATTATTTTCAAGTAGCTCTGAAGCTGAACAAGAGTTTCAACAACAACTAATCTTCTTATGAATGAAACCCTCAAAAAAATAAGGGCACTTTTGAAGACAAGTAAACTATGAGAAACTGAAATAGTATTATAGAACATCAAGATTAAAAACCACGCTACGTATTTAATCCTAGAAAACATGCATTTCAGGAATCTGAAAAAAGTGGTTTGCAAACCCTCAAAATATTATTTTGATAATCGTCAAATTATTTTTTGCTTGTCAGTTGACAGATGCTCACAATTTCAAAGAATATAAAGAAAA
Organism: Conomelus anceps; assembly: GCA_948455865.1. Taxonomy (NCBI): domain Eukaryota; kingdom Metazoa; phylum Arthropoda; class Insecta; order Hemiptera; family Delphacidae; genus Conomelus; species Conomelus anceps. Next base: position 126,688,591 of record OX418216.1, read on the forward strand.
GAACTTTATAATTGCTATTTCTTTTTATTTTATTTCAATACAACAATTACGTTGAAAAGGAGAAGAGAAACCAACTTAATTAATCGGAAAACATGAAACAAAAGTAGAACGGTCCTGGCTTGAGATTGTGCGCGGGAGATGAAGGGGCGAAAACAAGCGATTTTCCACTGTTTCAGACAGTATTTGTCAATATATTTTAGACAGCGTTTGGGTTTCAGTTCGATATCCCATGTCCCATCCAGTGAAATAGTCGAAGAAGTGAGTTTCGATACTTGGCAATATCGATACTAGATACCATCGATACCACGTTATCAGCTATTCTGTATCATTCGGATGAAACAGAAAAGGTGTCTTGATAAGCAAGACAGTATCTATACTTCCATCCCGTATCGAAACTCGCATCGACTGAAAATAATCGACAATCGAAAATATCGACAAAATAATCGTCTGAAAATACCGATATTAGATGCGACCAATTGCAGTTCTGTATCAAATGGTTATTGTATCAGTTTTGTATCAAATTTACCATATGAGAAATTCCGTGTCAAACACAAAACAGAAACAGAGAAATTGTAGCAAAATCATCAGTTCTGTATAGAAAATGATCAATATTAAACAGAAAATTGAATTATTTTAGCAAGTATATGAACTGAAAATTGTACACAAGCATGACTGAAAATAGAAAATAAATTTTACACAACCAAGCCAAGAGAAATAGAACAATCCAAAATATTTCTAGTTGAATGTAGAAGTATATAATTATTGATTAAAATGTAACAGTACTACTCTTTTCTTTGTGAAGGTGAAAAATTATCTCACGAAAATTAAATGAGTTTGCTTGAAATAAATAAATGCATTCAAACTTACCGGTTCCGTTATTGACGATGGATCACTGGTGTATTTCCCTAGAGCCTGCCCTTCTGACCAGCCCATTTTTGAAAGCATCTTAAAGCCCTTATTGTCACTTTTTATAGTCCTGTAAAATGTTTAAATTTCAATAAAATAGTTCAAAAAGAATTACATAAAATAATTTCTCATTTACACAATACAATTTACACATCTACAAAATAAATAACAATCATCACAAATAAATCAACAAAATCTTAACAGTAATAGGCCTTTACTTCTTGATTCAACACCCTTAATAGTAAAGTGGATAATAATTACTGATGAAGCAAGAATAGTATTAATTAAACATTGAATAATTCAAGATAACATTTATAATAATTGTGATAGGGAAATCCCTATCCTCGAGTTATTTTAGGAAGATGTTATAATTTTTATTAGATTACCAAATGCTAACAAGATAATCAATTAAGAAATTCCAAAATAATTCTCCGATCCAATTAATTAAATTCTGAAGTTGATTATCATAATTCCCTATCTAGTAAAATTTGCAATTCTACCAAACTTGAGAATAACGCATGCGAGGAAGTAATTTGTGAAGTATGGTATACAGAAAATTTATGTTCTTCAAGTTCACTTATTTAGAAATTAAAGCTTCTGGAATAACTCATGAAATTCAAATGAAAGACTTTATCAATTGATTGGACAGTTTTGTTGTGGCCCAGAGCACAGATAACATTGTTTTGTGGACTAACAGTAGTCATGTATGTGTTATTATTTAATGAATCTTAAGGTTTCATTTATGTAGTTAATCTTAAATTCCGGTATGAGACTAAAACCATTTGAGTTGGGGCTATTGTTGACTGATGACAAGAGTTGACAGTTGGTGTCATCAATTCAACAGGTATCGTAGGAAACTTACAACTGTCACCATTGGTTTTAACATTGAAGTTTGTGAGGTATAAGTTTATTTCTCAAATCTGGTTCAAGGATTGTTTTCAGTAGAATGTTTTATTTTAAAGCGCATTGTGAAATTGAGGAGGCAATAGATGTTGATTTAGGTCAGAGGTATTTCGATGACATACATGAATTCAATTGTGTTTGACATTGAGATGCTCATAAAATTTTTGTTGCTAATATATTTAAGGCATTGTCAAATTACTGGGAAGGCCAGTAGATGAGTTAGTAGTTGAGTAGTGAGCAGTGAGTTGGTGTCTTGTGTTGATGGATGCATGATGGAACAGGAGATTCCATCTTGCATGGCATCCCACCACAAAAGGTAAGACCTCAGTTGATTTTACAATTTCATTCATGAACTAAATAATAGGCCAGCCCCATAACTAATCAACATCTATCTTGCTCAATCTTACTCCAACATTTTAAATATTTAGATATGCTAAGCGAGTTGCCAATCCCCTTATTCATAACTTGTATTGAAGTCAAATTAATAAAATAATATTATATTTTGTTGTGAGATAAAAATTCATTTCATTTTATCTGAGCTACGCAGCCCTTTACATACATGGCACAGATGATTACATATTCAAGTGGTTACATAATGTGGTCGCCGTTGCTACATATTTGGTGGAGGCTCAGTCGGTGTATATTATCTGACATCAACCGTTGGACTTTCCCGAGTACAGAGCAAGAGAGTTGTTGATTGGGGTTCAAATATATAAAAAAGTTGCATTATGTAAGCATCCATTAAAAAAAACTAATATTGGAGAAGAACATGAATAAGAATAAAAAAGTATTAATTACCCACGCACAGGTCTCAGACCTATGTGGGCTTCATCCTCAAAAAAAAAAAAAAAAAAAAAAAAAAAAAAAAAAAAAAGTTTTTGTGAAGAAAAATGGTAAATATTACCAAAAGAAGCATTATAAGGCACTATCTGGTATTGAAAATGTCGAATAAATTAAAGCCTTTACTCACTCCTTGGACATTTTCGAATAAAAAAGAAGAGGATATTGAATATTTCTTTGATTATTTTGAACGTGTTTCCTCAGCTAATGGTTGGGATGAAAAAGATCAATTAACTTATTTGTACTTCTACCTTGAAGGAGTAGCTAGGAAATATTTTGAACTGATTAGTGAGCAATTGAGAGCAGGAAATGAATTAAAGTTTGAGATTATAAAAAATAAATTATTAAAATTTTTCCGACCCTCTTATCATGTAGAAAGATTTGAGCAGGAGTTGAATAGATGTAGAATGGAATCTGGTGAGAATTTCAGAAGTTATGTGGTAAAAATTTTATTCCTATGTAATAAGGTAGATTTTAAAATGAAAGAGTCTAGGAAGATAAAATATATTTTAAAAGGACGATCACCCCATATTTTAGAAAAGATTGTTATGCTGAAGAATGAATCAATTGAAGAAGTAATAGATAATTTGCAGAAATATGAATTTTCACAGTAGGCTACTTTATAAATAATCAGAATGATTTTCTTAACCCTGCGAGAAAGGATGTAAATTTGGAGAAGTTATTGGAATTGAGTAGAAAAATTGATTATTTGTGGAGGAATCAGGATGTTTTTGGGTTGAATGAAGTAAACTTTAGTGATAAAATTAGTAACAATGATTTATGTGATAAGAATATGAATCCGCATTATGAAAATAATTACAATAAGAGTGTCAGGCAAAAGAGTAGAATGTTTTGTAAAATTTGTGGAAGAACTAACCATTTTACCCGTAATTGTTTTTACAAATCAAGATATAATAAACGTAGATATATAAGAAAGTGTACGATTTGTGATAAAAGAGGGCATGAAACTAGGAAATGCTATTATAATGGGAAAACGTTTCCAGAAAATTTATATAGTGAAACTGAACATATTGAAGGGAATGAGAATAATGACAGATCTGAAAATGATTGTGTAGAAAATAAAATCAGTGAAATCACAGATTTGCACAAAGGTCAATGTGCTAGTCAGAAATTTGGAATCAACGATGCTAATAGATACGACGGAATTTTTTTACATGTAAATACAATAATGCATAGACAAGATGAGTTAAATGAAAACATTTTGCAATCAAACGACAGTGTAGTAAACATGACAACCAAATTATGCAACGATAGTAGTTTGAAAATTGAGAACAAAGCTAAAGCTAAATATAAGCCAGAAAGTAATAGAGGGTTATTGGAGAGAAAAGCTAGTTCAGCAGTTGAATCAGGTTCTGAAAATTCAACATTGCCAGTTGACAGTTTAAATTTATTACAAAATGCGACCATAGGTAAAATTGAGAGGTCTAATTCAATAAAGAGCAGTCCACGCAAAAGTAGGTGTTGAGATTTTAAATAATGAAGATGTTTCAAGAGAGAAAAAATTGAATTAAATGTTGGAGATAAAGTGTTAATGAATTTTATGATAATTTAGATGATTTTCGAGGTCCATTCACTTATTTCTAGTACAAAATATTAATTATTTAATTTAAAGGTAAATCTGTCCCAGTATTAAACATGGAACTGTGGAAAACTATTCATGAAGATAGATATTCCTCAAAATAGAGTACTGACATATAAATATTCAAATATTGCAGTTGTTATTGATATTTTTATTGAAAGTTGACTTTTTTTTTATTTGTTGAAAGGATAATTTTTGAGTTTTTTATTGGATCGAAGTTTATGTAGGACTATTTCAGTTAGTGAGATACCAAGGTATGGCGACCTTGCATAGTCCAGCTATCATGTCATTAGTTCAGTACTTAGGCAAATTTTCATGGCATTGATAATTTTAATAATATTATATAAATACAGGAAGAGAAAATTTATAAATATAGAACAGGTATGAATTATACAGTATGTTGCTAATAGAAAAAAGCCTTGTTATGATTTGTTTGTTTACAGTTGATGCACGAAGATGGAAGCTGATATGTATTGAATTGTTCTGTTTTATTTATTTGATGCGCATTAGATTTTCATATGTATCTAATACAATTTTATTTTCAGAAGAACTAGGTATTTTAATGATTGATTGAGAAATGATTCAAGAGAAAAGGATTAGGAATTATTATTACTATTGCAATGATAGGCTACAAAGATCCTACATAGAAATTATTCTATTAAATGAGTATGAACTATTAGAAGAAATTTTGATGAGATATGAGAGATGAGAAAGATGAGATGATGATATGAGAGATGATTACTGGAAATTAAGCTATAAATTTAATCATGTAGGTAGTATATACTACTTACATCACAGCCAGTGAGGAACTGGAATGACGTCTACACAACATGATAATCGGATACGTTGGTAAAAATATCTGAAGAATATTTTAATCATTGAATATTGATGAAGATTGTTGAAAGATTCGAATAAGAGAGAATTGTTAATTATTTTATGAGTTGATACAAAAAAAGTATCTCAATTGAGAAGAATTATGAACTTAAAGTTATAAGGCGGTTCAGCCACAGTTGATATTATGTATATTTGATGAAAAAAAGCCATTAAAGTGGTGAATGGAGATGATTAAGAAAGTTATTTTAAAAAAAGAATATTATTGAGTATCTATTATAAATAAATATGTTAAATTTGAATTATTGAATATGAAAATATATACATTGAATATGATTTATATGATAGTTTATTGAATTACTTAGTTTTGGCCACCCACAATCCGTAAAGTATAGGTAGTTAGGAAATACAAACGCAATAAGGTAATGATAAGTTTTGGAAGTGCTAATAATTTCATGCAAATCTTAAGATGCCCACTGCTGTACAATACTAGGTTCGAAGATTATTTATATTGTATAAGCGTAGAGGCTTAATTTGAAAATGCAAGTTTGTTAGTATATTTGAATAATATAATTTTGTATAGATGATAATAAACTTTTTATTCATATTAAATCTTTAGTAATTAGAAGGTCAACTGCATACGAAAAGAAGTAATTGTAAAAAAAGCTTCATCTATTTAAAGATTTTTGCATTGTAGCATATAATTGAGTATGTTCGATTATGCGTTTTAGGTTCTTGAAATGTTATTACTTAAAACCGGAATGATTATAATTTTTATAAATAAAGTAAATATAATTCACAATGTTATTGCGTATATTGGTAAATTGATTGGGATAAATTAACAAGAATTTTATTTTTTCAAAATTTGTGAAAAGTTTTAATTTGATTTATTTTATTTGTAGCACATTCAGCCAGATATTTGAAATCGTATTTATTATTGAATGTCATTAATTTTTATATTATTTTAATCATTTATTTGTACTATGGGTTTCCCTTCCATGAATATCTTTCCTTAATCCGAAGCCGTGCATATTATATGAGCTCTCAATAAGTCAAGGAAAATTCTTCAAAAATATATTTTGTGATCCAGAACAACGACGATTGCAAGGATTACATCCAAAGACGCAAGAAATCTTAAAAATGTGGAGAACAGCGTCTTCAAGAATCCCCCCCCCCCCCCAAAAAAAAACCCCTTCATTGGAACAATTTTCTACGATACAACATCAGCTCTAAATTGACGATCTGGTCCAGTTGCAGTGATTAGTCCCACTGCTTGCACCAGCTCCAGTGGTTATGGAATCACTGAATAGGAGATTCAGATCTCTTCAAGCAGCCGTCGAACAAGTCTTCAAGCAGCCCCTACAAAACCACCCGGTCAAATGCAAAATGACCCTATCAGCGTGCACTGTCTGCAAGAAGATTCATTCAAACTATGCACCAGAATTTGGAGGAGAATAATACCCCGAAAAATCTACTACTTCTAGCCATCAACGACATTAAAAACAGCGGATGATTTCGATGGCAGCAGCAGTTGATTACACACATCGACAAGCACATCCATGTGGAAAGGAGCAGCTGAGCTTATGCATGGCATTAACCTCTAAATTCCAGAATTTCCATAAACCTTAGTCCTTTTTTTTTCTCAACCCATACGATGAGAATTTATTTCTATATGAGAAATTCAAAGTTGTGATCAAGAGTTTAGAGTTTAGAGTATTTGTTCAATTATTATTATCTTATGTATTACAACTGGCTGGTTAACTGAATTTAGGAGACATTATTTATATTGTATCAGAAAAAATAATCATTTGATTATTCTTATGAAATTTAAAATTGTATAATAGTCTAGTACAGTACACTAATAATAGGGAAAAATGTTTTGACTATGTTATGAAAACCAGAAATAATAATTATATTCAGATAGGCACTCGCTTGACTTCTTAGATTGAAAAAAAAATTGTATTTTTTATGTAATGGATTAATTTGTTGCTAAGGACAGTAACAAGGTCAGTGTTCTAATTTTACTGTACTATTTGCTAGAAAAGATATTGTGAGTTATTGATGTTCAGTAATTGAATCAAACAAGCTACTATAAGCTAAAACTGGAAAATATAATATGTAAATTAGAAAATTTATTTTTTGTTATGAAAGTTGGAAATGTTATTGTGATTCAGAGCTGATAGTTAACTTCTAAAGGTGGATGGGAGAAGTTGTCAGTATTGGTGTTTATATTTAATTAGAGTAATGATGTATTTTTAGACAATAATTGAATCAATTTGAGAAATTACTGATAAGGACAGAACTGAGGGTCCAGTTCTAAATGTGGATGGGAGAAGTTGTCACCATTGGTTTTAACATTGAAGTTTGTGAGGTATAAGTTTATTTCTCAAATCTGGTTCAAGGATTGTTTTCAGTAGAATGTTTTATTTTAAAGCGCATTGTGAAATTGAGGAGGCAATAGATGTTGATTTAGGTCAGAGGTATTTCGATGACATACATGAATTCAATTGTGTTTGACATTGAGATGCTCATAAAATTTTTGTTGCTAATATATTTAAGGCATTGTCAAATTACTGGGAAGGCCAGTAGATGAGTTAGTAGTTGAGTAGTGAGCAGTGAGTTGGTGTCTTGTGTTGATGGATGCATGATGGAACAGGAGATTCCATCTTGCATGGCATCCCACCACAAAAGGTAAGACCTCAGTTGATTTTACAATTTCATTCATGAACTAAATAATAGGCCAGCCCCATAACTAATCAACATCTATCTTGCTCAATCTTACTCCAACATTTTAAATATTTAGATATGCTAAGCGAGTTGCCAATCCCCTTATTCATAACTTGTATTGAAGTCAAATTAATAAAATAATATTATATTTTGTTGTGAGATAAAAATTCATTTCATTTTACCTGAGCTACGCAGCCCTTTACATACATGGCACAGATGATTACATATTCAAGTGGTTACATAATGTGGTCGCCGTTGCTACACAACCTTTCTTACAACCCCATCCAGAACCGTTCTACCCATTTCGTAAATGAAAATATACATTGTAAATGTAATATACATTTAAAAAAGGAAGAGAAAAGATATTCTGAACTTTTCAGGCTTTGGATTATTAAAACTTTCCAGACTAGACTTAAATGGATGGATTTTTCGGACTAGTCTTTTCACACAGAATCATCTATAAAATAAGAAAGAAATAAGAAAGTTTGTTTTATTTTTTTGTCTTACGCGTTTCACAAAAACGGCAACGATTTGGAACACTAAATTTGGCACATAGCTTCATCTAAACTCGATTCAGTGCACCTCGAAGCCCGTTTTTTCATTTTCCTTTCAGTCATTTCAAAATGAATGTTAAAATTTCACTTATTTAAAGTTTTACAATGTGTTTAGATGCAAAGAGCTAATAGAACAGCTCATGATACATCACTATGATGCAAAAAAAGCTCAAAGTCAAACGCCAAAGCAACACATACGCTCTGTATCAATATTGCAGCTCCTAATTCCCTTTCTGGAATTATATTGGTATTGGCGGTTGAAATCCATATATCACAAGTTCAATTTAAACATCCCGTTGAATAGCATGGGATGTTTACTCTTAACTCAATTTCGTCGCCCGCTTTCTCATTTCTTTTTACCTTTTTCAAAATTAATGTTGAATTTCAGTATTTTTAATAGGTTAGATGCAGGAAACTCAAAGAGCAGCTGATACATGATGAGTCACCATGATGCTGATATAGATGACACACCGATATGTCACAAGCCAAATCAACAGATTAACAGTTCTATTACGATATTGTAGCGTTCAAAAACACAGCTTATTTGTGCACTTTTCTTTTCAAACTGCTGAACTATATGGCTACCAAACTGCAATTTATCTCACCCTTCCCAACTTCGTAATTTTGTGACGACTACCATAAGTTATCTACAAGAAAAGTGAAACTCCAAACTGGATTCCCGTGCAAGACCGGGTAAAATGCTAGTACGAACTATATAGAGAAATAAAAACACCTACTCGTGAACCGATGCTGTTTCAGTTTTGAAACTTTCATCAGTTGAGCCGACTGTCTTTCGTCTCGCTTCTGCGCGATCCACATAATTGCTTGTATTGGGAACAACCGCTCCAGCTCCTGCATTCTCGAGACCAAATTTCTTCCTCAGCCTTCTCAATTCTGTACGATGCGTGTCCTTTGAGTTTTCTGTTGAGTCTGTTGAATTGCAAAAAATACTCCATAAATCAATTATAATCTTGAAACTCCTGTTTTCTCATTATTGGAGAAATCTAAATTCATAATACATTAGTATAGGTGGATCGCCTCGAAAATGGCGATATGGTGTATGGCAATAAAAGTGAATGGCAATAAATGTTAGCTGACGCCATTCTAGTGACGATCCACTTATAGTAATAACTTCTTAAAAAGGCGGATTTTGGCTAAATGGACAGCGGACAGGTCCGCATACACTACGATGTATAACTCGATTTGCAACCAAATTATAGTTTATAATAATAATAGTAGTTCTGTGAACAGTAGACCTCACGCCCAAGAATACGGGTACTTAAACAGAGGAATATACTCAATGATGATCACCATTGCAAAGTAATCATAATCATCAAACCTAACCCTTGATTTAATTTTCAAACTCTATTTCATGTCTGTTTTCTACAAAACATCACTCTGCATCACATCACCATGGCAGTGTTTCAATTCAGGTTAACATTATTTATATCTCTAATATCTTTCACAATCTTCCTTACTTCTTTTAGGCTAATGGGATCATTTATCACCTTTATAGATTGAAATGTATGATCAGATAACTCAGAGCTTTTCACTGTAACCATTCATATTGGTAACATTATCAATGATTGTTCGGGATGATGGTTAAACCCGGTAAAGCCCAACTTCAATCATATGCCGCCTATAACAAAAGGCCTGAGTTCTTTTTCTCCTTTTAATTATGCTATTAATGTACGAAAATTTTTTAATTCCTTACGCATGCGTCGCTGCACAATATTAAAATTAATATCTATGCAAAATTTCATAAAATTTGGTCTACCCGTTTAGGCGTAAATGCGTTACAGACAGACAGACAAATGCAAAACGGTCTACTTGAAACAGAGACCTCTCTTCGTTCGGTCAATAATATATATTCGAACAATTCTACATAATCTGCTATTATATATAATCTGCTTTTAATAATAAGTTTAATTGCCAACAACACGCCATCTTGATATGTCCAGCCAGTGGGTGAGACATTGGGATGGAACCTACAACACTACAACAGTGAACACACGCTGAAATCTTCATCTCCAGCGTGTTTCCACTTTCGTAGTGTTGAAAGGTTATGGCTACTGATGTCTTGCGAGACAGATCAAAATAAAGATGGCGTGTTGTTGGAAATTGTAGGTTAACTTATTATTGAAAGCAAATCAGGAATAATAGGAGATAGTATAAATATAATAGCAGTTTATATGAAAAATAATGGAATATAAAACTATATATTATTATGAACAATATTTCAGATGCGATTCGAGTTTATTTATTTTAGTGTATGCGACCCTGGCCGTTGTCCATTTAGTCCAAATCCGTGTTCTAGAAAACCGAAGCTTTACAATGTTCATTATCTCTTCATATTATAACATTATCAGTCAACAACCAATAGAATTATTAAAGACCCAACAGGACCTTATTAAAATCGTGCTATTGTCTATAGAATACCTTTAGAATGTAGAGCTTTTGTAACTTGTAGCTTTTGTACAGCACTTAACTTTCTCTTAGTTCAAGAGTCCAAGAGAATGGAAATTCCAGTATTATTCTACTTACTTGACGCAATTTAGCAGCTAATAATTTCTGGAAAGGTAGTACATAAGATGTAATATTATGAACAGAGTTTTAATCTGATATTTGTTCTGGACACGGAAAGCAAGTAGGCTATTATTCTGAACAGATTTCACAGTGTAATAGACAGATTTAAGAGCAAGACATTGCTTCCAACCATTAAAGTAATAATTTCCTTGCCTATTGCAAAACAAAAACCTATAGGTTTCAATTTTACAAGATTTCAAATATCGTAACCTTGCCATGTCCATAGTGTGTTTTAAAAATAATGTGCTAACAGCCAGTGCGCATTAAATATAAATAAACTCCCTTCTCCAATTTATTTTCAGGTTAACACTTAAAAACTTGCTATATAACATGAATATGGAATTCCTGTTATATAGAGTGTTTTGGAACTCTCTACCAATACTTCTAGGCAGTGTTTCTGGACAACTAACAAAAGTAAATATTGTAATAAAATTTTTCGTAAGTCCCCAGTTACACACACAGCCGCCATCTTGTTTTTTCGAATTTTTTATTCGAACACCAATGAATGTAAAATATTGAAATTTTGCATACAGCTTTATAACAATTAGACCATTCTAAAAAAAAATTAATCAAAATTTTCCGACACCAAAAAACAAAATGGCGGCCTTTCAAAGTCTTTGAACAGGATTTAATTAATAATGGCTAATGGTATCAAAATTTGACTAGAATAACCTTTTTTAGATATTTTTATTGCATATCTAACGATACCTCATTTTTCAAGATTGGTCAACAATTAACAGAGATATGCTACTTTTTAGGGTGTGCGGTGGTTGGAGTTGGAAGCGAAAAACTGCAACCCACTCCCAACCATCACACACCCTAAACAGTAGCATATCTCTGTTAATTGTTGACCAATCTTGAAAAATGAGGTATCGTTAGATTCGCAATAAAAATATCTAAAAAAAGTTATTCTAGTCAAATTTTGATACCATTAGCCATTATTAATTAAATCCTGTTCAAAGATTCAAAATGGCCGCCATTTTGTTTTTTGATGTCGGAAAATTTTGATTAATTTTTTTTAGAATGGTCCAATTGTTATAAAGCTGTATGCAAAATTTCAAAATTATAGGTTCTTTGGTGTTTGAATAAAAAAATAATGCGTGGAAAAAACAAAATGACGGCTATGTGTGTAACTGGGGACTTTAGAAAAAATTTATTACAATATTTACTTTTGTTAGTTGTCCAGAAACACTGCCTAGAAGTATTGGTAGAGAGTTCCGAAACACCCTGTATAATACGAGAACAGGATCGTACATGTTAGATTAGTTTATAAATTACAAATCATAAATAGTATTCATAGAATAATTTAAATCTATTTATTCTTATGGTCCCATACATTTTTATTATTTGATGTTTTGCTTGTTCCAAAGAATATCAGCCATTTTACAACAAATGCAGATTTTTAAACTATAACAATAGACATAGAAACAACTTTAGTGTACAGTCCCATAGATTTAATTTTCTTGAAGAAAAACCTAGTTATATGAGTGTGAAATTGTTAAATAGACTACCCAATAACAGGACTGTGATTTTCAAAAAGGATTTGTACAGCTTTCTAGATGAGAAGGGTTATTATAATGTAGAAGAGTTTCTGAATGACAGTCATATATGACATAATGTATTAAATGTTGTAAGTAATCAGTATTGTAATTGTGATATTATTGGCAATATTCAATTATGTGATGCTCTGTCTTTTTACCATGTTGAATGAATAAATATTCCAATATAATAATTAAAACGGTAATAATTGGCATAGAATAGATATGTTAAAAGATTCAAATAAACTTAATATATGACCGAAATAATAATTACAAATGATACCTTTGTCTTTGGATGAATCTTTGTTGGGAAGACAACAGCCAGGTTCACACTGTTGGCAGGTTTCCTGGCCTTGGTGTATGTGACAGAGCAGATGCGTCATGCCCACTCTCAGAATGTCTCCGTGGTTCAATGGCTCAGGATCACTTTCCCGCAGTGCCACAGACAGCCTTGCACCATTTAGGTATGTGCCGTTGCGAGAGCCCAGGTCTACTATCACATATTGCTTCATTTCTTCACAGAAACTTATTTTAGCATGATGCTGTAAACACAAATCAAAATGATTTTATCATTATCTAATTGCAAAAAAAAATGAATGTGAGGTAGGAATATGAGGAATGAGGTAGGATGCATTTCAATTAATATTTTTGTTGCGTGAGCATAGTTCTACTATCACATATTTCTTAATTTATTCACAGATACTTAATCTAATATTAAAACTGACACTGTATTTCACTTTTAAATAATGTTTTACTCACATATATTGGAGATGCTTGAGGAATGCGTTTCACTTCTGAAAAGAAGCTTCTTATACTTACTTACTTGATACTTACTTACTTCTTCAGGACGTCAGCCTCATTCTTTTCAGAAATGAAATGCATTCCTCATGCAGCTCCAATATATGTGAGTAAAACATTATTTAAAAGTGAAATACAGTGTCAGTTTTAATATTAGATTGTTCATTAAGTATTTCGTCATGGAAAACATCACAGACAGATACTTATTTTAGCATGATGCTGTAAACACAAATCGATAAGATTTCATCAGTTTCTAAATGCAAAAGAGCAGAAGGAAGAATGCAAACCAAGTGATTGAAATTGATATGTTTTGTATTTATCTTCAATATTTTGGTTCTAAAATCCAAACAACATTCAAAGGTTACACTTCTATGTAGTCCAGTGAAATAATCTACTGAGAGAATCGATAGCCGATAGTCGTTCGATATTTGTACCAAACCCACAGCTAAACCAAACCTATCGACTATCGATTCTCTCAGTCAATTATTTCACTGGACTATATACAGAAGTGCTGCCAATTCAAAGTGACGTCTACTTTCTTTAAACTATTGGACTGTGTGAGTGCTTATCTTTTACAATGAACTTCTAAACTAATATTCTTGGATTGGAAAGAATTAGTCATTGTTCTTCAAAGTGGAATTCCTTGTGAATAACTGATATAACATTGGGCTATGGGCGAAATCCCATTGCATCTTTGCTTAATTGTATTTTTCTAAATATATTATAATATATACATTATACATATATATAATAATATATATATAAAATATTTCTGTACTTAGAAATTACAACACAGGACAACTATACAATCATATTTGTTTTACGTAATGAGTCGTTTTATGAATTAAGAAAGAAAAAATGAGAAAACTTGTAAAATAAAAAAAGCCCTGTTAGAAACAACTGTTTCTACGCCGGGGCGGATTTCATATCTGTGATTATTATGAAAACATGAAACTAGCAAGAATTAACTTTTTTAAGTGAATTCAATGACTTGCAGTCAACTTTTCATTAAGAATAAAGTAGAATTTACTTACTCTGTAGGCCGAACGTTTTCGAGGTATTGAATCTCATCATCAAGGCAGAACATATATAGATGAAACAGTAGAAACAGTTGTTTCTAACAGGACTTCTTTTATTTTACAAGTGTTCTCCTTGATGGTGAGATTCAATACCTCGAAAACGTTCGGCCTACAGAGTAAGTAAATTCTACTTTATTCTTAATGAAAATTTGACAGCAAGTCATTGAATTCACTTAAAAAAGTTAATATTAACAACGCAGTTCGTCATGGAACAAGAAATCCAGAAGTCTAGCAAGAATATTAACATTCTTAAAAAAGAACAAGATTGAATAAAGGATGGGTGAACTGTAATAGCTATAGTATTGACTCATCTTCATTATAGTACGGTACATTTACAGTTTCCCCTCTTTCAACCGTTAAAACCAACAAGTTTTCAAGTTTTTTAGAAGATTAACAGAAATCTATTCTTCACGCAACGAAGTTAGGCGAATTAAAGAAAACTTTTTTTGTTTTTGATTGATTGGCCTTGTTTTTTTGCTACAACTGACTGCGGCGACAAACCATATGAGCGTCAGACTTGTAGAATGGGCAACACGGTACGAGTAGTGTTGTCAATTCGTGCATTAAAATTGGTGATTCTACTTTTATCAGCTGCTGGCATTGTCTCATATCCAGCCACACCTCATTTTTTCAGAACCACCCAATTTGGTAGTGTTGTCGGAGTGATGGCCATGAACCTTAGCAGGTATCTATTTAATCAGATAAAGATAAGCTACGAACTCCTGGGCCTTCTTTGTACGGGTGACCGATTGGATTCACCGGCAAGAAAGACTCTGTTTTCTACTGTAAAAAAACTTCCTGGTGGTTCGGAGTCCACCTCCAAAAAAAGAACTATAGTCTCATTAGTACGTACAGTATTCATTTTACAATTTTTTATAAAATTCGATCGAATAGGAACTAGGTTACTTTAGTGATATATTTTTCTAATAATTGACACAACTTATTGGACCATGTTTTAGAATTATAGAACTCTTTCAATCACAGTATAACAGCAAATATGATTATCGGAATTTGTGTAAATCCTATCTTAAATATGGATGACAAACGGAATACGCAATTAAAATGTAAATGTGATTTTAATAAAGTGTAGAAACAGATGAAATTAGTTACCTTACTTATTTTTAAATCAGGAACTATAATAGAATGATCACCCTCTCTACCGAGAGTGCCACCAATGCAGGTGACTATGAAGAGAGATCCTACGTTGAGCGTATCGAGATCGGTTTCTCGTACAATTATTCTCATACATGGAGGCCAAGAATTCGCTATTTCTGCAAAAATAAAAAAGTGATCTGAAATTTACGATTATGATCATCTAATACATGATGTGCATAGATGATGATCAATAAATAATAAAAAAGGAATTCATAAAATGCATAACAAGTGTAGAGTATCACATTATGTAGAATAATTAAATAATGAAGAATATCACCGGGAAGTGATAGCTGAGAGCCGTAGCAGGTATCTGTTCAAACAGATAAGATAAGCTACAAACTTCTGAGCCCTCTTTGTAAGGGTGACCGATTAGATTGGCCAGCAATGAAAACTCTATTCTCAGTGCTGTAAAACCACTTCCCGGTGGTTCGGAACCCACCTACAATTGTAGGTCTAACTAATCAATCGCCGTCATTCAATCCATTACCCACGCACAGGTCTCAGATCTATGTGGGTTCACTCAAAAAAAAAAAAACATTCTAATTGGTCATGAGGCGGTCAAGAGATTAACACAGAATCAGCAGATGTTTTGATTGTAACCAGTTCAGAAAGAACTAAATTACAGGACAGTCTCACTAATCCGGACCTGATGGGACCGGACCCTGTCCGCATCAGTGAAATTCCGGATTAGACGGAAAAAGCCAGAGTTGCATACAATATTTACTCTACATGAGAAAGCGTATTTAAATTTCCGTTTTGGTGGAATGTAGTCCTAAATACTGCTTACAATACAATATTTGACAGCCTATTGAGCAGACGGCAGACGGAAAACCATGAGTGCGTGAGCACTGTAAAATACTGTAACTGATACACTAAAAAATTACAAATTTGTACCGTCCGGAATAGCCGAACGTTAGGATCATCGAAGACCGGATTAGCGAGACTGTACTGTACATTCAAGTTATATGGGTAATTATTAAGCACGA
This sequence comes from Conomelus anceps, assembly GCA_948455865.1. Classification (NCBI taxonomy): domain Eukaryota; kingdom Metazoa; phylum Arthropoda; class Insecta; order Hemiptera; family Delphacidae; genus Conomelus; species Conomelus anceps. The sequence goes on from OX418216.1 coordinate 126,705,094, forward strand.
TCAAATTCCAAGGCATGCATGATTTTACTGTTTCCATTCATGCATGCAGTACTTTAGGTTTTATTAACAAATCATAAACTCATAACTTTAATTTGAAACGACTAAATAGTGAATTATAATCATTGATACTTTTAATAATTAATACATTTCGTTTAATTTAATTCTTAACTCTTTCATGATAGCCCAGATTTTAAAATAAGTTGTAGAGTTTTTCAAATTCGCATTTACATCAGTCAGATAGAGAATGGTTTATATAGTTTAATAATGGCTCCGGAATAGAGTTCAAAAATGGAATGCTTATGTGGAAAAATCGTTTCATTAAATGGTAAATGGAAGTATTCACAATCATTATTATTCACAACAAAAAGACAACAACACCATACAATGAAGACTACAAACATCTACACCTAAAAAAGAAATATAATTTTAAAATAAATGTTATTTTGAATATAATTATTGATAAAGTAGGAAACATTAAACTTTATATTGAGAGATAAAACATGTTTTGTTAGAACATGTTGTTGAATTATTCTTGCCTTGCATTGGCACTACCTTGGGCTGTATTCGAAATTCATATTTAATTATATCATAGAGGTATTTGGTTACAGTAGTAGAATATACTCGCATTTCAGACATTAATTTTATATTATTTAGAGTTTATCCTAGATAAATAATACATCAACATTTACAACAATAAATCAAGACATGATTTTATCATCATTCAATCATTTTATATCCTAATTATACATGCGTTGATTGTTGGCTAAAATATTGCTGCTTCTAATGAGATAAACGCACAGTTTTATTATAAATTGCAATTTAAAGATTAATAATTTCATACTTGATTTCAAAAAATAAAGGACTGTCAATTGCTAATCAATTGCAATCATAAGATTACAAATTTTATAATTATTTATTTATAGAGAAAATAACAATGAATGCAAATATGCAACAAAGTACAAAACTGATCTCTTCACAAATTTTGACTATGCTATATTGTAGAAGATTTGTCACACAATTGTGTTCATAAAATGACTAAGTAGCCAACTTCAAGATGAATCAGAATAAACTTTCTTTGTAGGGGCGAAGGTGACATTGTGGAAGATATCCAAAATGAATAATAAGACTTTGAAGTTGTCACAACCACATTTATTGAAAACCGTGAGATACTAGATTCGGTTCATACACCATTATCAATCTCAAACAATCTCCAACAACTTGAGTTTGTTTGAGATTGATAATGGTATATCAACCGAAACTAGTATCTCACGGTTTTCAATAAAGGTGGTTGTGACAACTTCAAGTCTTAATATTCAATCAGAATAAAGTTGAAAGAAGGCAATGATAAAAGTGAATCATCATTGCATTTTATATGTTGAGTTCACTCAAAATTAAGAATCAGACACTTTCAACAGTAATATTTTAGTACGTATTGTTGTGGCAAGGCAAAGGAGAAAGAAGTATAATTATCTGTCTGTGTCAATAAGACTTCCGGGCGAAGCTAATAGTTTACTTTTCCTCAAACTTCCCTCGCCTTGTGATTTATTGGAACATCTTTAGAATGTTCTTATCTTGGCAATCTAAATAGCCTGGATGAATGGAGAATATTCTGTTTATTTTAGAATTTGATAGAAAAATGGAGAGCCATCTAGTCCTCTCTGGAATGATGAAAAATCAGTTGTGATACAATCGTCGACGTGATAAAGTGAGAGTTCCAGTTTTCGCTCTTACAAACCGTATTACCAGTGAGCACTAATACAAACTGTGTTATATGAGCGTTTGTTGTTCAAGTGATAATTGCAGTATATTGTGACAGATTATTATTCAGACTTCTTTAACAGTCTATACAGTGACTCGTGAGTGCTTGTAGTGTTTCAACTGTTATGTTTTAGACGCTTCTCCTTGAATTATTGGACAGTTTATTGAACAGTTATTATTTAATATTTGATCGGCTTTCTAACAGTTAGTGATTGATTTTTGAACAGCAGTAACGCAAAATCTTTATTAGCTGAACATTATCGATTTATCTGCTTCTGATTGCTTATTTTGTGTCAAAAATAACTGATTAGTGCGAGTTGTGGATAATTTGTGTTAGCAAAGTGCGAGTGTTGATTTTAAGTGTTGCCAGCGTTATTTTAGAGATAGAACCCATAGCAGTATATTTACTGCCAATTACTAGGGTAGGGAGTGGCTGTTTAATTTCCTTGGAGGGTGAAGGATGACGGAAAGGAGAACGAAAAAGGAGAATGGAAAAGCAAACGGAATAAGGAACGATAGGGATAGTGGAATTCTTAAGCCTTGCTTCTCAACATCCCGAATTTGGACAAATGAACAGCGGATGGCAGGAATACACTAAAATTGATGCTTTTGACATAGGTCCCTATACCAAAAGCATCAATTGCAGTGTATTCCTGACCTGCCCGTTCGACCAAATCCGCGTAGTTGGAAACCGATACCTTGAAACGAAGGATCGAGTGGGAACAGTTGACTTGCAATATGCTTTGTATTATTCTTTTTTTAATCTTATTGTTTGTACATTTGAATTGATGGGACACTCAAAGAACAGTGATTGAATGATGGTAAATTGCAGTCGGGAAAGGGATGATTTAAGAATTGTTTGAAAGGAAGAAATAAAGGGACAGAAATTTAAAAATTGGATGGAAGAAAAATAAAAAAGTACGAACTCAGTCGAAAAAATTATACCATGAAGATGAAGAATCATACAGGGAGGCATAATGAAGAATCTTACAGTGTATTACGTATTACACTAACCAGGGCGAGGTGTAACTACCCGTAAGGGTCTCCCTACCAATAAGAGCCATACTGTTATTAGTTTATAATACCCTGATTTTATATTATACCTGAGCAATTATTTTCTTGTAAATTGATTTTCAGTTTTATCTAGAATGTGAATATTAGAATGGTGCTTTCCACGTTATTAAGTTAGAAAATCTATTATTACCTTCAAAAAAATCTTTTGTGGATTCTGCTTCTGTCTGCATTGGCTGAATTGGACTAGAATTACAGTTAGTGTCTTCCTTTTTACTCAAATTATCACTGTCAGCCTTCTCATTCTGTTCTACATCATCCGCTATGGAGCTGTCTCTTGAACATTCACCCTCCTCCATTTCCTCCATTGGGTCTCTAACCGTTTCTTTTCCTTTTTCTTCCTTCAGGCTATCATGCAACGTCACCTAGATAAACAGAGTATTTATTCTATATCAGTCATGACTAAAATCCTTGGGTAGTGTGAATAAAGTTGAGAAAGTTGACACTGTTGAGTGACTGGATACGACTGTTAACCTGTTGAGTCGACGGGAGTCCGATGGGAAGGCGTGAGAAACAGCAGTGATTGACTCAATTTTTGTTCACATCAAATAAAAATCCCAAGCGCAGAGTCAAGAGTCAATATTAAATAATCATCTGACACAACTTTATTCACACCACCCAATAGGGCACCATCCTATTGGTGGTCTGAATAAAGGTGAGTATGTTGAGTATCTCATATTTTAGACTCTGGGATTCTTGTTATTTGATGTGAATAAAAATTGAGTCAAGCACAGCTGCTTCTCACAACTTCCGTTGACTCCAGTCACTCAACAGAGTCCACTCACACAACGCCCTCAACTTTATTCACACCAACCAATGCCATGACCAAATCCAACATCAATAGTTACATTTCCCGGAGACATTTATCCATTTCAAAACTGAATAAATAAATCACTTTTATTGGATCGATTTTTAACAAGAGAACTATATGAGAAATTTCTTAAAAATTGTACGACTGAAGCAAAATAAATTTCGAAGTGGAAAAAATCTTATCCTATATAATAAACAGCTACTTGCTATTATCTGTCGAAGAAACTCTAACGGTGGTGGAAGAAGAAGAAGAAGAAGAAGGAGGAGGAGGAGGGAGGAGGAGGAAGAGGAGGAGGAGGGAGGAGGAGGAAGAGGAGGAGGAGAGAAGGAGGAGGATGAGGAGGTAGAGGAGGAGGTAGAGGAGGAGGAGGGAGAGGAGGAGGAGACGCCGGAGAACGGGAAAGAAAATTAAAAGGAAAATAAGAAAAGACGAAGAAGACGTATAAGAAGAGGGATAAAAAAGAGATAATTAAATTTGTAAAGGTTATCACACACTAGAAATCCAGACTCAATTAAATCGGGCATCCCGCTAGTTCTTTTATAATTGAAAGGTGGTTGTTATTGAGGTAAAAACTTTTGAGGAATGGTGTTTTAAGGGCAGGGATACCATACTGCAATCAAGTATTTTTCAAGAGACATTGTCTATAACAGTTCTGGTTATATTTTAAAAGATCATTGAAAACAATCTATTTATACGTGTCTTGGAGAAATGGTGATGCAATTTGTTACAAGGGCGGTCCCACGGGCGGGTCATGAACCTCCCCCCCCCCCCTCCATTCCAGAATTAGAATTTACTGGAGAAGGGGTAGGAAGGAGGGGGGAATTTTTTGCTACCTTGAAAGAAAAAGGTCAACAAACCCCACTTTTAACAAGGCAACATTAACATCTTGTTGTTAAACAAATTACTAGGACCAAAAATATTACTGCTTCATGCCTCTACTACTATTTTTTATCCAAAAACTATAGGTTTGAAGTTGATTTATCAAAATTATTTGACAGATGAAAACACTCTTTACGACTGATTAGAAGATAACTAATAAAAATCTGTGATTTGTTCATCATCAGAGCAGCAATTGAAGCCAACATCCCAAAATAGTTCAGAATGATAACTCTCAGTATTTTTACCTAGGGCATTTTTACGTAGGTTTTCACAAATTGCAAGCTGAGAGAACCCACTGGTCAGCGAGCATAAGTTATTCTGAAACAAAGATCTCATGCTTCAAGTTACTGCAATTGAAAAATTAACTATTTAGGTAACTAAGGGTCGTTCCAATTATTACGAGAATGAACGAATTATCAACTAGACGAATGATTTATTCATAATCAGGAAATAAATGCTGAATATAACAAAACATATAAGATAAACAATAGATTACTTCAGATTCGTTGTATTTCAGATTCTCAGAACATTTATAAGGTAGTATTTCATGATACATTCTAAGGTAATAAACTAACCTTTCTATCATATCATTATACCTCATATTTTTTAACTTCAAAGTGGATAATTCAATAAATAGGAGTAATTTTTGGATAAAATTGTAAAACGGATTCTGAATAGTGTGGTGCCACCCACTAGCAGAAAATGCACCATAACTTCAAGAATCAGAGTTATTTGGATCAAAACCCACAGATTTTAATGTAAAATTGCTTTCAACTTGCTAATTTTATTGCATGCATTTCTTTAAAAGCGCTACACACATCTAGTTGACTCATTATTTGCTTCGCTTCCACTGTCACATAAACCATGATTTTCAAACTAATACTTTAAAAACTTGGATTCTTTTAATTGATACTATCACAACTAAATCCAAGTTTTTCTAATTACTTTGACTAAACAATGGTTGAGTTCATGGAAGCCTTCCGTTTACCGGTAAATGGAAACTAAGGCGTCTGATTGGTTTATACAAATTTATAGACGTACAAAAATTTGAATAAACTAAACAGATGGCTTATTTTTTATCTCAACCAAACGTATTACGGCGAGCACCGGTACGGGTACCGCTTCCTCTCAAATGTTCAAAAACAGACCCAGAACGCAATTTTAAGTCCATAGGTGTGACAAAAATTCTGTTCAATCGTAGAACTAGTCTATTTGGCGCGTTTCCTTTACACTGGGAAGGTTCTCTAAGGTATTTATGAACGTTCCTTCATTGGCTCTTGACTCGAGGGAATCTTGAAATGCATTAAATTTCAAGATCCCTAGAGTCAAGAGACACTGAAGGATCGTTCATAAATACGGGAAATGCGTACCGGAACCTGTATTGTTACAAAAATAGCACCGATTGTAATTAAATGTTGATTGACAGTAATCATTCAAGTTCAATTACTCATGTGTTAAGTGAATGGGAACAAGAGCTTATTTGATAGTTGGCTGATTGTATAAAACTGCTAGTAGGTCACAGCAGACAATCTAATCTTGATATTCTTTGGTCAGAGCCTCACTCATCCAATCTCATTGAGGGAAGTGATAGCCGAGTGCCGTAGCAGGTATCTGTTCAATCAGAGATAAGCTACGAAACTCCTGGGCGCTCTTTGTAAGGGTGGCCGATTGCATTGGCCAGCTAAAAAGACTCTGTACTCTAATCTTCATCCTCCGAAGAAAATGTAAATAAATAGAGTTTATTAATTTCGAATTCCTTCAAGTGCTATTAGTTTATACTGAAGACTTCCGCAATGGAGGATATTGACAACAGTATTGAATAGATGATGGAAATCGATGAATAAACTCTGTTTATGTATATTTGTCAGTTTGTTCAATTGTCAGTCACTTCAAACTAACTTGTGAAAATGTAAATGTTTGTGTTTTTATAAGAACACACTTATAAGATGCAGTTAAGGATTTTTTTTTTTTGAGGATGAAGCCCACACAGGTTTGAGACCTGTGCGTGAGTAATGAGTTGGATGATGGTGATTTATGAGTTGGACCTACAGTTTTAGGTGGGTTCCGAACCCCCGGGAAGTGATTTTCAGCAGAGAACAGTGTATTTTTTGCTGGCCAATATAATCGGTCACCGTTACAAACAGGACATTTTGCTGGCCAATCCAATCATTGTCTCTATCAGTGGAATTACATACTCTGAGTAAACGTTTGTTGTACTTCTATTGTTGTTTACTTGTATTGTTGTATTGTTCATTTGTTAGTACTTTTATTTTTTAATTATGGACATAAGAAGTGTTATTAGTTTTTGTTTTAGTTAGCTTGCAGCTTGTATTTTATTTGTTTTTTTTTCAACTGAAATTGTTATACATTATTTTATATTGAGAACTCGCTCCTCACCCACAGGCTTTCGCCCATGTGAGGAGCCTTCTTCAAGGGTATTTCGGTTGTTCTAGTTTGTTTAAGATTGATAATGGTGTAACAACCGAAACTAGTATCTCATTATTTTTAAATGTGGTTGTGACAACTTCGTCTTATTATTCATTATATATTTCTGGTCTGTTGTGTTTATCTATGGGCGCAGTTGGTAGGTGTAGGAGTTTTTTTAATAAGAACATATTATAAGAGATAAATTCACTAGAAAAGTATTTCCAACAATTATTTACGTTTAAAAATCAAGTTTCAATTTTAAGAGTGTTGAATATAATGTTTAATATCAAGTGAAAAATTAATATGGAACTATATCAGAAATTAATAATGCGACGATTAATAATGTTTACTGTATTAATTGTTAATATCAAATATTTAATTCTTGGATTTCTGGTTCCATAACGATCTGCGTTGTTAATATCAAATTTTATTATAAATTCAACGACTTGCTGTCAACTAACTGCAAGCCGTTGAATTTACAATAAAAAGTTAAATATTTGATTTTAACAGATATTGATAAAATGGCTCCTATTTTATCCAACTTCAATTATAATAGAAGTTTACCTTGCTATCCGTATCCGATGTTTTGCTTTCAACTGGAGATGCTTGTTCAGGTTTTGAGGAATTGTCATTGCACTGTGGCAGAGCAACTCCAACTGAGGAATGATAACGAAATTCTTTGTCTTGCTCATTGTAGCTGTAATAAGTGCCACTGTTGCCATCGTAATACAGTCCAAGTTCCTGAAAATTACACATATCTTAGTATAGTTTGATGAATATTTAGTTGATAACGCTTTTTATAGTATACAAGAGTTCCTTTCACATCAAAATTAAGCCTCACCTCAACTAATTGATATAGTAATTATGGTATCTAGTGTATATGACTAGTGTTAGTCTGACTTGTCTTATACTCCTTAACTGGAGTCTCCAAGACGTTTTACACAAAAAAAAATAGTTTGATGAAAAAATACTGAGGCGAGCCGTGACCTACGTGAACAAAGACCACGACACTGAACAATGACGTCATCCCATCTAGGGATAATGTTCAAAATCATATGGTAGAGTTGATTAGCTGAGCTTTATGCACACTTTTCATAAATTTATTATTGAACAGGAGTTCACAAAAAATCGTTTTTTAAATATGGGAATAAAAACAATATTGCCATTCTTTAAGAATTTCACAAAGTAACAATAATTATTGAAACAGTCTGTTTCTGTATATTTGTCAGTTTGTTACATTGTCAGTTACTTTAAACTAACATGTGAAATAATTATTGATCAAGCACAGGAATACTTACTACATGCAAATGTTGCAATGCATGCTATTTGCAGTCAATTGATTCTGTAATATTGAAATATGATAAAGTTGCTAATAACAAATATTGGAAAACGTTTAAAACAAGACAGGGAAACTCAATTACTTACCAGATAAACGGTTTCAAAGCTGCATTATTAAAGACAAATAATTCCACACTAATATTTATGACTGATACTAAGATTTTAATCATACTAAGATGATTAAAGTTGAATTCATCCAATTGAGCTCACTTCACACAATAATTAGAATAGTCCCATGTCAACTCACGACTTGCCTTTTTACACTTTGTCATGATTACAAGTAGTGAATATTAATTAGTGTGCAGAACAACATCCAAATCTACTCAATGAAACAAATCCTACAGTACCTGCAATTGCATCACTAAGAACTTGAAGCAACTACCATAAAGAAGCCAATAAAATCTGATATATGAACTAAGACAATAAAAAACTCAATTATTAAATGAATATAAATGTAGATGCTTACATTCATTTGAAAACAGACAATTGACAATTCATCCAATCAACTTTGGAGTTTTAAAACTTAGTGAGGACAGAAAATTCCTCTTACTTTTTTACACTTTGTCATTTACACATGATTACAAGTACTGAATATTAGTGTGCAGAACAGCTCTATATTATTTGCAATACAATTTTGAAAGACAATTGAATTGCTTCATAGGAAAGCTAATATCACATTCTTGGCATCAATTCATTAAGCCGTTATAGGTGGTTAGTTAATTCATGCTCTTACTCATTACAAGACAGAATGCTATCAAATTAAATTCCCCAATAAAAAATTATGTAGGTGAACAACATTGAGATTCGATTTCAAAGATGATTATTATGCTGGACACTGGATAATTAAATGTATTATGCATTCCTGCTGTTTGGGGAAGACTAGAATAGCAATAATGCGATAGCCTAGTATCATAAACTCACCTGCTTTACAGTAATCAAGAAATGAGCAAAACATTATAAATAACCCATTAAAAAAGCACAACAATTGGCACAAACGCTGGGATCCAAATTATTTATTAATCTATTCATTCATTTATCTATATTCACACAGGATTTTAGTAGGCTACCTACAAAACTTCTTTTCACCAACACTCAACTCAAAAATTCATCAAAATCTTTGAAGGTTATGTTGGTTACACACATGTCTATCGCAATAAGTAATAGTTTTCACTGGAAAGTGAATAAATGAGTCTTATTGATTTGTAGATAATTGATAGAATAGGTATTTATATAGAAACGTTACTTGTTGAATTTTGTGGTGAATTTTTTTTTTGTGACATCTAAACAATAATCCAGGAAACAATAATCCGTTGGAATTTTTTGGGGGTCGCGATTATTTCACATTAAAATTATATAGAAACGTTACTTGTTGAATTTTGTGGTGAATTTTTTTTTGTGACATCTACACACCCCAGGAAACAATAATCCGTTGGAATTTTTTGGGGGTCGCGATTATTTCACAAAAAAATTGAAATTTTCGAAAAAAACATTTTTCATAAAAATTTATATTTTTATTTGAAAAATTCATAATTTGCAAACGTGTGAGGAGTTCCAAATTTTAAAACAATGTAAACTAAGTGAATAAAACATTTCCAAAACACTACCGCCCCCAAACGCAGTGCGCGCAAAGCGCGCATAACCAAACCTAACCTAACCTAGCTAGATGTGACTGAACCACCTCATGCCTTTATTATTTTTGTAATTATATAGAAACGTTGCTTGTTGAATTTTGTTGATATAACAATTCCTAACCTAACCTAACCTAGGCTAGATGTGACTGAACTACTTCACAAAAGACCTAACCGCGCGCCTAACCTTTGGTATCATGAATTCACTGTTACATGCATATATAAAAGAGCAACACTCACCAACCTTGTGGTCCATCCCTCTCAATGTGAGGGGGCATACAACTCCGCTGCTGCCTCGAAGAAGTGGTGTAGGCGTTCCTGGCGTTTATAGCGGCGCTTGAATTGGAATTCCGCCAGGTAGCCAGCGAAATGGGTTTGATATGCTTTCCAACAATCACTTAAGTTGTTATGGTTGAGCCAGGCAGGATCCACTCTCGAATTAGATTCAAGAGAGTTTCACTGTTCCTGGCCTCAACTGGCACAAAAAATGATTTGTTGGAGTTGCGCTCAACCCCTCCAAATACCCACTGACCTTTCACATATCTTCCCCGATTATACTTTGCCTTCCCGAATTTCGCCGCATCAATTTCAACTACCTTCCCTGGACCACCTAGCTTTTCTGAGACTTTCTCACTGGAGAACAAAAATACCTCCCGACAATAAGAGTACCAATCAACTACTGTATTGGGGGAGATACCTAGTTCTTCAGTGATGAAAGTCTGCCTAGGTGGTTTCAGGTTCAGTGAAATTGAAATGAGTGTGAAGTATTTGTCAAGGGACAATTTGGTGTTCTCAAAAAAAGACCCCACTCTGGCTGACCCGGCGAACCCGCAAATTCTTGCCGCCTTCTTGCCAAGCACCACCTTCTTCTGGCATCTAAACATCAGAGTTCCTTGATTCACTTTGAGATCATCTCCACAGTTTGGACAGTCAATTTTTTCTTTTATCACTTTGTGATGTATTAAAAAATTAAAAATGTCTTCATCATTGAATCTTATCGACTCCAGAAAAGTCACTTCACACTTCACACACGCCATAAATTACCACACAACAATACCTTGAGCAAACATACAAAAAAAGATTCATTCACGACGACACCCAGTACAAGAATGACTAGGTTTTTTCTTCTTCAAGTAACCGCATGCAACTAACTTAATTACCGGAAATCATTAAAAGCGAAATGATTTTTTTTTTGTTTATTACGCTTTTACACAGAAACTTCAAAACCAATTATTTAAAAAAAATTGACTTATATTTTAAGAATATTGCAAAAGAAATAGGACAGATTTTATTTAAAATAATAATTTTTTTTTAAACATTGTTAGGAAAATCGATTCTATTCAAAAGGGAAACACAGCTGATACAAATCAATTAAAATTTTCCAATTCATTAGAATGAGTGAGTCAGCTGATTATCAAACTTGAAGAAAGTCAAGATTTTTGACACTGCGGATTTTCACCAATGAAAATATTTTCTTGCGCCTAAGAAAAATAGTACCACTGGAAAACTTAAATTTTAATGTGAAATAATCGCGACCCCCAAAAAATTCCAACGGATTATTGTTTCCTGGGGTGTTTAGATGTCACAAAAAAAATTCACCACAAAATTCAACAAGTAACGTTTCTATATAAATACCCAATTGATTTATTTTGTTGATTATCTTTAAATCGATAAGACTCCTATGAACTTCTCAGTGAAAACCATTAGTGAGAGACATGTGTGTAGGCAACGTAACCTTCAAAGATTTTTGTGAATTTTTCAGTTGAGAGTTGGTGAGAATAAGTTTTGTAGGTACTGAAATCCTATTTGAATGTAATGATTAGATGAATGAATAGATTAATAAATGATGTGGATCCGACTAACGTGTGTGTTTTAAATGCATTATTTATAATGCTTTACATTGCATAATGTCTTATTAATGTGAAGCAGGTAAGTTCATGATATTAGGCATTATTGCTATTCTAGTTTTCCTCATACAGCAGGATTGTATTATAATACATTAAATTGTACAGTGTCCAGCATAATAAAATTAATCAACATTGAAAATTGAATTGAAATCGAATCTCAATGTTCTTCACCTACATCTATATAAATAAAATTAGAGTTTTGTCTGTACATTTGTCAGAATTATATATTTTTTGGTTATTTTTACGTTTTATACATCAGATAAGCCGAAAATAGTCTTATCTCACTTTCTGTCTGTCTGTCACGGCCCCAAAGGCATTTTATGCGGCCTTCTCAAAAACGAGAGCATCGATCGGGATTTTAGTTATTGAACAGTATTGAACACTTTATTGACAATGTCTTTAGCTATAAAAAACTAAATTAACTTTTTTTTCAACAGAGTAATAAACGTTTAAAAACCAAGTATTTTACGATTTTGGATACATTTTACGCGGCCTTCTCCTGAAAAACGAGAGCATCGATCGGGATTAAAGTTATTTATCAGTATTGAAAACCTTTTTGACAATGTCTTTAGCTATAAAAAACTAAATTAACTTTTTTTTTAAGAGAATAATAAACATTTAAAAACCAAGTATTGTGCGATTTTGGATACAATTCTTCCAAGTTTTATTACCACATAAGAACAAATCACGTAATTTATCATGATATATCAATCAGCTGTTCTCAAATATAAATGGTGGTACCTTCGCGGCGTTATTTACGCTGTCTGCAGACTTGTGTAGTCGGAGCATTGCAGTCTTTTAGGAAACATATGACTGTTGAATCAAAGCTCATCTTATGTTTCATCAATTATTGCTTTGTTGAAAAAAAAAATTCTAATTTCAATTTATCAAAACAAAAATTAACATTTTAGGAAGGTGCGGTTTGTGCTAGGTTCTTGGGAATTCGCCAGGTAGCACTATTATTACCACATAAGAACAAATCACGTAATTTATCATGATATATTAATCAGCTGTTCTCAGAAAATATTCTCTCTGATACCTGTTACTGAATTGCTTACGTTCTAAGGCTGCGTCCTAACTGGCGCGTCTAGTGCGAGCGAGCGATGCGTACGAATTCAAGTCGCATCATATTTCTAGCGAGCGACCAGTCAGTGTCCGTGCTGATGCGTCTATGCGAATGAGCGTTGCGACTGATCTTCTCCGCTGCGACTAAACTATTGTTTACTGTTGCATTTAATTCAGTACCAAACATGAAAAATTAGAACAAAAGGGGAAGGAAGGGAAATGATAAAAAAGTGTTGAAGTGGAAAAGAGTAGACAAGAAGTAAAAGGAGAGAAATGGCTAGGAGAAAGATAAAAATAAAAAAGGAAAATAAGGAGCAAAATAAGAAGCAGTTTTAAAGTTGCTGACAAGCGGGGAACGAACAGCAATGTTGAACCATCACTTCAGCACTTGGTCTGTTAATAATGCCAGTTCAGAAAGGTATTTCTCAATACTGCGGCTTATCAATACATGGCTGAGGACTAGTACAACAGAAAAAGCAGATTTGTGTCATTAGACCTACTTTACATTCACTAAGATATCACCCTAGCCTAGGCCCTGGATCTTCAAAAATTGTTGAGAAATTTCGGGTGATTACAAAATTGTTTTTCAACTGCTAATAATGTATGTAAAGTTCTTCTTGTAAATTTAATTTTTTAATAAAAATTTTTGTGAGTGGCGTAATTAAGGGAGGGGGGGGGGGGATCAGGGGAATACTCCTCCCACCAGGATACTCCCTCGGAAGCGTTTAAAAAAATAATTCCATTTTAGGAATTATTTTTTTAAACGTTTCCGAGGGAGTATCCCCCAAACCTCTTTTTGAAAAATATTTTCAAGAAGCCTACAGTACTGTATGATACCCCAATCAGGTGCAGTGTGGGATCAAATATAGAGCCGCGTCTCCACCAACCGAACATGCTCGGCGAGCAGTGTTCGCTAGAATCAGCTGATGTCGCCGAACATTTTTTGGAGTTGGTTTGGTGTGGACGCCTTCTCGAACATTATGATCGGTCGTCACTGTTCGCTCACAGACCAAACATTTCAATTGAACTCACGAACATGTTTGGTGACCCATATGTTTGATGTTTTTACCGTTTTTTGAATTAGCCAACAATGTTCGGCAGACATGTTCAGTTGATGGAGACGCGGCTTAGCAGGATTAAAGTTTCAAGTAGGGTCCAGATTTCCCATTGACAATAACACAGGAACTAGGTAAAATTTACTCTGACACATAACATGAGTTGAAAGTTTAAATTAGAAGAACTAATGCTTAGAATCACTTTAATGTCGTTTCAGAGGAAATTTTTCAAAAATTTGACAAAATAAATTAGCCACTTTATCCTACCTAATGTCATTCACATTTAGGTTTTTGTAATCTTGTTTCACAACACGAGTAAGAAGAACAACATGAATTATTCTGGCAACATGACTGTGTACAGTCTAGCTGTTTGCGAACGACTGAAAATAGAGCATGTTTTATCTTCAGACGCGCGACAAAACTAGACGCAGTAATGACGTCATCCTAGTCGCATTCACGATGAGTGGTCGCTCGCATCATTCGTACGCAACGCTCGCGTTTTTTTTTTTTTTTTTTTTTTTTTTGAGGATGAAGCCCACATAGGTCTGAGACCTGTGCGTGGGTAATGGTTGGATGATAGTGATTGATGAGTTGGACCTACAGTTTAAGGTGGGTTCCGAACCACCGGGAAGTGATTTTATAGCAGAGAACAGTGTCTTTTTTGCTGGCCAATCTAATCGGTCACCGTTACAAACGGGACCTACGAGAACGCAGCTTATCTCTCTGATTGAACAGATACCTGCTACGGCTCGAGGCTATCACTTCCCTTAAGTTTTGAAACATGCGAGCGAATTTTTGTCTAGACGCACGACTGAAAACGCGTCAGCTCGGACATATGATGCCATTTACCTTGCTTTATATTTTGCGAGCGGCGGTCGCTCGCCTTAGACAGTTAGGACACAGCCTAAGTTGTTTACTAAGGGCCCGTTCACACGTTACAGTTTTTGTGCGGTACAGTAAATTTGCTGTATCAGTTATTTTGCAGTGCTTTCGTTTGCATGTACATTTCATATTGTATGTTCACACAATACTGTTTCGACTGGATCCAGTAAAAAAGCTGTTTTAGCCGATTTCTGCATTCGGTTTTGTCTTCGAAAACTGTATCGCTAAAATCAGCTGTACCGCAAAATAACTATCCGTATCCGGTGGCACATGTATTGTACCGGTAATGGATATGTTCAAACGATACGCTTATTACGCTGGAAGCAGTGTTCAGATCGTCAGCATTGATCTTCTTCATTGATATTCTTCAGCATTGATCTTCTTATTAGTGAATTCCAGTGTCCAGAAGTGGAAGATATTAATTGTGAAAATTTAATTTCTCTAATATATGAGAGACCCACCTTGTGGGACAAGACTTAAGATTAATATAAAAATAAAGAGAGAAAAATGTGTGGAATATTGAAACCAGAATTTGCGTACTTTGATCAAAATTTAAGAGAAATAAGAAACTTATTTTAAAAAATCTTACACAAATAAAAAAAATCCTGGACTGGAATAAATAAAACTGAACTGGAAGCGCAATGGAAGAAGGAGGAGAGCACAGCAATAAGCAGCAAAGCTGGACCGTGTGAACATCACAGTACAGTTGACGCCGTACAGTAAAAAAACCGTACCGCAAAAAAACTGTATCGTCTGAACGGGGCCTAAGCTGCTAACAACTTCATGATCGTTGCTATCAAAAAAGCCGAAACATATTTAGCCTTATTTCTAAACATAATCCGTACGAAGGACGGGCACAATAGCTAGTTTTTTATAAAATGATTTTATTTGTTAGCATGCCATGTGATAGAGCATGGATTAACTGACCAACCTATATAGGAGTAATGAATCTATGACAAAGAATATGATTTTAGACTTTCTATGAAACAACTCAATTGTCTTTCAATATTATATTACAAATAATAAAGGCATGAGGTGGTTTAGTCACATCTAGCCAGGTTAGGTTAGGTTTGGTTAGAAGCCCATATAGCCTAGTGCACTTTCTCCTAAAACTGTTCTGAACACTAATGTCACAGATTAAGAAATCAGTACTTGTAATCATGTGTGAAAAGGTGAGTGAAGAAAGGCGAAGGGAATCTCTTAACTAAAGTATTTCTTCAAATTTGATTTGTTAACTGTCTTTCTTCAAATTAATGGAAGCATCTACATTCAAATCCATTCAATAATCAAGTTTTTTATTTTCTTGGCTCATATATAAGACTTTATTGACGTTTTTATGGTAGTTGCTCGAAATTCTTATGCAATGGAATTGGAAATAATACAGAGGTTCGTTTTATTAAGTAGATTTGGATGGAAAAATAGTAAAAAGGGATGAATGACTGTTCTAATTATTAAGTGAAGGGTGCTCAATTGGTTAAATTCATCTATAATATTCTTCATATGACTAAAATCATTAATATTAGTTTGGAATCATCAGCGTTATGGTAATAATGATTTAGCTTAGGATTTATGAATAAATTAAACCATTTATATGGTAAGTAGTAGGGTTTTCCTGTCTTAGCCCCAACGTTCCCTAATGTTTGTTCTCAGTAACTCTATTAAGGACCTGTCAGTGCCTTATTATCTATCAATACTACAGAATTGATTTTCTGAAAATAGCTTGAATTGTAATTTTTGCAAGTGGTAAGTATACCTGAGTTTGATCAATGATTATTTTTTGTTACTTTGTGAAATTCTTACAGAATGATATTGTTTCAAATTTTGTATTTAAAAGAACAAATGCAGTCATCATGATATAAATTTAATTTTTTGTGAACTCCTGTTCAATAATTTATGGAAATTGGGAAAAAGGTATTGCTTGGCTAATCAAGTCTATATGATTTTGAGCATTAGCACCAAATGAGATTACGTCATTGATCAGTCCTAAGGCCTTCTGTCCCATGGGTTACGGCTAGGGCTCGTTGAATCGTTGATGCTCGATGACATTCAAGTCTTCAAGTATCAGGTTAATTTAAAATACAATATAAATGTGTCAGGTTTATTTGTGGGCTTCCTGCCCACGCTCATTGCGAGTAAAAATGTATTTACCTTGGAATAATGACTGTTCCAGCTTTGTTCATTTTCCAGTTTATTTTATAAAAAATAAAATGCTTATTCATATGACGAATTAGGCTCTAATCACAGCTATGGAACAATGAATAGGATTTCTCTAAGTTCGATCAGGTTTAATTACAGTAGAACTGAAAAAAACTTGCACTATCAAACAATCAGTAAATTCTAGCTACAAAAAAAAATTGAAAATAATATCAACCAGGAATTGTGTACCCTAAACGAAACCGATTTTTTTTTTCAAATTTACTATGATTGAGAATGGCATTCATGCCATGTAGCTTTAATGTGGTTTATTGTGCATCTTTCTTTTTTAGGTTATAAGGTGTGCAGTAAATAAATTATGATGACTAGTAATGTAACGATAAATGATTTAGTTTTTGATAGGGTTGCCAAATGATAGGTCATTAATTACCAAAAAAAGAGTTTTACATTCCGATGAAATGGTAAGGAGGAGGGACCTACCTTCTATGAAAATAAGATTTTAGAATGAAAATGAAATTAGTCAAAATGAATGAGTGAAAATGATTCATTCATAATTCATTCTTTAGAAAATGAATGAGTGAAATTAGATTTTACAATGTGGTGTAAATGGTGAAGGGGAGGGACCCCTTCTATGGGAATTAAATGAATAAAAACCCGTTCTTAAATTTAATTTGTTTCTTCAATAGACATTGCTAGTTGAAAAATTACAATCAGGACTAGTACGCTTACAAAAAAGTAACCCATTTTTAATCAAATGACAAGTCAAAATTTAAGAATTCAACAGGGGATATTTTTTAAAAACCGCCAAAAAAGAGGAGATTTCTTATTTTTCTCTGAAATCCCCCGGAGCCTCATTTTTTGCCTCAAAATCCGGAAATCTCTGAGGATATGAAAACCCCTAGTTTTTGACGTTTGTAATACATCTGATGTCCTCATTTGTTTCTGCAATTAAAAATATTTATTTATGATTAAAAACAAAGCTTACTCACGGCATTGTAGTAGTATCCAGTATTGTAATCATAGTACATGCCACTAGTTGCTTCGTAGACAAACCCTGTCTGACGAACGGCAGATTCTGCAGCTTCTTTGACTTGATCAACAATGCTGCTCTTGCCGGCTCCCACAGACTGTTCCCACACTGATGAAGAGTCAACATCATCCGTCTGAGTTGAAGCATCGCAGAAAGTAACATCTGGTTTCCCCTGTGGAATAAATAGTGAATGGTCAAGAGATATTTCAATTTCTAATTGAATGATTCAATGGTTTTTTTCAATCAAAGTTGACATAAATTACTAATGTTACACAGAATTTTAGCAATACTACATCAAATCAAATCCATGCAAAATTAACAAGAACTTTTAGTTAATCATCATTCAACACTTCATTCTTGAATTAATAATATCAAATAGAGAAAACAGATTCATCAACTTTTTCTCTTGTTGCAAATACAGTTTCTATGAAAAGTCAATAGGATAAAATAATGAATATCCATTAAATACACAATACGCATCTGTTCCAATTTATAGTTATTAATATCAATAATTTACCTTACTGTTTGCATTTTACGACCCATATAGAAGAGTTAAATGGTACCAAATTGTGGATTGTAACATTGAGAACTCACCTGTTTGAGTTTGTCATGAAGAGTAATAATTATTCTTCTTTGTCTTATCACACAATCTTGAAGCCTTCTGATGTAAACCAAAACTTCAGGGAGATCAGTTAGAGCACTTTCGAAAGATTGGCCTACATCTTGTTGAAATAGATTGTTATCCTCTTCATTTTCCAAATTTATTTCGTTCTCAGTTTCACACATATTATGAACGAAATTCCTTAATCATGTCACCATAGTATAATAATCAATCACTCTTTATACATAAATAAATACGTAGAACATTTATCAGCACTACAGAAATCTCACACACAAAATACAAATGTATTTGTACAGTGTGAGTGTGAGCAATGTAGACTGCAATGTTTATGAGTTTCAAATCTCTAGCTAGGTTAGGAAATTCTACCTAGATGGAAACTCGATAATGTTGAATGTCGATTTGAAGTATCGATACTTTCATATTCTCGATGTTTCAAGGCTAAAAGTCTCTTTATCAAATCAAATAATGTAGAAAAATCAAGAATTTGAAGTTATGAAACAAAAATATATATCTTTTTTCAGTTAATAAGAAATTATTTATGTTTTAAAATTCACAAAAAAACACATTCATATAGATCAGGTTTCCAGGGCTACTAACAACCCTGAAGGCGGTATATTTAAATTGATCGCTTAAACTCCGACAAGACAATCATATTTATTATTTTATTTGACATGCGTACATATGAGAGCACAAGGAAACCCCATGCTTGCCCTCTTAACACAAAAATGTAACTATAATATATGTGGGGAAAAATATAAACAGAAGTCATATACATTAGAGAAAAAATTTTAAAAATGAATTGGAAAAATAACAATGATTATATATAAGGTGATGATGATGATGATCAAAGATAGAATATATTATATATAAAGACGAAGAAGGTGATGGTGGTAGCTTTACAAATAGCTTGAGCACTTTTCGATTTTAAAAAGAACGTCTCATGAACAAGCATTGATGAGGAATTGAATCTAACATTGGCCTTCTAGCTTTTCTATCTGAATCACACAATTGCACTCCTCTTTTCAGCTTATTCTTGAGTCTCTGTGCTCTTTACAGCGGTGATATGTAATTATGAACAGATCTGCACCTACAGGCAGAAAACAAGTTTGTGTTTCTTGCCTTGAACGTAGGCACATGGAAGTTGAGCATAGAAAGCAACACAGGTGAATGAATCACTCAATCGAGCAATGCCCAAATGAAAAGCACTGATGCCCTACTGTCTTGACGCCTTTTCAGGGAGTCCATCTGACAAATTAATGGCTCCTAATATACCTGAAAGCAACCCAAGAGGACACGTTCTTCCAAATTTTTTGAACTATAAAAACCGAAGCAGTTTGTTTTTTACTTTTTCTATTGCCCGAATATCCTGATCTGTGTGAGGATTCCAAATCATTGAGCCATATTCTAGCACACTCCTCACAAGGGACTGATAAACATAAACTATTGCATCAGTGTTGCTGAAGTCAGCAGAATTTCTCAAGACAAACCCCAGCAACTTGTTTGCTCTACTTGCAACAATGTGAGAAGCAAATGACAGTGAACCTTCAAATGCAATCCTCAAGTCCTTTCAAAAGCTGACCCTCTCCAAAACTTGACCATCAATTTGGTAAGGGTAAGCACATGGTTTACGCTTTTTTGAGTAAGTAATACAGCACTTACATTGACTTTAATCTCAAGTCTATTTGCAAGACACCATGATGACACCTGGTCAATATCCAACTGCAATTGAAAGTGTAGGCTAAGAAGCTCTCAATAAATTTTAATATCATCAGCAAAAATCAAACATTTTGAAGTTAGCTGGAGAGAAATCTCATTCATAATCATTATAAAACTTGACTTATGGTGTAGAGAATTATACTTACTATTATTACTGTTTAAATTATTGATTGGTTCATACAACATAATAACAATATAAGATTGTCGAACAGCGGCCAAGAGTGATAAAATATGTTGCATTGGGTTTGGTGGTAATCATTTGGATTTTTTATCCAAGTAAATAAATAGAAAATGTAAATTTGACAATAATATTTATGATTTTCCAGTGATGTAATTATTGAGTATATTGTTTAAATATATAAGATAAAAATAAATTAAAAACATTAATTTGTAGTCATTTTTATTTTCTGCGGCCAAATCAATCACGTCCTCTAACATTGATCCTGCCTTCTTCAAAATCATGAGCCCCATATGAAGTTATGAAGTACATAATTAGGTGACCCGGTGCGCCAACTCTATTTCTATCCTAAAAATATGATGTTTTAGGGATAGAATGAATGATAATATTATTTATAATTCAAATAAAACAGTAATGAAAATAAAAATATTGTTTTAATCTGCATTTACCAGGTCCAACACTAATGAATTTCGCCTTTCTCAAAAACATGAATCAGTGAAGAAGGGGTAATAATCCATTACAATCGATGGGCAGATAGACTGTATAAAATGTTTGATTGTAATAAATACGACAGTTCATGCATCTGTAGAAGAACTGTTTCACCAAAACCCCAAACTAATGTGATGTTTCAGTGATGAAATTAAGCAGGATTGGTACAGACTCTCATTGCTGAGACCACTTCTATACCAGGTTCACCACTCTATGAATCTAGCGTTCTATATAATAATGAACCAGGGCATAATCGGAGGGTATAGTCAATTAGTACCAATAATGATAATAATAATAATCACAGTGAAAATCATAGTTATATTAAATAGAAATACAGTGTCAGTTTTGATGAGATTACTCCTCAAGTATTTCGTCATGGAAAACATCACAGATTTTGACACCAGCCCCACTTTCACTTTTCACCTTATTCTAGTCACAGTACTGTGTTTGGCCACATCTGGCCACAGTACTATGTTTAACCAACCAGTCGCTAGATAACGCCAAGTATCATCATTCTTTTTCCCTACAACTCAAGCATAATCTCTCACACATGTTTTCTGAAGTGACTAACTATATAAGCTGGTCACTTACTCTTATAGTGTGTGGATCATCTGTTTATCAAATTACTGAATCATTGAATTACCACATCAAGTTGGATGGAATCAATTTCACTTTCAATATTTAGAGCTTACTGCTCAGGGTTTCTCAAGGTGCTAGATGTGCTTCTGAGAACCTAATTTTGTGAATACAAACCAGACTTGTATTCTTTTCCCACCCTACAGCAAGCACCTAACCAGGGCTTGATATATCCAGAGCTTAAGTGGGGTCTTGCTTCCAACAGCAGACCTAACTGGGGCTCTGATATACTCAAGCTTAAGCGGGGTCTTGCATTCCCCACTAACAAAGATCAAACATTCTGGATGCCGCGGTCAGCCGACCAGAGGAACCGACACTAAGCTGCTTGCAAGGACACCCAAGCTCTATCTAGCAGCCGAGGCGATATCAATTTTGGCGCCCAACGTGGGGCGATACTACATGGATGTGTAGTGACCCAATTGTCCACTGCAGCAGCTCACTTCATCACTGTTCTGGGGACAGTAGACCCCAGTGGCGCCCAAGACATAAACATGGTTGTGACTAGGAATGAGACAGACACTACTAGACTGCTCCCTGACTAAGTTGCAGCAGGAAGCTCAACAACCACCACTGATCCAGCTGGCCTCCTGACAACACAGGTCCAAGCACAGGTCCACGCTACTTGTTCAACCACAGTTCCTGACACAATCAGTACAATGGCAGACCCAGTCTCTGCCATCTCCATGGCCCAAAACCTGGCCTCCACTACTACAGCAGAAGTACAGCACACACGCTATATGGCACAAGCCCCAACCTACCTGCCGCCCATGAGCAGTTCATCACTCAACCTGGCTGCTCTACTTCCTGAGTTCCATGGACGACTCCATGAGGATCCAACCACATTCATAGAAAAATGTGTAGCTATCCTACAAAATCACCAAGAACCCACCTATTCCTGGCTCCATTTCATACGTGCACAGCTACATGATGATGCTGCTAATTGGTGGCACGAGTATGGAGAATTCATTACTGATTGGAAGCAGCTCCAGGCCCGCCTCCAATCCAAATTTTCAGGAAATCAGAGAATAGCGGAGGCACATAAGGAGTTCTATGGAACCAATCAAAAGAATAACCAACCAGTTGAAAAATTCCTCCGCCAAAAGATTCAACTTCAGAAACGACTTGGGTCAGCCCTAGCAGAAGAAGAGATCATCTCTCTGCTAATCAATCAGCTGACACTTGAACTCAGGATGCTGGTTCGAGCTGCTCGACCAAGAGATCTTGAAGACTTGATCTCATTAGCAAATGAGTTTGAGAATGATCTGAGTCAACGACCTAAGGCAAAGCCACTTGCTCCACCTGCACCACCAGCCAAACATACACTATCAGCTCCAAAGTGTCATTTCTGCCCAGAGTATCACTTCCACCGAGATTGTCCGGTACTGAAGTCAAGGAGGCAGGGAAACGACACAACTGGAGAGAATTAGGCTCCAACTTTCCAGCCAAAGACACAGGAGCCCCACCAAAACTGAAACCAACTTCTAGCACACCACCAGATGTCACTATGAAGCCAACACATTTGCCACTCACCTGTTCACCAATAATCCTCTCCACCCTAAGTGTAGCCACCACAGGAGTCTCAGCAGCCACCAGCCCGGCCACTACTGCCAACAGCCAAGAAGAGCCCAAGGCTACCCAACTCAGTTCAGCTAGTGATCACACAGCCATCACTCCGGCAACTGACCCAGCTCTCTTCAAGGCCACAGTTGTGCAATTGCCCATGCTGCCACCTACACTCCCTGTGAGGCCAACACCTCCTTCACCACTGATAGAAGCAACGCCAGCTACCAAAACAACCATCGCTGTTAATCTCACAGCTGCTCAACTTGGTCCAATAAGTGATCACACAGCCATCACTCCAGCAACTGACCCAGCTCTCTTCAAGGCCCCAGTTGTGCAGTTGCCCATACTGCCACCCACACTTCCTGTGAGGCCTACACCTGCTTCACCAGCGGCCCCTACTCCTGCTTCACCAGCAGAACCACCACCTGATCCACCAGCAGAACATCCACCTGCTCCACCAGTAGCCCCACCTCCAGCAGCCACTGCAGTGACCACTACCCTTGAGGCAACCAGCAACCAACTGTTAGAGGCACTGTCACGAAACCCCACCAGTAACATGGTAGGAGACAAGTGTTATAAATCCAAAAAAGGGATGCCTCCTGAAGACCAACCAAACTTAGTAGAGCCACCCACATTGAACCAGATTGAATCAAGAAACCAACTTCTCAAAGAACTCTCACATGCTCAGGCAGCTCACCGACACCTAGCACACTCAATCCAACAATGGACAGACCTTCAAGCCAAACTGGCCAATGAGAAGACTGACACTAATCAATTCTTTCTGACAAGCTACTGTGTCCACAATCAACTAGTGAAGAAAAGTGTACAGCCACATGACTCTTACTGGCATATGGTTGTACCACCTGCCCTCCGGGAACACATCATGTTTCTCTCTTATGATGATGACTTGGCTGGACACCAAGGAGCTGCCAACCAGACACACAATCTGAGACCTGACCCAGATGCTATCACCACCACCTCCTACCAACTGGGTGACCTTGTGTTGATCCAGAACCACGTTCTTTCAAACAAGGCAAGGAACTTCAACACTGGCCTAGCTCATAGATGGAAAGGCCCATACACCATCACCCGAATCCAAGGAGCCGTTCACTGGGTCAAGGATAACAGTGAAACCATCAAGGTGCACCAAGACAACATGCAGCCAGCACCTACTACTTAGTTTTAAGATTTATTGTTTTTCTAACCTGCTAATTGTTTTTCTACTCATGCCACTTGTAATTTCAAACTTATGCCATTTACTTTGTTAGTATTTTATTTTTACTTTCCAATTCATGCCACTTGTATTGCTCATCAACTTATCAAATCACTCAAACTCTGTATTTTGTTCAATAAAAAACCTAGAATAAGGTTCTCAGAAGCAGGGGGGAATTGACACCAGCCCCACTTTCACTTTTCACCTTATTCTAGTCACAGTACTGTGTTTGGCCACATCTGGCCACAGTACTATGTTTAACCAACCAGTCGCTAGATAACGCCAAGTATCATCATTCTTTTTCACTACAACTCAAGCATAATCTCTCACACATGTTTTCTGAAGAGACTAACTATATAAGCTGGTCACTTACTCTTATAGTGTGTGGATCATCTGTTTATCAAATTACTGAATCATTGAATTACCACATCAAGTTGGATGGAATCAATTTCACTTTCAATATTTAGAGCTTACTGCTCAGGGTTTCTCAAGGTGCTAGATGTGCTTCTGAGAACCTAATTTTGTGAATACAAACCAGACTTGTATTCTTTTCCCACCCTACAGCAAGCACCTAACCCGGGCTTGATATATCCAGAGCTTAAGTGGGGTCTTGCTTCCAACAGCAGACCTAACTGGGGCTCTGATATACTCAAGCTTAAGCGGGGTCTTGCATTCCCCACTAACAAAGATCAAACATTCTGGATGCCGCGGTCAGCCGACCAGAGGAACCGACACTAAGCTGCTTGCAAGGACACCCAAGCTCTATCTAGCAGCCGAGGCGATATCAATTTTATCAGATTTGTTTGAAAAATATTTAGTGCCTCTTATTACAGAACTACTAAAATTGAGAGCCTATCTAGTTGGATGTCTAATATAGGCCTGCAGGACCTCTAGGACACCAATCGGCTACACAACAGTTCATCATTGCAGCACTAAGCAATTATCAATAAATTGCAGAAATTATCCTGGATTCCTACAAATTACTGCAACCTGTCCTGACCCAGGATAATGTTTGTCAGATATTTTTGGGAGGTGAATGTAAAGGAAAAATCCTGCTTATCGGAAGGCAGATGATGAATTTCTCATTCCTTCAAATTCATTACCCACGCACAGGTCTCATACCTATGTGGGCTTCATCCTCCAAAAAAATGTAAGTTATTAATCCGTAATGAAGTTCCTGAAAAGCAAACCAGTAACATAATAACCATTAATAAATGAATTACTTGTGAGAAAAATTGTAAATTGGTGGTTCTCTTCATTCTATTTAGCCTAATTTTCTGGTAAACATTTTCCCATCATCAGCCAATTGCGTTCCTAAATATACATACTGTACTGTTCCACCTGTTCCATAGCGTAACTGCCACACATGATTCCAATATCGTGGTATCTCTTCTTCATTATCTTTACTTCCATACTACATCTTCTTCGTTCCTCTTCGTCTCTTCTTTGTTCCCATCACTCAACTATAACATCTTGCAAAGTTCCAGTGGAATCTACTTAAAAAAATAACAACAGTAGAAATGAGGAAATCAATAGGCTGATGGGTAGAGATAGGATGAAAAGTAGGCCTAACTTGTCTTATGTTATTATTTGAGTATTTGGTCTTGAGCAACGCGACAAAAATTAAAGAGTGGTACAAATACGAAACCTGCTACAGGGCGCAAAAGTTTAGTTACGCCACTGAATCTTGATGGATGGAGTCTTCTTGCTTGCTCCTCCTTAACATCTCCTTATTTGTTCCCAGGTATTTATCTATTTCTGATGATAATTTGTGATTACACAAGTCTTGGTAGTTGAAAATCTTGACTTGCCGACTACGGAAATACTTCAATGCACTTAGTTCAAACAATGAAACCCAAAATTCCAGTTGTAATTATTGCATAAATTATTTCGATCGATCCAAAAGTTTTCCTCTTTCATATAATACGGTAGTGAAATGAAAATCACAATAAAGGTTTAAATACCTGCATTTTGGTATCTAATTGGATACCAAAACGCAGGTATTTAAACCTTTATTTATATTTACTGGTATCCGGAGGCTAAAGAATTAAATTTGCAAATCACAAATCAATCCTCTTTCTTGAATATGTGACGTCAAGCCAAAACCAAGATTAAAATGTTAACTTCAGAGTGTTTGAAGAATCAAAATCCAGAGCACCCAATACAGGACATTAAATCACCTTACCAGAGTATCAAAACCATCAAAATCTGCTCCATGACATCATTTTCATGAAAAACATGGTAAATTGAGATATTCCTTTGATTACATTAGTTGATCAGCATGCTATCAAGGGAAATATTTCTGAAATGAACTAACATCGTAACTCTTCAGTGGCAATAATACAATTTAATGAGAAGAGGAAATTACATACAAATGTGTAAAATATACAGCAGGTGAAATACGTTGAAATTTCTAGTCAATAAAATAATTTTGGTAACTTTGAGATAAATTCTCCTTGTGATTTGCAAATAATATGAATTTAAAACTAAAGGAATACAACACATTAGATATTTTTATATTGATTACAATGCAGAAGAGGAGAGTAATATGGAAGGGAATGTCGATTGATGTTGGAAAAATGTTGAGAATACTGTAATAATTGATGGGGGATTAAAATGATAAGATTATTCCCAGGTTGATACAATTTTTAATATCGTTCACTGATTAGATCCATGGTGTGAATAAAGTTTAGTTGGCTGAGTATTTCATATTTTTGACTCGGCGTTTGGGAATAAATTGGCTAGCAAAAGACTCTGTTCTCTGCTGTAAAATCACTTTCTGGTGGTTCGAACCCACCTAAAACTGTAGACCTATGTGGGCTCATCCTTCAAAAAAAACTTGTTATTTCATGTGAATAAAAATTGAGTTAATAACAGCTATTTCTCACGTCTTAGAATTGGACTTCCGTCGAATCCAGTCACTCAGTCAGACTCGGCGCTTAGGATTCTTGTTGATGTGAATAAAAATTGAGTCAATCACAGTTATTTCTCACGCCTTTCTATCAGACTCCCATCAACTCCAGTCACTCAACAGAGTCCACGCTCCCAAATCAATGGACATTATTCACACCACCCATTGATCAGAATCAGGATGATAAAAGGGAGATCAATAGTAAAAAAATGTAAACTTGTAATTAAATACCCAACGTCGGGGGAATACAAGGTTGAGAATATTTCCAATTTCATTATAAGTGAATGTTATGCAGCAGATAAGCATAGAACTTTGTGTGAGAGGCAGTTGATAAGGATTATATGTACATGTGGACTGATCCACAAAAAATATCAGGTGATTGGGTGTATCTGGAAATCCTCACCATTCAGGTTAGATGAAACAAAATTCAAGCATACAGAGTAATCAATCTTAGAATTGTTTTTCATACAAACTATAGTAATTCTACATATAAACACATAAGTTTTATTTGTAAATTTATTCTCATCTATTTCTATTACATGTGAACAACACTCAATGAAGAAATCGGTGAGGATCGATAGAGCACTCCCAGTCAATCACATCGTTCCACGCACAAACACCCTTTTTAAAAATTTATAATCAACGACAGTCCGAGCTAGAACTCGCCTTACTTTGTATTCAAACACGACACTATTTATTTATAATTAACAACAGATTATAATAATTCATTCGCCGATGAATAAAATTGTCCATTTTGGACTACAAGATGCACCCGCTCAACTGATGCAGGTGACGGAGGAAAAAGGGTTCTAAAGCAATCGAGCGGACAACAATAGATGCTTCTATAGATGTTGCACGCTAATAATCATACAAACAACAAAAAATCTTCTTTGGTCATCTGATTCCACGGGCCACGTGGAGTCCTGTCCACAAATTAAGTTATAGTAGTAGCAATATTATAATAATCATCATTACCTATATTCAATAACCATGGTCTTATTATGACTTTAGCACTATTTGACTAGATTGACAACAACATATTCTTTTATCGCGTTTAAATAGTAATACATTGTTAAATTTTTACCATTGATCTGCCATTAACAAACTTAAACAATTTCAACAATTGAAGATATACAAGCATTACAATAATTGAGACTAGGCTAATGATCGAACAGTCACTTTTCAATTTAATTATGCAGTTGACACACCAAAATACTTGGAATATTTCAAGGTCTTATCTAGAAAGATTGTTTCCTCGATTAATGTTATTTTATTTTAAATACTTTTACAGACCAAGATATAAAAAATGAGCTGATTCTGATAAAGCCCACTTTCATAATGCATGTAGTTATGTAATTCGAGTGGGGATATCAAAAAAATATTATTATTTCATTTCAGGGTCGAAGTACAAGGGAACAGTCTCCCAGCATTCTTAGTGATCTTCAAGAAAGCCTTTCTTTCATCATCCTAAAATTGCTTTCTAGCATTCTTTTGAAAACTCACGAGACATTCCCGTATGGTTTGTGAAAATACAAAAAAAAAAGCGTTTAGAACTTCCAACTTGAACATATTTTGATTTTTGGTCTTCCAAAAACCGTAGGTTTATAAAAGCCAATATGAGGTTTATAAAACCAATATGAGAAGATCCAAAAATTAAACGAGTATATGCACCAGTAGACAATATCCAAACGCTGTATGCTCCAATAGACCAGTAAATCTCGAAAAGTACATTATTTCACTAATTTATCCAATAATTCCAATGCTACTACAGATGCATTTCAATAATAGATCGTATAATTATATTGTGATACTTTTTTAAGAGATTTTCAATTCCAAATTCAATTCTATAAGAAAGAGCAACTTCAGAGTCTGAAAGTCAGATTTAAAACAAAACCTAAAACTTGTTACGCAATACTTTTAGATTCATTTATACAATTTTTCAAATATTTAACAATTATATTACTTTTACTTACCTAATAAATACAAAAATTCCACTCATCTCACTAAGAACTATGTAATAATAATATAGTAAATGGATGAGACCATAAGATTAGAACAGTTGATATCTGATCAAAAGCAAGGTACAGATTGTTGCAAAAGACATTAGATGCGCACGCAATGCCGTAGCAAATAGCAGTGATCATGCATTCCTACCCTTCTCATTCGTTAATACTCAGAAATATATGCATAATAATGCTCATAACCTACACTCCCTATTTTACAGAGACTATTCCTCTTTTTTTCTCCTGGACTGTCTCAAGTCTTGTGCAACAAACTATAGATTCACGTAAACTTCCTTTCTCTTACATCAATTAACCCCTTATTGTTATTATTTACAGCTGTTTTCAATTTTGGAAAAAATATTATTGATATGGCACGTCTCACAATTTGACGCATGAAATTCCAACAAGTGAGAAGTGTCAGACAAGAAAATCCAACTCGGAAACATAATATACAACACAAAATCACTAGAAATGCAAATCAAAGGAATGTTTCTCACATAAGCTTCAATTGAAATACATATAGTTCCTGGCTGATATAATACTTTAGTGTACGAATGTTTCTGGTTAGCTTAGTGGACAAGTCCAAAAAGGCTCAGCTGTAAAGCGATTATTTGAAATAAATTATAAAAGTCAATAGAAAATTAATTCCCATTACAGTCTTCCGACTCTATATTATATCAATCGCAACGTGATCGATCAGACAATAATATTATATTTTTATAAAAAGCTAGTAAAATAAGCATTTTCAACAACAACTCATATATCTATATTTATTTATTATATTCACACAATCGTTGCCAGTCAAAGCACAGGCACGACCTTTTAAATACTCTTTTGGAGTAAAAATCAATCTTCGAATTGTACAAATATTAAAATGGAACAATTTCCTAATAAAGAGTACAGAAAAGTCGCAGGGTGTACCGAACTGTTTCTTGGAAAACTCTTAGATTTCATACTCAAGAAATGCAACATTATTATCATCATCATGATTAATCAATAAATATTATTTTATCATTATTCAATTGGCAGTTATCATGGGGAATTTAGCTAAATAATGTTGATTCTAAACAATTCAACGCCTACACATCTATTTAGAACTTGCTCAACTATATTAAAAAAGGAAAAAACAATGGAAATTATGCACGTTATCATATTTTAAAACTTTCAGCTTATATACTGAATGTGAATGCTATATGAAATGTTGTTTTGCCTCTAACACACAGTTTCCTATAATTCCTCATCGTTATCTAAATCCAAGGCCAAATGCTGTACATTGTTAGAATCGATTGAAGCCAACAGTTTTTGAAGATCTTTCGTTCAATAAAATTTTCACTTCACTCATGAGTAATCAATCTATTTTACAACCAATTCATTAATATATTTGCTTACAGGCAATCAATTACCAAAGAATATATTTTTTCTTTGAATGCTTCATCACTAGGCTAATACATTCCCATCTTCAAGTGCAGCTTAAAGTTTCATTCCTCAATCCCCGCTAGTATCACGTCCTTAATATCTTTTTGAACCAATTAATATCAAACAGCAAAATCAGGAAGTCAAATCAACACAGCCATTCAGACAAAAGTTTTCGTAAAAGTTTACAGGTTTCGGCAGTAAATGGTTTGATCGTAAAGGCTGGAGAAAAACAATTGAAATTTACAGATCTGTTATAAAAATTATACAATGTTGCGTTTAGATTATAATATGCTTACTGATATCAATTATTTTCAATGGTAAAATTACAATAACACTGAATTCATTACTTTCATATAAGATAATTATCATTATTATTTGAATCTTTAATGACGTTTATAAATTTACTATTCACACAGCTGCAAAAAATTATCACCTTCAAATTAATATCTTCACAAAAATTCGCTTGTCTATTTTACCATAATATTATTGGTATTTCACTGAAATATACAATCGTTACACAATTTCACACACATAATTTCAATATAATAGGGTTTCAATAGATTATTTATATATGTTTATGTATGTATATTTATATATATATAATATGTACAGAAATATTTTTAAATTAATGGAATTACATATACTATAGTTTCTCATGATCCCACTGGTCAACGGATTTGTAAGTCTTAAATTTGTAATGTATTATTTCTATTGATATTTAAATATCTCGATAATAAAAATAATATTACATTTATAGTAACTCATCTATTAGAATAGCTAACTACTTCATAATTTTTAAGTTCATCTGCATCATATTTTCTCGATTTATTCCAAAATATTATCAAGTTTAAGTGTTCCTCATTTGAAATTAACAGACGAATGGAACTTGATATTGTAAAGAAGCGATTGGAATTGTTCTGTTTCACCGGGAAACTAATGGATATTGATGTTAGAATTTTTGTAGCTGTGCAAACAGTTTCAAACAAATCATTTTTATCATTTTCAATTAAAATTGTATGGTCAGAGTCCTCTATACAATACGTTGACAACAGTTTAATGTCCTGAAAGTTGACTAAATTATTTCACCCGATCATCTTCCAAGCACTGAATGTTATTTTGTAAATCTAGTGATGTACATATTTCATATGTAAATTTAAGCAAACTAGGTACGGAATTTGAAACAATATCATCTGTATCACTTATCCTCTATTTACACAACATCTTTTGGGAAAAATCAAATGAACAATATGCTAAACTAAAGTTTTGAAACATAAAGTTCACGAACATTATGATATTAAAGCATATAAAATGTACAAACACTCACTTAAACGGATACGGGCCAATAGAATAACATAAAGTGCTTGTCCAATGAGTTATGATGCACTATTATAGAAACTTAATAAAGGCCACAGCCTCTTAGATTGTTTGCTATTATGACGTCAGTGACAGCGTCGAATACAAACTGTATGTTGTTGGTATCTGTGGCACAAGTCATGTGACAGTAGATCTCTTTGGTAGTCGATTTGTTCTTAGCTTCAAACTGCGCTTGAATGTATGCTGCTGCTTCGCCGTACTCTTGAGCTCCTGCAAATTAAACAAAATAATAATGATCAAAAACAAAAAGAAAAGGATGTGATAGCAGGTCAAGGATATTAAAAACAAGGTTGTTCCGTTTTTTGAGAACTGGAAAAATTAAGGGGTTATGACGTAGTTCAGTTCAGTAGCATTGAACTTGTTAATAGAAACAAGGCTGTTCCATAATAACTCGCTCAAATTAGCAAAATAGAAAAGACATGAAGTCACTCTGTCCAGAATTACCATAGCTTGCAAAGTTTAGCTCTATTTGTACACTTTGTCAATGATATGGGTTATTTAATGCTATTGAACTAAAAAACATCATAACCCCACCATTTTTCTATTTCTCAAAAAATGGATCAACCTTGTTTTTATTAACCTGGGTAGCAGGTATCTGTTCAGTCAGATAAAGATAAGCTACGAACCCTTGTAAGGGCGACCGATCGATTGGACAGCAAAAAAGACTTTGTTCTCTAATGTAGAATCAATTCCCAGTGGTTCGGAAACCACCTAAACCTGTAGGTCCAACTCATTAATCACCATCATCCAACTCATACTCACGCACAGGTCACAAACCTATGTGGGCTTCATCCTCGTAAACTTTAGGCTACTCCCTTTCAATGATAAAAATCATTGTTCCAGTGATTTGAGTAATTATTTCATTAATTAATAATTATTTGGTTTTGATTCCAAACCACCTAGTGATGAGGAAGAGGCAATATATAGTCTAGCTTCGCTAGGTCATAACCAATCGCACACACTAAGTGATGGTCTTCTACATTGTCTTCTTTAATACTATTATCAATAGACTACCAATACTAGAAATATTGCAATTATTTATCCATTCTGTGGATAAATTCGCAATATTTTGTGAGTGATATGCGTTGCATTGCTGAGTTAATATTTTATTCATTTAAAAAAATAATATTGAGTTACAGTAAGCAGGCCTATTTAATATAACTGCATGTCTGGAAGAATTGATTTCAATTTTTTCAAATTCTCCGCGGCTAGAGTGGGGCACTATTTTAAACTTAGTTGCAACAACTGCCAACAAGAAAATATGGTAGGCAATGAAGAATTATACAAAAATGTGTTGAAATTAAAACTTAACCCTGTTATTACATAATTATCATAATATCACTTTTGATCAGAACTAAAATGTGACAAGATAATTTTTTTCGGAGGATGAAGCCCAGATTCAAGGTTATTAGAAACGTGGGCTATTTATTTTATTGCGTATTTAAAGTTATTAGAAACGTGGGCTATACGTGGGCATTATTTTTTTGTGGGCTATAAGTTGGATGATATAGTGATTGATACGTTGGTGCAACAGTTTTAGGTGGGATCCGAACCACCGGGGGAAGTGATTTTAAAGCAGAGAACAGTCTTTTTTGCTGGCCAAATCAATCGGTCACACTTATAAAGAGGGTCAGTAGTTCATAGATTATTTTTATCTGTCTGAATACCTGCTACGTATCGTAAAAAATAATTATAATTATTTTTCTTAATTACTTTATACTTTCCTAAAACTATCAATTTGACATTAAGTTTTGATAAATATTTTTATTGAGATTTTAAAGTTTTTCCTCTCTTCCAGACTTTTCGGTTAATTCTGTACATTTTAATACGTTCCTATTTTGTAAGAGATCTTAACTATCTTTCTTAATCATCCTTTCCCTGGGTTTCCAAATCGCAGATTCGGGCTAAATGGAGACAGTGCCGAAACACACTACAATTGATTCATCCGATATAGGTTCCTGTACCAAAAGCATCAATTGTAGTGAGTTCCAGCCATGTCCGCTGTCCATTTAGTCCGAATCTGCGAGTTGGAAATCGAGGTTTTAGAAGTACTGTAGTATAGAAATATTTAATAACAAGTTAAAGAAAGACAAACATAATGGATAAGAATCATGCTATAAAATACTTGCCTGCGTATTCTGGAAAACATATAGTGAGAGGCGACTTCTTGATTTTCTCTTCGAATAAATCTTTCTTGTTGAGGAAAAGAATTATCGAAGTATCCGTGAACCATTTGTTATTGCAAATCGAATCGAAAAGTTTTAAACTTTCTTGCATACGGTTCTGTAAAAAAAATACACACATATTAGAGTTATTATATTTTAACGGGAAAATAAACACCAAAAGTATTAATTAATAACAGAATATGGACTAACAAGCAAGAAAACTCACTAATACTAGAGATACTGGAGGGTTGCATTTCACTTCTAAAGAGAAGCTTCATCAGTCTGCCGTCAGGGGTCATGGTTTGCTGAGATTAGGATGAGCGGCCATTATATAATATTGAAAATTACGTTGTATTAAAATTATTTTGTTATGACCAAAAACATCAATTCTAACCTCATCAAAACATGAAACCTGGCGGGAGGCTGGTAAAGCTTCTTTTTAGAAGTGAAATTCATCCCTTCAGTATCACCATTAGTAAGTGAGAACCATATATTAAATATAAATAAGATTCCTGGATTTCTTGTTCCATGACGATCTGCATTGCTAATATTAACTTTTCATGTGAAATTTAACGACTTGCAGTCAACCTATTTAAGGTGAGTTTGCCAATTAGGTCGTGTTTGTAGCCGTTTTCTTGTGCTACGTATTTTATTGTATTTAGTTCAGTGTGGTAATTGTCGGTGGATAGCGGTGTGTTGTTGAGTCTGTGTAGCATTGACCTGAATGCTGAGTGTTTGTGTTGTGTTGGATGATTGGAGGTGCTCATAGATTCGAAAGTACTCGGCCAGATTAGCACAAGAAAACGGCTACAAACACGACCTAATTGACAAAATCAATCATAAAATAAGAAACAAAAAACAAAACACCAACACCACTGACAAAAAATACATCACAATGACATACATTAATCCACAATCACACAGACTAGCAAAAATCTTCAAAAAAGCCGGCCACACCATCTCATTCAGAACAAAAAACAAAATAAAATATGCACTTACACTCAAAACCACACTGAACACAAACAAATACGATCTCCCAGGGATCTACAAACTGAACTGCTCTGATTGTAACAAATTCTACATAGGACAAACAGGCCGCACATTCAAACAACGTTACAAGGAACATTTTCAAGCCCTGACATCAAAAGCTGAATCGAATTTTGCCGACCATATTATTCAAACTGGACACACTTTTACTAACATCAGTACCAACCTACACATTCTACACATAAAATCTAAAGGACACGAACTCAACACCTTGGAACAATTTGAAATATACAAACACACCACACACAATAAACAAAACATTCTCAATGAACAACTAAATTTTAAATCTCAAACTTTTTGATCACATTTTACAAAAACCACAACACTTCTAACCAAAAAACTGACATGATCTAGGAACCCACGCCTCTGAAGATGGATCTCATAGATTCGAAAGTACTCGGCCAGATTAAGTGAGTTATTATACTTATTCTTACCAAATATTTGACTGCAAGTCGTTAAATTTCACATGAAAAGTTAATAAATAAGATGTCAGTTTTGATATTAGATTGCTCATCAAGTATTTCGTAATGGAAAACATCACAGAAGAAAATATGAATTCACAAAGGTAAAAAGCTTTATGTCATTTGATGAATATTTATTTATTTATTTATTATTTATATTAATTCTAATTGGTAAAATTTGTATTTTAACTATTCATAATATGTAGAAACTTGCTGTGCAGGAAGAACCACACAGTTTGAAACGCGTCCGCCGCTTCTCAAAAAGGTCAGTTCTGCACAGCAAAATTCTGCATAAATATTAATAGTTATACTGCAGTTCACGAAAATGGATATTCACAACAATAATTGTATTTCAACTAATACTTCATTAATATTATTTATTTTTGGCTAAGGTTGGTGGTAGAGAAGACTTCATAGTTCCTTGATTTGTTGTTCCATGACGAACTGCGTTGTTATTATTGTAGCGAATATGAAATTGAAGTGAATGGAGAGGAAGAAGGCACAGTGGTTCTTGGCGTTATCTGCTATGTAAATGTTTACTTTTGAGCAATTAATTATTCTGCTTTTGACACTTTTATGGTGTTTACTTGGTAATTAGTAGAATGTTCTATTTGTTTGATTAGAAATTAATGGAGTCTTATCGAATATAGTAGAAAGTTCCAGTTTCCTTGATTTATTTATTCAAATGATGATAGAAAAATGTAGAAATTGCTCGATTGTTGAAAAACCTATTTAAGGCGAACGCATTTGTAAATAAGTTCAGTCTTGTTTGAGATGTCGTGATAAACAAGTGTGACAGTTAAGTAGTTCAGTTATTGTTCTACGTTGATAAGTGGCAGTAGTGACAGTTCCCATTAATACAGACAGTACAATCCCGTTGGCGCTATTACAAACCATCTAAGGAACTTTTATTGTCTGTAGTGATAATTTTCTTGACAGTTCAATAGTGATAATTCTTTTACCTATTACATGTGCTACGTAAGTTAATTGTTCTTCCTCGACGATTATTTTCGAATATTATTGGACAGTTTATTGTACAGTTATTATTTAATATTAGATCGGCCTTTTGACATTTAGTGATTGATTTTCGTTCAGTTTATTGAAAACTCATCATCAGTTGAACAATATCGTGTTATCTGTTTTTAATTGCTTATTTTTTTTCTGTAAGACATTACTGAACAGTGAGTGTTGTGATTATTTGTGTAAATAAAGTGCGAGTGATAAATTTAAGTGTTGCCAGCGTTATTTTAGACATAGAACCCGTAACAATATCAACATGTTACGTGCAAGTCGTTGAATCGACTTCATATGTCTTGAGTCTTAACTCCGCCTAATAAAGATTATTTCATTATCTCAATAATAATTATCCAAGAAATTTTCTTTTTTTAATTAGATTAATACCATGCTGTATTATATTGGTCATTGGGAAGTGATAGGCGAGTGCCGTAGCAGGTGTCTGTTCTATCAGAGATAAGCTACAAAACTCCTGGGCCATATTTGAAAGAATGGCCAACAAAACATACTCTGTTCTCTGCTGTGAAATCACTTCCTGGTGGTTCAGAACCCACCTAAAACTTTTTTTAGAAGGATGACGCCCACATAGGTCTGAGACCTGTGCGTGGGTAATGAGTTGGATGATGATGATGATTGATGAGTTGGACCTACAGTTTTATGTGGGTTCCGAACCACCGGAAAGTGATTTTACAGCAGAGAACAGAGTCATTTTTGCTGGCCAATCCAATCGGTCACCGTTACAAAGTGCCGCCGGAGTTTCGTAGCTTATCTCTGATTGAACAGATACCTGCTACGGCACTCGGCTATCACTACCCTACAAAACTGTAGGTCCAACTCATCAATCACCATCATCCAATTCATTACCCACGCACAGGTCTCAGACCTATGTGGGCTTCATCCTCCAAAAAGAAAAGAAAAAAGAAAGAGTAAAAAATTCAGCAGAATAGATATTACTACTCAATTTATTGTACTTGGATGTTTTATCAGCACTTCTACTTATAAAGTGCATCGTTATCTCTTTAAGATGTTATTAGTAGTATTAGTACCATATTCATATTTATATGACAGACTATTCAAACTTTCAAGAGTAAATTGATGTGCATTTTTTTAGTTTTAGCGTGTAGCCTATTGAACGAGAAAACTTGTATAGCATATTTAGAGTGCTATAAACCGCATCAGTGATTAAGGTCATTTAATATTAAGGTAATATAAAGAAATGTAGTAGATATTAAACTGTCATGGTCCATATATGTTGCCATATGGTAACATATGATTAAATTACATTAGATTTGCATTTTTCATAGTTATGGTTTAGTTGAGTTTGGTTAACCTACCCATCATGGTCCATATATGCTACCATATGGTAATATATGGTTAAATTACTACATTTGCATGTTTCATAGTTGTGGTTTAGTTGATTTTGGTTAACCTACCCATCATGGTCCATATATGTTACCATATGGTAACATATGGTTAAATTACATTACATTTGCATGTTTCATAGTTATGGTTTAGTTGAGTTTGGTTAACCTACCCTACCTAGTGTATGGAAAAAAATGGGAATTCATAGTGATTTATCTTACAACAAATGAGTTATTCAAGAATATAATATAATTTTTATAATTTGTTTTAAATGGTTTGTATTTAGCATTCACATTGGAGAAAACTGAAGCCAAATCTTCCGCCCAGTAGCATAACTACGGAGGGGGATCAGGTGGATAGATGCCCCCTCCAGAGACCCAAAGACAAAAGGAATTTGAGATTTTAACAAGTCTTGAGCGACAATTTTTGATAAGAGTCAAAAAATATGTCTGGGGTCGCTAAAAATGTGGGCTCTAATAGGGATTATTTTTTAAAAGTTTCTGGGGAGTCCCCACAACCACCCTTTCAAAAGAAATGTTCAAATACAGTATACTTTACGGTACCCTAATCAGGTAAAGTGAGGATCAAAAATAGCAGAGTAAAAATAGTTTCAAGTAGGCCTGGTTTAGGGCTGTATTTTTGAATGTTCTTCAGTTTCTCTTGACTTGAGGGACTCTTAAAAATAAATAAATATATATATAAAAAATAAATAAATATAGGCATTTCAAGAGTCCCTTGAGTCAAGAGACACTAAAGGAGCGTTCATGAATACGGGCATTAAAGTTTGTCTACTTGAACAGTGAATTTTTAGCATAAGAATCCAGAGCTCCTTTTGACAAAAAAAAAAACTAGATGACTTAGACACAATGTTGATTGAAATATTGTTAAAATAGATGTCTAGAATAGTTTAAAATGTGGTTTTAGAAGGATTATTTTTCAAAAATTTGCCGGGGAGTGCCTCTGAAAGAGCTATATATAATCATCAAAAGAGCTATCTATATCTTGAGCTATATAATCATAATTTATTAATTTCTATCCACTTGTCAGTTTGATAAATTGTCAGGTCCTTCAAACCAACTTGTATATAATCATATTGAATTATTATTGTTAGAGAGCCCCTCCTTCTCTTCCTGTGGTGTACGGTACTATATTATGCTTCGAGCATAATATTATTGGTAATCAACTCCCCCCCCCCCCTCCCCACCGTAACCCACTAGTTACGTCACTGCTTCCACCTAAATAAATTATTCTTGTTTGAATAAAGTCAGGGATCTGCTGCATAGAAATATGGTGTGTTACTTGATATCTAAAATTTCTAACAGAATACTATTTTCATTTTCCATTTCACTTGACATTACGGTACCGGCAAGCTATTTCATCCAGGGAATCCAGCATCTTAATTTATTATTCACGTTCTCACATTGCCTTTGGTTTCTGCCTGTTGCCGCGCTAGAGGTTGAGGTAATAGTCAATAGATGGCAGCACCATCTGTTTCCATGGCGACGTGAGAGAGGTGATCGATATAACAGACACTCGACAAGATTCCAGATAAAATTGTCATCTTCCACATTAAATCTGGTTGTTTACCAACGAACATTGTATTGGTTCATTGTTTTATGATTGAATAAAAAACAACAATGCCATTAGGCTTCACTCCTTCAATTCTATGTTGACTTATTCCATAAATTCACCATCATTTTCCAATTTTTCAATTTTGAAGCGAGAAAGTAAGATAACTTATGTATTCTTTCAGTCATTTAAAACACAAACATTTTAATACTTAATTATTATTTTCCTTTTTTTATTGCCATGGACTAGGCCTAGAAATCTGTCAAGCTGGCTAAGTTGGCAAGGACATGACAGAATAATATATTGTTTATTTATTTTATTATTGAGATGATAACTTGAGACTATTCGTTTGTTGGATGTCAAGTACCTTCGGACTATTCTACATGTATCTAATATTACAGATTTTTGCATCCAAAGGTACTCAGTGATTTAAATCTCGAGCACATTAAGAGACTGCACCAGAGACTTGGTGATCTCGCCCATTGTTCCAACCACAACTGGTACTGCCGTCACCTCTTTCAGACACCAAATCTCCCTCACTTGGTCTGTCAAAGCCCTACATTTTGAAAATTATCGGTGTACTTATTTATCATGTTTGAGACCAGTAGAATTTTAACATCTATGAGAAGAGTTGTATCATTCCTTTTCTCTACTACCACAATGTCTGGTCTGTTGCGACTTGCGATCCACTGGCCTGTCTCTGTCTGTCAGGATAGTTCGAACAAAAAAAAAAAGAAAAATAATAATAATTATTATTATTTGTATTGTACTTCTGTTACAAACAATGTAATAATCGCGATTAAGTCTGAAGTGTTATTTGTTTTAAAACAGCCCACTGGCCTACTTTTACTTTTCTGTTATTGAAATACCGTACTTCATTACGAGCAGGGGTTCTCCAAAGTTATTAGAATCTGAATACTACTAACTTCGGGGGTTATTAACCTTTCAGGCTCTGTGCCTCCCTTAGTAGTTTGACATTTGTGACATCTCCCTTTTTCTATAATCACCTTAAGTGGTCAAAACAAACAGTAGAATTTCAATCTGTAACTAAAGCGAGTTACACTTGGGTTAGACTTGCAGGCTTTAAAATTGAATATTTGATCACTTTTTACAAAATGTTACATATTACCTCAAATTTCTTTGTTTTTAACACACACCACACAGTCATACATATAAAATTTAAATTGTTCATAAAATCTTCAAAAGGTAGTTAATGTCACTATCAATCAGTCAATGCTTGAATGTAGACAACAAA
The DNA here is from genome assembly GCA_948455865.1 of Conomelus anceps. Lineage (NCBI taxonomy): Eukaryota > Metazoa > Arthropoda > Insecta > Hemiptera > Delphacidae > Conomelus > Conomelus anceps. The sequence goes on from OX418216.1 coordinate 126,746,093, forward strand.
GACAAAGCAGCTAAGCAAATAACCAACCTAAATGACGGAACTCAATATTGTACCACACAGGAAGGTTTATTGGTCTTTGTTCTTAACTTATTATTGAGTTTATTTTCTCCACAGTTTAGTGCTGTACAATAAAATAATGGTGTTATGAAATATAAAAGCAGCCACGAACCTGGGTTGATTAAAGTTTTTTTTTCTATTCTAAAACACTGACGCCTCCCTTGAAGATTATCTATGGGACCAAACACTCCTAGGTTCAGAACCCTCGATTTAGAACCAATTTGTGATAGCCGTAAGCCGTAGCAGATGTCTGTTAAATCAGCTTGAAATAAGCTACAAACTCCTGGTCCCTCTTTGTAAGGGTGACCGATTAGATTGGCCAGCAAAAAAATGTTCTAGGCTGTAAAATTACTTCCTGGTGGTTCGGAACCCACCTAAAACGGTGGGTCCAACTCATCAATCACCATCATCCAATTCATTACCCACGCACAGGTATAAGACCTGTGTGGGCTTCATCCTTAATTTATTAAAAACAAGAAAATTTGAAGCTGAATGCATTATTCATTTGGTCGTATAGGTACTACTTAGCCTTAGTTAAGTACTTAAAAACAATAAAAATTGTAAATTGAAACGGAATTTCTCTTTGGTATGATTAGAATGGGAATAAACAGTATTTAAATATCTATTTGTTATAAATTATGACAAGATTTCAATTTGAAATAATGTTTGTGATGTTTTTTACGACGAAATACTTGATGAACAATCTAATATCAAAACTAACACAATATTTCTATTGATATTATAATTTTTTCTCACTTATACTGGAGGGGTGCATTTCATTTCTAAGAAGAAGCTTCATCAGCCAATGACATGCAGCCCTCCAGTGTAAGTTCATAAAATCATAATTTAAATAGAAATACAGTGTCAGTTTTGATATTAAATTGTTCAAATAATGTATCTCAAATAAAAATTTCAATTTCATTTAATAATAGTATATATTAATATAATAATTATTTTAATCTCATTAGCAACCTCTAATTTTCAAGTGATTTTCTCCAACACTAAAATAGCAAATAGCCAAGATCCATCACCGATTTGATAGGGCGTTGTCTCCAAGCAATGTTGCAATACTTCTCGTTATTAGGAGCAGTAGACTCTATATTTCCTTGAGCAGAGCCCATGATCTGAAATTGCTTCAATTACTGGGTCTTGTAAGTGAACACGATGTGAGCAATAATTGTCACACATGAGCTTGGCACTAGACACGAGACGACTAAGAGGAGGCACACCTACGTTTGTAATTACTGAATTGGAGGCTACTAGGCAACTGAGGAATGCAATGTAATGAGATTCCTCTCTAACAAATGAGGCGAACGGACTCCTAGTGAATGCTACCATTCCACCTAATTCTACTGAATAGTTTCATCTTCTTGAAAATTAACTGAACAAATTAAAAAAAGGTTATTTCAATCTAATACCAAAACTGACACTGTATTTCTATTAAAATAATGATTTTTTACTTATACTGGAGAGATGCATTTCACTTCTAAAGAGAAGCTTCATCAGCCTGAATGTTATTCCAATGTAATGTAATTTATTATTTGTTAATACTTGATAATACACAGTGATCATTAAGTCACGCACATCAGAAAGTAATCGAATGGTAAAAAAGTTGACCAAATATATTAAATATTGTGACAAAATTAAAATGAATATATTCACAAGCATTGATTATTATTAGTATAATATAAACAAATTACTTGAATTTTTACATAAAATGCTCAAAATTGCTGCCTCGCTAACTACTGAATGCATGCATGTCATGCTTGATTTTCTGCTCTTTAGAAAACGACTTGTTAACAAAACAGTAAACTCAACAAAACTACAGACTTGATGTAGCCAGTATCCATTTCAATGGTGTCTAGATTTTGTTGCCGTCGTTACTAGATGGGGTGCTATCTTGCAGAAGCCATCATAATTAAATCAACAAAACTACTATTTACAGAAATGTTTATTTACATCTTACATGTGCGTGACCTAATGATCACTATACTTATAACATGTGAATAAAATGATTTGACGTCTATATTTTCGGCTCTAGAATCTCAAACAAATATTTTTTCTGAGGATGAAGTCCACATAGGCCTGAGACCTGTGCTTGGGTAAGGAGTTGGATGATGGTGATTGATGAGTTGGATCTACAGTTTTAGGTGGGTTCCAAATCACCGGAAAGTGATTTTACAACAGAGAACATAGTCTTTTTTGCTGTTCGCTTACAAAGAGAGCCCTGGAGCCCGTAGCTCATCTTTATCTGACTTGACTGGACCTGCTATGGCTCAAGGCCACCACTTCCCTACTTCAAAATTATATCCACTTTCTTTGGACTATTGGACTGTTTTAGTGCTTCGTTTCTAAAGTGGACTTCTAAATTAATATTCTTGTTTTGGAAAGAATCAGTAATAGTATTTCAAAGTGAAATTTCCAGTTTAAATAGTAAAAATAGTGTATAATGATCATAAGTATTTTATTATATTGTTAATAACTACTTTTGTTACCTATCTCTGTTTTGTTAATAATACCATGTACTTTTGGGTCCTGATATTTTTAACAGCCTCCAGCCCTTCTGGAGCTATCGCTTTTCAAGTTTTAAGTTCAATTTCTAGTTTCAATTTGAACGTCTACCATTACCATTCCCCAAAGATTATTTGCAACCTTGGGATGAAATATGTTATTAGTATCGTATAAGAATTTTGAATGCAAAAATGTAACAATGAAAAAATTCAAATTTGATTTGAATGTTTTTATGACCAATACAAATTTGAACCATTCATTCATATGTAAAAAATGTATCTCTATCAAAGAACAATGTTCTTGCTTAAATTATTAGAGCATCTATAAAATGAGTTCATCAGGAGATCTGGAGCATCTTTATCTAAGTGTGGTTAATTTTTTAACCCTTTCAAGCCTAATCTTATCTCAAAATAAATTACTATTTTTATATCTTTCGATCGCGGCTGGCATAAAAATAATGTTTGGGAGATAAATGCACCGTTAAATAAGTCATGATTCCACTTCTATACCACTTCTTTAGCCATTACAACCATCGTTTCAATTTTATTGGAGACCACTTCACATTATCTCCTTCATATTTTCAATTCCTATTTTGTTTAACGCTGTTGCTTCAAAATGATACTCATAAAGATTTATCCTTCGGGGTAAAATGATATGAGATGTTTAATTTCAGAAGATAAACAAAAATTAATAGGAATCTGCCATCTGCGTAATAAGACGTGTTTCTGATTAATGATAGCGCGATAACATTTTGAAAGCAACTGGTAAGAAGAACTTCATACTTTGATCACCAAAATTGAAATGAAATTGCTATAAGTAAAGGTATTATATCATAATATGTGGGTAAAATATTTCCACGGCGAATATGTTTTAGCTGAAGAATGCTATCAGAGTGATTCTCAGAGAGATTCATGTAGGCATCATTTCTCCAGGCTTGGAATCCTGTCTCTATCATCTTTACATTTATTCTAATTTGATGCATGCAAAAGAAAACTTTAGAGAAATTTCCTAATTATCAAGAGAATCATACTACAGAGTATACATACAGTACTAGAAATATTCAGTGATCATTATAACACTCTATATTATACTAAAAAAAGTCAGACTTACAAGAAGTACATTTTATACAATAACTACCCCAATCAGAGATCTGCTTTTGAATAATTACAAAAAAGTGATATCTTCTCATTTTCATTTGCTTTGTTTTGCTAACTCTTTGTATACAATTGAGGAATCCTATACCTCTGAAAAAAATTCATATAATATACAAGTTCAACTCATAAAAGAAAATCTGTAATTTGCAATGCTGTGATAAAAATTGTCTCACTATGTATTCATTTTTATTAATATGATTTTTATTTGTATGACTGCTATAATATATTATATGCCTCTCATATATTATATGTATCATGGACTTCTATCTTTTATGTACCGGTAGTTTGTATGTGGCTCTAAAATCGCGAACAAAATTCAAAATTATATTCATTTGCTTTAGACTATTGGAGTTTTAGTGCTTCATTTTCAAAATAAACATCTAAATTAATATTCACGTTTTGGAAAGAATCAGAAATTGTACTTCGAAGTGGAATTTCTAGTTAAACTTGGAACATAACCTAAAATTTGGACTTTTTTATTGAACATTTGTAAAAAAAAAGCAAAAGTGGGCTGTGCCTGTTGTATCTTTACTTGATTGTGTTTTGTAATAGATAAATAATAATGAATAATAAGACGAAATTGTCACAACCACATTTATTAAAACTTCGAGAAACTAGTTTCGGTTGTTACACCATTATCAATCTCAATCAAACTGAAAACTAAAGTACAGAGAAGCCTTATATATACTGTACATGGAATGATACTATTGGGTAAGAGGGAAAGAGGTTGACCTTAATCGGACGTTGTGATTGGCTGTCAAGTCACGCCCCCTGGTGGGATAAGGCTTCTCTGTACTTTAGTTTTCAGTTTGATTGAGATTGATAATGGTGTAACAACCGAAACTAGTTTCTCGAAGTTTTAATAAATGTGGTTGTGACAATTTCGTCTTATTATTCATTATGGATACCTTCCACAATATCACCTTCGCCATTACTAAGAAAGATAAATAATAAATAATTGGCTCATATTATTTTTATGTACTATTTATTTTGTGTATCCATGTGCATGTGCACAAAATTATATTACTTTGTACAAAACGACATTCCTATTGCTTTTCATAGCCTAATGGTGGAATAAAAAATAAATTAATCTTTCTAATAATTTATTGGAGATATGAAATAAATATTGCAATATTTGAATGAAAAATCGCTTTAATTACATTCCTTTATGGCAGTTCTAATTTCTGGGACACCTCATTAAAAACAATTATTGGAATTGCTCCAGGACTTACTTGTGGACGCTGCTTCTTGTCTGAGCAATACTATTAATCGATTTATAAGAAATTACTCTATTCCATGGAAGAAAGTTAGATAATGGGTCCACAAGATTATCAGAAATGAAATCAAAGTTTTATTATGTTCGCCACAAGAAAATATATAAATTTTCTCAGATTTAATTCTCGAATGCACAGAAAGCCATCAATTTCCCCATAACTTGAATCTATTTGAGAGGGTGATGTTGAAACTATAAATTAAGTTTAAGAAAAATCTATTTCAACTATTTTCTGAATCCTTTTCCTGTTGCAATAGCAATACATTTAAAAAGTAAAACGTCATATAACTTCTGAAGTGGTGGTTCGAAATGAGGTACATTATTTTACCATTCATTATGCTGAATTATACTCTCACTCATAACTGATATTTACTCCTCCACTTCCTGACTAAAATTAATTACAATATATTTTTTTTAAACAGATATACTATGTTCTTTTTACTACAGTATTTATTTCAAATTGCAATATGATAAATTCTCTCTAATCAGCCATGGCTGGTAGGCCTTATCAGATGAATTGTTGTATCATGCAATTTGTGTGTAGTTCATCTGATTGGCCAAAACGGGGCATTACACTTCCTAGTCAAAATTTGGGAAGGGAGCAGTTTTGGACTTTGTCTGTTACATCTTTCTTTTTGTTGTTATTTTGTCTTATATAATAAATAATTATTTTTAATTGATATACTGACTGTTGTTTCATCTTCGTGTAGAACTTGATCATACTCGGACATGGCCACGCAGAAAATTATCGCAGTGACATCTTCGAAACAGTGAATCCACTTCTTTCGTTCTGACCTTTGGCCTCCCACATCGAACAATCTGCGCAAAAAAATAAAAGCAATATTATTAATTAATTTTAAATAATATTAAAATATCCGATTAAACAAGAAATAACAATCCAAACTAGTTGAAAACAACAAATGGAAATATTAGGTTTACCATGAAAAAAAACTTGAATTCGGATGACTTTATCCACATACCACAGTGAAAGAACTTCACAAGTCAGTTTGAAGTAACTTAGCTGACAATTTAACAAACTGACAAATATACAGAAACAGAATTTATTAATTTTGAATTCCTTTAAGTCCTATTACTTTATACTGAAGACTTCCGAAATGGCGTATATTGATAAAAGCATTGAATAGCTGACGGAAATCGATGAATGCTACTGTACAAAAATATCAGTCACCGCCGGGAATCGAACCGCGGACCTCCCAATTGCCGGTCGGGCGATTTAACCACTAGAGACTAGACTTCAGTGACCCTTCTGCACAGCAGCACTCGTTTTAAACTTGGCCATATCGGCTCGTATCTCACAAGTTAGTTTGAAAAAACTGACAATTTAACAAATTGACAAATATACAGAAACAGAATTTATTAATAATTTCGAATTCCTTTAAGTGCTATTGATTTATACTGAAGACTTCCGCAATGGCGGATATTGAAAGAATTTGTCAGTGCAAGAGCAGCACCTTCTCAAAACAGACTTTAATACAGGTTTCTATTGATATACTAATCTAATTAGTAAATCTATAGAAGCTTGTATTAGTCTCTATATTATTATTAGTTTCTATCGCTTGTATTAGTTTCTATTGATATACTAATTTAATTAGTAAATCTATAGAAGCTTGTATTAGTCTGTTTTGAGAATGTGCTAATTTCATTGAAAAATGGCTCCCTGATACATAGATATGTATTAAGCATAACTAATTACAACAGCTGCATTTTATGTGGTAAATATATCTGTGTATCAGGACAACGACAGGCACCATTTTCAATACAATTAGTATATCTATAGAAATCTGCATCTGCGTATAGTCGTCGGTATTGGTAAGAGTAGGGATATTATATTCCAATATAAACTCACCATATTTTTGCCATTCTGAATTTAAAAAGCATTTGAATTAATGCGTTAGGAAATGAAAAAAATAAGTAATACTGTATCTTGTTTCCTAAAGTTGCCGTTTGTTTTGAATAAATGCGTTGGAAAATGGAATAAACTAATAAGTACTGTAATACCATACACAACCATTCAATTGTTGGTCTATGGTCTGTGGTAATACTGCATCTCGTTTTCAAACTTTCAATAAATTTTAAATATCAAAATTAGAGCACCAAAGCTAATAGCTCTAAAATGTACTATAACTCTAGGCTATAACTTTGTTTTATTAAAAAAAAAAAAAACAGTATAGTAATTATTGTAGTGTATTCATCAGGTATTATGTTATTATAATTTTTTAATTTATACTATATATTATGCCTCTAAAATAATTATCATAATTTCCATTACTTATAATAAAATAAATATAACTCTTGGCTATAACTTTTATTTGTTTTATAAAAAAAGCAGTATTGTAATTATACTGTATTTATTAGGTACTATATTTCCCATTTGAAACATTGTTATCCTTATCCTACTAAACTTCAGTATACTTCTGTATACTTTGTACACTCTTTTGCCGGATCCACAAAAAATGAAAATGAGGGTGCTAACTTGAGCTTTACTTCTGCCTACATTAGAGATGCTCTCAGCCCAAATAAACTTTCCAAAAATAGTATAATGTTTAGTTTTCAGAGTCTGAATGTGAACTCCTTCCTTGATCGCCAGTTTCAAAGCTGCATTGAATGGTGGTAAATGGTACAAAACTATCCCAATGAGAGTGTGTGACTGGGAAATAATATTTTTGTGGGTTCTATAACTAAAATAAGGCTGGCAACACTTGAAATTAGCACTCGCACTTTATTTACACAAATTTCTCATATAACACGCACTAATCACAAAAAAAAACTAATAAGAAAAAAAAAGCAGATCAATAACTAACGTTAAGCTAATTAGACTGGGAGCTGGATGGTTCTGAGTATGGAAAATGTGAGGACCGCATTCTGTAAATGGTTTTGAACTCAGAAAAGTTTGCAGAATCGAATTCTGGATGTTACCAGAATAAATAATGGTCCTTTTTTTTAAATACCCCCTCTCCCCTAGATATTAAGAAAATGGCTTGAAACAATGGATTGGAACTATTTTAATAATTGCTTTTTATTTATTTTTTATTGCTGATGATTCTTACATGAGTCCGAAACTTGTGTGTGGGTAATGAGGTGAATGATTACACATAGATGCCAGACGGAGGAGAGGGATAGATAGGGGTAGATATCAAGAAAATGGACTGAAACAATGGATTGGAACTATTTTAATGATTGCTTTTTATTTATTTTTTATTGCTGATGATTCTTACATGAGTCCGAGACTTGTGTGTGGGTAATGAGGTGAATGATTACACATAGATGCCAGACGGAGGAGAGGGATTCGAATCCGCAACCGCTGAAACGACAGCAAGCTCAAGTTGCGACGCCCTAACCAATTGTGCTAAGCGGCCCATATTGTATATATTTCTTTTTATAAACATTTCTTTTTTCATTTTTTAATTATTCTTTTATTTCAATTAACTAGCTAGAATGTATCTTTAATCATAAGAAACCAATGGATGTTGTAATCAAAGTGGCAGGCCTCTTAGCGCAGTTGGTTGGGGAGTCCCAACTTCAGCTTGCTGTTGTTTAAGCGGTCGTGGGTTCAAATCCTGCTCCTCCGTCTGACATCTATGTGTAATCATTCACCTCATTACCCACACACAAGTTTCGGACTCATGTAAGAATCATCAGCAATAAAAAATAAATAAAAAGCAATTATTAAAATAGTTCCAATCCATTGTTTCAAGCCATTTTCTTAATATCTAGGGGAGAGGGGGTATTTAAAAAAAAATGGACTATTATTTATCCTGGCAACATCCAGAATTCGATTCTGCAAGCTTTTCTGAGTTCAAAACCATTTACAGAATGCGGTCCTCACATTTTTCATACTCAATAAACTATGGCCCCTGGTCTAAATATTGAATTCGGAATCTCTGTACAAAAATTAATTACTGACTATGAATAGGCCAATCTATAATAATTAAATAAACAACTAACCAATAAAAATAAAATTTATTGAATGTTTAAAGACAGTTAAACACAAAGAACAGCCTGATCACGAGCACTCGATATGCATAAACACTGTACTATATACTCTATTTACTCTGTCACTTAACTAGCGTTGGATAATATCAATCAACTTGCACTGGATATATACACTGTCTGTATAAACTGTTACTGGATACGTAACTACACTGTATGAACTCTCACTGAATACGTTATCTCACGGTCTGTGTAACTGCCACTGGATCCAAACGCTGGGAAGATCAAACAACTCACTGACTCTTGTTTATGTGGACTTCTTTTTATATAGTGTTTGAAAGTATTTCAGTAAATGCCAGAAGGCGGTAGCATAATCTGGAAGACTCTCTATTAAGAGTGAAAGGGCGCAGATAGCAGATAGGAGTGAGAGACACATTCAGGGAGAGTGAGTCAAGAAGAGTCAATTTACAATCTCTTTGAGGCACGTTCATCGATCAATGGAAGTGATGCTTACAGAACGAGTGCATAGACAATTACTTGTCTTGCATTCAGCCGTTCAAAATCGGTTTTTCAGTAGAGTACACAGAAAAATTGATTTTTATTATCAACAAAACCCCTAACATTTTTTAAATGAATGAATAGAAATATTGTATTCCATATACTACAGAAATAAGTAGAATAATTATTTTATAGGCCTGATATAGTCGATATCGATGAAACTTCAAAAAGCAATGCAGTAGAGAAAATCTAGACGTTAGTAATAATTCTACTCTCAGACGGAATCTGAGTAGTGAGTACTTTATAAATCTTGCATCAAGAAGTGGAGAATTTTGAGATAAGTTATGGTAATGTATTGTGGGGAAAGGATGGTGAGAAGCTGCATCAACATGGAGTTTTGGCCTTCAGCCATCTTGATGACGACTTCGAGCCTCTGACCGCGTTTTCATTGCGAGGGGATGTACAGTGCTGGGGGGAGAGGGAGAGGGTGGCTCTATATGGGGCCACACTGACTTGATATATGTTAGTCACTACTGGAATACACAATAAATATCATCCTGCTTTTACTGCAGTGTCCATGAACGATATTTCGAGCAAAGATTCGTGTATTTAGAGTAAGATAGTGAATAAATAGAGGGAGAAAGATCAAAAAAGAAAGTGGCAGAGAGGGAAAATCTACTAGAGCTGATGGCATTCAAATTTTTGATGTAAAGTTATTCATAACAATCATAATAACAATACTGACCAATCCTTAATCATATATCCTATTTTTAACTAACCCTCCTTTTTCCTCTAGCCTACTAACACCTACTCTAGAACATGGCATGCCATAGTGGGGTAGAATGATTTCCAAAATATATGTTTCATTTATTTCATTATTACCTGAATATAATTATTGAACCGCTTGGTTAAAGTTCTTTGTATTGTATATTGAAAAAGGAAATAAAATTATTATTTATTTATAATTATATTATTATTATTATTATTATTAATAATAATAATAATAATACTACTAATCCTTCCTTCATATCCTTTTCCTTCGTCCTGGTACCCCCCAGAAGAAGGAAGTTTATTAATTAAAAAAAAAGACAATACAAATTGCAAATTTATTTTTTTTCTAACTAGAAAACAATATATACAGGAACGAATGTTACTGAAAAAAACCTTCATAAGAATGTTTGACTGGAGGAGTCGAGTTAATCCATATTATATTATAATCAGCAATAATCAATTAATAAAATCATATATAATCAATATAACTTATATCCATACAAGAAATTGCTAAGTGAGAATATGTTGGTAAGAATCTATAGGAAAAATTATAAAGTTATTTCCAAATTCAAATTAAATTGTTATCCATCGTATTAAAAAAAATTAATAAACAATGTCGCACGGTCATCAATATGTTAATAAGAATCTATAGGCAAAATTACGAGGTATGAGGTTCTTCCCAAATTCAAATTAAATCGTTATCCATCGATTAAAAAAAAACTTCAGTCAACTAATAAGCAATGTATAGTTATATAATCAAAACCGTGCAATAATCAACAACAATAATTATTAACAACTAATAACCATATACAATCTATATGTCTATAAAAAAATTATTTAATAAAAATCTATGGAAAAAATTTAAAAGTTCTTTTTAACTTTGATTGCAAAACACAATTATTCAAAATCACTCATTTTCTCAATCAGGAACAGTTTTATAATTTTTTAAAAATTGATAATATAATAACAACAACAACAACAATAATAAAATAATATTGATAATAATGCCATCCATTAGGTTAGCTATTCAACAAATTCGGTGTGATGGTTAGAAGACACCTATACTCAAAGGAAATCATCTTCAGATTACACAGAAACACAGCGACTTTTCAAAACAGGAGCCATTTAGTCTTATTATGTAGTTTTACATTTATTAAAAATTATTTATTTATTTGATTATTATAGAAAACATGTAATTCTTCTCCGGCCTATCGAGTCCCCAAAAATAAAAATACAGAGAAGCCGTATAGTACAACAATGGCTCGTTTCACACATAATCGGCAGCCGGTGTCGTTTACCCGGTCGTAGGACATTGTACCATATGGAGCGCTTCACATTTGCCCGATTTTTTAAATCACGTGATGCAATGTAATTATGCCGGATTGTCGACACCGGTTCACCGATGCCGGATATGTGTAAAACAAGCTTATAAAAAATCTATCCAATTTTATAGTAAGAAATTTAAAAAAAATGGAATCAATCTTTCTCCTTTAGTATAGTAGCTTTTTCACTGTATTATTGTATTTTTTGAGAGTTTTTAAAGTTATCGATTAGCAGATGTGAGATGGGTCAGTTATTGTTGTAAATAACAATATCTATCTATGCCTATGGCTATTGCTATATATATGAGTAGTATTAACAAGAAGTACGCGTGATCAAAAAAGATAAAGCACGGCTTATTTTTGAAGTAGGCATTGTCTGCAAACAGGTCTTTGTTCCTGGTGTACCGTCGTTTCACGACGTACGGTCAAACCAGATAGTTTACACGACAACTGAAGGGGCAGTTGTCTCAGAACAGTAAAGGAATTTCCATACAATTAAAAACTATTGTTACAATTAAATAAAAAATATTGTTAATATTTGCACTGTTGAATATGTGACTAGTGAAGCTACGAAACCGGTCCAATGCTCAATTAAATAAGTGCAATTGACAAATAATATTAACCATCTAATATCAAAACTGACACTATATTTCTGTTTAATATGTGATTTTCACTCACTTATACTGGTGATACTGCAGGTATGCATTTCACTTCTAAAGAGAAACTTCATCAGCCTAATGCTTCAGGTTATAAATAATACATAACACACGAAGATAATTCAAAACATCGTTAAAATTAGCATTTTTAGTAAAATACGGATATTTTTCAATCTTGATGCTTTTTTCAATATTTCAAGATGAAGATTTGGCAATTAGCAATCCGGAGTCGATGAGTTTAGAATATGGGTGGGTCGGACTGAAAACTATTTTGGCTAAAAATGATGCAGCCTGCAGTCCAGCAGCTGATTGCAATATTGCAACCTGAACTATGATTGCAGCTACAGCTGCAGCTACTTCATAAGACATAATAGTTTTCAGTCCGACCCATCTCCTATGTTTTAATCGCCCTAATCCGAAGTAGATGATATCAATCAGTAGATAATGATGAATTTCAGAGGGGACTCTATAACCGATTGTGTAATCAAATCGTTCGTTCAATAAATCGCAAACATTTCTACTAGTACATTAGTTCTATTACTATATTTCTACCTACTATATAGTAGGTGGTCTTAAAATGCATATCAAATAGCGAGTCGAACTTTGATTACTATTGACAAGCGAAATGAGTGTGGGTGCTCACAAAGAACGCAGTGATCAATCAGAAGCATTGATTTTGTGATTTAGCCAGTAGGCGGGGCGGACTCCCAACTTTATTCAGACGTCATTATTGGTGAACACAATAATTGATGACGTTTGCAAAAGTCAGACATGACGTCAATTAAGGTAACTTAAACCTTTTCAACACAGTTCTTTATGAATGATTGAGAAGACTCCATTTAACCCAGCTGTAAACTAACTTGAGTTATTGATGTTTGAACATCCCGCTTTTTATGGTTAAAAGTTTTGAGCTACAGCATAAATTCAAAGATACTCCACTTGATACTCTCACCCAGCGGACAGATGTTTCCCTTGCTGGGTGGTGCCAAGGAATTTTAATTTTATTGCGAAATTGTTTGATAAATTTTCTTTTGTACATTAGGAATTCGTTTATAGATTTTATGTATTTTTTTATTGGCAATAAATATGTATTGTAAAGATGAAATAGAAATACAATTAAATACAAACCGTACAACTTCAATATTTGGAAGAAAATATTATTTTTATATCATTTGTAGACATCGGTTTTTTTATTTTTTATACCCACATGTAGTGAGAGTGACTCTTGTAGTGTAGTGAGAGACAAAATTTAGTGTGAGACTAAGTTATTATATATTATTTGGGATAAAATATACAGGAGAACTGCATAAATACTATGAGGGTATCAAGTTGATACAGACTAAAGGGAAATTTAACGAGCACTTCTTCCAAAAAAGGAGCTGATCCATGATATTTTCTGTTCGACACTAGGCCGTCATTGCATACGTACGGCTAAAAGTATTGACAAATTTATTGAAAAATAAGAACTATTTCACCATAATATTGGGAAAATACGTGATTGTTTCCTCAATCACATAGACTAAAATGAATAAGACTTGTCCAAACCACTTTAATTACATAGAAAACGAGAGAATATAGTTTCGACTGCTACATCAACTAAAAAGTAAAATACAGAGTAGACGTATACAAATACATAGTATACTCTTCTTAGACAAATACTATTGGATAATAGGCTAGAAGCCTCCCACAGGTCGAACTCTACGATGGAGGTTTGTCATTGGCCATCACTAGACACGCCCTCTACCAATACTAAGCAAGTATGGTAATCACATAGTAAACAGATAACCAGATAACCAAGCATACATCAACGTTGAAGAAACTCAAAAAATATTAAAGGTCAATATTTCTTTCAATTTTTTGAGTTTCTTCATTGTTGATATATGCTTGGTCATCTTATCTCTTGTTTACTACGTGGTTATCATACTTGCTTCGTATTGGTAGGCAATTCTTGTTACCAGGGAACGTGTCTAGTGTCGGCCAATGACAGGCCTCCTTCGTAGAGTTTGACCTATGAGAGGCTTCTAGCCTATTAACCAATAGTATTTGTCTATGAAGGGTATATATTCGTTTATTTTGTACTTTAGTTCTAGTTTATAGAGATTGATAATGATGTAACAGTTGAAACTATATTCTCTCGTGCTTCAATAATCAAAGTGGTTTGGACAACAACAGTTTTTATTCATTACGGATAACTACCAAAATATCACCATCACCAAGACCAAGGAGATTAAAACTAAACTTCATAATACAAACTAATCGAACATGATAATTATAGGAATATTAGTGGATACATGACGGAAATATATTTCTGGTGCGTTTGGGATAGTCTGGAATCTAGAGCGTATTTTTAATCCTTTGAAACAGCTAATGAATAAGAAGTTAGAATTAGAAACATTGTTCCCTCCAAAATCCTTATTTAAACTGAACTTGGAATATTTTCAACGGTTAGGAACAGCAAATGAATGAATAGTTTCAATTGAAAACATTAACTTTTTATATGAATTCAACGACTTGCAGTCAAGTATTATTTGACTGCAAGTCGTTCAATTCATATAAAAAGTTAATATTAACAACGCAGTTCGTCATGGAACAAGAAATCCAGGAATTGAAAACATTGTTTCATTCAAACTTTGCATTTTCATTAAGATGGTGTTGGCGAGTCTCAATGAAATTTCAACAACATTCAGACCGATTCTGAATAACGAAAACCGGCTAGAAATGTCTTTTCAATGGATGAATTCATCATTTCACGGTTCGGCGAAAACTCTAAGAATTGCATGAGAAGGAAAAACCTGATTGTATTCAGGATGATCCTTATCTCATAGTGAATAATTTCATCAACTTCTCACATTGCGTTGATAGTCAATTTCAAATTTTGTTTATACATTCATATTCGATTTTTATCATCAATATTTTTACATTAAAAAGCCGATCAACTTTTAAATGATAAGAGTTATTCCCCCGGTTGCATAAACGTCCAATCATAATGATGAATGATCTGTCCAATGAATGATTAACTGTTCCACTTTTTTTACCTGGCTACTATCCATCACATCATTCAGTATAAAAGTGAGCCATTATTAATTTGGTATAAAAGTGTTCTTTTATTCGAGCTAGATTACAATGATAGCTAATAATTACAATGCAACCAACAGTCAACTAAAAATGTCAAATTCCAAGATCAGCTGTGCATGAAAATAAAGTATATAAATTTGTTAAATAATTCGTTATAAATTGAATAATGTGAATAAATCATCTTATTATATGGTTTGGAGAGTAAATTAACTTTTAGAATTATAAAATACACGCATTAGTGACTAGTATTGGCCATTAATATAAGGCGTGTTTTAGGTTATGTTTAGTTACAACAAGATGGCGCATATGATTGATAATGGTACACTTTTATTCATTTTATACTAAATATGTGCTCCACCATTCAAGATATAAAGATTATACGAATTCTAACATGTGTATAAGTATATGATTTCACTTAACAACTTGGTATAAAAGTGGAACAAATAAAGTAAATTCGTATGGCTTTTCGTGGTGGGGAGACCCTTACGGGTAGTTCCAACTCGCCGTTTTTTTTTTTAACGACTGCTTTTTTTATATGCAACCGGGACCGACGGAGTGGAACAAATAATGAACTATAATAGGACGTTTGTGGACGATTGTATTTAAACTTTATGTATTAGACTTACACATACACATATTTTTTTATTATTTTTTTTTTCAATAATTTCAAATCCTAAATGCTAGGGACAGATTTCCAAACTCTGTTCGTCATTAGTAAATTCGAATGGCTTTTCGTGGTGGGGAGACCCTTACGGGGTCGGCTTAGCCGAGTTGGCTTATCACTGGTCTGATGCACGTAGATTTGCACATACATAATTTGCAATAATTAAATAATTATTTAAAGGCCAAAGGTCCTGGGTTCGATCCCAGGTGAGTACAATATATTTTTCTCGAGCCACTCCTGTGTTTCGGAGGACACGTTAAGCCGTTGGTCCCGGTTGCATATAAAAAAAAGCAGTCGTTAAAAAAAACGGCGAGGTGGAACTACCCGTAAGGGTCTCCCCACCACGAAATGCCATACGAATTTACTGGTCGTCATTGATGTTTCCGTGTGCAAACGAGGCAAGCTTTCTCTTTCTTGATCAAAAACTCGCGGACGTCAATTACATACATGGATTTACGGACATACACAGGATTCCAGCGAGTTCCTAGAATTTTAGGTACTGTAGCTCTGATTTGCTCTGCATAGAAATGGTAGCCCCTTTTTCAAGTTGCTTGAGGAAAAAAACTGGAATGTAGCCATACTGTGAGACGAAGAGAAGAAATCTCCTGGAAATGGATAGTAATCAAGACTCTCTCTGAATGAAACTTCCTCTGCTTTTCACTTCATACATCTTTCAACTGTTCCAAGTGCATTCTGGGAGGTAGCCTATGTTGTTATAGCATACTAGGTACTACTTTCCCAAGTTAGGGCAATTGTATATTACAGGCCTCAAGGTCTCAATGCACGTAGATTTGCAAATACATTTTAAAAGTTCATAATTAAAGCTTTGCTTACTCCCTACTTGAGAATAATATTTTCTCACTCCCTGAGACTAATAAATATATTAGGTTAATAATATTTAATATCTAAAAGACTAATAAGACATTTCTTTTGGAAATTCAACAAAAAATTCCTCTACCATTTTCTTATTATGCAGCATCAGAGCAATTTTGCAATGGAAAATTTCAACGAGCTTTGTGTGACCTGCATTGAATATTTTCTATTTATCATTCTTTTTACTGATGATGCCCACATGAGGCTTGTTTCACAGATAACCGGCGGGTAACCAATGTAGTTTACCCGGGGTATAGTATCATATGGTGTGCTCCACATGTCTCATTTTTGAAATCATACGATGCAATGTAATTATACCGAGTAAACGACACCGGTTACCCGATGCCGGTTATGAGTGAAACAAGCCTTAATTAGAGATTTGCGCGTGTGTTGGATAATGCCAGGCTGAATGGGAATCTGAAAATATTGATATAGATTGCATAAAAATGTTAATCATTTTTGCGTATGGATTTGTTAGTGGAGATACCCTTACGGGTAGCTCCAGCTCGCCGTTTAACCATGTTATGGAAACCATTAGGAGCCTACATTTTTTGGTGGGTTCCGAACCACCGGATAAACGTTACATTATGGATGTTATTCCACATTAACTAGTTCATGCAAGTTAATAACAATCTATTTTAGCATTACATATACATACATTACATATGCGTACATTACATATACTAGCAGCCTATATTTACAATCTATAATATTTCCATGTGGAATTTTACAGATTCGAGATTAGAAAGGATCCACAACAAAAAATAGAAACGAAACAGAAAATTATTTGCAGTCAGCTTATGATAAATATGAATTATTATCAAGCAGTCGGTGAGTAAATGGAAACTTAAATTTGACGTATTGTTCGTATTACTGTTACATGCGATAAGGCCTACAACAGTGTTTAGTTACACAGTATGCAGGTAGGCTATTAATAAGAATAATTATTATGAGGAATATATGAGGTAATTGACAAAAACGAATACTCACTTGAAATTTAAATTTTTAAACGAGAAATGAACTTCTACTATCCCTGTCGTTTTCACTCTGGTCCTCAGAATATCTTGTTCTGTTGGCTGATAGTCCTTGGCCCCTAAGCGGTCCAAGTCATCGAGGAAACTGAAAAAGGAAAGTACCACAAATTAATCGTTTTTTAATTTAAATTACATTTGTTTTTTTTTCAATCAATTTTACAGTAGGATACATATGTGATGAAACAGATGAGTGGATTAGCAGAAGTTTTAATGGCCAATGCGCATGCGCCACCAGCCGCCTTACTATACACTACAGTGTTTGTATAGATATTATAATTTTCTCCTAAGAATTTTCCAAAACTATGTTTTCCTTATAGTTTTGCACATAATGCGCATGTCTCTATTACAATTTTTGTTACACTTGACTTCACTACTGAAGCTATTTCAAATCTGAAGAGCTCAAATTGAAGCTTCCTTCTCATGTACATTCCCATAGCTCTATTATAATTAATTCATCATGTAGAATGGGATCATTTGGCTGGATTTGGAATTTAGTGCACATATATATTATATGACAATTTATGTTAAGATCAAATTATTATTATTTAAAAAAAATTTCAACAGATGAAATTGAAGGTACATGTACATGTAGTACATGTCCCATAGTTCTATTGTAATTGACGAGCAGGTTGCACAATCAGTTGAATCGAGATATCTAGAACATGACATTCTTCCTTTCATTCATTTTATTATTCTTCTCTTTTTTCTCCTTCTTCTTTTTCCTCACCTCCTTCTTTTCCACCTAATCTTTTCTTTTTTCATCTCCATCTTCTTCTCTTCATCCCCATATTATACTTTTTTCTTCTTCTTTTTCTTCTTTATTTTTACTCCTCTCAAATCTCAATCCTCTAGCGTTAGAGCTTCGTCGCATGACAAAGACTTTCATAAAATACTTTCATCGTGAAGAATACAGGGTTGAGTTGAAATTTGGACTCTGCACTGGAAAAAATCGGGAACGAGTTATAGGATTAGCGCGTGTATTTAAGGACGATCTTCAAACGTTTCTTGACTCGAGGGACTCTTGAAATGCCTATAAGTGCCATACATTGGGAAGTGATAGCCGTGAGCCGTAGCAGGTACCTGTTCATTCATATAAGTCTCGAACTCGCGGGCCCTCCTCTTTGTAAGGGTGACGATTGGATTGGCCAGCAAAAAAGACTTCTCTGCTTTAAAATTACAAGATCGGAACCCATCTAAAACTCATCAATCACAATCATCCAATTCATTAACCACGCACAGGTCTCAGACCTATGTAGGCTTCATCCTCGAAATAACTTACATTTGAAGAGTCCCTTACGTCAAGAAATTCTAAAGGAACGTTCATAATACGGCCCTAGGTGACAAACGACACCTGCCTTAACATGGACATAAATATAGGACTACCCTACCAGTTGCCCAGTCATGCTATGTATACCATGCTAGGGCTGACGTTGTTGGCGTAGTGGGAAGAACGCGCAAATACAACATTGTAGGGGGAACGAGTGAACAGGGTAGAGAAAACGAGGGGTAGGGTAGGGGAAACGGGGAAACAGTGCATGGGAAACAGGGGAACAGTGTGAGCAGGTCTCGGGGATCGAGCCTCCCTCTATTGATCTGAGTGACGTCACCGCCACGCCCGGTCACGTGGTCTCTCCCCGGACGACGGCAACGCGCTCCCTGCGATTCCCCGGCACGCGTTTGCTAGCTAATCGAACGACGTCGTCCGGCGACGTTTTTTACGCCGAGCAACAAGTTCCAGCCAACCCCTTTGAAGGCGCGTTTCCTTGGGACGTTTTATGGTAGCGGGGAATGGAATAGCGGTATAAAAAAATTACATCACCTTTTCTATAATAATTATAAAACGTCACTGGAATAACGGACCTCTGAAGCCGACTTCCCTAAATTTGTGACCAAAACTAGAAGGAGAGATCTCTCTCAAGGTGTGTTTTCCTGATAAGTTTTGCAGCAGCAAATAACGAAAAACTTCTGTTAGTTTTTGTCTCAAAACACCAGATTATTATGACCAGATCTAAATTTGCGACCAGCAGGAGAAGGAAAAATCTCTATAAAGGTGCGTCCTTGGGACGTTTTATGGCAGTGGTGAATGGAAAAAGCAGAAAACTCCTCTTCATTTTTTCTACTAAAACGCCACTGAGAAAACGGATCTAAATTTGTGAACTTGCTAAATTTTTTACCATTAGTAACAGGAGGCATGTAGCATCAAGTACACAAACAGTGCTAAGCGTATGATACTTGAATGAAATTAATGAAAGATCTCTCTAAAGGTGCGTTTTCCTAGCGACGTTTTATGGTAGCGGAAAATAGTAAAAGCGACACTCAAAAAATGTTTCTAATTATCTTTTTAATTAAAACACCCGGAAAACCGACCTAAATTTGTGACTAGAAGTAGAAGGAAAGATCTTTTTAAAGGTGCGTTTTTCTTGCGACATTCTATGGCACCATAGAATGAAAAAAGCGCCATGCAAAAAATTCGCGTATTTTTTCTCTTAATACACCACTGGGAAAAATTTCGTGGGCCTAGTCCTACACGCCTTCCTTCTAATACCGGTCACAAATTTGGCCGAGTCTGTTTTAGAACTCCTTTATTCGAATGGCGTTTTTTCATAAGAGTGAAGATAATAAGATACTTTTTGCATAGCTCTTTTTCTATTCTCCGCTGCTATAAAACGTACAGAAGCTGTACGTTGTTGAACTCTTGGGTAAACCTAGCAGCATTCTTGCCAACTGAATATGACAGAAGCAACATGCTTTGCCTCTTGGCATTTGCCAGGTTGCCTCATGCCGTCATACCAATTCGAAGTCAATCAAATATTATCAACTTTGTTCAAGCAAAGACATCGCTCGAATAGGACCAGAAGAAAGTGCAGCGCATTAGCTTTGCTTTAGAATTTAGATCCGAGTGTCTGCCCGTCAGTCATAACTGTGTCACATGTCAGTTATACCTCCCAGAGGCAATCACATCAAGGCGTTCAATTGAAGACAATTCAATGTAATATCCCTTCAAGGCGATTCAACTAGCAATCAATTAGTGACTGTGAGATGGGATTAAGAACGACATTTGATCGACTCGAATTCAATTGAATCGTTGACACAAGAGACGACGATATGGCCATAACCGTACACGGATCATAATATGATCATACACTAATCTGATACAAATCCCCCGGCGTATTACAACAGCACAGAGAGCTGTCTACAGAAAGTACCTTAGGGAAATTACTAACGTTGAAAATAGCCTTCTAGAGTTCGACTGTGAATTAACACGATTTGTTTGCTACAGATAATTCAGTTGTTAAATTATACTGCAATTGGATACAACATACGGTAATGCCTGGAACTGAATACATAAATACATTTCCTACATGCGAGATGATATATATATATATGATCAGTGGCGTAACCAGAACATCAGTCAGGGGAGGGGCTGACCAATGGTCGGGTTCAAGTCATATCAACAATTTATATGCAATATTATGATTCTTACTCACTACTTATGACAATAACAATTTAAATTAGTTGAGGTGAGGCTCAATTTCAATCTGAAAGGAATTTGAAAAATAATATTGATATATTTTTATTTAATGAGTCTACTCAACCCCCCCCCCCCCACCAGCACATCATCAATGGTTGAGTTCCTGGGATCTTTAGCGGTAACTGGTAAATTATACCGATGGCGTCTAATCAAATTAATAGGCGTTAAAAAATTTGAATACACCAATCAAACGCCATCGGTATCATTTACCAGTTACCGGTAAAAATCCCAGGAACTCAACCACTGGTGATGTGTGGGGGGGGGGAGGGTTGAGTAGACTCATTAAATAAAAATATATCAACATTATTTTTTCAAATTCCTTTCAGATCAAAATTGAGCCACTCCTCAAATAAGTTTAATTGTTATTGTCTTAAGTAGTGAATAAGAATGATAATATTGCATATAAATTGTGGATCTGACTTGTATACTCTATAACCGGAGTCTTCAAAAAATATATAACCTGTGTAATCATAGGAAAGAGTAGGTTCTCTAGCAATAACAAAGTTTACCTTGTAAATATACAGTAATTGAAGACAATAATTGTTTTAAATAACAATTAAAAGAAATTATTTCAAAAGCTCTTTCTTTTGAAAGGGCGTAACTAGAAGTAACACATATCCTGTGTAATAGGAGAGAGGAGGTTCTCTAAGAAATACAAAGGTTTACCATTAAATACAATAATGATTAATAGAAATTATTTCTATAGCTCTTTATTTTGAAAAACTTTATCGGGGTGTACTTCCGCGGGAAATTATGAAAAATAATCTCTAAATTTACATTTTAAGCGATTCTAGAAATGAATTCAACCATCCCTCCAAATTGTGTGCCAAAGTGATTTTAATCTAGTTTTGGCACCATTGTCAATGGAGATCTTGTACTAAAAATGTATTTTTCAAGAAGACAAACTTGAAAGCAGGCGGACCTACAAACTTTTCAGTAAAATAATCAGATTTTGCTGTTTTCTATCGTATCACAAACCCATTGTTTTTTGAAACACATATATCACAAATGTTTGAAAATTCAATAGACATATTGGTGTATTATCATTGATTGGGTCGAGCAATTTTTGAACATACAAGTCACAAACAATTACCGATTATGACTACAATTCTGAACATAAAAGAAAATTTTTCAGTGCTAAGTGAAAATCAATTGTAGGACAATAGAGAATACCCAGAAATGATTGTCAAAAAATTGGGTTTTGACATGATTTACTTAAATTAATATTACTCAATTGATAAAGGCTGAGTAGTCAGCTAATGCTATATAAGTTCAGTTTTGTTCCTGGATTTCCCGTTCCATGACGAACTGCGTTGTTAATATTAACTTTTCATGTGAAATTTAACGACTTGCAGTCAAATATTTGTTAAGAATAAGTATAATAACTCACTTAATCTGGCCGAGCGCTTTCGAATCTATGAGATCCATCTTCAGAGGCGTGGGTTCCTAGATCATCATGTCAGTTTTTTGGTTAGAAGTGTTGTGGTTTTGTAAAATGTGATCAAAAAGTTTGTGAGATTTAAAATTTAGTTGTTCATTGAGAATGTTTTGTTTATTGTGTGTGGTGTGTTTGTATATTTCAAATTGTTCCAAGGTGTTGAGTTCGTGTCCTTTAGATTTTATATGGAGAATGTGTAGGTTGGTACTGATGTCAGTAAAAGTGTGTCCAGTTTGAATGATATGGTCGGCAAAATTCGATTCAGCTTTTGATGTCAGGGCTTGAAAATGTTCCTTGTAACGTTGTTTGAATGTGCGGCCTGTTTGTCCTATGTAGAATTTGTTACAATCAGAGCAGTTCAGTTTGTAGATCCCTGGGAGATCGTATTTGTTTGTGTTCAGTGTGGTTTTGAGTGTAAGTGCATTTTTTATTTTGTTTTTTTTGTTCTGAATGAGATGGTGCGGCCGGCTTTTTTGAAGATTTTTGCTAGTCTGTTTGATTGTGGATTAATGTATGTCATTGTGATGTATTTTTTGTCAGTGGTGTTGGTGTTTTGTTTTTTGTCTAATTCAGTTTTGTGTTTCACTTTGAAGGGTTCGGCTGACTTGAATTACTATAGCGCAGTGAAGTTTATTGGCCTCAAATTAGTTTTTATAGAGAATGTGGCTCATAATCTTTTATTTTAACTGGTAACTGATATGAATGAATATACTATATATTTTTTAATTATTTCAGCTAATACAAAGTGAGGTAATTTAGATGATCCTGAGTGCAATTATCAATTTTCCTTATCACGAAATACAAGCTTGCAAACTTGATTTCACCAAATACAAAAAAACTTGCAAATTCAGTGTATACATCAGTAAGAATAAATAATGCTTCACAGGAGTGTAGCAACCCTCATGAACAATTAACGAAATAAAAATACTATTATTTATAATATCATTACAAAATAATGATTCAGCAGTTTTTTGATTGATGTTTTGAAGCTCCATCATGAAGTAAAATAGGGATGGGATTTTGTCAATAAAACTGCTCCAATTTTCCAGTAAAAACAGAATTGAGAAAATTTCATCATTATTTAATTTTTGATGTTCATTTTAAATGATGTTATATCAAAGAAATGATTCGTACGAAGTTAGTTTTTAAAAAAAATAGTTTACGTTTAAATTATAAAAATATATTATTGAGATGCTAATTCAGGATGTCACTTTTGATAAGTTTTCAATCAAGGTTCCGATCTCCGATCACACTATTTTTTGGGGTAAGGGCAGTTCCACAAGGGGGTTCATGAAATGTACTGGATAAGGGGTGGGAAGAAGGAGCAATCTCGTAAAAAAGGTCAACATAATCTATTTGTGACCCCCCTCCCCAAACTCCCAAGCTGGGACTGCTCCCGATTTGAGGGTAACATACATTCCATTTATACATATACATGGGGTTCTATACATTCTTCACCAAACGAATTTTCATTGATATCTCCCCATAAACTTAAACTGAATTTCAGGGCATGCATTTTTCACAGGCTTTTCGAATAAATGGTTTTTTTAATTGATTAATTATTCTTATGTGAGGAGGAGCATGGACGTTTAATAAAGTGGAGGGAGCATAACGTATACCGTATACCGCCTATGTTAAAAGCGTAACCGGAAATGACGCCATCCGCTGATATATCATCGTGAATTTCAAACTGAGCAGTTTACGTTTCAAAGATTTCACTTCCAGTTTGAACAAAGCTTATCATCCATGGAAAACAATTTACTTATTAGAATGGTTTTTTGATAACATTTATAAAGGTTTATCATTTATCATTGAACAATAATGATAATAATAATATAGCTTTATTTGCATCCTTTTCAGAACAAAAGCCTCATACTCGAGCATGAGTAACTTATAAGTTCATGAAAATAAAATTGCATTTATAAATTTGTAAAAAAGTTATTGTATTGTCAAGTTTGAAAATATTTTGTTTTATCATGGTGCCAACCAACACATTATCATTGATCACTTCACCTTAATTGTTAAGGCTTTAACCGAAAATAGAGTAACAGAGTTCATAGATATACATAACAACTACAGGGCCGTATTTATGAACGTCCCTTCAGCCACTCTTGACTCGAAGGACTCTTGAAATGTAACGTAATTTAATAGACATTTCAAGATACACTGAAGGAAAATTCATAAATATGGGCAAAAAAGATGGATGAATTGAGGTTACTCACTATTTGGCGGAGTCATTTAGCTGGTATTCGTTTGACCGACCAAAGCACTCCTGGACTCCAACGTCGGCCCAGAGCCTCTTCATGGCGGCGAGCAGCTCTTCCGAGAACGGTTCCGTGTCTTCCATTCTCTGGATAACGTCGAAAACCATTTTTGCGTCCGTCTAGAAAAATCAGAAAGCGAAAATTACTATTTTTCCTCGGGATTAATAGTAAAGTTTTCAAAGAATTTCATTGTTTTTAAGAATACCTCTTGAAGACTCCGGTTATGTAGTAAAAGACACGTCAAGACAGCTCAACAATTATATACAATACTACCATTCTTCCATTCTTATTAATACCACGATTAATTACAATTTTAATTAGTTGAGGTAAGGCTCTTTTGTTTTGATGATTATGCCTTGAAGACTTCAGTTATATAGACAAGTCCGATGAACAATAATATACATACAATATTACCATTTCTTAATCCTTTACTTGTTAGTTTTTTCTTCTTTCTTCCCCCATTTACCAGCACACCATAATGCACTCAACGGAGAGAAAATGATGGGATTGTTCCAGCTTTCCTTTTGTGTTGAATTTTTTAGCTTTCTTGATGCAGAAATCAAGTCATAGCAATCTCTAGTGCCGAACTTTCAGTTTGATGAAAAACTTTCAGCTTTTAAGTTGTATGAAGCTTTAGTTGATGTCTTGCAGTTGCCTTCAGACTGCAGTTGAATAATAAGACGAAGTTGTCACAACCACATTATGAGATACTAGTTACACCATTTGGTTGTTTCACCATTATCAATCTCAAACAAACCTGCACCTGAAAGTACACATCGGGTTTGTTTGAGATTGATAAAGGAGTAACAACCGAAACTAGTATCTCACTATCTTTAAGAAATGTGGTTGTGACAACTTCGTCTTATTATTGATTATGGTTTTCTTCCATAATATCACCTTCACCACTACAAAAGTGATGAATTAATTATTCACATTAGGTTTTTTAAGATTACGTCTTGAAGACTCTGGTTATCGAGTACAAGACAAGTCAAGTCAGATCAACAATTATATGCAATATTACCATTTTTATTCACTAGTTACCACAATTACAACTTAAATTAGTTGAGGAGAGGCTCAATACTGATCTGAAAGAAACTCTTGTACACTGTAAAAATGTTCTTAATTGTTTTTCAAATATTTCGATATTTCCAATATTCTGATGTGATAGAAACTCTTCCAAGATATACTGATCTGAAAGAAACTCTTGTACACTTTAAAAATGTTCTTAATTGTTTTTCAAATATTTCGATATTTCCAAGATTCTTTAGAAACGCTTGTTTATGGTTTGCTCCTTATTGATCGCCGTAAAATCAATTGATTCGTCTATATTTGGAAGCTCATTTGCAGGTGTAAATGCGTTGCTGGATGATTTATAGAATTTCCTACCAATATAACAAGGTTATTCGAATAACGTACTATTGTGAGTGTGACTTACCAAGTGATAATCTCCTCGGTTTCGTGCATTATAATCATGCATGTTATGATTTTTGTGAAGTTGAAGGCATAAAATTTATCAGTTTTAAGTTGAGTGGAGCCAATATTTGGGTTGTTAATTTTTAAATAAAACAAATATTTTTTTGTACTGCATACTTACATATTTATAAATTGCAAGTTCTTTGATCTTTTAACACACTATCTATATAGTCAATGTATTTTTTTATTTCAAAATATAATAGTGTAGAATAAATGTATAACTGTTTTATAAGTGTAATTTATTTTTTATTGTTCTGGCCCAGATATTAGGCCTTATATACTATTACTGTACTTGTGATTGACCTGACGTTGTCTACAACAATGGATGCAAGTAAATTCTATTTATTTATTTTATCGTAAATCTAGTTTTAGATCTACTTGTGACAAGTAAAAGTTTCAGAAAAAATATTATTTAGAATAGAAGTAGCTGATGAATTTAAAAGGTTGAATGGATGAATTTAGGTTGAACAAGTTTGGATGAATTTGCTCATTGAAAAATCGAGTTTGCTTAACAATACTAGGAAACTTTGAGAAATTTTTTTCAATCATAAAACTTGTTCTAATTTCACGGATGTGTAATTGTTAGATAATCTTTTTTATTCAAAAAACTTACTCATTAACAACCAATACAGGCTTACAGCTCAACGTCAAAACAATCTTCATTAACGTCAAAGACTGGTCTAAGCATTTTTTAAGAAATATTAAGAATCAAAAACGATTTATTTTATTAGATAAAAATATATAGCAGAGATGAATGAAAAATGTTCAAGACGCTGTGATTTAAATCGCTGTTTTAATAATATATAATTATATTTCAATATATAATTTATTTAGAATTTTTGAATAATGAAGAATATCACCGGGAAGTGGTAGCCATGAGCCATAGCACGTATCCGTTCAATTAGATAGAGATAAGCTACGAGCTCATGGGCCCTCTTTGTAAGGGTGACCAATTGGAATGGCCAGCAAAAAAGGACTCTACCCTTGGTTGTAAAATTACTTCCCGGTGGTTCGGAACCCAACTAAAACTGTATGTCCAATACATCAAACACGATCATCTAATCATCTCAGCTTTGGACTTGAGTCTGTTGCACCTTCACACTCGTAAATTTGTCACAAAAAATAAATAATTAATTCATTACCCATGCACAGGTCTCAGACCTATGTGGGCTTCATCATTAAAAAAATCTCTATACAATTGTTCATAAATAAATATATATTCAATTCATTTCCTACATTTTAAAAATACTTATTATTATTTATGATTATGAATATTTACATGATTTATTTTCGGTTCATTCACACCAAATTCTGTAAACGTAGCAAAACTACGTTCTTTTCAAATTATGATAAGGCATGTTTCTTTATGGTTCGCTCCTTATTGATCGTCGTAAAATCAATTAATTCAACTATATTTGGAAGCTCATTTGCAAGTGTAAATGTGTTGCTGGATGATTACCTATATCTCACTGGAACGTGTAATGCAATAATTTATGATTTTGAATAATAGTATCAATAGTTGGGATATTAGTATCAATAATATAGAAACTGTATATTGACCTCGGCGAAATACAACACGGACTGAAGAATAGTCTGAGGAAATAGTTTTAGACAAATTTGGAAAACTAAGAATGTTATCTACCGGTATTTACATCATAGTTCTCCAAAAAAGGATTTATTTCAATTGAATAATAGAAAGCTTCCTCATCCAGTCTTTTGGCATCGTAACAACGATAGTTTAAATGAGGATTTTCACGTTCTATTGTCACAATTGTTTATAACTAATAGATTCGATAAAAAATCTACAATGTGATAATAATATTAATTGCATATTTAAGAGCTGAATCCCTCGCTATGTTTACCCATTCATTACCCGATTCTGGATGACAACACATGTTTAAGACATGGGGAAACAACTAACACTACGATCTATTGTCGTGGTAAGTAAGAAATATTATTTATCTACGGCTACATTATAGAGTAGATGGAAGAGGTTAGAAGTCAATACAGCATTCTTTATTCCACGTCTTATGAAACTAGTGTCATTTTGACACTCCTGTCACTTTTTAGTACAGGAGCTTTAGACCAATATTAGAACTTGGGATTTCTTCAAAACAGTGTCGAATTGAATATAAATGAAGAATTACATTCCAAACCGTCCCAAGTCATTTTTCCCCATTTTTGAGAAACTGAAAAAACTGTTAGCTCAAGTAGATATCATAATTTATAAATGAAATCAAGCAAGTATGTTTTTTTGTAGGAAAAAAATATTCTTAGATGGGATTCCAAAATCTCTGTTCACAATTTAACTAATTTCGAAAAATTAAAATCAGGTTTTGTTCCAAACTGGCCTTAGTCTTGGACTTGGGTTAGTTTGAAATGAACGAACAATTCAAACTAAATCAGTGGCGCACCCAAGGGGGGTGCTTTGGGTCATCAAGCCTACTTCTATACAAATATTTAAATAAAATGTTTACTTAAAAAACTCGAAGTTTTAAAGAAAATAGAACGTTGAGTAATTCTCAACTTTAGTTTAAAATTGAAAATATATTCTCTAATCTGATTCACGAATGCACTATTGTTCAAATGGAGGCTTGCTCTTGCTATCCTTATTAATCGCAAAAGGCAGTTGCCAATCACACTATCAAAGAAAACAGATTGAATAGAATAGCAAGTTTAAATATTCATAGAGAAATAGAAGTTGACCTGGAGTAGGTTATCAACGTTTCTCGTGAGCAAAAGATCCAGAAAGCTTACAAAGCTTTCACGGCAATCTTCGCAATGCAGCAAATCAAGTAATTTTTAATACATGCATGCATGAAATTCATAATTCACACAATTCAACATTTATAAATCAAGCTGGCTTCTTTGTTACTTTATTAATCAGCTCTGTTATTATTCTTGCCAAAGAATACGAATAGCTTCGTTTTGAGGGGATTATTTTTCAAGGATTTTTGAGGGAGTAGGACTCAAAAGGACTATTTTATAATGGACTGCCTGTCAAACTACCTGCACCACCCCCCTGCAGCTACCCTTTTGATTTGCTACTAGCTGGCAGAGAAGCCAACACCAAAATACAATATTATTGTGGCCAATGCCGACATTTAACCGCGCAGGCTTCCAACATAACACTTCAGATGAGACATATTGTATTTTCTGTGAACTGTTTTGATGAAATTTTATTGAATAATTGTTGGTAAACTTCAAATTTTAATTTTGTGTTGCAATATTATTTATTGTCTTTGAATTTCCATAGTATGGGGGTAATAATGGAAGTTTCATTTTTTCTATAATTCGGCTTAGCATGCTGAGCTGCTGTAGCACAGTCGGTCTGTAACGCTTCTACTCGCCACTCGCTTAGCTACTAACTCGCTCAATGTAATCGACCCTTAAGATTGGTTTGGAAGAAATTGCCAACTTTATGTATTATTATTTCACTTAGTGCCTTTTGGAATGGTTGAAATAATTCATTATGTGCAACTACTGAAAATGTACAAGAAATTTAAATCGGAGCTGTCACCAACAATCACGCATTATGAACACAGAAAATACAATATGTATTTAGAACTGTCACGACGAAATAACAACTGTACAATATTATGGGCAAGCTATTGGATTCATTGACAAGACAAATTAAAAGTAATTTATTGATAGTTGGGTATAAAACATCCAATGATTGTATTTTGTCTTAAAGCAACTCATGAGATGTAAAGAACATCTAGCTTTCGTCTAGGGCAGTCATAATACAATCGTTGCATAAACTACTATTTAAATTGTTGAACTAAATTATTTTGATGAGACAAATTAATGATCATATTCTCTAGTCAAGAATTATTAAGATTATTAAACAGTCTTATTTAGTCATTATTTTCTTAATTACAGTTAAAACGGTTTAAATGGAAATGTTTTTCAAAAACTGCTTCAAAAGGAAAGATTTTTGAAAGGCAATAAGAACTCCCAGCTCGGGAGTTTGGGAGGGGGTAACAAATGGGTTTTGTCAGCCTTTTCTGTGAGATTCCTCCTCCTTCTAACACAAGTTTTGAGGTCTTGCTCTTGGACACAATGTTTGATTAAGTTTTAAAATCCACATACTGAAATCATAATCACATACTAATGATACGCTAATTCGCAGAATTTATAACACTTAAGTTGTTTCTGAGTTGTTTATTAACTTAATGGACCATTAACTCAATGCTGGAGCAATGGGTTAATGATCCATTAAACTTAATTAACAATCCAGAATCCGGGCATTATTCTCCCTCCTGAATTTTTTGTGAATTTAGTTTGGGCCTGAGCCAGCAATCGTTGAAAACTCAGTATTTTGATCCCGCTTCTAGTAATTTCTGGTTTGATGCTCAGTTTAAAATTTTTTAATTTCAGTTTTAGTATTGTTACGGGTTCTATGTCAAAAATAACGCTGGCAACATTTAAATTTATCACTCGCACTTTATTTACACAAATAATCACAACACTCACTGTTCAGTAATGTCTTTCAGAAAAATAAGCAATTAAAAACAGATAACACGATATTCTTCAACTGATAATGAGTTTTCAATAAACTGTACAAAAATCAATCACTGAAAGTTAAAAGGCCGATCTAATATTAATTAACAACTGTACAATAAACTGTCCATTAATATTCAAAAAGAAACGTCAAAAAAGAAACGTCAAAAAAGAACAGTTAACTTATGTAGCACTAGTCCAGAATACAACAAAAACTATTCAGTAGCTCACTGGTATGAATTAAGCAGGAAAAAATTGTCACTAACAAAGGCATAGAGAAAGAATTATCACGTATATATAGAACTGTCACAACTTGTTTATCACGACGAAATTTCAAAGACAACTGAACTAATTTACAAATGCGTTCGCCTTAAATAGGTTTGTCAACAATCGAGCAATTTCTACATTTTTCTATCATCTTCTGAATAAATAAATCAAGGAAACTGGAACTTTCTACAATATTCTATAAGACTCCATTAATCTCTAATCAAACAAATAGAACATTCAACTAATTACCAAGTAAGCACTATAAAAGTGTCAAAAGCAGTGTAATTAATGGCTAGAAAGTAAACATTTACATAGCAGATAACACCGAGAACCAATGTTTCTTCTTCTTTCAATTCTCTCCAATTTCATATCCGCTACAGTAAAAACTGTTTGAGAGTAACTGTTGAACTGTATGAAGAGTAGAAGTACTTCATCTTAGCAATAAATTAATTCAGTTGCTATATATTTCCAAGTAATATAATTGTTATAGCTGAAGGAGAAAATTCTTCTTATTCTTTCAGCTTCTTCTTCCTGCTTTTTCTTCCTCTCCTCCTTCAATCGTGGTTAAGTGGTAGAGTGGACATCACTGTCCAAACTTCGCCACGTCAACAAATGAAAAAGTCATTCTATTCTATTCTAATCCCTTATTCTTCAATGCTAGAGTATCTTCAACAGTAAGGGAAGTGATAGCCATGAGCTATAGTTGGTATCTGTTCAATCAGATAGAGTTAAGCTGCGTTCTACAGGGCTCACTTTGTAAGGGTGAAAGATTAGATTGGCCAGCAAAAGACACTGTTCTCTGCTGCAAAATCACTTCCCAGTGTTTCGGAACCCACCTAAAACTGTAGGTACAACTCATCAATCGCAATCATCCAACACATTACCCACACACAGGTCTCAAACCTATGTGGGCTTCATCCTCGAAAAAAAGAAAAAGTTAACAGCAAGTAGCAGTTACTGTAGTATAATTTTACAAGTATTATTGATAAAATGGTGATTTATTGTGTAACATGCAGAATGATTTAAATTTTCATTTAAGATTTCATTAAAATTTTTTACAGCTGCAGGGAGCCTGCCTGGTAGCACTGGTTCAATCATCAATAATAGTCAACAAACCGCCAATAGGTTATACAACACCAGTGTCAAGTCCTTGCAGTGATGTTGATATTTCAGATCATGAACTGGAAAACTTGAGGTACAATATATATAATAACAATAAAATCCTCAGCTCTCTTTCCAAGATCATTGAAGCTATAAGAACACGGGAAAAAGAAAATAACATTGATAAAATAGTACAGCCATGTCAATGTGAACACAATTTACATCCTGGGCAACATAAGGTTCATCATGAACAAGTATATCATGGACACCCTGAACAAGCAAATCATGATCATGTGGATCATTGGGATCATCAAGTACAACATGAAGATCACAAACTAAAATATACAGATAACCAAGCAAAATATGCAAATCACCAATCAAAATATGCTGATCACCAAGAAAAATATGCAGATCACCAAGAAAAATATGCAGATCACCAAGCAAAATATGCAGTTCATGAAGAAAAATATGAGGATCACCAAGCAAAATATGCAGATCACAAATCAAAATATGCAGATCACCAAGAAAAATATGAGGATCACCAAGTAAAAAATGAGGATCACCAAGCAAAATATGCAGAACACCAATCAAAATATGCAGATCACCAAGTGAAACTTGAGGATCACCAAGCAAAATATGCAGATCACCAAGAAAAATATGTAAGTCACCAAGTGAAACAAAAGGAGCAACAAGAAAAATATACAGATAACAAAGTGAAACTTGAGGATCACCAAGTAAAATATGAGGATCACCAAGTAAAACATGGAGATAACCAAGAAATATATGCAGATCAACAAGAAAAATATGCAGTTCATGAAGAAAAATATGAGGATCACCAAGCAAAATTTGCAGATCACCAATCAAAATATTTGGATAACAAAATAAAACTTGAGGATCACCAAGAAAAATATGCCATACATGGAGGAAAATATGAGGATCACCAAGGAAAATATGCAGATCACCAATCAAAATATGCTGATCACCAAGTAAAACTTGAGGATCACCAAGCAAAATATGCAGAACATCAATCAAAATATGTGTCTCACCAAGTACAACTTGAGGATCACCAAACAAAATATGCAGATCACAAAGAGAAATATGTGAGTCACCAAGAGACACAAAAGGATCAACAAGAAAAATATACAGATCACAAAGTGAAACAAGAGGATCACCAAGTAAAGCATGTGGATCACCAAGAAAAATATGCAGACCACCAAGAAAAATATGCTGATCATCAAGTAGAACTTGAGGATCACCAAGAAAGATATTCAGATCACCAAGGAAAATATGCAGTTCACCAAGCAAAAAATGCTGATCACCAAGTGAAAATTGAGGATCAAAAAGAAAAACATGCAGATCACAATGCAAAATATGCAGTTCATGAAGAAAAATATGAGGATCACCAAGCAAAATATGAAGACCACAAATCAAAATATGCAGATCACCAAGAAAAATATGCAGATCACCAAGAAAAATATGAGAATCACCAAGTAAAACATGAGGATCACAAAGAAAAATATGCAGATCACCAGTCAAAACATGCAGATAACCAAGCTAAATATATAGCTCACCAAGAAAAATATGAGGATCACCAAGAAAAATATAAAGATCACCAAGAAAAATATAAAGATCACCAAGCAAAATATGCAGATAACCAAGTAAAACTTGAGTATCACCAAGCAAAATATGCAGATCATCAAGAAAAATATGAGAATCAACATGTAAAACATGAGAATCACCAAGCAAAATATGCAGATCATGAAGTGAAGGAAGTGGATCAGCAAGTAAAATATGAGGATCACAATGCCAAATATGCAGATCATCAGTCAAAATATGCAGATCACCAAGAAAACTATGCAGCTCAACAAGAAAAATATGAGGATCACCAAGAAAAACATGAAGATCACCAAACAAAATATGCAGATCAACAAGTAAAACTTGAGGATCATCAAGAAAAATATGCAGATCACCAAGCAAAATATGCAAATCATGACGAAAAATATGAGGATCACCAAGCAAAATATGTAGATCAACATGTAAAACATGACAATCACCAAGCAAAATATGCAGATCATCAAGTGAAAGAAGTGGATAAGCAAGTAAAATATGAGGATCACAATGCCAAATATGCAGATCACCAAGCTGAATATGCAGCTCAACAAGAAAAATATGAGGATCACCAAGAAAAACATGAAGATCACCAAACAAAATATGCAGATAACCAAGTAAAACTTGAGTATCACCAAGCAAAATATGCAGATCACCAAGAAAAATATGAGGATCACCAAGAAAAACATGAAGATCACCAAACGAAATATGCAGATCAACAAGTAAAACTTGAGGATCATCAAGAAAAATATGCAGATCACCAAGCAAAATATGCAAATCGTGAGGAAAAATATGAGGATCACCAAGAAAAATATGCAGATCAACACATAAAACATGACAATCACCAAGCAAAATATGCTGATCATCAAGTGAAACAAGTGGATCAGCAAGTAAAATATGAGGATCACAAAGCCAAATATGCAGATCACCAGTCAAAATATGCAGATCACCAAGAAAAATATGCAGATCACCAAGAAAAATATGAGAATCACCAAGTAAAACATGAGGATCACAAAGCCAAATATGCAGATCACCAGTCAAAATATGCAGATCACCAAGCTAAATATGCAGCTCAACAAGAAAAATATGAGGATCACCAAGAAAAACATGAAGATCACCAAACAAAATATGCTGATTACCAAGCAAAATATGCAACTCATGAGGAAAAATATGAGGATCACCAAGCAAAATATGCAGATCACAGATCAAAATATGCCGATCACCAAGAAAAATATGAGGATCACCAAGCAAAATATGCAGATCACAAAGTGAAACAAGAGGATTACCAAGTTAAACATGAGGATCACAAATTAAAACTTGAGGACCACCAAGCAAAATATGCCAATCATCAAGGAAAATATTTGGGTCACCATGTCAAACATGAAGATCACCAAGTAGAATATGAGGATAACAAAGTAAAAGATGAGTATAACCAAGAAAAATATGTTGATCATCAAGTGAAACATGTGGATCACCATGGAAAATATTTGGATAACCAAGTAAAACATGAGGATCAACAAAAAAAATTTGCAGATCACAATTTGAAACAAGATGATCACAAAGTAAAATATGAGGATCACCATTTGAAACATGAGGATCACCAAGGAAAATATGCTGATCACCAAGAAAAATATGTGGGTCACCAAGTGATTCAAGAGGATCAACAAGAAAAATATGAAGATCACCAAGAAAAATATGGGAATCACCAAGTAAAACATGAGGATCACCAAGCAAAATATGCTGATCACCAAGTGAAACAAGAGGATCAGCAAGTAAAATATGAGGATCACCAAGTAAAACATGAGGATCAGCAATCAAAATATACAGATCACCAAGTAAAACTTGAGGATCACCATGAAAAATATGCAGATCACCAAGAAAAATATGTGAGTCACCAAGTGAAACAAGATGATCAACAAGAAAAATATACAGATCACCAATCAAGCTATGCAGATCATCAAGTAAACCATGAGGATCACAAACTAAAAGATGCAGATCTCCTAGCAAAATATGCAGATCACCATGAAAAACATGAGCTCCAACAAGTAAAAAATGAGGAGCACCAAATAAAGCATGAGGATCACCAAGTAAAACAAGAAGATCACAAAGTAAAACATGAACATCACCAATTGAAACATGAGAATCAACAAGTAAAACTTGAAGATCACCAAGTAAAACATGTGGATCTAAAAGTAAAATATGCAGATCATAAAGTGGAACAAGAAGATCACCAAGTAAAACAAGAGGATCACCAAGAAAAATATGCAGATCACCAATCAAAATATGCAGATCACCAAGTAAAAATTGAAGATCATCAAGTAAAACATGGAGATCACCAATTGGAACATGAGGATCACCAATTAAAAAATGAGTATTACAGAGATAACCAATATGAAAAATCAAAAACAATTGAGGGAAGTTCTGATGGATCACTGTTTACAGGCTATGGTGGTGAATATTCAGTGTCTGGTGCTAATGATAACTCATTCAAGAAAAATTATCTGGACATTCCTAGCAACACATATCCAGTGTTAGCTATTCCAGAGGGGAGTGGAAGCAATGCTGCTTATTTAGTCCCAAATATACATCAACATTCCAAGCCAATATTTTACCCACACTATGGGCTGCCTCCATATTTAACAGAACCAATAACTGGAACACCACCTTCTCAAACAGGCATTATCAATGGTGATAGGGCTCAATATTTGAAACCTAATTATTATGAGAGTTTCTACCCTTGGTTTCCTTATCCATTTCCTGGTCAACCTCATGGCAGCATTCATCATGAATTAGTTGTGCAACATAATTGTTCCCATGAGCAAAAGTTTCCAGTAAGCCATGGAATTCCAGACCAGCATGTCTTTAATGGTGAGAGCTTTGAAAATATGAGACTCATTCTACCATCTCCTTACAATCAGGACATCAAGAGCCAGAAAATTACACAACACTCATCACATAATTTAGGAGGTACTGGAACAACCAAATCTAAAAGCATCACTAACTTTGTGTCAAACCCAATAAGCCAGAATCATCTACATTTGAAGCAATAATGACAAAAAACGGTATCTTCTTCTCCAAAAATAAAAAAAGACAGAATATTTATATATTTATTCTATAAGTATTTGACAATATTTATGAGAAAATTATTCCTGTACTGCTGTACTGTGAATGTGAATGATGTTGAAAAGTCAAAACATAACAGCCTACAATTACTGGTCATGTTTTTAAGCATGACTATAACTTTAGTCTAACTGGTGATGTTTTTAATCATGACTATAACTTTATTCTATTTCATAAAAAAATGTTTTTAATATTATATTTATTTTTCTATGAAGAATAAATACTATTTAAAAACAACTTTTTGAATAAACTTTCATGTTCCAACTGAAATTTATGTATTAGCAATACTTATATTTCGTGTATATGATGTATAATTCAATATTAACAAAAATATTATGAACTAAGAATGCCATGGAACTGATTTTTGCACAGTTATTCCAAAGTCAATCGTTTTCTTTGTATACTGAATAATTACTATAGAAACCTATTACCTTCAATGAGAAATTGAATTCACAGTAAAAAACACAAATAACTTCAAAATGTTATTTTTTCTTTTAATACACTACACACTAACCATTTAATACTTCAAGCCCACTGTCTGAAGTTGAATTTATATTGAAGATTTTTTCCCAATAAACGATTTTATCTCATGTCTATTTCCAATCCTTCAAATATCCTCATTGTCATTTGTCTTTATACTACTTTTTACCCCAGTTTTGTGTGAAGTTGAATACAGAATGATTGATTTCCTGACAATAAACAATGTATCTCATGCTTTTGCATTTTCTATACTTTTTCCAACAGTTTTGAGCATTAACTAATGAGTTATGCTGATAATTAATAGAATGAATAATAAGACTTGAAGTTGTCACAACCACTTTTATTGAAAACAGTGAGATTGTTTCTGTTGTTACACCATTATCAATCTCAAACAAACTAAAACTTAAGTACAGAGTACCTTAATATATACTAAACACAGAATTATACTATTGGCTGAGGGAGAAAGTGCCTCTGATAGGTTGACCTTCATTGAAGGTTTGTAGTTCTCTGAAGGCCATAACAAGTCACTCCCATTGGTGGGAGAAGCAACTAGCAAAAATAAGTGTCAAAATCAAGAACCAAAAACCGTGAACACATAGAAAGCAACAAACAAGAACAATACACAAAAAAGCTAGAATTGAACAAATTGAAGCTAAATGAAATGCAGTCAAGGTCAACCGAGAAAAACAAGAAAGTACCGTTATTAAAATGTAGGCCAGAATTATTATGAAACCAAGTCATACCGATGTAATTATACCACATCACTCATGTCACCTTCCACCCCTCAATAGTATGATTTGTGCTCTAACTTATACCCATGAGCAAACATCACTTTGAAAAAGAGATAAGTACTATTAAACAGATAGCTATTACAAATATATATGAGACCATTGATGACAATATTTTAAATAAAATAAGCAGAAGACTAGTAATCAGTGTTAGAATTGCTGTAACTGATACTGGAGAAAGATCATGGACTACGGTACCTTATATTGGCTCAGTATCTGATAAATTTTATTCGGAAGAGAATTGAAAAAAAAACGGTTTTGATTTAGCTTTTCAAACAAAACCTATTATAAAGAGATTGATCGGGTGTAGTAAAGATAGAATTGATTTCTGGGATAAAAGTGGAGTTTATAAATTGAATTGCGGTGATAGTAATCTCTGTTATTGTAATGTCTGGTAGAAGTTTCAAACGTAGAATAAATGAACATATTAGAGATTGAAAAACCCAAAAAGTAGACTCAAATTTTGCAGAGCATCTCATTACTAATGGACACAAATTGAAGGCTGAAGAAAATGTGAATTACTTCATTTGTTTGGCAAAGGCAGACAAAAGCCTTGAACATTTTAGAAGCTTTGGAGGTAAAAAAACGATTCCAGTACTATAGTTTAAACGATCAAATTTATTTCAACCAATTCAATACAACTTACTTGGTTTCATCATAATTCTGGCCTACATTTTAATAACGGTACTTTCGTGTTCCTCTCGGTTGACATTGTCTGCATTTCATTAATCTTCAACTTATTATTTTTTTAATTCTTGCCTACTTGTTCTTGTATGTTGCTTTTTACGTGTTCACAGCTTTTGGTTCTTGAATTTTAAACTTATTTTCCTTGTTGCTCCTCCCACCAGTAGGTGTGACTGACTTGTTATGGGCTTCAGCCAATCACAGACCAATCAGAGGCACTTTCTCCCTCAGCCAATAGTATCATTCTGTGTTTAATATATATCAAGCTACTCTGCACTTTTTTTGAAGGATGGAGCGCACATGAGTTTGAGACCTGTGCGTTGGTAATGAGTTGGATGATGGTGATTGATGATTTGGACCTACAGTTTTAGGAGGGTTCCTAACCAACGGGAAGTGATTTTACAGCAGAGAACAGAGTATTTTTTGCTGTCCAATCCAATCGGTCAGCCTTACAAAGAGAGCCCAGGAGAGCATTGCTTAATGCTTATCTAATCTGATTGAACAGGTGCCTGCTACCGCTCAGGGCTATCCCTCCCCCACTTTAGTTTTAGTTTGTTTTAAACCGATACTGGTGGAACAATCGAAACTAGTATCTCACTGTTTCAAAAAATGTGGTTGTGACAACTCCAAGTCTTGTTACTCATTATATTATGGATATCTTCTACAATATCTCCTTTCCACTAGCCCACTACAAAGGGAAAAATAATTAATAGCCTTCGGTTGGTAATTATTATGAATTAGTACACAATGAATGAACACTCCTTTACTTAATAATTATGATAAACTACACTACGACTGAGTTTTTTCTTATTTCTTTAGGCAAATAAATTACATAATAGCGAATGTTTAGTGTGTTTCCTTACCAACGCCCAAAGTTCAAACGGCACTGCCCATACATCACTTCATAAAAAGTATTTGTAGCCATAAAAAGTATTTCCTATGAAAAATATTACAAAAAGTGTAAAAAATGAAGCTTATAACAAATATTTCCTACTCAAGCAATTTTTTTATGATAGGAAATTGTGGGATTAATTTTTTTTTAATTATTGATGGAAATTACTCATTGCTCTCATAATCTTATCAATATTATTCCTGTAAATCTCAAAATGAATATTAATCTGAAATTAGTTTTGTGTCTTGGCTTGCATGTATACCCACAGATACGACCAACAATACAGAGTTCAGACTAGTGAAGCACCCTCCGGAAGCTCCAATAAGAGGGCGGATTTGATCACTTCCTCTACCTCCTGCAATGAGTCGTTTCTCTGCCTCACTCTCACCCCTCGTTCTTGAAAGCATTCCATGGAGCAGAATCAACAAATAGAAGTGCTCTATTCAGCAACGACTGTATCATTTTCGCCTTTAACAAGGTGTAGAAAATGAAAACATTTTTTTTTAGGGTCGATAATGTAGATTTAACTTCATGGTCAAGTGTAGCACATGCTAGGTTAGGTAGTTTAGCACAGTCTTCAAACTTCAGGAAATTATCATTATTACAATTATAAAATAGTACGATTATTCCATATTCCATGTAAATTATACTAATTTTTTTGGTAGCCACCATAAAAATAAGATCCATATTGCACTGCGAACAGCAGTGCAGATCGGTTTTAATAAAACCAGTTCTCATTTTGGTAATGAAATGCAGTCCTCTACGTAAAGAATTTTGAAGGTGACCCTTGACATTGCAATCTTGGCAAGACGACCTCTCTAGAACTAATTTTTTGCACAATCTATTTCGTTACACAGAACTTCAAAAGCTGTATAATCCTTGAATACCCAGATTATTCTTCTTCATCCTTATGACCCAAGTGAAAATAGATTATTTCAGTGTATATACGTAACAATGATTAAAACTGCTACTTACTTCAACAAAACATATATATTTAAAAAAAAGGTATAAAGCATAAATATGAATTGGATAGGTTTATTTTATATTAAACTAGCTGGCCCGACCATTCGGTCACCTCCCAATGAGGTTACATTTCAAATTTCAATCTTCTAGGACTATTAGGAAAGAATTTTTCTGATTATTTTACGTTCCTCTTTCAGGATGTCTTCTAGTACTGCTTTTCTATGGAGATCTAGTGTTTCACTCGCACACAGACTTGATCACGGTGTTGTAGTGTCGAATTTTGGTGGAAATTGAGAGGCATTTTTTTATAGATGTTTTTTGTTCGGCCAAGGGCTCTCTTCATTTTCTGGATGCGGACCTCTAGGGCCTTCTCTTCTTTCCCTGTTCGTACGTATTATTATTATTAACGAGCATACAATGTATAAATCAAAGGATAGGTATTAGTATTATGGATAGTATAAAATGGATTGGCAAAATAATTAGGTATTAGGTAAAGTGATAGGTAATGTGGAACCTCGTTTGGGGGGGGGGGTGCGTCTTTGAAATTATAAATCTTGAATTTAATTTGTCCGGAAGCCGCAGTCGGTAGCAACACTACACCTCGCATGGACGCCCCTCTCCCACTCAAAGTCGCACAAGAATATCTGTCTTTGCCGGGCTGAACTGTGGGTCTTGAATGGGACAGCCACTATTATCGGCCACACAATCCAGTCCACCAAAGAAAGACTTTTAAAAAATAAATAGAGAACAAGTGAAATTATTCTCAAAGAAACCGATCCACTCGAGAGCAAGACTCGGGCGCGGATCATGTAACTCTTGCTTGTTACACTCTCCCCCAAACTCCCACTACCGAGATGGATGGAACTAAAAATTTCTAGGACAC
The DNA here is from genome assembly GCA_948455865.1 of Conomelus anceps. NCBI lineage: Eukaryota > Metazoa > Arthropoda > Insecta > Hemiptera > Delphacidae > Conomelus > Conomelus anceps. The sequence continues at coordinate 126,787,928 of OX418216.1, forward strand.
ACCAATATTATTTGCAAAAATGATTCCCTTTGCTGATGTAAGCGTTTGATTACCTGAAATGGATTATTCTTATAATTTCCAATCAGAGCTGAGGGAAATATGAAATTAGAACAACTGGTAATGACTGTATTGAATTTAATTGAATCTCGAGTTTGAGATTTTTCTTTAAAGTTATTATTAAATGAATAAATTGACAAAAACATGTATTTATAATTCTTGAATAATTAATTGGACTGGCTTTAAATATATTTAATAATTTCGACGAGTGTTTGAGGCTTCGCCTAAGGGTGTTATAGTAATGTGAGAGTTGTTGAAGGCAATTTACAATTGACACACCAGTAATAGACTTCAAAGCTCATAAATAAAATAAATAGCACATACCACTCGACTGGGCCCAATCTCACGCGCACAAGACTTCTTATTTTTCACTTTTTTCTTGGCTGCAGAAAGGAGTCATCAGGCGGACATCTTGAGTGGAACCTCGTGGTCGGTCAAATTTGAATAATTTGATTCCTGAGCTGTTGACTTTGTTTGGATACGGTGATCGAATTATTGCTTTCAACAGATTTTTTGGGGGATGCAGAAATTCACTTTAACAGCACGGCTTGACATTTAACGTTAAAACATTAATACAAAAACAAATTGAGAGGGAGGTTTTTGCAACGGATCCTCTCCTCTGGGATGCCAAAAAATCGTCTCCTTTCTCCTCTGTCGGAAGGACAAAATTACTGAGGAGAAAGTCTACGTCATGAGGTGATCCTCCAATTAGACATGAGAAATAATTTTTCTACCAATAGAAAAAGGACACTCGTCTTTAAAGTCAGTGTGCCAAATGCCGTGACAAATTTTAACGGTGGAAAAGAAAATAGAATTAAATTAATAAATTAAATAATTAATAGGGTATGACATAAGCAGATTTTTCTAAGTTGACCAGAAGACAGAAAAGACAAAGATAATTTGACAATAAATTCAAAAGTGGAAACAGTACGAATAAACAGCTGACTGATAAGCCAGCAGTATCAAGAATTTTTCGGCAGCTAACCCTTTCGTTTTGTAAACAATTGCACTTCATCCCGTTCAAGTACATTCAATGAACATTTAAACAGGCAAATATTTATGTAAATTATCTTCTTCTTAACTAGTAAGTATTGAACAATAAATACATGTAAGTACAGGAATTATATTTGATTTCATTCCACACCTCGTATTTTTATAAATTGTTGAGTGATTGGGCCAGGCGTATTTTGCACCGTGACAGTAATTAGCTATGTAATACACTTTGAATAAAATATGAATGGTTGTTACATTGCATATATTTAAAACCTCCAGGAATTTATTGTTATTAATACTTAATTAAATTGATGCCTTTATTTATACTGCTTTAACATTAATACTATACAACCAAAAACAAAGTAGAACCATCTCTGATGTTCACTGTACAATGAAGCCTCATCAAAAAAGCAATTTACATAAAAAAGTATTTATTATGTAGGTTTAAAAAGTGTACATGAGTACAACCCGAAATATTTGGTTGCCTTTTTCCATAATTGTAATAGATTGACAATTAATTTATAGGTTTACCTATGACGTCATAGCTCTATTTGTTGCGATTGGAAGCGTTTGTGTCAATTCTGGACAATAGTTGTTTTTGTACACTTGTAGGACTTTGCGCTTGATGAGTGAAACCTTTGGAAAAGCTTACAGACTTCGACCTCCTTCCCCACCCTCCTGCCCTGCCCCTCACCGCATTCCCTTCCCAACCCTCCACCAATCACCAGAGCCGTCTTGACAAACTCCTACAAGCAAAGCTAACCCATCAGCAACAAGTTGTCTTACGGTAAACAAAATGTGAAGCTCAGATCCGATAACACTTTTTAAAGCGGTCATTGATATCACGATATGTCATTGGTAAAATCGATACAAAGCCATATAATAGGCTGTAGGGATATTTGGTTCACCTGTTGCCAGTTGAATAGCTCAACTATGAATAAAAAATCGACAACATCCGAAACTATTTATAAACAAATCTATAGGCCATAGATAAGACATACAATATGATTCAAACTATTTATAAACAAATATATAGGCCCGCATAGTTGGTTATTTGTTTGTTTAGGATGAGAAAAAAAGCGCCCTGCTACTTTTCAGGCCGTTGCAACGAGGCTAAAAATAATGATTGTAATCATATCGCCCAGAACGGCTTTCTTCACAGATTTTCAACACTGAAGAATCCAAATGATAGGTTATGCCAATTTTTCACAAGGAATTTCACTTAGAAGAAAATTGACCAATTTTTTCCCATTTCTAGAATATTAGTTTAGAATAATTACAATTTGTAAAGGAAGCACAAACACTAATCGTCCAAAGAAAGTACACATAATTTTGAATTTTGTTCATATTTTAGAACCAGAACATAGAAGTCAGAACAAACCATTTCAATCACATTATTGTCAAATCTTCGTCACAGAAAAGCGAATCTATGACAAAGGTGGCAATATACCAGTAGAGTACAGAACTATTTTTAAAATAAGCGGTTACTTCCCTATTCTAATAATAACGAACTCCTTTTCATAGTCGTATTTTTAGCTAAGTTTTGCCCAAGTGCGTTACAAAATCAGAACTGAATGGCTCACATTTGTGAGATCGCCAGTTGATTTATTCACAAAGCTAATTCAACAACATAATTTAAAATGTAAAAAGAAACAAACCTAATTCATGCAGAAGGGCGACATTCCCCCACCCATCCACCACCAATTGCGAGTAACTCCTGGCTTGTTGCCCTGGCCAGAGAGCTGAAAAGACTTCACGCATTTTGCATGAATGAACCATTGAATGGGAAACACGTTGAAAAGAGATTTAAGAGATTGTGAGCCAACTAACTTTTCACCGTAGAATTCAAATCCAGTTATTTACTGGCAACAGAAATTTTATAGGGAAGGGAAACAGGAATCATTACAACTAAGCTATTTATTGTGTCCGCATGTGCATAAAGCCAGCTGCGCACGACTATTCCTATTTTATACTAGTAGTTCTGTGAACAGTAGACTCACGTCCAAGAATAAGGATGCTTGCACAGAGGAACACACACGATGTACTCAGCAATTATAATCACCATCGCCAAATTGAACACAATCATCAGGCCTAACCCTTGATTCAATTTGCATAGTCTATTACATGTCTGTTTTCCACAAAAAGTCACTCTGTATCACCATAGACGAACCATCATGGTACTTAATCCCTGATCTATGGTATCACGTAACCCAGGTTGCATTTATATTTTCCAGACAGCTGATTGCTCAAATCAGATCAGATTTTACATGTCTGATTGATGAATTTATAGAACAATACGGATAAAATGTTTATACTGATCATTTACTTAGTATTCACTTGTCATTTCTCTTAATTGGAATATTATAAATGATTTGTTTCTCTCAAAAATATGGTATTCTCATGAATTATAACTTTACTTATATGAAGATGAATAAGAGGGCCCGAGGGCTATCTATGAATCTGATTCTAATTGCTTCTGATGGAGAAACTCATTTTAAAAATCATATTATGTTTCTACAGAAGAAGGCCTGAGTGCCTTTGATTTTTCCCCTTTTAGATATCATTCAAATGCAAGAAGATTTTATAATCCTTACACATACATCGCTGGGCATTCCTTGAATGAAGATCCATGCAAAATTTTATTGAATTTGGACCACACGTTTAGCCGTAAATGCGTCACAAACAGACAGACAGATAAAGATCTCTTTTCATTTATTCAACAAGGAAAACTGTCATCAACATTATTCATTTATCGGCTCAATTCATCTTTATAAGACAAGGTCGCTAAAACCATGTTGTAAACAACAAATTTCCTATCAAATTTTTATTGCTGAAATATTCTTTTTTGAAAAAGTTATACCACAAACTTGATGATGAAGTGAAAAATGTAATTTGACACCTAACTAAATATTATAATTAGGCCTGTTATTGAATATTACAACAAGGGAAGTGATAGCTGCGAGCCGTGGCCGCTATCTGTTCAGTCATATAAGATAAGCTACGAACTCCTGGACCCCAATTGTAAGGGTGACCGATTGATTGACCAGCAAAAAAGACTCTGCTATAAGATCACTTCCCGGTGGTTCGGAACCCATCTAAAACTGTAGGTCCAACTCATCTATAACCATTATTCAACTCATTGCGTGGGGCACAGGTCTCAGAGCTATGAGGGCTTCATCCACAGAAAAAAATTAGACTGGATGCTTGTTAGTTTGTAGAAGTCATAAGTTATGTTATTTTTTATTAAAGAACCAGTATTCCATATTATTATAATTATTTTCCCGTTTTTATTTTGCATAGCTTACCCACGTTACACATTATTTTACAACATTTTGTAATTCTTTCCTAACATAGGTAGTGCCAACAATACTTTCCCGCAATGCTTCCAATAGAATTATTGAGTAGCCCCATCCGCAATGAGTACAGTATTTAGAAACAATACTTCTTACAAGATGGAAACAGGCTTTAAACTGAATAGAAAGAGCCTGTATTGTTATAACTCTCAGTTAATTTTCAAAAAAAAGTTCTTATTTTTCTCCATTTACTATAGAAACCGTTTGTTGACTGGGGAATTCTTGAAACGTGATGCATAACAAGAATTTAATCTCTACTTCAACTGGTTACTGTGAAGTAATTGAGTTTCAATTGTAATAATTAAGTTTAATTCGTAATTATAATAAAGTTTTTTCCCAAACGTGTCCCACTCAATTCAAACCAGGACGATATAATAACTATACTGCAAAGTATACCGCCCTGCACATTAAACCCTGATTCAAACTAAATTTTCACATCACAACTCTCATGAGTTGACAAAAGTTTAAATAGTGTTGACCATAATTGAAAAAGTGGGTGTAATAATTCATTTTTTCTACAGTCCGGCAAGTGATAGCCGAGAGCCGCAGCAGGTATCTGTTTAATCAGAGACAAGCTACGAAACTCCTGGCCGCTCTTTGTAAGGGTGACCGATTCGATTGGCCAGCAAAAAAGACTTAGTTCTCTGCTGAAAAATCACTTCCCGGTGGTTCGGAACCCACCTAAAACTGTAGGTCAAACTCATCAATATCCATCATCCAATTCATTACCCACGCGCAGGTCTCAGACCTATGAGGGCTTCATCCTCCAAAAAAAAATTTAAATAGAGTTAAATTAAGAATTCGTAATATATTACCATAACAAAATTTTGGTTTTGCAGTTTTGATTTAATAACATTTTTGACTGGAAAATTGGAATCACGTATTCAAGGTAGTTCAGTTTCAGAAGGAAGGAAGCAAAGTTCAGCCGGCAATGATGGTGTGTGAATGAAACTGAAGTGAATCGATTTTCAGGCCGAATAATAAACTGCGGCGAGCTGAATGGGATCTGTCAGAAGTCAAACGACGCCATTGAATGACGTAGTTGTGTCAATCCAAAACCGCCGCACAAATCGCGTCGTGCTCACAATGTTTGAATCATGTATGGCCATGAGTCACGCTAGAAACCGACGTAATTCTTATCTTTGCATTATTTACTATGGGATAAGTCACACGCGTAACAAACCTTTCAGCAGAAAATCAAGATGGATTTGTGTTTGAACAATTGTGAGAAATTACTGTGTGGGGGCTGGGTCAATAGTAAATTGCGGAATATTATAACCAATTTGTTACAATATAACCACGTTATGGGTATCAATTTTTTTACGGATAATGAAGCCCACATTGGTCTGAGACCTGTGCGTGGGTACTGAGTTGGATGATGGTGATTGATGAGTTGGACCTACAGTTTTTAGTTGGGTTCCGAAACACCGGGAAGTTATTTTACAGCCGAGAACAGAGTCTTTTTGACGATAGAAATTATATAAGTAATACTTGTAGGAAGGAGCGCCATTTGGGAAGAGCGTGCCCCCCTCCCAAGATATGACAAAAATGTGTATGCGTGTATTCATGTAATTTGTTTTATATGGAACAAACTTTCTTCATTTGAAGAAACAAATTATGAACTCTGTAGATCACTATATGATAACTAAAATATGGCAAAAGGGAATAGGTATACTGCGAGTATTGTGATAGCATTTTGCTTCATCACGAAATAGGACATAATAAGCAACATGACTCAGTTGTCAGTCAATCACCCAAGTAGATAATATGACAGTTGTAACAAAGTAGGTTATAACAAACAGTAGTTGTCTGGTAAAGAATGATATGGAAACATATATAAATACAGTATTAATAAATATTGTTATGGGTTCTATCTAAAATAATTCTTTTTATTTACACAAATTAGTCTATTTACACACACTAATTTCAAGTTTAATCAATAAGAAAGAAAAACAGATCAACAAATGTCAAGCTAATACTGATAATTAATTATATGCCGATCGATAATCAAATAAACAAGAATCCAATAAACTGTACAATAGTGTAGAAAGAAATGCTAAAAAGAACAGCTAAACACTTACAAAACACAGTCCGATACGTTCAAACAATCCCAAACAATATCACTTGATATGTGTAAGCACAACGTCTTTAAACTTTTAATAAGACACAAAGATAGTAAACACTTGTCTTTGTACATTACACTGAAGTCGATCCCTGTTTATTCCAATGGCACTGGATTTCAATCTGCCACTCTCTCACATGATCTGTCATGCGAGCACGTAGATCAAACAACAAACTCATTCCACTTGTTCACGTGGACTTCTTATATAGCTGTCATTCAAGGTAATCCAAGTACTGGAAGCCACTAGTAGTTTCGAGAAAACCATGGAAGGTCATTGAATATAGTAGAATTTTGGAGAAGTTTCTAGGCTCTCAAGAGAGTGCGAGGGACGCAGATATGACAAATAGAAATGAGAAGAACATCAAAGGAGAGAGAACCAGAAAGTCATCTTACAACATGCTTTGAGTCATGTACATCAATCATTGACAGCAAAACAATAAACTATTGATGCCATTCAGTCAGTGTTCACAACAATATTATTTAATTTTAGTAGGTTTAGGAGAGCTAAGCAGTATTGCTGTTTCTCTACATCTCTTTGCACCGAAATTTATGCAAATATGCAAGCGACAATTATTAAAATCTTCAGTTACTACAATGTTCTGGCAGAAAGCTAAAATCTACATAATCCAAGAAATTTGAAGAGCTAACGCATGGTTAATAGACAAGTAAGTTATGCTACCAGCTACCTCATAAGTTGTTATATCAAACTACTTTGACTGACAGTCCAGAGAAATCACAGCAATCTCATTAATTCCCAACCTGCTACACAGAGTATGTATGGAATGTAAGTTTGGCTAATTTGATTTATTCATCAACAACAATTATATTGTTTCCTTCCTACTTAGAGCAATCAGAGATTCATCTAAGATTATTTTTTGATCGTGTTTCATAATAAAAATATTACTGTACTGTACCAAATATTCTGTCAAATTTTGACGAAATGGTAGATTGACACGACACATTGCATACTATTTTTTTCATGTCGAAGATGTTGCACTAATAAAATCAACTTAGCTGAAGTTAAGAAGTCTGTGTTTCTAGTTCATTACATCTAATATTATCTAATTCATGTATATTATTTTCTCATCAATTATCAAGCTACTAGTAGGATACCCGATTCAATTGCATCTGAATATCTAGAAACTGTACAGGCTCCTCATTGTTATTTCTTATTATGGTACGATTTCGGATAACAATACAGAGTTTTGAATTACAGTAGAGAGTAGACTAATTTCAATAGATTATTTAAAATAATTTCCCTTTTACCAAAATTGAGTAATTGAATGACAAAACTGACACCCATTACATGAACTAAGAATTTCGAGAATTATTGCCAGTGTTTTCTATATTAGTATTGATTTATTTGAAACTGACACCTTTTTTTCAAAAATAAAATTCATGAAATCCATTAATAAATCAGAATCTGTGTATTCAGAGTTCAGTAATAGTGAATGACAAAAACTCAAACCAATTCACTCAATATGAACTATTTTGTGAATTATTGTCAGAGGTTTCTACATTAGTGTTCATTTTTTTGAAACCGTCTACTTTTTCATTTAGAATGAAATTTCTGAAATCCATTAATTCAGAAACTACAATCAAGGCAATGGAAGACTTCTGAATGATAAAAGCTAATTATTTGAAATAGAATATTTCAGAATTTATGAATTTCGATTTCCTCAAATTGCTATTAATTTACACTGAAGACTTCCGCAATGGCGGAAATTGACAACAGCGTTGAATAGCTAATGGAAATCGATGAATGCTACTGTACATAAATATCAGCCACCGCCGCTAATCGAAGCGCGCACCTCACAATTGCCGGTTGGGTACCTTAACCACTAGACTACAGTGACCCTTCTGCACAGCAGCGTTCATTTTAGACTTTGCCATATCGGCGCTATCATGAGTTGGTTTTCAAATGAATGACAATTTAGCAAACTGACAAGTATTTGTCAGTTTGTTAAATTTTCAGTAACTTCAAACCCAACTTAATTATGATGTCTATAGTGTATAATTGTTGATCTGACTTGTCTTATACTCCTCAACTATAGTCTCCAAGACGTAATCTACAAAAAAAAAGAATATTTCACCTTATGTGAAGGCACAGTTATTAATGTGGCTTTCATTACCTTAGGCTTATTATGAAAACACCAAGGCCCGTATTTATAAACGGTCCTTCTATTTCTCTTGATTCGAGGGAATCTTGAAATGCCTATATAAATACCTTACATTTCAAAAATCCCTCGAGTCAAGAGACACTAAAGGAAGAGTTCATAAATACGGCCCCAAGTCTCCAAAATCTGATGACCTTATTTATCAACGCTCCTCCAGTATATCTTGACACGAGGATCACTTGAAATACCTTTAAAAATAAATTAAATTTCAAGAGTTCCTCTCGACAAGAGACACTGAAGTATTTCAAATACGGGCATCAGATATTGACCGTTTTCACACACACCAACACGGCGCCGGCACGACAACGGCATGATGCCGTCCCGGTGTCGTGGGGGTTGAGATCCAATGCTGCCAAATGGAACAACTTTCACATTCACCGACACGGCGCCAGCAGCCGGTTGCCGGCGCCGGCATGTCGTTGGCAGCATCGCTCCCGCCGGTGCCGGCGCCGACACTTGTGTGTCGTCCATAATTTTGAACAAAATTTGGTCATTTTGTCAACGGTTTGAGGTTAGGTACTGAGAAAAAAAACATGTCTGATACGATGGCTGATAGATATGAATATATGATGTCACCCTATTAAAAAATCTTTATTAAAAACAAATGTAATTGTACATCACAATCAGATACACAAAATTGAACTATGTGTTTGCACAGTAAGTTACATATATTACAAGAAAAATATATTCTTCAAGATTTCCATCAGCAAAGCCAAGCTTGTGCGCCGGATGAAAATCAAAAAAATAACACTTATAAACAACCTTAAATATAACTTATATCCAACATTATAAGAATACATATTTTCATTTCAATACAGAGCCTATTTTAAAATATACATTTGCCTTCACCCACGTATCTATTCCAAGAGTTTTAGTTTTATTCGTGAATGGTATTAGCTGCATGGGTATCACGTTAAGAAGTTTACAGCAAATATAGAGAGTTTGATGTCTGCAAATGCGTTTATTGAGATTTGGAATCAAAACTAGATTTCTTAACGGTCTTATATTGTAATCAATCTGTCTGAATTTGAATAGTTCTCTATTGCAATTTATGTATACAATAAGTTTCTTCATAAATAATTGTCTTACAGTTAATACTTGGAATTCATCAAAGATCAGTCTACTTGTATAAAGTCTAGGTCTACCCAGTGCTGCTCGTATTATATATTTTTGAATAATGAACAACTTGTTAAAGTGTGTGTTCATTGCACCCCCCCATACCTCAATACAGTATTGCAGAATGGATTCGGCATAAGCCTTATATATTAATCTAATTATATCTAAATTATTCAACTTATTTATTCTATAGAATTGGAAAATTAAATATCTCAATCTAGAAATCAGATAATCAATATGACTCCCCCACTTGAGATGTTGATCAACAACAATTCCCAGGTATTTCAAAGCAGTTGGCCTATCCAAAGGTGCACAATTACATGTGTGAAATGCAAGACTATTAGAGTTACTGTTGAAGTTACAGGTTTCAAAATGGATTTTTAGTAATTTGTTTATAGGTGGTTGACCTTTACTATCTGGAGAAAAAGCTAGGTACTTTGTTTTCTTAGCATTAACAGTTAAAAGGTTATGTCTGAACCATAGCCCAGTTTTATGGAGAAGGACTTCAGCGTTTTGAAAAGTAGACTCCCAAGTATCACTAGAGACTGTAACAGCTGTATCATCGGCAAAAGAGATAGTAGAACTATTTTGGTGCTCCATATTAAAAATATCGTTGACATATATAATATAGAGGAGAGGTGATAGTACCGTTCCTTGAGGCAATCCAAAAGCAGACAATTTCTCCAAACTATCATCCAAAACCTGGAATCTTTCAAGGAGATAGCTTTTAAATAGATTCAGAGGTGCCCCACGAATTCCATAATGTTCTAACTTAGCAATTAGTTTATGATGTGGCACAGTATCAAATGCCTTTGCAAGGTCAAGGAATATTGTAAGAGTTTTTTCATTTTTTTCAAAGCCTTTATTTACTTTATTGATAATATTAAGTATTGCATCTCTTGTGCACCTTTTTGATTGAAACCCATATTGGTTTACATTAATAAGTTTTATTTTCTCTACATAGTTAGTTAATCGTTTTTTTATTAATTTCTCCATAATTTTTGTAAAATTACTCAGTAAACTTATTGGTCTGTAGTTTTCAGGCTTTGACTTATCACCAGACTTATAAAGAGCTTTAATTTTTGCAATTTTAAAACTTTTTGGGAAGTATCCTTCTACGAAACATTTATTTATTATAGTTGCTAAAGGTTTAGAAACATATTTAGCAATTGATTTTAAAGTTATATTGTTTATTCCGTCTATCCCAGGTGCTGAATTGTTTTTCAGTTCTCTTATTGTATTTTGAATTTCAATGTGATCAGTAGGAAATAAATAGAAATTAGAGTTTTCACTTTTAGGTTTATTTATAAAATCAGGAAATGTGTCATTTGAGTTATAGTCAATTTTACTTGCGTAAAATTTACCTACGTTTGCAAAAAAATTATTAAGTCTATTGGACTCCACTTTTACTTCAGATTTTATTGCCTTAATGCTCATCATTTCTTTGACACATTCCCAAGTTTTCCTAATATTACCTTTATTCTGATTTATTTTATTTCTGAAGTAATTCAGTCTTGTATGTCTTATAATTGTATTCAGAGTATTCCTATAAGCACAGTACTCACTTTTCAATTGTGTGTTAAGAGGATTTTTTATAACTTTTTTATACATTTTATCCCTTTTCCTGATACAACTTATGAGTCCTCGGCAAATCCATGGCTTTAGAGGTTTGTACTTATGGACCGTTTTTATCGTAGTTGTGTGTTTATCAATGAGCTCTTTAATTCTATGGATGAAACTATTGGTTACATTATCAATGTCCTCGTAGGATACAATATTAGTAAAATCCCAAGTTTCTTTTTCAATTTCTTGTTTGAGTGCATTATAATTAATATTAGTTTTGTGATTCATAACAACTTTATTTATTCTATCCTTGGTATCTAAGCTGACTGCAACACAAAAGTGGTCTGTAATTGTAGTTTTCAGTACAGCGCTAATTATTGTATTATGTGATGTCGGCCTTTTTATAAAAATATGATCTATACAAGACTTGCCACTATTATGAATTCTGGTAGGTTTGTTTATGAACGATTCAAAGCCATTCAGGTTGAGCACACCTACATATTCATGAGTCAGTCCACCACCATCAAGTAAATTAATATTCATATCACCAATAAGAATAGCATACTCAGTAGAAAGATTAGACAGACAATGATCAATTTCATTTATGAATAAATTAATATCGGTAGATGGAGATCGGTATATAGCAAGAATTGTATAATCAACATTATTAAGTTTAAAATCTAATCTAATACCATTGGACTGTTCCAACTCAAATACTATTCTATTACACTCAATATTTTCATTCATGTAAATGCTTACGCCGTCACATTTTGTTTTTTTACTAGGTTGACAAAAATGATTGTAACCGTTTACGTTATACATAAATTTTTCATCATTTGAAATCCAAGTTTCTGTTAAAATAATCACATCATATTTAACACTGCTGTTTTGAAGCCAAATAATAAATTGATCAAAGTTCTTCCTAAGGCTACGTATATTGAGCTGGATAATATTGAAAAATATACCAGATTGACAAAAATGTTTCGGATGGAAAGCAAGTGTGTCATCAATTTCCAGAGTATTATGAAAATCTATTTCTTCTACATTAATTATTCTATTATTCATATTGAATTACTATTGTAGTTGGTCCTATCTATTTCTAATTGAAGTGCACTGTTTAATGAGTTCAATATTATCAACCTAATACAAAAATTTATTTTGAATGAATGAATTGCCCTCAATTTAAGGTAGTATTTTCTAATGGTCATAATCCGTTCTATCTATCAACGTTTGAATTGCTTTAATATACGTGGGACAGCTTGAATTGTTTACTTTATGTTTGTGCTCTTTTTTCTGTTTTTTGCAATTTACACATATAGGTTCTTGCAATTTGTTCGGGCAGGTTTTAAAATCATGGCCCTCCAAAGCGCAATGACCACAAATTGTTGATTTTATTTTACAAAACTTTGAAACATGACCTATACCCTGACATTTGAAACAACGAGAGATCGCAACATAGTCTTTCACTCGACAAGAGGTCCAATCTACATAAATACGTGCTTTATTTATGATTTCTCGGCGGATGTTAGACGAGCATTCAACTACCCAATGGGTGTTCTCTTTCCCTTTTTGTCCTACTTTGAATAATAAGCTAAATTCCTTGTCAAATTTTGATTTATTCATTGTGCTCGAAAAATTTCTATTATATATATCCATAACTAGTTCACTCTCATTCAACTCTACTGGGACGTTGTATATTATTACTCTTGGTTTTTTCAAAGTGGGTACGCTAATTTCAAATTCCTTATTATTAACAATACCTTTTCCCAAAACCTTATCCTTATCTTCTGATGGGTCCATCACTAACAAAACTCCACCACCGCGCACGTTCACTGCCTTTTTTATTTTTAAAGATTTCTCTTTTGGGATGATTTTTTTTCAACGCTTCCCTAATTTTCGCACTATTTTCATTATCACTTCCTGTTGTAACTGAGCTGGGTTTCACTATTACAATATTGTTTTTCTCGACGACTTTCCGCAGTAATTGTTGTCTCTTCTCAGGCTGCTTCGACCCATTTATCTTTCCTGGGAGTTGGACCGCTTCTGCGAACGATCTTGTAGGCCTCGACTGTCCTCTGGAAATCTCAGTTGTGAGCTGGCTTACGCTTTTCTCCAATTTTTCCAGTCTGCTTATTACTTCGTTCCCTGTCTTGTTTTGGGTGTTGCGCCTCGTCTCGACCCTGCTTATTATTATTCCCAGTTTATTACAGAGTAAGTTGAAGGCATCGAAATCACTCCTAGGTAGCTTCTTCTTATCGAAAGTAGTACTGCCCCAAGTTATGAGATCATTGTACAAGTCATTGAGACTTCCTACGTCCTCCAAAAGGCTGCGGTCCCCTACGTTGACCGTGAGGTTTAATGAGTCCTCTACGTTGATGAGAGAGTTCTGATTTTCCTCTTCTTCTTCGAATTCTCCAACCAGAAAAGTTGGTAACTTAACCAGCTTATCCATACTTTTAACCAGTTTTCGTAATTCAAGTTCCTATATTTTTCATAACTAGTTTCACTCAAATTAGAAACACAAATACGAAAACGAAATATAGCTGATTGCTCGAATACTGTGAACTACTTTTCTACGACTACAATCTACTGGCACTACGATGTTAACTCTACCGCGTTCGCCTGAATACTGAAATTGAATGAGTTGAAGTAGTGTCTTGTTTTTTGATTTCATCACTTAAATTCACTAATATATAGTCGAAAGTTTCCTTACTCATACGAAAACAATTGGAAAATTTTGTTGGGTTTGTCACTAGCTTATCAAATAAGGTGTAAGACAAGCCATCCAAATAGCGAACTTTTATTATTGGGTCAATCCAAAGTTGTCTATTTACGAATGCGCCTTTTACGCCGTAGATATAATAAATACAGTATAACAAAAAATACAACTCCTGTTGTAATCAGCCATCGTACCGTTTTGGAATGTGCCGCCCACTGCAAAATGAGGTTAGTTCTTCTCCGACAGCCAGATGCCGTGCCGATAAGTGTGAAATGCTTTAACGATGTCGTGACGATATCGGCGCCGGTGCCGGTGTCGTACCGGCGCCGTGTCGGTGTGTGTGAAAACACCCATGGAGGCTCGAGGCCGTATTTATGACAGTATTATGGCTGGGAATCGTCGGAGAGCCTGCTTCGGTCGACCTATTGGCACTAAATTTTTCAATTTCTTTTCAAAATTTCAATTTCTTTTCAAAATCATTAAATTTTCAACTGGTGGTTTTTTGTCTCTTATGTCTCTTTTTGACAGAACCAATAGAAGAATAAAAGTGCCTGTTTTGGGTCCGAATGTCACCGTTGCTGATTTAGCACAATAATTTAAATTCCTTTTCTGTGTTAAATTGTTCTAATAATGTTTGTACTAGACCTGTCTCTAGTTAACTCTATCAACTGAGCTGTACCTCTTATTTTCAATTCTACTCAATTACATTAACAAAATGTATTTCAAAATATTGTGAAGTATGGTGTAGCATGAAACTAGTTTTTTTTGTAGTTTTAAGTGATGAAGTAGAAATTTAATATGTAAGGCATACGCAGAACTCACCCCTACACACAGACGTCTTAGTAGGGGTATTCCTGCTGTGTCAATTTTCCTTTACTTTCATTGTACTGTTCTGTTTTTGGGAATAAATAAAGAATTTGATTTGATTTGATGAAAGTTCCTTCATTGTCTCTTCACTCGAGGGACTCTTGAAACGCCAAAAAAAACTTTACATTTAAGAGTCCCTCGAGTGAAGAAAAACAGAAGGAACGTTCATAAATACAGTATTATCACCGAGACACCTACATTTTTTTTCTCATGCTTTGGCTTAGTAGGCTCAGATTACTATTAGGTTTAGTGCTTAGTGGTATCAAATATCCAAGTACCGTAACTGAAAAGAGTGTGATAACAAAGGCCCAGCATTACATCACGAGACAATACAATTAAAGAAGTACCGTATTTCGATAATTGAAAATGGTAATGAGTTGACTCACCTCTCTCTCATTGTTTCCGAAAGCAATGCCCAGGTTAGGCATCGCTCTTAGAATAGCCACCAGTGATTGGATGGTGTTGCTGTAAACTACGGGTCTATACTGTTTGAAGTCTTCTGATGTGAATCCGCTTTCGTGGATAATTCTGGAAAGAGAGAAAATATGTTAGAAAACGTTGATAGATAGAAAGGAAACAATAGAAAGGATTGGCCAGCAAAAACGACTCTTTTCTCTGCTGTGAAATCACTTCTCGGTGGTTCAGAACCCACCTAAAACTGTAGGTCCAACTCATCAAGCACCATCATCCAATTCATTACCCACGCACAGGTCTCAGACCAATGTGGGTTACATCCTTCGAAAAAAACATTGAACAGGATTATCGAAAAAAATCCATATTTATTTAACTCAACTAATTAATAAAGAAAAAACTCAAATTAAAGGAAATTTCGAATGGAAATAGTTATGAAAACTAGGATGCCTTCTTTTTCTTCTTCTCATTCTTTGACTTCTTTTTTTCGCTTTTTCTTCTTCTTCCTCTTCTTCTACTTCTCGTTCGTCTTGCTCTCCTCCTTAATCCCTATTTCTCAAGTGTTAGAGTTTCGTAGGCAGATAACAGCAAATAATTGTTTATTATATAGGATGTCTGATTGATCGTTGTAACTGATAGAAAACATCAATAACCATTGAGGGAAAATACTTCTACTTCTACTAAATCTCTTTTTCCTCTTCGTCTTCTCCACATTCTTCTTCTCCTTTTTTTCATTCTTTTCTTCTTTTTTCCTTCTCCTCCTCCTCGACCTTTTTCTTCTTCTCCACCACCTCCTCCTCTTCTCCTTCTCCTCCTCCACCTTTTTCTTCTCCTCCTTTTCTCCTTCTTCTCCTTCTCCTCCTCCACCAAGTTGTTCTTATTCTTCTCCACCTTATTATCCATCTTTTTCTTCTGCTTCTTTTTCATTATCCCCACATTCGTTATTTTCTCCTCCTTCAATGTTTTACTCTCCAACGTTAGAGTTTCGTCGACAGATAACAGTAAGTAGCTGCTTATTATATAGAATGATTGATTGCTATAGTATCGACAGAAAAAATCAATAAGCGTAGAGGAAAGATGTTTATGAATGAAGAGCAAAAATATCTTGATAATCAATTCTTGGACGTCTGCTACATCTTCTTCTTCTTCCACTTCTCCCCATTCTCCTTCTACTATATCATTTTCTTCTTCTTCTTCTTCTACTTTTCCATCACCATCTTCCCCTCCATCTTCTTCTTCTTCCTCGTCTCCTTCTTCTACATCTTCTTCTTTTCTTCCTCTTCTTCTCCTTTTTCTTCTCCTTCTCCTCCTCTTCCTCCTCCTCTTCCTCTTCCTCCTCCTCCTCCTCTTCCTCCTCCTCTTCTTCCTCTTCTTTTTCTTCTTTTTTTTCTTCTGTTAGAGTTTCTTCGACAGATAATTGCAAGTAGCTTTTATTATAGTAGCTGTTTATTTTATAGGATAAGATTTTTTCCACTTCAAAATTTATTTTTCTTCAATCGTACAATTTTTAAGAAATTTCTCATATAGTTCTCTTGTTAAAAATCGATCCAATAAAAGTGATTTATTTATTCAGTTTTGAAATAGATAAATGTCTCCGGGAAATGTAACTATTGATGTTGGATTTGGTCATGGCATTGGTTGGTGTGAATAAAGTTGAGGACGTTGTGAGTGGACTCTGTTGAGTGACTGGAGTCAACGGAAGTTGTGAGAAGCAGTTGTGCTTGACTCAATTTTTATTCACATCAAATAACAAGAATCCCAGAGTCTAAAATATGAGATACTCAACATACTCACCTTTATTCAGACCACCAATTGGATGGTGCCCTATTGGGTGGTGTGAATAAAGTTGTGTCAGATGATTATTTATTTAATATTGACTCTTGACTCTGCGCTTGGGATTCTTATTTGATGTGAACAGTAGTATAAAAATACCGGTTCTGGAACAGGACACTGTTCCAAAACCGGCATTCCCCTTTCAAGGTCACCAAACCTAACCTGACCGACTCTAACCTAACCTAATTCAAGGTCATTGAACCTAACCCGACCTACTCTAACCTAACCTAACCTAACCTATCCAATCCCCCCCTTACCCCCCCTACCCATCCCCCCCCCAAAAAAAATAAAAAAAAAATAAATAAAAAAAAATTAAAAATTAAAAAAAAAATTAAAAAATAAAAAAAAATTAAAAATAAAAAAAATAAAAAATTAAAAAAAAAATTAAAAAAAAATTAAAAAAAAAATTAAAAAAAAAACAAAATTTAAAAATAAAAACAGTGCAAAAAATATTCCTGAGAGAGAAAATGGGCGTAGGAAGACATTGGTGGGGGCATCTAGCCTGGTGGGGGCATGAAGTATATATGGGAGGTCTCATGAGCAGTGATCGATCACCTTTGTCCCTGAGTCGACATGAAATCATATGCCATCCTGCTGGGAGAACCCAATTGATTAAAGAATCTCTCTCTGTATTGTGAAAATAAAAGTTATACATTTTCCCCTAACCTAGTCTCAGTGTCCACTTATGCCTTAAAGTGTTCATATAGGTAAAAAATCACCTTGCTATGCTTTCAACGAAGGCTGTTTCAACGAAAAAGAGAGGGTAGAGAGAGTGAGAGAGAGAGAGAGAGGTGAAGAAGTTGGGCTGGGGGTTCACCTAGTCAAAAGATGACCCCACTTCCTTAAAGTGATCCTCCTCTCCCTAAAAATTTCAATGGGACAGTTTCAACGAGAAAGAGAGGGAAGAGAGAGAGTGTGAGAGATCCTCTACTTCCATCACCAGCCTTCTCCATCACCAATGACTTCCTACGCCCATTTTCTCTCTCAGGAATATTTTTTGCACTGTTTTTAGTTTTTATTTTTAAATTTTGTTTTTTTTTTTAATTTTTTTTTTTTAATTTTTTTTAAAAAAAATTTTTTTAATTTTTTTTTAATTTTTTTCTTTTAATTTTCAAGTCTTTTTATTTTTAATTTTTTTTTCAAATTTTTTTTTTTTTAATTTTTATTTTTTTTTTATTTTTTTTTCATTTTAATTTTTTTTTTATTATTTTTTTTTTATTTAATTTTTTTTTTTTGGTGGGGTTATGGGTAGGGGGGGATGGGTAGGGGTGGGTAAGGGGGGGTTGGATAGGTTAGGTTAGGTTAGAGTAGGTCGGGTTAGGTTCAATGACCTTGAATTAGGTTAGGTTAGAGTCGGTCAGGTTAGGTTTGGTGACCTTGAAAGGGGAATGCCGGTTTTGGAACAGTGTCCTGTTCCAGAACCGGCATTTTTATACTACTGTGAACAAAAATTGAGTCACTTCCACTTCTCCCCATTCTCCTTCTACTATATCATTTTCTTCTTCTTCTTCTTCTTCTTCTTCTTCTTCTTCTTCTTCTTCTTCTTCTTCTTCTTCTTCTTCTTCTTCTAAAAGAAGGAGTTGTAAGTAAAACAAGTAAGCTAGCTAGCATAGTAGATTGTGCGCAGCGCCTTTTAAAGCCAATTATCTCAAAGCTGCTTTCTCTCTCCCTCTATGCCAGAATATACCCTCTACATTCCTCTCAACTTTCTCTCTTTCCTACTAGGAGAAATAAAAATGACAACACTAATTCAACTGGTGGATGTTTGGTGAATCGCTGATTGGTCAATTAAAGACCATGTCCTGTGTCAAAATTCTAATGTAGTATGGCTTCAACAGCTCGTCGATATGCAAGCCGCATTAATAACACTTCAATTGCAAGCCTATTATAGGCTATTGAACTATGTCCCAATATTGGAAAACATTATGCTCATTTTTTTTTCAATTTAATTCTTTATTTCACACCAAAGTCATTACAACTGACAATATACATTAAAGAAAATACAATAAAATATAAAAATTCTAACACATTAACAAAATACCAGTAACATGTGAAGTAAAAATGACCTAACCAACTGTGGTTACATGTACTAGGATAGGTCAAGTTAGGGAATTGGTAAGGATAAGGATGAGATCAAAAAGGATGGATTGTATGGGAAAACCTATTCATCTTGGAAGAAAGCTCACAATCTGAAAAAGTATCTATGTCTAATCCAATTTTCAATTATCATTTTAGTGATTTTTGACTTATATCTACTATGATGCAAGAAATCTTCTGGAACTTCATTGATGATTTTTGTGCTCATATAAATTAATTGTCTCCTAATTGATTCTATGTTCGTATTGTAAACTTTGTACTGATTTGTTGAAGGCCTCAAACTGTAATGACCTACCATGTTATTGTTTGTGAGTGGAAAACTTATTTTATATTTAACTATGTACTTGATAACATTTTTAACGTATAACTGCCTTAAAGTCAAAACTTGAAATTCCGAAAAAAAGTAGGTTTGTAGGAAAAAGCCTAAGTTTATTTAATATGCTTTTTATTATTAACTTTTGTGTGGTAAATAATTCATTCAGGTGATTATTGAAACATCCACCCCAGATTGTTATAGCATACTGTGAAAGAGATTGAACTATTGCATAATAAAGCATTTTCAATTGATTAAAACTCAGAATTTTTTTAACTTGATATAATTTGTAGGAGAGGAATTTCATTTTTTGCACAAGAATTTAGCATGAGCATCCCATTTGAGGTATTCGTCTATTATGATACCTAGGTATTTTGTACTTGCAACTCTCTTTAAACAAGGACAGTTACAAGAGTTGGGATCAGAATTGCAACCTTTGTGAAGTTTAAGTGATTTATTTCTGTCGGGTTTGCCAGTTTTGCATGGGTATGTTTGCAGGAATCTTTTACAGAATTTACGCAATAATAAAATGATAAATAGCTGTTGTGTATTGTTCTGTCAGAAGGTGAATAGGAAAAAGGAATACATTTAAAAAGTTTGATTGTGATTTTGTCAAGAATAACTTCTAATAAATAACTTTCTTATGTAAAATCTGGTATTCTGGTTGATAGATCCAGAACTGAAAATAAAAAGTTCATCCAGAAAAGGGAAAGGACGTCCCCATATGTGTTGATAAACCAAGTGACCAAGTCTATGGTCGACCAGTATCCGGTTCAAAGGTACATGAGACATCACATCCAAGTCAATTTCACACAGTTTTTTCGTTATATTTACATCATAAAGGCGAGTTTTGTGATAGAAGATCGATTCTAGTAACTACCTAGTGGCTAGTTGGTTTGTTACTATTCTAGTAACTACCTAGTGGCTAGTTGGTTTGTTAGCATAAGGGAGTGGAGGGGGCACAACGTATACCGCCAATGTAAAAAAGTGTAACCAGAAATGGAAGCAAGCAAGGCCCTACTGCATGGGATCTGACGCCAACATTCACGGCTATATCACCGCGAATTTCAAGCTAAGTTGTTCACTTTTACAAAATTTCACTTTCATATCAGTTCGAATGTTTAAACTACGCTTATTATCCGTAGAAAACGATTTGCTTCTCAAAATGATTTTTTGAAAGCATCTGTACAGATTTCGCAGTCCTATTGATCACTTTAAAGCTAATTTATGGCTTAAACCTAAAAAGAAGTGTAGAGTGGCGGCCATCTTTAAAGATAGCCATGATACAGTTTATAGGTCATCATAGAATTTAAAAACTACAACAACATTGGTGTATGTCTATAGTGGAGTAAAGCCGCCGGATAGCCGCTCAAGATGGCGTCGGCTACACTTTTCTGATGCTATTTTCCCCTTTACTCTTTATACTTTCTCTTACTCTTTAGATAATTATTATTATTATTATTATTATTATAATTATTATTCGTATAACTTTTTATGGTGGGGAGACCCTTCACCACCTTCCCATTCAGCCATGTTATGGGTACATGGTGACCCGTTTTAACGGCTGTATGGCTTTACACGTGTAAATACAGTAATTGGATTTGTAAAGAATACTCCAGAAGTGTTCAAATTTTCACGGATAATATTCTTGATCATCCATAATGGAAAAATAAAATGTATATAGACAGCTAGTAATAAAGAGCAATGTAAAATGAAAGCTGAGCTAACAGACTAAAATGTTCTCTTCTATTCGTAAAAAGTACTCCGGAACAGTCTCCAGATTTGCAAGAATAAACAATGATCTACCGTAATGGAAAAGTCAAAGCTATATAGACAGCTAGTATTCAAGAGCTATAATAAAAGCTAGTACAGATTTCAAAGCTAAGAGACTAGAATGTTCTCTTCAATTTGGCTAGAATTAAAAAATGAGCGCCCTGTCAGACATATTGTGGCAACTTTCAACTTGACAGGTAATCGAACCGAGCACGAATAGAGAGAGTCTCTCCCGGTCCGACCTCTCCGTCACTCCAACTGAAGTCTTCCTATTATAGCGTGCCTTCTATCACTTTCATAATTTACTAAAACATGGATGTGCGAAACAAAACAGTTGGAAATACAGTGGAGAGTTCATATTGTGCACTTTGGCAGTTTGTATTGTTCTGTTTTACAAAAAGATGACGTACAGGTAATTTACTTGAAATGGAAAATTTGTAGCTCCATCATATAGCAACAGGTTAAATAACAAAGGAAAATTCGTTTTAGGTTTTACTGTACTAAAATTTCAAATCCATTTAGAGCCGTATTTATGAACGTTCCCTCAATGTCTCTTGAGTCGAGGGGCTCTCAAAATGCCTCTATTAGATTGAACGTGTTCAATTGTAGATAGATGTAGTGTAGCGAGCGCTATTTGTCAGCAGACTGAAGAGCTTCATTAACATTGGTTGAGTTCCTGGGAGCTTTTACCGGTAACTGGTAAATGTTACCGGTGGCCTCTAGTTGGCCTATTCAAATTTTTTAACGTCAATGAATTTGAGTACACCAATCAGACGCCACCGGTAACATTGACCAGTTACCGGTAAAAGCTCCCTGGAACTCAACCATTATACCAGGTGAGCAGAAAAGTTTATAGGTTAGAAATCAAGTAATTTAAAGACTAAATACAAAATAGTTTTATTTAATGAATAATAAGACGAACTTGTCACTAGCACATTTATTTAAAATAGTGTCATACTAGTTTCGATTGTTCAAACTCAATCAGTTTGTTTATTTTAACAGTTATTTTAAACAGTTTGTTTGAGATTGATAATGATGTAACAACCGAAACTAGTATCTCACTATTTTCAATAAATGTGGTTGCGACAACTTCGTCTTATTATTCATTATGGATATCTTCCACAATATCACCATCGCCACTACAAAGATAGTTTCAATTGGTAAAATAAACAGTGAATTACATGGCCATGGTGTTTAAATTGAATGTAATGTTTTATTTATGATTTTGATGAACCGATATCATAAAAAATGATGCCGAAATCTCTATATATAAAAATGAATGTCTGTCTGTATGTATGTATGTATGTATATATGTATGTGTGTTCCCTATAGACTCCAAAACTACTTGACAGATCGGCATGAAACTTTGGGAATATGTTGTGTGAATATTGGGGATGGTTTCTGACCATAAATTTCGATAGGGGAGCTAATAATTATTATTAATTAAACCATTTTATAGACCTAACCTACTGAACTTGCCAGCCAAACAGCTTAAAGGAACAGCTGATATAAGTCAACAGTTTTTAATCATATGGCAGGCCCCTTAGTGGCGTTATTTAGGCTGTCTTTGAACAGCAAAAGACTTTGCAATTTGCATGTAGGCTACCGTGCAGTTGGAGCCTTGCAATATGTAGGAAACATACGACTGGTTATGATGAAATGTAATTATGCCAGGTTGATGAAATCTGTTAACCAATGCAGCTAGAAATTTGAAATGCAGCCTCAGCGGGAGGTGGCGAATAATAAAATAAAAAACATAGCTTCTACCCTTATAGTCATAAGAGGTTTAAATTTGAAATGCTTCTTCATTCAGAGGTGGTGATTAAGAAAACAACGAAGCCTCTATGATCAGCTGGAAGAGCCCTAGGACTAACTTCTTTCCTAATTTTAAATGTAACCTCAGCGGGAGGTGGCGAATAATAAAATCAAGGAGAATTTTTATGAGAATGCAGCAACGCGCGTTGGGCCAGCTAGTATGATATAAAATGATCTGAAGAATCGCCATCTATCTACCTTGGCTAAGATCGGATTTGACCAATTTCAAGAAGATCTCGACTTTCAAGTTAAGATCTCCAAGTGAGGTTCATAATAATACGAAATTCAATTGAAGTGAAGGTGAGTTTACTAGTCAGCGAGTAACAACACTGCAAGCTGTCCTGGTAGTGTAAATTCTTATATTATTGGAAATTAGTGTTTTTCAATGTAATTTATTTTTTGTTGAATTATTATTTGTTGACCTGGATTGGCTAATTGTAACTTTGTGAACTTATTGTCATTAGATGCATTTTGAGAGTCCCCCCAGTGAAGAGACACAGAAGGACTGAAGGAACATAAATACATACATAGTATTGTTGTAAACACAGACTGGATATAAACAAAAGCTCGAGTTTTCCATTCATTGGCCGATGCAAGTGATTTACACCACGGATTGAGCAGTAGTAAGATGACTATTCTCGTTCTCTCCTTGGATGTCCTTCTTACTTCTATTTGTCATATCAGCGTCCCTCGCACTCTGACACTCAATTGAGCTTCTCTATAGTTCTACAAACTTCCAGGTCATATTGTTGGAATGTTCTACTATATTCAATGGCCTTCTCAAGGCATCTAGTGGCTTCCAATACTTTGATTACCTTGAACCACAACTATGTATTGAAGTCCACGTGAACAAGCTGAGTAAAGTTAGTTTGTTGTTTGATCTACATGCTCGCATGACAGATCGCGTTACAGTGTGAATGACAGATTGAAATCCAGTGTCACCGTTGCAGAGACAAGTGTCTACTATCTGTGTGGCTTACAGTTTACAGACGTTGCGTCAAGTGATATTATTTGGGATTGTCAAATAACGTGTTGGTCTGTGTTTTGTAAGTGTTTAGCTGTTCTTTTTAGTATTTCTTTCTACATTATTGCACAGTTTATTGGACTTGTTTCTTTTATTATTGCTCAACCTATAATTATTTATTTATTAATTCTTGTACATAATTACCGAAAATGTATTAGCTTGACATTTGTTGATCTGCTTTTCTTTATTGGTTAAACTTGCAATTTGTGTGTGTAAATAAAGTGCAAGTGTGAACTTTAGTGTTGCCAGCCTTATTTTAGACATTAGAACCGTAACAGTATCGTAAATACGGCCGTTAACCAATTCCAAATTCCTTGAATTTTTAAGGTGGTATCTGGCATGGACGTTGCAACTCACATTTAAAAACGCCATCTCTTCCTTAAACACACAATTTTACTTATACGTAGTACCTATATTTCCTCTCTTATAACTCACATTTAATAACGTCATCTATTCACTAGAAATGAAATAAATAAATTAGTGAGATGGACTCAAGGTTAATAGATAAATTTATTATTAAATTTAAATTTATCTATTAACCTTGAGATGGACTAACATGAATAGTACTCAGTCAATTCACCATCTGATTAGGCTGTCATTAGTAGTTGCTTGTATTCCAGATGTTTCACACCCACAAATACTATTTTTTCAAGATCCTGTTTCTGGTTTCTTTCAGTGTTCCCCTTCACATGCATTACTCTTTTGCCACTCCTTTTCAATTGCTTCTCCTTCACCCTTCTTTTACAAAGACAAAAAATAATCTAAAAAGCGTGACTTTTATTGGTGGGGAGACACTTACATGCAGTTCCAAATAGACACAATTTTGTCTTAATAAATAAATAAATAAATAAATACTTTATTTCCAATCAATAATTAATTAAAACTATAAAACAATATAATATATATTAGCAAATTAAATGGGAATCTAATAACTATGGAACTGCAATTTTTGAGAAATAATTTTTGGAAATTACCCTACTCAACTATGGTTTACCCATGTTCTAGAGTAGGGGGGGGGGGGGGGGGGGGGGTTAGTGCGGAATTATTAGGTAAGTGAGCTCACATGTTGTTTGAGATAATTATTTCCAAGTTTTGCCTTCCTGTATTTAATATCCATTTGTGGACTGCAGATTTGAATCTTGTTTCAGATGCTGTGCTCTTGATGTTTTCAGGAAGCAGGTTGTACAATTTGGGAGCTAAATGGTTGAAGTGTCTCTGGTATAAGGCTTTCCTTGCTACATTCGCAATAAGAAGGTGCCTGTTTCTTGTATTGTGGCTATGGTTTCTGTTTTCAAAGTTTGCTGTGTTCCTGTGTATTCTCTGGATTATTTCTTTAGAGTAGAGTTGTCTTGGATCCATCACACCAAACTCGTAGAATAGTTGGTCTGATGGGTAACGTGGCGGATTTCTTCTTATAACTTTTATGATGAGTTTCTGAACTTTTATGAGGGGGTCAATGTGGGTGTAGCTCGTTCCACCCCAACCCACGATTCCATAGGTTAGTAGAGATTGAACTATGGAAAAATAGACCATCCTCAGACACTTCGGATTGACTAGTGATCTCAGCATTTTGAATTTGTAAATTGTTCTCCTTAATTTTTTGCATAGCTCATCTATGTGTTTATCCCAGCGTAGAAAAGAATCCACTGTCACTCCAAGGTATTTCTGAAACTGTTTCCTGCAAACTGCGTATGAAGAATTATTCAAGCTGTTATTTATTATTAAATTATTCTCAGTTGGTTGTCCATGCTGTGTAGCGGAGAAGGTCAAAAAGTATGTCTTTCCATAGTTAAGTGTAAGAAGATTTTCATCAAGCCAGTGAGACACTTTTTTTAGACCGGTTTCAGCCTTCTTCCAAGTCACATCCCAAGACGCTCCAGAAAACAGAAGAACCGTGTCATCTGCAAAACTGGTTACTTCTCCATCAATTTGCATATCGCATAATGGGTTTATGTACAATAGGAATAAGACTGGTCCCAGAACCGTTCCTTGTGGGACGCCACATTCCACTATCAGCTTGCTGCTTGTGTGCCCGTTTACCCTAACAGACTGTGTTCGATCTGTCAAATAGCTCCTAAATAAATTCCATGGAAGTCCTCTAATACCATAGTTATAAAGTCTGGATAGTAGCATTTTATGCGAAACAGTATCAAAAGCCTTTTTTAAATCTAAAAATACTGCCAAAGGTTTCTCTTCTGTATTAATTTGTTCTGCTATTTGTGAGGTAAGATGTTGGATAGCATCACTTGTGCTGCAGCTGGATCTAAACCCATATTGGTTTGGGGATAGAATTTTATTTTTCTCAAGATAGCTTACAAGCCTTGATTTGATGCATTTCTCAACAATTTTTGCTATTGTGTTTAATAGTGAAATTGGTCGGTAGCAATTTATATCTTTTTTATCTCCAGTCTTGAAAATTGGACAAATAACTGCTTCTTTTAAGCATTGTGGAAAAACACCCTCTTCAAATATTCTATTTACAATTGCTGTTAAGGGTTTAGATAGACTAGCGCCATTCTGTTTGAAAAATTCCGGTCTCAAGGAGTCCGGGCCTGGTGCACTATTTGCTTTAAGATTTTTTATTATTTGCATTATCTCCTCATTGTCCACAGGTGTGAAGAATAAAGAGTGACAAGGTGTCCCATCAATGGCCGTGGAAACATCTCTGAGGTGCTGATTCCTATTTAAAATATCTTGTGCCAGTTTGGGTCCAATGCTCTTGAAGAATTTGTTGAAAGAATTTGCAATGTCCTCATCATTCTCTCCCATTTTCAATTCTCTACCATCAATATTAATTTGCTTGATTTGTGTTCTTGGTCGTTGCACTTCTGTTATTTCTCTTATTGCTTTCCAAGTCTGTTTTGAATCTTTCAAGTCTCCTAGCCTATCTGAATAATACTTTTTTTTTGCTCTTTCTATAACTGCAGTTAGTAAGTTCCTATATCTTCTGTAGTAAGCGCCTAGTTGAACATTGGCTATATTACTTCTGCTCTGCCGATGTAATTTATCTCTCTTTCTTATTGATGTTAAGATCCCATTTGTAATCCATGGCTTGATTCTCCTTCTTTTATGTGGGGCTCTGCGAGTGTATTTGCACACCTCTCCATATCTCTCAATTTTTGCCACAAACTCGTTCAATGTGTTTTCAGCATTAACTTGTGAGTAGACGGAGATCCACGATTCCTGCAGCAGCAATGATGAGAGCTTCTCCTGATCAATGGTTTCATATTGATGATCCCTTCTAGAACAATTTGATTCTTCAACTTCGGTTTTCACTCCCAAAATAGTTATGAAGTGATCTGTAATTGAATTTTGGAATATAATTGGCATCACCTCTTTCCTAAAGTTTACCAGCATGTGATCTAAACATGAAGCTGCACTATTTCCAATACGAGTAGGATGCTTTATACAGTGAACAAATCCATACTCGCTCAGTAAGTTCTCATATTCATCTAGCTGTCTATGTTTGTTTGGTTCCAAAATGTTTATGTTCAAATCACCTACAACCACATGAGAATGCTTGTCTGAGTTGGTTTCTTCAAATATATTTCTCAAGTTGTTCAGAAATTCTGTCAAGTCCACATACGAAGGTGATCTGTATATGGCAGTAATGACAAATATGTTCCCACCAATTTCAAGGTGTAGGTTCAAACAGTTGGCTTGTTGCATTTGTGGCTCTTCTATCTCAGCATATATTTTGGACTTTACATATACCAATACTCCATCATTTTGTAGCAGATTATTCTCTGTTGAATAGGCGGTATAATTTTCTATGTTTCGTGGGATGACACCACATGAAATCCAGCATTCCGTCAAGACAATGACATCAAAATCTACTTGTAGGTCTTCTAATTGTATTAAAAATTCATCAATATTCTTATTGTAACTTCTGATATTAAAGCTGATTATTTTTAATTTGAATGGATTCAAACTACTTTTAACATGTATGGAGTCTAGAACTAAAAAATCTTCAATATCCACTAAATCTATTTCTTCTATTAGACTATTCATTAAGATAGGACTTTTTCTCTTCTCCTTTTGAGTTATTTCTATTCCACTTTACTAGCTCTTCTTCAGTCCTATTTCTCACTCTCTCGATAATATCTGTTACCGCATCTTTGTATCCTGCTGTTAGATATCTGAAGCTCTCCGTGTGTCTCGAAATCGCTACAATAACGTGTGGTACACTATTGTAAATCTTGTTGTCTCTAGTTTCAAGTCTTACTAGGACAACATCCTTAGATGTGAGCCCCTGCGCTTCATGGATTGTGTTAATTCTCTGTAGCTTATATTTTTTCATAACATCTGCCAGAGTTTTCTTTTCTTTTTGCGTAAATGTGAGAATCAGGGTATCTTCTTTCAGCTGATGAAATTCGCCATTCTTGAAAGTTGGGAGGATGGATTTGACTGTTTTGTTTTTTGTGTGGACTCCTGTATAGAAAGGCTCCAACGCAAAGCACACATCCACTGGACATCGCTTTGTTACTTTGATATATTCTTCAGGTTCACAAAAATCAGAAATTTTATTCCATTTTGTTTCTACAGGAGATCTCTCAATATATGGTATTTGGTTGGAGTCGCCAACTACTATAATTTCATTTGCACGGCTCAATTCCGCTATAAATCCTATATATCCTGCATGCATCATCAGCC
Source organism: Conomelus anceps (assembly GCA_948455865.1). NCBI lineage: Eukaryota > Metazoa > Arthropoda > Insecta > Hemiptera > Delphacidae > Conomelus > Conomelus anceps. Next base: position 126,816,814 of record OX418216.1, read on the forward strand.
CTTCATCTATAAATACTCTATCATACCTCTTATTTGAATGATTTATTATATATGATGCTACTGTTCTATAATCCACATTAAGTTGAATAGGGGTTTCATTATTAGTATGGTAAGTTGAAACTGAATTTCTAATATCTTTTATGCTAGCTCGTGTTTGGCTTAGTACTAAATCTTTTCCTGGTCTATGTCTTCTAATAATATAAGTTGATTTTCCACATCCAGGTACTCCTTCTATCCATCTTATTAGTGGAAATTTAGGCTTATTTATACTAATCTTATTTATCCTATCAATCAACTCGCCATCCAGCATAAGCTCCGTATTTCGAGTGACAAGTATATATTTTTCATGCGTTCTAAACCTATTCTTATTGTCTATAAATTCAATATATTTTCCTCCATCTTCTAGGCTATAGCCCATTCTATAGATTGTTGTTGTTTTGAAGAGAAATTTTCCTACTGTATTATCGAAAATGTTCATGTCCTTCTTCCTCAGCATATCAATTGTTTTGCCTGACACATCTGCACATATGTTCTTTAAAATATCTTTGTAAATTTTTGCATTCTCAGTATCTGCCTTCTCCAGTAGATTACGGAGATCAATCATGTTATTTAGATATCTCTCATACCTTGACACTCCTTCAAAATATCCAGCTGGACATTCTGTGGCATTGGTGTTATTTAGCCCAGGTATTTTCAGATAATCTATATTTCTAATACCTTTGTTATAGAATACAAAGCGTAGGGTTTCATTCTCTAATACACTGCTAAAAATATTTATAGCTGGTATTTCTTGTAGTGCGCTTGTAAAAATATCTACTCCTATGACTAAGGGGTAATTTGTTTCGCTCCACCTGTTTAACGTGGCAAGAAGATTATGAAGTCTCTTTTCAGGCTGCTCACTAGTTTCTAGTATGAAAACTGGGATGGATGCTTCTTCAGTGAAAAAAATCTTAATATATTCAATCTCAGTATGCATGAAGTGCTGCCAATCCCCAAGGTCTATTTTAGAATGTTGCAATTGTTTTGAAAGTCCTTTAGATATAGTAACATAACTTTCTTCTATATTTGCAAATGAAATAACTAAATCTACATATTCTCCATAATTATATACTAGATTAATCCTACTCTTAGGAGTGTTAACAGTCGTGTTGAAAGATTTCAGTTTGCATAAAATCTCATATATATTTACATTACTTACATTTTTATTATTCTGCGGTATGATGATTTTTTGTTTTTTGAAGTGACGCAAGGAGTTGATAATAACTTTTTTAATACCCATAATCAGTTTTTTCAACTAACTTCCTCAATGCTTTTTCATACTCTGGACAATTTCTGTCGCTAACTTTATGAGCTGCCTGATGGTTTTTTTGTCTTTTACAATTAGCACATACCTCCTTCTCCTTCGTGTTTGGACATGACTTGACATCGTGTCCGGTCTCCGCACAATGACTGCAGGTGCTATGTTGCTGAGTGCAGTGACGACCAATGTGCCCTAAACCCTGGCACTTGAAGCACCTGGTAACCGACACGTAGTCCTTAACAGTGCACACCGACCAGTCCACAAAAGCTTTTCTCATATTTATAAGCCTGCCTCTAATATCTCCTGCACACTCTACAACCCAGTTGACCTGCTTCCTATCTTTCGGTCCTATTTTGAATATAGGTTTAAATGAATTCTTAAAATGTTCAAACGTTATGTGATCTTGAAAATTTCTATTATATACTTCTCTGACTAAATCTTCAGGGCTCAACTCTACTGGAACATTATATATTACTAATTTAGGTTTGATTTTTTGTGGCTCACTTACCTCGAAATTAGCATTTTGTAGTACAGTATTGCCAAAAATTTTGTCCTTATCTACACTAGGGTCCAATACCAGAAGCACTCCCCCTCCTCGCACATTGACTGCTTTTTTAATTTTTAATGAATTTTCATTAGAAATGGTCTTTTTAATGATAGTTTTCAATTTTTCACTAGTTAGACGCTCTGATCCTTGTATCTCCTTGGGTTTTATCAGGACCACTTTTTCTTTTGGAACTGGTCTGATTCTTCGGTCACTAATGTTCTCCTGGCTCCAAACTTCACCTGGCTTCTTCTCTTCTTTCTTCTTTGGCAGCTGCACGGTTTCGGCGAATGTTCTCTGCTGGATCGGTGCTGGTGCTTGCAAATTCGAAGATAACTTTTCAATTTTCTCCTCCAGCTTGAAAAGTCTCTCATCGATTTTGGAATTGTCTATGGTAGAATCACTTTTAGTTTCGGCCCTATTTATAAAAAGCGCAAGCTTGTTACACAGAGCAACAAACTCATCATAGTCGGCTCGCGCAATTTTTCTCTTATCAAAAGAAACTGTACCCCACTCTTTCAATGCTGCTTCTATTTTTTTAAGTTCATTGAAGTCCTCACTTATTTTATTTGACGAAGTTGTCGCCATATTTTGTCCTTTGCTATTAGAATTTGTTTCACTCTCTTCAAATTCCGATGCTAGAAATTGAGTTAGCTTTTTTGGCGTTCCCATTCCATTACTATTACACTATTTCACGCTTAATGTCAATAGCACGTTGACCTAGATATCACTTGCCGATTCAAAACTGACGATTGATTCACACAAAACTCGCTGACTACACTAAAACTACGACGAACAATAAAAACGATGTTCTCTCTATGACTGCTGAACTACAACTCCAAATGGTCTTAATCAAATCGGATGGTGCCTATATTTTTATGTACTGTAAACATTATCTAAAATTTAGGGTTTATTCCCTTAGAATTATAGAAATTTATTTAAAATGTGTACATCCAGTTGACGATTATTTCCCGGTGGTTCGGAACCCACCTAAAACTGTAGGTCCAACTCATAAATCACCATCATCCAACTCATTACCCACGCACAGGTCTCAGACCTATGTGGGCTTCATCCTAAAAAAAAAATAAATACATATATATTTATTATTGTTTGCTGTATTGAATTAAAAATGAAAAAGGAAATGGTATCAACCAGGCGAATCTGCCAGTGCGTGAAATAACAAGAATAGTTTCTATTAGTACAGTTATTATCACAGTATTATTGTTATCAGCTTTGAATCCTAATATTTAACTAACATACTATTAGTAATCATTGATTAGTCATCTTTGATTCATAGTATTAAAACAACACGCGATTTGTAGTTCTAATTTAATTTTTTTAGGATAAAACCCACTTTAATTTATATTACTTGCAAAAAAGTTCAGCGAAATCTTAATTTGCGATGCAACTCCAAACTCTCCTGTCGTAAAAGCGGGCCACTTAGCGCAGTTGGTTGGAGAGTCGCAACTTCAGCTTGCTGTCGTTTAAGCGGTCGTGGGTTCGAATCCCGCTCCACCGTCAGGCATTCAAGTGTAATCATTCACCTCATTAACCACGCACAAGTCTCAGACTTATATGGGCATCATCAGCAATAAAAAACAATATTAAAAAACCGTTCTTGACAACACAGGCAAATAGCAAACTGGCTGGCCTAAAAGGGCTGCAAAAATCATAAGGGTATTGACGATTTGACGATTGATCACTTTAAGCAATACAATGGAGAAATAATGAATCAATAATGAATTGAATTGGAGAAAAATCCGAAATCATTGTCAGGTTACATGCAGGCATCAATGATTTCAATAGTAAAACAATAAAAACTTGTCCCGAGTTGTCCATGTAGATACAGAATGATATCAATGATTTCAATAATAAAACAATAAAAACCCGTCGAGACTTGCCAAGCAGAAGCACACATCAATGATTTCAATAATTAAACTTGAAAAAATTGTCCAGAGTTCGCGTGTACGAAATTACAGCTGCACTAAGTTGCAAACGGGAATGTGGAGCGTAAACAAAACAAAAACAAAAAAAGAAATTCATCGTATCAGCCAGGGAAAGAAATGCATCGTCTGAGCCAGGGATCAGGTCTAGAAATGCAATGAAAAAATCTACACCAACCACAATAGGAAGATTTTATCATATTACTTGTTGAATTCACAAGGAGTTGGCAGGCGAATGAATATAAATAAGACAATTGAACGAGAATAAAATAGAGAAAAAGAATAAAATAAAGAAAAGAGAATGAAATAGATAAAAAGAAGATAATATTATCGTATTGCTTGATGAAATCGAATAAAGTTGGCAGACTGATGAATAGAATAAGAAGAGAATAAAAAAGGAAATAAAATAGTGAAATAAGAAAAAGAGAATAAAATTGAGAAAAGCGAAAGAAATAGTGAAAAGAGAAGATAATATCGTATTACTTATTGAAATTACAAGGAGTTGGCAGACTAAAGAAAAGAGAGTGCATGTTTTGTAGCATAGCCGATTTCAACTGTTGTTGACTCTTCAGCCCTAAACATTTTGTTTTGGTCCAAAGAGCGTACTACGCAAACGAGGAGTGAGGTAGATTGCGATTTCTTTCCTCGCTAAGCTAACAGAGTTGCATCTATAGCAAACCCACCTGAACAAATGATGCTCATTAGTCCACTCCCACCTTTACACAGGGTCTGGCTGAGCAGGTAAGTACGCATACTGTCCAGCACACCTCTGAACTACTTCTTACGTCCAAACATAACAGAATAAAAATGAGAATACGAAAAAGGCTGCACAAGTGCGTGTGAATACTGTCCAAAACACCTCTGAGCTACTTCCTCAAAGAATGAAAGAGAAAAAATATAATGAGAAAAGAGAAAAACAGAAACGGAAATAGGAAGAGAATTGCGCTGGGAGAGTGCATTGCATACGGAACGAATCGTAACCCCCCTCCCCCTCCCATCATAACAAACTGCAAGCGCAGAGACACATTAGGAAAGAAAAGAACGGTGGGGGGATGGTGATTGGTAGAGGAAGAGGTGCATAGTCTTTGCATAATTTAATGGCCATTTATTGATCGTGTCAGTGACCTGGCTTAAACCAGTGTTCAATGTTTCACAAATCGGTTTCCACTTCCTCCTCCTCCTCTTCAATACCCCCAACCTTCATTTACACAGCAGACACAGCAGGTCCTCCTTTCAGCACTCTGCTTTTTTCTGGCGCCATGAATAAAATTGCGTGCATACTTCCAGTCATTTCCGACTAAAGTATCACCAGACCACCTACGAGAAAAAAATTTTCATCTATTCATTAGAAGATTTATTTATTTATTTATGAAGAAAACAGGCGAAACCCCTTATTTATTTATGACAAAACACAATCAAACAGAGATGCAACAGGCCAGAGGCGTAGACAAGGGGTGGTGCCCGGGTTCGGACCCCTCCCTTGGCGATGGTTCGAGCACTAGATAAAATTCACTTTTACCCACAATGTGCATTAAAATGGAAGAATTTATGCCTAGAATAAAAAGAAAGATACTCGGTATAAAAGTTCTAAGAAACGCTCAATTTGCTGTTTAAGAAGGTTATTTTTCAATTTTTTCTATTTTATTATTGAGAATAATATAAATATTGTGTAGTTTAGGCATTTTGCGTAAGAAATGGTTAAAAAAATCAGATGGTAATAAAATAATAAGCGTATAGCTTTTATCGGTAGAGAGACCCTCACGGGTAGCTCCACCTCGCCGTTTGAGCCATGTTATGGAGGACATGGTGGACCCACCTATCTTAGGTGGGTTCCGAACCACCAAGTAAGTAATAATAATGCTTATAACATCAAGCCATACAAGCACGGTCACCCACCGAAACACAAAAACAAGGTGGATAGATTTAAAGAAAGAGTGGAAAGAAATTGCCCAACAAAACCAAATATTAGTTTAAATATAGTGAAGAAATGGCAAAAAAATGGAATGAACAATTTATTAAAATGTCTGATAGCAGGAAGACAAAGTAGATAAGCTCTTGAAATATGAAATATTACCCAAAATAAACCATGACGCAACACTAAGAAAATTATGGAAATGTGATACAACAGTCTTATTTTGGATTCAATTTAATTGTAACAAATTCGTACATCAGATAGCACTTAACTGACCACTAGATACGAAATACATTCAGAGTTTTTGTTTTCATCAATGAAAAATCGTCTTGAAAACTGACTTGATTAACCACGTAAACTTCCAGATTCCTTCATAGATTTCCTAGGAAGTTTTAGAGAGCTCATTGAATGAGATTACATTTTGGAAATACAGTTCTATATTTAGCGTCTATGGAAAATGAGCAGAAAAATGAATTATTGACGAAAAGGCCAAAAAAAGCGTTACAAAAACAGGAAATGGTGTTGAGGTTGTGGCACAACAAAGAGGTCAGTGTCAGTTTTATCTAGAAATCATGAGTGCTGAGGAACGAGAAAGTTTCACATTTAAGATCGCCAACAATAATAATCAATACAATCCGAAGTTTTCCATGAAAAATCTGCCAAGGATATATTTTTTTTAAAAAGCATGCTTTGATGTACCATGTGCAATATACTGAAATTATAAAATCAGAAGAATCAAATCAAAGATCTCTAGAGAACGGAAATTTATCAATTTTTTGTAAAAGAAACTAACTTGTATTCAATTTGAAAAATAATTAATTCCAATTTTCAACTTTTGATTAGTTTTTGCTTTATTGTGTGTCTTGAGGTGAATTAAGTTTTATTCATCTCAGATACAAAAAAGGCTACATCAACAATTGTGTTGCTTTCCAAACGCCTCTGTCGATTGATGACTTGGACGCAGGAAGTAGCTCAGAGTAGCTAGACAGTATATACACTCACCTGTGCAGCCAGAACTTGCGTACAGGTGGGAATGGACTCTTAAGCACAGACCCATAGAGCTTCAAAACTTGTTTCGGTGGGATTGGCCTAGATACAAGTCTGTAAGCTAAGCGAGGAAAGTAATCGAAACATACCTCACTCCTCGTTTGCGTAGTACGCTCTTTGAACCAAAACATAATGTTGAGGTCTGAAGTCACCTACAGTCGAAATCGGCTATTTTTTTTATTTCAGTTTTAAAACTGATGTGGGAGGATTTATGCATAGAAACGCTCAAAATACTATTTTAAAAGGGTATTTGCAATTTTTCGGGGAAGCATCACTCATTCAATCATACGTTTCGTCTAAGTTGCGAAAAGATCCCTTAATATTCTGAGTTATTGGCCTACTGTGAAGGTAGATGGTATGCAGGCCTAAGCTTATTAATTATGGAGAGCCCAATATCAAGATAAACATCAACAAAATAGTTTAAAATTGCTTTCAATAGACATAGAATTAAACAATTTTCTCGAGTTACGCCCCTAGAGCCTCAAATTTTCAATATCTAAATAAACAAATTTTAAATAATTCTACCATGAGTGATACAAAATAAGAATCAGCTATGAATAAGGTGTTGTTTGTTAACTATGTGAGAGTGGGTTGGGGGGGGGGGGGGGGGGGGTTTGGTTGACAAGTTGAAACACCGCCCCGGGTGCCATAAGTTCTTGCAACGCCACTGCATTTCCGTACACTGGAAAGGCTCCCAGGAACTCAATCGTTGTTGTATCAATAAACTGGTGTGTTGTTGATTTTCATTAGAATAGAGACGAAGCAATAATTTTATTTCTGGAACGAACCCCATAATCAACTAAAAAGGGGATATCACTAAAAAATACGTCCTCAACTCCCATTTAAAGATCAAAAATACTGCTTTTTTAGTGTTTTCAGAAATTTGGGGTGAATACATCCCCATTATCCCTCCTGTTATGTACATTACCCCCCTCCCGAGATTTGCATCTAGGCTAGCACCCTGTACTAGTCTATTTTCAAGTGCTATTTGAAAATTTCTTGGTAGAACATCCGGTTTATCCTTTATCCTTCCCCACGAACTAGATTCGCGTCTGCACTAGACCTACGCTTGCACCCTTTACTAGTTAGTGCTTTGGATTGGTTAGAATAGATTTAAATTTACCAGCGGTCAAATTGGGGGCGATATCTGTCATTTGTTTATTACGCCCGACATTTATTTCCGCATGACCAATGTATTTGGCAGGTTGTGTAGAGGGGAGAAAATTTAAATGTAAGGAAGAAGCCGAAATTTCCCTTTCCGTAGTTGAGTTGGCAATGCTGGCAACTGGGTATTGATCTGATAGCACTTGGCATGGAGTGAGTGAGAGGAGCACAGACACACACACACAAGCGCACATACGAAGCACAATGGTCAGGGCTCAGGGCACATTACCCTCTTAGCTTCATGTACACTACTATGTATATTTTTATATAGTATATGTATACCCCAACTGCACTCCAGGCGTAAACCACCTCACGCTCACTATTTTTTATCTCACTCTCTCTTTCAGTTGCACCTAAGTAACCCCTTTACACAGTCATGCACGACAACTCACCAGAAGCGTGCTCCCAAATCCATTAATAAAATATTTTTTCTTTTTTCTCGGTTTATCGTTGCAATAAGGAACCTGTAGCTCCAATGCCAATCCAAAAACATTCTCTGTTCATCATGTACCTGGACCAAAATTAATATATTTTTTTAAATTGAATAGTCAAATACATCTTCTAATTCAAAGTTGTACTAGCTTACTATTTCGTTACAGATCGCTTTGAGTAATCGTGGTTTTCCTGGACAGCACGAAAATTTTCTAAATAAATGTTTAAAACTCTAAAATGGCTGTACATTTTGAACTCTATGATGATGTGACTCTAAATGATGTGAACTAAATGATGTGACTCTATAGACTTTTCATCTTCAATAAATAAGAACTTTGAAATTAACTATCGAACTAATAAGACCTTTCAAATTAGACTACGGAACTATTTTTAAAAAATATTGCTTGTCATAAAATTGAAATTTACATTATAAACAAAAATGAGACCTCACTCTTATTTCAAGTTTAAAATTTATTTTCTTCTAGTAGATTTATTTACTTGGTTTTCAAGCTATAGCCCAAGCTCAAGCTCCCAAATATAGAATACAACACTTGAAATTTATAGACCGAAAATTTTAAAATAAAAACTTTAAAAAGACTAAAAATATATTTCTTTAAAATTTTAAAGATTTATTTGACATATAACATAGCATAATTTGGATCACTTCTGCAGCCTTGCCGGTTAGTAAAAAAATAAAAAACAATCAACATATACATTTTGCTTTAAAAATCAATCAACATATACATTTTGCTTATAAATTCCCACAATGAAATCACATTGGTTGCTTTGATATAATATTTTCTATTCATTGAGCCAACAACAAGTAAAACGGTATAGTTATTGGAAAAAAGATTAAAATGAACAGTAGGCCTAATGAATTAACAAGAGAGTTTTGTAATTACAATAAAAACAGAATAGGCACAATGAAAATTTTGGTTCAAAAGAATCCAACACTCGTTTTCAAACTGGTAATTTCACAAGCCTAATATGCAATTAATGGGGCCATGAAGTAATGATAATTATATGTGATTTATAGTGACGATTAATATTAAATCAGTAGTAGTAGTCTATGAATTCCATTTATCATATGAAAGAGAAATCAATAATGACATAATACAAACAAGGGTAGAAGAATGACCTCTTCACAAATCTTCAAAAAATATGATAGAATAAAAGAAAAATTAAGTCTTTGAATAAAATAAGTTAGAATGAAAAAGTTCAAATTATAGGCCTATTACATTTTGATCCTATAGAGAAATGAGATCTATAATAATGACGCCATTTTTGTTTCCTTCTGATACAAATGAAGAATCGCAATAGCTAGAAGTTACCAACAATTATCTAATTAGGATAGTTGAAAGAAATAGTACACACTAGAAATACGGATGTGAAACAAGCATTCAACACAACAAAAAAACAAATAATGTAAGCTGAATAGGAAGAAGGAACTTTCGGAGCGTTTGTGCTATTTAGAGTCTGCTTAGTTTATAGGGGTTCCCAGCCAGATGTTAACAATTAAACGAGCAGTGTAGTCTTGTAACGGCGTATTAGACTATTAAATTACCTCTTTTACCTCTCAAAGAATCCACCGCCAGTCTACAGCCTGCCTATTATTCCCGAGACTGCTCTTTCTACATCCTCGTCTGGAATTTTTGAAGACATAAAATGTGCCGCGGTTGGAGAAGGGTCACATTTATACATATATTGTCAACGAAATCTCAGGTATAGGGACTTGAGCGGTGTAAAGCTGTGAAGAAAATTCTTTAGCACACCAAATGCCGATTTGGATAGCCGGTTGCATTAGGTTTTTCACTCCTAGGTTCAAATATGTGAACCTCTGCACGCTGTCCTACACCCGAAACTTCGCAACAATTAAGTCCTACACCTCTCCAACCTATTACATATTTGTTATAATAAATTGCAGGAGTGCAGGGTCGTATCTGCTGAGTCTGACTGGAAATATTTGTTGAATAAAACGTTGGCGTGCGCTTAAATCTACTAGAGTTGATTTGCCGGGCAAGGAGCACTCTTAGTAATATACACAAGTATTAAGCAACAACAGATTTATTGATTATGGAATTCAAAATATTCCCATTCAAATAATGACTCAACAGTTTAATTTGAAACAATAATTTTTGCTATTCAAGATTATTACTTTTCTTGATAGTATTTGTTTAATGAATACTTGAAAGTCTCTCATATGTGGGAGATTACCTTAGGGTCTATTTAATCTGAAGATTGAAAAGTCTTCACAAGAATTGTATACAGTACAGGAACCAGTATGACGAATTTATTCTAATTTCGACGCACTATTCGGTGAAAATATGGCCATATTTATTGTAAATTTCGTCACTCACTCAGATTTGGCGTCTTCTCCTTGGCGCAGGACCCCAGGACACCATGCGGTCGTCGTTTGAACTTGGACGACTGACACTCGCGGTTTTAAAGTGTGCGAATTTCTGGTTTACAATAAATATTTCGGCAGTTTACAGACTTTTCAATAAATAGGAGGCAATTTACAGAGAAACATTAAACATTATATAGGAACTTAAGATTTATTCAGTCATATGTGACTAGATAATTTATCGGGGACCCGAATTTAGGATGTCCTCTCCGGCTGGTGGTCAGGTAGCAAGTTAAAGTTATTTCCGGAGGTCGGAAAAAGCCGAAAAACGGGTGGTTCCATCCTCAGAAAAAATAGGAGGAACCGCAATTAGATCGATTAATATATGGCATTGGCGCCTATATTAATGCGATTTCTTAATAAGAAAGGACAAGATAATAAATAAAAATATTTGTAGCGCATTAAGGAAGGAGTGAGCAACTCTTTTACATTAATTAATATTTTTAAATAAATTAAAAATATTTTCGTCTACTAAATTTCATCACCATAACAACACCGGCAACAAGTTTGTGCTTGATAACAGTGACCACGTTTATTTAAATAATTGAACTAAATTTTACGCTATTTTAGCGGTTCAAAAGTGTTTATAACGTGTTCCTCTCCATAAATAATGGATAAAAAAAATATTCATTATGTGCTCATCACTCTGGAAATATAAAATGTGAAACCGGCCACTGAGGCTAACCAACAAGTGTTTAAAGTGTTCAAGTGAAATTTCTAGCAAAAATAAATTGAAATCCAGGTGAGTGGTCTCTTAGTTGATACTATATTTTATAATAATTATACAGGATTTATATTTCATTGGTTTTTTTTAGAACTTATGCTAGTTTAATGTATTGTTTGTAGGTTAAAGCTATTTGATATAGGCTGATTTTTCATTTCCAATTTTATTCATTTCGTGATCTAATAATTTGTCCAGAGTACAAATTAGGTCTTGTAAACAATATAGTGATATTAGTTTTCGTTAAAATTGCGTACTTTTATTTATTTCGGCTTAAATGAGTCGCCGGTAGATTTTAAATTTCGTTACAGAGTGACAGTGTCATGTACTAGTATAGAATCAGCGCCAATCATTCAAACTACCTATTTATTCCATTTATTTATAAATTTGTATTGGGTGGCTGGGAATCGAGAATTTGTCCCGTGACAATATATATATGTGTGTGTGGGTTAGTCTTACGGAATTTCAATCCAAAAAACTTATTTCATGTTTTTTATTGATTCATTTTTAATAATATTAATAGGCAAAAATAATTCCCTAAAATCCTCGTTCAAGCCCAAACAACATTGGATTTAGCTAAATTTATATAATAAGAGAGTGGGGGTGCGTGTGTGTGTTTTTTTTCCTTACGGATTTCACAAAAACGGCAACGATTTGGAACACCAAATTTGGCACATAGCTCCCTCTAAAATCAATTCAGTGCACCTGAAAGACCGATTTCTTATTTTTTTACATTTTTTTTTTTTATTTAATTTTTAAATTTCACGTATTACTGTTTAAAAATATGTTTAGATGCAGAAAGCTAACAGGACAGCTGATACATATGATACGTCACTTTAAAGCGAAAAAGCTTCAAGTCACAAGCCAAAGCAATACATTTGTTCCGTATCAATATTACAGCCTATATCAATCTTTTGAAAATTGTATGGCATTGTCGGTTGAAATTCATGTATCAAATTTTTAATTTTTAAAATCTACATCAAATCCCGTTGCAAAGCACGGGATAACCACTAGTATACAATTCAAGGATATTTTATTGAACCCGGTCGGACATGTGATACCCGATATACCAAGGCTCTATAAATACCAAGTACACGCGCCTGACAATTTGGATCTGATGTTTTGGAGGGAAATTAAAATTTATATAGGATCAACTGTTGTATAGAGTATAGTACCATCTGGGTTATAGTGACATTATTTACTCACTTAGGTTAAACGTGAGCTTTCAAACAGAGAATTAGAACCAAAACGGTCTGAAGACCAGGTGCACCAGCGAACACAAGACCAATGTGTTCGCTGAGGTGCACGCAACTGACATTTTGGTTCCCATGTTTTGGAGGCAAATTCAAATTTATATTGGATTCTGTATCTGCATCAACTGTTGTATCAGCTGGGTTATAGTGATATTATTCACTCATTTAGGTTAAACGTGTTCTTTTAAACTGAAAATAGAACCAAAATGTTAGGTGCGTGTACCGTGTACCTGCTGTTTATAGGATCTCAACTTGATATTTATATGGAAATTGCAGTACCTTATTTACAAACGGACACCTGTTCAACTTGATAAATACAATATCAATTCAATGCCTATTTAATATTTCCTTCAACCTTCAATGCCTACTTCACTGAAGAGTTTCCGATAGACATTAGCATTATAATAAAAAGGATAAGGGAAATAGTCCTACGATAAATGAGCATTATGATATTTTAAACAAGAAGAAGGGGAAATAACCCTAGAGGAATAAAACGTGCACCTGCAAACAAGAAATTGTACTTCATAAAGTGCCATGTTTCTATACTAAAGCCATTCCAAAAATACCCTACAGCAGAGAATCAGTGATCTATTACACTATAGAATTCTTGCCATGTTTAAATGTATACTCTACATACTGCATGACTCCGAAATGTTGATGAATGTTCAGAGTAAGGCTGGTTCTCAGAATAAGTTGATTTTCAATCTCTTCGACACACACTTTGCATTCCTCAAACTCGAGAACAAGCACGAAGGGTTTCTTTTAAAAAAATTTCTAATAAATCATCTAAATTCTTCAAATAGACTGTTTCTTCTAAGAATCAACCTTGAATGGTTTGATAGTCGACTTCGAATTCTATTACGAAAGATATTGAGCATGAGCAGTCTTTAAATGAAGATGTTTTCTCCATTATTTGAAAACGTCCCAAATCAATTACACGATTTTCTAAGTAGTCTTAAAATGAAGATGTTTTCTCCATCATCTCCACCCAATCTTTTACAAACCAACCACACTTTTTGAAAATTGTTCAACTTTCAGAATGAGATTGCAGCCCAAAACAATCGCTGAGATAATCGATAGTCGATAGGTTAGGTTTAGCTTTGGGTTTGGTACACATATCGATTATTTTGATATCGACATTCCTAGTCGATTGTTTTGGTAGAGTAGATTTATGGAAGAGCAACCATTCACTCTTCACATGGAGAGTATTAATTATTCGGACTACATAAACATAATCTTTATAATTAATACTCTGTGATGTTTACCATACGAAATACTTTATGAACAAAGAACAATGTATTCAGATTTTCTATTATTCTAATAGAAATACAGTGTCAAGCTTTGATATACTGTAAGATAATTAATACTCTTCATTATTATGAACTATGAAGAGTAAATGGTTGCACTACCGTAACTAGGGTTATCCTCTAATAACTACCTAAAAGGTGGGAGAAATGCGAGACGTTCCTCATCTATGAAATTACCCAAATGAACGAAAGGAATTCTGGCTACTTGTATTCCGCCTATTTCTCAATAAAAACAATTCATTCACATGGAGATCGTCGTGGGACGACAGAATATGTAAAAAAAAGGCTTAAAGAATAGTGAATAGAAGAGAAATGGCAACATTGTCTTCCGGAAGTGCAACTCCGGAAGCGATAAATTAACGATAAGAGGAAGAAGAAAACTTTCGCACACACAACGAGCAACACTAGAATGACCTATTGTCTCACACAAGTTCACTCGTTGGGGCACAATGGCATAACTTATGTATCCGCTAATTTGCATGTCAAAGGTGGCATTTATGCATTCGGGTTTGACTTTCTTTTGATTATTACTATTTCCAGTTATTTTACCTTTCTGTTATTGTTATTTCTATTATGAATAATAAGACGAAATTGTCACAACCACATTTATTAAAACTTTGAGAATCTAGTTTCGGTTGTTATACCATTATCAATCTCAAACAAACGGCGCGGCGCGGTGTTCGGTTCGTTGTTCGTCGCAACTATCGGCGCATGTGTGAACGCACCGATATAAAAACTGACTGAATTTCTATTTGGATTATGATTTCTACTCACTTATACTGGATGGATGCATTTCGCTTCTAGGGATGCATTTCTCGGGAAGCTTCCCTAGAAGCGAAATGCATCCATCCAGTTTAAGAGAGTAAAAATCATAATTCAAATAGAAATACAGTCAGTTTTGATAATTTTGACGTCTAAAGAGCCACCTACACTCGAAATCGGTTATGGTACTACACACACATGAATAGTTGTTTAAATATTATTATTTTCTTTTAGTCTATTTCTGCATGTTAATCTTGTTTGTCACTATGTACAGTTAAGGCACAATGGAGACCAGGTACATATTTTGGTTCGAATGTGTTGGCGTCAAATTCAAATTTATAAAGGATTTTGTATCTGCATCCTATTTGAAATTGATCAGCTGGATTATGATGATTCAGAATCGCAATAGAACCAAAATTTCAGAAGCATGTACCTGGTCTTTGTAGTGCCTCATGTACAGTACTTTCTTTCATATAAGTTTCCACTCAACAGGTGATACCCTGTTGACGAAAACAAGCAAAAACGCAATCCCTTCAACCCAGCTAATCGATTTTGTAAATTTAAGTACAGTATTTTTTTTTAAATAGATGAACTAGAGATTGTAGTAACGAGTTGACTTTTATTTGCCGTTACTAAATGAAAGAGTGCAATAGGTATATAGCGCTCCATAGTATTGGATTAACACGGTTATAGGTTTGGCTGGCCAAGCCAGAGTGTCATGCGGAATGACATTAGTTGTCTGGTGGAAATACTCCAACGGCCCACACAAACTGAATAGAAAAGAGAGTATTGAATAAAGAGGGAATGTGAGAGAGAAAGCGGATTGGATATAAAATTAGAGACAGAAAGAGAGAGAAAAAAAATAAGAGTATAGTGAGAAGAGAGAGAGAGAGAGAGAGAGAAGGAAGAGAAGAGAGAAGTAGTATAGGAGAGACAGATTCAGATGACTTTACTTGTGCAAATCCACAATATACATGAATGATTTCAGTATATTGTTACGGGTTCTATGTCTAAAATAACGCTGGCAACACTTAAATTTATTACTCGCACTTTATTTACACAAATAATCACGGCAAACACTAATCATTAATGTCTTACAGAAAAATAAGCAATTGAAAACAGATAAATCGATATTGTTCAACTAATAAAGAGATTTCAATAAACTGTACAAAAATCAATCACTAAAAGTTAAAAGGCCGATCTAATTTTAAATAATAACTGTACAATAAACTGTCCAATAATATTCAAAAAGAAACGTCGAAAAAGAACAATTAAGCACTAGCCCGTAATACAATAAAAACTATTTAGTAGCTCACTGGTATGAATTAAACAGGAAAAAGAATTATCACTATAGGCACAGAGAAAGAATTATCACTATATATAGTCACAATATATAGAACTGTCACAACTTGTTTATCACGACGAATTTCAAACAATACTGAACTAATTTACAAAAGTCTCCCTCTATATAAATTTTCATAATTGTGATATCTCTCGAATTTTCTGTCAACTTCTACTGATTTCTAAAATAAACAATGGAAGACCTTCACGCCTTCCACAATATTCGATAAGACTCCATTAATTTCTAATCAAACAACTAGAACATTCTACAAAGGTCCAAGTAAACACCATAAAAGTGTCAAAAGCAGAGTAATTAATTGCTTAGAAGTAAACATTTACATAGCAGATAACACCGAGAACCACTTCTTTCTCTCAATTCTCACTACACTATCAAGATTAGCAACTCTCAGATCCAATAGCTATATTGATGTACAATGACTTTAACTCAATGGTTTATAAACCATATATTACACATTAGAATAAAAACGAAATTATGGATGCAATAGGTAATAAAGAACGAGGGCTTGGATCTGATAGATGTATTACACAAAATGGCTAAGTCTTGGCCATTGAGGCCATTCTTACACTTAACCAACAGAGAGAGAGAGAGAGAGAGAGAGAGAGAGAGAGAGAGAGAGAGAGAGAGAGAGAGAGAGAGAGAGTGTGAGAGAGAGAGAGATTAGATTAGACTTCTTTAATCATTTAAATTTACAAATTAGCATATGAATGGTTAGAAACAAAATTATCAACATCACATAGGTATATACAGTTGTGCTCTCAGAAAATACTATTTTTATAGTGCAAAGAATTATGTACAATGATCTCATTTGTATGATATTAACTACAATAATGACAATCTAAGCGATGCAATTACATGAAATGGCGAAGTTTGGACAAAGAGAGAGAGAGAGAGAGAGAGAGGAAAGAGAATAGAGAGAAAAGAGAAGGAAAAGAAAGAGAACAAAGAGGATGGAGAGAAATGAGAGAATAGAGAGAGTGAGAGAGCGAGCAATAAATAGAGTGGGAGAGAAAAAAAAGAAAGAGCTTTAAAAAGAGAGGCAGTCAGAGAGAGAGAGTGTGTGAGAGTTACAGAGGGGATGAGAGGGTGAGACAGAGAAAGGAAGTGCGAGAGAAGAGAGAAGAATAGAAGAGAGAGAGAAGAAACAAGGAGTATAGAAGAGAGAGTGAAGAAAGAGGAGAAAAAGAATTGATAGAAGAGAAAGGAGGAGAAGAAGAAACATAATGGAGAGGAGAGAGGGTGAGTGATAGCGAGAGAGAACAAATAGGATAGGGTGAAGTGAGAGAAAAGCAAAAAAGAGAGAGAATAGCAGAAAAAACAGTGAGAAAGAGAGAGAGCGTGCGAGACAGAGAGCATTAAATAGAGGGAGAGTGAGTTATTCTGGCAGCGACTGACACGAGTAGTATTTTCCGTGAGAAGAGCAATTCGTGCAACGACCGCTGAGTAGCCGACGATAGGCTACAACTGGTGTCGGTGTGGTGAGCTGGTGAGATTTGCGAGTGAAAAGACTGAGGGTGCAAATAGGAGAATCGAACGAGAAAGAGTAAGGAGAGAGCACTTTGTAAACAAACCGTTTGTATATGTTTGGCCTCCACTAAAAATAGTGGCAAGTTGAGAGTCCCAAACCAACGTGGGCGCAAATGCTACGTCTACGCCCTTAAAAAAATAGACGGCAAATAAAAGGCAAAAACACTGTCTGAAATGGAAACTGCGCGTTTTCCAGATTCCTTCCTATTTCTATGATAGACTATAACGTAGTATTGTTATAGTCTACTTTATAATTTCTATATTTCCAAATGTGTGCCAGATTCTGGGATTGTCGCAATCAAAATACAGAAGTTTTACAGCAATGGCAAAGTTGAGTTCGAATGTATATGTATTGCGACCCAAAATCGGAAGAGTTGGAAAAAGGGGTTGGGAATCTTGCAAAAAACACATAAAGTACAAATTCGATCCAGTTTTTTTTTATTTACTGTGCTATTCAAAAAAGTTATTATTATTATTATTATGACTGTTATAACCTTTTTTTTACTACGATGATTATTATTTGGTTCTTCTTCGGCACAGACTCCAACCAAGCGCCGAAGAAGAACCAAATAGTTTGAAACGCGTCCGCCGCGACTCAAAAAGGTCATTCTGCACAGCAAGATTCTACAAATTAATAGTTATAATGCAGTTCACGAAAATGGATATTCACAACCATAATAATATTATTGTAGCGAATGTGAAATTGGAGAGAATAGAAAGAAAGAAGAGACAATGGTTCTCGGTGTCATCTGCTATGTAAATGTTTACTTTTAAGCAATTAATTACACTGCTTTTGACACTTTTATAGTGTTTACTTGGTAATTAGTAGAATGTTCTATTTGTTTGATTAGAAATTAATGGAGTCTTATCGAATACAGTAGAAAATTCCAGTTTCCTTGATTTATTTATTTAGAAGTTGACAGAAAATTCGAGAGATATCTCAATTATGAAATTTTATATAAATAGAGGAAGTCTCTTGTAAATGAGTTGAGTTGTCTTTGAAAATTCGTCGTGATAAACAAATTGTGTGTTCTATATTGTGTCTATATATAGTGACAATTCTTTCTCAGTGACTATAGAGATAATTCTTTTTCCTGTTTAATTCATACCAGTGAGCTGCTAAATAGTTTTTGTTGTATTACGGACTAGTGCTACGTAAGTTAAGTGTTCTTTTTCGACGTTTCTTTTTGAAAATTATTGGACAGTTTATTATACAGTTATTAATTAATATTAGATCGGCCTTTTGACATTTAGTGATTGATTTTTGTACAGTTTATTGAAAACTCATTATCAGTTGAACAATATCGTGTTATCTGTTTTTAATTTTAATATTGAATTCTTTGGCCTCCGGATACCAGTATAAATATAAATAAAGATTTAAATACCTGCGTTTTGATATCCAATAATATTGGATATCAAAACGCAGGTATTTAAACCTTTATTTATGTTTTTAATTGCTTATTTTTCTGTAAGACATTACTGAACAGTGCGTGTTGTGATTATTTGTGTAAATAAAGTGCGAGTGATAAATTTAAGTGTTGCCAGCTTTATTTTAGACATAGAACCTGTTGTCTTAAATAGGTAATGAAATACTTCTGTATAATTCATCAACCATCTTGTATTGAAACTTATTACAGAATGACTTGTTATCAACAACATAAATTATAACTAATGCAAAATCATATGTATTCTAATCATCTGATATATGGCAATCCTCCCCCTCTAATTGAGTTGTCTTATCTGGTCGCAATGTCTTTTGAATACTTCATCTTCTGTCCTTACAAGGTATATAACTTTTTCAATATTTTTATCAATTATTCCTGACACCCATTTTTTTCCTGAACTGCTGGAGTAATTTTTTATCAACACCCTTTGACCTTTTTGGAAAATTCTTTTTGGTGCTTTATTTCCTTCCTGTGCTTGAAAACCTTGTTCGGTTAACAGATCTATCTCTGTTCTCACATTTCTCCCAAACATCAGAAAGTATGGAGATTCTGTGAGAAGTTTTTCAAGTTCAATTGATGTGTTATTATTACTTTCAGCATATTTGATATCAGCCCAATCTATTTTAACTTCTCGGAGCCATTCACGACCAAAAATCGGTTCTACGTTTTGTTTCAGAACGTACAGCTTACCATGAAAACTGAAATTCTTATATTTGCATTCAACAAAACAGATTCCTGCTGGTTTAATAATTTCCCCCGTGTAAGTTCTCATTTCAACAGCTGTCTTGAACAGGCGTTTATTTATATTAAGTTTTTGGAAATCGGTGTATGACAAAGAACTCAATGCTGCACCTGTATCAAGTTCCATGTTCAAACTCTTCCCTTCAATTTCAACTGTAACCATAAATTTATCAGCAATGGCCGGTGATGTTCCTACTTTATAAATTTCATGATTGTTATCGTCATTAACTTCCGTTTCAATCATATTTGATCTTGAATAGTCAGATTTTCCTGAAGGGTTTGTTTTGCTGTATGATAAGCATACAGCAGCAACGTGTCCTACCTTGTTACATTTCTTGCAAAATTCATTAATAAATTTACAAGTTTTTGCTATGCGTCGGTTACTCCCGCATCTGTAACATTTACCTTTTAGATCTTTGAAGGTAAATGGCTCTTTTCTTATATTTTTATATTGATCATTAACTTTGGTTACCTTGGATTGTTCATTTACGTAATTAATGTCATTTCGTGAATTTTCGGTAAAGTTGGCATGTTTGGGTTTTATTGTACAACTTTCCAATCTTGATTGTTCCATTAATACAGCCGTCTCTACAATTTCCTTGAACGACTGATTCTTATCCTTCTCTTGCAGCAATCTCAATCTAACCTCATTGTCCCTCAAGCCTCTAATAAATTGCATCTTCAAGAGCATTTCGTTTACTGAGTGCTCACAGTTGTAGCACTTGAAGTTACAATTTATTGTTAGACGTTTTAACTCTTGTGCGTAAGCTGCAATATTTTCATCCATATCTTGCGTTTTACTTATAAATTTGTGTTGACTAGCAACCGTACTTGGAGCTGGATTCAAACTGTTTTCCAATATATCCGAGATTTCTTCATATGACTTGTCACCTGGTCGTTCAGGAGCAATTAAATCACATAACTTTTGATGTAAGTCTGGAGTAAGTGTGCTAATAAACAGCTGAACTTTGATTTTCAAATTGCTAATTTTTCTTAATTCTACAAAATTTTCGAATCTTAATAAAAAATTTCTGAATGTTTCATTTTCGGAATAAGGTGTAAAACTTACGTTAGTTGTCGATGTTTCTGTGCTTTTCAACTCTCTTATATACTTCTGCTGCTGGTCTTACTGTATTATTTTTGTTAATCTGTTGTGTTATTAGTTCCTCCAATTTTGTTCGTGTCTCCATGTATTCACTATCTATTTGCCATCTGTACTCCATTTCAGTTTCTAGCTCCTCTTCTTTTGTGTGCGAGTCTATTTCTTCTTGGACCTTGTTGTAGTTATTCCAATACAATTCAAGTGTATTTACCTTCACCTTGATTGCTGCTACTGTTAGATCTTCATCGAACCATTTCTTTGTTCGTGTGATTTGGCCTTTAAGCACAGCTCTACTCTTCTTTAGTTTCTCCATTTCTTTTTCGTCCATTTTAATCCTCGTCGCCAATTGTTATGTCTTAAATAGGTAATGAAATACTTCTGTATAATTCATCAACCATCTTGTATTGAAACTTATTACAGAATGACTTGTTATCAACAACATAAATTATAACTAATGCAAAATCATATGTATTCTAATCATCTGATATATGGCAGAACCCGTATAACATTATTATCTTACATAGATCAATGATGAAGAAAACTATAGCCTACATTATGAATCTATTAATTCATATCTAATAAATGATCATATTACATAATATCTTACAAATAACATTATTTGTTACTAGAATTAAGTCTTGTTAAATACATGCTAAACTAGAATAACATAAAGTTACATAGCTAACTGCAAAAAATTACAATGGTTGAGTCCATGGGAGCCTTACCGATAACAGGTCTATTCAAATTTTTTAACGTCTATAAATTTGAAGTCTGATTATTCAAATTCATAGACGTTAAAAAATTTGAATAGCCCAACCAGACGACACGAATAACATTTGCCGGTTACCGGTAAGGCTTCCATCAACTCAACAATTGTTTCACTGAAAACTGCAAAACTATTTAAAAACGAATGAACTAAAATAATTACAGCAGTAAAGCTAGGAGAGAACAAATAAGAAATCAGAAACACTTGATTCTAGTAGGTATTGAGAATATTTCCATGTAAAAACAGAAAAAAAAACAAAACGAAGTATTGTGTTTGATATCCTACAAATGCATTTTTCAAGATATTTTACGCACATGTATATGGAGAAAAACTTGTTCAAGGTGGAACAAAAATATTTATTGTAACACTGAAATAAAATCGCATTAGCTGGCTTTACTCAAGCTGTATGTCATGTTTTGAAGTGTTGGTTCGAACCGGAAATAGGACAGTTTTTGTAGCGCCAGACGACGGACTGTATCAACAGAGAATGTTGGGGAAAAATTCAGTGACCCTCTTTTTAAAGACACTGTGACGTCATGACCTCATCTTACAGCTGATTGGAACGGGAATATCGAGTGGGAGAAAGATCTTGTGAACGAGAGAGACAAAAATGATGTGGATGGCCTCTTTCGCGCTTTGCCAATAGTATCATTCCATGTTCAGTATTTATATTAAGCTTCTCTGTACTTTAGTTTTAGTTTGATTGAGATTGATAATGGTAAAACAGCCGAAACTAGTTTCTCAAAGCTTTAATAAATGTGGTTGTGACAATTTCGTCTTATTATTCAAGATAGCATAAACTTTTTATATAAATTTGATGAGGTATCGACACATATTCGCTCTCAACAGCAGTCGAAAGAAGCTCGTTGACTGAGACTGAGGGATGGCGATTTGAGTGATACTTTAATCATAACATTCGACAGACAGAGTTTCTGCATCGATGCAATTTGGAAATAGACCAAACTACCGAGCCCCAATCTACCAAGATTTAACATCTCACGGCTCAGCTGAGGCTCATACAACCATGCAGACTTTCTCTGATCACCAATAAAATATTATTCATAATAAAAAGCTGAGAATTAAGCACTTGTACCACCCACCTAGAATTTATAGGGTGATGAAATTCTCTTTCTACATTTTCAAATTAACACCACTCGTTCTATTTTGGGAGATATTTAGTTGGGAGATATTTAGGATGGAGCCCACATAGGTCTTACACCTGTGCGTGGGTTATTTATTTAGGTTCAAGCGAGGATTTAAGTGTAAGTATCTTATCTAAATATCTGTAAATAAGATGAAACTTTACTTTCCTCATTAGCCATATGTTTATTTTAATTTGTATTTTTTTCTTCCTTGTTACAAATTCTATCATTAATTTCAATCGGTTTATAAGCTACAGACTTCTGGGCCCTCTTTGTAAGGGTGACCGATTGGATAGGCCAGCAAAGAAGACTGTTCTCTGCTGTAAAATCACTTCCCGGTTGGTTTGGAACCCACCAAAAACTGTAGGTCCAAATCATCAATCACCATCATCCAACTCATTACCCATATGCAGGTCTCAGACCTATTTGGGCTTTATCCTGAAAAAAAACTTTATCCAAACAACTCTCACATTTTCGGAATCTCATTAAAAGTCAAGTAATTCAACTCTAATCTGGCAGGCTGAAATTTGTACTATACAGGCAAACATAAACTTGAAATACTTGGAAAATAGTAGGCTAACAAAAATGACAATAAATAAAAATTAATTAATTAATAATGACAATAAAAATTAATTTTATAGTCACTGACAATCAAAAATCTTTATTGCCCAAAATCACAAAGACAATTTTAGAGGTACTTAAAAGTTTCATTTGCTACGAAGATCAAGACCATCAAAACAAGTTTAACGACAAAGTTCCAAGGCAAAGATATTGTGTTCATAATGAATGACAGACGTTTGCAAAAATCTCGTTTCAAAAAAACGAGATTTGTTTATAGGGCCTAAGATTCTTCTCTCTTTCATTATTTCAACATTTATTTATTTTTATTCCACTTTTGAGTTGAGAGTAATGCACTCAAAATAAATATCATAGCACATCACCAATTCAAAATATGCAGAGCTCTGCGATCTTTATTTCAAACAGAATCTACTAAATCTACAAGATGTTATTTGCAGAGTTTACAAAAGTTTTTAAACTACGACTACTAAAATCTTATTTGGATTTTTCATTTTTAATCGAGTCAAACTACAACCAATGAATGGAATGTTAAAATAATTTCTACCATTTTTTTTTTATTTCTGATGATGCCCATATGAGTCTGGAGACTTGTGCGTGGGTAATTATGTGAATGATGAGAAGCATCCATGGCTGAATGAGATTCAAACCCAAAGCTGCAGGAAACGAAGCCAGCCAGAGCGTTATCTTATCACAGACAAGCGCTCCAACCAAGTGCGCTACCTATTTAATACCAACTTAAATGTAGTGAATGTAAAGAAATCTGTAGTATTTCTTCTCAGCCATTTTCTTTCTTCTTTAAAATTCTTCTTTTTTCTTTTGAATAGAAACTGATTTCAGTACAAACTGAAGCAGTTGGTCAAACATTTCAAAATTCAGTTATGATAGGCCTACATGAATGATATGCGCATTTAGAATGAAATACAAATGCTGTTGGTTGGCTATCCTCTAGCATTTGTATTTGCCTACTAGCGTTAAAGCTGAATCAATACATATCAATCAGTTTGCTTAGAACATCAACAGGCAAAAATGAGCGAATGATCTAGTTCAATTCAGATAGTTTCACTTCCAATACTGAGAAAATTACTGAACTGTACAATTTCTGTATTATAACTAAATATATTACTGTAAAATAATTCATTTGGAAAAATATCATCTGTTAAAACGGATCACCATGTACCCATAACACGGCTAAACGGCGAGGTGGAACTACCCGTGAAGGGTCTCCCCACCAAAAAAGCCATACGCTAATAATATGAATTGAAGAATACTGAACTCATTTTTAAAAGCTCTCTTCTTTTTAAATTCATACAGCCTCTGTTTTGTTATTGATTATATGTAGATTATATTTTTATGAGCTCTAATTTAAAACATTTGTTGGTACAGCTTTTGTTTTATAAATTTTATAATTATTTTTCTATGTCACTATATTGGGATAAAACCACATACTGTAGTTTTATTCTGCTTGATATCTATGTATAACAACTTCTATGTTTGTATCTGAGTTTGATGGATATTCAGAATGACGTGACTGTAGAAACTGTAGTTTCTCGAATGATGATTAAGTGGTTGTGACAACATTGTATTATTCGTTCCTTCAAAAAAGGAAAAGTTTTTCCAACTAGTCAAAATCAAACGGATTCAATCGATCAAGAGAATGATATAATTACAAAAAAAAAAATTATCATTAGATATTAACGACATCCAGTGAAATTCGTCAAATTATATCACAAAATACTCAAAATAAATATAATGATCCAAAGGATAATCATCACAAAATCTGGCATAATAATAGATGGCTTTACTTAACCTTTATAACTATATTATTTTTGGTGGGGAAATCCTCTCAGAATAATCATGTAGCCTAGCCTCCCCAAGGATATAAATATTAACTATTTCCCTACCCACTTTTGATTAATTAATTGCCCCTTACTAAGGGCGGAGTTAGGACTCTTGGTCCTCTCTACAACTTAACCATAAAGTGACGTCAAGTAGTTGACGTACATGATTATAATACACGAAACCGAGCAGATTATCACTGGATGAGTCACACACAATAGTAGCTTATTCGAACAAAAACCTAGTTATGTTGGTAGGACAATTTATAGGAAGCTACCGCAATTTTGAGTCTTGAAAATATAGAAATATTTTTTAAACAATTGAGAGAATATTCCGGTAATAAAGCTTATTATAATGTGCAAGAGTTTCTTTCACATAATACTAATTACTTTACAGGTTTTGAATTGGATGTAAGATACTTCATTCATTATTTTTATGTATTGTTTTATTCATTTTATTCAGCGATCACATAAGACCAATTGAAATCCAAAGACCAATTGGTCTTATGTGATCGCTGATTTTATTTCACTTGATTGTTTAATCAATAAGTTTTTACTCTATTCTCAATGAGTACTTTCGTCTTGTTTAAATTATTCACTGTCGCTGCAGATATTATTGTTATTTTTTCTTATTATGTTCTCTGTGTACAGTTAAATGAATATTTAAACAGCAATGTATGCAATGGGTCTTATCAGACCTAGCAATACCTTTGATCAATAAATCTATCCATCTTTCTATCTATCTATCACATCATGATTGAGCCCCAACTCAACAAATTTAGATTGTAATTGTGGTCAATAGTGAATAAAAATGGTAATATTGTGTATCATTTTTGATCTGACGACTTGTCTTATACTCCATAACAGGAGTCTTCAAGACGTAATCTTAAAAAAACCTTAGTGAATAATTAATTAATCAATCACTTTTGTAGTGAATTGCAAGACATCAACTCAAGTATATCACTTCATACAACTTACAAGCTGAAAGTTTTTCATGAGTCATAGTTCAGCACTAGATATTGCTATGACTTGATGTCTGCATCAAGAAAGCTATAATGTGGGGTTTCAAAATTCAACATGAAAGGAAAACTGGAACAATCGCATCACTTTCTCTCCGTTGAGTGCATTATGGCGTGCTGGTAAATGGGGGAAGAAAGAAGAAAAAACTAACAAGTAAAGGATTAAAATTCAAATATCCGACATTTCACGTCAAGGGTGAACATTTTGAAAAAACTTTCAGTAGCAAAGTTTCGCTGTAGCCGACAGTTGTGTCAAACTTTTTTGTGTGCTCATCAAAAACTTTGACTTGGATATTCTCATCTCATCAGGAGGCAGTCCACGTTTTGTCGAAAGCATTTCACTCTTGTAAGGAAATTCAGACGTGGCTCGAAATAGGTTAGAATCTACAAACTCAAACGCCACGTAGAATACTAGAAAGTTGATAGTTGGGATCTTCTACTTTTAGTTAAAAAATGAATTAATATTTGAGCATCACTAGACGAGTAGGAGGGCAAAATATATCATAGTATACAGCAGTACATATACAGGATGCTTCGGAACTCTCTACCAATACTTCAAGGCAGTGTTTCTGGACCACTAACAAAAGTAAATATCGTAATAAAAATTTTCTAAAATCCCCAGTTACTCACACAGCCGCCATTTTGTTTTTTTCACTCATTATTTTTTTATTCGAACACCTCTGAATGTACAATTTTGAAATTTTGCAAACAGCTTTATAACAATTAAAACTATCTTAAAAAAATCAATAAAAATTTTCCGACATCAAAAAACAAAATGGCGGCCATTTAAAATCTTTGAACATATTTAATTGATAATGGCAGATGATATCAAAATTTGACTAGAATAACGTTTTTTAGATATTTTTATTGCAAATCCAACGATACCTCATTTTCCAAGATTGGCCAACAATTAACAGAGATATGCTACTTTTTAGGGTGTGCGGTGGTTGAGAACGGGTTGCAGTTTTTCGCTCCCAACCACTGCACACCCTAAAATGTAGCATATCTCTGTTAATTGTAGGCCAATCTTGGAAAATGAGGTATCGTTGGATTTGCAATAAAAATATCTAAAAAACGTTATTCCAGTCAAATTTTGATATCATCAGCCGTTATTAATTTAATCCTGTTCAAAGATTTTAAATGGCCGCCATTTTGTTTTTTGATGTCGGAAAATTTTTATTGATTTTTTTTAAGATAGTTTTAATTGTTATAAAGCTGTTTGAAAAAATTTCAAAATTGTACATTCAGAGGTGTTCGAATAAAAAACTAATGAGTGAAAAAAACAAAATGGCGGCTGTGTGATTAACTGGGGATTTTAGAAAAATTTTATTACGATACGTACTATTTGTTAGTGGTCCAGGAACACTGCCTAGAAGTATTGGTAGAGAGTACCGAAGCACCCTGTATAACGTATATATTAAGGTACACAGTGTATAAGGTTATACAAGTATACAAGTCAGCATCTTCTCAAAATAATAGACCTTAATACAGGTTGATATAGGTAAAACAATTTAATTTAAAATAACGCCCAACGCTGCCATTATATATAGATATTGTGGTGTTAGATTTTCTTCTGCCCTCGGTAATTACAAAATTGGCAAAGGAGTGCGAGAAACGCCGGAATAAATTTTACACAGAAAAATGTAACGTGACAACCATAATTACAGGGGCTGAACCTCTATAAAAAATTCTGCATGCCACGGATTAAACAAACAAAATAATGCGAAATTTATAGCAAATCCATTTTTTATGGATGGAGTAAATAATGAGCGGTCCTTAGCGTTTACAATTGGTTTTTAGAAAAGAAAATAATTTTTGAGCATAATTTGTTTGACAAAACTTGTCCGAAAGCCGGTCTTTAACAGCTGACAGATTACTGATAAGAACGGTAAAAAATGAATCGAATAAAGTTTTGGTTAGTTTGTACTATTTCGACTGATGATTAAATAATAATTATTATTGTAAAATAAATTAGGTTCGCATTATAATTTATTTATCCGACTTAGTTCATTAATAATTTATTCAAAATTATTCTTAATTTATTCTCTTTATTCGTTGGTGAAATAGCAGTAAGTTATAAAGTATAATAGACTTGGCTGCTACATTTAGCTTGAATTTTCGCTTTTCGCAGAAAATATTAATTCATGCTCACATCTAATTTAATAAAAATGCGACCCCACAATATGCATTTACCATAGATAATTAATTATAACAGCTGTTTTTTTATGTGGTAAATATATCAGGGCAACGATGAGCGCCATTTTCAAATTAAAATAATAATAATAATATCGTGTGACCTGGCTGGCTCAGGTCTGGTGTCAGAGTTATCAGGTCGCACCTGAATAAGTTCAGGGCCTCTGACGTGACTTAACGACTGTTTTTAGGCAGCCGGGACCGACAGCTTAACGTGTCCTCCGAAACACGGGAGTGGCCCGAGGTAAAAACTTTCGGTCAGAACTGGGATCGAACCCGGGACCTTTGTGCTAGCAAACCAGCACTTAACCCACTCGGCTACGGCCACTCCAATGTAATTAATATATATATATTTATTTTTTATGATTTACTACAGCCAGTGGACGCCTCGCATCTGATTGGATAATTCATCAGGTGGTACAAATTCGCCATTCGGTGTCCAAATTAATTGTTGACTACAGAGATCTCTCTTTACCTGTTTACAGTAAACCTCTTTTACCAAGAAACGATTTAATATTCTCTTGTATTTAGGCTATTGGAGAGAAGCAATTAAAATGGTATGGACATCAGCGCAGAATGAATGAAGAGAGAATACCTTTGAAGGTCTGGAATTGGATACCGGCGAACAGAAATAGGCGTGGAAGACCGCGAAAGAAATGGATCTCCAACGTCCACATCCAAATGGAAAGTAAAGGTATTTTTGAAGGAGACTGGATCAATAAGGAAAGATGGCGATTGGGATGCGAGAAGCGACAAAACTGAAGTTGCAAAAACTCGCTATATATATATTTAGGCTATACTGACGAGAACGCAAAGGTTTAAACACGTACTGTGTAGTCGGAGCCATGCAGTCATGTTGAAAACATGTTCACAAAATATAACTAATATCTAGCCTATATAGATATAAAATCAGATATAAATCGGACACTTTATTATAGCCACACTGTTTATAAAAAGTCACTATAGTTATTGGAAGGTCTGTGTAGAGTCGGTATTGTACAAGTACATTTTTAGAGAAACATTTTATTCAACGTTGAATAAATTTAATAATTTAATAAGTTAGTGATAGTATGAGTTGTGAGCCTCTTGAAATGTTATTGATAAATTTTATTTATTAGCAATAAAAGTGAGATAGAAAATACAAATTTGGATTAATTAATTAATGCTGTATGTTCCAAAGGATGGGGATGCATGGTTGAGTTCCTGGGAGACTAACCGGTAACACGTAAATGTTACCGGTGGGCCAGTGGCGTAGCCAGGGGGGGCCGCCCATGGGGCCCAGGTCCCCCCCGAAATTTCAGAAATAAAAAATTCTCAAATAACTAATAGATAAGGACTTATTAAAGCCGAAGGGTTCTATCTGTTTTGTAGTATTATAACGAACAGAATACAGAAACCCTGATTGTGTAATAGAATATA
This sequence comes from Conomelus anceps, assembly GCA_948455865.1. Classification (NCBI taxonomy): domain Eukaryota; kingdom Metazoa; phylum Arthropoda; class Insecta; order Hemiptera; family Delphacidae; genus Conomelus; species Conomelus anceps. Next base: position 126,846,731 of record OX418216.1, read on the forward strand.
GCTACAGTTATAGTCAGATTAATGTATTTTTCAAATATTTCCTCAATATTTACTCATATAGAAACTTGAAGACTCTTTATTTAAGTGTATAATGGATAATTTTGATTTAAATCGAATAAAATATGTTAGAAATTGCGACTACCATAATTATTGAAATATTACATTAAATAAAACGCAATTTTTCAAGTTTGAAGTTGATTAACTTTGTTAATTATTGATAAATCACCTTTTTGAATAAACTCATCTTGTAGAAAATTTAGTTTTGAAGTTAAAATTCAGTATAACCCACTAGCCTAAACGCACCCAAAGTTCATGAAATCGGGATTTTATAAATGAAAACACACAAATAAATGCAAGTTCTATGTAAGCGTGTAAAATCAGTGTGATTGCTATGATCAAAATATTCCGATTTCATGATCTTTGGGTTGGGTGCGTTTTAGGCGAATGACATAAATTATATGAAACTTATAAAAAGGTAGGCCTATCCTTTTTTCAAGTATATTTGAGTTGTATTTTTATAAACTTGAAATGCAATTTATTATCATTGTATTAATTTTGAGATTCAGTACATAAGTTAAGTATGGTTAGTTCCAATTCAAGGGTTTTGACTCAAAATAGTCACAGATATTAGTATATCAAACCTGGCCACCTAAATCCTAAGTTCTTGGGTAGTAATTTTTCAAAAATTTCTTTTGAACTTTAGAGCCCAACAAGTTGTCTAGATTAGCTTTTTAAACCACTGAATTTTTAAAAAATCCGGACCCTCCTACTCCCCAGACACCCCCCCCCCCTTGGTGAGCCCCCCCCCCCTGAAATCTAATCCTGGCTACGCCACTGCCGGTGGCGTCTGATTGGTCAATTGAAATTCATAAACTTTAAGAAATAGACCAGTCAGACACTAACGGTAACATTATCAGTTACCGGTAAGGCTCCCTTGAACTCAACCATTTTTCATCTTCTTTATGATCCGCTATCAATCCATCAGGTAAGTATTGCAGTTTTGGGCAATATCCTGTTGTATTCACAATTCACATCGATTGTATGTTAGTTAAATGAATAAATAAAAAATACTATCATAAACTTATCCTAATCTTAAAAAATCGCTCATCAGTATATATATAAGAATCTCTCATTCATCATAAACATCCTAATTTTGACATACTTTTATGAGGAAATGTATTTAGGATACTCACTTCATTTGTTTTACTATTGTACTTTTTCCGGATTCACCAGCCCCTGTAAAAAATAAGAATAGAGCAATTAGTGGTTGCAAATAGAAATAGAAGCAGATACTCAAGTACAGATAATGCTACTTAAATTACCTTAACCGATTCAGTAGATTCATTGAAATGTTGATTCATTGTAGATTATAGAAACATTTACAAATTAATGAACAAAACAGTCATTTGCAAAAATTAACTTCAAACTGATAGTATAATTCATATACATTACTTCAATGCCTAAATTGCCTTATTTAATTCAGTAGATTCATTGAAATGTTGAACAAATTGTAGATATATTTACAAATTAATGAACAGAACAGCCATTTGCAAAAAAATAACTTCAGACTAACTAGAATACGATTAAAACAATTACTGTATAAGGCCGTGGTCAGACTGCATGCGTACTCCGACGAGTAAGGCCGGGTGTCCACGGACGACTATCGCAGAAGGACGTAGTTACCACAACTTTTGGAATTGTCGGTCCGGAAACGCAGCTCCGAGTCAGTACATTTGAAACAATGGCAGTCGCGTCTATCGGTGTCCACGGACCACGCGTTTTGTCGTAGGTTTTTTATGAGGTGCGCTAGTGGTACCGACTCGCCGTGCATACCACTGTCCCCTAGCTTCTGTGGTAGTCGCAGCCTGTTTCGCTCGTCGTCTGGACGACTTTTTCTGCGTTCTGTCCCAGTGTTTGTGCGTGTATATTAATATTTTTTAATATGTATATTAATATTAAGGTTTCCGATTTCTTGCTGGACATATCTAACTTTTATATTGTTTTCAATTGTTATTAAAGTAATATTAATTTTAAAATCTTTAAGATACACTGAAACAGTTGTTTTTGAATGTGTATGCAAGGTTCCTATAATTAACATTTACCACATCATATTATATTATTTCATAAACACACCAATGGGCAATCTCATATTAGTTGTTATTTTTATTAACTTTATAAGTGAATTCAACGACTTGCAGTCAAATTTTCATTAAGAATAAGTCGAAATTACTTACTCTGTAGGCCAGACGTTTTCTTTTCGAATCTTTGAGATCCATTTTCAGAGGCGTCCTCCTTGATCATCGATGTCAGTTTTTTTTTGTTAAAAGAGGTGTGGTTTTTGCAGAATGTGATCAAAAAGTTTGTGTGATTTAAAATTTAGTTATTTGTTGAGGATGTTTTTTTTTGTGTGTGGTGTGATTGTATATTTCAAATTGTTCTAAGGTGTTGAGTTCGTGTCCTTTAGATTTTAAATGTAGAATGTGTAGGTTGGTAGTGATGTCAGTTAAAGTGTGTCCAGTTTGAATTATATGCTCGGCGAAATTCGATTCAGCTTTTGATGTTAAGGCTCGAAAGTGTTCCTTGTAATGTTGTTTGAATGTGCGGCCTTGTTGTCCTATGTAGAATTTGTTGCAATCAGAGCAGTTCAGTTTGTAGATCCCTGTGAGATCGTATTAATTTGTTTGTGATGCCTCTGAAAATGGATCTCAAAGATTCGAAAAGAATCATATTATATTATTTCATAATATGGACGCCTCTGAAAATGGTTCTCAAAGATTCGAAAAGAATCATATTATTATATTATTTCATAAACACACCGTACTCATAAATACACCTGAGGGTGATGCTTAATCTCTCCTCCGGTGGGATGGGCAATCTCATATTAGTTGTTTTTTTGGTTATGTCATCTTCAATCAAAATGAGCAATTCTTTAAATGAACGCTCCGACATACGATAGTACGAAAAAAACTTTTCTGGGTCTTCTTGCAGCTCACTGTGTAACCGGTAAAACTGGCCACTCAATACTCTATTACTTACAATGGGATGTACCCAAAACCGTCTGCGAACCTTTTTCCGTCTACGGATAATCCGACGTGTTATTATGTAACCGATTACAGCTAATACATCTTGCTCATCCATTTTAACTACAGGAGGCACACAGTATAGATAGGCGACTTATTAAAACGCAGTACTAGTTACGTTGCCGGTCTACGAAAGACTGAGGAGTGGGTGCGGTGGCGGCAGTAGCACAGCAGCAGCCGCCACATACCACATCGTGGACACCAGTGAGTGCGATTTGTGGTACGCATTCTTCGAATTCCCGGTCAGTGGTACCCACTTACCACATGCGATAGTCGTCCGTGGACACCCGGCCTAAATGGACGTGCGTGCTCGCATCTAGACGTCAGAGTAAAACAAACGTTGATAAACCGGTTTGATTGGTCACAGTAGAGAAGAGTTGGTCGTACGAGGACTTGCGCACACGCACGAGTCAATTCTGGAAGCAAGTTTGTTTGAATTTCTTTGTGTGGTCGTCAGTGTGAAAATGAAAGTTGAGGAGTTGATTACGCTTGTGTTTGACCAAAATCCATTGTGGGACCAATCCACAAAGGATTATCAAATAGAATCAGAATCAGAATCAGAATCTTGCTTTATTTCTCTTTTACAATTTTGTAGCCATATAAATACATTAAATTGAGAAGTCAAAATTTTCTTCACATGGGCTTATTGCCTGTGTGTGAAGAAGAGTCTGGACTGGCACTTCATCATAGCATACATACAAAATAAGAAATGATATCGCACCTAATGCAATAAAAGCAAGAACCTACAGTTGAACGTAAATAATTACAAGATAAAAAAAACTCCTGAGGAAGCCATAAAAAAAAGTAGAAAAAAAGACAGAAAAAAAAAGAAGAAAAAAAAAACTTCCTTTTCAGAAGGATCCTCCCGCCATCGAACACGCAGCACAACCATGACCCGACACAAATGCATAAAAAATAGATAAGATATCATATATTATCACACTTTAAGGAAAGAAAACAAAAATTAATGAAACAATGGAAATGGCTCTGACACATAAAGCTCTTAAAACGGATTGGACTCCAATACTTGAAGTAAAGCATCAATGGGCTCAAACAAAAAACCACCAATAATTTTAAAATGCACGTTAATCCCATATATAGAATAGCGCTTAGATCATTTAGGAACACTAAACTGTACAACATTAGTTAAGGAAATTTACAGAGGAACAAATATATGAAATGATAACAACCATAATAAGAATAGTACATTATTATATTAAAGGCAACCCACCGACCAAAATGCTGCTATCCAAGGGATTCACAGCCTTCACAGAACATAATTGACATGACAGTAATAACAATTCCATTATTAACAGGGATCAACAAGAGAAGGCAACAATATATGCATCAATAAGAAATTCACAACACATAAATAGAACGCAAAAGATCCTCAGATCTCTCTCCACCAAACCAAAGCAACCATGAGAACAATCGATTTTTATAAGTGAACCTACTAATTGGATAGTTTTCAAAATCAATTTCAGAGATCTCAATGTGACCGCCAATCTTTCCACAGGCTTGATACAAGTCCAAAAATTGCTTTGTTTTTCAATTTTTGTGCTGATTCTGTTTAAAATATAAAAAACCGTTTCTAGTGACATCCGAAAATAATCGAAAAAATTTCCATCAGTTTTTCGTAGATCAGGAAAAAGTTTGAATTCTCGATCCTTGCGTCTCTCTTGTTAAATTAATATCATTCACCCAGCTATCTTTTTCTTCATTAACAAACAAAATGCGCAATAAAAGATTGTCTAACAACAACTGGTCAATGCCATTGAAGTATAAACTCGCAGGAGTAGGAAGTTTGCAATGTGACCACTCTGACGACCTACTCGTACGACCTGCTCGCAAAACGATCTACTCGTCAGTCGCATGCAGTCTGACCACGGCCTAAGGAAGTGATAGCCGTGAGCCGTAGCAGGTATTTGTTCAATCAGACAGAGATAAGCTGCGGTCTCCTGAGTCCTCTTTTTGAGCCTGTTCACACGGGGCGTTTTTTTGTGGAGCGTCTGTCGCGCAGATGGTGGCGAAGCATTGTCTTATATGGGATTTTCGTGTTCTGTTCACACGGCACTTCGTGACGAATTTAGCTGCTCATCGGCTGCTGGCTTCGCCGCAGAAACTTGCCACAAAAAGTGGAGCGTCTGAGCCGAAAGGCTCAGTGCCATTAGAACTAAATGGCAGCTGCCGGTTACTGTTCACACGCTCGCTACGTTTTCAGCTGCAAAACGGACGCACGTCTACGCGCGTCAGCTGCGCGTAGACGCGCGGCTACGCGCAACTGATGCCTATCTCAACCAAAATCTGAATTTGGTGAAATTTCGGATATTTGAATTTTTCAAATTGCCATCGTGTTCTACATGTTCAACACTGTTCATATCTTTTTGAATTTTCTTTCTATCAGCAAAATTACACTTTTCATCAGGTATAACAATTTCCTTCTATAAAGACATTCAGAAAACAATAATTCAGTTGAGAAATTATAGTTTTGGGTGGGTTTACAATGTTATAGATGATGAATGAATAAACAAATAATTTATTAGTATAAACATACAAATGTTTTGGAATGTTATTCCAATCCAAAAAGAAGAGATGAACGAGAATGTTTATTTTTTTCAGTGCAACAGAATTATTTTTGATAAGTCTGGTACCTTTCAACTTTAATGAACTCTACTAACTTATATTTTGCGCTCGCTCAGTCCTTGTTTCAACATGGCATCATAGGTTGGGGAGCTGCATATGAGAATGTATTAAAACCAGTTCAAACGGTCCAAAACACAATTTTGAAAGTGATATTAAGGAAAAATAGAATTCACCCTACAAAATCAGTTTTTTTAGAATTCTCAGTTTTACCAATCCGTCATTTATACCTTATCATATTGTATTATAAGAAATTTTCACTTTTTCAATTTATAAATAGAACTACAATCACAAGACAGGAGGAGTCAGGCATGGTAACTGTGCCCAGGTTATCAACAACCGCTGGGCAGCGTAGCTTTATCTATCTGGCACCATTATTTGATAACAAAATTTCTAATGATGTGAGAGATTTAGTGGGACAAAAAAATTTTGGTTTACATTTGAAAAACTTTCTGGTTGACCCTCAGAATTGGGATATGGTCATGCGGTTCTGGAGTGTTATTAAATAAGAATGTAATTTCCGAAAAACTTTTAGCAGGTAACTTCTGAATGTATAATTAAATAAATTCAAGATATAAAGTGTTTAAAACGTTCAGTCAATTTTCCAGACAATAACTATAGCATGTAATGTTTCATCATATTGTTTATGTAAAAATACTTATAATGGTATATGACATTGTCTTTTGTAGGGTGTTTTTTATTGTTGTATAGAGTTAGCAGTGATAAGTTTGTAGAGTTAGAAAGGTGGTAGATAGTAGTATGTAGTGCTAGGTAGTATATAAGTAGTCATTTTGGTGTTAGTAATATTAGTGTTAGTTATATAATGTAGAATATTTCAATAATAATTAGAATACTAACATGGATAATCAACAATAATGTTTCAATTATTTTAAAAGGAATTTTGCATAAATTGAAAAACTTACTAGACTGTTTCACCCCAGCACATATTTATATAGTGGGGTGTTCACGAGTAATCAATATGAAAATTGACATTATACACAGACATTGTAAAAATTTATTATTATGTATCAAATGAAAATAAACTCCTCTGGACAGGGTTGTTCAGAGAAAATTGAAATTTTGAATTGAATCTCATGTGGGTCTGTTCCATCAATGTTACATATCTTGTTAGTGTTTTTTTTTGTTCTGTTACTCTTGTTTCACTTGTTAGTCTTTACTATTTTGTTAGTTATGGATATACAAGTGTTTTTTTCTTCATGTACATTTAATTCTTATTCTTAATTTGAATGGTTATGTATTCTTTACTTATATGAAATAATTTTTAGTTAATTATTATTTGTATTTTATTACTCTTCAAGTTCAGTGTTAATTAGAAGGATAAAACTTTATGTATTATTCACTGTAGCCCGCCATAGTAAGGTGGGCCCTTCCCCAAGCTCGAGCTTGCTCTTTTAGGGGAGTAATTCCTACATTTTCAGGTGTTTTTTTTATATGACAGTGTTTTATGTTTATTTTCTTGTATTGTATTTTATAATGTTTTTTCTATGAGGAATAAATGATTTAAAAAAAAAAAAATATTAATGGAGTCAAAGTAGCAGACAATTATAAAATTTCACAAAATAATAATACAGTAGCTTTAGCTTTCATTCTCGGGTGACCTTCATACTAGTCTAGGCTATCCTAGTTCTAGTTATTTTATTGTTTCTTGAGAGAGTATGTGAGTGTGGACTATATAGACACTTGTTCTCTAGAAGTCCTAGAGTTGAATCAGTTGATAATGGCATGTTTGCGTCGTATAAAATCGCAACATCAACAAACTAGTCAATAATAATCATATAAATAGTTATGATTCCAGAAGAGATATACAATAAACTGATAGAATATCAGTCCTGCCGAATGCCGCGTCTAATTTTTTTTAAATATAACTTTCGGTTATTCTCACTCCCCCATCTTCTTGACCTTGATCTTAGCCATAGCCAAGAAAAATTCTCTTTATCGTTACAAAACTGCTTTAACAAACAATTAAACAAAATAAAAACAGAAAAAATAAAGCCGAAATGGAAAAATAGTTATCAAATAATAGCTATTAATCAGTGAAGGAGTACAATGAAAGCAAAATTGTCTCTTAATTTCGAGGGTAACCCAAGATTTATCACATTTTTAAACAACTATAGTTTTTTCCATTTGCGTTATGCAGGGGCTATAGCAGTTCTTACTCATTAGTAAGTAGTTATCGTAAAATACATGAAAAACATCAACAGTTTGAAGTCAAACATTTTAAATTTGTAGGCTGTGACCATCTACAAGTTAGCTAGGCACCTTCTAAGCTTGTTAAATCTATCTCTCTAAGCCCCACATAGAAGTTTTTGTCTTTGGGATGAGGAAACAGAAAACCTTTCAATTATTTTTTCGTTAGAAATAGACTCAAGTACATCTTTTTCTGCAGCTAGAACCATTAGATTGGACAACCATGAGTCTCCCATAGCTGATCTGAGTCTGTTTTTGATAATTTTAAATCGTCTTATTGCTCTTTCTGCTGATTAACTAGTAACTGTTTTTAAGGAGAGTAAAGTTGTATAAACCACTTTCAGAGCACTCGCTTAGCGTCTTGCTAAGTTTGAATAATAACTTCCAGCACAAATCCTAAACATAACTATTTTAGCTAATTCATATTCAATTGTATAATTTAAATTAAATATATTTTCAAAAATTGACATTCTATCTGGTGACTTCGTAGTATATTTTTGAATGTTGTCACGTTAAACACGGTTTCAATCAACTTTACGCCCCCCCCCCCCAAAACGTTTTTGGAACCCCCCCCCCCAAGAATTTCAATGACGCAGTCTGCGTCATAGCCCGCCCCCCCCCTGTGGGCACTCCTGCGTTATGATAGGCCTATTTGTTTTTTTAATGAAGTAATACTACTCATGTTAATACAATTTATTTTGTGACAATATACTTCTGATGTACTGTATTTTTATTTTGATTTTTGTGATGTATTTTCAATTTCAATTTGAGTTTGCTATGATTGTAATTTACAATAATTATTCTTACTATTGAACAGACTTGCATAAAACCTAAAAATGAGCCAATAAAATTCCCTCTTTCCTACGGTCCAGAGGTTGCAACCCCTGTCTAGACGGGTGAGGCGAGCGAGGCGAGCTTGCCGGCTAGTAATCATAAAACTATCATGAAAATGGTTTTGGTTGCAAGCTGCAGCGCGTTAGTCGCGCGTAGTGGAGCAACAGACGTGCGGCTGCTGCGCTACCGTCGCTCCACAACGCGCGTTAGTGGAGCAGCTGTAGCGCCGCAAAAAGTTGCTCGTGTGAACCGGTGACCGATTAGATTGTCCAACAAAAAAGACACTGTTCTCTGCTGTAAAATAACTTCCCGGTGGTTCTGAATCCACCTAAAATTGTAGGTCCAACTCATCAATCACCATCATCCAACTCATTACCCACGCACAGGTCTCAGACCTACGTGGGCTTCATCCCCCCCCCCCACCAAAAAAAACTATAATTCATGTATATTATATTAAAAATTTCCATGATTTATTAGTTTATGCATAACCGTTTATAAAAGAGGATTGTCTGGGCTTCCATATCTTCTATATAAAATTGAGGATATAACTTTGGCCTGACAACCGTTTGAAAAATTTATGGGACTGTGCTCTCATATTTTCTATAACTATTTTCAAGAGGTAATAGTTACAGACTATAGAATTAACAATATGGAATGGGGAAGAGAAGGGAAGACCATAAAATCCTTAGTGGCTCATATAAGTTTAACAAGTGACAGTGCCTTTCACATTTTTAAAAAGAGCTAAACTTATTGTAAATAATTACATAGAAGATGAGTTAGAGGAACGATTAAATAACTTAAGAGTTATTTTAAAACTTGACATCTTAATACTTCAAGCCGTTTAGTGGGAGGAGTTTCAACACAACTCATTCATGTTTCGTATAATAAAGGCAAATCATAAAATCCAACATATTCATACATTTAGTGCAAATTCAAGGAAAAGGAGAGAAAGGTCTGACAGCAAACGAATCATGGCTAGTATACTTCTACTTATTACGGTATACTTCTATACTAAATATACTATAGTATACTTAGTTTACTTCCATATAACTCTGAGGACTGAGAATATGTGAAAAGAAAATCAAATTTGAAACTAACACAATCAGTAACTTGTAATAACAGGAAAATGATGGGTGACCGATGGCTGTTCTCTGTTATTTATGTCATAAATATATACAAAAATAGATGAGAAATTCATCGTCAAAAGGGAAAATAATGACGTTTGTAACATGAGGGCTGCAGGGTTCCCCCATTACCCCCCAGAAGACGATCAGATTTTAAGCTATTCTGTTATATGTCATATACACAAAAATAAATGGGGAAATTCATACTCCAAGGGAAAAATAATGCCTGGATTAAATAAATATTAAATAATGCAAACAAACTAAAACTAAAGTACAAAGTAGCTAAACACAGAATGATACTTTTGGCTGAGGTAGAAAGTGCTTCTGAATTGAAGGCCTATGATTGGCTGAAGGCCAAGTCACACCCACCAGTTGGAGGAGCAACAACAAAAAAAAATCGTTTTATTTTAACTCTTATTTTTGATTTTTGCTCCTCCTACCAGTGGGCGTGACTTATGGCCTTCAGCCAATCACAGAACTTCAATGAAGGTCTACCTATTAATGCATTACATTTCAAAAGTCCTTCGAGTTAAGTGACACTGAAGGAACGTCATAAATACTGGAAAACGTCGCTGTTTACGCTCTTAAATACATAAATAAATATTTTCGAACTACCGTATGAGAAATCTTATTTAAAAAATTATAAAAATAAAAATACAGTACATAAAATTGGTTGGAAATTAGGTACCATATTGGAAAAACTTTGCGTGCGTGACACAGAGCTCTTGTCAACAATGTAAATATTTTTTTTTGGAGGATGAAGCCCACATAGGTTTGAGACCTGTGCTTAGGTAAATGAATTGGATGATGGTGATTGAAGAGTTTGACCTACAGTTTTAGGTGGGTTCTGAATCACCGGGAAGTGATTTTACAGCAGAGAACAGTGTATTTTTTGCTACCCAATCTAATCGGTCACCCTTACAAAGAGTGCCCAGGAGAACGCAGCTTATCTCTATCTGATTGAACAGATACCTGCTACGACTCACGTCTATCACTTCCCTAAATATTGCAGTAATTTATTAACACTTTATTTTTCATTATAAACTGCAGTGTCGAAGATAACCAATTTAGGTTTTTAATAAAACTAAAATTTCCAAATCGTCACGAACAATGAAAATAAAGAGTGTTGCATAATGAAGTGAATCTGCTGTTTGGTAAAGGTATTATTTTATAAATAGGTCATAAAGCGTATAATGTACAAATAATTCTACATGTTATTGTGCGGAGAAGTTTCCCGATGAACGAATTTTTAGCTGAGTAATTTTTAAGGCTATGTTGGTTATGAGAAAATGCGCCGTAGAACAATGACAGACGTTATCAATGGCAAACGCTCTACAAACGGTAGAAAAAATAATTCCAGGAATGCATTCTTCCCACCTTTTCAACAGTCACAAGAGCTCACTCTTTGTGTTCGCACGAAAAACAATACTTCATTATGTATCCGTAATATATTATATCAGATTGTTTCGAATTTCCCCGAAATGCTTTCACACGGGAACAGCTTCCGTGCTACTAAACGCTATACTGTGATGTACGCTATTGTTTTTAAAAGTGAGAAGAATGATACAAAGATTCGAGGATGGTCCTTGAAGAGTGATCAAATTTAAATTTAACTTGGAAACATTATTATGAAACTAGCAGGCTGCCCGATTCAATTGTATTGGGATGTCTGTAAGATAGAACGTGACATAAGCTAGTTACAAATCAAATTTAATAGACTCTTTTTATTCCTTTCTCTTTTTTCTTCTTTTTCATTTTCATTTTTCAATTTTTTCTTCCCCATTCTCTTCGTTTTCCCATTTTTTCTTCCTTTACTTCTACTTCCACTTTTTTCTTATTAAAATCTGATAGCCTCTTTCCTTATCCTCATCTTCTTCTTCTTTCTATTATCCTTTTTCATCTCCATCTTCCTCTCCTCATTTTATTCTTCTCCTTCTTCTCCCCATTTTTCTTCTTCTTCTCATCTTCTTTCAACTTCTTCATCTTCTTCTTCTTCTTTTGTTTCTACTTCTTCTTCTTCTTTTACTTCACTTCTTTTTTCTAATTTAAATATAATAGCCTCTTTCCTTATCCTCATCTTCTTCTCCTTTTTCTTTCACTTCTATTTCTAATACTCCTCTTTTTCTTCTTCTCATTTACTTATTTTTCTTCCACTTCTGCTTCTAATAAACCTATTTTTCTTCTTCTTTTTCTTTCACTGCTTCTTCTTCTCCACCTCCTCATTTTTCTTCTTCTTCACCGTTCTTTTTCTTCTTCTTCCTATTCTTCTATTTTACCCGCTTCTAATTTTTCACTTCACTACTGCTTGTTCAGTTTTTTCTCCTAATTCAATTCCTTATTCTCCAGCGCTAGTTTCATCAACAACAAATAGCTGTTTATTAAATAGGTTAGCAATCGTACGTATGTAGCTGTCCCGACTTACTAGAAAAAATTTATAATATCGAATTGAGGTAACACACTTTATAAAAAACAAAGGGTACTTTCGAGCAAAAGTTTCGTAAGGATCGTCGCAGGCTTGGTGACGTGAAATTAAATGACCTTTTGTTAAGCACAGCAATGAATCGTACTGCACAGATAAAATCGAGGGTGCGGTCAATTTCATTTCTGCGCTTTACAAAAGTCACCCTGCATCAAGTCTGCGTTTGTATCGGAGGATAAAGCCCACATAGGTATGAGATCTGTGTGTGAGTAATGAGTTGGATGATGGCGATTGTTGAGTTAAACCTCCCTTTTAAGGTGGGTTCCGACCCACCGGGAAGTGATTTTACAGCAGAGAACCGTATTTTTCTGGCCAATATGTCATCGTCACAAAGAGCGCCCAGGAGTTCGTAGCTTATCTTTATCTGAACAGATACTTGCTACTGTTCACGGTTATCACTTCCCTTAAAGCCTTTACAACCGGGTTTTTCTTGCTCCGCTCTTTTAACGAAGTGCACCTGTGTGCCAGAGGCAAGCTAAAGAATAGTGGGAGATTTAGCTCGAAATTACCGTAAATTTAATTGTTATGTACGGTAATAACCGTACATTTCATTGCTGCGCATGGTAATTTTGAGCCAAATTCCCCACAATTCTTTATCTTGCGATTGGATAAGTTTAGCTAGTGCCACCCTGGGCAAGGAAACTAGAAGCAAATTGCAGACAAGTATGCTTCACACATGTGAATGCAGACAGCTGTTCTGAATCGACGAATAAAGTCAGCTATTTCAAGCCGTTCGTGTGAAGCATACCCGCATCCTGTAAAAATAGTCTTATTGCTCAGAGTGGCCTCAGCCATACATGTCAATCAATGCTTATGTAGCATTGGAAATAACAAAAAAATCATTCGTGGCTATGAGTAATTGTATGAGTACATCATTATGTATCATTATTCTGGTGTGTATTTCTTTTACTACAGTATCTGAATTTCTCTAGTAAGTTAATTAAAAAATTTTTATTGCATACTGAATTTATCTCTTGGAATTGCACTTGTATGGTACTTAGACAGATGAGGACCGCTCCCGCTCACAGACTGACAGTCTTTGCGGGTTCATTTATTCTATAATATGTGATGTACTTGTGTTTTATTGGGAATAAATAAATTGCGATTGATTGATTGTGATTATAATTTATCATATATTTTTAGATTATCATACATAGCACACGGAAAATTAGTACAGAACAAATTAATGAGCTTTATTGGCAGGATAAGTACATTACTGATAAGTTAAAACTCCTTTTTTAGGTAGGTTCCGACCCACCGGAAAGTGAATTTACTGCAGAGAACCGTATTTTTCTGGCCAATATGTCATCCTCACAAAGAGCGCCCAGGGATTCGTAGCTTACTGCGTACGGTAATTTTGAGCCAAATCCCCCACGATTTTTTATCTTTCGATTAAATAAGTTTAGCTACTGCTACCCTGGGCAAGGAAACTAAAAGCAAATTCTATATTGCTCAGAGTGGCCTCAGCCATACGTATCAATCAATGCTCAAGTAACATTGGAAATAACAAAAAAAAAACGGCCACCCTGGGCAAGGAAACTATAAGCAAATTCTATATTGCAGACAAAAAGTATGCTTCATACGTGTGAATGCAGACAGCTGTCTGCATTTTTTCCATCGCCCACGTGAGTATTGAGACTTGTGCGTGGCTAATGAGGTGGATGACAAGGTGAAGGCATCCAAGCTTGAGCGAGATTTGAACTTGCGACAAGTTAAACTTACTTTATACCCATAGGAACTTTTACCACAGTATGAGTATTAATGCACAGTGATCATTAAGTCGCCCATATCAGAAGGTAAAACGAGTAGTATAAAGTAGCCATGTAAACCAGATATATTTCAATAACATTAATAATTATTATTGGGATTAGTACAGTATAAAAATACCTTGAATTTTCACAACATATGCTCAAAAGGCTTTCAGAACTGAATTCACGAATTTCATGCCTGATTTTCAGCTTTTGAGAAAACGACTTAACAAAGCAGTAAATTCAACAATATTACATACTTGATGTAGCGCCATTACCCATTCCAACGGTGTCTGGATTTGTTGGGATGCCATCATAATTCATTCAACGAAACTACTATTTACAGATACGCCTATTTACGCGTGCGCGACTTTATTATCCCTCTGTATAATTCTATTAATGTTTTCCAACTTTTTAACACACTATTCCGTCTTCTGTAATAGAGGTACGTCATTTGCTATTTTACAGGAATTGAAAGGAGTACGAAGCGACCACACGAACCCAGGTTATAGACGATAACAGTCAGATAAAGATAAGCTACGAACTCCTGATACCTCTTTGTAAGGGTGACCGATTAGATTGTCCAGCAAAAAAGGCTCTGTCATTGCCTTAAAATCCCTTCCCAGTGGTTGGGAACCCACCTAAAACTGTAGGTCCAACTCATCAATCGCCATCATCCATCCAATTCATTACCCAAGCACAGGTCTCAAACCAAAGTGGGCTTCAACCTCAATAATTTTAATTTCAATTCACAACCGAACAACTAACACTCATTTTAGGTTATGTTAGTGTGGGTAAGTTATCCGATTGATTAAATTAAATTGGTTAAATTAAGCGTAATATATTGGTAATCATAGATAAAATATTGTATTCAAAATTCAACGACTGTATTTTGCCTATAAGCCACTTGTGAAAAGATTGGGACACTCGTTTCATCCATGTCTTAGCTTACGTCTCACTTGAGGCTTAAAAGAAGTCATAATACAATCGTTGCAGAAACTACTAATATGTTTTCCTACTTTTTAACCCAGTATACCGTCTTCTGTAATGGAGGTTTGTCTTTTGAAACGGCCACACGAACGCAGATAGACTATTGGACGTTGAAACGACCTCAGACATCAGTTGGCTATGTTTAGAAATGTAAATATCAATAATTCATACTTCTCATTTAAAATTGCTGAATCTTCTAGTTCAAACTACAAAAAATGGCAGATTTGTTATTTTAAAACGCCTGTCCATCGCTCGGAATAAGATCCATCACCACTTGACTACCGACTGGGCATTCACGAGAACTAAGAACTTGAACAAGAGCCAGCAAAATCTACCAATCCATTCAGATAGATTCAATTTTACGACATCTTTCGAATGGATTTATCCGCTGGTTACAGCTTTAAAAATTGATTTAATACTGCAGGTGGACTGGATGCTTTAATATAAACAGTTACATTTCACTTATTTATGTTTTACGATTCTCAATTTATTACTTTTGGTTTGCTCAAGAAAAAGAACTACATATTTCGACTTCTGTAAACTACTTTGGCCACTGCACTGTAATTTTGTAGCTACACTACTAAGATTACTATACTGTAATCTTTTAGCTAAGTGTAGCTACACTATTTTGAAAACTTAAACTGTAATCTTGTAGCTCGTGGAGCTCCAAGATTAAAAAGAATAATTGTCAATAGGATTGAAATAATTGATGCTCCCAGTAAAATAATCACTATAAACATTTTGATCTATTTACAATAATCTTCCGTTTTTAACAATACCATCTAATCTTAGAGCTCCCGAGATTCAGGTGTAGTAAAGAGTAGTTTATCTTTTCTTTTTTTCTTCAATTTCTGTAATAGCTTCATCCAAACATCTCTATTTCACACACTTGTTTCTTCTGCAGCCATTTATTATGAATATCTATAATTAATCTATCTATTATGATTATGTTTATCTATTATTTTTACATTATCTCCTTTATATTTTTAGGTATTCATAATTCTTTTTCTTGTAATCTTTGATATTTTTACTTTGTTTTTGTGTTATGAGGACAATAATGGGATCATCCCGGAGTCTTCATTGATTATAATCTCAATAAATAAAAATAAAGGTGGAGACTTTACAATAAAACTCTCATTGGCATAATTCCCATTTAAATAATTTTAATCCTATTGGAAATTATTCCTCATTATTTTTCAACAATAACATCTAACCTTAGACAAACCACTTAAGATTCAGATCTAAACACTGATAAAGTTGTAGGAGGTGGAGGCTCTATAATAAAAATAATTGAAAGACTATTAAAATTAAATTAACGTCTTTTAAGGAACAATATGCTGAAGTGAAGAAACTTGGTGCCATATTTATGAACTTTCCTTCGGTCTCTCTTGATACGAGGGACTCTTGAAATGCATTTAGAATAGATGCATTTCAATAGTCACTTGAATCAAGAGACACTGAAGGAAAATTTATGAATACGGTTCTAATAATCAAATATCAATCAATCTTTCTTCTTAAATAAATCTGTACGTTTAAATTTACATTTTGTTTAAAATCTCTGTTTGTTAAAATCTCTATGTTTAAAATTTACTTTTTTTGTAAATATGCTCCAAATTATTTTTAGGAGTAAAATTATTTTTATAGCACAAAAACTGTATTATACTGATACAGAATTTTTTTTCATATTTCTGATATGATTGAGTCATTGAGTGAACTTCTCTACAGGGCATCAGTTTCTCCTATTGTCGCGCGTAAGTGGGGCGAGCAAGGCAGTTGTCTTGAACATGAAAAATTAAGATTTATTTCAAAATTAAAGTTACTTTCTAATCTAGCGGCTTTATTTTCCTAATTTGTTTGAGATTCCTTACCTATTTAATTTGATAACATCAAGTTTGAAGAGTCGACCCAAGTATGAAAATTGGCTCGAAATTCAACTGGTCAAATAATGGCTATTGAACTGTAAATAAAAATAGGCTAGCTGACTAATGAATACTTATTACACATTCAAGATTCAACCTCATAGTGTATTATGATTTTATGTGTTAAAAATTTATGCAGAATCCGTACATGCGACTTATTTTGCTCTCGATCCCATTGAAATGGTCAGGAGAGAGAATTGAGACACATCATTCACACGCCGCTGCTACGTAACGTCTGATATATTCTGTTCTTACAGAACTCAAATCTGAATCAAGTCGTCATTCTCGGTCATTGCTTTGTACGAGACCAATCCATCAATGTCTCAGTAAGGCTTTTATTGATTCATCACATTCGCGTCGATTGCTTTTTTATTCTTGTCTGTAAGCTGTGATAGTGAATATATATCATTTCAAGTTGTTTTTGTCTTTTTCAGTAGCGTACAATAACATTATCTATCAAAAAAATAGTCTTCATAATAATATTTTGATATAAACCTCCATAATAACTGCAAAATTCTGTAGCTGTGATAGTGAATTCTGTACTGCTGGGGACTGACAACATGACCCCTGACGCCTGAAGGGGAGAGGTGAAGGAAGGTGTAATGGCGTAATAGCTCCACTATGCCTTGCACTAAATAGAGCACGAATCTGAGCCAGTGGTATTTGGGTTATATATTATATCACTGCTGTTAGTGAGCCAGTTGAGTCGCTCTCAAATGTGCTGTATTTATCAATATTCACTGCGAATTCCTTTCAGGGGTCAAGTTGCCAGTCTCCAACTGTATATAAATTTTCATGTTATTTTTTCTTTTTTGCCGCATACAAGAACATTTTCCATAAAAAATAGTCGTTCTCATATTTGTTCTATCTTAAGGACTTAATGACTTTTTTATATCATATTTACAATGACTGATACTGTTTTTTACTTTTACTTGTAAAATTCTTGTTTGTTTACAAGGACGAAATTGTTTGACAAATCAATGGGAGTATTCCCAAAAAATTGATTTAATGTAATGAAAATAAAAATATAAAATATAGTTTACATGATAATATAATAATACGTATATCCATAATAATTGCAAATTACTGTAGCAGCAAGTTAATAAGCTGTAGCTGTGATAGTGAATATATTACATTTTGAAATTGTTTTTGTCTTTTTTGGTAGCTTACAAGAGAATTATCTATAAAAAAAATAGCCAGAGTCCATGATAATATTATAATATATATCCGTAATGATTCCAAATTACTGTAGCCTACAAAAATAGAGATGTATTAACTGTCATAAACCCATAAATGAAGTCATAATTGTCATTTATAGCCTTCATAGTAAATCCAACTCACAAACCACAACCGTCTTTTTGTACAACTGGTTTGTGTCATGGGTCTATTTTTTATTTTATTATCCAATCCCATTCCGATCCCGCCCTCAATACAGAAACACATTTTTTTATTTTTTGGAGAATTAAGCTCGCGTAGGTGTACAATACCTGTCTATAATACCTGCGCGTGGGTAATGAATAGGATGATTCAAGAGATGGACCCAAAGTTTTAGCTGGGTTCCGAAACATCTTGGTACAATCTGTTTGGACATCCTCCCATTCACAAATTCCTAACTACGTCCCTGAATGCACCAGTTAATAATTCAAGAAGTGAATGAACTAAATCAATCAATTTTTTTTTAAATAGTTTTACATACATTGTAATTTAAATAAATAAATATTTCAAAATGCAATAATTGATTAGGGAACTCTCATTTAATTGAGTTGGGGGAAAAGTTTAAAGAGAAAAAATGTTCTAGATTTGGGCATATAAAATAAATATAGTCATAGCAATGAGATACAGTTATGAGTTTCTCAGAATTTCACAATTAGTTCGGAACCCACCTAAAAAACTGTAGAACCAACTCACAATCATCCAACTCAAAAAATATAAAAAAATACCGAAGCACAGGTCTCAGACCTATATGGGCTTCATCCTTTAAAAAATTAATACTCATTATTAAAGGTAAGGATAACATGTATAATATTATAAATACATGTCGATATATTTATACAGATAAATGTATAAAATGATTGAAAATTGATATAAAAATCATTATGGACATATAAATGTATCATTACGAATTATATAACAACCATCTCCCTATTTAAAATTTAGAACAATAGCTCACAGAGTTACGTACTTACAGTTACAGTAAACCTATCTTACAGACCTACAGCAACAATAATAGCTTTCAGTTGATCTAGATTGATTCAAGTAGTATCAACTAAACAGTTACACGATGGAGATTAATAATGTTGGGATAGTATAAACTGTAGTACCTCATTAATATCAATCAATATCATTAACATCAATATCAATTCTCAATCTCAATCAACATCGTTGATATCAATCCATTTCTCGGTTCATCAAACGATTAAAACAGCAAATCTAAGAGTGTTTACATTAAGCCAATATTCAACGCACATATCACAGTAAAGTAATTAGTAATTTAGCTTAATATTCTCAAATCATAACCAAAATATAAATTTTATTTATGTATTATACTTTTGTAACAGACAAGAAAGTATTCTTGAAAAATGAGCCTTACATCCTGTGCTGGACGAAGAATCTAGATTCATCCAAAGTGATACTGTTATAATAAAACATCTTGTACAAAGCTTGTGTAAAAATACTATAAATACACAAACACAAACAGGACACCTAGCAACCAAAACCAAAAGCGGCATTTGCTACACCAGAAATGGATAATGTATTGTAGCGAGAATAGAGAGGAAGAAGGAACAGTGGTTCTCGGTGTTATCTACTATGTAATATCTATGTTTACTTTTAAGCAATTAATTACTCTGCTTTTGACACTTTTATGGTGTTTGCTTGGATCTTTGTAGAATGTTCTAGTTGTTTGATTAGAGATTAATGGAGTCTTATCGAATATTGTGGAAAGTGCAAGTTTCCTTATTTATTTATTTAGAAGATGATAGAAAAATGTAGAGATCTCTTGATTGTTGAAAAACCCTATTTAAGGCAAACGCATTTGTAGAAACTAGTTCAGTTGTCTTTGAAACTCGTCGTGATAAACAAGTTGTGACAGATCTATATATTGTGTCTATATAGTGATAATTCTCTCTCTGTGCATAAAGAGATAATTCTTTTTCCTCTTTAATTCATACCAGTGAGCTACTAAATAGTTTTTATTGTATTACGGACTAGTGCTACGTAAGTTAATTGTTCTTTTTTGAAGTTTCTTTTTGAATATTATTGGACAGTTTATTGTACAGTGATTATTTAATTAGATTGGCCTTTTAACTTTTAGTGGTTGATTTTTGTACAGTTTATTGAAATCTCTTTATTAGTTGAATAATATCGATTTATCTGTTTTTAATTGCTTATTTTTTCTGTAAGACATTACTGATCAGTGAGTGTTGTGATTATTTGTGTAAATAAAGTGCGAGTGATAAATTTAAGTGTTGCCTGCGTTATTTTAGACGTAGAACCCGTAACAGTATGTTGTCCTTTAACATTATTCCAGTGCCATAATTCATCGATGAAGCAATAAGGAATATTCAAACAGAAACAATACAGAAATCAGAAACAAGAAAATTCTGGTAATAAAATTGTCGGAATGAGGAATGACACACATTTCCTTCAACACATACATTAACAGGAAATTTCAAATTTTCGTCAGAAAAAATTATCTGAATGATGCGTTTTACGCCTGAGCTGAAGTTTTTAAAGAATGAATCATCTAAGGCAAGATAACAGTACAGCAATTATTAGAAAGTGACTAGGCTACAAGTTCCATAAATTTGTTATCAATAGGCCTTTTACATTATTTGGAAAGTCTGACAGTAACTGAGTCGTTTCATAATATTGTGGGTTTTAGTTGAAGTACTATTTTACATTGGACTGAATTATTACTCACAAACCGAATCGAAATCGAAAAAATCAATGGGATCGAAACACTGCTAAAAAGCACTCATTAAACGCTAGAAAAGTAATTTCGAGTTCATTGGCATAATTATAGCAGTTTCGGTTGCCCGATGAAATACCGACTATATTGATAATCAATAAACGTGAATAAGTGCCTATAACATTTAACATCGACTCTATCGATAATCGACAAACGTGAATAGCTATAATTATAATATAAACTTACATTTAACATAGACTAATCGATAAACGTGAATAACATATATAACATAACATTTAACATAGCCTAATAACATTTTTATTAATTCATTAACTAAAACAGTATTAATTATTATAAAATATCGGCACGTTTTCCCCGGTTATTTTAGTTACAATGTATCTTTCCCTCCAAACACTAAAAGTTGCTGACATTGTTAATAGAGCTAAAATTATATACGGTTGAGATCAATAATGACAAATTGATTTGTGTTAATGAGAAATCAACAACTAGCTCCTAGGCCTAGAAGCATAAATATATAGTTCACACCACCAAATTAGGCGACAGTAGGAAATTGCTATGTTGCCAGATATTGGATCATACCAGCAGCTGATAGTAGAGAATCACCACTACAATGCAAGAATTGGCAACACTACTATCGTACTGTATTGATAGATAGATTGTTTACTGACAGTTGCCGCCAGGATGAAGCCTATTGCATAAAAAAATTCAGTACAACAGATTTTTTTACAAAGTATACACAAGTAATATGTGTTGCCTAGTCTACAAGTATGAAGCTAGCAGTCATATATGATTTGTCACCGCATTCAGTACGTTGTTTGCTACACCGCAATTTCTTCGAGTTTCCTTACCTATATAATAAGAGTAGGGATGTGCGTGTCATCATGCGGTTTTCAAAAATACTGCACTGATCTAGACTAGAACACTAGTTTGGCACAAAGCTTCCTCTAAAATCTTCTAGGGCACCTCAAAAGCCCGATTTCAATTTTCTTTTTACATTTTTCAAAATTAATTTCAAAAACCACACTAAAACGGTTTTAAAATTTGTTTAGATGCAGGAAGCTCATACAAGAGCTGATACGTCACTATGATGCAAATAAGCTTTCAAGTCACAATTCAAAGCAACACATTTGTTCTGTATCATTATTGCAGTTCCTAATACTTTTTTTCGATTTGTAATGGCATTGGCGGTTGAAATCCATACATAGCATGTTTTATTTAAAAAATCTACCTTAAATCCCGTTGCAAAGCATGGGTAAACCACAAATTCCGTATACATACAACGATTCTATTACTGACAGACAGACATGTGAAAAACATTCCAAACCGCTAAAGAATTCAAGTTATTCTCATGTCTACCATTTTGCAGAGCGAACTGCGCGTCGTTACCCTCTTCATTATTCTTTCCCTTGCACAAACCAGTCAACGTTAACCCTCCTCGATTTATTACAAAAGCAGTAAGGAAGTGTGCCCTTAAGAATGAGCGAAAGGTCAAGGGAGGAATGAGGACTTGCACCCTATCCGCACACCCTAGTCACCCATAGCCGGTGTAACACCTGTTCAAAAGATAGACGCCTAGGATATTGCTAGGACACCGTGTGACGCTGGCTTCAGATACAGAATTACGGAAGCCTAGTGGAGTGGGTACTAAAATAAAAAACATGGCTTAAAAATAAAAGCTAAAGATACTAAAAAGTAGTGCCGTTTACAAATTTCATATTATTTTGTAACGCGTTTAAGTGAGTTTTCTATGCTCCACATGGTATAGTTAGTTCCTTGAGCCTATACTTAGGAGACCCTAGTATAGGAGAAGCATGAATACTTCTCTTTCAATCATAACTCAAAATACCTCCACATTCAACATAAAATACATGAATTTGTATCACTTTGATGAACTGAGTAGAAATAGGTATTGCACGATAGTGAGCAACAAAACGTTTATGAGTAGAGGGTCCAAAAGTTAACCCAACTCTACCCATCATCACATTAAAACTTAGCACATTTTTGGGATTTCGAAGCGATAATCCAAATAAATATACAGTAACTAACATTTTGAGGGATTTGGTTGAGACCCTTACTAAAATGTCAGAGTTTTATCGAAGCTAACTCTAAAACTACTGTAGATACTCTTAATATTCATCCTCATTACATGTTACACATTGTAACTAGTAGAATTTAAACAATCGTAAATTATAATTGTACATATTTTTGAACATTTATAAAAGAATACAAGCTATCTCAAGAATAAAGTAACAGTTATAATGGAGGAATTTCATACATCTAAGTCAAGAATTAAATTAAATTTAAGCAATCCTTCTTAGAAATTATTCATGTATTTCATAAAAACGCTCATTAATCAGCTATTTTCTCAGATCCCTCTTGAAACGCAAAAATAAATTGAAACGCTCTTGATAAAAATTACAAATTGTACCTTACATCGTATTCTAAAAAAAGAACTAAGAGTGACCAATATACCACGAAATATCCAATAACCAATCACCAATAACAAAACCACGAAATTTCTCTTTTTTGAACATTTTCAGTAGTTTTCTATTGTATTGAACACGTTCTGTTGTCAAATTATATAAATTTGGTCAAGTTTGAATTCGTATACGTCATTCTAATTCGTCCGATGAATGGATTTAAAAATATTTAGTAAGACGTACCAAAATTTCGAGGTTTTTCGTAAATGTTTGGGGTAGTTCAGGGCTTTTGACGGTGCAAAGTTAATTGCAGACTACTCACTTATGGGTCCAAACAACATGGGTACCAAAAAATAGAAATAAAATAAGTTTGTAAGCAGGAATGTATAAAATGACAGGACTAAAATAGATTGTGAATGTGAGAAAGAATGACAAAATCTGTGATGAAAAATTATACCTTGAACTTATAAGTTGAAAATAAAACGTGATAAGTACCATATCAGGATAACTTTCATAGTCAGTCCCCAAGTAAAGTTTGAAGATTGAAAGTAATAATACTGTACCATGTTATGCGTGAAAAGATCTTGAATTTTTTCGTGAAAGATATTCAATATTTACATAATTAGAGACACAGATTGAACTATTATTAAAATTAATTAATTATAGGAAGTATACGCTACAACTGCTTAATTGAATAAGATAATTCAATCACGGCGATTAGGTCTATAAATATTAAATAATTGCACGTTTTTGTTGAAATTTAAATGGAAATTGAGGATAAAATTGCATACTTGTTTTTAATCTGACACTTCAACATTGAACTTCATTGTTGTTTTGTTGTAATTGATGACCTTCCTTGAAATGCTTCGATAGCTGTAGTTTATGATGAGAATTGACAATGAAATTATTAAATCTTCATTGTGTACTGTACTTCATCTAAATTGATTTACATTAAAAATATATTATAATAGGAAAGGCTAGTTTGAATTTCTCTACCACATGGAGCCGGGGAATAATCATGAGGATATCATTATAGATTATATAGATCAATAGATTATATTATTTTTTGTGGCAATATGAATTTTTCGATCTGGTATACGTTGAGAGTTCTGATGTAGTTGAAACATTACACAATTTTAAAAACATTTTTTAAAAAACAAAAAACTTAATAGACTAATGACGATTTCAAGAGAATCATCACATCATCAAACTTCGTTGAAACAATGATGTTTTTAAAATAATTTTTATTTTATACATAAAATATTAAATGATGTGCGTTAAATCAAATGATGGAGAGTATTTTTATTTGATTCTTGAAATGAAAATTTCACATTACAACATGGATGATGGATTCCATGACACCTTTGTATAGGCGAAATAAAAATTCAGACGGGCTGCACATAAATGTGTGTAAATTTACTAAACTTGAAAAGATTCCCCAAGGACTAACGTAAAGACGAATCTATAGTTCACACCACCAAATTAGACGGCGCTAAATAATTGTGGTGTTCCCAGATATGGGACCTTGCCAACAGCTGATAGCAGAGAATCACCAACCTCAATGCACGAATTGGCATTACAATGTTGCTCAGTCCGACGCTAGCAGTAGTTTGCTACCGCCAACGATATATAAAAACACTCTATAGATCGGTGTTCTTATACAGTATATCGATGGCCAACGCAGTCAGTTGTTTATCTGCTACACTGCAATTTCTTTGAGCCGCAGCCTAATCCCAAGGCGGAATATAAAATTAATATAATTGAGTGAGGAAACGACAGATTTTCAGCCCAAAAAATCCAAATCTTTGTAGGTTATATCTAAGTTGAACTGGAAATTTTTACTTGAAAAATAAAAATTGATTCATAGTTGAAAAACATTAAGCAAGGTAAACTACAATAACAAAACACTCATCATATAATACCCCATAATACAGCGTTTATAATGTGATAGGTCCAAATAATAAAATGATACAATGTATCTCAACACTAATTGGTGGAAATGAGGAGAAATTGATGTTCAATGGAAAAATAGTGGCAAACAAATAAAATAAATAGAAAGATCAAACCATACAAAAAAAAAACATCTCAATAAAATATCTCTAACCTGGAACACCAAACTAAGACACAACCAAACAGTAGTTAGACCAGAAGTCATTGATGCGGTGGAAACACTTAAGCTACATTAAGTGCAGGACATAGAGAAAATAGGAATAATCAAGAGAAGGATTTCAAGGAAAATATTCGATCCAAAAGTTAATACACAATCAGAATATAAGCAAAGATCCAACCAAGAACTTCATTCATAAATAGAAAAAATATTAGACGTAATTTATTAAGAAAAGAAGATTGCAGTTCTATGGACACATATAGGCCAACAGAATGGAAAACACCTGATCAACTAAACAGATCTTCGACCTACTTAACACACAAGAATAATATAATATGGCTTAAAGAATAGACAATGACCTACTAAAAAATTTCATAAACACAGGGATCTTAAAAATCAGAGTAATATCCGGAAAAACAATACAGAATTTAGAGTTTCAGGAGAAGAAAATGACTATCGGCAGAAAGGGGAGAGAGTGGACTCAAGAAGACAAGGAACGCCACTCTAGAAAAATGAAGGGAGCATGGGCAAAGAAATTGATTAAGCGTGCTCTCTAACAGAGCTATTCGAAAAAATACAATCTTACACTACCAGGTGAAGGTTATTTGCCACTTAAAAAATAGTGGCAAAATCACCAACTTTCTATCTATAGGAGCTATATATGTTGCTATGTTCTAATCATCAGTGTTGCCTATGAAAAGAATACAAAGAAATGAACGCCCCCAGAAATTGATATGAGAAATGTGATTCAGTACTATTCATATTTTGATATATGCAACACTTGAAGATTGCTATCCGTATCGCCTTGGAAACCACAAACCGGAACAAGCCAAGCGAAACCACTACTTTCTAAACAATGGTGTACGTTTACAAAACAAGTAGTATTTGAAAAAAAACCAAAACAATCTGAGCAGGTTGACTTTTAAGGAGCATAGATCACGAAAATTCACGTTTTATAATTAATAAATTTTCTCACTCTCATTAGAAAGTGAAATTTTCCCTAATATCAATAGACTTTCAATTTATATCAACACTAAATTCCATCTATGATGTTTTCAATGACGAAATACTAGATGAACAATCTAATATCAAAACTGAAACTTTATTTCTATTTAAGTTATGATTTTTACTCACTTTTACTGGAGATACAGGAGGGATGCATTTCACTTCTCATTTCACCTTCTCTTTCGAAGTGAAATGCATCCCTAAAGTATCTCCAGTAAAAGTGAGTAAAAATAATAATTTAAATAGAAGCAGTGTCAGTTTTGATTTAGACTGAATTTAAATTACCGTACATTATTTTCCACTACTAATTTTTCATTCTATTATTTTTTTTAATATCCATGAATAGGCATTTTTTCAAACTTGTGGGATTTTTTGATTGTTTTTATGTTTTTGTAGATTACGTCTTGGAGACTCCAGTTAAGGAGTATAAGACAAGTCAGATCAACAATATTATACACTAGATACCATAATTACTTCAATTAGTTGAGGTGAGGCTTAATTTTGATGTGAAAGGAACTCTTGTACACTATAAAAAGCTTTATCAACTAAATATTTCTTCAATTGTTTTTTAAATATTTCTATATTTTCAAGACTCTTCAAAAACTGCGGTAGCTTGTTGTAGAATTTCCTACCAATATAACTAGGTTTTTGTTTGAATAAGCTACTATTGTGACTCACCAAGTTATAATCTCCTCGGCATCTTGTATTATAATCATGTACATCAAGATTTTGGTTAATATCATTCGTTTTTACATATAAAGTAGCTTCATACACATATAAGCAGAGTACAGTTAGGAGACCAAGTCTCTTGAACAACGGCCTACATGAATCTAATCTATTTACTCTTTCTATACACCTAACCGCTTTCTTTTGGATCTTAAACACCCTATCAAGATTTTGTTTTGATGAATTACCCAATACTAAGATAGCATACCTAATATGTGACAGTAAGAGCCCATGGTAAGCTGTAAAAAGTAACTTTTAGTCATTCAATCTAGCGAGCTGTCGCAGGACAAATACCCCAGATGAAATTTTACTACATATTTTCTCAATGTATGGAGTCCAGGTCAATCGTCTATCCAACATGACTACTAGAAATTCAATTTTTTCTTCCTGGTCTAATTGATTATCGTTTACAAACACGTTTATAGCCCTATCTTCATTTAAATTATGTTTGTTTTTGAATTGAAGGTATTGGCATTTTTTACTATTTATAGTTAATTTCAACTGATTTAAAAATTGGACAATGGACTGCACACCTATATGGGCACTTATTTCTAAATTATCTAGAATGGAATTGCTGAAAATGAGTGATGTATCGTCAGCAAATAAGATGGCTCTACCACTAATTAATTCTTTAGGTAAACGGTTGACATATAACAAAAAAAGCAATGGACCTAGTATTGACCCCTGAGGCACTCCAGCTTGCACCTCTAATTTATTAGATTTATTCTTTACTATACTATTACCAACTACTGTAGTAAAGTAAATTCGTATGGCTTTTCGTGGTGGGGAGACCCTTACGGGTACTACTGTAGTTAGTTCTACACATTGTTTTCTCCCAATAAGATATGATTCAAACCATTTCAGTTCAACCCCATTTACACCTACATTTTGCAGTATTTCCAATAAAGTTCTATGATTAACACAATCAAATGCCTTTGACAGATCTAAGAAGATTGCAGTAGCTTTATCACCTGAATCTATTATATCTATTAGTTTTTCAACTAGAGAAACTATGGCTGTCTTTGTTGATCCCCCTTTCTGGAAGCCATGCTGTTCATCACAGATAAAGTTAGCTTCTTGAAGGTGCAGAAGTAAGCTATTTAGAACTACTTTTGCAAAAATTTTACTTATTACATTTAAAATACTAATGGGCCTATAGTTTTCTACCTTTTCTCTATCACCACTTTTGAAGATTGGCAAGATCTTCCCCTATTTTAAGTTATCTGGAAAAACACCTTGTTCTAATGAATGATTGATCAGATGAATCAAAGGGTCTAACAATTGATCTTTACATTCTTTCAGAATTTTACTGGATACCCCATCCATTCCTACAGTTTTTTTATTATTTAAACTATCAATGATATTTGACAACTCGTCTTGGCATACTGGGTGGAATTTTAATTCGTTCTGAATCCCCTCAGTATTCCTCATGTTTGCATCACTAATACCTGTATTAAGAGATTTTTGAAGATCCTTAGCAACCAGTTGATAATATCTGTTAAAGAAATTACAAATGTCTACACTATCATCAATATATTTGTTATTTTCGTTAATTATTCTGGGGACACTGGTATAAGCATCTACATGATCTACTTGCCTATTTTTTTTTTATTACATCCCACACTGCTGTGTTAAAGTACACACTATTATTCAAAATTTCAGCTGTTTTCTTACATTTCGCTCTTTTCACTTCTTTTGTATAGTTTTTCTTTAGAGCTTTGTAATTATCTTCACTTAACATATTTCTAGATAGTTTGAATTCATCATATGCATCTTTAACCCTATTTCTTTCTGCAAGGATATCATCAGTTATCCACTCTTCAATTTTGTCTATTTTGTTTTTTACAGGGACTTTTATAACTGGACAACTTATAGTAATATGAAACCTTAAAATATTAATGAAACTATCATATTTGTTATTCAAACTATTGCTATTGTAAACCCTACTCCAGTTTTCTTGTAGCAGATTCTGCTTCAAACAGTCGATATTCCCCTGTTCACATTGTTGAATTTCTCTCATTACTCTACTCTTTTTAATTGATTTATGACCTTGCAACCCCACCTCTAAGATTCGATAGTCATGATCAGATAGTTCCGAGCCGCCTAATCTTGTTTTAGAGTAATCTATATTAGTAAGTATGTTATCAATTATTGTTTGTGATGTTCTTGTGACTCTGGTATATTCATGAACTTTTATTTCCAAGTTATTCATGTATATAATATCCCTTAAATCTTCTGTCATTTTATTCTGTGTTGCAAACTCTGTATTGAAATCTCCCGCTACAATAACGTTTGTAAAACGAGTAGTAGTAATCTCTAAAATCATATTGAATAGTTCACAAAAATTGTTCCATTCCCCATTTGGTGACCTATAAATACCTAACACCGCTACTTCGAAATTATTGTCGATTTTTACTCTTAACCCAGAAACTTCTAAATCCATTTCCACAGCAAATTTCTCTACATATTCTAAATTAAATGTTTGCATATTCTTAGCATTTTTAGTGAAGATAGCTACTCCCCCACTTCGATGAGATGTCCCGCAATACGACGTTTTCAATGAATAGTTTGGAATATTAAGTTGTGACAATTCATCTTGATTTAAACCATGCTCTGTGAAAACTGAAAATAGTCTATATTATTATATTTCAAAAATGAATATATCATTCCAATCTAGCAGGTTTCTTGGTCCTCTCTACCACTCAACCCTTAATTCTCCCTTCAGATGGATGAATTGTTGTAAATTTGAGGAAATGAGAATTAAAATGAAAAATTCAATCATATATTTTCAGTATTTAATCTACTTAGTGATATGCTGTGTTACATGAATTTGAAGGTTATGGTATGTTTACCAAAATGAAAAGCTTCAACAAGGTACTGCAAGTTCTTCTGTTTATTGAGAGATTTTCCCAATGGAAATGTACCAAAATAATTATTTTGATATATAAGCGGATTTTGAGGTAATTTTTATTCGAAGCTCACTTTTGCTGACCGGACACAATGCCAACCGGTCGAATTGGTCACACAAACCCTAGAGCTTTCCAATCAGCAAACGACTTATGTTGTAATAACCAATATAGCATAATATGCAAATAATTATAAATATTGTCCTGAAAAATATTAGAAAAATAGAATTTTCCTCATACATTATACAATACATTAGACTACAATACATAATACTGAGGTATTTATTTATTGAAAATACAAATGTTTAAATATTGAATACATAACATGAGAAGTAAGTAGAATCCTACTGCCAACTTGAAACTCACTTAATAGTTGAAAATCAATCCTCAAATAAACAATCGTTTATTATAATACGAATTTGACAGTTTCAAATTACGTCGAGGTAAAACAGACACTTAGAATTATTATCCAGCTTTTTAAACTGTGAATAATTGAGTCTGAATATTTATTCATTTAGACAGAATTACAATGAATGCAAAGATGCGACAGAATAGAGTCCAAAACTGCTATCTGTGCAAATGTTGACTTGGCTACATTATTCAAAACGCTGAGGTTAGCTCTCAAGAAAAATTTTGATTCGCTAAAGACTTCACTAGTATAGTAGTTATAATATAATACAAATAATATAATATAATATAAATCACTATTGTGTGGAGGCCCTGGAAACTCAACATATACAATTGAATTTATTTGTCATTTTAATTTTTATTTCCCAAAATTTACAACAATTTATCCATCTGAAGGGAGAATTAAGGGTTTGAGAGGCGAGGAAGATCAAAATCCCTTACTCCGCCCATAATAGAATCAATTTATCAGATTAAAATACTGATATAATACTGTAACTCTATTCCACTTTTCCATAAAATGAAAAATAAATTTAATAGTGTTGAAAAATAAGCGAATTTGAAAAAGGATATAATTTGATCAATTTACAATTATTCTCAGGTAAATCAGAACCCCAAACGAAAGTTCTAGATTATTGAAATGAATAACATTACTATAAAACAATAATAATAGCATTGAATGGGATACCAATATAGTTTTAAGCAAAGTTCTAATTTTTGGCTTTTCATAGGCTATATATATTTTCCTAAGCTTGCTGTATTAAGAGTATTGTTTATATCATTTTTGACGTTTATAACCTATCTACTTTTATCCCAGTTTCCAAAATTCACTTACAGTAATAAAATTTTCTATTTGGTTCCGCGAGCATGAACGTTGGTTTTATGCAAGTTCTATATTGTTTGTCATTTTACACATTTTTTCAAGCATGTTGTATATGAATATTGTTTATTTATGTTTCTTTGTAGAGGATTATTTATGTCATTCTTGACGTTAATGACTTTTCAACTTTCATTCCAGCTTCGAAAAATTACAGTATTAAAAGTTTTTAGATGGGATCGCGTGTATGAAATTTTTCTAAAGTAATGTCTTTCCGTTCATGAACATCAGAAGCATGTCTTTACGATCTGATTTATTACACGTTCATTTATAAGTGCTCTATAGATCTGCTGCTATATAAACGATCAGCGTTTAACGTTTGGGTTGTAATGAGTTTGACTGTTGATCTTGGCGCTTATCAATAATGTTATTCTTTATGTACACTTGACCTCCTTTGGCTTTATTCCATGTCATAGTACTTGACACTTTATATTCTACAGAGATGGTAGCCCATGATTATTTATGGTTCTGTATGTGGTTATTTATGGTACCATGGTTAAGTTTCTGTTGCATTGTATGTTATCAAAAGGCTTCTTATGAAAGACATTTTCGATACAATATAGTACATACAGAACAGTACATAATGCATTTATGATACTGATTATAGTAAACTGAAGTAAGTAAGCACAAAGCAGTAAGCACTGGAGTAATTGCAACAAATAATCCAGTAGATTGATGAAGGCTATGCATTTACCCTAACCCTTATTATATAGGTTTGCTTTCATGTTTTCTTTATACATTTTCTTAAAATACATTTTCTCAATCCATCTAACTAAAATAAATACCCTAGTTAGTATGCATGATCAATTATGATAAAAGTTATAGCTTATTAAGATCTGGCCAATGCTATTCTATTTCGAGAAGATTTCAAATACTAAATCTAATATTATTATTCCATTCTATAGGCTAATCAAAACCTGTTGTTTTAATATTAATGGATAATGGGTGATGTGAAATATAAATAAAGTTGAGTAAATTGAATGAGCGGAACATGTTGAGTGACTGGAGTCGACTGTTGATCTGTTGAGTCGACGGGAGTCCGATTGGAAGGATTAAGAAACAAATGTGAATGAATCAATTTTTATTCAAATCAAATAACAAGAATCTCAAGCGCTGAGTCACGCAACACACTCAACTTTATTCACGCCATCCATTATTGGGTGATCTGGGTGGCTCAGGTTCGGAGTGGAGTTCTCAGGTCTCATCGGATAAGTTCAGGGCCTTTGGCATGCCTTAACGACTGTTTTAAGCGGCCGGGACCGACAGTATTATAACGTTGGCTGTAAAAACTGATCACGCATCATTTTATTAAACTCTCATCTCAGGGAAAGCCCTTTCAAAAGTTGATTTTCAAAATTTGCTTGCATTTAAAGAATAGTTGAAATAAAAAAGGAAAGTCACTCAGGCCTTCTTCTATAGAAAATATATGATTTTTTAAATGAGCTTCTCCATCATATGCAAATTGAATCAATTTCAAGAATGCCCTCAGGCTCTAAATTCATGTGGTTGAGTCTTCATAAGAACATAAAATATTTGTTATAGAGAAAAAATCATTTCAAATGCTTAAATTAAGTCTAATAGCAAGTGATAATCAAATAAATGATAATTATACAAATTTAATTAATATTGTTCTTATTATAATCTGATCCTTACTGGAACAACATAAGTACAGGCTAGATGTATATAGAAACACAGCCTTGGTGATATGGTACAGAGGGACATTTTGGAAAACAAACATGTAATAGACAAAGCAAATTGAATCAAAAGGGTGAAGTCTGACGATTGTGTTTAATTTTGCGGTGGTGATTATCATTGAGTACATCAAGTATGTTCCTCTGTGAATGCACCCTTATTCTCGGGCATGAGGTCTACTGTTTTTCACAGAACTCCTAGTATAAATCAAAAGGGACTCAGAAAATAGGAATTAAAATCGTCAGTGGAAAAGTTGTGTTATTGAGCGGTTTTATGTAAATAGTTTTTCAGTTACAGTGGAAGTTTAAAAATGTATTCCAAAACAATCCTTTTGTATTATATCGGGCCAATCATTTTTGCAAAATTCT
Organism: Conomelus anceps; assembly: GCA_948455865.1. Taxonomy (NCBI): domain Eukaryota; kingdom Metazoa; phylum Arthropoda; class Insecta; order Hemiptera; family Delphacidae; genus Conomelus; species Conomelus anceps. The sequence continues at coordinate 126,880,190 of OX418216.1, forward strand.
TTTCAAAAAGACTGGTTCCATTTGCTTAATGATATAGTGATGAATGCTCGCTACACCTCAACTCAACTCAAATACATTTATTTGCCATATTCACAAAAAAAATTAAAAACTGTTCACAACTACTAGTAGTTCAGTGACATGTGACAGTTCATTGTTGTTTGTAAACACAGATCACATGACATTAGATTAATCACTCATCTTATTCAACCACTCAAGTTTTACCACTATGAGTAAAAATAGACGCTGAATAAATTCGTAAGGTCGCAGCGTGCCTCATTACAGCTAAAGCAGATGGAAGTGTTTGGGAGAGCCATCCACGCTTGACGAGCAGAAGCGCTCGATACACAAAACATAGGGCGGGGTTGCGCGCATGTGAACTTGGACTTTGCCTGCTTACTTCCCCTCTTTGCAGCTTGCTTCCCCACAGCCATCACCCTATCTACCCCCACAGCCACCAACACCCTCCAGACAACTGCCACGTTTCACTCAATTCGCGCAAAGGCCTCTTTGTCCTGTCCTTGGGCTGTGAGCCGGCCGATGGCCCGGTGGGTCTGGGTGCTCTGTGCTCTCTCAACTCACAACTATTTCTGATATGCCGGTGGCAGTAGCAATAGGCAGTAGTGCTCTAGCTCTTTCAATTTAGTCCAATAACACGCACTCAGCAAGGGGCCTGTGTTCCTTCCGCTACTCTTACCACCACCACTCAACAGCAAGGCATAGGGCGAGGAACGCTGCAATTTATTATGCTGAACTGATATGCGGTGTATTTAAATTTGGATTTATTTAATCTACATTCTAAATTTACAAAATACGTAACACATTTCCAGGATAGATAGTAATTATGATATTCACTATACATGGAAAACATAAATTGTTTGCTTTTTCTCTCTTTTAACCAGATAGGTTAGTCAGATTGTTAATTACTTTTGTATTTTTATTAATTGATTGAATTGTCTTTCTATTAGAGGATTGCAATTTATTTAATCGACATTTTAAATTTACAAAATGCCCAACACATTTCCAGGATAGATAGTGAGTATGATAATCTCTATAAATGGAGAATATAATTGTTTTCTTTTTCTCTCTTAACCAGATATATTCTAAAGTCAGATTGCTTTATTATTTGTGTCTTTTTCTATTAGTGTTGTATTATAATAAACTCGCAGCTAGCACACAAGTTTCTCTTTGCTGGCTGTGCCAAATTAGGCCTTAGGCCTTATATTATGTAAACGTATGTAAATTGAAAATTTGTAATGTTTGGTGAATAACATATTATTATTTATTACAAAATACACAAATAAAAAATAAGTTATAATAAAAATTCAATAACTTATCAATGAATTAAATTACCATTAATTGCATGGATGAATTGAAGGGGGGGGGGCGGACGGTGCGACCGCCTTCCTCCAAGAGAGAACAATTACAAAACTCATTAATGATAATTAAACATTTTGATGAATGTTTAATATTCCACTGTTTCTGTTCCACTGAATGTTTAACGCCACTGATAGTTTTGAGAAAGTAATTTATATTTATTTATTAGGCACTTCCACCAGTGGCGTAGAAGGTGGGGAGCGATGGGGGGAGCGACCGCCCTTCAAGAGAGAATAAATTACAAAAATTATTAACTATTGAAAATTTTGATAAATTATACTGATAATTTTAATAAAAGTAATTGATATCTTTTAAAACTAGACACTCCTATCAGTGGCATAAAGGGGGGAGGAGGAGGAGGCGACGACCCCCCCCCCCCGCCACCACAAGAGGAAACAATAATCAAAATAATTAACGATAATGAAACATTTTGATGAATTCCCGTTTCCTGATAATTTTAATAAAAGTAATTGATATTTATTGTAATTGAATTTGTTATCATATGATATAATTATGAGGTGGCAAATATATTTGATTCGATTTGATAAAAAACTTCTACCATCTACGACAGTGGAGGACCTAGAGAGGGTAATTCGCGTAGAGAGGTGAAAAACATTATATTGATAAGGTTATAATTTGAAGTTAATAATTAAAAAATATCGTGACCTGGGGTGATGTGTCAGGATTCGTGACACCCACATAATTAAATGATTCAATTGAGACGAGAAGGAGATATCAAGACATTGGGGGGGGGGGGGGGGGGGGGGCAGCAGCTCATGGAACTCACAATGAATGTGTGATACTATGGTGAATTATACGACTCATCAACTACATGTATTTCATTTTTGACATTCAGTGAATTCAGAAAACATGATTATTAGTTGACTTTATTAATGTACCGTACTAAATATAGATATTGTTCATTGCATGTTGAACTGATAGCAGTTAACTGTGCATTCAGTAATGATCTTGGTGAGGACAAGGATGATGATGATGGTTACTTTCAATTCTCTCTTTCCATTTTCTAGTGGTGTAATGTCCATGTAATATTATTATATTATAAGTGGTAATGTCCATGTGAATATAATATTTTATTATTAGTAATGGTAATGTTCAAGAAGGGATAGTTTGTGGTGGGTTTATCTAGCGTATGACCTATCGTATGTAAATTTTAATAGTGTCATTTCTATAAGCCGTCGGTCCCGGTTGCATATTAAAAAAAGCAGTCGTTAAAAAAACGGCGAGGTGGAACTACCCGTAAGGGTCTCCCCACCACGAAAAGCCATACGAATTTACTTTTTTATATGAAAAAAATATAGACAGCAGTAATGGTATCAGGTGGCCGTACTTCTTCAAGTCTTGCACACCCCGGGCTACTTCCTAAATAGAAGCAATTATTCAAAATAATATTACAATATTATTCAACAAAAGTTAATGAATAAATTTTTAAATTAATGGAGCCCTTGAAAAATGAAGAAATTGATTTTCCAATATTAACATGATTATTTGATTTGTATTATAAAAAATTTCAAAGAAGAGGAAATTGAACTTAATGAAGAACGTCAATGATATACAGTACAGTGAACTAAATTATAAATAGAAATGATTTGTTACCATACTTTCAAGAATGTAAGTTGTCAGTGTTTACTTGCAGCAGATGTAGATTATACTAATCCATGTTCACCGTAAGTATGTTTAAGGAGTATGTCAATGCAAAATGAGTAAATGATAAAGTTCAGATCTATACTGTACCAACTGCCAATCAACAGAGAGATCCAATGTATAAGTGGAATCATGGTTAATGAATAATTCTTGGGCATCTTTGGAATTAAACGATTTAAAATAATAATACAATAACCCGGTTCTGTCTCATACCTGCCATCAAGAACTAGCCTACCAAACACCAGAACCTGAAAAATACATCATTCAAAACAGGAGCCTTTTGAAGAAATTGAATAAAATGAAACTTATGAAGCTTTTTAAGAGGAAAAAGAATCAGTAATTCTGCTTCCCCTCTAATCACCATAAGTCATTATAAGGAAAGTGCAGCTCAACTTATAACACTAATTCACAACTGTTAAATGTGACATTTGAAAGATCGGAGTAATTATAGAAAGAGAAAGATAATAGCGAAATAGAAAGAGAAATAGCGAAAAATAGTCACAAGTCACAAGTGTGAGTTTTCCTTGTGGATAACTATTCGACTTGTACAGTTCTGAATAATATCTACAGAACGATGAACAGTATTTTACTAGTTTTACTCTTTTGAGACAAGTCTACCTGAATGAGTTACTCTCCAAATTGCAATAAAGGTAGTACACATTAATTACTTTCATAATTACGGTCTTGAAAGTTGAATTCTGGATCAAATAAATTAATTTTATAGCTTTTTTTGGAAATAGCTGTAAAGTTTCTCCTAGTATTTTTTTATTTTGTCTACATAATTAACGTTAAGTCCAGGGACGAGTGTCCCCAGTGGGCTCCTTTAGTAACGTATACAAGTATGGAAGTGGTATCAATTCGAATACAGTATAATTTTTTCTATTCAAGATATGACCAAATTTTGTTGGGAGGGCAAAAACATGCATTTCATTTTTTCGGAAGGAGGATTTAGGAAGTGATAGCCGAGAGCTGCAGCACTTATCTGTTCAGTCACATAGAGATAAGCTACAAACTCCTGGGCCCTCTTCGTGAGGGTGACCGATTGGATCGGCCAGCGAAAGTCTGCTTTCTGCTATAAAATTAATTCCCGGTGGTTCGCACCTACCTAAAACTGTAGGTGTAACTTATCAATGAACATCATTTAACTCATCAACCACATACAGGTGTCAGACCAGTGAGCTACAGCTTCCGAAAAAAATTCTGAGAGATATTTAAAGCAAATAAATATTAAGAGCATCATTGATAATTAAAGATTAAATTGAAAAAATCAATAACAGATTTATTTATTGTCTGAAGAAGAGAATCAATAAATATTAGAGATCATTGATAATTATATATTTAATTGAAAAAATCAATTACAGAGTTTTCATAAATTTCTCCTGGTCAATTGTAATTGTAAAAACTCAAAAAATCAATTTTATTGTTATCTTTAATGATTATTAGCCTAATCTGTTTTTCATTAATAACATAATTATTATAACGGAATGTTCGTGTTTACAATATTCTGCAGTTGATTATTGCCAATGAGGGGTGGGTGATTTACCTAGCTTTCTATGATGATCTATCTATATTTAAATCAAAGATACTGGCTCAAAACTTGTAAAAACATTTCTTGCTATTGGTGAGCTCTACTTCTGAGCTGATTATCAATAATAAAAAAATACAATAATATTTTAATTATAACAGCCCTTGAATGTTATTACTGTTAAATGTTAATGTAGGCTATATGGCTAACCGTTACCAAAAACATTTTTAGACTCTTAAAGAACTTTATTATATTATTTTAATTTATTAGATTAGATTACTTAGAACTTTATTAGACTATTAAAGAACTACATTTCTATAATACATTTGAATCCCTAGAAAAAATGAGCATGTCTACCTGTTGGATAGGAGATCATGATATCAATTTCTTCATGTGATAAGATTTCCGACCTCCTGCTAAAAAAGTTACGTAGCCAACGAGGTTACCCAATTTGAGAACTCAGTTATCGTGCAATATAGCACCAATAGCAGTATTTAGATTATTTATTTTAAAAAATAAAGCAGTGTAACCTAAAACCTGGAAGAGGTTCGTTGGCTACCCGTAAATCCTATTGATTTTATATCTAGCCATCCTTCACAAGTGTGAGGTTGAGACTTGTGCGTAGGTAATGAATCTGATGATGGTTATTTGAGATGTACCTACAGCTTTAGGTTTTCCGAACCGCCGGGAAGTAATACAGACTGGGAAGTGACTTGATGTGATACTTCGCCATGAGGTACTCTTTGAGCAAATCCGTCTATTGCCGGCCTTACTTAAATATTTAGGGCTAACTATAAATTTGGGCCAAACAGCTCAATCTAACCTTGATAGATCGGTTGTTCTGAATGTGTGGCCTTATTATACAGTACTCATAGAGTACAAGCTTCGGTTGATGGGTTATCAAGGGACGAATCCACAGGTGTATTTGGGGATAAATCCAAACCCCCCCCCCCCCTCCAACAACATTAAAAGGGGCGAATCCACGGGGTGTTTGAGGATGTATCCAGCCCCACCACAAAGAAATTTTCAACCAACAAGTTATTTTATGGGGAAGAGGAACGTTTTTTAGGAGAATTCACCCCCCCACCTAAAAAAACATTTCTGGAGTCGCCTCTAGGCTTATTACAAACTGAAGATGATAAGGTACCGCCAAAGGTTCAGTTCCCTTTCCAGCCGTATCCTACAACAGTCGTCCTAGTTTGACGCCTAGTCTTAGCGTCCTAGTTTGACGCTAGCAGTCGGATGGTTTGTCACCGCAGTTAGTTGTTTTTGGCAACAACACAATGAATTCCCAAGTCAACCAGAATGCTATAGACCTATTGCAATAGTGCTTATAAGCAAATTTATTGAAACATGTGGAATAGCTTTAAGAATATTTCACATTTAAAGGATTATTGTATTGCCATCAATATGCTTTCAGGGCTAATTACTATCATTAACTTTTTATTGTAAATTCAACGACTTGCAGTCAATTTTAATTGTGAACAAGTAATATTTCTACTCACTTTTGGCCAAACGTTTTTGAGTCATGGCGACTCATCTTTAAAGGCTCGCTTGATTTTTATGAATGATTTTCAGTCTAATTATGAGAACACTTTTCCGGTGCTCTATGCAGACGATAAGTTACCAAACTGATACTTAAATTAGGTATGTTTGTAAGTGATATGTTGGACCAATCATACCAAGACGCAAAGCTATGGTTCTCTTCTTCCAGCCATCTAATATGATAGATAGCATGAAGTGTAGTTCGGCTGACTAGGCTCTGATAAGGTAATAAGTGTGTGAATGTGGCCCTATTGATCGGCTGGGTTATAGTAGTTTAGGCTTAGTTTAAGGTAGGCTAGGTGGTAGGCTACTCACCCAACAGCAACAGTTTGATATCCTTAGCCGCCTGTATGCCGTCCTCCTTCAGGTCCTTTTCGATCTTCTTGCTGCGCGCTAGCGCGGCCCGTTCCTCAGCGGACATGGCACACCCCATCTTGCGGCCGGCTTTTTTCACGAACGTGACGGAGGCTGGTATTTGCCTGCACTCTACACCACCAACGACCAACACACTACGTCCAACTTAAGTTGTTCACGTTAGGACGTTGTTCAGACGATGACACGATCACCTACGAGACCGCACTTTCATTTCGCGCACTAAGCACTACACGCACCCATAACACACAATCCGTTTGAGTAGTTCGTAACCTAACCTCGAAATTGACGAGCACCTCGAGATGTAGCCTGATAACCCGAGCGCTGCGTTCTCACCTCAGCTGGACCAGCCCATCTCCAGCAGAAAGAGCCTGCCGGAAACAGACATTCACAAATTGTACACAACAACCAAGCAACGCACAAGCCGAAAGCTCCACTGAGACTGAGCGACTCCGTTGGCGATGGGCGCGCTCACGCTGCCGCCTGGTGGCAGCTCCAGTAAACAGGGCCGCGCCTCTATGCCGCGACAAAAATTGATTTTAGTGCTCTGCCTTTCGCCGTTCCTCAATTCCGATCTCGACGACACCACCACCCTTCCACTACTGCTGATCTGATACTGATAGTAACCTCGACACTCGACACAGTATTTACTGCACAAAGTGCCACTGCTTTTACGATAATAAACTGTCTTTACAGCTAGAATTTTATTTTCGAAGGATAAAACCCTCATAGTTCTAAAACCTGTGCGTGGGTAATGAGTTGGATGATGGTGATTGATGAGTTGGAGCTACAGTTTTAGGTGGGTTCCGAACCACAGTAATAAGTTTATTTATTTAGACACAAAAGCTCACAGAGTTATCCATTCAGAGCTATCCAGCCTTAATTACGCAATAAAAAATAATTTCAAGCAAGGTCGGTGCCAGGGGGAGTCATGACCCCCCCTCAAAATCGGAAGTATACTGGAACTCTGGAAGAGGGATGAAAAGGGGACAATCTCACAAAATGGTCAACAAACCCCATTTTTGTGGCCCCCAAACTCCCAAGCCAGCACCTGATTTCAAGACTGACAAAAAAATAATGCAATAATTGGAGAAATTCAAAATTATAGATAAGAGAAGAAAAATAATCAAATAAATAGGAAAAATAGACAATATATAAATAACTTAATAGAAAGAGAAAAATTCCTTAATTAGGTTAAAGTTAAACTTTGAAAGGGTACCCAAAAAATAAAGTTGTAAAAGAAAAGCAAAGGACGAATAAGAAAGGAAGATAGAAAATATTAGAAGGAAGCAGAGTTTAGTAGATAACGAGCTAGAGCTAGATAATAATCAGTCATCAATTGAGCGGTATGATACTGATATTTCTGTTTTTTCTGAATCTACTAAACAATCATAAAAAGGATCGATGAATGCGTTAGTTGAGTCTATTGTATGATGTATTGAGTTTGATGATGGGTAGGACCTACAGTTTTAGGTGGGTTCCGAACCACCTGGAAGTGATTTATCCACATAAGTTACAGTATTAAAATCATACAATTATATCAGCAGTTCAAACCCAGAAATGTTTCCGGTCGTGGGGGGGGGGGGGCGATAAAGGGGATGTATCCCCCTCCTTAGTTCTCAAACATCACTAAAGATATATTATGAATATATACAAATTTTGTTTCTTTTATGGGGGCGGAGACCTTATTTTTAAGTGATAACTTTAGCTAGTATAACATCAGTCTCGTCATTACTTTTGTCACACCTAAGACAGTATTAAGACATTAAATTTGAATTACTATTCAGTTGAAGAAATTAAAGTACATTATAAAACAGATTAATTTGTCAAAATTAAAATATTGAAAGTAAATATTTTTTCAAAAGTAAAAAAAAAGGTAAATTTGCAATGAGCACAGGGATGCCAATCCCTATGGCATCGTAGCATGCCACTACCTGTAAGTAATCTCATTTACACCTGAAACAGTTGTTTTAGCCGGGTCCTTGAGGAACTGATTTTGACCAATAGTTTGGGAAGTGATAGCCGTGATTGAGCTTTAGCAGGTATCTGTTCAATCAGAGATAAGCTACGAAACTCCTGGGCCATCTTTGTAAGGGTGACCGATTGGATTGGCCAGCAAAAAGACTCTGTTCTCTTCTGTAAAATAACTCCCCGGTGGTTCGGAACCCACCTAAAGCTGTAGGTTCAACCAGTAGCGTAGCGAAAATCCTTCCATAAGGGGGTTATTGAAGATTTGGGGGCCCCAAATATTAATATATATTAATATATATATATATATATATATATATATATATATATATATATATATATATAATTATAATTAAATATTTAATTACATAAATATTAATAAATATAATATTAATTTAAATTTAATATTATAAATTTAAATATAAATATTATATTTAATATTTATATATAAAAGTTCAAAAAAATAAATCAAAACAGTGTAATCAAATTTCTTAATCTAGGAATAAGATATTAAAATAGTTGACAAAGATGCTTCTTAATGTGAATCAAGCTAATCTCCCAATTTTCCAATAAATGCTATTTTTCACTTAATACATTCAACAAATATCAGATCTAGGATTTTTGGGGGGGGGGGGGGAATTTTATGAAAGAACTTTTATAATATATAATGAAGCGATCAAAACAGTAGTTTAACGTTGTTTTATGGAATAAAAACTTATTGTTACGAAAGCAAACAAGCAGTTATTCACGCAGTTGTTCTACGTAGATCATTCCATTCATGGTCGTACGTGATCTTGACATTCGATCTTCATTCTCTCGCTCTTCACATGTCTTTGTCACTCTTATTCTTCAAGTGTGCAACTCTCTCACTCAATTGAATTTCTCAAGACTTCTTGAGATTTCTTCAGACTTCTTGAACAATTGAGATCATGTTCCGTGGCCTTCTTGAAGCGTCTGGTAACCTCCAATTCTTGGAATTATACAACTACAACAGCTATATAAAGGAGTCCACGTGAACCAGTGAGTTAGTTTTACAAAAGCTCGCATGTCAGATTGTGTTATAGATCTCGTGCCGTTGAGTAAACACTGCCCGATTCCAGTGTCAAGTGCAGAGACAATGATAGAAACGCAGACTTGATGCAGGGTGACTTTCGTAATGCGCAGAAATGAAATTGACCGCACCCTCGATTTTATCTGTGCAGTACGATTCATTGCTGTGTTTCACAAAAGGTCATTTTATGTCACGTCACCAAGCCTGCGACGATCCTTACGAAACTTTTTCTTTTATTATTGATCAGCCTGTAATTACTTATTCATTAATTCTTGTAAATAATTACTGAAAATAAGTACTGTAGTATTCATATAACTTGGCAGCGTGTAGCAGATGGGACACGCTACATCTGAATCCAACATAGGCTACTGCTGCCAAGTTATATGAAAACTACAGTATTAGCTTGTCATTTGTTGATCTGTTTTTCTTTATTAATTGAACTTACAATTAACTTGTGTAAATAAAGTGCAACTGTGAACTTTAGTGTTGCCAGCCTTATTTTAGACATTAGAACCCGTAACAGTATTTTATATTTTCAGGATGGTTTGTTTACTAATTTACTAATGAATTACGTTAAAGTTAAAAAAAGGTAGATTAAAAGTGTGAAAAGGATTCATTTTTAAGAAGACTACATCGTACATCTAATGTTACATTGCAGTTCTACTGGCGAGAGATGAATGAATAATGATGGGTTGATGGGAACACAGAATGTTTGTTTGGAGAACTTGGAGTGATGGTCCGAGAATCAACACTGTCATTGTCTTCATCGGTTTTTAAAAAACAGAACAAATATTCTAAGACATGCTAAGTTCATGCTTAAATATTAAACTCAAATAAAAATTAACATTATCATGGTTATAACAATTTGTTGAAAAATGTAAGTTTACATTCAGCTTAAAACTAACATTAAAACGGGTGTTTAAGTTAAACGTAGCAGGCACAATAACCAAAACACTTTGTGTTGATTGGTTGCAGGAATTGTAAATATAACTAAGACATTATACAGTATTAAAACGTTAACGGATATCATACAATTGAAGGCTTAGTAGCCTACTGGAATTAGGTAATTCTTGCTAATGGATATTTTATGAGCTTCAAACTGATGATATTGGTAAAAAATTTACATCCTTACAAAAAGAAATCTGGAGGTTTTGGGGGGATTCAGCCACTGATTCATATTGCTATAGATAAAATGATTCGGAATAATATTTAATCTCCTGCATAAGAAGTAAGTTTGTTGTCTGCAGATTTTTTATGTTCTTGTGGAATGTAAATACTATTGCTTGAAGGTCTTATGTTATAAGAAACTTGCCTAGATAAAATCTATGTTTATTCACACGAGTGTAGAACAATATTTTTGATATTTATAACTGCCTTATAGTCAGTCATAACATCAAGTTCTTCAAATATTAATTTACTTGGATAGAGGCTGGGTCTACCCAAAGCCGCTCTGATTATGTGCTTTGCTTTTGAAGCGTGAATAGCTTATTAATATGGGTATTCATAGCACCACCCCACACTTCAATGCTGTACTGAAAAGGAGATTCTGCATAGGAATGATAAATTAGGCTGATGATTTCCAAGTTTCTTATCTTATTGAATTTTTAAAAATGATGAATCTAATTTCTTAGACGAGATGCTGATCACCTACGAACTACTACACCTAAGTATTTAATAGATATGGCCTACCCCAGAACCAAGGTTAATAGAAACATCTATGTTTTTAATAACCTTGCCCCAGAACTACACAATCACAGCAATCATTACTTTCAGCATTGATAAAATAACAAGATGGACTATGAATTTTCAGCATTATATCGTTGAATGGCTGTCCCTTCAAATCAGGAGAGATCTATTTACAATGTTTATGTAACATTAAAAGTATAGTGTTTTTTTTAGATGAATATGCAGGCATGCACTCACTAGAAATCCAAATTTTTCGTTTAATGTAATATTTTTATAATGAATACACCGAAACTTACTGGAAACCCAAATTTTCTTAGTAGGTCCTGTACTAAAAGGTTTTGTGAATAAATAAAATTTATTGAATTGGTGATCTAGCTGTTTCTGACAGAATATTCCAATATTCCATCATTTCTAACAGAATATTTCAATGTTGAGAATCTTTTGAGCTGACATGATAATTTTAAGCAGAAATATTTGAAAGACAATAAATTAGTAGCTAAAATCCACACTGCTGAAGTTTCAATAGCAAATCATCGTACATATGATGTTCTTTTTGTATAGTTTTTTTTTTAAATTCAGTTCCATTTTTTGTCACCTGAAAGGGTTTTTTGGTGCAGCCTGCTCGCTCACTAATTTATTTTTTGTGAGAACTAGGAGCAAAAGGTTTTAAAACCCTGTCACCCATCTTGGAAGAACTAAAAATTCCAATCTGGGAAGTAATTTCCACCATGCCCGTTAAAAGGGTGCTAGAAATCAGAAAAAAACTAAAGCAATAGCCTCAAAAAGCATTGCGTGATGTCACACATTGTTACTCCATTAGTAACGAATTAGAGATATGGAAATTAAATTCAGTAGAACAAGTGAAAAAGAGAAGGTAAAAAGAGAAATCGTCTGGGAAATTTGTAAAATTATTAACTATAAGTTAACTTGCCTTATACCCTAAAAAGTAGAATATCTCTGTTAATTGTTGGCCAATCTTGGAAAATGAGGTATCGTTGAATTTGCAATAAAAATATCTAAAAAAGTTATTCTAGTCAAATTTTGATATCATTAGCCATTATTAATTTAATCCTGTTCAAAGATTTTAAATGGCCGCCATTTTGTTTTTTGATGTCGGAAAATTTTGATTAATTTGTTTTAGATTGTTTTAATTATTATAAAGCTGTATGCAAAATTTCAAAATTATACATTCAGAGGTGTTCGAATAAAAAAATAATGAGTGAAAATAACAAAATGGCGGATGTGTGAGTAACTGGGGATTTTATAAAAATTTTATTACAATATTTACTTTTGTTAGTGGTCCAGAAACACTGCCTAGAAGTATTGGTAGAGAGTTCCGAAACACCCTGTATATAAAATGATAACCATTTACTTGTCTGGGGTGATGATTGATCACGCGGTGTTAATAATTGACTGATTTAATTAATAGTTGCATTTACATTTTTTTAAATGTTTGGCACACATCAATGACACAATAATAACATTAATCATAAAATTACAGTCATATAATATATCATTATTATATACAGTCAATCCATAAGATATCACATTACATATAACTATATATCTCAATTGTTTATTATGTCTATCATTATCACCCAATCCCTAATTTCTATAGATGGTTGTCTTCTCCAGAGGCTCTGCTTAAGAATTCCGTTAAACTATAGCTTTCATTCACAAGCCAGTTTCTCATGTCACTTTTCAGCTGGCTTCTTTCTGTTATATTTATTATGTGTGTTGGAATTGCGTTTAAGATTTTTTACTCATGTGCTCAGGATTTGTCTCATAGAATGCAGTTCTGAGGCTGGATTCTCAAATGTCTCCTAAATCTAGTGTTGTGAACATGAACAGATGATCTTGTAGTCCAGGTCTCTCTGAAATTCAATCCATACATTGCACATTCCAAAATATATAAGCATGGAAGTATCTTTGCACTCTGAAATAGGCCTCTACAAGATGTCCTTGGAGGTTTATTCAGCATCATTCTCAGAACCCTTTTTTCTATTCTGAAGACTCTTATTGCTCCTTGAGAAGCACCCCAGAATATCAATCCATATGTAACTGGAAGTAACCATAATAAGCTGTAAAAACTAATTTTTGACTCATAATTCTTGTCAGCCTTGATATTGTAAATATCAGCTTTGAGTTTTTTTATTAAATGTTCAATATGATTATTCCATTTCAGTGTAGAATCTGCTCTGATGCCTAGAAATCCACAAACCTGTGAAGGAACTACTGTTTTTGAATCCAACTGGTAGCTCAGGCCAGAAGATCTTGGGTGACATAGAGAGAAATATATGAATGAAGTCTTCTTTACATTGATTGTCAGTCAGTTAGCCATGCAACAATCCTGAATACTACCAATAACTTTCTCTCCTTGAGACTATAGTTCTTGGCTATCTCTTCCCACAAGTAGAAAGGTTGCATCATCTGCAAAAAGGACAGTATTTGCTAATGTATTCTTGGGCAGGTCGTTGATGTACAGGGAGAACAATAATGGTCCAAGTATTGTTCCCTGTGGAACTCCCTTAGTCAATTTCTGGATTTGAGATCTATATTTGTAGTTTTTTACACAGTCTTTCTCAGCTTCAATTGCAACTATTTGAGCTCTGTCACTGATGAATGATTTTAACAAGCCAAATGCTGATCCTCTGAATCCATAATAGTTGAGTTTATCCAAGAGAATATCATGATCTGAGCTATCAAAAGTCTTTCTTAGATCAACAAATATTCAAAGAATGTTCTTGCTGTCATCTAGCGAACTTTAAATATTACATAGAAAGTTGCCCATAGCATGAGCAGTTGACCTCCCAGACCGAAATCCAAACTGAAAAGGCAATAATAATTTGTCTCCAGATACACAGAAATTTTTGTTTGGGCTAGTTGCTCATATATTTTTGAGAAGGAGCTCTGAACTGATATTGGTCTAAAATTCACCATATCCTCATTGGATCCCTGCTTATGAAGAGGAATGACTTGGCCTAATTTCAGATCCTGTGGGTATGAGCCTGAACTAAAGGATAGATTTACCAGTTCAGTTATCATACTCTTTATTGGCTCAAAACACTCCTTCATACTCCCTCCTACTTGGTATATTGTCTAGACCACTTGTCATATTGCTTTTGATCCTACTTACAGCAGAAGAGACGTCATCCTCAGTAAAAACAGGAAAACTTTCCAAAATAGTGCTTACTTGGCCAAATTTTGCAAGCATAGTTTTGAAAGAACTGGATATGTCAATATTTCCATTGCAGGAACTGGAAAAGTACAACTCATTGAAAGCATTTGCCTCCTCAAATGAACAAACTGCTACTCCATTCATCCTAATAGGATAGCTTCTATTTTTGGTACTTAGGACAGTTTCATTTTTTATTAACTTCCATATAAGCTTTGATTTGTTCTCTGAAGATGCCATTAAATTCTTGGCATGAGTATGTCATAAGATACCGCAGTTATTAAATTTGATGTATAATCAGCTGTGACAACAATTTCAAACTGCTTTTATAAATCAGGAAAAAATTTAGCAGAGTTGTAGGTCTCTTTTTATTTTACATAGATATTTAAGCAATGGAGAAGACCACTTTATTCTACCATTGTTCTTCTTAAGTCTCTGATAGATAATGGGGAATGAGTCATCAAATGCCTTGTAATACACGCCTAGGAAGAAAATGAATTTATCATCTAAAATGAGCCATCCATTTGAAGAACTGCAGACCAATCTATACTCATCAGTTTTCCTCTGAATTTGCATTTTGCATGCTCAGAAAATACTCTCAATTAATGGAAATGCTCATGGGCATTGTCTGAGCCACACAAAGAATAATTAATCAACTGAGCTTTATGGTCAGAAAGACCTAACTCCATGACCATTGCATTTTCACTCTAATCAATGGTGAAATGAAAAAAATATCTATTAAGGTTGCTGATGTTGTGGTAACTCTTGTGTGGTCATTAATAATACTTCTCAAGCCATATGCCTCAAACAATGACTCCAATTCCCTTCTTCTAGCTGATTCCACCAGAAAGTCAACATTAAAATCTCCTACTACTATACAAGCCTGGAAACTATTCATGACCATAGACAAGACTTCTTCCAATCTGCCAAAAAACATTGAAAGTCATTATTTGGCAGTCTATAAACACATATTATTGCACATTTTTCATGTCTAACTACAGCAACCTCAAAATCAATCTCACATGCTTGCTTAATGTCAAATTTAGTTGCTAAAATGCCTTCTCTAACATAAACTGCTACACCACCTCGCTCTTTGTCACTTCTGTTGAAGAATGATAGAAGGTTGAAGTTTTGGATTTTCACTGTATTCCAATTCTGAAGCCAGGTTTCCAACAGGCACAAAAAGTCAATTCTGGCAGGTTTTCCATCTTTCTCAATGTTTTATATTTGCAGCACTAATTCATCAGTCTTATTTTTCAAGCTTCTTATGTTATAATGGATAAAGTTGAATTGTTTTTCTGTTTTCTTTCTTTGTCTATCCAAGCTGATTAAACTCACTAAATTATTGATGGCCAATCCCTCTCAACAACTGGAATTTGTTCTCCAGAATCACTGGAATGATATTGATTTGTGGTCTCTTGATTTATGGGATTGAAAGTATGGATGCTTTGATAGTTCCTCAGTTGAAATATTGGATATTTCAACTTCCTCTTCTTTCTTAATATTTAGAACCACTTCCATCAATTTTTCTGCTAGTCCTCTTTTACCACATCTATTCAGCATCAAACCATGCCTAGTGTGCCAAGATCTAGGTATGGTACTGTCCACAAATCAATGAATTTTATACTGTTATCATACTCTCTACAGAATGTGTGGATGGCTCTGTTAACAGTTTTAAAGTTACAATTATCTATGCTGTTTTCTGGAATGTCATATTGGGCATCGTTGTAATGATAAGATGTGTATGTGTACACTTATTTGACAGATCCATAAGTGCTCAAAGTTATTCATGAATTGAAGCTTCACTTGACTTTGAGTTAAAGCTGTCTATTCCCATGCTGACAACTAGATAATCATTTGAGTTCATTTCTTTCATTTAGATTGCTCTGTATGACTTGTTGCAATGTAGCACCAGAATATATATATATATATTGCCTGTTACTTTCATGTCATGTGGTAGATTTTCATGAAGTAATTTAACAAAACCCTCACCCTGACTATCGAAAAAAAAAAAAAATCTCATCACTAAGACCTGAATGAATAGAAACAGGGTGGATTTTACTGGTATTCCAAGCATAAAAGGCTGGCACATCCTGAACTGTCAATTTAGAATATTCATCCTTCAACACTTTGTATTCCATTTTCATCTTATCATAAAGCTCCTATATTATTTTAGATTCGTCTTCTAATTCATCAAGTCTTCTGTAATTCATTACAGTTATCATTCAAAATCTTGATAGTATTCTTCCTCAAGGAAATCGTTTTCTCAAATATATCATAATCTCCAGAACCTAGTTCAGTTTGTGTTGAAGCATTGATGTTGATATTATCTTCATCTTCATCGCCCATTTGTGCATCCATATTTGTTGCAATATCTCTAGTATAAACTATCAATTTGCTGGGACCGTTGATCTCTTTCTCTTCAATCAGTTGAGTCAAACGTTGAATCTCTCCCACCAATGCCGATTGATTGTCAGTTAGGTCATTGATTTTCCTTATCAGATCATCCTTTGATCCTTAGAACTACATCCTCTGTTTCAAAACAGATAGGTTTTTTCAATGAAGTGAGAAATGAGTATAGTGAAGCTCTAGTTTCAAGTATTGAAAAACGTAGGTCAGTCAATTTTTATCGTTTGTTTTTTACTGGAAATTTCTATTGGAATTGGATGAGAATCATGTTTTTTATGAGTCTCCATTGTATTCTTTATTGAATTTATATCTGCTGATGTTGTATAATTGAAGCAGAACATCCATATGTGCAACATCGCCAGCGCATGTTGCCAGTCACTATATAGTGTATGGTTTTTCCTAAAACAATAATTTTTGAAGTACATTTCAGTGGTATTCTTTGCTGTTTTGTATGTTCTTCTGCTGTTTATGAGTGATTCATGATAATAGGCGAATTTATTTTCCAGAGATCAGATTATTCAGATAGTAAAATGAGGATGAGGTTGCTGTCAATTTAATTAACTGTGTTTTATCACATTAACGCTGATAACTTTGGCAGCTGAGAAAATTAAATGCTCCATCGGTTGAACTTTTATCAACTGATATAATGATATCAACCGACAGATAATGGACTGAAAGTGGCCGTCACTGCTCCTCTTCACCCCTCCTTAGTGGCGTTATTAAATTAGAAGAGTTTCCGCTTTCCATCAGAGAAGGTCAATTTGGCATTCAGAAGTTAGTCACAATAGGGTCAAAGTCAAAATTTAATTTTCAATAATGTGTATGGAGCCTTCCCCGATCCTTTCACTGACCTAACCTAGCAAAACAACTGAGAGATCGCCATGAATTCCCATCACTGCAGCAGCAATAATTTAAAAACGGTTTTTACCTCAACTTGTGTAGACATCTGTAACTAACAGCACTTCTAATATCCTTCACTTTCTCATAAATACGTTCATTATTTGATATGACACGCTTGCACTAAAATCAAACCAGCATACCAGGCCTACCAACCATACGATCAGGCCTGTGTTCATACGATCATGTTGATCAGTCACGAGCGCTTGGATGGATGACCATGCTCCTATGGCATAATGTTATGGGCTTTATTAACAGTTGGTTTAAAACCCACATACAAATTGTAGGTCCACCATGTTCTTGAATAGCTCAAACGGTGAGGTGGAACTATCGGTAAGTCTCCCTGACAATAAAAGCAATGTGCTCATTTATTATCATTTACTTGTCTGTTCGAGACGAAGTTTTGGGAGGATATAGTTTTTGAGTTGTAAATTAGAAACAACTAGAAAAATGATTCGTTTACCTACGAATACGTTATTCAGTAGGCATAAGAGGTTAGAAAGCGATGTCAGTACCGTACTGCTTACTTTATTCCATGGATTATCAAACTAGTTGTGTAATGAAGCTATTTTAACACTACGTCACTTTTCAGTACAAATCAGACCAATCAGAATTCAGGATTTCTTCAAAACAGTGTCGAAATAAATATTATGCAATAGTTACATCAGTTGGTTTAAACATTTCGAAATCAAACAGGATTTCAAATCGGAACTGATGAGAACAATCACGCATTGTAGGTTATGTTATATTTTGGGCAAGTCATCTGATGCATTGATAAGTTGAATTAAACGTAAGTTATTAGTATTTGAAGATAAAATATTGTATGCAACTATTGTATTTCGCCTTAAAGAAACTTGGGAGATGTTGCTTACTTACATTGTGATGTCTACTAATAATGGAGGTATGCAAGGAAATAACACAGCAAAAGGAATAACTTCAATTTATTATCGACACTAACTATGGTAACATTTTCAATAGACGAATACAACATGACAGTTAATAAAATATTGAAAAACATAACATTTATATTATGGTTACAACTAGTTACTTTAACAAAATGCCAAAAACTTTACAATCGATAATTAATAACATACAACAGTAATAGTATTAATACTCAACTAATGTCTAGGACTTTCCATATTATCACTAGAATACTCACTAAAAAGAGAGAATGAAACGACGAATAAAGGCAAGGTAATTAGCAGACAAGGTAGTGTTTAACAGCATGATGCACAGTAGCAATCTACAGTCAGCTGATGCAGTGATGTCATCCAGGTCTTTTCATGATTTCGCCCATCTTTTAAGCCGTGTCTCCACCAACCGAACATGTCTCCCGAACATTGTTGGCAAATACAAAAAACAGGGAAAAATTAAACATATGGGTCACCGAACATGTTCGTGAGTTCAATTGCAGTGTTCGGTCTGTGAGCGAACCGTGACGACCAACAACAGGTTCCCGCCACTATTCCCACCACACCGATCATAATGTTCGAGAAGGCGTCCACACCAAACCAACTCCAAAAAATGTTCAGTGACATCAGCTGATTCCAGCGAACACTGTTCGCCGAGCATGTTCGGTTGGTGGAGACGCGGCTTTACATGTTAAATTGCATAACTTTATAAGTATTTTTCTCTAAATAAACCATAGGAGACATACAAGTTTCTTGAAAATCATATATATTTCGAGAAAAAAGTTATGCAATTTACCATGTAAAAGATAGGCAAAATCGTGAAAAAGAGACCTGGATGACGTCACTGCATCAGCTGACTGAGCTGAGATGCGCGTCAACACTGCCTTGTCTCCTAATAAAGTCTCCTTGGAATAAAGTGTATTAGAGCACAAAATTAGACACAATAAGTCAAGACTATAATAATATTTATGAGTGAATAATATTTGGCATGCATTCAGACGACATGAATATCCATTTAAAACATTGGACAATGCAACACCTAACCATCTCAAATGTATAAAAATATAACATTCATTTCAAGAAAATACATCAATATCCACTTCACATAAATGTGCTCCCTCTCATTCTTCCAGCGTATAAAAAACATTCATTCTACTTGGATGAATAAATATTCTTATTAAACAATGAACTACATGAATATCAAAATTACAATTAGAAACAATTCACAATTACATTGATTATTCAAAATTATAGTATTGTTATTTTTTAATGATGTAAAAGTTAGGTTAAGCCAAAAGAATGATAAATAATATGTGGGAGATCATTGCCGCATTTCCAAAAGTAACACCTACAGTTCACAGTGACAGTCAAAATGGTTTTATTTTTTAAGTTTTTTAATTAAAACGTTACACCCACATTTAACAATGCCAATAAAATAGTTGTTCTTTTTAAAGTTTGGCTAAATAAGCTTGAATATTCAAAGGTTTCCAGGATTATACAACGAGAAATGCTGCAGTAGATCAAACATCAAACAGCCTTACTTTGTTCAAATTACTTAGTTCAGACATCACCTCAAAAACAGACCTTAATACGGGTTTCTATAGATATACTACTCAGGTTAAAAATGGCGCTCATTGTTGCCCTGATATATAGATATATATTTATCATAGATAATTAAAACAGCTCTTTTTTATGTGGTAAATATATCTGTATATCAGGGCAACGACGGTTTTTTTTAAAATGTAATTCTTCATAATAATTCGTATATCTATAGGAACCTGTATAAAGTCGGTATTGGTTCAGATTAGTTGTTAACCAGCCGTCTTCGTATTGGCGTATTGGTGATGGGCTAGATTTCCACAATAATTTGTTCAATAAAAATATGGAATTACGAATTTTACACACATTCAACTCGAAATTTATAGTGATATAAACTGATGAATAATTATTTAATAGCATTAATTCGATAGATAGAATTCGAAATTCATTACCATCTTAACTGATTTAGTAATATCCAATTAGTAGAATGTAATCTCAAAAATATTATTAGTATCATAGTCAATATAAACTTTCTAATTTTTCATTTTCCAATTTAATTTTCCCTTGTAAATTAACGAATGTCTTTTGCTTTTTGAACGTTTCTTCTCAATTTAATATTCAATTAGTAACATGTAATTTTGGAAAACTAACGTAATCATTTTTTGCATGTTCTAATACGTTTATAAATAAATATATGAAATAGTGGCATCGCGACACATATTTATATAGTGGGAGCCACAAAATTCAGTATTGCAATACTTTATATTAGATTTAAGACTTATAAATACAGTATTTTTTGCAATGTTAATTTTTTTTATTGTGAATAAACTCCTCACAACATGAGAAATTATTATTAATAGCTAATGATTGCAATATATAAAGATTATTCCATCATTAATTGTATAGCAATTTCAAGGGTAAAATCATTTCCTGGAAAGTATGATGATTTAGTAGAGTAAGGCTATTTCTGTTGAATATTTTATTGGTCCCACTAGCTTCTCTCGGGATTATTTCTGGAGATAGCAAAATCAGTCCCTAATTTTCCAAGCACCTAACTCCAGATAGTTTAGGGGAATAGTAGTTGGGTGGGGGAAACACAAATAAACGATTTTCTACCCTCTTCCCTAAAATTGCATAAAATTATTCTTTTCGCCAATAAGTTGGTACCTAGTTATTAAGACACCATTCAATTTACAAAAATGTATGTTACACGAATAAAATGAATCATGAATGTATTAATTATATAACAATTAGTACTTTTCTCCATTTGCTGTTCATAGCAAGAGGATCTCATTTTAGCAATATATGGATTGTTCATAGAATAAAAAATGTCAATAAAGACAAACTGTTTGAGAAACATTACGTGATACGGTAATTTCTATGTAATGATTGAAAGTCTTACAATAAAAAGATACGTTATTTCAATCATACTTTTCAGTAAATTTAACAATGTTGTGAAGCTTTTGGCTATCAATGTGTTGGAATTATTTTCAATCCTAAGACAAGAAAACTCTACATTTATTATGACACTATCATTTGTACACTGATCACTTCAATATCTACACTAATAATGACAAATTTATTCTAAATGTACAACAAAATATTGACTCAGTGATTTATAGAGTATTATTCTATACTTATAGTAAATTGGGATTATTGTAAATTGTAGTATTTTTAAATTCAACTGTGATAAATAACAATATACTTCTGTTAAGTATTTATATAAAATAATTTTTTACCTGTATGAAAAACTGAACATAATTGAAAGTTTACCTAAACAAAAAAGTACCAAAACTTTTCAAGATCTGTCTTAAGTAAGGTAAGAATAATTCCAATTCACCAAATACTAACAATAAATTGTTCTTTGCCATGGATTCCGTCTTTGCAAATAGAAAACAATTATATATACAAAAAAACTATACATACATTTTATCAATGAATGGATTGGATGAAAAAAATTAGAGTAAGTTCAATAAATGGGAATGAATAATCTACTAGAATTAGTCAACTGGAAAATATACAAGTAATGAGTCCATTAATACATTCTAAATTCATACAGTATGAAACATTAATTTTTAGAGCCATGAAAATCACAAAAAATAATAGTAATGAATATTGTTCATTACATGAGGCACACACTATTCATAATAATTCATAATCTCATAAAATATCATTTATATTGCGGATTTAAAAAAAAATACATAATATATAAAAGATAACAGTGGCTGTCAATTGCCTAAATTAGAAAGATATTATAAAGTTGGACAATATCAATAGACAATAATATAATAATAATAATAATAAAAATAATAATAATAATAATAATAATAACAATGGATTTTGAAATAAAAAAGGGATTTAAAATAACTGAGCTACAATAGATTCTAATCGTTGAGTTCATGGAAGCCTTACCGTTTCCCGGTAAATAGAATTTTACAAAAAACTAAGGCGTTTGGTCTATTTAAATTTTTTAACGTCCATGAGTTTGAATAGACCAATCAGACGCCTTAAATTTTATTTACCGGTAAACGGTAAGGCTCCAATGAACTCAAAGATTCTTGATCGACATTATGCACCTAATTTCTACCTTATATGGGAAATGAATTGGATGTAAGCAAGTTAATAATACTAGAAACCTCAGTTCCTTTATAAAAAGGAGTAGTAATAAATCCTCAGAAACAATGAAAAACGTCATTTCAAAACGTTTGTCACAGAAAAAAATGTTTTGGTTCCCTTAAAACTGCGTTACTTTGGTTTCTAATAGAAGATGACTCAGTCATAATGTCGTACTTGACAAAAAAATGATAAAAAATGACAATATAATTGAGCAAAAAGAAAAATTTAATGCATTCGTAACAATGCAGATTATTAGACTCATAATTTGAACAACAAATCATATCTGTTGTAAATAAAAAAATAGCTGTACAATTTTAAAAATGTTGTTGCAAAAATAAGATAGTCTTATCTTGTTCTTGGATAAAGGATTTTTTTTTTGCATTTGAAAATTAAAGATTATATAATTTTTTAACATTAAAGATAAAAATAATGATAGTCTTGTAAGTAGTCCGAACTCCATGCTGCGAGTCACGGCAGGAGACTACCTGCAATATATGATAACTAGGGTCATAATCATATAAATTTGTAATAATACTCTGTATTAAAACTAAATATACATTTGCAATACAACAGGATGAACCCAAAACGCTTGCAAAGCATTTAATGTTTCGTTGATTGTTATAGTAGAGAAGATGCGCAAATCTACGCCTAAAAAGTACGATTTCAAAGCTCCACTTGCTCTGCTATAAAAATAAACATGGTCAATCTGCTTCACATATTTGAGCAAATTCGATCATGTTTTGACAAGCATTAGGTATTAAAACATTCTCTCTGCCGTAATAAGAATAAGAATGCTTTTATTCCGTCAAAACACATATAAATGCTATTGGAAACGTCTCAATAATACAAAGTGTACAGTACACAGTACAATGCAAATGTCACAATAAACATGAAAAAGTCAATACAATATTAAATTAGATAGAAGCTATTGAGTACTATTGAAATTAGGAAAATAATTCTCTATTGGTAGCTGGAGGAAATCGGAGAGTGAATATAGTGGGATGTTTTAAAAGAAGGTTCTCTAGGTTCTGTTTAAATACTTTCATAGGCAAGTTCCTGGCAGAGTTGGGTAGTATATTAAATATACTGAAGTAGCTGGTAGGCCAAAATATACAATACATGAGTAAATATTCATATTAATCAGTCACAATTTTCAGTGTAAGCTAAACTCAATATTTTGAACAATGTAGCTAGGTCAAAATTTGTGAAGAGAGTTGTTTTGGACTTAAGTCTGTTGCATCTTTACATTCATGGTTATCTATATAACTATCTATAAAAATGAATGTCTGTATGTATGTATGTTCCCTATAGACTTCAAAACTACTTGACAGATCAGCATGAAACTTTGGGAATATGTTGTGTGAATATTGGGGATGGTTTCTGACCATATATTTTAATAGGGGGGCTAATAATTATTATTAATTAATCCATTTTACAGACCTAACCTACTGAACTTGCCGGCCAAACAGCTTAAAGGAACAGCTGATAGAAGTCAACAGTTTTTAATCATATGGCAAGCCCCTTAGCGGCGTTATTTATGCTGTCTGGAACGCAAAGACTGTGCATGTAGGCTACCGTACAGTCGGAGCCTAGCAGTATGTAGGAAACATATGACTGGGTATGATGAAATGTAATTATGCCGGGTTGATGACATCTGTTAACCAATGCAGTTAGAAATTTGAAATGTATTCTCAGTAGGAGGTGCATGGCGAATAATAAAATCAAAAACCTAGCTTCTACCCTAATAGTCGTGGGAGGTTTAAATTTGAAATGTTCATTGAGAGGTGGTGAGTAAGGTCTTTTACTGTGTAAGAAAACAACGAAGGAGGCCTCTCTGATCAGCTGGAAGAGCCCTAGGACTAACTTCTTCCCTAATAGTCCTAGAAGGTTGAAATTTGAAATGTAACCTCAATGGGAGGTGGCAAATAATAAAAACAAGAATTTTTTTATGAGAATGCAGCAACGCGCGTTGGGCCAGCTAGTTCTCTATATAAATAAATTAATTAATTCAAGACATCACAAAGCTACCTAGTGAATACGATAAGCAGAATGGATTACGTTTTGACATCAGGTATTAAAAAATTATCTTTGGCATAATAAGGTAGTCGGTAGGCCAAATATACAAGATATATGTAAATATTAATATATAATCACTTCAGTCATAATCGAATTAAATGCATCACAAAGCTACCTAGTGAATGTAGGTTAGGTTATGTCTTCAATATAACTACATATTGCAATTCCATATTATAATATAATGGCCGATCCAGCAGACAAAGAGATTGCAAAGAGAAGCTGCCTTCCAAAGATGTTGCGCATTAATATAATGTTCCATAGCCATATGCTTGAATATTACATTTACTTATTGATATCTCCTTCATTTATTGAATTTGACTTTATATGTTGTGTTTCAAAGTCTCTGACTTTGGTAAGAATTCAATCATTCTAACCTATCTGTTGTATAATTGTACCACATTCTCGCATGTAAATGTGTGACTGTTTAATTTGAAAGTGATAAAGGTAGTTTTTAGCTTCTTCATCATCATCCATTCTTGTTTTTATTCTTCTTCATCTTCTTCTCCTCCTCATTATAGTTTTCTTCCCCTCCATCATCTTCTTTTTCATCATTATTATCATCATCATCATCATCATATTCCTTTTCTTGTTCTTCTCCATCAACTTCTTTTCTCTTCTTTCGTCTTCTCCTTGTCCTCAGTCTTTTTCATGTTCTTCTATAGTGTGTTTAATTTTTATTTTATTACTATTTTTTTTTTTGATTGTGGCTTGATAAGTAGGAAGTTTATTGGTGCTGAGTAAGATAGGTGTGAGTACTGGTTTGTTTATTTGTATTGTGATTGAATAATTGGAGAGATGATATTTTAGTCATCATATTCATTTTCATTCCTTATCTTTATCATCATCCATGACCATTCAACGTTCTTAATCACCATTCATCATTCTTCATCAACATCATTCATCATTCGTTATCACCATTCATCATTCTTCATCACCATTCATCATTCATTATCATTCACCATTCCTCATTCTTGTTTTCTCTTCTTGTTCATAACTACTTACTTCTCTTCTTTTTTTTAATTTTTTGTTATTACCTTTATCTAGTTAGAGCTTATTTAGTTAGCTTAGTTTTAGTTAGTTTAGTCAATTTGCTTTCTTAATATCTTCTGCTATTGTTTATTGAACTGTATATTTTGTTAATGATATGCAATAGGTCTCTCAAGACCTTGCATCAAAATAAATCAATCAATCAATCTCCTCTACCTCCTACGAAGATGAAGAAATCTTTTTCTCACTTGTCTTCTTAATCAAGGTTAAGTTTGAATGGACAAATTTTTGTCCAGACTTCGCCCTTATTACGTAAATGCTTCACATAAAATATCATTGTTAATATTCAAACTTTTTCCCCATATACAATCTATTGTGTTGTTAATAATATGCTTTTTAATCAGTCACAATGGAATTTTGTAAATTTACGTAATTTTATCTTATCTTCTTCGCTTCCCACTTCTTCATCACCTTCTTCTTTTTCCTCTTTTAACCGCCTTCTTGTATTACTTGTTCTTCTCCTGTCTTCTTCTTCTTCCTTTGCCCACCAAACAAGAGACAATCAATTTGTATGTCAGAGAATTGACTGCCAGATTCCTTTCTATGGACGGAATGTAATATTATTTACATGAAGATAGTAAAGAAACTTATGCGCGGTTTTTCAGTAAATCATTCAGTAGCTATTGGTCCAATAGCGGTCCTTAGGCTTGTTTCACACATATCCGGCAGTCAAGTAACCGGTTTCGTTTACCCGGCATAGCGGCCCTTAGGCTTGTTTCACACATATCCGGCAGTCAAGTAACCGGCATATTTTACCCGGCACAATTACATTGTATAAAATGATTTAAAAAATCAGGTGTGTGTGAAGCGCTTCATAAGATACAATGTGCCTTCAGCCGGGTGAATAGCACCAGTTTCGCGACTGCCGGGTATGAGTGAAACAAGCCATAGTCCTGCTATTGAATGATTGATTTACTGAACGTCTCAGAAACCGGGTATTATTGGAATAGTCCATTCCTTAATTGAGCCGTGAAATTTATATCGAGAATCACACACGCAGAATGAGTACAATCTGAACAAGACCTATAGGCCTATAATGAAAAAGATTAATTAATTGAACATATGTCAACTACTCATTACACATATTTATTTCCTAAAAGTGTAACAGATATTGATATTACTGTTGTGAGATGTTGTTACCTTATCATACAGTTTGTTTAGTCCTCTTTAGAGCGGCCTTGTTGAAGTTGCAAATTGATCCAAGAAGAGCAGATCTCTTGTCATCAACACCATTGACACCAATTGAAGCAAGAGTTGCGGAATTCGCAGCCGGTGCGGGCATAGGAGGTGGAGGAGGTGGTGGTGGTGGGGGAGCACCTATAAAAAATAAACAAACTAAACTTTAGACACATTTTTATTACCTAGTAGTAGTGCAAACGCCCAAGGGTGTTTGCACAGAGGAATATACTCAATGTACTCAATGATAGTCACCATCGCAAAATTGAACAAAATCATCAGACCTAGACCACCATTAAATTTGTGTAGTCTATTTCATGTCTGTTTTCCACAAAAGGTCACACACCTCCAAGGCTGCGTTTCTATTTTCCAGACAGGTCATTGCTCAAATCAGATCTGATTTCACATGTCTGATGAATGAATTTATAGAACAATATTAATTAAGTTTGTATAATTATCATTTACTTAGTGATCACTTGTTTATTATACTGAATTGAAATATTAGAAATGATTTGTTTCTCTCAAATAAATATGTTATTCTTACAAATGATAACTTAAATCATATGATGGCTAACCAGATGGATAAGATGGCTATCTTTAAATTTCATCCCAATTGCATATGATGGAGCCTTAAAAATCATGTTCCCTAAGAAGGTTTCCAGTACCTTTCTTTTTTTCCTTTCAAATATACTTGTGTAAGCAAATTTCGAAAATCCTTGCACATACGTCGCTGGGAATTCTTCAAAAGAAAATCCTTGCAAAAATTTAATAGAATTTGGTCCACGTGTTTAGCTGTAAATGCGTTACTAACAGACAAATGCAAAACGGTCGTCTTGAAACAGAGACCTCTCTTCGTTCGGTCAATAAACAAACCATTCTAGGGTTTTTTGTGTAAAGCCTGTTGCCTTGCATGCAGTAGGGGTGGATGGAAGGAGTTGAAAGATGGACTCTTTCCTCCGGGTTTTCTCCCATCGCGGTTATACACCATTCTAGAGACAGTCGTAATTCTTGATCCGCAATATTAACAAGAACAGTTAATAATGTAATTGCATAACACAGTACAATAGGTTGCTGATTGGCAGTGGATATCGTGCATTACATGCATAACAATAATGGTGAATTTATTTTCACCATATTATTAGTAGATTATGATCATTAATCCACATTCAGAAAGAACACACAAGAACCCAACTTATTAGAAGATATCAATCTCTTCTTTTTACATTAGGTGTAGATCCACATGAATCTAAGGCGATTCCTCCATGTACAAAGTGACTACACTCATATGATAGTTCATTAAAATAAATTATGTGTATCATTTTTTCACAATCAAGTTAATTTGACAATTTGTTCATGTTATGAACATTCATACATTTCAGCGTAATACATTGGTATTATAACATTCATTAAAATATTAACTTAGGCTCAATGAATTGAGAATTTCAAAACATACTGAGGAAAAATGAAAAAAAAATGTAAGTTATACTACATTTTACGAACGAGTAAGTTATAAATTGAAATTATTAGTTATAAATTCCTTTTTTATACTGTTCTAAATAATGGTCAAGAATGAAATCCCATTGAGATCCGACAACTAAAAGATTCTATCTGACAGACTGGTTTCTACTTTCTTTTTAAAATTTTTCTAAATTCTTATTGAAATCAAGATAGACAATATTGAACAGTCAAGAGATAAAAAACTTTTCTTATCACAATGAAAACTCTGTATTAAGGTAGTTGATTTACCTGCTGGAGGTGTGAGAGTACCAACCGACGTAGCGGTGCTTATACTGTTGGGACTGTCGGACCTTTCTGGTGAGATTCCGTTTCCCATATTAGTTACACTTGATTTGCGACTGATGCTACTATTTTCATGTCCGTGACCATTCACTATTTTACCATTCTTCTTCTGGAAATAATAACAAAAATTAACAACACGTTTATGTGTTCTCCATATAGTGGATCAAACGGCGAGGTGGAACCTCCCACCAAGGGTAAGGGTCTTCCCACCAATAAAAGCCATACACTTATTATTATTATGTGGATAAGCAGTTATGTCATTACTGTTACCAATAGACTCTTTTTTGTCGTTTGAAGAAATTCCTGACGAATGAAAGCTCATTCGGATCCGACAATTCAATATTTATATGAATGTAGTTCCACATTTCCCCAAAGATCAGCTAAAGATGTCAGTGGGGTTTTATGTATTAATTTATTACTAGCTTTCAACACAGAGGATATATTTTTGCTCCATATCCTATATAATAAATAGCTACTAGCTGTTTTTTGTCGACTAAACTCTAACGAATAAAATAAGAGATTGAAGGAGGAGAGGAAGATGGGAGAAAAGAAGATGTAGAAAAAAGAGCAAAAAAGAAAAGGAGAAATGATCATGAAAAAATTGAAATAGGCTATGTTACATGATATTGCAACATGAACTATGCATTTCAAGGGAAGTTGTATACAGTAATCACTAGCCTTGTCTTACATCCACTGTTGGGACTGGTAGAATTTCTAATCCGACATGTTACTGATAAATAATATAATTCATAATTATGAAATGTTTCATAATTTTTTCAATTACATGATTTGATCGACTTCATTTCGTAGTTGCACAATATTTATTTTCCTCTTTTTGAAGCAAAAATAGTTAATTACATCCAAATGAACGAAACTATATGGGAAAGTCAATCATTCATTTGAGTGAGAGAAATAAGAAATTTCAATAAAACTATGGCTTTCGAAAATGACAAGTGGATGCAATTATAAAATTACAACACAATCCTTAGTTTTTCTTTTTCAATTCCCCCCCCCCCTCACTAATAGGACATTGTCAATGTGCCTTCTCTAAAACGTCATTAAATTGGAACCTGAAAATTAAAGTAGGTGAAAAATATACGCATATAATAATCAAATGATTGAAATAGATTGAAAGCGCAATAGGTTTTTGTTTTGACAGATTGGTTTCTACTTTCTTGCAGATTTGACGCCTAGTGGGACCGGACTCCCCTGCACAACAGTACAGTATATTGAGAAAACTTTACTTACATTTATGTTTTTATTTCGTTTTTTATCGTTCCTCTGATTTTCTTCAGCACTCAGCACTTCTTGCATTTTGACCATTCTTTTGTGGTGTCGAATCTGGAAGGACAAAAAATTTGCATGTCATTAGAAAATTTGAATTACTTGGCAAAAATTAAAAATCTCTCACTTGTATTGCTGTTCTCACAGTAGCTAATAAATTGGATGAATTATAAATATAAGACTGAATTATATAAGATTAGAATAAAATGCTTATTCTAGAATTTACAAAC
Source organism: Conomelus anceps (assembly GCA_948455865.1). Lineage (NCBI taxonomy): Eukaryota > Metazoa > Arthropoda > Insecta > Hemiptera > Delphacidae > Conomelus > Conomelus anceps. The sequence continues at coordinate 126,910,533 of OX418216.1, forward strand.
ACGGAAGTGAAATGTATGAGCTGTTTTCTATTTTTATATTATATTTCTATTTTTTTGGAGTGATGTTTTTTAGTGAATATAAATTTTTAGAGTAAATCAACTATCAACTTCAATGTTTTGGATAATTTAGCAACGTCAAAGAAGAGAGCAGTTTTGGACTTAGTCTGTTGCGTCTTCACTTTATTGTTATTCCGCCTATAAATAAATAGACCTCTTATCTTGATAGGAATGTTCAATTTGAAGTTCCTTTTTACAGCTTCCATTATTTATTCTCAAGCAGGGAACATTTCAATTAGCTATTATAATGATATAATTAAAAAAGGGATTGTTCAACTTGAAACAAAAAACCTGGTTTTATTAAATAATGATAACTTACGTTGGAATGAACGATTTGGTGTAAGGTATAGTTCGCGCATTACTTTCAAATGGTTAAAATATTGAAGTTAATATGAAATAATAAATTGCATGACAAACACATTAATATATTTAATATAACTAACCTTCTTTTGTTCTTCCTCCAAATGGATAGCAGACTTTTCGCAAGAGTTTTTCAAAGCCTCTTTGACAGTAGTTGAGAGCTTCAGAGAACACCGAAACTGAGGTGAGGCAACTTGTGACGAGGGGAATATAGGCAGCTTCAACAGCGACTCCAATGAGGGTAAGCCAGACTTACAAGCAGCAGATGAAAGAATTGACTCGAATATTGGCCCTGAAAATTTCAAACAAACGTTCAAATTTAACCCTGAGATGACCATTTTTAACGTAGATTAACCGTGTTTTGATAAGCATGTAATTTTTGTAATGTTTGATCTGCAAATACATGTAAAAGATTTATTTTTCTCCAGAGAGTTATTAAAATGTTGCAATGTATAGATTTTCTGAACATAATTTTTCTTGGCGTGTTTATTATTATTATTAATCGTTTGGCTACAACGTCAGGTCAGGAGAGCCATTGGCTTGTCTGACCGCCGTATTTGCCAGCTCATTTAGCATCAAGTTACAGAGTGCACCTAGGAAACGAACTTGCTTTACACCTTATATTTTTGGTTATTTCCAGGTGTGTTAATCTACAGAATACATTTTAAAACTTTGGTTCACGGGTAGAACTGGGTCTTGGGTTTCACAATGCTCTGTCCTTCACTGTGAAGTCAAAGGCATTTTTGGTAAAAAAAAGTCTCAAGGATGAAAAAACCAAATAATAATTGTCCTCTTTTCTGGAAGATGCCTTTACTTTTATGATTTCTAAAGTAAAAAAAACTTGAAATACTCACTAAATGCAGTTACTACATGTACGTAAGATTTACGTGTGAAGAATAAAAAACGTTAAAAATCCAATACAAAACGCATTATGGATGGTAGGTGTAGTAGTAGTGATGGAAAATATGGCGATACATTTAAGATCCATGTGTAGGTAGAAATCTAGGGTTATTAAGACAACCTGAGGGGCCATTACTATATTACAAAGAACATAATTATGTAAGTTGAATACTTGAAAATCTGATGCTCATCAATTTCATTACACTCGATCAGAATTTCCAAATTGTAATAAAAATTCGACTGGGTAATGATCATACAGAGTAATACAGTATTGATCAATTGAATTTTCAAGCATCACTTAAAGACTTTGCTCCGTTTATTATTTTATTCAGTAAGAAAAAAGAACAATAGGAATCCATTTCTAATCTATCCTATATGAATTAATATTTTCTAATTCAAATTCTTTATTAGTATAACATTATTTAGTGTAAATATAGAAAACGTAACAAATATTTTGCACTATGGTGTACGGTGTAATCGATGTTAAATTTCAATAGTCAAGTCAATACTCCATGCCAAGAAATTAGGCGGTTCAAAAAATTTGCGGTGTAGCCAAAAAGCAACTAACTGCGGTGACAATCCATATGACTGCTAGTGTCAGACTTGTAAACTAGGCAACACGGTAGGATTTCGTGCATTGAGCTTGGTGATTCTACTACTATCAACTGCTGGCATAGTTCCATATCTGGCAACACCGCAATTTTTCAGAGCAGCCTAATTTGGTGGTGTGAACAATACAGACCATTATCAGTTTATATATTGACAATAGAATACTCTGAGTGATTTTCTACATTTACAGAATGTACTTTGGTAAAAAAATCAAGGAGAGGAAATATAAATGGTTTATATTCTTGGCAATTGGAGGCCGTTGTTCGATTCCCGGCATTGACTGAATAATTTTGTGTTGTGGCATTCATAAATTTCTATTAATGCAACTGGCAATGTCTGCAGTACCGGAATTCTTCGTCATAATTTATAGCATTGAAAGGAATTTCGAAATTAATTATCTTGTTAACTAAATTATAAAATTAAGAATTACTATTACTTGTATTGAAAGTTATGTTCTAATGGGAATAGATGGCTCATTTATGTTGATTATATCATCTACGCACAATACTATTTCCAAACTAATTTTACTTGAAAAAATATCCACAAATTAGTATCCCTAGGACTTTAGTGGCTTATCAAATTGTCTATGATCAGTGGCCTGCATAAACGCTTTAATATAGTTAATAATACTACAAGCTCTGTGCCATGGAGCATCTACGCACAATACTATTTCCAAACTAATTTTACTTGAAAAAATATCCACAAATTAGTATCCCTAGGACTTTAGTGGCTTATCAAATTGTCTATGATCAGTGGCCTGCATAAACGCTTTAATATAGTTAATAATACTACAAGCTCTGTGCCATGGAGAATCAAAGTACAATCTTTTCCATATTAAATTTGTTAATAGTGATTTGAGATTTTAGAAATTTTCAATAAATGCATTTTATCTTAAACATTTTCAATGAATACATTTATTCATCTTTTTTTTTAGAAGGCGTTAACAATGGACTAAAAGGTACTATCATTATAGCAATGCCACCCATTCAGAGCAGCTAATCAAGTGAGTTGAGATGTAACCCACTATAACCAAATTACCCACTCTATTCTATCTCTAGTGATAGCCCAACAACTCACACTTTTTTGGTTACTTAAGGGGTAACGTAGTCTCAGGTAATAGAAAAGATTAAAATGTGTAAATTTTCTATGATTTATCAACAATCATTAACTCTTTCTTTCAGACAATTCAATTTAAGCTTGTTGTATCACCTTTGAGAGAGATGAATAACATTGTTTGTTTGTTGTTTGTTTGTTTGTTTGTTCTATCTTCCTGGAAACTCTGTACAGAGTATAGGAATTGTCAAAAATATAAAAATCACAATTAGCATAAAACTTACATTAAAACACTTAAGTAAAACCCACTCTCAACTCGACCCTTCCTCGTTCAAATACTCTTGAGTGGTGTAATCAACTCTATTTATTAGAAAAGTTTTCAATTCCTTCTTGAAAATCACTAAATTGTCACATTTTTTTAAATGTGATGGCAGCCTACTGCTGAATTTAAGTCCCATGTACGTTGGTTTCCTCTCAAATAGAGCCGTCCTATGGTATAAAGAAGTATAATTTTTTCTATTTCTAGTATTGTAATTATGGGTATCACAGTTTCTTGTCAAGACTTTATTTTTAGAAAACATTATCACCTCAAAAATGTACAGAGAGGGAACAGTGAGAATGCCCATGTCTTTAAAATAGCTTCTGCAAGATTCTAGTGGCTTAATACCTTGTATTGCCCTCACGGCTTTTTTTTGCAACTTGAAAACTCTTTCTAGATTCTGACAGGAACTACCCCACACCAAAATAGCATAACGAACATGATACATTATAAGTGAATGATAGACTGCCATTGTCAGTTTAATATCATTCAATCTAACAATCTGCCTGAGCGCAAAAACCCCCGAGGAAATTCTATTACACAACTGATCATTAATGTGCCCTTATCTAATTAAATGGTTGCTTTTTTTTAAATTTTAAACAAATCATCATTAATTTTATCATTGGTAAACCTTATTCAAATGAGATAATAAGCAGATATGCATAACACCATCCTTGAATCCTTTTTATTGATAATTGAATTAAACAAAGGAAGGTAGGCGAGTAATAAATAACATGTATGTAACCTTATCCAATGTACAAAAGTGTTAGCCGTGAGCCGTAGCAGGTGTCTGTTCAGTCAGATCTAGCTACGAACTCCTAGGCTCTCTTTGTAAGGGTGACCGATGGGATTGGCTGGCAAAAAGACTGTTCTCTGCTGTAAAATAACTTCCCGGTGGTTCGAAACCCACTTAAAACTGTAGGCCCGGCTCATCAATGACCATCATTCTACTCATTACCCACGTACAGGTTTCAGACCTATGTGGGCTTCATTCTCCGAAAAAAGATGCAATCAATGAATCTGATCTTGATTAGGGCAGTGAATTAACCCAACAAAACAGACATTTTATACATTATAGACAAGTAAATACAGCCGTCTACACTCTAGATGTAAGATAGTCAGAAAGTACCGACTAAAATAGAACATTTCATAGTAGGTTTACTTACTCAACTCGGTGGGACAATTTGAAGGAATATTATCACAGATTGGTTCATGAAGAGGTCTTCCAAAAGTGATTTCGTACATCACATGGCCGAAACAGTAGACGTCAATGGCTTCTAACGACGATATCTTACGATGCTGGATGAAGTAAGGACGGTAATAAGACGGTAGTCCCAAAACACCATTTTCTATGTCAAGAAGTTGGACTGTCTCCTTGTTCACAAATGAAATATTGCCTAGATGCAGGTGACCTGTAATCAATTATCAAATAGAAATAAATTTTTAATGATGTTGAAGATCCATCTTGTTTCCACTAATATGTATTATAAACTTAAAAAACACTTTTAAATGGAAATTGACTCACGTTATGGCGTGACGGCCGTTTCGCTCCGTTGTCTAGAGCATCATCAGACGACCCACAGTACACTGATTCAAGGCATGAGTTTGAGGGTTATGTATGTTGGAATGGAATCCCCCCACCCCTTCACCATTCCAACATACATAACCCTCAAACTCATGCCTTGAATCAGTGTACTGTGGGTCGTCTGATGATACTCTAGACAACGGAGCGAAACGGCCGTCACGCCATAACGTGAGTCAATTTCCATTTAAAAGTGTTTTTTAAGTTTATAATAAATTTTTGTAAACAAATCTTGAAATCAACGTTGCATTAGCAATAGATTATTGTATTAATCTTACTAAAGACTTATTGTTAAACATTTATAATAAAGGATTTGATTAATATGCTTACAACATTGAGTCAAGTTACACGATTATACAAATTATAATGGATATTTTTATATAACATATTATCTTTGTATTAGTAGTAGATTATTGTACAAATGTTAGACATCCTTATAGAGACTTATTGTTACACAATTATAATAATGGATGTGATCAATGTGTTTATGACATCGAGTAAAATGTATAATGTAACATATTAAATATTGAATTTTAATGAATAAGACTCGATGTTGTCACACATTTACCATGAAGGATGTAGATATTGAATCTTATTCATTATAATCTTGTGATAAATGGAATTTATAGATTGTAGTGATACATGCATTACCCTTTAGAATAAACAGCTACTTGCTGTTATCTGTCGACAAAACTCTAACGTTAGAGAATACGGGATTGAAGGAGGTGAGGAAGAAGAATGAAGAAGAAAAAGAGGAGGAGTGGAAGGAGGAGGAGAGGAAGAAGATCGAAAAGAAAATGAAGAGGAGAGGGAGGAAAGGAAGAAGCACGAAGAGAAAGATGAAGAGGAGGAGGAAAATAAGAAAGAGGAGAGGAGGAGGAGGAAAGGAGTAGGAGGAGGAGGAAAATAAGGAAGAGGAGAGGAGCAGTAGAAGGAGAAGAAGAAAACAAAGGGAGGAAGAGGAAGAGAAGAAAAAAGAAAAATAATTGGGATAAGAAAAAAGAGACTATTAATCTAAATTTGTAGATAGGTTATAACACATTCCAGAAATCCAGATTCAATTGAAACCTGCTAGTTATTGATAATCATTTTTAAGCACTAGGATAACGAATCAGAGATTTATGGAAATCTACATAAAAACAATGTTAAGTAGTCAGAATAGATGATGGTAAAATTGAATTTGATATTCATAAAATAGTTTCTATGCAGATAATAATTAAATTAAAACTACCCACGCATGTTTATTTTTCTATTAATTATTAAGGTTGGTGATTATTGACCTGTTTTATGTCTACATTTTTGACTAACCTTCATGGAAATTAGTTTTTTTTGGGACCAAATTTCACTTCATTCAAACATTTCTTGTAAGTTAGATGATCAACTAAAGACGCATATTTGCTCATGTTTTTTTATTTTGCTCAATATTCAATTCGGGTAACCTTGTAAGGATGGGAATCAGTTTTCACGTCTTGTGCTCCTAACTAGACTTTTTTTCATTAAAAAACAACTCACTCTTAGATCAACAGATAGCATTCCTTTGTCGGCCATCTCCGATCTTGGAACGAATGTTTAAGAGAAGGAATCAATAATTTACAACTAATTAAAATATTAAAAGTAAAATAAATGTGGCATAACTTCGCGCGCCACCTAGTTCACTGAATAAATTTTGACACGGTATTTAAAATTAATGAAAGGCGGTGTTCACACCTATACGATACGACAGATGATGCGATGTGGCGATACAATACAAATCCGACAACGCATTGCTTACTACAAGCATTTCTTGCCTGAGATATGAAAAACTAGCGCGACCTCAGTGCAACACTGATTATTATCACTAGTTGCGTCGCAGAGGCAACACAACATGTCGATCGCACCCGGAGAAATTGGCGCAATACAGTCAATTGTAAATGATTTTATGGATGAAGTGTGTGTTTTGTGAGGTTATGCTTCACACGTTGTATACACTGTGATCATGTCGGCTCAGCAGGAGGACTTTCTAATGCAATTTTGTTTGATAAATTGGATGTAAATGATCCATGTTTATGGAATTACACTTTAAAAGATTACAGTGGAACCTCTTTTAACCGTCACCTTCGGGACCGGGGCCCTGACGGATAACTGAACAGCCGGATAATAGAAATGCCGTAACGCGATCATTAAATTTGAAATGGTTTAGGAAAGTTGCGAAAATAAAATGGATGATTCAATTTATATTTACATAATTGTCATCAGAAATATGCTACAGAGTAAAGTAGCCTAATGTTGTACAATATCAAACTAATTATCAAAGTCATAATTAAAAAACCATTGCGTTATAAATGGATGCAAGAAATAACCTACAGAATACACAAAACACAGCAAATTTTAAACATAGGAGCCACACATGGTGGAACGATACATGGGTGTGCTCATGCGGAGAACGAAAACTGGCTACGTTAGCGCATGACGTCACTCAGGATGCACCGCGCGCCAGTCACAACACCCCAGTATGGAGAAATGTCTATTAAACTGATTTTATTTATAACTGATGTTTATTAAACTGATTGATATTTACGAAATCGATAAATGTAATAATTATTGTATGAATTAAGGCGAAATTTCCTGCATATGGTATACAAAAATTCAGTAATTGCTACTGGTTTCAACCCGTCAATGGGTAATAATAATGACAATGGGGTTATCATCAGGCATTATTATTATTATTATTATCATAACTATTATTATTATCATTATAAGCTTATAAGTCTATTATATTAATTTTATTATTCGTCTATTATTATTATTATATGTATTATTATTATGATTATTAAATTTAGTCTATTATATTATTATTATTTACTTATTAGTCTATTATCATCATCATAATTATTATTATTATTATTAGTATTATTATCATTATTCTTATTATTATTAATAATATTATTTATATTTGTCTATTATATTATTATAATTGTATTTTTATTAGTCTATTAATATCATTATTATTATTATTATTATTATTATTATTAGCTTATACGTCTATTATATTATTTTTATTATTCGTCTATTATTATTATTTTGATTATTAAAATTAGTTTATTATATTATTATTTCTAGCTTATCAGTCTATTATCATCATCATCATCATCATCATCATAATTATCATTATTATTATTATTATAATTATTCTTATTATTATTATCAATAATATTATTAGTGTATTATTATTTGTCTATTATATTATTATAATTGTATTTTTATTAGTCTATTATTATTATTAGCCAGTTAAATAATTTATTATTTTTTGACTTAAGACTTGAAAATTCGCGCACAGATTTTGCAATTGAGATGAGTTGATACTTTAATTGCAAATGTTGACAGTAAATTGGAAATTGTAGTTCATGTAATTATTGTATTGTCTGCTTTTAAAAGCCACGAGTGAGATCTAAGTTGGGACACGAGCAAAGCGAGTCATTCGTTTACTCAGACTCATTTCATGGAATGATAGAGCTGTTAGTTTTTAAAATTCCTAAATTAGTTTAAGTTGAAACATCCCATCATATCACGGTGAATGAGGATACGAATCCGAGCGTCTGGCGATTTGCTTCCAGACTGACGTCACTGCCTGGAAAGTGGCCCCGCCCCCATGCGTACGAGCACACCCATGTATCATTCCACCATGGGAACCACAGTCAAAACACAATAAACGGGCACCTTCTTATTGCAAATTTGTCTAAGAAGGCTTTATATCAGAGACACTACTATCACTAAGCACCAAAACTTTACAATCTATTTCCAAGGAACATATAAATTAGGAAATTTAAGGATACCATACAAGAAATTCAAAATCGAAGTACATCACTTGATAATAAACACAGGAAGACAAACCATAGAAACCATACTTTCAAACAATATGTGAGCTCACTAACCTAATATTAAAACAACGAATCCTGAAAATATTAAATTGCAAACCTACTCTAGAACATGGCATGCCACAGTAGAGTAGGTTAATTTCCACGCAAAAATGATTATAAAAATGTGCACATTTCAGGTACAATAATAACATAATATATAACTCAGGAGCATATAAAATAAATATAATATCTCACCGTACGGAACTCCTTTACTCTTCAAATAGAGCAGAGCATGAAGTATCTGAAAGGCGGATGATATGATGAGCGGAACAGGCAAGGCACTACACTGTTTTGGACTGGCATACTTCTTCAAAAATGGTAACCTGGGTTTACAATGGCAGACCACATCTCTCAAACTGCCCTCAGGCTGTAACTTTCTTATAGCGAAGCCACCACTCTCGGAAGCATTCGCTGCTTCTACCGGCGCTATATTTGGATGCTGAAAATTGTAAAAGAAAAACAAAATGTTAGCTTGACTGAAGCAATACAATGATACAGTTGGCGCACCGCGAAAATGGCATCGGCTGACAAGTAGTGTGAAGGAGGAGGACACCAGTGCGCATGCGTATGGTTATGAATTTATGGTATGGCCTACTGTAGATGCGGTGAAGTCGAAATTGAACAGTAGTAGGTTGGCAGCACCGTTTGTTTCTCCCTTCCCAAGTAAGCGCTCACCTATAATAGTAACCCTACAATATAGACGTTGGTGTAGCTGAAAAGACAAGACTCGAATTTCATTTTTTGTATAACTTAAATGTTTTTTTTTGCACTAACCACATCAACTGAAAAAGTGGTATTTCTTTTCCAGGCGTTAGGTTCATCTAATGTAATGATTGTTTGACAAGAGAAATAAATTTATTACTTAATCAATAATAATATTATTGTTTTTTATCGATTAATTCATAATAAGCGATCATTTTTGAGTAGTTAGCGTGGATTATTAGTATTATGCCTGGCATTCTTGTGTAATTACTTGACATCTTAGCCTACAAACAACCCAGAAACCCAGATAACCTAGTAAAAAAATCATACATAAAATTACTAAGAACTTGAATTAATTAAAGTAATTTCTTTCCTTTCTTTTGGAACAACAACAATAATAATAATAATAATAATAATAATAATTTCTCTGGTTGTGAGCACAGCAATACCAGAGGAGTTTATTCACAATAAAAAAATTAATATTGTAGAAAATACTGTATGTATAAAGTCTTATATTTAATGTAAAGTATTGCAATGCTGAATTTTGTGGCTACCACTATATAAATATGTGTCGGGATGCCACTATTTCGTCTATTTCTTTATAAAGGTATTAGAACATGCGGAAAATTATTACGTTAGTTTTACAAAATTACATGTTGCTAACTGAATATTAAATTGAGAAGAAACGTTCGAAAAGAAGTAACATTCATTAATTTACAAGAATACTGATTATATAACAATAATAATATTTTTAGACTACATGCTACTAGATGAATATATATGTTTTTAGTAATTTAGATAAATTAGTCGAGATTATTCAGACTTTTTTGTAGGTTACAGAAAAACAGTTCATGACATTAATTGTTCGCTGTGATTAATTCCATTATCCAACAACCAGATTTTTGTTTTCCTTTTAAACGTATTAACTGGAATTATTTATTTAATGTCTATTGGCAGTTTATTGAAAATTCTTGGTTTTAAATATGTGATTGATCTCTGAGCAAATGATGTTGTCATCCTAGGAATTGAAAAGTCTATGTTTCTTCTCTATGTACCATGTGAGTGGTCCAAGTTGGCGAAGAATTGTGGGTTTTTCTTGATGATTGGTAATTGTATCATGTCAGCGTAACTGATAGGTCTGTCCTTATTTTTAATTTCCTGAACCGACTTGTTTATGTTTATAACCGACTCTTGAATTTTTGGGTTTCCTAGGGAATCACTTATTTATCACTGCTCTCGTTTCTACTCTTCCGATTGCCAATGCTAATTTTTGTACTAATTCTAAAACGTTATGCTCGGCTCTTGAGACTTTATTTGTTTTTAAATTCCGTTGTTGCACACTTTTTAATTTTTTTATTTTTTCAGAATTCTTTAAATTTTGAAGAAACACTCTTCATATCCAAAAAGTCTCTAGTGAATTCTTTACTTATTATTTGCTCTATATTTTCCATTTTACCTGCTGATTTGGATGCGGCTTTTTCTTCTACCTTGTGTCCTTGACGTCCTGGAAGGCTGGCTCTCTTCTTCTTCTTCCTCCTCAAATTCCGGTCCATCAGGTGGCTTGGTTGGTGATCTCATATATCCGACGACAAAGACGTATAGATGTACAGCTGTATGGTTATGTTCCAGTGACCCACTTTTGATAATTGTTTGATTGTTATTGAAAACTAACACTACGGTGACGAAACTACTAAGATGTTTACTCTACGAGCGCTGCTATAAGACTGAAAAATAATTACCTTGATTGCAGTGAGAACTTTAAAAACAGCTTGCATCTCCTTATCTTCAATGTATTTATCGGGTCCATATTCTGTCCACGATAATACAAAATCTTCCTTGGGACTACTGCGCTTTTTCACTTGAAAATAATGCTTACGGATTCTCCATCCCATGTCAGGTATCGGTTTCAAAACTTCATACTCAATATCACCACGCAACGCCATTGACACATGTTGCAAAGCTATTTCTGAAACATAAATTATAATAAAAAGAGAGAGTTGGAGTGTGTTTGTTTTTTGTCTTAAGACATTCAAGAGACCAGCAACGATTTGGAACAATAAATTTTCATCTGAACTCGATTCAATGCACCTCGAAGCCCGATTTTTGATTTTCCTTTCAGACTTTTCAAAATTAATGTTCAAATTTCACTCAACTATTACAGTTGCAAAATGTGTTTAGATGCAGGAAGCTCATAGAACAGCTGATAACATAATACGTCTCTATGCGCCTATGATGTGCCTATATGTCTTGAGCCAAAGCAGCTCTGTATCAATATTACAGCTGCTAATTACCCAGCGTCATGCGAGATTATTGTGTGCACTGAACTTTTCCTGTAATACATTATTCTAAAGAACTAAACACAAAACTATGCAGGTGGGTAGAGCTGAAAAGTTGCTAAAAGGTAGTTTACTTATAAAACTAAAAATTCACATAATCAGTACAAAAAAAATGTGTTTTTTTTGCGAACTTCTCTTTTCAAACAGATGAACTGTATGGTGTAAACACTGTATGGTATTTCACTCACCCTTCCCAATTTCTTAAATTTGTGACCACTACATACACGCTATCTACCAGAAAAGAAAAACTCCAAACTGGATTCCCGGGAAAGACCGGGTAAATGCTAGTAAGTTGTAAATAAAAGCTAATACATTAATCAACAACTATAAAATTAAATTAAAAGTGAGTTCTACGCCTCATATTTCATATTGTGTCTTTAAATCTTCATAAAAAGACCCTGTTCTGAGAGCTGTAAAATCACTTCTCTGTGGTTCGGAACCCATTTATAACTGTAGGTCTATCTCATCAATTACCATCATCCAACTTAAACAACATTAGATGCAGGAATTTCCTAATCTGAATATATTCAAGAAACTCAAAACAAAATAATCCAATACAACCATATTAGAGATTACTGATACTAAACAATACATAAATATGGAGATAGAATCAACAATGCTTCTATCAATTAAATGAATTTTTTAATAATATTATATAGATAAATTTGAAGAATTAGTTGGAATCTTAGGCCTACCTTGAAACGGAACGGTGTAGTTTTCTGGATCCAGAAATCTCCTTACTGGTAGTGAAGATGCAAGAATGGGATTCATTAGTATCAGATTTAAATATTTCTGAAAAACAAAACAAGAAAAATCTATCAAGCTTTCCTATTGGTCTTATAATTTATTACATCATACGCAGTTGAGTTCGCCTCAACTTTGGCCATAGTGACTAAAAAACATAATATAAAGTGCTAAAATACAATAAAATAAAATAATTGTCAATTTAAACTTCAGGAGGAACAAATTACAAAGATACAAAATACAACTTGAGGAGTTTCAAATCCATAATAATACTACGTTCAGTTAAATTGTTGCCATCTCAATTGTTATAACAACTAGCAAGTTGCCCGATTCAATTGAATCTGGATTTCTAGAATGTGTAATAGCCTATCTAAAAATTCAATAGCCTATTTTTGTATTCAATTCCACCTTTTTTCTCCCTCTCCTCCTCCTTCACTCCCTTAATCTCCAGCGTTAGAGTTTCATAGACAGATAACGGTAAGCAGCTGTTTATTATATAGGATTATTGTACGCTCTTAATCACGCTTAAAATGATCAGAATTTATTGTGCTTAATGGTATGCCACAAAACATAAATATTGCCAAAAATGAAAGGGAAGGAAAGAAGAAAATAGAACAAGTTTCAGGTATTTTTTAATTTAATTTTGACAATATATTTTTAACAAGTTTTAGTATTTATTTGTAGAATTTTGGTTGATGTTGTGGAACTCCATAATAAAAGAATAAAACCCTGTTAAATGTTTTAAGTTTTAGAATTTTGTGTTTGTGATAGCTTAAATTCAGTATGGTTCATATATAGATAATTCGATTAATGGATATTAAAAACACAACTTTGCTCATAGAAGATTTCAAGTGATATCCTTGTATTACACATAAAAAATGTACACAACTTTATTTATCAAGATGCTACTTCCTGGTAAACTTCTGAATGCTTTACTGCTTAATTATAGAAGTAGAATAACATAATGGTGGGATTACAACTGAAGCAAAATTCATTGCATCAAGGTTCAATTAATGATTTTTACATTATGAAAAACAATAAATAGTCTGAGAAGGCAATTTTTTAAATCTTTTTGACAATGACACCTCTTCCTTTTATATATGTGTTTTTAAACGAAACTTGTCCATAAACGTAAGTAATCAGCAAATCTAGCGTAAGAACAGAACTTTTTTGTTATAAAACTTGAACTAAAAAGTTTAAATATTTGTTGGAACTTTGAAATTTTCAGAATTAGAATATCTCCAACTTTGCAACAGTACATTGAACCATTTAGCCGATTAAAAGCAATTCAATAAAACCTCTCTATAGGTTGGGTGTGTGAAATACGAATATGAAAAACCTAAAAAGCAATACATTTGTAATTTGTATTCATTATTCTTTTTTTATGTTTATACTTCAACTGTTTTGACTATATTCCCTAGTATTTGACTGTGAAAACAAGATTAGTTCAACTAAAGAGAGGATTCAGTATTATCCGTAGATTCTTTCAATGTGCTTCATTGAGAAATGATAAAAACAAAAGAGAAGTACCGTCGAGTTATCTTAACAATGGAAAAGATTTCTGGGCTGCGACTACAGACGAGTTGTAGTGCGAACCTTATTATATAGACTTCAGTCGCGGACGCGCGCCACTGCACTTTTAGCGATACATGCAATGTATATGCAGCTTTTTATACTGAGCCACAGCTTTAGCCAATTTATTCTACTACTCTCGCTTGTAGCGGAAATCCCGTGCAACTGTCGCCTTAGCAGCCGACTATTGTTTGCTATGAAGCTTATTATACTGAGCCGCTACAGTCGGCAACGAGCACCACAAGTTTATGGCTTCTTACAATCGGCTATGACAGTTCTGAACTAGCATGTCATCATCTTGAGGTTATGTTTGTATGCAGGCAAATGTATGTTGTTACAGTATATGATTAGTTTCAGATTATAAATTACAGTTGTTGTAGATCACCTTATTTAGGGAGATGTTGCAATTTTTATCAAATTGATGACTGAATGATGAATACTGGCTTGAAGTCGCGACTGCAATAGCCTGCACAGGTGACAGCTGTGACCAGCCTTGTGCAGCGCGACGGCGACTGCAGTGACTCTGTATTATAAGGCTCTTTGGCATATAATCAAATCACATCAATCTGCGTCTAAAATTTTGAATTATCCTAGAAGGATGACTGAGTCAAAATAAATTAAATCTTCAAGACACTCACCTCCAATCCTGCTTGCCTTTCAGCTATGAATTCCCTGTCAAAATTTCCAATGTATTTCTTTGGTGGCAGTTGTAGGTTGATAGTGGAGCCCTGAAGTGTATTCTGTAGTGCAACGAAGTCATTGTAGCGTTTAAAAACATTCCACGATTTTTCATTACCTGGCCCTTTCTCAACTTTTATTACGTATTCCTGAAATAAAAAAAAACCATTGCATTTTCGTTAAAAGTTAGGCCGGCTGCAGTTCCGTATGTAGTCCAGTGAAATTACCGACTAAGAGAAGCAGAGGGATCATACAGAAGTTAAAATACTGGGATTTACACTGGATACCAGACTTAGTTGGAGTAATCACACCAATAATATTTGCCTGAAACTTCCAAAGGTGATATTTCTACTCAGACGCTTAAAGCCTCTAATTACCAAGAAACATCTGAAGGAGGTATACTTTGCGCTGTTCCATAGCCATATTATATATGGTCTAGAGTTGTGGGGACATGCACCAGGTTGTAAGGATGTTCTACTCCAGCAGAAAAAAGCAATGCGAATATTGGACTCGGCGGGATACTTGGATCATTGTCGACCAATCTTCATCAGGCTGGGAGTATATACAGTGGTCAACCAGTACTTACTGCTCTCTCTGTTGCACTCAAGAAATAATTATCATTCATTTACTAAGAGAGCCGATACACACACCCATGACACACGAGGTTAAGCAAATATTGACATCCCTTTCTGCAGACTTAGTAAGAGGAAAGACTGTCACCCAGTTTTGGCTCTGAGGCTGTATAATTTTCTCCCAGACAGGGTGAGGGATCTGGATGACAGGAATTTTAGAAAAAGGATAAGGACCTGGCTAAAAGGGACCCCATTCTATTCCATTGTGGAATTCCTTGAGGCTGACAAGAGCACGATTTAAGGTAAAAAGAAAGCATAATTCATGGTCACTTGAGAGCCATCATGATCAAGTTTTCGTTTTTTATATAAAAATGACAACGACTAATTATTGTCTAATTAAGTGTTTTAGTTTAGTGAAGTTACTGTTATAACTTGAGGCGACAAGGACCAAATCAGGTCTGAACAACTTGACACAGTCAATCTAAGATTCTGGTCAATGACAGAGAGAAGTATGAAGGTTAGGTTTAGCTTTGGGTTTGCTACAGATCTATCGATTCTCTCAGTCGATTATTTCACTAGACTACATACGGAATTGCAACCATTCCTTCAGATAATTATGCTACAGCGAAGAAGGTCATAAATTGAAATTGACTAGGTCGCCATCGCTCGTCATCGGGCATTGACTGTTATAGAGCTTATTGGATTGTTCGCTACGTTTTATAATCTTGCCGTTTTCTGAGTAGCTCCAGATAATAAATTAAAGCTTAAATGTAACACAATACTTCCCAAATATAAATCTACCATATTATAGGCCTACTAGAATATGGGCTTACATATTCTGCCACTTTGCTTTTAAAATACTGTATTCTCAAACCAGTGAATATTCACTAATAATACTTCCATTCGGTATCGAAACTCGTGAGATTATTTTACTGGATGGGATATCGAACTGCAACCAATGTTAAATGAGATTGGAAAGTTTGACATCGACACATTGACAGTAAGCTTAAAAACAAGGAATAGTAATTAGTAAACAGTAAACCATTGAATAGTTTAGCTTACTATAATGGATTAACTAGGTCTGGATTTTTTAATCATAACCTATATGAAATTTACTCACCGTATGACCTTGAATATTCTCAGTATTTACAATGGAACAACGCAATACTTGAGTATCGTCTAAGTACTCTTTCCTTCTGATATTTTTCTCAAACACTGCCATTGATTACATAAAATGAAACAATAATTCTGGAAGACATCACAACAGACGTGCTGTAATGCTTTCAGCAGACTTTTATCGCCAATAAATATCATGAATAATACGTAACTATTCCTTCTATTGGTAACAATAATAATCTACTATTCATCTATTCTCCTCATCAATGAAAAAATTAGCAAGCTCAACATATTATAACACAATCAACTAGCACCACAGCATTCCATTTTCCATATGACATGACAGTAGACAGCCGAGTACCAACCAGAGCAGTCAAAAATATATTATCAAGTTTTTCTTAAATTAATGATAACTACTTGTTGAAAAAAGCCTTGATATAGTTTAAAACAATTTATTGACTTTGAGATCTTGATGATTTTGAAAAGCCTCTATAGAAATATAGAAATGCATTTTTCTCAAACTTGATATGTAGGCCAGTGGTACCAACACATGACCATGTTCATCATGACTAGTGTGTGAACGAAAACTGAAACTCATAAACTCTGAACTTAAACCGACCACAGGCATAAGTCGTGGAAATACGGGAGAGCGCCAGACGTGGTCGACGACAAACGCGGATGAATTTTAGACCGCATCTGAAGCTGCACGCACCCGACAGAGTGGGTCTCAAAGAAGTTATAATAATATTCACTAGAAGGAGCAACAGCGCTAGTATCGCTCTGCAAATTGAAGCTGACTTTGGACGCCATAACCGGGGAGCATCCTCTGTTGGTTTACGTTGGTCAAAGCACTCAAGTTCTACAAAAAAAGTTGAATGAAGTTTTATTTGCTTTTACCAGTTGTATAATATACAATATAATGTAATATAATGAAGTATTTGCTATTACCAATCTTATGTATCCGACAAAATCAATATGGTGAAGTCTTGTGCTGCGCTCAACTGTACTAATAATGTTACAAAATGCAAGGGTCTCTTCATAATAGACTTATTAATAGAATGTTCCATATCACAAAATTAGAAAATGGCAAACGAAGTATAGGCCTATCCATAAGAAACATATTGAATAAATGTATATTATTCAGAAATAAATAAACTGATAGAAATTTATATAAAATAGCTGCTTTGAATATTTGTTTGTGTTTTAATAATACAAATAGAATAATGTGCAAATGAGTACATTAGGCCTATTTGTAAATATAAATTATGTGTAATTTTTTGTAAATATATGTGTAAATTATTTAATAAAAATTAAAAAAAAACACAAGTGGAAATTATAACTTATGCTATGGCGTGACGGCCGTTTCACTCTGATGTTAAGAGCATCGTCAGACGACCCACAGTACACTCATATGAATAACTAGCCGGCAGACTCGCTTCGCTCGCCTTAACCGTCTAGCCAGGGGGCTCCGCCCCCTGGACCCCTGGGGGGTCCAACTAATTTCCATTGTGATTAGATAAATTTACAGAAATAGGTGATTTTGGGGAGAATTTTGATACCATTACTTAGTATGCATCTAGGGTCTTAATCAAACAGTGGTATTTCGAGTATATAGATATAGATTTCACTCCATGTGGCCTTAAGGTTCTTGAGAAATTGTGCTCAACTAAATTCCAAAAATCCTAAATTTTGAGATGAATCATGTAACCCTATTTTTCACGTGTTCAGCACCCCAGCTGAAAATTTGAACTTTTTTGGCCTTGTGGTTCTTGAGAAATTATAATCACCTAAATTTTCAAAATCGTTAATCTATGGTAAATTAATTTCACAACTAATTTTTTGTTGATTTTCTGATCAATACCTATTTTCACAAAAGTTCTCAGGCTCATGTACTGTTACAAATAGTATTTTATTAATTCCTTAATACTTCTTTGTAAACCTAACTATTGATAGGTAAGAGTTCTTATAAGAACTGATATTTATTCGATTTGAGCGTTGGTTGAAATTCACAAATACTTGGAGAACGATGTTAGCAGTCTGATGTGCAACTGCATACTGCAAACTGATCTGATCGTGAAAGTGAGTGATCGTTTGAGGTAGTAGGCTACGCAATTGAAGTGGAATCGAATCAACAAACCATACTTTTACTCATTTCTTGCATTACGGTTTTTGAATTGCCGCTCAAAAGATCCCCTAAAATGGCGCCGACACCGATTCTCAATTTGCAGAATTTATTGCAGACTGTATAGTGCTATAGGGATGGTAGGGGCTCGGTGGGTCTTATCAGGAATGTGGTCCACTCTGTCGCCGACCACCATTGTCGTTTGGTGAAGAAATAGAAATCGACCCACTCTGTCGCTGCACGCACCCGACAGAGTGGGTCTACACAGGAATGAGGTAATTATATCGATTCATTGTAACTAATCGATATGGTATAGACTTCGGCGAGCCAGAAGATTGGTTGTATAACCTGGCTTTGCCTCAAAATTTGAATCGTATTGTTCATGGTGTTAAAAAGGTGTTTCTTTTATACAACTTCTTTGAGGATGTTGTATCTCTCATAGGTTAAAATTCTTCGTGAATTTCCACATATTAATTTGGTTGTTCCAGTTTTTACCTTCTTTGTGTCATTCATAAATGATCTTTAATGCAGTGTTATTCCTAATATTATGTTATACCTACATTTTATTATAAATTGATAACAGTTGAAAATAATTTAAACAATTTTGATCAAAATAATAATAATCATATAATTATAATACTAGAACGAACTCTGATATTACTCCTTATATACGATTGTTAAATATTCATAAAAGTCATGTATACCATGTTTTTATTAATACCATAATACCATACCATTATTAATACCATAATTTTTAATAAACTTCCTCTTGAAATAAGAATGTTACCAGAAAAAAGCTTCCTCTTGAAATAAGAATGTTACCAGAAAAAAGCTTTAAATCAGTAATTAACAAATGGTTAAGAAAAAAGCCATTTTATAATTTGAATGAATACATGGAGGCTGACGAAGCTTTTTTTTCAGGAGTGAAATGCATTCCTCAAGCATCTCCAATATATGTGAATAAAACATTATTTAAAAGTGAAATACAGTGTCAGTTTTAATAGCCTATATTAGATTGTTCATTGAGTATTTCGTCATGGAAAACATCACAGATGAATACGGTACATGTATTGTGATATTAGTGACTTGAAAATATGATTTTAATTTTTGTTCAAACTTGGTGTATTTTAGTGTATGAAATATTTTAGTTTCAGGGAAAATGACACTATTATTCACTTGTTTTCATAAACTATGTTATGATTATATTGACGAATCCTATTGCAATGTTTTATTTTTTAATGGCAAATGAAGATTCTTATTCTTAATTTGCTCTTCGAATTTTGGATAATTTGCCACTGCGGAGTGAGCATATCAAATTCAACATTGAACTCTTGAAATTTAAAGAGCATAGAATACTTACTGATGTATTATAATGCGAAATCGGTTTCAAAATAAAAATATATATGAAAAAATGAGAAGAATTACATAATGTTTTTTACAATAGAAATAATATATTTAGTTGAAACGTTTTATAGTGTACAAGAGTTCCTTTCACATAAAAATTGAACCTCACCACAACTAATTGATACAGTAATTTATGGTAACTATTGTAGAAGATTGTATAATTGTTGATCTGACTTGTCTTGTACACCTCAATAATGGCACAAACTTGAGGCTCCAAGAAGACTTCATTCATCAAATTATACTTTATTCCAGTGTTTATTATAGAGCCTCGAACCTACTCACAGAGGAGAGGACAGAGCTGTCAATCTCATAATCAAGTTTTTGATGTTGTTGAGGTCGATTAACTGAAATTTAACTGTCGATATTTTGTATGTATCGATATTGCGAACCCTAAAGGTCCACTCTGTCGAGAGGAGAAGTAATAAGAATAGACCCAGTCTGTCGCTGCATGCACCCGTCAGACTGGGACTACTCAGTAATGTGGACCCCTCTGTCGTCAGCGTAAAATAAAAATCGACCCACTCTGTCGTCAGCGTAAGATAGAAATAGACCACATCAGTCGTAGACTACTTTTGGCGTCGTCCCGGAAATACTGGCAATTGAACGGTGGGGTACAACCTTGGCCTAACTATAGCTGAAGTTTGGCCATGACCATGGCCCAACGTCCGACCAAGCATGGATACGGTGTGAGGGGGGTTCAAGATTTAGGGGGTGCCGAGATGCACAATTGCACATGTGGATTCCTATATATTATGGATTCCTATACAGAGTTTCAGTAGTTCATTGCTAATAAATTGTTCTACTCTGTGTTAAAGTGCAATATTTTGATGTTTTATATTTTCATAATTTTTTGTTTTGTCAGGAGGGTCAAAGATCGTGCACAAAATGTGAGACTCTGATCTAGTTGTTATAGAAATATTACTACTGTAGCGAAATTGAAAGTAATTGTAGTACCGTATATGGTTTGTTTTATACTGTATTTTGAGGATAGATATAAACTGGTTACAATCATTGAATCTAATAATAAATATTTTCATACTTTCAGAAAGGTTGAAAAGAAATCCGGAGTTCCTCATGGCTCGGTGCTGGGCCCCATACCTACTATTGAATAGAGAGCAATACGCAACAAACTCCCGGTTTACAATAAAAATTCATGGTTTTAAAGGCCCTAAGTGGATTTTGTTGGCTTATGCTTATACTGTATAATTCCAAATTGAAGTGATAGCCGTGAGCCGTAGCGGGTATCTGTTCTGTCAGATAAAGATAAGCTACAAACTCCTGGGCCCTCTTTGTAAGGGTGACCGATTGGATTGGCCAGCAAAAAATACTGTTCTCTCCAGTGGCGGCTCGTGAACTCTCACCTTGGGGGTTCAACTTCTTGGGAGACTACCAAATGAAATGCCTTCACTTAATAACTGTAAAGGGTTTTTCTTAGGTAATTTTGTCATGTATCAAAAGCTATAATATTTCGCCACAGATTATTTTGATTTGAATAGTGCTGTATACTCGAGTACTTCACTGTTTTAAATTGTGAAAATATAATTAATGCACTCACACTTGGCCAAACGTTTTTGAGTTATTGAATCTCATCTTCAAGGCATCCTAGATCGGCGATGCAGGCACGAACTCAAGGCCTTGGAACAATATCAAATTCACAAACTCACCACACACAATAAACAAAACATCCTCAATGAACAATTACATTTTAAATCACACAAACTATTTGACCACATTATCTACAAAAACCACAATTTTTTTCTAATCAACAAACCAAAATCGCCGATCTAGGAAGCCTTGAAGATGAGATTCAATAACTCGATAACGTTTGGCCAAGTGTGAGTACATTTATTATATATTCACAATTTAAAAATGACAGCAAGTCGTTAAACTTACAACAAAATGTTAATATTAACAACGCAGATCGTTATGGAACAAGAAATCCAAGAATGATATTTTATAATGTCTGCAATCGAGATGCTCCACCAGCTCCATGCATGATGATATTTTTCGATGTTCATTTGTAGACTTTGCATCACTACAACCACCATCATTACAGTATAGAATATACCAAACTACAGCTATAAAGTACTAACTGTTTTCACTAAGAAATCTAATTCACAAGCACTATCTTTATATCACACTTATCACACTCTTATAATAGGCATAAATAAAAACTATGAAGATTATGAAGTTATAAGAAATAAAAAATATAGGCCTACTCCTAATTCGGTTTTGGAAGAGTTCTTAGAATTTTAAAAAGGACTTTTAGAAATAGGCTAATAGTAATAATATTATGGCAGAGAACCTGCTGTATTAACAGAACTTTTGTATAGCAATTCAAGTCTCCTCTTCTTTTTCACTGCAAAAATTTCAAGAACTCTCACATTAAAGTCTACCAACTCATTGATCATTCCTTTTTCTATTGATAACATTGCTATGTGAGTCTAGCGAGTCCATCTTCTTCCATCGAACTTCTGAGGAATGTCTTAATCCTCTTGAGAGAAGAGAAGTATCGTTCAGCTTCTGGCTTAGTCATTGGAATATTACCAAGAATATTGAGTGCTAATCACCTCTCCAAAACATTCTTGTAAATCATTTTCAAGTAAACAACTTAGTAAATCATTAACTTTTAATATTTCTAAAATCATCTTTTTCGTAAATAATTTTCAATTCTGTTTTGAATTTTTTTTATCAAAGTATGGGCCAAAAGATTTGAGAATGTCATTAAGTATTTGTTTGGGAAAATGTTCCTTGAAGTTGAAATAATTTTCACTATCAAATAAATTGGAAATTAACATGTGTCCAGTGAATTTGAAACTTTCAATACAGCTATTCACAATCAGATCAAAAATTTCCTTGGCAGCCGCAACTGTTGTGATCTGATAATCATGAATTACGAAGTCGGCCGTAATTTATTTGCCGAAGTCTCTGTTCTGAACGATTGATTTTCAGTTGCCCGACCCTACAAGTTGACCGATTGGGCAACTGGTAAGCAGCCGTTCTGAACTGATCACGTGGTCATTCGGCTGGACTCGGCTAGAGTCGTGGCTTGAGACAACTCGCAGCTAGTCTCCGTTTGCTGTTAAATTTTGCATTGAGAAGCCTCCTCAACCTCCTCCTTAATGTACCTCCACTACTACCCAGTCTATACCATTTGGAGACTTGTCTCCGTTACGATGTCTACCCGTGAATTCCATGAGTTCTGTATGGCAGCGCTGTTTCAAGCCTCTTAGTAGACCAAACAGCGTGTAATATAGGGTAATTAAACAATGGAAATCTTAGATTATTTAATATCCAAATAATTACTGACAGATAGATTTTACTTTGGGGGTTCATTGAACAATTGAACACTTAGAACTAGCCGCGCCTGGTTCTCTGCTGTAAAATCACTTCCCGGCGGTTCGGAACCCACCTAAATCTGTAGGTCCAACTCATCAATCACCATCATCCAATTCATTACCCACGCACAGGTCTCAGACCTATGTGGGCTTCAGCCTGCGAAAAAAACTTTTCTTCTTTTCAAATCTAGTGTGTTGCGCCTTCACATTCGTTGTGAATTTGTCACAATAAATAAATAAATAATAATAATTGAAGAGCTAAAAATATTACAGTATTCACAAACTTAATTCCAGTGAAATTTGAAATAGTTTCAATTAGACTATAAATATGACTTCTATCATATTTTGGAGAAACATTCAAGCTCCTAGCTCTAAAATTCGTAAAGTCAAATACCTGAGAATAAACATGATGAGAGGAAGTTATTAAAAACGATTATTTAAGAGAAAAACATTTTATTTGATAGCACAGACTCGAGTCAAGATTAACATTATTCTACCTAATAAATAAACATTCTATCAATTTCTTACAATTCACATTGTAATTCATCACAATCACAAACAAAACAGTGGAATTTGAAACATACTTGGAATAGCCAAAGTGAATAACAATTATAAGATATTTAAATAGTCATGTCCCGCATAAAACGAAATAAATAAAAACGTTGATCATTAATATCATAAACAATCAATATAAATATCCGTCAAATTTAAAACAAATAAATTCGAATTTGCTAATTAAAATCCGCTATGAACATTCACGACGATAAAAACACTAAAGCAATTTCATAAAAGAATGCATTATTTTAGATTGTATAGCATTATTTAGATTATCTAAGCACTACTTGCATAACAGAATACTCACTAGATTTTTAACAATTTCACATTTAGATTTTACAGTTATAAGAATTTTGTGTCACTTGTCCAATCTTTCATTTTCTAAAAATTGGCACCAAATATTTTCATTGATTAATAAATTTAATTCACTCTATTGAAGATCACCATCTGTACTCGTGCTGTTAGATTCTGTATCATTCGTTTGCGAATCGTCTAAAACAAGAAAACAAAAGCAGGTTATCTTCTACTATTACTAGTAGTTCTATGAACAGTAGACCTCACGCCTAGGAATAAGGGTGCTGGCACAGAGGAACATACTCGATGTACTCAATGATATCACCATCGCAAAATTAAATCCTATCACTTGATTCAATTTTCCCAGTCTATTTCATGTCTGTTTTTCACTAAAAATCACTCTGTATCACGTCACCAAGGCTGCATTTCTATTATCATCCAGCCTGTCCTTGTATTGTTCAATACAGCTGATTGCTCAAATCAGATCCGATTTCACAGTCGGAATGAATTTACAGAAGAATACTAATTGAATTTGTATAATTATAAATTACTTGTTCTTATAATTAATTGAAATATTAGAAATGATTTGTTTTTTTTTCAAAGATATAGGCCTAATATGTCATTCTCATGAATGATACCTATAAACAAGGTTGTAAACTCGCTCAAATTAGCAAATTAGAAAAGTCATGACGTCACAATGTTCATAATTACCCATTAATTTGTAAATATCAGCTCTATTTGTCCCCTTTTCAAGTACAAAAATCAGGTTTTTTGTATAACTAAGATTTGACTCTGTATCTTGATGACTGGCAATGATAAGGGTTACTCAATGCCATTGAACTGAAAAACGTCATACCCCACTACTCTTCCAGTTTTCAAAAAACGGAACAACCTAGTTTTTAATAACCTTAATTCATACAGTATGAAGATTCAACCGTTTGAATAAGAGGGCCCGAGGGCTATCTTGAAATGTTATTCCAATTATGATGGTGAAGCTCATATTAAAAATCATATGTTTCCTGTAGAAGAAGGCCTGAGTGCCTTTCTTTTTTCCTTTCAAATATAAGCAAATTTTGAAAATCATTACACATATTCTATACTGGGCATTCCTAAAAGGAACATCTACGCGAAATTTTGTAGAATTTGGCCCACGCGTTCAGCCGTAAATGCGTTACAGGCATACAAGCGTAAAGCGGTCGACTTGAAACGGACTTGAATCACAGAAGTTGGCTTCCAAAGACGTCGAGACGACGTTTGCGAGACAACTGAATGAGTATTCATAAAACAATATAAATATCTTTGTCTTTTTTTAACCCCTCGAATGATCCCCCACCATAGCTAATGCCAGATAAATAAGGGAAATTGATGGACGGGAATAAAATTATATAAAAAAAGCGGAATGAATCTACCTTATGGTAAATTCAAAGGGAACACTCTCACTGTCCCGACATTTTGCGATAGATAACTATAGTCTGTTCAACGAGCCTACGGAGTAAAGCCGCGTCTCCACCAACCGAACATGTCTGCCGAACATTGTTGGCAAATACAAAAAACGGGCAAACATTAAACATATGGGTCACCGAACATGTTCGTGAGTTCAATTGAAATGTTCGGTCTGTGAGCGAACAGTGACGACCAACAACAGGTTCCCGCCACTAACCCCACACCGATCATAATGTTCGAGAAGGCGTCCACCCCAAACGAACTCCATAAAATGTTCGGCGACATCAGCTGATTCCAGCGAACACTGTTCGCCGAGCATGCTCGGTTGGTGGAGACGCGGCTTAACCCAAACAAACTTTGCATGTGTGTGAGTGAGGAATTCCGAGAATTGTACTGACATTGGTCGGTTGGCCTATTCAAACTCATTGCCACCTACAGTTCATTCTCAACAGCTGTTCTCGCACTTCCAGTTTGTGAAATAAATAATTATTATTGCATTATTTCAAGAACATATTCGATTTTAAATTCAGTTATCAAGTCAGTATTTTCATTTCAAATGTATACGGTAGGTAAAAATAATTCAGTCGACAAATTTATGAACAATTCTAATAATAGTGATACCAGTGAATGCTGAATGTTTGGATACATTACCTAAGCATTGAAGGTAAGAGAATAGCCATCTTATTCATAAAATTCATCAACTTCATGTATCCATTTACAATAGATAATAAGTATTATCTAAGTAGCTGTTTGAAAATTGAAAATTATTATTGAAAGTTGTTTTCAATGGGTAGGCCTGTTGCCTGCTCGATGCGTTTCAAAAACTAGGCTATCTGTGAATCGGGCTTCGTTAAGTCTTGGCTTGCACGCACGCACATGTTTGTTTACTCCACTCCGTAGGCTCGCTGAACAGGGGTAAAAAGGAGAACGCAAAATTTGATATAATACATCCAACCTAACCTCAGTACTTGACTGTTTATTTTATATTCCCATAGCAACATGACTGCAAGGCTCCGGCTACTTGGTACATGCAAAGTCTTTGCGTTCCAGACAGCGTAAATAACGCCTGCCGTATTAAAAACTGTTAACTTCTATCAGCTGTTCCTTTAAAGATAATTTTTCTTTTTTGTGTCCTTCGGCGAGGACCGACGAACTTAATTTCAATTTATTTTTCTTCTTATGAGAAGCCTACTACCTCCTGAAAATTTGGTACCTGTAACCCCTGTACTTTTTGCTCTTAAGTTTCATGCGTACATACAGAACCTACGCATAATGCTTTCCCCCTATGTACTTCGTACAGTGAGAGCTAACAATAAACAAATCTTCCAAACACTATATTCATTACCACAATTTTGCTTCTTTCATTAATTTATAAACTTGTAATGAAGCATTGACACTATTTTGGGATTTCAACAAGCTTTGAGAAAATTAAAAAAAGTGTCAGGTTAGATTAGGTGTCCATGATTTCAAAAGAAATTTCAAGGTCAACTTCTTTTTTTTAACAATAAAGTTAAGCTCAACTTCTTCTTTTGAATAATAAAGTTTATCTGAACTTCTTCATTTCAATATTACAGTGAGAATATTTTAAACAATTTAAATTTGTTCTACTAATTTACTTTTTCCGCCTGTTACAAGAGAATTTTCAAGCGGAACTATCTTTTAATGTATGTATGCGTATGCTTTATTGGTCATTACATTCAAATATCTTATTATATTTCTAATTCAGGATCGTTCAATAAATTGGTCCAACAAAATACAATGCATTAAAAAAATGTTTGAAAACTTTCAAGAAGATTTCTTGTATTGGGGTAGTTTGTAAGAATATTAAGGGGATATTTAGAAGTCTTAAAACATTATAATGTATATTTAATAACATAAGTCACTTGAAACAAATAATCAGTTTCAAATTAACCGATGCCACAGAACATATTGAAAGTAGGGCCATTGTTATCCCAAGTGACCAATATGTTCCTCTATTTTCTAACACTTAAGACACTCCCATTTGTAGGAGAAATAAGAAGATTCTTTAGAACGTTAATATTCTTCACTTCTATGATTCAGTAAACGGGTTTCATTGTTTTTTACCTTTTTTTATTTTCATCTGTTATCGTCATGGACAATGTGAATAATATTGTGATGTGGATTCAGTAATAATGATTTTCCATATTAACTATGAAACTTGGAACAATTCTTTTTAGGGAAATAATATTCTTCAGATCCTGCAGGGTTTCTTATTATTGCTAGTATATCCTTTCAAACCTGTTATTGCTAGTATATTTCAATCAGACAATCAGCCTCCTATGACCAGACCAATGCACAACTCTTGAAGCATAATTTTGTTTTTTCCAGATAAAAGAAAGCCGAAAATAGTTATTTATGTATTAAGAGTGTAAAGCGCGACTTTATCGCTCGAGACAAAACAGTTAGTGCGTGATGCGTAGTAGAGTGCAGTAATTTCGCGAGGGCGATAAAAGAAGCTTATGCTCGAATTACATAAAACATTTTTCCTACAACTGCAGTTCTGGATTCCAACACAATAAAAGCTTGTACTTTGTAGCATCACAGATTTTAGCATGCGCCATTCTTATGAGAATGAGGTTATGCGAATTTCACGGATTTACCAATGAGAAGACATCAGAAACAGCTGGCTATCGATAAAATACTTTTTCCTACAACTGCTCGTAAAGTAGTTCTTTACGTACTCAAAACTAATTGTAAAATACCTCTTTACTGCTCCGCAAGCGGTAA
Source organism: Conomelus anceps (assembly GCA_948455865.1). NCBI lineage: Eukaryota > Metazoa > Arthropoda > Insecta > Hemiptera > Delphacidae > Conomelus > Conomelus anceps. The sequence continues at coordinate 126,938,933 of OX418216.1, forward strand.
AGTACTTTACGCTCGCCAGCTGTTTCTTTACGCTTCTGTTTTGATTTTGATGTCTTCTCATTGGTGGATCACAGAATCCGTGAAATACTCATAACCTCAACAATGGTGCACGCTAACCAAATCCGCGCACGGTCTGTGATGTTACAAACTACAAGATTTCATTGTTTTTGAATCTAGAACTGCAGTTGTAGGAAAAATATTGTATGTAATTCGCGCGTGAAGCTTCTTTATCGCTCTCGCAAAATTACTGCACTCCGCTATGCGTCGCGCAGTAAATGTTTTGGCTCGAGCGATAAAGTCGCGCTTCATGCTCTTAATACATAAATAACTATTGAATATGAATTTGAATCGCTCACCGAGCAGTAAATAGGTATTTTACAATCAGCTTTCATTGCGTAAAGAACTACTTTATGAGCAGTTGTAGGAAAAATGTATTGCCTACCTTGATTACTGGTTCTTTTCGTTTGACATGTATTGTAAGATCCACATTCGGCGCACTTCAAGCCCACAACGTGAAATTTAATATTAGATACCTGGAAGATAAAAAAAAAACACCTAGTGAATCACTATTTATAGAAATGAAATAAAAAATGAAATGCTCAAGAAGTTTATAATTAAGTTCGAAATTAAAGTAATGATGAAGTTGGCCTCGGTGGCTCAGTCAGTTAGGCGCTTGTCTTTGATTAGATAAGACTCTGGCTGACCGCTGTTCCTAAGGTAACAAGTTTAAATCTCGTTCAGGCTTGAGTCTTTTTCACCGTGTCATGATTAGAGTACGTAAGGTTTTATATGAAGCCTGGCCTTCAGCGGTCGGTCGGCGTGGTGGGGACAACACATCGCGAAGGAGAATCGCCTTAGTCACTTCCCTTCTTTGCCTCATAGCGTTCTCTGCTACTAACGAGCGAACGCACCTCCATGACTAACCGGTTTAGACTAAGCTGCTAGCTTACGTTACCCCACTCCAAATTTTCAAGCGTTATCATAGGAACGTGACGTCGCTCGACTTTCGCTAGGCTCCATATGAACCTCACGAACTCTAACCTCATTACCCACATACAAGTCTCAAGGCTCATGTGGGCATCATCTGGCAAAGATCTTCTTCAGCTGTTTGTACAAACGTTGGTCATAATTTGATCGCCGTTGATGATCAAATATTTGTTGTACAAATGGCAGATGATCCAATTGCCATCAAAATTCATTGCTGTAAGCATTAATAGTTCGATTGTAAAACTATTTTCTCAATAAGTTATGCTCTGTATATTTGCCAGTCCATTCAAAACCAACTATTTCCATCAACCACACAATCTATGAACTTATTTTCAAAATTTCTTTCCAGTAAATGATGGTAGAAAAATCCTAGACTTCTCAGCATGCAAGTTTAGAGCATTATACTAACTTGTATAGCTTACCTCATGACAATCTTTGCATAGAATATCGACAAAATAATTTGCATATTCCTCCGGCATAGGAGAAACAGCTACTTCCTCATCCAAATGTTCCCATAACTGGAAAAAATATTTTTCTTAAACTACCAAAATTATTTTTAGAAGAAATGACAGTTGAGGATGGTCAAAAGACCTTGAAATATGGGATGCGGCATAAAAATTTGTAAAGGCAGACCCAGCCACGTTAATTATATATGTGGATTCAAAGTTAAACAGAAAATAAAATTCAAACACGTTTGCAGGTTGAATAGATTAAAGCCTCGATTTCCTAGAACGCGGATTCGGACTAAATGGACAGCGGATAAGGCCGCACACACTACAATATATAAACTCAATTTGCATTCGAAAAATTGTTTATAATATAATACGATAATATATTCTATCAATTATTGACCGAACGAAGAGAGGTCTCTATTTCAAGTCGATCGTTTCGCATTTGTCTGTCTGATTGTAACGCATCTACGCGTGGACCAAATACAATGAAATTTTGCATGGATCTTCCTTTAAGGAATGCCCAGCGATATATGTGTCAGGATTTTCGAAATTTGCTTGCATTTAAAGGATATTTAAAAGGAAAAAGTAGGCTTTTAGGCCTTCTTCTATAGGAACATATGATTTTTAAAATAAGCTTCTCCATCATATGCAATTGGAATCAGATTCATAAATAGCCCTCGGGGGTCCCCTCATTTACCTGGTTTAGTGTTATTCATATGAATAAAGTTATCATTCATTAGAATAACATATTTGTTTGAGAGAAACACATCATTAAATTTTCTAATATTTCAACTAAGAATAATAAGAAGCGATAATTAAGTAAATGATATACATATTTAATTTATATTGTTTTATAATTTCATGCGTCAGACGTAGGAAATCTAATTTGAGCAATCGGCTGTTTAATTTTGCGATGGTAATTATCATTGAGCACATTTACTCTGTGCAAGAACTATTATTCTTCGGCGTGAGGTCAACTGTTCCCAAAACTATAAGTATATATTCACATATATTCTTTCATAGATAATCTGCTTTCAATGATAAGTTGGAAGTTGGCCTATAATTTACAACACGCCATCTTAATCTGTCCAACATGTAGGTGAGACATCGGGATGGTAACCTACAACACTACAACAGTGGACACACGCTCAGCTTGAAAAGCTCCATCTCCAGCGTGTTTCCAGTTCGCAGAGTTGATAGGTTATCAGCATGATGCCTCGCGAGACTGATCAAGAATGAGTTAACTTCCATTTTATTATTGAAAACAGATTATATGTAATAGAATAATATATATATATATATATATTTTACTCAGATTATAGCAGATAATAAGCAAATTATGTATAATTAATCGAACATATCATCATATTATAAATTATATTTCGAAGGCAAATCGAGTTTATACGTTGTAGTGCATGCGGCCCTGTCCTCTCTCCATTTAGTCAAATACCTGATCTAAGAGACTGAGGCTTAGTAAATTAAGTTGTAACACAATTCCAAATTAGATTTCACTAGCACTCAGTTGCCGTTAAAAATCCCCATGTTTTAAACATGATTGCTCAAGTAAAACCAACAATTAAATTGAAACAATTCTCAAGTAGCTATGACGTTCAGTACTCTTGCACATTGGTACAACTTTTACATAATATTTTCATGCCCATGATTTAAAAAATAGGCAGCATAAAAAGTTAATTCAATGTGGAACTAATGTGCAAAGGGCTTCATTTTATAGCTTGTTTTCCAAGTCACTCATACTTTGAATTGTTTTGTTTTGACAGATTGGTTTCTACTTTCTTGCACATTTGATGCCTTGTGAGATTGGACTCCACACTCTGTACTTGTCATTGTTGTGGTATGAGTTAAGAATTTAAAGCCTTTGATTAATAATTTCTGGGAAGGAACTATCTCACCATTGTTTGAAAATAGTCCAAAGAGCCAACTTAAGGCTAAATTAGTATTTTCTTTTTGTAATTTTTCAATAATTGCAGTAATACTACAATCATTCCATGTTTTTATTTTATATAATTTTAAAACTATTATACACTTCCTACTATTATTGTTCAGACTATAGACTTATAGACTGACACACAGTAGCACCTCGATAATCCGTCACCTACGGGACCAGAGGATGGTCGGAACACGAAAAAGGTCGGATTATAAGGGGAGAATGAATTAAGAATCCATTTACATGGATACAAACTATGTATTCAAGTCAAAAATTATTTACTGTAATTTGAGATTAGGCAGTGTACTGAACCACAGCCGGATACACGAATAATAAAGCAATACAATCGAGTATCCACGGAACCGATTTATTTACATAATAGAAACCGATACAACGGAGTATCCAAGGACCCGACAAATTTGGATACAATGATAATTATCATCAGTTGTCCTGATAGGCATATGCATTTAACTGCTTTGATTCCTATAAACATCATATTATGCTTTTCAAATCACAAAAAATGAGCATCGGCAGATCTTGAAAAAAAGTTTTGTTTCTTCTTCTTGTTCAACAAATCTCAAAATATACAATGCCTCAATATTTTTTTTCAATTTTCCGATTTAAAATAATTTAAGAAATGATTTCAACAAAATTAAAAGGAAAGCGTCAACGCTTGCACTGTAAAAATAAAGTGGATAATTGAGCTAAGCAGCAACCTTCGTAATATTCATAATTTTTTGTATTCAGGATGAACCAGCTATACAATGCTTTGATTTTCAGTAGCCAAAACTAACATAGAACCTATAGTGGGAATATGTTTTACATCATAATTATTTTTATATTCGACCCCTAAACTCCAAAGTCAATAGCGATCTCACTTGGATTACGAGGAAGCTATATGTCAAGAGTATTTCTTTCAAGTGCTAGGTCATAGATGGATGGACGAACAACGGCACAATTTCAATAAGGTCGTGTCAGGTACTTGATAAAAAATGTGTATAAATTATAATTAGAGAACGAAAACATGTTTAAAACATTTTTACACAACGGTAGACTCCCTCTAGTTTGGCTCCGGTTGGATCGGCCTCCGGATGGTCCAGCCGGCCTTGGGAAGAGACTCTTCATCAGAAAAAGGAAAATAAAATAACGGATTTCTTTTAATTTTTATTGGTTTTCAAGTACTTTAATATGTGTAATCATATAAAAAAATTAAGTTTGTTCTGTACAGTACTTACAGTAATGTGTTTTTCAGTTCAGTTTAAGCCTTAGTATCGGTATCGACTTTATAATATGTGTTACAAAAACGTATCTCGCAACATGACAATTCAACAAAGATATGTCAAAAGCTTCTCTTTGGTAAGTTCATAATGTTGTAAGAATGTTTAAACAGCGATTTTTGTTGATTTTAAGACGTAAACGATGCATTTAATAGGGTTATTTTTTACTTTGATATCAACTTCGGTTAGTCCGGCCGGTGGTCAGGTCCCGAGGTGGCCGAACAAGAGGGAGCCTACTGTACTTCAAAGAACCAGAAATGTTTTTGTTTCAATTTTTTCAAACCTTATTTTTCTAACCAAATAGATATGGTCGGATGACCCAGAGAGTCGGATAACCGAGGTGCTGCTGTACTACACTATAGATTATTCATAAAGTAAAATAATAAAATAATATTACAACTATTACTAAACATAATTGAAAGTTTAATGTGGTATTTTACAGTTAGTAGATAAAGACAAACTAAGAAAGGATAGGAATGTGGACAAAACTCAGGTAAAAAACAAAAAACATCTGGTAAATTGAGGGAGGAACGATCCAAGGAAGAAGGAGTAGATTTCGTTGAAGGATTACCTCCACTTCCACGTCTAGAAAAATAATACAACATGATGCATTATATTAAAATATGATGTAAGTTATTAATAAAATAAAAAATACATAATAGTTATTTCTTTATTAATCATTGAGTTCTTATGAGTTCTCATTTGGATAAGCAGGCACTAATACAACAAGACTGTTTTGAGCAAGAGAATATTCGCTCACACGTACTTGAACGTGTCATGTTTATGACTATGAAAAGGAATCTCATCAAATATTATCACAAGATCATGAAATATGTTATACAACTGATACAACAGTAAAGGTGGATCGCTACGAAATGGAATTGGCCCCCAAAGCAATACACGTTAGTTGACGCCATTCTCGTGGCGATCCACCTGTATCAACAACTGATTCATCTACATTAAACACGATTTGAGTCAAGATTATTAAAAACCTTGTTTTTATTAACCTTGAATTTAAGTGTCCAACAGTGATCAAATAGAATTCTGTTTATTTCGGGTTTAGTTCTAGTCCAAGCTTTAAATGTTGGTGTCTCATCACATAAACCTCAGGCTTTTCAAAGAAGTTTCCGCAAAAAATATATATTTTTTAATAACAGTTTCAATATTTAATAATTGACATCAATTAATTTGATAACAAAAACCATAACTGGCAGATTGGAATATCAGTAAAGATTATCCCAATGTATCACATTTTTTGTTGACATTTAATTATTGAAATAAAAAAAATTACTCAACTATGAATTATGAAAATAGGCATACGATTTCAAAAGAATTCAACATCTAATATAATTTTTGGGTTTCAAAAGGGAATAATTTCCCTTTCAATTTAACGTTCTTGTTGAAAAAGTTGGAGAAAAATGGCTGGGTACAAAATGAATAGAAGATGCAACTTGTACTAAAAAATTATAATTTATAAATATGGATTCTCTTTTAATTACGCCTAGGTTTATCTTTGCAGAAACACTTAATTCAAAAACTCAATTTCTTAAACCCATGGTTTCCCAGTCGCTCAATAAATCATTCAGTAGCTACAGATTCAATAGCGGCCCAAGGCTTGTTTCATACTTACCCAGCAGTCAGGTAACCGGTATCTTTTACTCAGCATGATTATATTGTATTATATGAAGCGCTTAATGTTAGTGTACCGAGATTTCGGAATGAAGTTTGTGTTTTGTGAGATTATGTTTCACAAGTTGTATGTACTGTGATCATGTCGGCTCAGCAGGGCTTTCTAGTGCATTTTGTTTGATAAATTAGATGAAAATAATCCATGTTCATCGAATTACACATTAAAAGATTACTACAACTACTGCATGAATACTTTTCGCTTAGGTGAGTGGATTGTCATCATAGTTTATTGTGAATTACATCGCTTATCACATTGCTCTGGTGTGACCACGAGAGTTGCAATACTAGAGGTAAAAGTCGCATCACATTGCATCATCTATCGCATCTCGTAGGTGTGAACACTTACCCGATTTTTGAAATAATATGATAAAATGTAATTATATATTAAATTAAATAATTTGAAATTTAATTATACAGTATTATATATTAATTAAATTCATGGCTATAGGAGATGTGCTGATTTCTGGGATATTGGTTTTGAAAATTATTTCCAAGATTGTTTGAGGAACAAAACTATGATTATAAATTACATGCTATTTAGGCTATTTGCACAAAACACACACCGATTTTGGACGGCCAGAACAAAATCGGCCGATATCTTATTAGTAGCAGGTGCTAGCAGACTCACCGGATTTTTACCAGTCAAATAATCAAATCACCCATTGCAATCGTAATTAGCACGCACTACCAAAACTAGTTTTAAAAGTAGTACCTACAATTTCACGGGACAGTCGACTGGAATGGTCGATAAACAATCGGTGCGTGTGCAAGCGTGTATTTAGTCACGTACGCCACTACTTCCCGGTGATGCAGTGGCAGTGGACAGCTGCTCACCGGCATTTTACTGGCACCGATCAGCGGTCGGCGTGTGTGCCAGGTCCCGTTCCCACATGTGTTCACTATTGAAATTTGGACAACCGATATAAAACCAGCCGTCCAAAATCGGTGTGTGTGTGCATATAGAATACTGTTATGGACAAGGCAAGAAAGAAGGAACAGTGATTGTCAACGTAATTACTGCTGTGTCAATATGTCTTCCGGTTGCGATAAGCAGCGTGTTTTGTTTGCTGTTCCCCCCATACTCTCCTGGCCTTGCGATTTATTGGAACATCTTTAGAATGCATTATCTGTTTAAATAGAAAAGTCGAGAACCCTCTCATTCTTTCTGGATTATGAAAACTGTATAAAAAGCAGAAGCTCTCGTAAACATTAGTCTGTTGTGATTCGAACGTTAATGTGATAAAGTGACAGTGACAGTTGCCACTCATACAAACAGGATTGCCAGTGAGCGCTAATACCAACTGTATTATATGAACGTTTAATGTGTTGAGTGATAACGCAGTATATTGTGACAGATTATTATTCAAGCTTCTTCAACAGTTTATACAGTGACTCGTAAGTGCTTGTAGTGTTTCAACTGTTATGTTTTAGACACTTCTCCTTGAATTATTGGACAGTTTATTGAACAGTTATTATTTAATATTTGATCGGCCTTTCAACAGTTAGTGATTGAATTTTGAACAGTAATATAGCAAATTCTTTATTAGCTGAAGATTATCGATTTATCTGCTTCTGATTGATTTCTTTTGTGTGATATAACTAATTAGTGCGAGTTGTGGATAATTTGTGTTAATAAAGTGCGAGTGTTAATTTGAAGTGTTGCCAGCATTATTTTAGAGATAGAACCCGTAACAATATTAGGACCAGATGAAAATTTATGGATCTTTTTTGGAATAGTTTATAATAAACATAAATATATATAACATGATTGATTATACTTCTACATTTTCGGCTCTAAAATCTCGAACAAAATTCAAAACCATATTCAATTTCTTTGGACTATTGGACAGTTTTAGTGTTTCGTTTTTTAAGTGAACATCTAAATTAATATTCATGTTTTGGAAAGAATCAGGAATTGTGTTCAAAGTGAAATTTCTAATTTAATTTGGTCATAACCTAAAATTTTGATTTTTTTAATTAAAAATTTGTAAATAAAGCTGTGCCTGTTGTATCTTTACTTGATTGCATTTTTTAATGAATATATAAATAAATAATCCCAGGTAAACTGACCGGTTACCTGACTAACGGGTCGAATTCAATGTGTGAAACAAGTCTTAGGGTCGCTATTGAATCTGTAGCTACTGAATGATTTATTGAACGACTGAAAAACTAGAATTAAATATTTTCTCATTTTATTCTGTAAATTGATTTGGCAACAGAAACGTGACTTATGCTGTATTTTTTTAACCAGTACCTTATTGAAGAAAGCATGTCAGCAAGCCATTTAACTGCTACTAAAAGAATATAGAGAACCATTGCAAAACTCGCTATTTGGAAGATATAGTGTGAACGGGTCCGATCTATGATGGTCCAACCCTGCAGATGACAATGTGAACATGATCAAATAGTAAGTAACCTGGTTTCAACGACATTCAAGTCATATAAAACAACGGAAATTTGTTTTTGTTACCTTCTTTCAATATCGTAATCTTATTTCAATCTGATTTTTCTTTTTAAACACATTTTTTTCAATTCTTGCTCAAATTTTGTCCAGACTTAGCCCTTATTACGTAAATTCTTCACTTGGAATCTCATTTTTAAATAGCCAAACTTTCAACAATATACTATCTATTGTGTTGTAAATAAAATAATAATCAGTGATAATGGAAATTTGTAAATTTACGTAAAGTAATCTTATCTCATCTTACCCATTCTGGTTCAGTTTACTGAGACATTGGGAGCCTATGCATTTTCAAATAAAATTATTTTCTCGCCTTTTTTTAATGCTCCAAAGTTTCATTATTTAAAAGTGAGACGACAGCGACTGGTTACATTAATTAATTAAACTCATTCAGACTAAAAGGTGTAAAATATTGAGATTATAATTTTTATACTAGAAAATTCCTACTTAAGAAATTCCTGACTTATTCATTTCGCCGTAACTTAGATTAAGTGCCTTTTTAAAATTAAACCTTTGTCCGTGTGCGTGAACGAGGCGAATTCTGAGAGAACACCACTTCTGGGACCAGGAGCGGAGGTGCTAACCAGGAGGCTGTGAATATGGATCCTATGAAAGGCATCAATTTCAAGGTTTCAATCAAGTTAACTATTTATAATAAAATCAACTCTCAACTATTTCCATCTTTCAAGAACCTGTAGTTGTAGGCTAGAGCCAAAATCATAAGACTAGAGCCAAATCATAATTGAATTTTTAAATTTAATGGAGAAAAGGGTGTTTAGCTCTTACATAATTATGATAACTTCCCACAAATATGCATTATGCCACTGACACTAATTTGGTAATCCATGGAATGAAGTAAGCTGTATTGAAATGGCTTTGTGTGTAATTTTGCCTGTCACAACAATGACAACGATTTGGAACACTAAATTTGGCACAAAGCTTTTTTTAAACTCGATTCAGTGCACCTCGAAGCCCAATTTTTGATTTTACTGCCAGACTTTTCAAAATTAGTGTTCAAAACTTAAAAATTCCACAGAATTGTTGTTGTTATTGTCCCATAATCAGAGATCGGGTATGTCACAATTATTATTGTCTTCCGTAGTTTCGAGAGAGCTTTTTGTAGTAACTAATTCCATTGGGCACCTGCTCATCATGTCCGGGGACTAGGGTTTAAATCTCGGTACAGGCAAATTGTTTTGGTACCAAACTCTAACAAATAAGTTTTATATTTTCAAAACAAATTTGGTTGAAACTGTTTAATTTGAGAGCTTGAGCTATCAACTGCGTCATATCATGGAACAGCTCATTCTACTCAACTCACCAAGGCGCTTAAAATCCATTCAACAAATGTTCTACTGGAATAATATCTTTGGTGTCCCACATTTGTAAATTTTCAATTTGAAATGGGTGGAAAGGGGGCAAAATAATCAACTTTTTAACGATACATCCGGTTTGAAGCAGATAAAGGCGGTCCAAATCCATAAACCAAAGATTCATCAAGAACAATAATTATTAAAGAACAAGCATACTACCTGAAATCCCGTTGCAAACCATTGGTAAACCACTAGTATATAGAACAAATAGTTTGTATCTCACTCACCCCTTTCATATTTAACAGAGACTTTTGGCAGATGGGACAGGCAAAATGACCAGATTGTACGAGATCTCTGTAGCAGGTCCTGTGCATCAAATGTCCACACTCTGGGATGTGACTTGGAATGCGAGAAGTATGAATATCTTCTAAACATATAGGGCACGCAGATCGAGATACATTCTCTACACACTGTTGAAAAAGTGCATACATCAAGATTAGAAATATTTACATGAGACAATGATGATGTGAGACTTTTACCACTGGTTGCAGAAACGTCCTATTATCATGATGGCTCATTATTTGCTCCACTTCTATTTTCTATAACATGCATATTTTCTATAATTATGGAAGCATATGATTATATCTAAATACACGCTAGCAGTCATTTTTATAAATTGGTTATTACAATTCTCCTTGATTTTATTATTCGCCACCTCCCACTGAGATTACATTTCAAATTTCAACCTTCTTGGACCATTAGGGAAGACGTTAGTCCTAGGGCTCTTCCAGCTGATCAGAGAGGCCTCCTTCGTTGTTTTCTTACACAGTAAGACCTTACTCACCACCTCTCAATGAACATTTCAAATTTAAACCTCCTACAACTATTAGGGTAGAAGCTAGGTTTTTGATTTTATTATTCGCCACCTCCTACTGAGAATACATTTCAAATTTCCAGCTGCATTGGTTAACATATGTCATCAACCCGGCATCATAATTACATTTCATCATACCCAGTCATATGTTTCCTACATACTAATAATAATAATAAGCGTATGGCTTTTAATGGTGGGGAGACCCTTAAGGGTAGTTCCACCTCGCCGTTTGTGCCATGTTACGGGGAACATGGTGGACCTACTATTTTAGGTGGGTTCCGAACCACCGGGTAAGTGATAATAAAGCTTGTAACATCAAGTCATTGAAGCACGGTCACCCATCCAAGCGCAGTCTACATACTGCAATGCTCCGACTGCAAGGTAGCCTACATGCAAAGTCTTTGCGTTCCAGACAGCGTAAATAACGCCGCTAAAGAACCTGCCATATGATTAAAAACTGTTGACTTCTATCAGCTGTTCCTTTAAGCTGTTTGGCCGGCAAGTTCAGTAAGTTAGGTCTGTAAAATGGATTAATAGTAATTATTAGCTCTTCTATTAAAATTAATGGTCAGAAATAATCCCCAATATTCACACAGCATATTCCCAAAGTTTCATGCCGATCTGTCAAGTAGTTTTGAAGTCTGTACAGACAGATATTCATTTATATATATATAGAGAGAGATAATCAATTACGGTACACAAAAAAATTAAAAGAAAAAATACACTATAGAAAATGATTAGGAACTACTTTCCCAAAAGAGCAAGCTCGAGCTTGAGGAAGGAGGATATATATATATATGATCTATGTATCTTGCATGGCGGAGCACATAACTAGTATAAAATGTATAAAAGTGGCACCATCATTCACGCACTTGCGCCATATTGTTGTAAATCAACATAACCTAAACCAAGCTTTATATCAATGTCTAATACTACTCACTTATGCATGTATTTTATAATATTCTAAAAGCTAATTTACTCTCCAAATCATATTATAATGATTTATTCAATTAATAACGAATTATTCAACTAATTTATATATTATTCAGCAGTACAACTGCTATCCTCAGTCCTGGATTGGTAATATTAAATAGTGTAAGAAAACGCACCTCTCTAATCCTTGTATTTGTCTCCACAGTCGGTTTCGACGCTCAAAGCGTCTTCAGTCTGACTGAAGATATCACCTGATGATGACGCTTCAAGCATCGAAACCGGTCATGGAGACAAATACAAGGATTGGAGACGTAAGTTTTCTTATAATATTTAATTTAAATACTATATTTCATACTCGGCTGATCTCAGAGAAATTTCTAGTTGACTATGTTGGCTGAATTTTAATATATTTATCACTGAACGAATGAAAACTTTTATACCAAATAATGGCTCACTTCTATACTGAATGATGTAGATACTGATGGATAGTAGCCTGGAATAAAAGTGGAACGAATAATGAGCCATCATAATAATGGGACGTATGTGCAACCGGGAGTTACAGTGTCAATTCATCAAGATATTTCTGTAAAGAAATGTTGTTTGGAAAGTGATACTCTCCTGATTGAAATTAAACTGATAAAGTACCAAATTAAACTCAACAGCTACAATGAATGTGTAGTACCAAAGCCGATGTCGACTGTAGGTGACTCTTAAATCCTCGGTTTCCTAGAATGCGGATTCGAACTAGATGGACTCGGACAGGGCCGCATGTATAACTCGATTTACTTTTAAAATATAGTTTATAATAATATATTCGATTAATCATATATATTCCGCTACTATTTTCAAATATATTCTATTATACATAATCTGCTTTCAATAATAAGTTGGAAGTTAACCTATAATTTCCAACAACACGCCATCTTGATTCTTGTTCTGCGAGACATCAGGCTGATAACCTATTAACAATGGATGAGTTCCTGGGAGCTTTACAGTAACTGGTAAATGTTACCGGTGGCATCTGATTGGTCTTATCAAATTCATAAACGGTAAAACTTTGAATATACCAATCAAACGCCACCCATAAAATTTATCAGTTACCGGTAAAGCTCTCAGGATCTCAACCATCACGAAAGTGGAAATATGTTGGGGATGAAGCATTTCATCTCGAGCGTGTGCTCAATATTTTAGTGTTGTACATTACCATGCCGATGTCTCACCAACTCGCTCAACAGACCAAGATGGCGTCTTGTTGGAAATTATTATAGACTAACCTTTAATTTATTATTCTAAGCAGATAATGTATGGAAAAAGTTACAGCAAATTATATATAATGAATCAAATATATTATCATATCATATTGTAAACTATTTTTCAAAAGCAAATGGAGTTTATATAACGTGTATGCGGTCTTGTCCGCTGTCCATTTAGTCCAAATCCGTTTTCTAAGAATCCGTGGCTTTACCAGTAAACTATCCCAGAAATTGAGGTGAAATTAACTACTGTGATACTCACTTTATGATTATTCTGCAATGATACAGGAAGACACATATTGCACTTGACGCAGTGGAAGAATTTGTCTCTTCCACCAATTCTGCAGATACCGCAGCCATCGCAATGGAACTGCTGCTTGTCTTCATTGTCAAACAGTTTACATTTCAAGCAAATATACTGAAAAATATTTCATTTAATAGATGAATTCGTAGAAATTGACAAAACAGAATAAGCTCCTACAATACAAACAAAATATGGCCATACTTTTCGGATTCTAAAATTAGTCTATAATTCCTAGATTAGTAGATAAAAGGTTGAACGCTCACATGTTATTTCCGATAGTTCAAAATGGTGGGGTTGATGATGTAACGTCTGCGGGGAAATTTTCAATACACGTTCTTAAGGAGAATCAATTGAAAATCTCTCATAATGGTATAACTACATTTTCCACCCAAGCAACCCCAAAAAAATAATATCGAGTGACCTGGCTGGCTCAGGTCTGATGTCACAGTTATCAGGTCGCACCTGAACTGAGTTCAGGTCGTCTAAGGTGACTTGACGATTGTTTTTTTTAGGATTATGAATTTTCTATAAATAGAGCACGATAATACAATAATTATAACACTACTTATTCACATAAAACCTAGGTGGTCCTACCTTTCAGAAGGCAGTATGATGTAAAACGCGATACAATTCAATCGATCTTTGTCCTAACACTGGAATCATATACATTTTTCAAATGATTTTCGATTTTCTTTTGATTCTCCATAAGGTTATCACCATTACTCCCGGCATTTTGAATTACCATCAGAAATAATATATTTAGGAGTGCGTTCAAATAATATATTTAGGTGTGCGACAAGCTTTCATACGATGAAGCGACGGAGAGCCAATAATGATTTTCTTGAAATTCATATACATGATGCAGAACAATATTAAAAACATAAAAATAAGGGTCGCACATGTCTGATTGTCTCGAAGTGTGCAAAAAATACATTTATAGTTACGTTTTTGAGGTCAGAGTTAACTACCTATTTTATCCTATTTCTGATACTTCGCAACAATAAATTGAAATGCAAATGCATGAGGGCCATTTTTTCAAACCTCTGATGAAATAAGAGATTATAAATGAAAGACAAGTGAATATAAACAAATTATTATACTACTGAAATGTACGTACACTTACTTATGCTTCTTAATACCCCACTTTACTAGTGAATTCAACACTCACTGATTCGTGTGGTAGCTATTTCGCATTGGCGTAATACTACTTCAGATACGTTTAGAAGTCTACTGAGTCATGTTTTGAAAAATTGAAACGTTTACCAACCACAGAAATAGAATGTTGAACATTTGTTGATATGTTGAAATTATAGATCCTCATGAATAATAATCATTAAAAAGACAGTTGAAATTGCTGTCACTTGGTTTTATGCTAATTTACTTTCGAGTTTATTCATCAAGTACTGTACCAAACAGATATAGGAAATTTGAATAAAAAGTAATCTGGTTTAAGCGTTTAGCCAGTAATGGTAAAAAAGCTCACCTTTCCGAAGAATATCGAACAATTTTCACATTGTGCTTGGACTTTCTGCCTTGTAGAGCAAGAACCACAGACTAATTCTGAGACCTCTTTTCTGTTGAGAGAGTGGTTTTCGCTTTCATCATGACAAAATCTACAAGTATAGATTTTATTACAGCAAGGAGTCTGGAACATGTACAAAAATACGAAAAACTCTAAAATCTCCATCAACCTACATAACAAGCCATTTAAATATTCAAAACACAATAATAATCTGGTTTAACTTCCGAAATGATCCCAAATTGAAAACATTTTATTTGATCAATATGACTGAAACATGGATTAAAATAGCTTTGTTAAACGAGAAGGATGACTCAAACTAATTATATCAATCAGTTGCGTAAAATCAACACCCCTATTTCAAACAGTCAAAACAATAATTCGGTATGTTCATCCTTGGCTTCCACGACATTGTTATCGAAATAACAAATATTTACATATACAAATGCCTGAAAGCAATCGAGATTGCACAGAGCTGATGTTTAAGAAAATTGAAATAAAGTTTAACTCATTAAATACAGAAATCCCTAGAAATTACTCATGTTTTCACGATATAAAACAGATTATCAAACAGCAGAAAACCAGAACAATGTAGGTTAGCCTTCCATCTGACCTAATAAATGAATCGTCAAATACCCAAAAAAATAACCTAAAGAACAGACAGACGAAGGAAAACCAACAAATTAAGTTATAGACTCACCATAAATTTAGAATTTCTTTTATAATGACTGCAACCAGCCCCAACCTGGTTATCCATTTGCCTTACCACCTGGCCCCTGCCACCGCGTCAAATTTTTGCTTCGTCCATCGTCAGTTCGTCGCATTATCCTTCGTTTTTAGCTTCTGCCAGTGTTGCTGTGCTGTTGGTAAATCACTGTACTGTACTTCTCAATATCCCAGCTGTCAAATTTAACCAGCGGTTTTAAGGCGGAAGAATTGAAAAATATTTGTTATAATATTATATTAATAATACGTACTGCGGGTGGTCTTGCCCCCCTGCACCCCCCAAGAAATTTTTTTTTTTTTTTTTTTTTTTTTTTGAGGATGAAGCCCACATAGGCATGAGACCTGTGCGTGGGTAATGAGTTTGATGATGGTGATTTATGAGTTGGACCTACAGTTTTAGGTGGGTTCCGAACCACCGGGAAGTGATTTTCAGCAGAGAACAGTGTCTTTTTTGCTGGCCAATCTAATCGGTCACCGTTACAAACAGGACCTACGAAAAAACGATTTTCATTCTCCTCTGTGAGATTTGCTTGCAGCAAAAGTAATACCGGTACCTCACAGATAATATTAGTCTATTAATTGAAAATTAAAATTTATTTTTATTTATTTATTTATTTTTTTTGAAGAGTATAAGACTGAGAAGGGCAATACCTTTTTTTGGCTGTTATTAAAAAAGCTTGTACAGTAGCACTATTTTATTGATTTCAATACCCAAATAAATTATTTATTGACTTCAATATCAAATTAGTTTGTTATTTTGGAATATAATTCTGGTTATTGAAACCCAGGACTAGGTGTCCAGATATCTAGGTAACCAGACCAGGACCATAATTTATTACTGTTTATACTCTCATTCAAATGATTTGCCAAATTCTCAAATCAGGATATTGCGAATTATATTCATTCCTGATTTGTGAAAGTATGAAGGCCATATTTATTCATTTTTTGTGTCAATTATGTTGTAATTTTTTCGATTTCTACTTCAGTGACGAAGACGATCATTAATATAAAAGTAGTATCGATATTAGTGTAGTATCGGAACATGCTTAAAGTATTGATCTTCAGGTATCGGTATCGACGTAATGTGGTACCGATACCGATATACCGATAGTATCGCAACGTCTAAGCAAAAGCATGTTAGGATATTACAGAGATCTATTATTATCGCATTTGGCCGTGTTCCATACATCCATAGTATTGAATATTACTATTCATATTCAATAATAGCTATTCACAATTATTTTGGAACTTTTTGGTTGCGCTCTATTCTATTTGATTTAAATTGAGAACAATTCTGGAAGATGAGGAATCTGCATGGTAAGCATTCAAAAACTTACTTTTTTCAGGCATAACCTATTGGAAGTCAATTTACAAATGAGCTTATTTTTTGAGATATCGAAGTTATTCTGGTTTGTATCGTTATTCTCATCTTGTGTTCCCTATTTTATTAATTCATTAAAAATTTAAGTACTGCACATTTACAATCTCGATGCTGATGCAGATACATTCTAAGTTGATGCAGAAATATGTGGGGGGCCACCATCTGTCCGACTATCCATTTCTCCGACTTTTTACGTCTTGTATTACTAAGAAAAGTACGTGTTACCACTTGACCGAAAATCCATTTGTCCGCATATACCACTTGTCCGACTATCACATGACATCTTATAAGTTCAGAAACCACTTCCCCGAATATACCACTTGTCCGACTCTACCATTTGTCCGACTCGCCTGTATTGCATTCTAGCGGCGTAGCTTATCACGCCTAACCGAAAATATCGTGTTTTTTTTCACACACTATCAAATGTTTACTTTTCGTTATAATAATTGATAACTAGAAACTGCTGTAATAGTGTCAAATAGGATTAATGAGTATATTATGACTGTGGTAATGGTTTGTGACATGAACACTAGAAGGCATTGAGATATTGGCATGACGCGATTCGAGAAATCAGCCAATTACCAATCAGCATGAGTTTGCCGTTAAATTTGAAATATTGGAATTGTTCAGATTGAAGTTTTCTTCTAAAACCAAAATCTTAATTCAAATAGAGTATTAATCCATCTCCTTTTCACATTGTGAATGATTAACTGTTATGAAATCTTGTTTAAGATTCAATTAAATTAAGAGATAACTGTTTTGTTATTATTGGAATGTTTTGCTCACAAAAATCAAACCTTTGCTGCTTTGAATTCTGAGTAGAGTATCAGACCATACTTGTATACATCCAAGTTGTGTTTAAGTTATTGCGTGAGTCTCTTATGTATAAAAACCTAGCTCACGAACCACAACACTTACAGTCAACAATTTATTATTGTGAAATTTGTATTGTTCAATAGCCTACTGTGCATAAAACTTACATTACACAAATCAAGTGTTAGATTCTCAATTCTTGAGGTATGAGTTAAATATGAGACTCAATTTTCCCAAAAGTTCATCTGTTAATCAATATATTATATGGATCTTGAAACCCTATCAGAAGTTCCCTAGGCATATTCCTGATAACTATATTGTTGGTCGTTAATGAGATCATCAAAATCTTCAATTGGGGTGGTGAGAGAGCATCAGAATCGACATTTAAAAAGTGCTTTTCATTTTTAGGATAGTGAGCAGTGAATTCGTTGGATCCTACTTCGAAGTACATAAAAAAACGATAGTTCTGGATACAGACTCCATAGTTCTATAGTTCCTGACCGGTTAGAGCAATAGTTCCATGAATACCTTCTATTCCTCAAACACATAGCCTACCTCATAGTCTAGATACCTTGAAGAAAGTATATCATAGAAATCTCTGTTCACAAGGTTCATTTTCTTTCTATTCCCACACTTGGTAAAAATAATTTGGTGTAATGTTATTGGGGAAAAGACTACTTGGCATTGGAATTGAAGTTTTTCATTGGTACTATTCTTTATTGGCATAATATGATGAATGCTATTATAATGTGATTGAATTTAGTAGCATAATACTAGTCTCAAAGAGATTTACATCAATAATTTATTTGCCAAATGTGAGTCGAGTATCACTAACTCTCAATTTACTGGCTAATAGACAAATATCTAATCTAATAGCTGAACAACAGAGCTAACCTCAAAAGACGAAAACTATTTTTATTTAATTTTCTAGCTTAGCATACAGAGATAGGCGATAGATAATACAGAAGTATCTCTAGAAGGCGTTGAGTACTTATACCTAGTGCCTGGGACATGATAGTTCTGCCGCTAGAATGCGCTACAGTCGAGTCGGACAAGTGGTATATTCGGAGAAGTTGTTTCTGGCCTTATAACGCGACATGTAGTAGTCGGACAAGTGGAAATACGTAGTTGACTTACTTTTGGACAACAGGTACAAAAGTCGGACAAATGGTATATTCGGAGAGATGGAAAGTCGGACAGAAGGTAGTGACCCCACCTAGATGATGGGGGCCACCATCTGTCCGACTATCCATTTCTCCGAAGTAAGTAAGAGGCCTATTATTAGTAAGTAGAATGTAAGTAGGTAGGCTTATTATTGGCTGTTTTAAGCAGGGGTTATCAATATTTTCAAAGAATGTATCCCTTAATATAGAGTTATTATTTAGCGTACCTATCAACTTGTTATTGGGTGGGGGTGTTTGGGAAGCAGTTAAATTAAAACACTTTTTACACAAAAAAATCTATTTGAAACGCATTTCAAAAAATTAATGAGAAGGATGAGTTATTTTTAAATAGTTCCTTTTTTTTGTTATTGGCTGAAGTTTAGTTCATGTACTTCCATGAAAGAGTGATACAAACCTATTGCACCTGTTGGTTTCAATTAACTTGACTACACTTGTATTTAATTAGATTTCATTATTAAATTATAACCTTGAATGATTACGAAACGGAAAAAATAAAAATGGTTTAATTTTTCATCATAACATAGTGTGTAAAGCCATATTTCCACTTGAATAAAGTTTTTCGTCCACATTGCTGTAAGTGGATGCTCAACATTTTTGCAAGTTGGCAACATGTTTGCAACCAATTTGTTGAAACCAGATTCCTGGTGCAACTTTGCTGCCAACTTGTGTGCATGTGTAATGACAGCATAATGATGGCATGTTCTAGATAAGCCACAATGGACTGTCTGGGGAGTTGACTATCTACTGTGCTAAGCTCTTTGATCCTTCTTTTTCCAGTGAAAAACATGAATTTCAAGGTATTTGATTTTTTTAAATATCTTATTCTAGGGGCCCTTCCAATTCAATACCAGTTCGATTTTCTCTCATACTAAGAAATTTAAGATTTATATCAATTATCCTGTATAAATTGATGAAATCAAAAGATTTGATAAAGTACTTGAATTTCATGCAATGAAAAAATTCAGGCTGCCAAGTACTCAGAAAAAGTAAAAAAAATTGAGATTTCCTACATTTCATGTTTTTAGTTTTATAGTGGAGAAAACTGTCAGACAAGTTACATGATATTGTAAATAAATTCACATGAATCTGAAATGTTGCAGAATGGAAATGGTTGGTTTTTGGCAGCAGGTTGTTGTCAACATGTTGCCGACAATGTTGCAAACTTAGTTCAATTGAAAAAGGGGCTTTCTATAATAATAAAATTTTATATTTTTCAGGTATTGTTGCAATTCCTATCATAAAGCTTGTCAGATTAGAAGATATGTATCTTCAGCAATATGTAAGTCACATTAGTAAACCAATAAAGTAGAACTTAATCTAGAATCTAGTCTCATATTATGAGGATTTCATCTAATCAATTGCCTTCTATTTCCAGTAGCAAAGCAGTTTTATGTTAGTTTAAAATGAAATTATTATCATTCAATCACAATGACAGGGAAATTACAACCAAAACTGAAATATTGCTTCACAAAATCAATTTCAAAATTTATCCAGTGAACAAAATTCAAACCACTTAAGAAAGGTGATTGAGCAGACAGTGGAGCATTCAATATTTGAGGATAATCACCATTGCAAAATCAAATGCAAGCTGTTGAATGGTTGATGACAGACTGCAGCAGCATTCTCATGCCTAAATACCCCCATGTGTGAAATTTTGCAATGGTGATTACCATTAAGTATTAGATGTTCTGTTATACCAGTCAAAAAGCAGATGGCACTTAATAATAGGCCTAATAATCAACACATATAAAATGATAAGTTATGAACTATAATCATTTTGCAACTGTATGACTAGTATTTAAATTGATTACAGTGAAGACTGTACATTTGAAGTCAGCTTAAAAATACTGACGTTGAGATATAACTTAGTAGCCTGTTCCATTTTTTCTTCTTCCCCTTATTTTTTTCTTTACTATCTTCTAATTTTCTTTTTTCTTCATCTCCTACTCCTTCAATCCCTTGTTCTTCCATGCTAGAGCTTTGTTGACAGAGGACAGCAACTAGTCATTTATGTATTAGATTAGTAATCTCATCAAAGCTTAATTAGTTCAACAAAGGGTTGCATATTGTCTTCATCCCTTTCTGTGACACTGATTATTTATTTATTTTATTTATTTTGTATAGCATAATAATTATGTTCAGTCTATTTGTCAAAAAAACTTTTCTTGGTGTAAATAATGAAGCGACAGATTGTAATATTTCATTTTTTTATGTGAAGAGGAATAAAGAATATTTTATGGAATCATACTATCACAGTCTATATGTGAGAAAAGGTTGTTGACCTCTCACACCTCCCCAACCAATCTCAACAAACATAATTTATCTGAATTTTTAATCTATAACGTAATAGCCAATTTGTATATTTTTTTGTAAACAACAATTTTTTTTAAATTTTCTAATCTCTACATTTTGTGGTTGTTAATTTTTAGCATTTAATTTTTTTTTGTAATTTTCAGGAGTCATCCTGTGTAAGATCATATGCTGATGCTGAAAAGATACAGATAGCTATTAAAATAGGTCAGATCTGTTGAATAACTCATTTTATCACTACCATAGAGCATTAGCTCCAGAAATACTCATTTCAAGAGATTGCACTCTGGTTACTCTAAGTTAGTTTATCTTTAGAGCCAAACAGTCATTACTGTAACCACTTACTACTTGTTGGCTCTCAAAGCTAGTTGATTATTATCTCTAATAAACCCCACTAGCAGTTCAAGAAACAATTGTATTATGACTGCCTAAGCTGCAAGTGAGTTGTAAGTTAGGACAAGCAAAGCCACTGTTCTAAATATCTAACAAGTGGCTTAAAAACGTTAATCAACTAGACCAGGAAGAAAACATAGCATTTCTAGGAGTTTTGTTGGATAGACGATTACCTGGGCTCCATACATTGAGAAAATATATTGTAAAATATCATCTGGGGTATTTGTCCTGCAATAGCTTCTTAGGTTGAATGTTCAAATGGCAATTTGCAGCTAATAATGGACTCTTAGTGTCACAATCATATTAGGTATGCTATCTTAGTATGGGGTAACTCATCAAAACAAAACTGTGATAGGGTGTTTAAGATCCAAAAGAAAGCTGTTGGGTGTATGGAAAGAGTAACTAGATTCATGTAGGCTGTTGTTCAAGAGACTTTGTCTTCTTACTGTAGTATGCTTATGTGTATGAAGCTGATTTATATGTGAAAAAGAGCGATATAAACCAAAATCTTTACATACACAATTATAATATGCAAAGCCAAAGGAGATTATCATTTGATGAGTCACAATAGCTTATTCTAACAAAAACCCAATTATATTTGTAGGAAACTCTACAACAAGCTACCACAGTTTTTAATGTCTTGAAAATATAGAAATGTTTGAAAAACAATTGAAAAAATATATGATTGATGTAGATTTTTATAGTGTACAAGAGTTCCTTTTACATCAAGCGTAAGCTTCACCTCAACTAATTAATATAGTAATATTATGGTAACTAGTGTATAAGATTAGTAATACTTGATATTGTTAATCTGACTTGTCTTATACTCCTTAACTCAAGTCTCCAAGATGTAACCTATGAAAGAAACATACACTATTCTATCTACAACTACCAATAACTTAATATTACTTTTACTTACCAATTACTTGGATAACTTGACACCAGCCCCATTTTCACTTTTCACCTTATTCTAGTCACAGTACTGTGTTTGGCCACATCTGGCCACAGTACTATGTTTAACCAACCAGCCGCTAGATAACGCCAAGTATCATCATTCTTTTTCACTACAACTCAAGCATAATCTCTCACACATGTTTTCTGAAGTGACTAACTATATAAGCTGGTCACTTACTCTTAGTGTGTGTGGATCATCTGTTTATCAAATTACTGAATCATTGAATTACCATATCAAGTTGGATGGAATCAATTTCACTATCAATATTTAGAGCTTACTGCTCAGGGTTTCTCAAGGTGCTAGATGTGCTTCTGAGAACCTAATTTTGTGAATACTAACCAGACTTGTATTCTTTTCCCACCCTACAGCAAGCACCTAACCGGGGCTTGATATATCCAGAGCTTAAGTGGGGTCTTGCTTCCAACAGCAGACCTAACTGGGGCTCTGATATACTCAAGCTTAAGCGGGGTCTTGCATTCCCCACTAACAAAGACCAAACATTCTGGATGCCACGGTCAGCCGACCAGAGGAACCGACACTAAGCTGCTTGCAAGGACACCCTAGCTCTATCTAGCAGCCGAGGCGATATCAATTTTGGTGCCCAATGTGGGGCTGGTACTACATGGATGTGTAGTGACCAGATTGTCCACTGCAGCAGCTCACTTCATCACTGTTCTGGGGACAGTAGACCCCAGTGGCGCGCAAGACATAAACATGGTTGTGACTAGGAATGAGACAGACACTACTAGACTGCTCCCTGACCAAGTTGCAGCAGGAAGCTCAACAACCACCACTGATCCAGCTGGTCTCCTGACAACACAGGTCCAAGCACAGGTCCACGCTACTTGTTCAACCACAGTTCCTGACACAATCAGTACAATGGCAGACCCAGTCTCTGCCATCTCCATGGCCCAAAACCTGGCCTCCACTACTACAGCAGAAGTACAGCACACACGCTATATGGCACAAGCACCAACCTACCTGTCGCCCATGAGCAATTCATCACTCAACCTGGCTGCTCTACTTCCCGAGTTCCATGGACGGCTCCATGAGGATCCAGCCACATTCATAGAAAAATGTGTAGTTATCCTACAAAACCACCAAGTACCCACATATTCCTGGCTTCACTTCATATGTGCACAGCTACATGATGATGCTGCTAATTGGTGGCACGAGTATGGAGAATTCATTACTGATTGGAAGCAGCTCCAGGCCTGCCTCCAATCCAAATTTTCAGGAAATCAGAGAATAGCGGAGGCACATAAGGAGTTCTATGGAACCAATCAAAAGAATAACCAACCAGTTGAAAAATTCCTCTGCCAAAAGATTCAACTTCAGAAACGACTTGGATCAGCCCTAGCAGAAGAAGAGATCATCTCTCTGCTAATCAATCAGCTGACACTTGAACTCAGGATGCTGGTTCGAGCTGCTCGACCAAGAGATCTTGAAGACTTGATCTCATTAGCAAATGAGTTTGAGAATGATCTGAGTCAACGACCTAAGGCAAAGCCACTTGCTCCACCTGCACCACCAGCCAAACACACACTATCAGCTCCAAAGTGTCATTTCTGCCCAGAGTATCACTTCCACCGAGATTGTCTGGTACTGAAATCAAGGAGGCAGGGAAACGACACAACTGGAGAGAATTAGGCTCCAACTTTCCAGCCAAAGACACAGGAGCCCCACCAGAACTGAAACCAACTTCTAGCACACCACCAGATGTCACTATGAAGCCAACACATTTGCCACCCACCTGTTCACCAATAATCCTCTCCACCCTAAGTGTAGCCTCCACAGGAGTCTCACCAGCCACCAGCCCGGCCACTACTGCCAACAGCCAAGAAGAGCCCAAGGCTACCCAACTCAGTTCAGCTAGTGATCACACAGCCATCACTCCAGCAACTGACCCAGCTCTCTTCAAGGCCACAGTTGTGCAATTGCCCATGCTGACACCTACATTCCCTGTGAGGCCAACACCTCCTTCACCACTGATAGAAGCAATGCCAGCTACCAAAACAACCATCGCTGTTAATCTCACAGCTGCTCAACTTGGTCCAATAAGTGATCACACAGCCATCACTCCAGCAACTGACCCAGCTCTCTTCAAGGCCCCACTTGTGCAGTTGCCCATACTGCCACCCACACTTCCTGTGAGGCCTACACCTGCTTCACCAGCGGCCCCTACTCCTGCTTCACCAGCAGAACCACCACCTGATCCACCAGCAGAACATCCATCTGCTCCACCAGTGGCCCCACCTCCAGCAACCACTGCAGTGACCACTACCCTTGAGGCAACCAGCAACCAACTGTTAGAGGCACTGTCACGAAACCCCACCAGTAACATGGTAGGAGACAAGTGTTATGAATCCAAGAAAGGGATGCCTCCTGAAGACCAACCTAACTTAGTAGAGCCACCCACATTGAACCAGATTGAATCAAGAAACCAACTTCTTAAAGAACTCTCACATGCTCAGGCAGCTCACCGACACCTAGCACACTCAATCAAACAATGGACAGACCTTCAAGCCAAACTGGCCAATGAGAAGACTGACACTAATCAATTCTTTCTGACAAGCTACCATGTCCACAATCAACTAGTGAAGAAAAATGTACAGCCACATGACCCTTGCTGGCATATGGTTGTGCCACCTGCCCTCCGGGAACACATCATGTTTCTCTCTTATGATGATGACTTGGCTGGACACCAAGGAGCTGCCAACCAGACTCACAATCTGAGACCTGACCCAGATGCTGTCACCACCACCTCCTACCAACTGGGTGACCTTGTGTTGATCCGGAACCACACTCTTTCAAACAAGGCAAGGAACTTCAATGCTGACCTAGCTCATAGATGGAAAGGCCCATACACCATCACCCGAATCCAAGGAGCCATTTACTGGGTCAAGGACAACAATGCAGCCAGCACCTACTACTTAGTTTAAAGATTTTTTTTTTTCTAACCTGCTAATTGTTTTTCAACTCATGCCACTTGTAATTTCAAACTTATGCCATTTACTTTGTTAGTATTTTATTTTACTTTCCAATTCATGCCACTTGTATTGCTCATCAACTTATCAAATCATTCAAACTCTGTATTTTGTTCAATAAAAAACCTAGAATAAGGTTCTCAGAAGCAGGGGGGAATTGACACCAGCCCCATTTTCACTTTTCACCTTATTCTAGTCACAGTACTGTGTTTGGCCACATCTGGCCACAGTACTATGTTTAACCAACCAGCCGCTAGATAACGCCAAGTATCATCATTCTTTTTCACTACAACTCAAGCATAATCTCTCACACATGTTTTCTGAAGTGACTAACTATATAAGCTGGTCACTTACTCTTAGTGTGTGTGGATCATCTGTTTATCAAATTACTGAATCATTGAATTACCACATCAAGTTGGATGGAATCAATTTCACTATCAATATTTAGAGCTTACTGCTCAGGGTTTCTCAAGGTGCTAGATGTGCTTCTGAGAACCTAATTTTGTGAATACTAACCAGACTTGTATTCTTTTCCCACCCTACAGCAAGCACCTAACCGGGGCTTGATATATCCAGAGCTTAAGTGGGGTCTTGCTTCCAACAGCAGACCTAACTGGGGCTCTGATATACTCAAGCTTAAGCGGGGTCTTGCATTCCCCACTAACAAAGACCAAACATTATGGATGCCACGGTCAGCCGACCAGAGGAACCGACACTAAGCTGCTTGCAAGGACACCCTAGCTCTATCTAGCAGCCGAGGCAATATCAAACTTATGCCCGGTTTCTGAGTTGTTCATTAAGTTTAATGGATCATTAACTCACAGCTGGAGCAATGTTAACCCAACAACTCAGAAACCGGGCATTAATGTACAAAATCAACTGATATGATTGCATCATATTTTTATTACAATACAGATTTGAAGAAATGGTGATCCCATTGGTGTATTAATTTCTTTCTATCTTCAAATAACTACTTCATAATGTTGTAGATAAATTTCAATTTTACATTTTTTTTTGAAAATGTGTTTAACCTGTGTTTAACCCTTAGCGCTCGGAAGTCACACATGCTGTGACATGGCTAATGTTCGCCAGAGATCAGGATACTATGGAAGTGAAAGCGTCCACAGCTCGGGTGTCACACATGCTGTGCCTTCCTCTATAGTCGCTGAGCTGCGTTTTACTGCCTGGCTTGGAACATGATGCATTCTGCTCTCAAATCAAGCAACTTCATCCATTCGAATAGCTTCATTTTTTGTGGGCAAATAAGTTGATAAAATATGTTATTGTAATGATGAAATATTTATTCATAATTATAAATGAATAATTAAAATTATCAATATAAATTGCAGCAATATAAAATATAATAATAATGTAAATGAAGCTTCACTCTAGACAGT
This sequence comes from Conomelus anceps, assembly GCA_948455865.1. Classification (NCBI taxonomy): domain Eukaryota; kingdom Metazoa; phylum Arthropoda; class Insecta; order Hemiptera; family Delphacidae; genus Conomelus; species Conomelus anceps. Next base: position 126,966,086 of record OX418216.1, read on the forward strand.
TGAATATCAAGTGGCTATTTTGTTTAGTTTTATTATAGAAAATAATTATGTCTCAAACCGTATTTCTTCAGAATGAAGTTCTTTTATTACTTGTTATAATTGCAGAGCTGACATGCCACTTCAAATAAAGTTATGAATGTAAATGATGAAAGTGACATGCAGTGTCCACTGCCTCAACAAAAATCTAACCCTACAACAAAATGGAGGAAGAAATGTGCTGTCAAAGTAGTTCAGATGTTTCCTGAGGTAGGGCAGCACTTGTTAGGGATGTGATATGAACAACTAAATTGGAAAACTAATAACTGCATATCAATACACTGGTCACAGCGTATGTGCCATACCGAGCTGTAGCGGACGAAATAGGTTGGCATGGCATGTGTGACAACCGAGCTGTGGGCGCTCTCACTCCCAAAGTAACCCAATCTCTGGCAGGCATTGGCCGTGTCACAGCATATGTGCCTTCCAACCTGAGGGCCGAAGTACTATTTTCTATTCCGAGCGCTAAGGGTTAATACTGTTGACTACAATTGCCATCTATCTAAAAAACATCTTTTGAATTGAAGATTTTAACTCTTGAAACATGGTTAGCCTACTTGTAAACTTGCCCTTCCTTGATAGTCTTGACCTCTTCCTTTCAGTCCAAGTTCCTATTGATTTTGAACTTTGGTGATTGAATGTAAAAATAATTGTTAATAACATAATAAAAATAATAAAGTAGATCCACTTCAAGCCTTAAAATTAGGGAACTTGCCTAAACTTGGTCATTGTATATAAAACAACTTGAGATACAGACCTGTAAATGTTTATGGCTGCAGTCCCATGTCTTTCCCATGAAATAATAGAATAAAAATTACAATAATAGAGATCTGTTAAATTATGTAAAGCTAAATTAATGTTCCTATCTACTGCAGTATCATATCAAGTGGCTCTTAATTGGTTGTTTTGTGGGGAAAATGTGGGACTGCAGCCGTGTTTCCTAGTAAATTATACATGATTTATCAATTTACAAATCAAAAATACCAAACATTGAAAATGTATGGCAAATTGAAAACAAAATTTTTTCTTACCATCTTAATTTATGTGATTCTGGACTTATGCTTGTATATATTTTTATTTTATTTTGAGCTTTATTTTGAGTTCACTTTGTGAACTATGATGCATTCCTTTGGAATACTGTGAATTCAAACAATGCAGATATTCATTGTGTATTGTTTAAGGCTCCATGCTGTGTAGTGTGTGTGTGTGTTGGGTCTAACTCAATTCCACAAGTCCAATATTAATAATGCCACTTAATTAGTATAGGCTAATATTCACATTTTTATTTTGTTTGTTTTCAGAATGTACTGAAGAAAATGAAGAAGCTCATTTCAAAGAAGAAGTTGGAGAATATGCAGCCACAATGGGAAAATATAAGGTGAAAGAAGAAAATTGTGATGAAGACGTGATAGTACAACAAGAAGAAACTGACAATAATACAGGAACTCTGGATCAAGATCAAGTGCAAATGGAAGAAGAGGATGATGATGATGATGCTGCTGAAGAAAAAAAAATTTATATCATGAGAGAAGACCAAGAAAAGAGTTTTGGCACTATGAAAGAAGATGAAGTGAAAGTAGGAGATGCTGAAAAAACAACTTATAAAATAGTGAAAAAGGAAGAAGACTTGTTCAAAGAAGATTTTGTAGAAGAAAATAGATTAAAAGGAGACAAAGGAACCACAGAGCAAGATGAAATAAAAGTCAATACTGAAGATGGTGATGATGTAGAAAAAAATGCTGATATAGTAAAGAAAGAAGAAGGAGAAGTTGAAAAAGAAGTCAGGAAAGGAATTGCAGTAAAAGACAAAATAAAAGTGAAAATAGAATATGTTTGTAGAGGTGTAATGCCCAAAGGAGAAGAAGGTATGGTAAAAGAAGAAGGAAGCTTGAAAGAACATGAAGTGAGAGTAGTAGAAAAAGATGAAGTGAAAGTAAAAGAAGAAGATCTACAAGCATTCCATGAAGAAGTTTATGAGTTGATAATAAAGGATGAAGAGTTTGATGAGGACTATGAAGAAGAAGAAGAGGAGGAAGACCAAGAAGAAGAAGAAGATGCCAATGAGGAGTCAGAGCAGGAAAAGCAAATTGAAGGGAGTGCAGAAACCTTTGAGAGAGTTCAGGATGATGAGAATGAGAAAAAATTGTTAACTAGTAGCAAGGATGACATTGAATGGGGTACACTTGATGAGCAGCAGAAAAAGAAAGAGTTAGAGAGTCATGATAACAGATTTTTTTGTAGATACCAGGCAGTTGGAAATAAGAGAACCCGCACTGGTGAAAGAACTTACAAATGTAAAAAATGCAATAAAAAGTTCTCTCAACAGACACATTTGGTTGTACATAAGAGAACCCACACTGGTAAAAGGCCTTATAAATGTACAACATGTAATAGAGGGTTCTCTTATCAAAGAAATTTTATTAAACATAAGGGATCCCATATTGGTGGATGTCCTTATAAATGTAAAACATGCAATAAAGGGTTCTCATGTAATAGTCGATTGATTAGGCATGAAAGAACTCATACTGGTGTAAGGCCTTATAAATGTTCAACATGCAATAAAGGGCTCTCATCTAACAGATATTTGGTTATACATGAAAGAACTCATATTGGTGAAAGGCCTTATAAATGTAAAACTTGCAATAAAGGGTTCTCATCTAATATTCAATTGATTAGGCATGAAATAATTCATACTGGTGAAAGGCCTTATAAATGTAAAACATGCAGTAAAGGGTTCTTAGTTAATAGTAGTTTGATTGTACATGAAAGAACTCATACTGGTGAAAGGCCTTATAAATGTAAAACATGTAATAAAGGTTTCATAGTTGACAGCAGTTTGATTGTACATGAAAGAACTCATACTGGTGATTGGCCTTATAAATGTAAAACATGCAATAAAGGGTTTGTAGTTAACAACAGTTTGATTGTACATGAAAGAACTCATACTGGTGATTGGCCTTATAAATGTAAAACATGCAATAAAGGGTTCTCAGTTCAATATAAATTGACAAGGCATGAAAGAACTCATTCAGGTGAAAGACCTTATAAATGTAAAATATGCAATAAAGGGTTCTCAGTTAATGATAAATTGATGAGGCATGAAAGAACTCATACTGGTGGAAGGCCTTTAAATGTAAAACCTGTAATAAAGAGTTCTCTCAAACGGGTCATCTGAGTACTCATGAAATAACCCATGTAGAAGAAAACCCTTAATAATGTACAACATGTTATAATGGGTTCTCTCAACAGGGACAGTTTTGACATAATCGATCCCATACTGGTTAAAGACCTTATAAATGTAAAATATGCAATACCATTACATGGTTCTCAGTTAATGGTAAATTGGTTAGGCATGAAAGAACTCGGTCTGGTGAAAGTCTTTATAAATGTAAATATGCAATAAATGGTTCTCCAATAAGTTAAATTTGATTAGTCATGTTAGAACCCATGTAGGATAAAAACTTCAATTGTACAGCATGCAATAAAGGATTCTCTCAAAAAAGAAATTTGCTTGTACATGAGTGAGCCAATACTGGTGAAAAATGATATGCCTGTTCAATATGCTATTGGAAGACCCCTTTAATTAATTGCTTTGAGGAAACATACCAAAAAAATTTGCTCATAATCCTCTGGCCAGTTGCACAAAAGCCAATCTATATTTTTCCACTGGCCAAACTGATCTTAGATCAGGAGAATTATTTTGTTCAGAGGCCAATCTAGAGGTGAAAACTGTTCTCTGTTAAATTTCTGGCCAGCCAAATTTTGAGAATCAAGACACTGATGTCCCAATCAAATGCTGATCTCTATGTTGCTATCCACTACAAGAATTCAGTAATTTTTTATCAATGTTGAATGCATTGTAAAGCAAAATATACCAAATATTTGAGTAAAAAAAAATTGGTTCCAACCAGGAACCTTAAGCGTGTGAGGCGCATGTGGTCACTATTCGACTTCTATCAGCTGCTATCTCAATCTCGAAAGGTAGAGAGTAGAGAGTGTACAATAATATTTTTTGTTATCAGTGGTGGATCCAGGAGGTGATTTCGGGGGGGGGGGGGGCAAACACCAGGGGTTTGGGGTGTATGGAATACCCCTCAACCAAAAGGGAGGGGGGTCCGGGGGCCTACCCCCAGAAATGTTTGGATTTTTTTAATAGAAAATGGTGTATTTAGACATAGTTTTTCGTGCCCCTCATAATGTTGTCATGGATAGCATTGTTTTATCAATATGTATGTACAAATTTGTATTGGTAATTTGCATTCCTTACTGTTTTACCTGATATCTATTTATGTCATTGTATTTTTTCTTTCAATTAAGTTTTTATGTATCAAATTTCAAATGAGTTCTTATCCAATTTTCTAAATAATTATTGAGCACATTTTTTAGATATAAAAATACCAATATGAATAAGGTAATGATTTAATAAAATATGAAGCATTTTGAGTGAACAATTGTATTACAAACCAAAGATGTTATCTAAAACCATTTATTTGTTCAAGGATACAGTATTCTTAAAGCTGCAACTTTTAAACAATGATTTCCAACTGAATCATTCTTTTGCCTCCCTTAGCAAAGCGTTTGATCACTCTTTCTTTATTGACTTCTATGTCTCAATGTATGTATAGAAGACATAGCCCATTCAACCTATCATCAATCATTCTTGATTGCAGCCAGGACTTCACAAGCCTGAGGGTGCTGAAGGATCTATCAGTGCTTGCTACACTGACAGGTAGAGTCATGAGTATTTGTAGAAGTGTTCTCACTGTTGGATATAGATCTTCATTGCAGTGTTTTAAAGTGTCTAACACAGACATTGGTATTTGCTTACCTTCATCTGACTCCCTCATCCACTTAGCTTTCCACATACTTACTTCCCCATCTACTACATCTTTGGTGCCATTTGGTAGAAGATTTTGTACTTTTGTACTACCTTTTCTATTCTTATATTTGCTGCTCTCTTCTCATTAATGTCTATGATGGTCGTAATTTGGGATGGGAGGAGAAGGTTGAGATCAAAACACATAAGATTTGTGTAAACTGTGTCTTGAGGTCAAAAATGATGTGATTGAGCAATGGAATATACATGGATCTTCTATAATACTCCATTAGGGTACCAGCTTCTTGATTTTCTCAATGATGCTGTTTTTTTAACAATTCTTGGCATTTTGAGGTCAACGCCTAACTTTTCAGAAGTTGTTTTAGCCTCCAAATAGATGTCTTTGAAGTAGTCATTGCAATCTTCCCTCCTCTCTTTCAAACATGTAATTGTATCTTGAACAGCATTGGAGGCCTTGTTCAGATCAAGATTTAGCTTTTGCCATAATCTACTGAGAGGAAGCATTCTCTTTGAAATGTCAATCAAACATACACACAGAAATATAAACTCTGTGCTTGTGAGAGTTGATATACAATACAGCATTTTTTGCTGATTCTGACTTATTCCATTTGCTTATTTCAGTAAAAGCATCAACAATTTCAGGCAATGAAGAGTAAAACAGAATGATGGCTCACAAGAATGGGTTCCTTCATGATAGGAAATTAAATATACTTCTAACCTTCTAACACATATACTCTCTACAAAATCTATTAGGGATGTTTATTTATTGTTCTCAGGAGATGCCTTGGTTTTGGAGACGCCTCCAACTATTGGCTCACATTACATTGTTAAGGATGTTGGGTTGTATTTAGATAAAACCCTTGATGATTTTACAAAAGTGCTACTTTTGGAGGAATACTGGAAGCCACCCCCAAACTACACCTATCCATCTTTGATCAACACAAAGGGTGTCAAAAGGTATTTGTCCAAAAATCATCTAGAGAAACATAGCCCCTGGTTTGTGCTTTCAGAATTGAAGAAGGGATTATTCTGCAAGTACTGTGCTCTTTTTGCCCAAGAAAAAGCAGGCCACAACAAAGGATTTAAACTCAGAAAGCTTGTCATTGAACCTTTAACCAAGTTTAAAGACCTCACAGGGAGAGATGGGTATTTGCAAAGCCATGAGCAAAGGGTGTACCATAAACACTGCATAGAAGCAGCAAAAAGCTCTTTGAAAACATACAAGTCAACCCAAAAAGAAGTAATTAATCTAATCAGATGAACTCTCAGTGACACCAGCAAGTCACTGAAAATTGAGAAAGATTATAGCCCATAGTTAAATCAATAATTTTTCTAGGTCATCAAAACATTCCATTTAGGGGTCACAGGGACAATGGCTGTATTAGTACAGAGAAGTCTGTAACTAATCAGGGGAACTTCAAAGCCCTGCTACAGTTCAGAATTGATGCGGAAGATACCATTCTTGGAGATCATCTTAAAAACTCATTATCTAGGGCTATGTACATCAGCAAAATAACCCAAAATACTTTGATGGAATGCTGTGGTGATGAGATTAGAGAGGTGATTTTAAAAAGGATACATGAAGCTAAATACTGGTCTGTGATGTTTGATGAAACAACTGACCTGACTCATAAGGCCCAAATGACTTTAATTGTTAGGTACTTCTGGAAAGATACAGTTAGAGAAGATTTCATCATATCTATTGATGCCTACAAGAGTGCTGCAGAGTTGAATGAAGAATTGAAAGAAAACAAACTTACTGGGAAAACTTAAGGAGAAATAGTTTTGCATCACATGAAAGACCTAGGCTTGGACATGAGTCAGTGTGTAGGTATTGGAACTGATGAAGCATCAGTTATGACTTCAAAAGTAGCTGGTAGCGTCCAGCAAATCCAAAAAGAAGCAATTAATGCAAAACGGCTGTCATGCTACAACCATGCCTTAAACAATTCAATTTCAAAATCGAATAAAATCCAATCAATCAACAATGCTATTGGCATAATGAAAGAAGTCATTCACTTTTACAATCAAGGAATGCCATCATGAACACACATCTAGGGGGTCAACTTGTATATCTTTGTGAGACTTGTTGGGTTGAAAGGCATGATGCCATGCAAATTTTGTGCCAAAGCGAAAAACTGCAACCCGTTCTCAACTACCGCACACCCTAAGAAGTAGCATATCTTTGTTAATTGTTGGCCAATCTTGGAAAATCAGGTATCGTTGGATTCGCAATAAACATATATAAAAAACGTTATTCCAGTAAAATTTTGATATCATCAGCCATTATTAATTGAATCCTGTTCAAAGATTTTAAATGGCCGCCATTTTGTTTTTTGATGTTGGAAAATTTTGATTAATTTTTTCAAGATTGTTTCAATTGTTATAAAGCTGTTTGTAAAATTTCAAAATTATGCATTCAGAGGTGTTCGAATAAAAAAATAATGAGTGAAAAAATCAAAATGGCGGCTGTGTGAGTAACTGGGGATTTTAGAAAGTTTTATTACAATATTTACTTATTACAATATTTACTTTTGTTAGTGGTCCAGAAACACTGCCTAGAAGTATTGGTAGAGAGTTCCGAAACATCCTGTACACAGTACAATAGCACAGTACACAGTGATATAGTGTGGAAAATTTAATTCAACAAACAAATTAATTAGGAAACTGTCTTTATTTATGCTTGTGTCCTTGTAAGGGAAACAAGGAAGTGGCTACCAAACATTAACAGTGGCTATTACAATATTTACTTTTGTTAGTGGTCCAGAAACACTGCCTAGAAGTATTGGTAGAGAGTTCCGAAACATCCTGTACACAGTACAATAGCACAGTACACAGTGATATAGTGTGGAAAATTTAATTCAACAAACAAATTAATTAGGAAACTGTCTTTATTTATGCTTGTGTCCTTGTAAGGGAAACAAGGAAGTGGCTACCAAACTGCTTTATAATTTTATACAATAGATAAGGCATGTCAAAAATATTTAATATTCACAGTTTTTTATTGATTGGTAAAATACACATAAATGAGGTTTTAGAAAATAATTAATAATAATGTCTATAATTACCTCTTCTCATAAATTGTGTACACTCTACCGGTACTACTGTACACTGGAAGCCTTGACTCTACCGTTGACACCAAAGGCATGTTATCTTCTTCTTGTAGGCATTCCTGCCCATTGCTGTCATCATTATCTGAAAAATTGCATTAGATTTTTACTGCACATTCCGAAATTATTACATTTTTTATTGTATGGTTTAATAAAGATTGTAATTTCAAATTTAATAAAAAGGATTATAATTTATGCTTCAAGAATAAAATCACTTGTACTAACTTATATTAGGCTAACAGGCTTAATAATATTACAGTATCCTCTAAATTTACAAAATATATTATTTATTACTCCTTTCTACCTTATAAGCGAATCTACATGGGAATTTAAACAATGATAAAATGTTCCATATAAACTACTTCCATGAAGGTATGGTATTTAAGTATAGAACCAAGTTAACCTGTCATGGTAATTTACTATTACTATTGGTAGAAAGATATATCAGGTACTGGTGTTGAAAACTGGGTTGAAGGAAACATTAAGGTCTGTGATGTTTTCCATGACGAAATACTTAATGAACAATCTAATATTGAAACTGACACTGTATTTCACTTTTAAATAATGTTTTACTTACTTACTTACTTACTTACTTACTGCTGGGGCGTCACAAATCTCAGTCGATTTTTTGCCTCGTAGATTAGCCTCCTCCATAATGTTTTAATAATGTTTTACTCACATATATTTGAGATGCTTGAGGAATGCATTTCACTTCTGAAAAGAAGCTTTGTCAGCCTGCCGCCAGGGGTTATGCTTTGTTGAGGTTAGGATGAGCAGCCATTATGTAGTTGAAAATTGCGTTTGATTTGAATTGTATTTGGTCATTGAGTACGTTGGTTCTATCTTGTTTATGGTGTTTGAATATTTCATATTCATATTGCTCCAGTGTATTTAGTTTGTGGCTTTTTTGGAATGTGTGTAGAATTTCTAAGTCAGTTTGGATGTTATTGTGTGAGTGTCCAGTGTTGATTAAATGATCTGCAAATGTTGAGTCAGTGTTGGAATTTAGTGCTTTGATGTGTTCTTTATATCTTGTGTTGAATGATCTGCCTGTTTGTCCTATGTAGTACTTGGGGCATGTGTTGCATTTGAGCTTATATATTCCTGGTTTTTTGAATTTGTGAATTGTGCTGTTTGTTAGGTGAGCTGGATTTTGTTGGATCTGGTGTTTTAGGTTGTTTGTTGTTCTGAATGCTGTGTTAAATCCAGACTTTTGAAAGATGTGAGCTATTTTGTGTGATTTTTTGTTGAAATATGTGAGTGTGATAAATCTGTTTTGGTTTGCAGGTTTTGGATTTTTACTTTTCATTTTATTCAGGATTTTGTCTACAAGAATGGTGTTGTATCCGTTTTGTTGTGCTAAATATTTGATTGTATTGATTTCTTCTTGGTGGTCAGCTTGTGATAGTGGAACATTTAGGAGTCTATGGATCATGGAGTTAAAAGCAGCAAGTTTGTGTTGATTTGGATGGTTGGATGAGTTGTGAATGAGTGTGTCTGTAAGAGTTGGTTTTCTGTAGATTTTGAATTTGTGCATGTTATTTAGCTTTTTGATAGTTAGGTCTAAGAAGTTTAAGGTGTAGTCTATTTCATATTCTGCTGTGAATTGCAAGTTTTTATGGGTTTTGTTCAATTGTGTTAGGAGTTGTTCACACTGTCTTTGGTTTCCATTGTAGAGTACAATAATGTCATCAACGTAGCGGTGCCAGTAAATTATTTTGTTTGAGGTTTTGGTGTTTTTTAGTATTTTAGTGTTCTCTATGTGCTGTAAAAATATTTCTGCTAGGATGCTGGAGATTGGGGATCCCATTGGTAGTCCTTCTGGTTGGGTGTAATAGTCCTAACACAATTGAGTCCTAACACCTTAAACTTCTTAGACCTAACTATCAAAAAGCTAAATAACATGCACAAATTCAAAATCTACAGAAAACCAACTCTTACAGACACACTCATTCACAACTCATCCAACCATTAAATCAACACAAACTTGCTGCTTTTAACTCCATGATCCATAGACTCCTAAATGTTCCACTATCACAAGCTGACCACCAAGAAGAAATCAATACAATCAAATATTTAGCACAACAAAACGGATACAACACCATTCTTGTAGACAAAATCCTGAATAAAATGAAAAGTAAAAATCCAAAACCTGCAAACCAAAACAGATTTATCACACTCACATATTTCAACAAAAAATCACACAAAATAGCTCACATCTTTCAAAAGTCTGGATTTAACACAGCATTCAGAATAACAAACAACCTAAAACACCAGATCCAACAAAATCCAGCTCACCTAACAAACAGCACAATTCACAAATTCAAAAAACCAGGAATATATAAGCTCAAATGCAACACATGCCCCAAGTACTACATAGGACAAACAGGCAGATCATTCAACACAAGATATAAAGAACACATCAAAGCACTAAATTCCAACACTGACTCAACATTTGCAGATCATTTAATCAACACTGGACACTCACACAATAACATTCAAACTGACTTAGAAATTCTACACACATTCCAAAAAAGCCACAAACTAAATACACTGGAGCAATATGAAATATTCAAACACCATAAACAAGATAGAACCAACGTACTCAATGACCAAATACAATTCAAATCAAACGCAATTTTCAACTTCATAATGGCTGCTCATCCTAACCTCAACAAAGCATAACCCCTGGCGGCAGGCTGACAAAGCTTCTTTTCAGAAGTGAAATGCATTCCTCAAGCATCTCAAATATATGTGAGTAAAACATTATTTAAAAGTGAAATACAGTGTCAGTTTTAATATTAGAAACATTAAGGATTACTGATTTCAAACAAAGATTAAAGGTATTTTTAATGAGTAAGTGCTTTCATAGTCTAAAGGATTATTTCGATTGCTGCAATGGAGTCACATTCTAATAAATCTGTCTAAATTTTCAATATTACCAAATAACATTACTATTATTGTAGTGTCTTGCCTTTTTGCAAGCACTTGAACTTGTCTGATGCCGTTATTTGGCCAACAAGATGTAATGTGTCTATCTGTCTATCTATTGAACTTACCCAAATTATATATCTGAATCTATTCCACATTCACCTTTAAATACCCTCAACGAGTGGTCGGTATCTTACAATACAATATTAAGAAATTTATCTTAGCTTCCTAGCATCTAGCAATAAAATGGTGGAGATAAAACCCTAACCAGAAAAGTAAAATTGTATTACATCAATTAAAGCAAACATTCCTATGGAAAATCACGACACATTCATAAGTAAAAAATTAAGCTTACCAGTTGATGTTTTCTGTTTTTTGAAAAACGTCGTAATCTTTGCAACTTGTTTCTTGTTTGCTCCTTTGCAAACACTACTCAGTACTCGAAAAGTACTGAGGACAATGCACACTAGATGGCGAGCCCTCTCGAGCACACGATCACAGAATAGAGATAACTGATCAATTATTTATTATCACTTGCCCAGTCAAAAGCTGGGCATTCAGGTTCCGATTTGCAGCAAGGGCGGATTAAAGGGGGGGGGGGGGCGGAGGGGGCTTGCACATTTCCATTCTAGATAATTTAGAAATAAGTGCCCATATAGGTGTGCAGTCCATTGTCCAATTTTTAAATCAGTTGAAATTAACTATAAATATAGTAAAAAATGCCAATACCTTCAATTCAAAAACAAACATAATTTAAATGAAGATAGGGCTATAAACGTGTTTGTAAACGATAATCAATTAGACCAGGAAGAAAAAATTGCATTTCTAGGAGTTATGTTGGATAGACGATTGACCTGGACTCCATACATTGAGAAAATATGTAGTAAAATTTCATCAGGGGTATTTGTCCTGCGACAGCTCGCTAGATTGAATGACAAAAAGTTACTTTTTACAGCTTACCATGGGCTCTTACTGTCACATATTAGGTATGCTATCTTAGTATGGGGTAGTTCATCAAAACAAAATCTTGATAGGGTGTTTAAGATCCAAAAGAAAGCGGTTAGGTGTATAGAAAGAGTAAATAGATTAGATTCATGTAGGCCGTTGTTCAAGAGACTTGGTCTCCTAACTGTACCCTGCTTATATGTGTATGAAGCTACTTTATATGTAAAAAAGAGTGATTTCAACCAAAATCTTGATGTACATGATTATAATACAAGAAGCCGAGGAGATTATCACTTGGTGAGTCACAATAGTAGCTTATTCAAACAAAAACCTAGTTATATTGGTAGGAAATTCTACAACAAGCTACCGCAGTTTTTGAAGAGTCTTGAAAATATAGAAATATTTAAAAAACAATTGAAGAAATATTTAGTTGATAATAGTTATTTATGTATTAAGAGCGTGAAGCGCGACTTTATCGCTCGAGCCAAAACATTTACTGCGTGACGCATAGCGGAGCGCAGTAATTTTGCGAGAGCGATAAAGAAGCTTCACGCGCGAATTGCATACAATATTTTTCCTACAACTGCAGTTCTGGATTACAACACAATAAAAACTTGTAGTTTGTAACATCACAGACCGTGCGCGGATTTGGTTAGCGTGTGCCATTTTGAGGTTATGTGAATTCACGGATTCCGCGATCCACCAATGAGAAGACATCAAAATCAAAACAGAAGCGTAAAGAAAACAGCTGGCGAGCGTAAAGTACTTTACCGCTTGCTGAGCAGTAAAGAGGCATTTTACAATTAGTTTTCAGTACGTAAAGAACTACTTTACGAGCAGTTGTAGGGAAAGCTTTTTATAGTGTACAAGAGTTCCTTTCACATCAAAATTAAGCCTCACCTCAACTAATTGAAGTAATTATGGTATCTAGTGTATAATATTGTTGATCTGACTTGTCTTATACTCCTTCTCCTTATACTCCTACTGGAGTCTCCAAGACGTAATCTACAAAAAAAAAAAAATTAAAAAAATAAACACATGCGACACGCACACGATAAAATTTTATTTGTCCCGCCACATCTAAGACAGACGAAATATAACATGTCATCCCACTTGTCTTATTTTCTATATTACCTGTACTTTATCTTTAAGGCTGTGCGCCAGCTACCATGACTCTGATCAAGTCTCGAGTCCCGACTCAAGGCAACAAACAAACGAGTCTACAATCGAGTCGAATCGAGTTTGGTCCGGTTTTGAATCACTCTGGTGGATTAGTTTGTAACTAGCATTCCATACCCCTAAAACGTTGCCAGATCTCTCGGCTCATGTCTACTCCCCTCTTCGCCTGATCTGACTAGGCCTTCTTGGGAGGGAGGCAGAGTCGTTCTACTACTCATAATCTAGTAAAGCAAATAGTTTCCAAGCCTGAGCCACAGATATTCTAATACCTGAGCTTTCATTCACAAAAATAATCTGATATGTCTGACGGCTAGATAGCCTGGTCAGTTTGAGACCTCTGTTCACTTCGGGTGGCATGAGTAGTTTGTACATTGTTTTGTGCCGTGTTTTATTTTTAACCTAATATTGTACAGAATTCTTCAATAATAAAACTAATTTTTGTTTTATGACATTAATGTAAGGAGTTTTTTCTTGTGTTGATAATGGCAAAGCAAAGCATTAGTTGGAATCTGTGATGTTTTCCATGACGAAATACTTAATGAACAATCTAATATTAAAACTGACACTGTATTTCACTTTTAAATAATGTTTTACTCACATATATTGGAGATGCTTGAGGAATGCATTTCACTTCTGAAAAGAGTTGGGTCAAACTCATTTCACTTCTGAAAAGAGTTGGCATTAGTTGGGTCATGACTTTCAATATTTTGTTTTTTATTTTTCAATTCACCCAGGGTTACTCCTAATCCAATCATATCCTCTCTAATTTCCTTAATTATCTTCTTAAGTTGAAATAATTTAAATTATTTTTTCAGTTATTCTATACATTTATTTCCAAAGAATCACATGTCTTTCAATTTTTTGAACAGACATACAGTAAAGATACACCTAATAATTTCATGATTATAAAAAATAGTTTCTGATTGAGTAAAAACGGGGGCCATAGCGTGAGTTTTTGGCGCCCGAGGCAAATATCTTAGATTTTGGGGAAATTTATTAAATTTGGAAAAATAACTAATAAAATATAAGAATAAAATTGATTATTATAATTTGGAGAAGGCTTTTTTACAAATAACACTTTATTACCTCATATTCAAAACATACTATAATATTTTTTGTAATTTTCAAAGCCAATTGGCAAAGCAAAGCATTAGTTGGGTCATGACTTTCAATATTTTCTTTTTTATTTTTCAATTCACCCAGGGTTACTCCTAATTCAATCATTTCCTTTCTAATTTCCTTAATTATCTTCTTAAGTTGAAATAATTTTAGTTATTTTTTTGCAATTATACTCTCCACTTATTTCCAAAGAATCATGTATATCTTTCAATTTTTGTTTGTCTTTCACTTATGTCTCAATTTTTTAAAGTGAAGTAAAATTCAGTAAAGATACACCTAATAATTTCATGATTATAAAAAATAGTTTCTGATTGAAATAGTTTCTGATAAACCTTTATTGCAGCAACTCCTGAGTTCGTCAAAAGCATTGCAAATTGTCATATTTCACATCAAAATAATTTTGTCTCATACAACATTGCTAGAACGTTAAAACAGATAAAAACACAAAATCACATTCAAAATTAGCCTACCTATCTATAGCAGTGTGTCATTTAAAGCTGTCTTTAAATTGTCTACAAAGTCTTGGCCCTTTCATAAAAATCCTCAAACCTATATAATAATGGATTATTCATCAAAAAAAGTTTCAGTCTATGCTTAAAAATTGGATGTGGCAGATTTTTGAAGCTCTCTGGAATGGCATTGAACAGTTTTACACTTATAAATAGAAAAGTCTTTTGTGTGTTTGAATAATTTTAACGGTGAGTAATCAAGTTATTTCTTGTGTTGTGAGTATGTATCACCCCCTATATAGTGAAGTTTTCCAAATTATTTTTCACATAGATCAAACATTGTAAAACAAAGAGGGAAGGTAGGGTCAAAATTTGAAGCATTCCATGTGGAAATATAATAATTTCCCCGGGTCCCTGGACCCACTATTCGATTATGGTGGGGGGGGGGGACTATTCCTTACTTGAAAACCCCCAACATTTAATGTGGACAATGCAACATTAAAAATATTTTTCCTACAACTGCTCGTAAAGTACAGTAGTTCTTTACGTACTGAAAACTAATTGTAAAATACCTCTTTACTGCTCCGCAAGCGGTAAAGTACTTTATGCTCGCCAGCTGTTTTCTTTACGCTTCTATTTTGATTTTGATGCCTTCTGGTGGATCACGGAATCCATGAAATTCACATAACCTCAACAATGGCGAACGCTAACCAAATCCGCGCATGGTCTGTGATGTTACAAACTACAAGCTTTTATTGTGTTGGAATCCAGAACTGCAGTTTTAGGAGAAATATTGTGATGAGAAATATTGTATGCAATTCGCACGTGAAGCTTCTTTATCGCTCTCGCAATAGTTTCTCGCCAATGTTTTGGCTCGAGCGATAAAGTCGCGCTTCACGCTCTTAATACAAAAAAACTATTCGCTCATTAATCAGTTAAAATTAGCTGACTATATAGCCAATTTTTTGTTAACCGATTTATTTTGAAAATTCATTATTTTTTGCCTATTAAATTTAATTGTGTTGTAAGTATAACGCTTTAATTCTGTAGCTTTCGACACTCAATGTATACATGCTTTTCTTAGGTTTTTATGATTTTTTAGCCAACCAAAATAAGTGTTTATATTAAGAGTAAAATTGTAAAGGTATGTAATGCTAGGATAAGTTGATTGATGAGTTGTAAGATAATCACAGCGTACTAGCAAAGACGATAACATTGAATGCTTTTTTATTTATTGCCTAATTTTTGTGTTAAATAATGAACTTAATTGTAATATTTAAATAATTTTTATTTTTTTAAGTTTTTCATCTCATAATTTGTAGTAAATTTCTGTTTGTAAAGCACCTTTTTCAATTACAGTTTCACGACAGTTTTTATTGAAAGTATCTTTGTTATCTGTCAAAAAAGTATTATAATATAATTCCATTCACAATGTAAGCTCTCCAATAATGTAATCATATTTTATGATTAAGATGCAGTATATGGAACAATCGCAAGAATTTCCTATGAAGAAAAATTTGTTTCCTTTGTTTGACACAAGAGCCCACTCAAATTTTGTTTATTCTTTTGATGGACAAAAATTGGTACAAAGCTGGAAATTTTTTTAATCCACTCTAGGTATTCTAAGTTTGCAAAAGTTGAAATTGAAGAATACGGAATTCTACTTCGATTGATGTATATCAATATATCCGTTCAATTGTTCATTCACAATCAATTTTCAAAAATCAGGTATTCCTGGGCGCTCTATGTAAGGGTGACCGATTGGATTGGCCAGCAAAAAAGACTTGGTTCTCTGCTGTAAAAATCATTTCCCGTTTGTTCGGAACCCACTTAAAACTGTAGGTCCAGCTCATCAATCACCATCATCCAATTCATTACCCACTCACAGGTCTCAGACCTATGTGGGCTTCATCCTAATTATTGAATTTTTATTTTTATTATTGAATAATTATTCATTGCCTAATTTTTGTGTTAAATAATAGGGTATAACACAATTATAATATTGAGTATAATAATATACTCAATTGTAATATTTATACATACCGTATTTTTTTTAGTATTTCTTCTCATAATTTGTAGTAAATTTCTGTTTGTAGAGCAACTTCTTCAATTACAGTTCTACTACAGTTTTCATTGGAAGCCTCTTTATATATTATCTATCATAGAAGTCCTACAATACAATCCCATTCACTATGTAAATTATCCAATAAACTATAATGTAATCAAAAGAGTAAGGTACAATATATGGAACAATCGCAAAAAGAATAATTCGTTTCCTTCCTTCCAAAACAATTTGGCATATTTATGTGAGAGAAAAAGAAAGAGGGTGAAAGAGAGTGAGAGAGCGGAAAGGAATGTGAGAGTGCTACTGGAGACATGTCATTCAAAGCAATTATTTTCGATCGCATAATTATTCAAGACTGTAAACAAAATACATCCGGCAGACAGAGCGAGTGCTGGTGTTGCGCGTGAGGGAGCATTGATAAGGGCGAGTAATGAACGAATGTGGTTCAAACCGGCAACATAGCAAGTCCTTGCATATGTGTGAGTGAACGTGCTTGCACATTTGCATGAGGAAGTTGACTCTGTAAAACTGAAGAGAATCCAAGAAAACTTTGGGGCAACTTAGCTACCCAACGATTTAATTTGGATTTACAGTAATCTCTCTATTACTAGAAGGGATACCAGAGATTTCAATGACATATTTTGTATTTCAATCGGAAATCTATAGTTTTTCTGTAATTAAGGTTTCAAAAAAATGATTTTTTTTTTAAATGGAAATTTTGAAAAATTAAATACCTCATTACAAAAACAATACTTTGTTCCATTGATCCTGAAAATTACACTTTTCTATTCACAACCGTTCATGATACTGGTTGCCCCCAAAAATTAACTTTAAGTGCTCATATCTCAGAAAATAATTGATGAAATTTTTTTTTATTTATTGCAAAAGACTATATTTCAGTAGCCTAATAATCTCCAGTCGAAGAGACTTTGAAAAAAAATATGACCAAAACCCTATTGCACAGCCTTAACTGTTGTTATCTATATAATTATAATTCAATGAAGAATTAACAAATGACAGAGAATGAAGGAAATCTTATATCAAGTGAAATACTTTTGAATAAGATTAATCTCTTATAGAATAGGTAGGGGCATATACATCTCTGTTTGTATTTGACCTAGTACGTATTTATTGAAGAACTGGTATTATGAAGCATGAGAGAATGTTGAGAGTAATTTAAATATAATATATAGGTCTAAAAATCATCACGAACATGAATAAATTGCTTAGACTCTGTTCATTTCTTTGTAAATTTTGATAAAGAGTTAAGCTAGCAAAGCAATTTTTGTTCAAGACATATACAACAATTTCTATTCATTTCAGATGAATATACAGAAATAAATTACCATACTCTAGTTAGGGGAAATTTGATTGACAGAAAAAAATATATTTCTTCTCCATTTCAAGTGCTAGAATGGTGTAAAATGCGGTTAAAGGCTACTAAATTTCCAAAATTGTTCTTCCATATCAACCCCCCCCCCCCCCCCCCCCCGGACCATCAGTATTTTTTCAGTATGTCGCCCCTCCCCATAAAAATGCACTGATTTACTGATTTGCAGTACGACTTAGTAGAATGTGACAGCTTCTATATTGGACAAACTGGCAGATCTTTCACAACCAGATTCAAAGAACACATAAAAGCTCTCACCCAACCACAGGAAAAATCAAATTATGCTGAACATCTACTCACAAAAAATCATTCATTCACCAACATTGATCAAAACTGCAACATAATTCACATTGCCCCCAAAAGTAAAAAACTCAATACTCTTGAACAATTCGAAATTTACAAAGATTCCATTTCACATCCTCAATTCATACTCAATGACCAACTTAATTTCAAATCTTATACCCTCTTCAACATCATCACAAACACCTCCACCACACCCACTTCCCCCACCACATCTACTCCTCCCACTACCTTCCTACGACCACCATACCTTACATACTAGAAAACTACTCAGAACTCAGTCTGCAACCAAGCGCCGAAGAAGAACGACATAGTTTGAAACGCGTCCGTCGTGACTCAAAAAGGTCAGTTCTGCACAGCAAGATAATACATATATGAATAGTTCTACTGCAGTTTACGAAAAATGGATATCCACAACAATAAAAAAAAGGTTTGGAACTGTTTTATCAGTTTTTACAATATCTACTTCAATGTAGCCTTTTTCAAGTACAGTCGTAGTATCAATATTTTAGTAGTTTTCAATATTGATTTATACATTTTTATTGATTCTTATATCCTTAAAAACTAGATAATTGTTATCAGGAGGCATAATACTACAATTCAGTAAAGGTTTTATAAGATTTTCTGCCGACCCTCCTAATGTAGACTTTTATCTAAAATTGGTTTACAGTTGCGTTTATTCCGTCTGTTTTTGTTTTACAAAAACTACACAAAATAAGGAAGAGAAGCAGATCATCTTCTGGACAATCCATGGTGAACTGACAAACTTGACAGGGTATACATGAAGAGTGTGTGTGCTCATCAGGTATCAGGTACACCTGATCAGGTGTACCTTGTGATATTATCAACTGATAATATGTAATGATTACTGTTGATTCGGTAACTATATAAGAACATTCTACTAATTCATTCTCATTAGAAACTATCATGGGTTACCAGTGTTAATTTTGTTTAATAAAACTTCTATGCGAGTTATTTCAATTTATTTAACGATGGATCGAGATCACCAAACGATATTGAAACCGACAAAGTTTGAAGGAGATCCAAATTCTAATGATTCTACTGCGACATGGAATCACTGGATTAAAACATTGGAAATTTACTTCAGGAGAACTAAGATGATGAGTGAGATCGATAAATTAGATACATTGACATACTTTCTTTCTACTCCTCTATACGGACACATAAGCTCGAACTTTTACTGAGGCTATTGGAATCTTACGTGAATTATTCGTTGAACCTGTCAATGAGATATACGCATGTCACAAAGTTGCTACATACCGACAGCAACCAGGAGAGTCAGTAGCCCAATTTCTCACTGCTTTGAGAGCATTAGGCCAGGAATGTAACTTCAAGGCGGTGACTATGGAAACAAACAGAGATGAATATCTCTGGGATGCTTTCATTACTGGACTCGCATCCACTCATATTAGACAGCGACTATTAGAGAATCGAAATCTCACTCTTGATGCTGCCTTTAATCAGGCGCGATCCCTAGAAATAACAGGCACAATCGTATACTACAATCCCAGCACCTCTGGCAACTATTCACGACTCAGACATTTATCAGGAAGTCAGTAAAAATTCGGTTCAGAATAAACCAGTGCAAGTTGTACCACTCTTGGCAGTACAAAAGAAGAGTCCATGTTATTTCTGTGGATTCGAGTACCACTCAAGAGACCAATGTCCTGCAAGAGCCGCCACTTGTAAGTCTTGTGGTCGATCAGGTCATTATTCAAAAGTATGGAAATCAACTAAAAAGAGAAATTATTTGAACAAAACTGAAACGGACACTACTGCAAACATAACAGCTACAGGATTGGTTACCAGTCGGTTACATAGTCCTGCCTCTCTTTCAAAAACCGTTGTAAAAGCAATCATAAAAGGGTAGGGTACTGAGTTTCAGCACTTATATTGATACAGGAAGCTCTTTAAGCTTTATAAGCACTTCTTTAGCAAAAGATTTAAATCTGAGTGTCCATCCTACTAATGGGGTGGTTATGATGGCTTCTATACATCACTAAGATCCACTATTCGAGGAAAATGTAGAGTAAACATTGAATTAAATGGACACTCTTACTCTAATGTCGACCTCCAGATCATGCCTGAGCTGTGTGCTGATGTTATTATTGGTCATGATATTCTTTCATTACACTCAAGTCTCAATGTTGAGTTTGGTGGTACAAAGAATCCCCTGACACTTTGTGGACTGATGGCTGTAACAGTCAAACCAGCCCAACTTTTTACACACTTGACTATATAGTGATGTGAAACCAATAAACATCAAGTCTCGGCGACACCATCCTGAGGAAAATAAATTTATTGACTCTGAAACTAAATGATTACTTGGAGAAGGAGTTATTGAGCCAAGTAACTCACCTTGGAGAGTGCAGGTACTATCATAACTCAAACCGCTAATCACAAGAAAAGGATGGTGATTGACTACTCTAGGACAATAATAAATAGATACACGCATCTGGATGCATACCCCTTACCATGGATTGATGATATTGTTAACAGTGTAGCCTCATACAAAGTCTTCAGCTCTATAGACCTGAGAAGTGCATATCACCAGATCCCTATACCAAAGAGAGACAGAGCCTATACAGCATTTGAAGCCTCAGGACGACTTTCTCAGTTTACAAGAATCCCTTTTGGTGTTACTAATGGAGTGGCTGCCTTTTCATGGGTACTTGATAACATTATAAAAGCTGAAAAGCTGGAAGATACGTTCTGTTATTTGGATGATGTTACTGTGTGTGGTAAAAGTCAAGAACAGCATGATTACAACTTGAAACGATTTTTGGATGCTGTCCAAAAGTACTCTCTTACTATAAACGATGAAAAGAGCAAATATGCTTTAACAGAGATCAAGCTACTGGGGTACACTATATCAAATGGTAATCTAACACCAGACCCAGAGCGTCTAAAACCTCTGCAATCTTTACCACCACCAAATGACATAGCCTCACTTCGACGGTGTTTGGGAATGTTTGCCCACTATTCAAAATTCATTTCAAAATATTCAGAGAAGATCCTACCTCTCACCAAGGCTATTTTCCCACTTTCTAATGAATCAATACAGGCTTTCAACAACTTGAAACAAGACATAGAAAAGTCAACAATTACATCAATAGACTACAACAAACCATTTTCTGTAGACAAAACAGATGCATCAGAATCCACTATTGCTGCTACACTTTCTCAGAATGGTCGCCCTGTTGCTTTCTTTTCTAGACCTCTGAATCAATCAGAACAGTGTCACTCATCATTAGAAAAGGAGCTCTATGCCATTGTTGAGTCCTTACGAAAATGGAGGCATTTTCTTCTTGGTAGACACTCTACCCTTGTAACTGATCAGAAATCAGTTGCTTTTATGTTTGACGGTCAAGCAGCAGGAAAAATTAAAAATGGGAAAATAATGCGGTGGCGATTGGAACTAGCTGGATACAAATATGACATGATATACAGAACTGGCAAAGAAAATAAGGTAGCTGACACACTCTCAAGAGTATGTGCAATGATTGATTGTGGTACAGGAAGCATTAAAGAACTTCATGAAATATTATGTCACTCTGGCATCACAAGCATGTTCCACTGGACTAGGAGCAAGAATCTTCCATTCTCAGTGACAAATATCTGAAATGTAATACGTTCATGTAAAGTGTGTTCTGAAGTCAAGCCTTATTTCATAAAACACGAAGGAACTCTTATTAAGGCTACTTCTCCATTTGAGAGACTGAATATCGATTTTAAAGGACCATTACCTACTTGTACCTGTAACCGCTATATTCTTACCATAGTGGATGAATATACAAGATTCCCATTTGCGTTTCCTTGCCCAGACCAATCAACAGTCACTGTAGTCTCAAAATTGACAAAACTTTTCACATTATTTGGAATGCCAAAGTATCTCCATTCAGATCGTGGAGCTTCTTTTATGTCACAAGAACTAAAATCATTTGTGACTATCAGAGGAATTTCCACCAGCCAAACGATGCCTTATAATCCACAAGGAAACGGCCAGGTCGAAAGATATATAATGGAATTATTTGGAAAACAATAGAACTGGCAATTAAAAGCCGAAGACTTCAATTGAACCAGTGGGAGCAGGTCCTCCCTAATGCTTTACACTCAATATGATCACAGCTAGAATTTTTAGCTGTACATATATGTACAGCTACAAATTCTACACCACACGATCTGATGTTCACTCATCCAAGGCGAACAAGTGTAGGCCAAGCAACTCCTACTTGGCTTTTAAGTCCTGGACCAGTTTTGCTCAGACGCAAGAACAGACAATCTAAGTTTGAACCAGCTGTTGATGAAGTATATTTATTGGAGGCTAATCCGGAATATGCACACGTTTGATTACCCAATGGGAGAGAGATGACAGTTTCAGTAAGAAACCTTGCTCCATCTGTGCCATCTGAAAATCGGCTTGAACAGGAGACCATTCCCACCACCCAAAAAAAACTACTTGAAGATCCAGTTGAGCCTTTGGATTCAACTCCAGAATCCCCTGAAATCCATACTTCACAGGAACCTTCCAGATTTGTAGAGAGGCCTCCTAACTCAATGGAAGGACCCTCTGGCTCTCCCAGTACTGAGGGTCCAAGGAGAAGCGAACGAGCCCATCATCCTCCTGCTCACCTCTGGGACTACTACCTCTAAAAGACTATGGGGGGTGAATGTGATATTATCAGCTGATAATATGTAATGATTACTGTTGATTCAGTAACTAAGAACATTCTACTAATTCATTCTCATTAGAAACTATCATGGTTATTCATATGATGTATTATCTTGCTGTGCAGAACTGACCTTGGTTGCAGACCAAGCGCCGAAGAAGAACAACATAGTTCGAAACGCGTCCGCCGCGACTCAAAAAGGTCAGTTCTGCACAGCAAGATAATACATATGAATAGTTCTACTGCAGTTCACGAAAAATGGATAACCACAACAATAACTATCATGGGTTACCAGTGTAAATTTTGTTTAATAAAACTTCTATGCGAGTTATTTCATACCTGATAATGTATGGCCAGCCTTAGTATTCATGGGCTTAATCAGGAAAGAGCGCTTGCTACCCTCAGTCCAATTTAAAATTTTCCAAATTAAACTAGTAGCCTTTTTGAAAGGTCTGTCAAGAATGAGTAGATGTTATAAGCAGCCTACCTTACAAGTTAAAACTATAGATAACTTAGCCTAATAGAATATTTTCAGTTGCTTCTGGTAAATTGTCTAGAACATTTTCTATCAAGAATTATGAGATTGGAAATTCGGCCCTTCATTATACATTGTTCAATTAACTCAAAAATAACACAGGCTCTGACAAATTATTATATTACACAGAGGTGTGTAAAAATCTACGCTAAAAAAACCACTGATGCAAAAAAGTACGATAATCAGTTTCAAGGCACATGTATATAGGAGAATGTGGTAAAATCAAACAACAAAGAGGTTGGAATGTTGGAATAATTAGCCTAATTGTTATAAAATTCATCAGTAAGATATGTAGGCTAATACAGCATATTATATGAATGCTTAGAATGATGCTGGTAATTCGATAAGTGGATCGTCTTTCATGAGAATGAGGACCTTTTATTAGGTGATATCCATCACTATATTTTCTCATGAATAATAAGGACAGTAATATCATAACTCTTATTGAAATCTCAAAACTTACTGGGAAAATAAGAATAGTGAAATCGAACGACTAGCGCGAAACGGATGCAATGCCTTCCCGAAGTGGAAGTGCAACTTCCAATGCAAACTGAAATATTGTGAAAAAGACTATACTTTATATTTAGATCAATCTACTCGACCTATTGCTGAAAATAATAAATTTATAAGGAAAACTACAGAATTCTGCATATATTATGATCGTTTTGTTTTTAAAAGATGGCTAGCCCCCTTCCAATCATCCTCATTAAATGAACGTTCATTGAGTAAGAACAACAACATAACCTATACCTTCCTGCGTTTTGTCAGCAATTAAGAATTTAAATGTTCTCAGCTAATTACTATTTCTCAATTACGTTCTATCAATAATTATAGTGAAATGGGAGAGGTAATTTATCCACGTCTAGTATTTTTAGCATTATTTATTTGTAATTACTGTAGTAAGTTGATGTGGTAGCCAGGGGTTTGATTCTTGCTTGAACTATTCAATACTCATCATTGCTTTTAACTTAATTTATCATTTTTACAAGTTAAGATCTTTTATTTTCACCAATCAAGATTCAATCAACCTTCTACTCGCCATTAAAGTATCGTATTATTATTTTCATTTAATTTCATTATTTACAAGTTAGTTCGAAGTTACTGACAATTGAACTGACAAATTTACTTAGACAGAATTTATTAATTTCGAATTCCTTTTAAATTTACTTAAACAGAATTTATTAATTTCGAATTCCTTTTAAATTTACTTAAACAGAATTTATTAATTTCGAATTTCTTTTTGTACAGTAGCATTCATCGATTTCCATCAGCTATTAAATACTGTTGTCAATATCCGCCATTGCGGAAGTCTTCAGTATAAACTGATAGCAATTAAAGGAATTCTAAATTAATAAATTCTGTTTCATTATTTATTTTGTAGATTCAGTATTCAAATTAAAAAACCAATGTTGTATGAAACAATGCATTGTATGCAGGCGATAATTTACCTTTCATGTGTGATGTGGTTTTGCATCATTTTTAGGCTCAATTTTAAAGTGTATATTATTTTATTTTAATTATGGCCCTTAGATGGGACTGAAATTTATGACTTGCAGTGAATGCAGGGAATCATATGAATGATTTGGCTGTGGTCTCATACTGTACATATCAACATGGTTTGAAGATCAATGAGACAAAATCAAAATTAATTGTCATTGGCTGACTTTTGAACCAGCTTGATCTGATTAACTGTCCATCTGTAGAAATAAACATACATAGACTTGAATATTTTGACACCATTACAAACTTGAGAATAACCTTCAACAAACATTTGGACTGTACTGAACAGATAACCAAGACGTCTAATAATAGAGTCTTTGCTGGCATAGTCTCAAAGTCGTAATCTGCAAAAAAAATATTTCCTCATATTTTCTATGGAGATTTTTAATTCATGAAATGACTGACTTTCTGAAAGACTACAAATGGCCCAAAATTACTGTGTGAGATTCATCTTTGGACTAGATAGAGACGAACATGAAAGCCATTATTATGCTTAGCTAGGCATTCTGAAGCTCCAAAACAATAGAATCTTTCATTTGTTGATGCTCCTCCACAAAGTACTATCAACAAATACTCCAGAATGTTTACACTCCAAATTTCAATTCCTTGGAGATATTAACAGAAGGGGTACAAGACATGGGGTGAGCCTGTTGAACATACCAATTCATTGCACTGTGACATATAACAAGACTGTGATGACTGGAGAGGCGAAAGCTGAGGGTAATCGCGGCAATATACAGGGAGTGTGGGGGTGTGAGTATGCAGAATTGGATGCTTTGTATAAACTGTATTCCAGTTTTCTTTGTTCTGGTTTTATTTCTAATCTTTTATTAGACTTTAAAAAATCCATCTTTTCTCATCACTGAATATGCTTTTCTTCTTTCAGTTATTTGAAAACTTGTTTTTTATCTTATTAGACAGCCATTCTATTTTATTCTCCCTCCTAATGTGATGATTCTATTAGCTATGTCTTGCCCGGAAAGCACCCAGACGTGGTGGACAGCGTCATCTTACTCATTCATTGCATCTTATTGTCTTCCTGGTCTGAGAGAAATAATGAGGTAGTTTCCTGCCTTTACCGGGACTAATTGTATTGAGGTTGATAAATCGCTCTACACTTGCTGCGTGGAGCTGAGACGTCGATCTTGTGAATTGTAGGTGTTGCACATGAGCGAAAAATGGATAAGTTAAACATACCAAATCAATTCATGATACTTAGAATCACCAAAACATCCTTAATGGTCATGGATCAAATCAAAATAGTGGTTTATGAAACGATTGTTTTATGATTCCCTTCAAGCAACGAGTGTGATGAAAACGTAAAAGATGATGAAAAAGATTTAAACGTCTCACGAGCTGCTATAAGTTACTTTTATATTCAATATTTAATCTGCTTCCAATAAATTTCGTTTAATTCAAATTGAAAATGCATCAGATAACTTTCCTAAAGCTACAATGCGTGAATGTTCTCAGCAGTATCGATTTTTAATAAATTTTTATTTCCAACTGTTTAAACATTTCGGTACTGTTTTAAAGTAATCCAGAGTTCTGATTGGTCTAGACCTGAACCGAAAAGTGACTGAAGTGTTAAAATAGCTTCATTATACAACTAGACATCGCTTTCTAACCTCATAACTTTTTATCAATCAATCATTTATTGCCACAAACATTAGAAATGTTGAAACTGACAAGCGTCATTTAAAAAATAGTCAAAATTATCTAAATTGAAAAAACAGTAAATTTAAGGAAATGAATCATAGTCAAATTCTGTACCTACTAAAATATAAGCCAGCAACAAATAATACTATCTAGTCAACACACAAAAATATATTCCTGGATTTCTTGTTCCATGACGAACTGCGTTGTTAATATTAACGTTTCATGTGAAATTTAACGACTTGCAGTTAAATAATTTTAAAGATATTTGACTGCAAGTCGTTAAATTTCGCATGAAAAGTTAACAAAAATATATATCACAGGCAAGCTTAATATTTAGATGGACATATGATATGAATCCAGCATTTACTGTATACAAGTGGTGAGAGTATTTAGAACAGGCTGCACACTCATAAGGTCTATACAAAAAATTCTTCAACCGAATACAAGCATTTACCAAAAAAAAGTCTTTTATGTAAGATTTGAAGTTATTTATATTCATATGTCTAACCTCTAGAGAAAGTACATTGAATAATTTTATAGACATATAACGCTAATTTCTCTGAGTACTTGCATAATGGTGGGTACCAAGTCTCACGTTCTGCCTGTCTCTTGTAGGGAAGTGATAGCCGTGAGCCGTAGCAGGTATCTGTTCAATCAGATAGAGATAAGCTGCGTTTTCCTGGGCACTCTTTGTGAGGGTGACCGATTAGATTGGCCAGTAAAAAACACTGTTCTCTGCTGTAAAATCACTTCCCAGTGGTTCGGAACCCACCTAAAACTGTAAGTCCAGCTCATCAATCACAATCATCCAACTCATTACCCACGCACAGGTCTCAGACCTATGTGGGTTCTGGATGATATTACTTCATCCTCCAAAAAAAATATGTACATCACCATTGATATACATATATATTTGCTTAAATTTTTTATCTACATTCAACCAACAAATACATATAGAGATGGGAGAGTCAAAACCCCCATTTTTCGGAAAATTGGTCTACAAGTTGTAAGCAGTGGTGCATGGCAAATAATTCGTATAGCTAGTTGTTGTAGGCTGAAAAGTGTAATAGCCATGGAACAATTACCCCATCGTTGAATACCATAGGCTAAGTGACTGTAAACATGAGCTTAATAGACACTCATTAAAACATTGTGACTCACAATATGACTCAGCCTACGTAAGACGTAAGATCGTAAGTAAGTAAGTAAGTAAGATCGTACGTAAGATCCCTTTACTAAGTTTACCAGATATATAATATGCGATTTGGATTTTCCAATTTAAATTAGTGTCTAGCACAATACCCAGGAATTTTAAAGAACCCATACCAGTGAACCCAGTGTTAAAGCTGAACTGTAGATAATTAGTTTTGAGTAAGTAATAGCGAACCCGTAAATAAGTAATGTAATCACGCATTTTCAATCGTTTTTTTCAACTATGAATCACCATTATTATATATTTTTCCTCTTCCCCCACTAAATGTACAGTACTCAGACTAAGTCAGTCAATGAATTAATTAATCAGAAATTTTCAATTCCATGAATCTTTAAACCAATATATATTATTAATATACAGTAGGCTAATATAAAATAATGATATAGCAAACTTTTAATTATTATTTATACTCGTTTTGTCTCTAATACATTTTTGGCGACGCCAAATAAAAATTTTAATTTTTATATTTTTGCGGATGATGCCCACATGAGTCTGGAGACTGGTGCGTGGGTAATGAGGTGAATAGATAAATGATGAGAAACATCCATGGTTGAATGAGATTCGAACCCATGGCTGCAGGAAACGAAGCCTGCCAGAACCTTATCTTATTACAGACAAGCGCTCTAACCAACTGTGCTACCAGAGCCGCCTTAGTGTAATGTGGTGTATGATATAAGTGTAATTAAAAAGCGTTATAAATGGGTTTTTATTATTTTGAATTGTATTTGTATCTGTGAAATGGTTTCTTAGCAATAAAAAATTAAATTTATTGAAAATACATCTGTTTCAGGAAATGAAAAGGTTTCTAACAAGCCTGTTGCAGAAGTGAGTATCAATCACATGTCTAGTTTTTTAAAATTATTGCGGATGATGCCTACATGAGTCTGGAGACTTGTGCGTGGGTAATGAGGTGAATGATGAAAAACATTTTTGGCTGAATGATATTTGTACTCAAGGCTGCAGGGAACGAAACCAGTCAGTCTTATCGAATCACAGACAAGCGCTCCAACCAATTTCGCTACCAGAGGTGCCTAAATTACTTCCAGATCCAGATTCCTTATGTTCTGATAATGCCATAACTTGATTTACTGAAGCCTCGATTATATTGGGCTTGTTTACTATCTAACCAGCCAGCGAGTAGCAATACTGCTCTCCCCACAAAAGGTGAGCATTTTAGGGCTTGGCTTTGTAGGATCAAATCTCAGTTGTCAAGCCTTTGGTGGGACAATACGGGTCGGCTTGTAGTGTTGCTACTCGCTGGCTTGTAAACTCGCTCTGTTTAGTTTTTGTTCAAATTAGGGGTACGTTATTACATATATCATAGGGTACTTTCTTCATGGCTATATGAATAGAGAGCCTTCGCAAACCACCGCTATCAAATCGCCTTAACGCTAATCAGAGCGAGAATACAGTACAACAAAGAATAAATTATTAGTTCTGTGAAAGTAGACCTCACGCCTATGAATAAGGGTGCTTGCAGAGAGGAACATACTCGATGTACTCAATGATATCACCATCGCGAAATTAAATCCTATCACTTGATTCAATTTTCCCAGTCTATTTCATGTCTGTTTTTCACTAAAAATCACTCTGTATCACGTCACCAAGGCTGCATTCCTATTATCATCCAGCCTGTCCTTGTATTGTTCAATACAGCTGATTGCTCAAATCAGATCCGATTTCACAGTCGGAATGAATTTACAGAAGAATACTAATTGAATTTGTATAATTATAAATTACTTATTAATCACTTGTTCTTATAATTAATTGAAATGATTTGTTTTTTCTCAGATATGTTATTCTCATGAATGATACCATAAACATAGATATCATAAACAAGGTTGTAAACTCGCTCAAATTAGCAAAATAGAAAAGTCATGACGTCACTTTGTTCTGAACTACCCATTAATTTGTAAATATCAGCTCTATTTGTACCCTTTTCAAGTATAAAAATCAAGTTTTTTGCTAAAACAGATTTGACTCTGTATCTTGATCGGCTGGCAATGATAAGTGTTACTCAACTCTATTGAACTGAAAAACGTCATACCCCACCATTTTTCCAGTTCTCAAAAAACGGAACAACCTAGTTTTTAATAACCTTAATTCATATAAAGGCTCAACCGTTTGAATAAGAGGGCCCGAGGTCTATCTTGAAATGTTATTCCAATTATGATGGTGAAGCTCATATTAAAAATCATGTTTCCTGTAGAAGAAGGCCTGAGTGCCTTTCTTTTTTCCTTTCAAATATAAGCAAATTTTGAAAATCATTACACATATTCTATACTGGGCATTCCTAAAAGGAACATCTACGCGAAATTTTATAGAATTTGGCCCACGCGTTCAGCCGTAAATGCGTTACAGACATACAAGCGTAAAGCGGTCGACTTGAAACGGACTTGAATCACAGAAGTTGGCTTCCAAAGACGTCGCACAAAAATAATTTCATAGTTATTTATGCATTATTTCTAAACCGTTGGGTACTGTACTATATCGGGTGATTCAAAAAGAGCGCCGGTTTTGATCTATCAAATTTAGAACCGTATTTTTACAAAAATCATTTGTACATGGACACATCCATACAGTATTCCGATTTTATTTACAAAAAATAATTTTGTAAAATCATCCACTAGTTCGCTTCCTAAGATACGGCAAGGTCTGTAGTATCCAAATAACTCTATAAGAACTACATCCAGGTGATACAGTATGAGTGCAAGACAAAAGTTTATTCTTTCGTTCAGACGGCTGCTTCACGGCAGGCGGATGTTTGTCATTAACGTTCGGCATAATATCGGTGTGTGTGAAGAACATCATTTATATCTTCACGCCACTATTGGAATGTGGACCGTTCGAGATTTTACCGAACGGATGAAATCGATGTGTGTGAAACGGCCGACAAGTTTCCTCCTGGATGTTGAGCAAATTGATGTATTTTAGACAATCTTGTTTCATTGGTGAATGCCAACAAACTCAATGTGTTCATTCCCAAGGAAGGGGGAACTTGACGATATTGTCTGCGAATAGGATATTGAGACTTGTCAATCAAACATAATGTATCACTTGGATAGAGTTCTTATTTGGTAGCGGATTGGGCGAAATTATTTGTACAAGATTCATTTCCATACATAAAAACGGAAGATTAAACGAACTTGTTCATGAATCATTCTTGTAGTTTTTGTAAAAATACCGTTCCACATTTCAGAACCGGGGCTCTTTTTGAACCGCTCTGTATAACAGTTGGAAAGAATGCAATCAATTCAATTATTCTTACCTCTTTGTTGACCTATTACTTCATCTTTTCCTCGTCGTCCTCCTCCTTCTTCTCCTCCTCCACCTTATCTTTCTTCTTCACCATCTTCTTCTCCTTCTCCTCCTTCACCGTATCCTTCTACATCTTCTTCTTTGTCTTCTTCTCCTCCTCCTTCTTATCGTCCTCCTCCTTGTCTTTATTTTTGGTCATCTTCCCCTTCTCCTCCTCCTTGTCTTTATTTTTGGTCATCTTCCCCTTCTCCTCCTCCTTGTCTTTATTTTTGGTCATCTTCCCCTTCTCCTCCTCCTTCACCTTATCCTTCTCCATCTTCTTCTTTCTCTTCTTCTCCTCCTCCTCCTCCTCCTCCTCCTCCTCCTGCTGCACCACCTCCTCCTCCTCTATATTCTTCTCCTGCTTCTTCTTATTCTTCTCCTTCTCGTCGTCCTCCTCCTCCTTCCCTTTCTTCTTCACCATCTTCTTCTCCTCCTCCTCGTCGTCCTCTTGCTGCACCACTTCCTCCTCCACCATCTTCTTCTTCTTCGTATTCTTTTCCTTCTCGTCGTCCTCCTCCTCCTCATTCTCTGTCTTCTTTACCATCTTCTTCTCCTTCTCCTCCTCCTGCTGAGCCACCTCCTCCTCCTACTGCTGCACCACCTCCTCCTCCACCATCTTCTTATCCTACTTCTTCGTATTCTTTTCCTTCTCATAGTCCTCCTTCTCTTTCTTCTTCACCATCTTCTCCTCCTCCTCCTCCTCCTCCTCCTTATCGTCCTCCTCCTTCTCTTTCTTTTTCGTCATCTTCTTTTTTTCCTCCTCCTCCTCCTCCTCCTCCTTATCGTCCTTTTTCGCCATCTTCTTGTCCTTCTCCTCCTCTACCTTCTCCTTCACCTTTTTCTTCTTATTCATATTCTTATTGTTGTTCTGCTGCCCTCTTCTTCTTCTCCATCTCTTCTTTTTTGTCCTGCTGATTTCTTCTTTTTCTTCTGGTGCCTTCTTCTTCTGCTGCTCTCTTCTTTATCTTCTGGTGCCTACTTCTTCTTCTTCTTTTTCTCTCTCCTCTAATCACTTACCACTCATATCCAGCTCTAGAGTTTCGTCAAGAAGACGTTTTTGTAATAGATATGAATCCCAAATTTGACTCATTGGAGTCTATTTTCATAAATAATTTTTGCATAGATTTAGACAATTAATTCCATTTTATAAACACTTATTCTATGTATATTAACTGTTTCAGTATGTAAGACTCTTCATTCAGTCACTTATGTTTTATCAATAAATGTTAATAGTGCTTCTCATGAAATTATTAACTTTTTCAGAGTAGAAGGATTATATTGCATTGCAATCACCGATAGAGATGGCGTACCAATGATTAAAGGTAAGCAATATACTCAATTTGTTTTGAATAGATCGACAATTAGACTGTTTGAAACTGCAATAAAATCAATGTATTGATCTCGCCTCTTCCAAAACCATGACGTAGTAAATGATAAGTTCCTATCATTATTTTTCTAAACACATTAATAGGTCAGGATCCATTACAAAGGTTGCGCAAATATACGTTAAAAGTCCGTTAACGCTAAAAAATACGATAATCAGTTTCAAGCCAGTTGTACACATGCTGGGCTACAAAAAATTAACAGGGCATTTTTGCTTCCCATAATTTGATTGGAATAAAATATGTTTTGATATGTATCAGTTATTATGAGTTTCTCTTTGTCATAATAAACTAGAAGTTTTAAAATATAGAATTTAGAAAAGTTCAAAAATGGTAGGCCAAAATACTAGACTTAAGTAAATATTGATATCGTATATTAATCGTATTTGCCTTGAATGCATCATCAATCTACCTCATTCTATCTCACACAAACTCACACACCAATTCATTCTCTCTCGTTCTCTAGCTCACTCTCTCTATTTTTCTTTTCTTTTTTATGCTCTTTTTTATTTTTAATTTAAATTCAAGTCACCCACAGCTATTATGATGTCAAGAATAGCCGATCCAGCAAAGTGGCTGCAATGCTGCAGCAGCATTCAAAGAATTTCAAAGATGTTGCACAGAAATAATATTTTTCAAGATTATTTTCGAATATTACATTTATTTATTGATATTTCATTCATTTATTGAATTGTTACTATATATTTTTTTAGGATGAAGCCCACATAGGTCTGAGATCTGTGCGTGGATGCTGAATGATTGTGATTGATGAGTTCCCGAACCACCGTGAAGGGATTTCACAACAGTGTCTTTTTTGCTGACCAATACAATCAGTCACCCTTACAAAGAGGGCCGGGCCCAGGAGTTCGTAGCTTATCTGTATCTGATTGAATAGATACCTGCTACGGCTCACGGCTATCACTTCCCTAATTGCATAATTTCTGAACATGTGTATTACAAATCCTTTTGAATTCATTCATTCTAACATATTTGTTGTACGATTGGGTGTAAATGTGCAAGTGGCTTGAAACTGATTATCGTATTTTTAGCGTTAACGGATTTGCTAGCGTTAGTGTAGATTTGCGCCACCTCTCAACTATCGCCCAATCTCTTAAACTTCAGGCATAACGTTGTTGAATCTTTTAACATAGAAATATATCACTCAGAAATAATATGAACCAGTAATCAATCAGATAATGCCACACGTGTTTGAGAAACGTTGTCTGACCTAAAATTGATGTTTCAGGAATAAAGTGAATTGTTAAACATTTCAATCAGTAAATAATAAGACTTCATTCATAGATATTTAAATTCAATCTTGTATATAATAAAGAGTAGGTGTGTGTGCGCGTGCGTGCTTGTCTTACGGATTTCACAAAAACGGCTACGATTTGGAATACTTAATTTGGCACAAAGCTTCCTCTACACTCGATTCGGTTTTTCATTTTCCTTTCAGAATTTTCAAAATTAATGGTCAAATTTCACTTATGGGCACTATTTCTGTTTCAAAATGTATTTAGATGCAGGAAGCTCATAGAACAGCTGATAACATGATACGTCACTATGGTGATAATATAGATGATACGCCGATGTGTTCTAAGCCAAAGCAACAGATGAGCTCTGTATCAATATTACAGCAGCTAATTACCCAGTGTCATGCGAGCTTACTTTCTTTTTTTTTCTTTGGAAGGATGAAGCCCACATAGATCTGAGACCTGTGCGTGGGTAATGATTTGGATTATGGTGATTGATGAGTTGTGCCTACAGTTTTAGGTAGGTTCCAAACCACCGGGAAGTGATTTTTACAGCAAAGAACAGTCTTTTTATACTTATTGTGTGTATTGAGCTTTTCCTGTAATAAATTAATCTAAAGAACTAGACACAAAACTATGCAGGTGATTTAATACTTACTTACTCCTTGGCGCTACAGGTCTATGTGACCCTTGGCCTCCTTAACATAGCCTCTCCATCTTTCCCGATCCTCTGCTTGCCCTCTCCAGTTACGTATTCCAAGTACTCTCATATCACGCTCCACATCAACCGTCCATCTATTCCTCGGTCTACCTTTTCTTCTTCTATTAAATAACCTTTCCTTCCATATACACTTCGTCACCCTTTCATCATCCATCCTCACCACATGTCCAATCCATCTAATTCGTCCTGATTTAATAAACTTAACAATATCCTCATGATCCAGGAACCTTTCTATTTCACAGTTCCTTCTCCCCCTCCAAAATCCATTTACGCAGATAGGGCCAAGGATTCTTCTGCACACCTTTCTTTCAAAAACTCTTAGTCTTTGAATATCACCAGCAGTAAGCACCCATGTTTCAGACCCATAGCATACCACAGGTCTCACTAATGTTCTGTATAATTTTAATTTGGTTGCTCTTGATAGAAGTCGAGACTTGAACAATTTTATTCCAGCATAGTACGACCTGTTACCCACCATAATCCGCCTAAGTATCTCTGCTGAGACTTTCCCATCACCAGTTACAAGGGCTCCTAGGTATACAAATTCCTTAACCTGTTGAAATGTGTAGGTTCCAATGGTCATGTTTCTCATGTTTTCTCCGGCTGCTGTTGATGACACTCTGAGATATTTTGTTTTGGCCTCATTTATTTCCAGCCCCATTGGTACACTACTGCCCACTAGTAATGTGAAAGCCTCTCTTAAGGCTGGCACAGTTCTAGCTATTATGACCAGATCATCAGCATATCCACAGACCTGCCACAATCTATTCACTACGGTATTTCCATGTGTGATATCTTTTACCGCTTCATGGAGAGCCAAATTGAACAGTAATGCTGACAGGGCATCACCTTGTCTTACACCATATTTCACAGGAAAACGCTTTCCAACACTCCTGCCCATCTTCACCCTAGAATAGGTTTCATTTAGTGTAACTGCCACCAGCTTAATCAATTTGGATGGCAAACCATTTTTGATTAGAGCCTCAACCAACTTTGTCCTGAATAGACTGTCGAACGCTCTTTTATAATCTATGAAGAGCATGTGTAGGGTTACATTATGTTCTATGCACTTCTCCATGGCCTGTCTCAATGTGAAAAGCTGATCTACTGTGCTTCTCCCTCTTCTAAATCCACATTGGTATTCTCCTAGGATTGCCTCTGCAAATGGAATGAGCCTTTGAAGAAGTATATTCGTGAATATCTTATAAACGATACTGAGTAACGAGATACCTCTGTAATTATCGCAAATCATTTTGTCTCCTTTTTTAAAATTGGACAGATAAGACTCGTCTTCCAATCATCTGGCATTCTTTCATTTCTCCAAACCATCAATATCAACTCATATATCTCTCTTTTCAATCTATCCCCCCCATTCTTGATCAACTCACTTACTATGCCGTCCTCCCCAGGAGCTTTATTGTTTTTTAAGGTCGCTATTGCCTTTTCCAGCTCTGCAATGGAAGGATCTTCTATTTCCAACTCCTCCCTTGTAGTGGAAAGTAATGGTTCCAACACATTGCTAGATTGATCCTCTCTGTCATTAAGCACCTCCTCAAAGTGCTCAGTCCACCTCTCCAAAACCTTCTCATTATCAACAACACACCCATTTTTGTCTTTACATCCATTCAACCGAGCTTGATATCCTTTTCTGAACCAATCCACTTCTTTGTATAGTTTTCTATTTTGATTTGCAATACACAATGCCTCTAACTGTGAAACCTTTTGTTTAATTGATTCACGCTTTTTCATTCTTAGAATTGATTTAGCTCTTCTTCTTAATTCGTTATAATTACTTCTAGCGCTCCTTGTATCTCTCTGCATAATTTTTCTTCTGGCATCATCCCTCTTTCTTATTGCATCCTCGCATTCGGCATCAAACCATTCGTGATTTCTGACCATTGATTTTATTCCTACAGTCCTTTGGGCAGCTCTTTCTAAGATTTAATACTATAAGGTAATTTACTTATAAAAACACTAAAAATTCATATCATCAGTGCAAAATAAACCAAAGTTTATTAATGTT
This sequence comes from Conomelus anceps, assembly GCA_948455865.1. Classification (NCBI taxonomy): domain Eukaryota; kingdom Metazoa; phylum Arthropoda; class Insecta; order Hemiptera; family Delphacidae; genus Conomelus; species Conomelus anceps. Next base: position 127,002,724 of record OX418216.1, read on the forward strand.
CCTGGATATCTTGTTCCATGACGAACTGCGTTGTTAATATTAACTTTTTAAGTGAATTCAACGACTCGCAGTCAAATTTTTATTAAGAATAAGTTAGTAGTATTTTACTTACTCTGTAGGCCGAACGTTTTCTAGTTGTTAAAACCCATCTTCAAGGCCTTGAAGGAACACAATGTCAAGGCCTTGAAGATGGGTTTTAACAACTCGAAAACGTTTGGCCTACAGAGTAAGTAAAATACTACTTATTCTTAATAAAAATTTGACTGCAAGTCGTTGAATTCACTTGAAAAGTTTATTCATGTACTTTACTTTCCAAACAGATGAACTGTATGGTAAAAACACATAATAGCATTTCACTCACCCCAATTTCGTAATTTTGTTACCACTACCATAAAGATTATTTGCCAGAAAAGAAAAACTCCTAACTGGATTCCTGGGCAATACCAGATAAAATGCTAGTGACAGTAACCTTTTTGTTTCAGTGACAAGTGATAAAATTCCGGAGATGGCAGTGCATCCTTCGTTTCTGTCGACATTCGCCATGGCCATCGACCAGGGTAGCAAATTGGGACTTGGCACAAACAAATCGGTCATATGCATGTATTCATCCTATCAGGTATGCAGATCAATATACGAAACAGGGTATACAGGATGTTTACTGTTTAGCATAGTGCTAGCAGTAGTTTGTGCCTTGTAGGATTGTGGTGCTCACCAAAATAATGAAATATCATACAGGTATACGAAAGTGGAGAGAGGATAACATATACCGCCAATGTTGAAAAGTGTAGCTGGAAATGGAAGCTAGCAAGGGAACTTTACACTGCATGGGAACTGATGCCATTTAAAACTAAGTAGTTCGTTTTTACTAGATTTCACTTTCATGTCAGTTCAAATGTTTGAACTACACTTCTCCATAGAAAGCGATTTGCTTCTGAAAAATTTTGTTGAAAACATTTTTTTAAGATATTGATCACTTTAACGGTAATTTATGGCTTAACCTACAACAAAGTGTAGAGTGCCGGCCATCTTTAAAGGTAGCCATATATTGGTGGCGCCCACGAGAATGGCATCGGCCTCCATAACACTTTAAATCAACATGTAGTGATCAAAATATAATCACACCTTATAGTTTAACTTAATAAATACAGAATATTTTATATCAATAATTCATATTTAGGAGCCCCACTATAAATACTATGTGTTGAGGTAACATTACTTTTCAGCAGATGCCATTCTCGTGGTGCTTATATCAATTAATCCGATAGCATACCCAAAATATAACATAACCTTCAATGAATTGTCAGAAGGTGGCTCTGGTAGCGCAGTTGGTTGGAGCGATAAGAAAAGGCTCTGGCTGGCGTCGTTTCCCGCAGCCTTGTGTTCGAATCTCATTCAGCCATGGATGTTTCTCTTCATTCACCTCATTCCCCACACACAAGTCTCCAGACTGTTGTGGGCATCATCCACAATTAAGTTCCAATTTGAAATCCAGTTTCATTTTGAAATGTTTGAAGAATAAGCTGTTGTGATTATTGCAAAATATTCATTTTGACACAAATCCTGAGACCTGATTCGTCTAGACTTTTGCACTGAAAAGTGACAGTAGTGTTAAAAAAGTTTCATGTCACTTGTTCTAATCATTTCATACTGTATTACTATTTTCTTTATTAAGCTCTTTTTTGTTCTAGACTTTCGTACTGAAAAGTGACAGTAGTGTTAAAATAGTTTCATGACAGTTGTTTCAATCATTTCATACTGTATTACTATTTTTTTTATTTAGCTCTTTTTTGTTTTAGGTTGTTCAACTGAATAACTTGCCGTTCATTGTGAGCTTTGTAGCCAGTACAAAATGCAACACAGGTCACATTCTATCTCTGGACAGATGTCTTCAGGAGCTTCTTACCGATCTGAAACGGACTGTCATTGAGCCTTGAGGGTCTCTACTTCCATAGAAACCCGTATTTATAAACCTACCTTGAGGCTTTCTGAACTCAAGGAATGTTCTTCAAGTCTACCTTGAGTTGAGGAATTGTCAAGGTAAGCTCATAAATACGGGTCTGAGACTGTGGTTTGTGATACTGTATATTACGCAATTAAGTTTTATTAGTTTTTGCCTGAGTTCGCCTTAAATAATATATAATTTATAAGTCAATATTTTATAGATATATTTTCCTGTTAATGAACTATTATAAGTGAGGTTTTCATTAGATAATATTATAACTGATTTAAAGATGCAGCATTTGTTTATTCATACTCTACTTAATATACCCGAAATATTCATAGCCAATAAATTGGCAATACTACTGGGTGATTACAAAGGAATATCCCAATTTTAATTGCAAAACTTTCGACCATTCATTTGAAAAAGCAAATTAAAATTTTTTATAATCAAAACATTTTATAAATGTTCAATGTGAACCACCAGAATCCCAAACAATATCTATGCGTTGCAGTTTTGAAAAAATGCATTGATTTTTGTATGGTGCAAGTAGCACTTGTAGCAGCATGCCTGGTGCAGTTCAAGGGAGCCTTATCGGTTACCGGTAATTTATAAATGTCTATGAATTTGAATTGACCAGAATCGACGATCTACTCCCGCCATTTATCGAAATGTGGTGAAGTATATTACCTGAAGTGAAATTGGTTTTATAGAACTTTAGAGGTCAGGAATTTTACAATTAGGGACTAGTAGACTAGTAGAGAAGTCCATGAAAAGAGTGTAGACCCACAAGCATAGCATGTCTTCTCGTGTCATTGAAGGGGAGGGGTTAGGGGGAGCTAGCTGGGGATCAATTAAACCCCTTTCCACCCAAAATATGTTCGAACGTTGAGGGTTTACATAATATTCGTGTACTCTAGTATTTAAAAACAGCTTTAGTGGTCTATCATGTGTATTTTATGTTTCAGGTTCGTTATGGCTTGTTATTCTAGGGTAGTAAAGAGGGGTTGCGAATAATCAAAGTATTTAGTACAAAGCAGTCATGTCGACCTATTTTCAGAAAATTGACTGCTTACGATGCCAGCACTGTATTTGTTTGATATTGCCGTTCATTTGCATAGGAACCAGAGTAATTATTGCAACCCAACCAAACATAATCGCTCACCCATATAATACAAGACATGGAGAGTCGTCACTTTGGTACCCCGTGCATACACTGACTTTGGTCAAGAAGGCGCCATTCTATTCTGGTATACAGATTTTAAATTGTTAACCCGAAGTTTTAAAGGGCTACTGTCAATAAAAATTCGTGAAGGAACTCAGGAAGTTGCTAATTGATGCCTGTCCTTACTCGGTGGCTGACTGTTTTGAGGTTTTTAGGAGACAAAATGTTGAGTAGAGTGTATCTGTCTCATAATATATTAACTTCTTATTGTACATTTAACGACTTTAAAACTGATTGCAGTCGTTGAATCTACAATAAATGTTATTAATAACGCAGATCCTTATGGAACAAGAAATTCAACAATTTATAATATATGTTTTACGTAAGCCTGATAGAAAGCTGATAAATTGATTTAGTTTAAGTGAATTGACGTGTCACATGCTGCTTGAGCCTAGCTCGATAGCTGCGGCTAAACTTGACTCAATCAACATAATCTAATCTAAAACCAATAATACCAATCAAAAATTATTTTAAAATGTATAATCTAGTGAAATACGTCACAGTAGAAAAATAAAACGGACAACGCAAAGTTTTTACACAGGAATTATTATTCATGATCAGTGATTGTCCATGAACTGAATGTCGCACATTATGAGCAGAGTATCTGGTAATGGCCTCGGCTGCGGCGATAGGATGGTCAGGGTTTGCCGGTCAGTATCCACCGCAGTCCTAAATCAAACAAATTAACAATACTGAAAATAATGTCTGTGATTGTGTAGTTCTAGGGAAGGCTAAATCTATGAAATATTTAGATGTAGTAGTTGATCAGCATCTCAAATTTTTTTTTTTGGAGGATGAAGCCCACATAGATCTGAGACCTGTGCGTGGGTAATGAGTTGGATGATGGTGATTGATGAGTTGGACCTACAGTTTTAGGTGGGTTCCGAACCCATTACAACCCATTTTACAGCAGAGAACAGTGACTTGCTGGACAATCTTAGCGATCACTGTTAAAAAGAGGACACAGGAGAACGTAGCTTATCTCTGTCTGATTGAACAGATACCTGCTACGGCTCACGGCGATCACTTCCTTACAATTGTTTCAATCGTATTCTAGTTAGTCAAATGGACTAGCCACATCGAATACTCAGTATCTCGTCTAAGAAATGTGATTTATTATTTTTATAAATTCAACAGGATAAGAAACTTATAAATCATCCGCCTAATTTATCATTCCTATGCAGAATCGCTTTGTCAGTACTGCATTGAAGTGTGGGGTGGAACTATGAATACCCATATTAAATAAGCTGTTCACGCTTCAAAATCACATAATCAGAGCGACTTTGGGTAGACCAGACTCTATCCAAGTAAATTAATATTTGAAGAACTTGATGTTATGACTGACTATAAGGCAGTTATATATAACAAAAATATTGTTCTACACTCGTGTGAATAAACATAGATTTTATCTGGCAAGTTTCTTATAACAAGACCTTCAAGCAATAGTATTTACATTCCACATGTACATAAAAAATCTGCAGACATCAAACTCATTTTAAATGCAGGAGATTACAAAATATTATTCCGATTCATTTTGTCAATGGCAGTGTGAATGGAGCTTCATCTGTTTAATTTATTAGATGGATGAAAAATTATTTGAAAATTGGTAGATTAGATTGATTCATATTAAGAAGGATCTATGTCAACTATTTTAATATCTTATTTCTAGATTAAGAAATTTGATTAGACTGTTTTGATTCGAAATAAAAGTGTTTCACTAAAACTCAAATTACAAACGAATTCCAACGCTTATTGTTTTAGGTTTGTAATCCTCACAAAATCTAATCAGTTGGAGTGCTTGTCTCTAATTAGATAAGACTGGCTGGCTGCTACTCCTGCGTTGGCGAGTTCGAATCTCGTTCAGCCTTGCATATGTTCTGCTAACATTCATTTCATTGCTCATGCACAAGTCTCAGACTCATGTGGGCATCATCTAAAATTGTATGGTATGAACTATAGAATAAAATAAGTCTTTAAAAATGAAACAAAGGCACACTTACACACAAACGAATCCGGCTACATTTGAATTGATGACATCTTCTTCAGCTGAAGAGGCGAAACTCACAGCTAGTAGATGGTGCAGAAGACTCAAACCTAAACGAAAAATCAATTTTTAACTAATTAATTAATTTCACTAAGCATTATTATAACACCGTTATACATACAGTAATGAAAATTATTTTTACTCTTCCATAATATTTTTTTAAGCGAGGGTAGGCGACTCGAGTAGCTTGTGGCCGCGACTAAAGGGGGCGTGGCCTAACCTGCGGCTCAGTACAATAAACACCATATGCATTGCATGTATCGCTGCAAGTGGCTTGTCTAAGTATCTGTGGCGGTCACGCGCGACCGCATCTTCAGTGGCTCTGTATAATAAGGCTCTTACCTGGCTGAACAGCGACCAGTTTGGTCATGTTATCCTCGGCCTTCATTCCAAGTGGCATACAAGAATCGGGCAGAGCGGGTGCGCCAATCTTGTAGATCTTCAGGTCGGACCACTTGACGTCGAACGAGTGCGGGTGAAGCGAGGCCCCACGCACACCCCCCACCGCTGCCCCCGCACCACCACTCCCGTAAAAGTACTCGCGCACGCGCTTGTCGCGCATCTCCTGACGGTAGCTGACACTTCTCTCCACCACCTGAAATAATTAAAACAATCAATATTCAAATTACTCTAGAATTAATAATTGAATAATCATCATCTTAATTTTTCATGCATTCCAACTGTAGCAGGAGAAACGATAGTCATAGAAACAGTCAAACAAGAGTATAGCATAGAAAACGTCATACTAGCGTAAATCAAAATAAGTTCTATAAAGATCTCAACAACAAAATGTATGATGTTGAAGATCCTTCTTGTTTCCACTAATATAATAAAAACATTAAAAACACTTTCAAGTGGAAATTATGACTCACGTTATGTTGTGACGGCCGTTTCACTCTGTTGTCAAGAGCATCGTCAGATGACCCACAGCACACTCAAGTGCACGTGCACTGAGTGTACTGTGGGTTGTCTGACGATGCTCTTGACAACAGAGTGAAACGGCCGTCAAGCCATAACGTGAGTTATAATTTCCACTTGAAAGTGTTTTTAAAGTTTTTATTAACAAAATTTAGTTGTCACTTAATAATTACTGTCACAGTTATTCTCACACAAACTTCAAAACACAATTGTATTGTGCTTATCACTGCGTTGTACTGTCACGTAAACTCATCACAAGTCCTGCTGAATCAAACACAGACTCACAACTAACAAACACAGCTCGTTTTGAAGTATTGTGTTTATTGACGAAGATCCAGTGCCGTCGATTTACCAGACGGTTCTGTTTACACAACGATTGAGAGTTTACTAGAATAATATACATAAAAATTATAGTGGTTAAGTGAGAAGATTCATTATGTTATTTATCGAGTGAAGGTTTTTAGCAAATTTGTAATTTTTAGTCTGTGTTAATCTCAATGTTTGAACAATGTAACATATTCAAAAATTGTAAAAGGAGCAGTTTTGGACTTGAGTCTGTTGCACCTTCACATTCGTTGTAAATTTGTCACAATAAATAAATAAATATAGAATCCAGATTGACATTTAACAAATAAGAGTAAGAGATTGACAGAGAGGGAATAATACAATTGTCATAATTGTAAGCAAAGTCAATGCTAAATGTTAACATGAAGTGTTAACACTTAACGCTGCAATGTTTACATTATAAGTAACAATGCTGTTGTCCATTAAAGAAACAATTTCTCAATACAATATAAATATCTTAATGTTGCTTTGACTGACAGAACTCTAGCATGCCAGGAAAGAAAAAGGAGAAGGAAAACAAGAAGGGACTGGGCCTATCAATTTGAATTTGTAGGTTAGAGATTCATATTCAATTGAATATCAGGCAACCTACTAGTTATAATATACATTTTTCTTGCTTTTTTTACGAATACAGAGTGTAGCAAGTAGTATTTGTACTGACCCCTCCGCTCTTTGGCAGTAGTACAATGCGCACAAAGTTGGGCATGTCTCGCACCAGTTCGTTGTACAACCTCTCCTGATCCAACACCAGCACCACATCCACCTCAAAGGCCTGCGCCGCGTGCGTCAGCAGCTTGTAGCCGTCGCCCTTGATCCATCCGGCCGTGTTCACTATTATGCCCGATGCATTCGCTTAAACAACAACAACAATCAAATAAGTAATAAAAAATTAAAATAAGACATGAAGTAGTTCACAGAGAACTTGAACCCATTACAGGCTCTATATGGAATAAGAGGATATTATTATTAGTATTATTATAATTACTACTAGTAGTTCTGTGACCAGTAGACCTCACGCCCAAGAATAAGGCTTCTTGCACAGAGGATCATACTCCATGCACTTAATGATAATCACCATCGCAAAATGAAACACAATCATCAGACCTTGATTCAACTTGCTAAGACCTGTATCACACTATCAAATATGTTTGTCAAATCAATTTGATTAAATTGTATGTATCATCACATTACACTTCTTTATTATTTGATAAAAAACAACATAGATGAACAACAATTTTACTCTTGTGCAGCTCATGTCAATGCGGCTGATGAAATGTGTTTAGTGATGAAAAAATAAATAAAATTAGGAAAAATATTGCGGGTTACACAATAGATTGCAAGACGTAACAAGTAAGGAATTCATAAAAATTTGTTAACAGAACTGCAGTTGGGAGACCAGCGACATTATATTACGTATTTGAGAATTAATTTTTAGTGTTACATAGTATTTCACATTTTTGATATTCATTTATTTTATTAATATTTTAGTAGATGCTAGCCATATTGTATCACGTTGTATCAAAGCTTTGATCAGAGGTTCGACCGAAGAAAACATTTGATCAAATAAGTTTGATCAAACTCGCAAACAGCTATCACACTGTCAAATATTGATAAAACTCATTTAACAATTTTTTTTGATGTTGTGATTCAGGCCCTAGTCATGTCTTTTTCCACAAAAAGTCACTCTGTATCACATCACCATTTCTTTGATCCAATTTTCCAGGCAGCTGATTGTTCAAATCAGATCAAATTCCGCATGTCTGATGAATGAATTTATTGAACAATATCGATTAAATTTGCATAATTATCATTTACTTAGTAATAACTTGTATTGGAACATTTGAAATGATTTGTTTTTCTCAATAAAATATGCTATTCTTATAAATAATAACTTTATTCATATGGAGGCTCAACCAGATGAATAAGAGTGCTCGAGGGCTATCTTGAAATCTGATCCCAATTCCATTTGATAGAGGAAGCTCAGCTTAAAAATCATATGTTTTCTATGGAAGAAGGCCTGAGTGCCTTTCCTTTTTTTCCTTCTAAATATCCTTCAAATGCAAGCAAAATTCGAAAATCCTTCCACATAAATCGCTGCATATTACTAAAAGGAACATCCATGCAAAGTTTTATAGAATTTGGTCCACGCGTTTGGCCGTAAAAGCGTTACATCAAACAGACAAATGCAGAACGGTCGAATTGAAACAGAGACCTCCCTTCGTTCGGTCAGCAATTAAATATGTATAATGACTTATGCCCGGTTTCTAGTTGTTCAATAAATTATTCAGTAGCAACAGATTCAATAAAATTGAGTGCTTTTCTTGAACAGTTTTACAGAATCAATAGCTATCGAAAGATTTATTAGTTTAGTGAATCTGGAAACATGAAAAACGGCCACATTTGTCAATAGAAGCATGCAATTTTGTAGATTGATCACATAGATATATTAATTGATCGAAAAAAGTGAGGTCCACCGTTCTGCCTGGCTGTCTGTTGTAACGCATTTACGGCTAAACGCGGGGTCCAAATTCTATGAAATTTGCACGGATTTTCCTTCAAGGAATGCCCAGAAATGTATGTGGAAGGATTTTCAAAATTTGCATGCATTTAAAGGATATTTAAAAGGAAAAAATGGAAAGACACTCAGGCCTTCTTCTAGAGGAAACACATGATTCAAGATGGGCTATTCCCAAGGTTAGTTTTTCCGTTATGGTAAGCTATTGGATTCATTGGTAAGTTGAATTAAACGTAATTTATTGGTAGCTGGAGATGAAATATTGTATGCGACGGTTGTATTTGGCGTGAGATGTTTAGAACACTCGCTTTGTTTGTGGACTAACTAACATCTCACTCGTTTCTAAAGGCAGTCATAATACAATCGTTGCATAGACAACTATTCCATTTATTTTTTGTTGAGAGGAATGGGTTTGCGCAGTATGGAAGATTCCTCCTGAAATATCCTGTATACTTGATGTTGTTCTATTATTTATTTGGATTTAAAATTAATATTATGATTTTTTATGCGAATGTACTGTGTTGATTGGTTAAATAGTAATTTATTCTATTAGGTGTACCTTTTTTGTTAGACTGTAGCCTCTCCTGAACGACTTCTGCGAGTCGTGATGTGATGATGTTGCACAGCGTGAGATTGTTCTGGAACTTGGCACTGCCAAAGTTGAACACGAGTGGCGCCTGCTGTGAGAAACCGCCTTCGTCTATCGACGCTGGTCTCTCCACCAAAATTGCTCCTGCAATGATAAATCGAAAAAATTAAATTGTAAAAATCAGAGTGACCTTTTGTGAAAACCCGACATGAAATAGACTACGCGAATTTAATCAAGGGTTAGGTCTGATGATTGTGCTCAATTTTGCGATAGTGATTATCACTGAGTACATAGAGTATGTTACTCTGTGCAAGCACCCTTTCCAGGGCGTGAGGTCTTGTTCACAGAACTGCTAATATATAGCGTATATGGGCGTAGTCTATTTCATGTCGGTTTTTCATAAAAGGTCACTCTGATTTTTACAATTTATTTTTTTAATTTAAAGGTATTCGTCACATTCTATCAATATACTATCAAATATAAATTGGAGACAATATTACGGAGAAATGTATATCTAATATAATTCAATTCAATTTTATTCACATAACACTCAATACAATAAAACAAAATATAGATATATATTTCAATATAAAATAGCAACATTAAATAAGGAAGTAGGGCTAGGCTGGTGTGAAATGTAAAGCCTTTCCAACTATGGTAACACCATGTACTAGGAAAGGTTTTTGGGAGGGGTATGGGTATTCATCACATTCTTCCCTTTATAAATATACTATCAAATATAAATTGGAGACAATATTACGGCGGCTGGAGGCAATGACAACTTTGTCACTACAGATAAAGTATAGAGTCACTGTAATAAAGTGTAGCCGACGCAATCTTAAACAGCTATCGGTGCTATACTCCACTGTAGATATAAACTATAAACCAATGGTTGAGTTCATGGGAGCCTTACTGGTAACCGGTAAATACTACCGGCGGCGTGCGATTGGTCTATTCAATTTTTGTAATGTCTATGAATTTGAGTAGACTAATCAGACGCCACTGGTAGCATTTACCAGTTACCGGAAGGCTCCCATGTACTCAACTAATGTTGTTGCAGTTGTTATATACATTCATGAACTCTACCACGGCTATGTTTAAAGATGGTCGCCACTGTAGAGTTCGTTGTAGGTTAAAGCCATAATTGGCTATCAATACAGACTGCAAAATCTTGATAGATGTTTTCAAAAATTCATTCAGGGAAGTAAATTGTTTTCCACAGATGATAAACGTTTGAAATATGACCATCTTTAAAGACAGCCATTGTAGATTTCATAATTATATATAACAACTACAACAACAATGGTGTACATCTATAGTGAAGTAAAGCCGCCGGATAGCCGCTCATGATTGTCGGCTGCACTTTTCTGACTTGATGCTCCCTCCATTTTTTTATAACTCCATTGTGTCATCATTCGTGATGGATAAGGTTTAAACTCTCCTCTTTCTATGAACGTTGTAAGCATTTTTGAACCATTGTGGATAGCCATCGTAGAGTTCAAAGCTAGAGCAGTTTTTAAAGTCTTAAAAATATAGAAAAAAATTAAAAAACAATTGAAAAAATATTTAGTTTTATAGTGAACAAGACTTTCAGATAAAAATTAACCTCACCTCAACTAATTGATTTTGTAATTATGGTAACAGTTACCATAACTAGTTACTAGTGGATTGATAATATTGTACGTATATAATTGTTCAGCTGACTTGTCTTATACTCCTTAACCGGAGTCTTCAAGAGGTAAACTTAAAAAATAACTGTATAAACATTAAAATATAGCGAGTAACTTTGATAAAAATGCATCAATGATTGTAGAAATACATTAAATTTAGATTATGTTGTGAAAATTGTACTGAAGTTTTGGCACTTACCCATAGTGCCAGGCACAGAAATTGCGCCCTGTCCTATGTCCAGATCCACATAAACGGGTCGCCGTCCCATGCGCACTGCGTAGTTTAGCAGAATGCGACTGACTGTCGACTTTCCCACATCGGCCGGCCCCACTATCATTGTCACCGGACCTCTCCCGCCCTCTGCCTCCGCCTTCTGTCGTAACTTCTCCAGGCAAGCGTGACAGTTCAAGTACGACATCTGAAAAGCAGCAAAACAAAATTCATTTATAGGGCATCTAAATTAGAAATAGACATCTTATTAATAAAAAATGAAATTAATTTATAGGAGATCTGAATTAGAAATAAACATGTTATTAACAAAAAAACAAATAGGACATCTAAATTGGAATAAACATCGTATTAATAAAAAAAAATCATTTACAGGAAATCTAAATTAGAAATAGACATCTTATTTAATAAAAAAAATGAAAGTAATTTATAGAACATCTAAATTAGAAATAGACAAAACAAAATTTTTTATAGGGTATCTAAATTAGGAATAGACATCTTATTAAGAAACGTCTTCTTGCCGTCCTCTCTAGCGCTGGAGGATGAGGGATTGATGGAGGAGGAGAGGAATAAGAAGTAAGAGAAGAAAGTAAAGGCGAAGTAGGCGAAGAAGAAAAAGAGGAAGAAGAAGGAGGTGGAGAGATAAGAATATGGAGAAGTAGAAGAAGAACATGATGAAGAAGAAGTAGAAGGGGAAGACAGAGAAAAAGAGAAGAATAAGTAGGAGGAAAAGAAGAAGAAAAAAGTAAGAAAAAGGAGGTGCAGGAAAAGGAGAAGGAGGAAGAGAAGAAAAAGATGTAGAAAAAGAGGAAGAAGGTGGAGGAGGATAAGAAGATGGAGAAGAAGAAGTAGAAGGGGAACATAGAGAAAAATATGAGGAGAAGAAAAGAAGAATTTGAAAAAATACCATTAAATTAATTTTTTTGTAATTAACAGCAAATGAGTAATGTTCATTTAAAAAACATCCGGTTCTTGTCAGTCACTCTGTACAATTGCAATAGATCTAACATTAACATATATATTAATATACATATACAGTATATATAAATACAGTACATATATATTATACATTTTTCGTATTTTGAAGAGAAGATTTGATGACGTTTAAACTTTAATTATATCAAGTCTTTCATTGCACTATGATCATTCTCATTTATTAACTCTTTTTTCATATGTGCAACTTATACTCACCATCAGACTTTTTGTGTGTATTTATACATTTAATTGTAGGAACTTTTTTAAAACATTTAATTATTGTGAATGATAAATAAACTTTGTTGAAAAAACAATTACTGCCTACCATTGGTGTTTCCTTTGAAATATAGCTGATATTCTTTCTGCCTTTCAATTCAATGGTGCATCCATGATAAGTGAAAACGGCCACCTTGGCTCCTGTTGTAAACGAATACGGCTTTCCTTTCACTAGTTCGGTGCCGAATATTTCTGCCATACCTGCTTTGACCTACAAGTATAGAAAATTGAGTATTCAAATAAATTTAATTTAATACTGGTAAATAATAAAATAATTAGTTATTTGAAATTATACTAAAATATAATTTTTGTATTGTCTCTGTAAACAGATAAAAAGTAAAATCTAATACATAAACGTTTTTATAATGTCCTCTGCCGACGAAACTAATGCTACAAATGTGGGTTTAAAGGAGAGGAAGGTGAGTGAGGAGAAAAGTCAAGAAAAAGTAGGGGGTGAAGAATAAGAAAAGGGAGAAGAAAAGAGCAAGAAGATGGAGAAGAAGAAGAAGGAGGAGGATAGATAGATTGTGTATTGACAATAATATTGTTGTCAGTCTAAAGTCTATTGCAACAAACAAAAAATCAGTACAACCGAATCTTTTACAAAGTAATATGGTACATAATATCATATGTTTTATAATAAATAAGTTTGTGAATACATAAGTAATTAAATAATAATTAAGGAAGCTTATAAAAGAAACAATATCCTATAAGTAGCCTATGTATAATAAAATATGAGGTAAAATGGAAAAATGTAAAGCTATATGTGAAGATAAAAATTCAATAGAGTGAGCGAGTGAACATTGAAAATTTAAGAGAAACATACAAACAGGCTCCGACCTAGCCTAACAATAGATACATCAACAGAAAAGTCTAAAACTGTATCAAACGCCATTCTCCAGCAAATGCACATATAATCGGGATGTAAAGGTAAGAGCGAAGATTTTGGATGAGGAGGAGAAGGGAGGGAAACAAGAAATGAGGAGAGGAGGAGCAGAGGAAGAAGGAAAAGGAGAGGAATAAGATAAAAAAGACTATTATTATATAGGTTATGTCATGTTCTAGATATCCAGTTTCAACTGAATGGGGCAGCCTGCTAGTATCTTATAATTGAAAGTAAGTTAATCATTGAGAAGTTGCCAATATCTCAAAACTAGCCTACATAATTATTCTTATGATGGCCATTTCGCATTGGTGGAATACTTCCTCTGACACGGATGGGGGCCTACCGAATTAGCCAGCGAAATGACCATCACACGAATAAGTAAGAGTGTTGCATGGTAGATAAGTCGTAAGTAATTGGTAAATGATATAAATAACAGGTACTACTGTAGAGTTAGTGAATTGTTAATGTACTTTACAAATTAACGATGTGAGCGCCAGAAACGTTTCACAGTTCTTTAGTCACGATAACATTAAAAATCTATTGAAACCATAATTTTGGAGAAAACAGACCTGCATTTGATGTAAACTTTAGCCAAAGCTTATTAACTTACCTCAAGAACGACTGTTTCATTGTTATTTTCAATTTCAAAACGTAGCTCAGAATCCTTTTCAAGTTTGAATTCTTGTATCTCACTCTCCTTCTCCTCTCCCATTGTCATTTTGTGAAGAATAAATAAATTAGCTCCTGAAATAAATGATGATCTATATCTCTGAAAAATTTGAAAGTAAATATAAATCCAGATTGTATTCAATTCTCAAATACAATATTGGCAAACATAACCTCTCCAAGCAGAGCACGCAAGCAGCCAAGCCACCTCTTCTTCTCTATTCTGTGGCCAAACCATCCCGACTTAAGAGCTACTTGTGGGCAATTTATCAACTACTAGTAGCTGTCTTCAGTCATTTTTGTGTTTTCCTCGTTCAGAAATCAATGGGTTCATGGGAGCCTTCTCATTTACCGGTAAATGTTACCAATGGCATCCTAAGAAGGAATTACATTTTACTTTTACATCAATATAGATTAAAGTAACTGAAAATCTGACTATAAGGAGAGTTAACAGTGAAATCCTAAAAATCTTTATAGAATAAATAATCTTCGTAGAATATTATTGTATGTATAGAAAAATTATAATAGTGCATAAAATACTAAACGCCTTCATGAGAGAAAAATTATTTTTGATTCTTCATTTTAATTCGTGCCCTTTCAGAGTACGGTATACCTAATTTACATTGAAAAATTAATAATTTCGATAAAAAAATTTAATGGAAGAGCAGCGGTGGTCCCATCCAAGTTTCGCAGGGATCGGCCCGATATACTTAGCCAGTGGCGTAACGTTTTCCAATTGGGCCCCCCGCAACCGATTTTCCGGGCCCCTCTCCTTAAAATCATATAAATATCCCCCCTCACCCTTGCCACCCCGCCCTAAAAAACTTGCATAATTATTTTTTGGGTAGTTATAATTATGTACGAGCTACATAAACACCTTTTTATCTATTAAATTTTAAATTCAATCATGTTTCAAGGGGGGTAATCTAATGATTTTGGCTGTAGCCTACGGGCTCCTGAAAGATGGAAATAGTTGAGAGTTGATTATACCATAAATAATTAATCTTGAAACCTAGAAACCTTGAAATTGATGTCTTCCATAGGATCCACATTCCCATCCTCCTTGTTAGCACCATCGCTCCTTTTCCCAGAAAATGTGTTCTCTGAGAATTTGCCACGTTTGCAGACACGGAAACAGGTTCAATTTTTAATAAAAAGGCATTTTATCTAAATTACCAAGAAATTAATAAGTCAGGAAAAGAGAAAAAAAATTAAGAGATATATTCTTGAAAGAGAAAGAAGAGAGAAAACGTAAACTACTTATACAGTACTTTTGATCCTATTATAACAATTTTTTTTTTTAAATTCAACTGCGTTGGGAGAACTGACACAATTGTGCCAAAACTATTATTTAAATTTGCTGCCGACTTCAGAAATTACTTATATTGGATTTTAAATGTTCTCAGTTTAAAGTGAATACTTCATTTTAAACTTTTTAGTATGCGAGTGTTTAATTTTTGATTGCCATATTAGTTTATTTTTTGTTTTAATTTTTTTTAATTACTCTAAATTTAGATTGAAACTAGATAAACTTATTCCCACGACCCCAAACATGTAGTAAATTATTCACTATATTCTTATGAACAGGAATATTATATTTTATTATTCTTAATTCAAATAGCAATATGTTAAATATTCCTCTCTGTTCGGCCATTGCTCGTACGCCTTATCAGATACTGTGGAGAAGTTTGAAGAGTTAAGAAGGGGGGGTGGGGCTCCAGTGTGTATTATTGAGAACGAGCAGCATCGTAATAGGCCTATAATTCTGTTTAATGAATTGATTGATGATTGAATATTCGGTTGTATGATATAACGTCTTCAAATGTTTATAGTCAGTGCATTGATCTCCTTGTTTAGATTGATTTGACGATATTCTCCCGGGCCGTTCCAATCTCACCGCATGCGTTTTCAATTGACAATATTGGTGTTTATAGTAAGCTAATAGCTATTTCAATTATTATTCAATGATTAGTGACAGCTAAACCCGTACGTCGCCTTTCAGGCGATACCATTTGGGAATTTGATTTCCTATATTTATTTACGAAGACCTTGATAAATATTCGAAGTACAGGATTATTAATTCCTAGAGTAATTTTAATTTCTTTTTAAAATTTATCTAATTTAAAAAGTTTCGATAATGTCAAATAGAGTTACTTTTTAAGCTTCCGCAAAGTATAGAATCGTTCGTAGAGAATTAAAATAAGATAAAAAGTTATACAGTTCTAGGGAAGTGATAGCCGTGAGCTGTAGCAGGCATCTGTTCAATCGGATAAAGATAAGTTACGAACTCCTGGGCCCTCTTTGCAAGGATACCGATTGGCCAGCAAAAAAGACTCAGATCTCTGCTGTAAAATCACTTCCCGGTGGTTCGGAAAATACCTAAAACTGTAGGTCCAACTCATCAATCATCGTCATCCGTCTGAGACCTATGTGGGCTTCATCCACCGAAAAAAATTAATTATCCTGAATAAAATAAATTGCTCTACAGGATAATCTAATAATAGTACGTTACATTAACATACAGTAGAGGTATTTTATGTAAATCATCAAATACACTAGAAGGATAGCGAAACGATAGCCGTGAGCCGTAGCAAGTATCTGTTTAGTTAGATAAGATAAGCTACAAACTCCTGGGCCCTCTTTGTAAGGGTGACCGAATGGATTGGACAGCAAAAAAGAATCTGTTCTGCCAAACCACTATCCGGTAGTTCAGAACCTACCTAAAACTGTTGATCTATCTCATCAATCACTATCATCCAACTCATTAACCACGCACAAGTCTGGGACCTATGTGTGTGCAGTGTGCTTTATCCTCCTAAAAAAATGCTTTCACAAAGTATAGAATCGTTCGTATAGAAATAAAATAAAATAAAGGACTAGTTATCTCATTCATTATCCTGAATAAAAAAACTGTTTTTTACAAAATAATCTAATCTAACAGATGTATTATAATAGGCTACAATAGAAAAACTGTTAAAAAAATTGCAAAAATAAATATTTTGAAAGATTGAAAAAATATTAATAGAAAACACTGTAATTAATAGCTTGAAGTTGGCTAATCTCCGTCATTTAAAATTCATCAATACAAATAAATAACAAATGGAATAAAAAATAACAGAAATTCCAAAATTGGAAAAACATATGATTTTTTCCGCAACATTCACATTTATCATAACATTTTAAAAACACCTTTTTAACCTTAATCTAGTAATAGTAATTTGAATTTACGAAATCACTTCCTAAATCGAATTTTAAATGTAATTTTAATTAATGTTCAACAGAAATTTAAAGGTATTATGATGAATCTGAAAGTGGTGAAGCTATGTTCAAAAACAAATGGATCCGGTCATTTGTATTGGTATGTGAAAACACTGTTTACTTTTAACTTATAGGCTACTAAATTTGTAACTGAGTGGTCTCTCGTTTAGCTGGTATCATTACAATTATGAAATTCATTGACACCTCATTACCCACGCACAAATCTCTAAATTCATGTGGGTATTATTCACAATAAAAATATACACATTTCTCAGTTCAAAATTTGTATTCAGTTCCACACATAACTGCTGAACATTAAAAATGAATTTTAGGTCAGGAAAAACAACAACATAGCAATGTGAAAATAAGCTTGAGAAGTGAATTACAATTAATAAAATCACAAAAAAGAGGATGCGTTGCAAATCAGAAATTGAGGGGGGTTTCCCCGTTAGCAGGGAGGGACCTCTCTTCTGTGAAAATCAAATAAATAAAAACCCATGTTTTTTAAATGTTATTTGTTTCAGTTTCGAGTAATAATAAAAACTATCTATTTGGTTTAAGAAATTGTAAAAATATATTTTTTTAGTAAAGTGTTACAATTTTTATAAAATTTCTGTTTTCATTAGCTATTTAATGCAGTTTGTTGCCAAATGCAGCGGAGGTATCCGGCATAATGTACTTTATTCATTTATGTAGAAAAATATTTATTTTATCCTATTTTTATTTTTTTATAAAATATAGTTGAAATCTAATAGTAAAGTATACATTTTTCACTCATATATAAATAACTATGAAGACATGATGAAAGATTGTACACATATAGCCTATGTAAAGATTTTCCTTTGGTTTATAAGTGGAGAAGCCCTTTCTGTATTGGGCCAGATTTTCAATTTATTGTTTTTTGAAGATAATGCCATGAAGACTCCAGTTAAGGATTATAAGACATTGTAGATCAAAAATTATATACATCATACAATATTATACACTAGTTACCATAATTACAATTTCAAATAGTCGAGGTGAGGCTTGATTTCGATCTGAAAGGAACTCTTATGAACTATAAAAAGCTTTATGAATTGAATATTTTTTCAACTGTTTTAAAAATATTTTGATGTTTTATATGTAGATGTTTTTAAATAGTTTAATGCTCTTCGATATTTCCAAGAGTCTTCAGAAACAGCGGTTACAGAATTTTCTACCAAAACGAGGTTTTTGTTCGAATAACCTACTATTGTGATTCACCAAATGATAATCTCCTTGGCTTCGTGTATTATACTATTTTAATAAGAAGAAAATGGGAGAAATTTAAGATAGCTAAAAATCATTTCCTTTTTGAAAGATGGTTTCAATTACGGTTGCGATTCAAATCTGATATGGCATGAATTCATGGTAGGCTACTTATTATTACTGTACAACCGTCTCAAGTGCAGAGATGTTGGAAATTGGAGTTAATTACCATGAAAGTCAAAGAGCACTACATGAAAGACCTGATGCTCTCTTAATTACGTAACGTCTGCGGCTGAACAGTTAGTTCCCTTCCTCAATTAATGTCTCTTCCTAAACTATAATGAAGTCATCATCATTCACTCTTTTCTTCATAAAGTGTCGCCAAGTTCATGGATCAAGCAAAGCATGAAATACAGTTGAAGACTAAAAGCTTCCATGAAGAATGCAACTCTTATGTAAATTCAATATAAAAATTTACAGTGAATTTCTAATTAAATTATGATTTTTGCTCTCCTTGAGGAATTCTCATTTCGCTTCTGAGGAGAAGCTTAATCAGCCTTAGAAGCGTAATGGATCCTATGAGTAAAAATCATAATTTAAATAAAAATAGTCTTAGTTTTGATATTGGTTCGATCATGGAACTTGAAAATGAGTCAAAACTGTATGAAGTAAATATAATTCTGCATTTATCATCTTTCATTGATCTACCAAGTTTCATATCTCATTGAAAAGCTCATTTATTCATTTACGAAAATATCAAACCAATATCGTCTCTAATGTGATAGTATAATCGAGTGCTTTTTGAAACATATGTGAAAATTAATAAAGTCAAAATTACAGTTATAATTACAATGAAATAAAATGAGAAAATTAACTGGCCTATCAAAAACAGAAAATAATTGGACAAAAATGACAAATTAACTGACTTATCAAGAACAGAAAAAATTGAACAAAAAATTAAAATATATTGTGATTCAATAAAATGACAAAATAACTGACCTGACAAGAACAGAAAAGAATTGGGAAATTACTGCTTCAAATCTGTGATGTTTTCCATGACGAAATACTTGAACAATCTTATATCAAAACTGACACTGTATTTCAATTTAAATTATGATTTTTACTCTCTTAATATACTGGAGGGATGCATTTGAGTGACGAAGCCATTATTTAAGGCCGACGAAGCTTATCTTTGGAATCGAAATGCATCACTCCAGTATAAGTGCGTAAAATCATACTTTAAATTGAAATACATTGTCAGTTTTGATATTAGATTGTTCAAGTATTTCGTCATGGAAAACCACAAATTTTAACTGAACTATTAAGAACTGAAAATAATTGGGAAGTTACTGCATTAATGTGTGTCTTTATTTGTAAAATATGTATAAATTTAAAGTGATTCAATAAAATGACAAATTAACTGCCCTATCAAGAACAGAAAAGAATTGGGAAATTGCTGTGATCAGTTACCACATCATGTGAATATTAAAGCGTGAACGAATTATCCACTTATGGTTATTGAAAATTCACTGACCTTGGCATAGTGGACTTAGAAGTTCGTCTCAGTAATCCCTCATCCAAGTGAGAGAGTAAATCATTTCGTCCTCTGTTTCTCCGACAATTTGAGTTGAGTCTTTTGAATCAGAATTGTTCAATATTACAAGAAAGTAGCCGTGCAAATTTGAGCACTTAATCCCCCCCACATGGTCCTCCCACACCGATGTCGAGAGTTTTGAATGATGGGTGTGAGTGAGAGAGTGATACAAGATGTAAGCTCTCTGTTCACAATGTCCAATTTATTGTGACACTAAATAATGGGTCAATGCCAGCACTAGCATTGGTGGTGCCCTACAGTTTGATTCAATTTGTGTACAACTTCTGCAGCATACACTCCATACAGAAACCCTCCGCCAGGGGGATCTTTCAAGCACAAGAAAGTGCAAATTTTACTCATAAAAATGTGCAACAAACTGTTTAAATTGTAACTTCAATAACGAATTCTTCCTTCAACGAATCTCCTACGATACCGTACTGCATTTCAAGTACCGTAGTGCCTCTCAGGATACAAGAATGTGAAGTGGTGTCCAATTTTTGTCTGTGATAATTGTGTTTAAAATTTCTGTAAGTGATAATTTTGTGACAGTCAAGTGTGTTTGAACAACTATGAGCTGTATTAATGTAGAAGTGCATCCAGAATGGGCGAAATGCTGCTGTTGCAAATTGTCTGTATCAAAATCTAGTGGAAGATTGAAGTAAGTGTTTCAGTGCTACAATGTTTTATGTGTACGGTTGTACCTAAAAATTGTGAAAATTATCTTCTAGGAAGAAAATAATGATTTATATTGTGCATCCACTGAGTGATTTCTTAATAATATAATCAACAAAAAATCTTCTTTTGAATTTTTTTTGTAACTGTATGAAGTAAATTGAATCTGCGTTTATTATCTTTCATTGATTTATCAAGTTTTATGTCTTATTGAATAGCTGATTTATTTACAAAAATATCAAACCAATATATCGCCTCTAATGTGAGTTCAAGTGTAATGGAGAGTTAAAAAAAGGTATGTGAAAATGTTAAGTGATTCAATGTGAACAATTAGTGATGTTTTCCATGACGAAATACTTGATGAACAATCTAATATCAAAACTGACACTGTATTTCTATTTATATTATGATTTTTTCTTACTTTTATGGGAGGGATGCATTTCACTTCTAAATAGAAGCTTTCACCTAGAAGTGAAATGCATCCCTCCCATATAAATGAGTAAAAATCATAATATAAATAGAAATACAGTGTCAGTTTTGATATTAGATTGTTCATCAAGTATTTCGTCATGGAAAACATCGTTGAAGTTCAGAGTATTCAAACACTATATCTTCTACTAGAATATATCGTAATCGCGCGATTAGATTATTCTACAGATACTGTAATTACTGGTTTATCGATGATAAACTGCGAGACTCACTGATGTCTGATAAACGACGTTTACAAGTATCGATTTTGCAGCCCAATAAATGTGAGATACAAGTTCACTTAATTGAACAGATGTCAATTATTTAGAATGTCTTGGACTTTAATAAGTTCTGCACCAAAGTGCCTGTTAACAATCTCAATCATTTTTGTTTTCTAGATGGTGTGCTGATGGGGATGGAAATTGGAATAGGTGTATCAAAGTCATGCTTCTGGTTACTCTGATTGTGTTGCCAGTTGCCGTTATAGCTCTTGGTAGAGTGCGATTTCCTGTCATGAATAAAACATCAGGTGGAGAAAGCATTCATGATACGTTTCTAAGAAAGTCAGGTATCTTTTCAAAATTCAATTTATCTTTTCACAACAATTTAAAATTCCGTATATCATAAAGTAATAAAGTAAAAAGATCTAAAAAAAAAACTGGTCACTGTAAATATACGAGATTAGATATACGGTACTGCATTATTGAGATTGATGCTCCAATAGCAAATTTGTTGAAATCTATTTCCAATTTATCTTATCCTTTCATTCCCATGTAATATGGAGTATGTGAACATGAATTGAGCTTATGGGTTAGTAGTTTGAAATTTGTTTTATTTCTAGCATGTGATGATGCTCAAATTTACTATTTTAAATAAGTTGTAAGTTTTCAGATACAAATAATACAAAGAAGGAACAATAAGTAACTTAGTACTTTTTAAACAATGTCGAATTAGCTTATAGTTATTATTATCTAGTCTATTATTGTGCAGGATATTATAATAGGAAGGAGACTTTTTACAATCCTTTTTATAACTTGGCAATAATTTAAACAATTTTCTTTAGTGCCATATGACATGGACATGTCAGAGATTCCCCAGCACCACCTTCTCCATGATTTCCACACAACTGGCTGTCTACCGACTGCAAAAAGTTTTTATTCGCCAAGAACAAAAAGGAGACTTTTGTTTGGGAGCAGTAAGGTGAGTTAAACTGCTGACAATTTTGAAATTTGAATAGCCAAAACGCACTTTCTAAAATTGAAATTTGAGAGCTTTGAACCACTTCCGGTTCATCTATTTATACCAAAATATAACATTTACCAAACTACCTACTCTAGTTACAGACGCACTACTTTAATGATGCGTCGTTATCCATGCTATTTATTATTCCAAGCTACTATCATATCTTGCTACTTTCATGCAATCATATCATTCAGTAAAAAAGTGTGCTGTTATTTGGACAATGATAGCTAGATTACAATGCAGCCAACAGAGCCAACTAAAAATATCAATTTCTGAGATCAGCTGAGCTATAGTATGTAAATTAGTTAAATAGGCTAAGCGATAAAAATTGAATGATGTGAATAAACCATACTATTTTATAGTTTGAAGAGTAAATTGGCTTTTTGAATTATAAAATACATGTATTAGAGACTAGTATTGGCCATCAATATTTAACTTGTTTATGTTATGGCAAGTTGAGTTATAACAACATAGTGCATGTGTGTGAATGAAGAGACAATCTTTAAACATTTTATATGCTGGTATCATTCAAGATTCAAGATAAAAAGTTCGTACAAATTCTAGAATTTATAAAGGTATAATCATATGATGCTTTCACATAGCAGCTTGGTACAAAATGATCAACCATAATTACAGTACAGAGTAGTGCATTTCTGCTACCAGAAGTAATAAGTATATCTAATTAGATTCGATTACATAAAGTTCTACAATGCTGCATGTTCAGGTAGGTAGGTGTAGGCACAAACAATACCGTATTAGTTTGTTTATTTATATGCTGGCTAATAATGATATTATTCTGATCATTAGTCAATTGTCAAAAACAATTCCCCGGTATCTGATTCATTTCCAATAAGCCTTCATTTTTTATGTTTTGCAGCTTCCAGAAGACGAACCAGACAAGAAAGGCGATGAGAAGAAGGAGAAAGCTGATGAATATTTTTTTGAGACTGATGAAATTCTGGAAACAGAAAATGACAAAAATCCTTTGTGAGTACTAAAATTATAGAAGTAGAGCTCCAATTTAATTTTGCTGGGGCACTAGGCGCTAGTTTTCCTGATCATCTATTGTCATAAGTAATCAGGATTGAGAAATGCTGTTTATTTCAATCTTCAGTAGTTGCATCAAATAATCAACCAATGCTTGGTATCATTAGACATTCCAAAATATTAATTCCCCCCTCCCATTACACCTCCCACCTCACTTCACCAGCCCCTTTTATCTGGGCATCAAACTGT
Organism: Conomelus anceps; assembly: GCA_948455865.1. Classification (NCBI taxonomy): domain Eukaryota; kingdom Metazoa; phylum Arthropoda; class Insecta; order Hemiptera; family Delphacidae; genus Conomelus; species Conomelus anceps. Next base: position 127,026,698 of record OX418216.1, read on the forward strand.
TCGGACCCACCTTAAAAAATTTCCCTTTCACAAAATCCATGGCTATGTCCCTGCACCAATAATTCTTGTTAGCTCTGAAATGAGATATCAATATCAATTTATTCTATATAAGTATTTATTCCAACATAAGTATTATGATTTTCAAGTAGCCTATGTTCTGGATAATAACGATGATAATGCTGGAGATGAGTGTATTACATCTATAGTAGGAACATTTATTTACAGTAGTTATAGTGCAGGAGCCTATATAATTTGAAAAGGTGTCTTAGGTATTAATAAACCATGTTTAATATGTTTACCTATTATCTAAACAAAATTTCAACTAAGCCCTACATAAATACTAATAATAATATTATTAATTTTAAATTTTGTGAAAAGCAGTTTTGGGCAATAGCCTGTTGTATTCACGTTGATTGTATGCTAGTTAAATGAATGAATAAATAATAATATTTATTATTATGGAGAAAACTTGCGAGGATTATTATTATTATTATTATTATAATTATTATTATTATTTCAAAGGAAAAGTATATAACTATGCAGATGATACCATAATACTATATTCAAACAGAATCTTATCAGTAGCAGCCGAAAATGTGCAAAAAGATGTGAATACAATAACAAAATATTTTCATAATAATTACATCCATATAAACAGTTCAAAAACCAATAAAATTGTCTTCCATAACCCAAAACAAAATATAAACATCCTTGATCCAAATAATAGAATAGTTAGTCACAATTACAAATGTTTCATTTCACCCAATACATGCAATTGCATAAAAATAAAACACACAAACACAGTGAAATATCTGGGGATGCACTTGGATTCAAATTAATATGAAATGGCACACACACTCCCAAATGCTGACAAAAAAGCTGAGAAGTATAGCACATAGATGCTATCAACTAAGAGAAACACTACCACCGAAAACGAAACGAGCTGTTTTTTTCAGTCTAGTTGAGTCACAAATAAGATATGGAATAACAGTTTACGGCCATGCACCAAACTATATATCAAATCCAATAGCACAACTAATAAACAGAATAAGAAGAAATTTTTTCCACGGAATAGATACAAACACATTGAATATACTTAATTTTAGAAACTTATTCAAATATACAATATTGCTAAGACACTATTTTGAAGACGAATACAGACGGACAAATGAATACAGATACAACACCAGAAATATACAATACATAATTCCAGGATACTACACAGAAATAGGAAAAGCAGTTCCGGAATATTTCATACCACACACTCTAAACAGCATTCCATATCACCTAAGAAACTTAAATACATACACTGAAATAAAAAGAGAAATAAAAAACTATTATATCTCAAACCAATAGACAAGACAAATTTAAATATTAACACAATCTACTTACATATTGAAAGCAAAATAATAAAATTTATCAATCACCACATAACATTAAGATTGAATAGCTTAAACAATTTAATTAACAACACCCCAATATAAGCTAAATTTAGCTTCATGGGGTAGCCACTGTAAAATCGAAATGGAATTCTTCCAATAATATCTCACTTTATTAATGATTATGAAATTAATTAATGATATAGGAATTGCAAAATATATCAATTTTAGATTTGAGATTGTGAATTAATAAAAATATTTAAAAAAATGATTATTAATATTATTATTATTATTATTATTATTATTATTATTATTATTACTGTATTCAAGTGGTACTACTCTACTACTACTAATAATAATAAACATAAAGCTTTTATTGGTGGGGATGCCCTCACGGGTAGTTCCACCTCGCCGTTTGAGCCATGTATTGAAGAACATGGTGAACCGACTATTTTAGGTGGATTCCGAATACATTCATCCAAAGTAATAATAATGCTTATAAAATCAAGTCATGGAAGCACGGCCATCCATCTAAAGGCAGTCTTGTACTAGGCCAAAGCATAATTTACAACATTTAGGATAACTGCAAAACTTTAATTTTTTTTTTTTTTTTTTTGTAGATTACGTCTTGGAGACTCCAGTTAAGGAGTATAAGACAAGTCAGATCAACAATATTATACACTAGATACCATAATTACTTCAATTAGTTGAGGTGAGGCTTAATTTTGATGTGAAAGGAAATAACAACTCTATATTCTATACAAAATACAAGGATTTGATGATAATAATAATAATTATTATTATTATAATTATAAGAATAATAATAATACAAAATAAGACTAAAGTAGTAATATTGTGTAATGAAACAGTAAGTTAGATTTACTACATTCTTTAAATCCAATAATAGAGCAAAAAGTCTTGCCCTTGATCCATTTTTCCCAAAACCAACTTGAATTACTCTAATAATTAGAGTAAGGGTACTGCATGGGTATTGGTGGGAAGGCTGTTGAAGTGTTCAGTTTAATACCCAAATATTTTTTTCCTTTGAGAGATGGAGAAATAATATAATATGTAGAATTGAATACTGTACATCTAAAGCCCTAAAATGTTCTCTATTGAAAATAGTTCAAAGTTGACAACAAGGTGTTGATGAAAGTTTCATTTGTGATCAACAAATATGTGAAGATCACTGGAACAGTAATTTCTCACATTTCCATCTTTCCAGGTTCGATTTGCTGTACGACGAGTCTATTGATCATAGTGGAGATAATAGCCAAAATTCTTATCAAATAGATTATGAATGGGACAAGAATGAAGAGCTACCAAAAAATAATGCCAATAGTTTTAGTAGTTCAGAATTCAGCTCTACTGCTCACATGAATCGATGTTTTTGGAAAAGTAATGGAGATAAGCAGAGTATAAGAGAAGCTCAAGGTGTAGTACCCCATTTCATACAATACAAGAATTTATAATACATGTTAATTATGTACGGTAGGTAGCACATTAGTACGGTACCCGTTTTTCTTTCTTTTTTCTGAAGGATGAAGCCCACATAGATCTGAGACCAATGCATGAGTAAAGAGTTGTATGATAGTGATTGATAAGTTGGGCCTACAGTTTTAGGTGGGTTCCAAACCACCGGGAAGTGATTTTACAGCAGAGAAGAGTATTTTTTGCTGGCCAATCCAATCAGTCACCCTTACAGACAGGGCCAAGGAGAGCGTCGCTTATCTAATCTCATTGAACAGATACCTTCTACGGCTAACGGCTATCACTTCCCCAGGATGCTTATGAACAGCCTAGGAAAATATTTGGCATTACCAATCCAATTCGTCATTTGCAGCTTTGCCCTATCCTTACTCTCTTAGAACCATATTTCCACAATAAAAAGGTCCAATTGGAATAAACCATTGACTTATGCATAAGAAATGCAATGATTTTTTTCTTTTTGTTGATGGTAAATGTTACCGCTGGCATCTGGTCTATTCAAATTCGTAGACGTTAAAAAAATTGAATAGACCAATCAGACGCCACCGGTAACATTTATCTGCATGCTAAATGAGAAGGCTCCCATAAACTTGACCAATAATAATCATGATAGATATTATCATAATGAAAATAAATATTATGTTTGTGGAAATTAGCAAAGTTGTTGTTCCCTAGGTGTTGCTAGAAATAATTTAAATCTGAAATATTATTCATTCCAGCAAAACTGATGAAACAATACATGGATACTACAAGTGACCCTTGTCAGGATTTTTATCAGTACGCTTGTGGAAATTGGGCCAAAATCAATCCATTACCAAAAGATAAAACCACTTTTGACACTTTCGAGATATTAAGAGAATCACTAGATTCGGTGCTGAAAGATCTTCTAGAGAAAGATGTCGCGGCCACAGACATACAAGCCCACATTAAAGCGAAAAACTTGTACAAATCATGTATGAATTATGGTAAGAATCTCATTATGAATTTTCATTAATGGGGTGAAATGGGAATGACCTTTTATTTACTAGTGTTATGTAGTGATAGTTGTAATAGCATAATATATATATTACGTAATTGTGAACTTTTATTTACTAGTGTTGTGTAGTTATAGCATATCTATTACAGTTGATTAAAGTGAATACAATTTAAAAATTAATAATTTAGTTTATAATTTAGGATTATTGGAAAATTGGTAGCCGTTACACAATAAGGAGAAAATATTTGTTTTTGAAGATTACGTCTTGAAGACTCTGGTTCAGGAGTATAAGAAAAGTCAGATTAACAGTTATATACGTACCACATTACCAATTATAGACACTAGTTTCCATAATTACAATATCAATTAGTAGAGATGAGGCTTAATTTTGATCTGATCTGATTTTAAAGATATCTAAACAATGATGAGAATGAACTAGTCAACGCAATGAAAATGTCTTAAATTCAATGAGAATGAAATGATGCTACAATTTTTTCCAAGTTATAACAATTTACATTTTTAAAGTATTTGTCAAACAGACCACAGGTGATTAATGCTGTATTAAATTATGCTTTTTAATATGATTTTACATCTTATGAGACCGGACTCTCTGAAATGAGTAATTAACCCTTAGATGCATGGTGTAGCATATCTGATACAAACCGAAATTTTAGTTATTCTAAACATATCCGGTTGAATGTGGAATTTGTAATCATGATGTAGCATATCTGCAATACTCCTTCAGTTGAGATAGTTCACCACATTGCCACTAGAATGCATTCGCATTCACTTTGGCTTTTTAGAAATATAGGCTGCCATGAAAACCTGTACTATAACAAATGTCATGTTTTAAAAAAATCATAAAAAATACATTAAATAATTTTTATATTGCTTAAATATTTTATTTGGTTAAACATATATGTTAGGAACAATATTTTACTATATAATATTTCATTATAATATACCATTACTCCCTGAAGTAAAAAAAAGGTTTGTAGCACATATGCTACATCATGGAACTCCAGCTGTTTTTTTCTCTCTTGTCATTTTGAGGTTAGTTGGGTCAGTTTTTCTGTTTACACTCCCAATTGCTTGTGTTCTGTAGTTTATTCACAGTGATTTTTCTTTTAAATAGCTTTATTTAGATCTTACTTTTAGTATTTAGTCAGTGTGATGATTATAAGAACATGGATAAACTAGAAGATTTGTTTTTCAATCGTGAAGGACTAACTGATGAGCAAATTGCTGATGCTATTTTGTCTACAGAGTTTGAGATACCTGATGTTAGTGATTTGGATTCAGATGATGAGTTAAATGATAATGAGGTTGTGCAGTTTACAAGTGTCTCAAGTGCTCAGTTAAGGGAAAAGCTAGACCCTAATGAAAAAGAAGAGCTTGAAAATGAGCCCACAGCTTCCACGAAACTAGACAGAGTTAGGCTAACAATAAGTTCACCTGATCCTCATCCCACTGTAAGTCCTAGGCCTAGTGAAAATGCTACTTCAACTGGATCTAAACCTAAAGCCCAGCCTAAACCTGATTCTCTTCCCACAATAAGTCCCAGTTCTACCAAAAATGTAACTGCAACTTCATCTAAACCTAAAGCTAAGCCTAAACCTGATCCTTGTCCCACTGTCAGTCCTAGTCCTACTGAAAATGTCATTACAATTGAATCCAAACCAAAAGCTAAGACTAAACCTGAATTATTGAAACCCAGATGGATGGTGAAGAATTTGGATTATTCCAAAGATATAACCTTTTTAGGTAGTACAACTTTACCTGACAATATTTTGAACCTCCAATCTCCTTACCAATTTTTTTGTTATTTGTTTGATGATAAATTAGTTGAAACTATTTGTGAAGAGACTGTGAGATACAGTGTGATGAAAGATCCCAGTAAGCCCTTCAATTTGACCCCACTTCTACTAAAAAAATACCTGGGTATTTTAGTAATGATGTCAATTGTACAGCTAAACAACATTCGATCCCACTGGGACCCTAATATTGGCAATCAGTTAATTGCGCAAACCATGGGCATCAATACCTTTGAAGACGTACGAAGGTTTCTACACTTCAATGACAACAATAAATTGAAACCCAGAGATGATCCTGCTCATGACAGACTTTTCCGCCTTCGACCGGTGATTGACCAGTTACTTACTAGGTTCAGGACTGTACCCTTGGAATCCGAACTTTCAATTGACGAGCAGGTATGTGCAACCAAAATCAGACACTTCATGAAACAATATAACCCTATGAAACCCCACAAATGGGGTTTTAAATTGTTTGTTTTGAGTGGTGTGAGTGGGTTTGCGTACAACTTTGAAATATTTTCGGGCGCTGACATGGAAATGCTTCCTGAAGAACCGAACTTAGGTGCATGTGCCAATGTTGTCTTGAGACTTTCTCGAATGATTCCAGATGGCCAACATTTCAGGCTGTACTTTGACAATTGGTACACAACATTACCTCTTCTAGTGCATTTAGAAAAAAAAGATATCCACTCGTTGGGGACCGTTAGGAAAAATCGGTTTCCTGGCCTCAAATTTCCTGAGGAAAAAGTTTCTAAAAAACAGTCCAGAGGAACATCAAATGAAAATGTGGCAGTAGTCGATGGTGTGGATGTGGCAGTTGTACAGTGGCTTGACAATAAATTGGTCACAATAGCCTCTACATTCGTTGGAACCAACCCAGTAGGAGTCTGCAAGCGGTTTGACAGAAAAAGCCGAACCAAGGTAGACGTGCCCAGGCCAAAGATAGTTGAAGAATATGTCAAGTTTATGGGAGGAGTTGACTTGTTGGACAGCTTATTGGCCCAACACAAGATATCTATGAAGTCAAAAAAATGGTATTTTAGAATATTTTACCATTTAGTTGACTTGACGATTGTCAATGCGTGGCTGCTGTACCGCCGAGTTCACGGGAACACAATGACACAAACAAAATTCCGTGAGTACTTAGCAGTGACATTATGTTCAATTGGAGAGAAGATCACCACAAAGAGAGGAAGACCTTCAACCAGCAATATTGAAGACCAACTTCAAGCTAAAAAGAAGAAAGGACCCGCTTCAAAGCCTCCTCCAAAAGATGTGAGACTGGACAATACAGGTCATTGGCCTATTTGGACTGAAGAGAGACAAAGGTGTAAGCTACCCAATTGCAAAGGGTTTTCTTACATCAAATGTGAGAAATGTTCATTGACTCTGTGCCTCAACAAGGACAGAAATTGTTTTCTATCATTCCACAGTAACTAGTTGATAAATTGTTTTTTAGCATTTGACAGTAACTAACAGACATTTTTTCCTTTTATTTCACTGTAAATACTTATCTAATTTTTTATACAGTGAAAATAATATTTTGATTACATCCTAGCCCAATTTGAGTGTCAATAGGCTACATATTTTTGATTATATACCTCGCTTTTTATTTATGTCATTGGACAGTAACTAACAGACATTTTTATATTTCATAGTAGGCTATTTTTTTCAACCAGTTAAATTTTTTTTGTGAATGTCTTAGCCTAATTTGAATATCAATACATATTTTTTTATTATATACCTCATTTTATTTGCCTTGTACCTAATAAGTTATATATTTAGGTTTGTCTCACATGCATTACAGGGTAAAAATCCAAAGTATTTTTTTTAGACTTAAGACCATGATGTTGCATATATGCTACATACCAGTTTTTTTGGTATAATAATGCTTAGGCACCAAATAAAATTTTTTTACTATTTTTCCAGCTTTATTAAGACTACTGTCTAAGCTATAAAAAAAAATCACATTATTACAAAAAATCATGCATCTAAGGGTTAAAGTGATTTGAAGCATAAGTTTTTCGGAGGAAGAAGCTGAAGACCATATAGGTCTGATACCTGTGCGTGGGTAATGAGTTGGATAATGATGATTGATGAGTTTTAGGTGTGTTCCAAACCACTGGGATATATGATGCTTCAATATTCGTGATGCAAAAATTTATAATTGATTGCTCAGAAACATTTTTATCAACAGGAGTTTTGGAAAGGAGAGGTAACAAGCCTCTTCTAGATCTCTTACAAACTCTCGGATCGTGGCCTATATTAACTCCAGATTGGAATCCGTCAAAATTCGACTTTATTGAATTGTTGGCTAACTTACGTCTTTATAATAATGAAATACTTATTGCTGAATGGATCGGACCGGATATTAAGAATTCATCAGTAAATATAATTCAGGTGAGTGCCGCAGAACAGACTTTGATTGCAATAATAATAGTAATTTCGTATTTTGCATTGTTTTATCACTTTTTCTGTACTTTAGTTGATATAATGTCTGTGATGTTTTCCATGACGAAATACTTAATGAACAATCTAATATTAAAACTGACACTGTATTTCACTTTTAAATAATGTTTTACTCACATATATTGGAGATGCTTGAGGAATGCATTTCACTTCTGAAAAGAAGCTTCGTCAGCCTGCCGCCAGGGGTCATGCTCTGTTTGGGTTAGGATGAGCGGCCATTATGTATTTGAAAATTGCGTTTGATTTGAATTGTGTTTGGTCGTTGAGTAAGTTTGTTCTATCTTGTTTATGGTGTTTGAATATTTCATATTGTTCCAGTGTATTTAGTTTGTGGCTTTTTTGGAATGTGTGTAGAATTTCCAAGTCAGTTTGGATGTTATTGTGTGAGTGCCCAGTGTTGATTAAGTGATCTGCAAATGTTGAGTCAGAGTTGGAATGTAGTGCTTTGATGTGCTCTTTATATCTTATGTTGAATGATCTGCCTGTTTGTCCTATGTAGTACTTGGGGCATGTGTTGCATTTAAGCTTATATATGCCTGGTTTGTTGAATTTGTGAATTGTGCTGTTTGTTAGGTGAGCTGGTTTTTGTTGGATCTGGTGTTTCAGGTTGTTTGTTGTTCTGAATGCTGTGTTAAATCCGGATTTTTGGAAGATGTAAGCTATTTTGTGTGATTTTTTGTTGAGATATGTGAGTGTGACAAATCTGTTTTGGTTTGCAGGTTTTGGATTTTTATTTTTCATTTTATTCATGATTTTTTCTACTAGATTGGTGTTGTATCCGTTTTGTTGTGCTAAATATTTGATTGTATTGATTTCTTCTTTGTGGTCAGCTTGTGATAGTGGAACATTAAGGAGTCTATGGATCATGGAGTTGAAAGCAGCAAGTTTGTGTTGATTTGGGTGGTTGGATGAGTTGTGAATGAGTGTGTCTGTGAGAGTTGGTTTTCTGTAGATTTTGAATTTGTGCATGTTATTTAGTTTTTTGATAGTGAGATCTAAGAAGTTCAAGGTGTAGTCTGTTTCATATTCTGCTGTGAATTGTAAGTTTTTATGGGTTTTGTTCAATTGTGTTAGGAGTTGTTCACACTGTCTTTGGTTTCCATTGTAAAGTACAATAATGTCATCAACGTAGCGGTGCCAGTAAATAATTTTGTTTGAGTGTTTGGTGTCTTTTAGTATTTTAGTATTCTCTATGTGCTGTAAAAATATTTCTGCTAGGATGCTGGAGATTGGGGATCCCATTGGTAGTCCTTCTGGTTGGGTGTAATACTTGTTATTGTGGGTGAAGTAGTTTTGTGATGTGATGATTTTTAATGTCTCAATTAGTTCTTTTGTGTGTTCAGGTGGGTTGTTTTGTGCTTTGAGTATGTTCTCTATTATGGAAATGGTTTCAGTTACAGGAATGTTTGTATACAGGTTTTTTATGTCAAATGATGCTAGTGTGGAATTATGTGGGATGTGTGTATTTTTTATTTTGTTTATGAGGTCTGTGCTGTTCTTTATATGAGATGGATGATTGATATTGATGAGTCTGCGTAGTTGAGTATCTATCTGTTTGGCTAATTTGTATCCTGGTGCTTTTCTGTAATTTATGATGGGTCTGATTGGTGTGCTTACTTTGTGTATTTTAGGTAGGGCTTGAAGAGTTGGTGCAGAAGGGTGAATTTGCTTCATATATCGTTTGTCTGTTTCATTAAAGAGGTGTTTTGTTTTATTTATAATGTTTTTAATTGTGCTCTGGAATTTGGGTGTTGGGTCTCTTTGAATTTGTTGGATGTTGTTGTTTTGTATGAATTCATCTACTTTTCTGTTCAAATCATCAGTGTGGATTATGACTGTGCTATTGCCTTTGTCTGATTTGGTGTAAGTTAGGTTGTGTAGTTCTGCTTTTTGTTGTAGTGATTGAGCTGTCTTGATTTCAGAGGTGTAGTTTTGTTGTATGTATTTCGGTGTTTTGATGATTTTTAAAACATCATGTCTTAGGTTATCTTGTTCTTCTGCTATTGTTTGTTGAATATTGGTTTCAGAGTCTATAGCTTGTCTCACCATGGTGTTGAATTTTTGTGTGGAAGGTAGGTTATATTTTAGTCCTTTGTTGAGGAGATTCTTTTCTGTAGGAGTGAATTGTATCTGTGTAAGGTTTACTGTCCTTTCATGGAATTTGTGGGAAGTTAATATCAGTTTCTGTTTTGGTTGGAGGTTTTGGATTTTGAGGTTATGTTTTTCATGAATTTTTCTCAATTTGTGCTCCACCCAGGAATTAGTATTCTGTATTAGGTTCATGATGACTTGATTGTTATGGTTGTAAGCTATTCTGAGATGAAGTTTGTAGAGTTCTTGATTGATTTTGTCTTTTTTGTTATGTAACTGTCTTACTGATTCTTTCATGTAAATTGTTTGTACTTTTTTCTGTGTAATTTTGGCAGCTTTGTTAGGTAATTTCACTTGTATTCTAGCATAAGTAGGAATTAAGTTTAGTTTTAAGCAAGTTTTGTTAAAGCTAATGTGTGAGGCCACTGTCCTAACCTTCAAAACAAGTTTCCTGAATAGTTGGAAGTCTGCTGGTCCTGCAGTGTTGAAATCTGTGATGTTTTCCATGACGAAATACTTAATGAACAATCTAATATTAAAACTGACACTGTATTTCACTTTTAAATAATGTTTTACTCACATATATTGGAGATGCTTGAGGAATGCATTTCACTTCTGAAAAGAAGCTTCGTCAGCCTGCCGCCAGGGGTCATGCTCTGTTTGGGTTAGGATGAGCGGCCATTATGTATTTGAAAATTGCGTTTGATTTGAATTGTGTTTGGTCGTTGAGTAAGTTTGTTCTATCTTGTTTATGGTGTTTGAATATTTCATATTGTTCCAGTGTATTTAGTTTGTGGCTTTTTTGGAATGTGTGTAGAATTTCCAAGTCAGTTTGGATGTTATTGTGTGAGTGCCCAGTGTTGATTAAGTGATCTGCAAATGTTGAGTCAGAGTTGGAATGTAGTGCTTTGATGTGCTCTTTATATCTTATGTTGAATGATCTGCCTGTTTGTCCTATGTAGTACTTGGGGCATGTGTTGCATTTAAGCTTATATATGCCTGGTTTGTTGAATTTGTGAATTGTGCTGTTTGTTAGGTGAGCTGGTTTTTGTTGGATCTGGTGTTTCAGGTTGTTTGTTGTTCTGAATGCTGTGTTAAATCCGGATTTTTGGAAGATGTAAGCTATTTTGTGTGATTTTTTGTTGAGATATGTGAGTGTGACAAATCTGTTTTGGTTTGCAGGTTTTGGATTTTTATTTTTCATTTTATTCATGATTTTTTCTACTAGATTGGTGTTGTATCCGTTTTGTTGTGCTAAATATTTGATTGTATTGATTTCTTCTTTGTGGTCAGCTTGTGATAGTGGAACATTAAGGAGTCTATGGATCATGGAGTTGAAAGCAGCAAGTTTGTGTTGATTTGGGTGGTTGGATGAGTTGTGAATGAGTGTGTCTGTGAGAGTTGGTTTTCTGTAGATTTTGAATTTGTGCATGTTATTTAGTTTTTTGATAGTGAGATCTAAGAAGTTCAAGGTGTAGTCTGTTTCATATTCTGCTGTGAATTGTAAGTTTTTATGGGTTTTGTTCAATTGTGTTAGGAGTTGTTCACACTGTCTTTGGTTTCCATTGTAAAGTACAATAATGTCATCAACGTAGCGGTGCCAGTAAATAATTTTGTTTGAGTGTTTGGTGTCTTTTAGTATTTTAGTATTCTCTATGTGCTGTAAAAATATTTCTGCTAGGATGCTGGAGATTGGGGATCCCATTGGTAGTCCTTCTGGTTGGGTGTAATACTTGTTATTGTGGGTGAAGTAGTTTTGTGATGTGATGATTTTTAATGTCTCAATTAGTTCTTTTGTGTGTTCAGGTGGGTTGTTTTGTGCTTTGAGTATGTTCTCTATTATGGAAATGGTTTCAGTTACAGGAATGTTTGTATACAGGTTTTTTATGTCAAATGATGCTAGTGTGGAATTATGTGGGATGTGTGTATTTTTTATTTTGTTTATGAGGTCTGTGCTGTTCTTTATATGAGATGGATGATTGATATTGATGAGTCTGCGTAGTTGAGTATCTATCTGTTTGGCTAATTTGTATCCTGGTGCTTTTCTGTAATTTATGATGGGTCTGATTGGTGTGCTTACTTTGTGTATTTTAGGTAGGGCTTGAAGAGTTGGTGCAGAAGGGTGAATTTGCTTCATATATCGTTTGTCTGTTTCATTAAAGAGGTGTTTTGTTTTATTTATAATGTTTTTAATTGTGCTCTGGAATTTGGGTGTTGGGTCTCTTTGAATTTGTTGGATGTTGTTGTTTTGTATGAATTCATCTACTTTTCTGTTCAAATCATCAGTGTGGATTATGACTGTGCTATTGCCTTTGTCTGATTTGGTGTAAGTTAGGTTGTGTAGTTCTGCTTTTTGTTGTAGTGATTGAGCTGTCTTGATTTCAGAGGTGTAGTTTTGTTGTATGTATTTCGGTGTTTTGATGATTTTTAAAACATCATGTCTTAGGTTATCTTGTTCTTCTGCTATTGTTTGTTGAATATTGGTTTCAGAGTCTATTTCCATAATAGAGAACATACTCAAAGCACAAAACAACCCACCTGAACACACAAAAGAACTAATTGAGACATTAAAAATCATCACATCACAAAACTACTTCACCCACAATAACAAGTATTACACCCAACCAGAAGGACTACCAATGGGATCCCCAATCTCCAGCATCCTAGCAGAAATATTTTTACAGCACATAGAGAATACTAAAATACTAAAAGACACCAAACACTCAAACAAAATTATTTACTGGCACCGCTACGTTGATGACATTATTGTACTTTACAATGGAAACCAAAGACAGTGTGAACAACTCCTAACACAATTGAACAAAACCCATAAAAACTTACAATTCACAGCAGAATATGAAACAGACTACACCTTGAACTTCTTAGATCTCACTATCAAAAAACTAAATAACATGCACAAATTCAAAATCTACAGAAAACCAACTCTCACAGACACACTCATTCACAACTCATCCAACCACCCAAATCAACACAAACTTGCTGCTTTCAACTCCATGATCCATAGACTCCTTAATGTTCCACTATCACAAGCTGACCACAAAGAAGAAATCAATACAATCAAATATTTAGCACAACAAAACGGATACAACACCAATCTAGTAGAAAAAATCATGAATAAAATGAAAAATAAAAATCCAAAACCTGCAAACCAAAACAGATTTGTCACACTCACATATCTCAACAAAAAATCACACAAAATAGCTTACATCTTCCAAAAATCCGGATTTAACACAGCATTCAGAACAACAAACAACCTGAAACACCAGATCCAACAAAAACCAGCTCACCTAACAAACAGCACAATTCACAAATTCAACAAACCAGGCATATATAAGCTTAAATGCAACACATGCCCCAAGTACTACATAGGACAAACAGGCAGATCATTCAACATAAGATATAAAGAGCACATCAAAGCACTACATTCCAACTCTGACTCAACATTTGCAGATCACTTAATCAACACTGGGCACTCACACAATAACATCCAAACTGACTTGGAAATTCTACACACATTCCAAAAAAGCCACAAACTAAATACACTGGAACAATATGAAATATTCAAACACCATAAACAAGATAGAACAAACTTACTCAACGACCAAACACAATTCAAATCAAACGCAATTTTCAAATACATAATGGCCGCTCATCCTAACCCAAACAGAGCATGACCCCTGGCGGCAGGCTGACGAAGCTTCTTTTCAGAAGTGAAATGCATTCCTCAAGCATCTCCAATATATGTGAGTAAAACATTATTTAAAAGTGAAATACAGTGTCAGTTTTAATATTAGATTGATATAATGTTTTGTATTTAATGCAAAATGTGAAATGAAGTATTGTTATCATAACACAATAGTATTGTTAACACAATTATATAGTGTTACGTAGAAATTTGATATAATAAATAGTACTCTCTTAAAATTGGAAGAAAAAATAAATTGTGTTATGGGCAAGGTAAGGAAGAAGGAACAGTGACTTTCAGTATAACTACTGCTGTGTCAATGCGTCTTCCGGTTGCAATAAGTAGCATGTTTTGATTGCTCTTACTCATGTTCTCTCCTCGCCTTGCGGTCTATCTAAATATCTATAGAATGTTTACTTAGAACTTTCTGGGATGGTCTCGAAAATGAGAGAATGTCGTATCTGTTTACTTTAGAATTTGATAGAAGGATATCAAACCCTCTTGATCTTTCTGGAGTGATAAAAATGTATAAAAAGCAGAAGCTATCATAAACGTCAGTCAGTTGTGATTCGAACGTTAACGTGATAAAGTGACAGTTTCCGCTCATGCAAACCGAATTAACAGTGAGCGCTAATACAAACTATGTTATATGAATGTTCAATGTGTTTAGTGATAAATGCAGTTTATTGTGACAGATTATTATTCCGGCTTCTTTAACAGTTTATACAGTGACTTGTAAGTGCTTGCAGTGTTTCAACTGCATGTTTTAGACGTTTCTTCCTGAATTATTGAACAGTGCATTGAATAGTTATTATTTGATATTTTATCGGCCTTTTAACAGTTAGTGATTGATTTTCGTACAGTAATTTTGCAAATTCTTTATTAGCCGAACATTATCAATTTATCTGTTACTGATTGATTTATTTTGTGTGATATAACTGATTAGTGCGAGTTGTCGGTAATTTGTGTTAATAAAGTGCGAGTGTTAATTTAAAGTGTTGCCAGCATTATTTTTTGAGATAGAAACCGTAACAATAGGGAAATGTTTGTACCATAATAAATTACTATTGTTGTTGTATTTATTTATCTTTATTGCATTATTATTATTATGCTTCAAATAGAAGGGATATAATAGCATGTATATGAAACTGTTTGTTTATATTTGAGAAATAAATTGAATTGAATTATTATTATTTCTATTGGTATTTTTTTTCGTTTCACCCACTTTGGGGTACGTCGAATCAACTATGATCTTGACCGTGTCTTTATGAATTCGCCTCTTTGCGCCTTTTCAAATACTCTCGCATTCTTTCAGAAGTGTATTTTTTCTGATCCTTGGATATCCCTGAACCTGTTCTACGCTTGGGCTTTTCCTGGAACCATTGATTTTGGTTTTTTCAAAATATTCCTGAGGCTGTTACGGGTTTTGATTATTTCATCTGTTATATTCAGCTCATTTAAATATTCCTGAACTTTTTTAAATCGAATCTCTTAAATTGAATCTCTTTGTTTTTCTATTACAAAAGAAATCGAATATTTGTTTTGTGAGTCTGTTGTTGTCCATCCTAGAGATGTGAGACTAAAGACTTATTCTTCTTTATCTTATTGTGTCTGAGAGCTTTTCAATTTTATTATTATTATTATTATTATTATTGTTTTCTTCTTCTTATTATTATTATTATTTTTATTTTATTTTTTTATTATTATTATTTTTTATTATTATTATTTTTGTGTTTTGACGAAGCAAAAAAATTAATGCAAAAAGACTTTGATCTTATGCCGAGATGGATCCATGATAATGGACTTACACTTAATTTTAAGAAGACTACATGCATGTGAGGCCTCCGTTTAAACTTTCAGAGCCTATAAATATTTTGATGCATTCTTTGAATTGTTTGCATACTAACATGCTTGGTTTGTATTGTGATTGTGATGGGAACATGAAGCAGGTTACAACTCAAAAATATCATGGAGTTTTTATTGATGATAGGTTGAAGTGGGGTCCTCACATCGATAGTGTTTGTAAGCGCCTCAGCTCCTGCTTGTTAACTTTCTAATTTTTCCATAGATTCTTATTAAACCATTTTTTATAGATAATTGTTGTTGTAGATTATTACACGGTTTTGATTATATATATAGTCATAGTTATGGCTATAGTAAAAGTTTTATATAACTATACATTGCTTATTAGTTTACTGAAGATTTTTCTATTCGATGGATAACGATTTAATTTGAATTTGGAAAGACCCTTATAATTTTGACCATAGATTCTTATCAACATATTGATTATCAAGCCATATTGTTTATTAATTTACTGATTTTTGTCTTTTGTGGATAGCAATGATTTAATTTGAATTTGGAATGAACTATATAACTTTTCCTATAGATTTTTATCAACATATTCTGACTTTCTGGCAATTTCTGTATAGACATAAGTTATATAGATTAATATAATTTTAATAATTGATTATTGCTGTTTATAATATAATATGGATTAACTGGACTCCTCCAGTCAAACCTTCTTGTGAAGGTTTTGGAGTAACATTCGTTCCTGTATAATGTATTGTTTTTATAGTTTAAAAAAAGGAAACTTGCAATTTGAATTGTCTTTTTTGAAATTAATATTATTATTATTAATAATTATTATTACTGAAGTTACTGAAGTAATAGTAGTACACTAACTCAATGAATTGAGCCAAAGTGAACTAGATTTTACTATTTTAAATGGATTGATATAAAAAACATAGGAAAATATTTAGAAAATGGTGTAGAACCAATGAATTGAAGAAAGACAGAGAAGTTTTAAGAAAACTCAAAATATAAATGTCAAACAAGGAAAGGAAGGAAGGTTCATATGCAAAATCTGTGATGAAATATACTTTGACAATTTATAAACTACCAATACCGTAGTATAGTAGGTACTGCATCTTATGAATTTTAAAAATAAATTTTTTACTCAATTTTAAAAATTCAATAAAATGTTTCAGTTTGACCAGGCTAGCCTTGGCCTACCTTCACAAGAATATTTTCTTCTAGCAGCCAACAAAAGGTATTTGGAAGCATATAAAGACTACATTTTTAAAATAGCAATTTTACTCGGTGCTGATTCAGATGTAGCCTTGAAAAATTCTGAGGAGATTGTTAGTTTTGAGACTGCAGTTGCAAAGGTGGGTGAGAAGTTTCTAGAACTACAGAGGAGCGTCGATAATCTGAACTTTTAGGTACCGTAGTTGTGAGGATTATTAAAGATTTGCAATTTAGTATTAACGATTAACGATTTGGATTATTGAACTGAAATTAAAATAAACGCCTTTTAATTAAGCCTCCTATGAGTGATTTAAATTCTGAAATTAAAAAATTTGTTGTAGTGAGTCCATTTTAATTTTTCACTGTATTAATTTGAACTTCAAATTGATAAAAAATTTTGAAATTTGGTATCCAAGACGAACTGCGCGTATCTCTAATAATTTATAAGTAATATCCGATGATGGACCCACGCGGTCCGAAATGGCCATCGGCTCAGTGGGTAAAATATTTTAATTTCCACTCAAATATTTGACTGCATAGTCATGCAATTACTTATAAATTATTATTGATAAATTCCTTAATTTTTACACACCTTTGAGTGTCAGGTTAGCTGAGGAATTTCTGATGAATCACTATACATTAGTGCGAGATGGCCATAAAACACAAAATAAATAGAACTGAATTCCTCAGTGCTATAAAATAAATTATGTTCTATATATTTGTCAGTTTTATAAACTTCCAAACCAACTTGAAACAATGATTGTTCCTATTCACTATAGAGTTGGAGGTGAAGTTTGAAATGCATTATGAATTTAATTTTTGGAAACAACAAACTTTGTACAGTAGAGTACTGTACCAACATATTTATTTATTCGGTTGTTTTAAGAAATTTTACAAGCCACAGTAGTACTTTGGTAGTACCTAGTAATTTAGGTACGGTAATAGTCTTTTACTCACAATAAAAAAAATATATTTGAACATGGACTACTTGGTGTGTTTTTTACTAACTGAATTATTATATAGCTCGAAATAAGCACATAGCAATAATTATTAATCTCTTACTTTATTATCCCACATCTTGTTTTGTCGCACGTACACATACAAAGCTATGTGACCATTTGACCAACCTCTGGTCTCTAAATATATTACACTACTCTTTAATAAATTACACTCCTATTTTATAAACAGTACTGAATACCATCAATATGCATTTCTGTTTGTATTGTATTGAATTTCTGTATGATGGACAAAATGGAAACTAGAAAAGCACAATGCAAAAATGAGCAGAAATATATGTACAAATATATTTACAATTTATTTATTTACGTTCGGATTATCGACGCTAAATTTTATTTTATTCTTTGAAATAAAAAGACAAACATAAAAAGACACTGCTATCATGAAATAATAATTTTATTCAAAAATTTAATTATTGACTCATAGATTTCAATACTCGATATAGCAGTACTTAGGCCTGAACTTGTAAGATGGCATTGATTGCATAATGTGCTGATTTGCAGCTTGCCTCACACCAGTTTACTTTCAAATCACCAAAACATAAAACTGAAAGAAGAAAATATTTTTTCAACAAAGTGTTTTGACATTTTATAATAATTGCATTCAGTTTCACACTTCTACTTATTTTCAGATCACAAAAAACTCTGATGAGAGACGTAACGTTTCAGTATTTTATCAAAAAATGACAGTTGGTGAATTGGGATCCTTTGTACCGCAAATAGACTGGCAACGCTATTTGTCAATTATTTTGAACAGGACCTGCAATTATAATGAACCAGTCATAATGTTGGCACTTCAGTATGTAAAGAATTTAGTGATTCTACTTGAAAAAACTCCATCCAGGTCAGCTCTAAAAATCTTCTGTTTTCAATTCTTTAAGAAAAAGATAAATTTATTATTCTTTACATTTTATATAGAAAATACATATTTTTTATTGCGGATGTTGCCAAAATGAGTCAGGAAACTTGTACGAGGGTAATGAGTTGGATGATGGTGATGGATGAGTTGGACAAACTGTTTTAGGTGGGTTCCGAATCACTGGGAAGTGATTTTACAGCAGAGAACAGAGTCTTTTTTGTTGGCTAATCCAATTCAATTCAATACAATTTATTTTATTTCCACAATAAATACAATAAAACAAAACATAAAAGCAATCAAGGAAATATATTTCCCCGCTTAGACTAATTCAATCTGTGTGTGGGAAAAGAGCGCTGTATCTGGATATTTCTTTTATTTCAGTTGTTTTCTCTTGAACAATTCACATATTTTCAGTTGAACAGTAGGATACAAACTTGAAATATTCTTCAAATAATATACTTCTCAGTATTTCTTATGACTAACTATTAAAATATTTCTGAATCTAATCTAAATTGTCTATGTTTATGAACATACTTATTAGGTTATAAGTGTTTGACTGTTTGGCCGGATCTCAGACTATCAATTAAGACTATTCATATTATAGTTTATATTATAATATATATCAAGATAATTTCAGACTATTGATATTAAGAAAAAGAAGCTTATATTTCTAGTGGGAGGTGATATCAGGTAACTGATCGGGTAACTGAGAAGGCGACTGAATCAACTCCTCCGCTGCAATCGGTCACCCTTACATAGAGGGCTCAGGAAGCGCTGCTTATCTAATCTGATTGAACAGATACCTGCTACGGCTCACGGCTTCCACTTCTCCTTTACATTTTATATAGAAAGTAGATAATTTTTTCGGATGATGCCCACATTAGTCTGGAGACTTGTGCGTGGGTAATGAGGTGAATGGATGAGTGAAGAGAAACATCCATGGCTGAATGAGATTCGAACTCAATGCTGCAGGAAACGAAGCCAGCCATAGTCTTATCTAATCACAGACAAGCGCTCCACCAACTGCGCCTCTACAGCCGACATATAATTCATTTTGTAATGAAAGTCTTACTGCAGTGCAAGCTATTGAGAAAAAATAATTAAAATATAATATAAGGGAAATTAAACTATTCAAGATATTTGACTATTATTTTATCAAGAGAAAAAATAAAGTACGGGGGTGAATTCAACCATCTTCATTTTCTATAAGAAATTTGGCAAGGAATCAAACTAGAGATTTGAAAAATATTAATACTCTTTTTTAAGCTCTTAGTAGAATCGATATTGATATCAAAGAATGTAAAAAAAATCAAAATCGCCTTTTCATATTTTCTCATTATTAAATAATAGGTATTACATTTTATTACTAAATTTTAAGTTATCACCTAGTTAGAAACTAATAAGCTATTTATCCTACATCAATCATTAATTTCGAATTTCCTTTCAGTGCTACCATTTTATCTTATTCTTATTCTCCTAAATGAGAGTTTTTATGAACTTTATCCATGAATACTGTTTGTTTTCGCCCTAGCTTCTCTCTCATGTAGAATAATAAAATTTATGTATTGATTTATACCAGTGGTTCCCAAAGTGGTCCATGTGGACCCCCTGGGGTCCACGGGGACCTGCCAGGGGGTCCATGTCAGTGAAAAATAAAATTGGGGGTCCATGATATGTTAATGGGGGTCCACAATAGCGAATGTCTTTGGATCGGGGCTTGGTATATGCTATGTACAAACCTGACACTGTATCAAAACTGACACTGTATTTCTAAGTAAATTAGAATTTTTACTCCCTTATACTGGAGGTATGCATTTCACTTCTAAACAGAATCTTCATCAGCCTAGAAGTGAAATACATCCCCCTAATATCTCCAGTACGATATACATGAGTAAAAATCATAATTTACTTAGAAATACAGTGTCATTTTTTATATTAGATTGTTCATCAAGTTTTTTCCTAATGGAAAACATTACAGAGTACCAGTAGGCTACTTATGTACTTGTATAATAGGCTACTGTTATACGTTCATGCAAGCAAGCATTATATCTATTTGAAATAATAGCGCTTTCTATGAAAACATTTTTAAATCAGAGAATTCATACTTAGTTTTCTTATATTTGAAAATTATAAGCCTTTACTGGTAGATCACTGAACAGCTCAGGTTTACCAGATATAAATATCCGTTTCTAGTTGTATTTTTATGAGAAAAACTAGCCCCATATCCTTCAATTATCTTCTATTAACATTTACTGGTAGGTCACTAAACAAGTCAGGTACTTAATATTTCAAGCTATTTTCAGCAATATTGTTGTAAGCAAATCACCTCATATATTTTAAAGTTATAAACAAAAGGAGTCTCGTATTTATAATAATGATATTCTATCATATTTCAAAAAGGAACGTTTATTGGTAGGTCACTCAACAACTTAGGTAGGTACCAAACTATTCAAGTTATTTCAGGTTTATTATTATGAGAAAAGGAGCCTAATGTCTTTAAATTATCAAACCATAACAATTTTCTTTAACATTCTAGCAAGCTCTTGCTTATTCAATTAATTGTTCAAAATTATTCTCATGGAAAACAAATCTGTGCACAATAAATTACATTTATTTCGAAAATAAATTCTAGCTATAGTATTAGTGTTTAGTTTTTATTTTCCACGCTTACAAGAACTTCTAATAAGGTCTAATAAGCTTCCTTTTATTACTCTACGTACTTGATAATTTTAAATCAAATAGAAATCTTAGTAGTCTATTCAATTCTAATAAATTTGTTCTTATCTTTTGATTAACTTTTTTGGAGTCAATTTTTAACAACAATTCTTGTTGAAACACTCCATTACTGTCATTGACGTAGCGAGGGGGGTTCCAGGTTACAACCCCCCCCCTTTAGCCTGTGAAAGAGGCCCCAAAAATGAGTAGGGAGGCATCAATAAAAATAGGATAATATCGGTTTCTGGAAGTGAAAAAAAGTTTTCATATGTGAAGAGTAGCTTGAATAATGTTTCAGCTAGAAAAAAAACTATAATTTTAATACTTCAATTAACTTAAAAAATACTCTAATTAAAGCTATAGAGGGGATGAGGCGAACAAGGCAGGTTTCCTTGGGCCTCAACGTCAATGGGCCACATCATTTTACAAATGTAAGCAAGTGATAAAAGAAAATAAGGTGCCCCAAATTGTACAGCTAGGGGCCTCCAGGGCCTCTTTTTCCCCAGTTTCGACCTCTAGAGGCCGCTTAGAAGCCTAACACCCTAGAGGCCGCGGGCCGTACGGGCCCGTTTTTATTGCCAGTATAGTCATGCGAAGTAGAAATTCAAGTAGGCTGCATCTAGAAAATTTTCAAATTTAAACGTTTATACATAAGAGTCCCCAATTGCCACGGCTTTGGGCCTGCAAAGACCCCACGATGCTGGTGGGTCCCAGAATTTTTGGAGCCCCCAAACATGGGTTTGAATTTCCCCAGACCACTTGAATGAAGTTGACACAGTAGGCTTGAAAGGAGAAAAGGTCTCTTAATATTTTTGCAGATGGGCTTCAAATGCTTATTTCTGTTACTGTTCAAATCTGATACCCCAAAGAGTTTTATTGTGATCGTTAAATTTGACAAGCCATGAATCAATCAACAAATAATATGAGGGTTGATAGCCATAAAAAAAAGCTAAAAGTTGCACTTTCAAGAACTTAAGAACAATTTTTTTAGAATCCTCAATGTTTTGAGGTTTTGTCACCATCTATTTACGTATTTAAAAAATTACTATAAGTTAAAGTTTGCAATTGAATGTGTTATTAATTCATTCGCTCTTTGCAAGTTGAACAAGTTCCATTCAAAGTCATAATAATTTTACACATTTTACATAGCCTATCGGTATTCCAATATTAGTGAATAGTTCAAAAGATTACACAAAAATAGAAGAGAAGTTTATTGCTCTCTCTGGTGCCACTCAGTACCCTTCCACAGCTTTTTCGACGATTGGTTATCAGTTGGCTTACATTCGAATTTTATCTTTAAATTAAAGGAAAAATTCAAATTAGTTACACAGATGTTTTTGAGTACTAGGCATAGCTTAAAGACTTAAGCAATGCTAGTTGGGAAATCAAGTCATTAATTGAAAATTGGTGTTTAGGGTGAAGGTGTAAGGGTGCCTCCAGCCTCAACTCTGTCCTGGGCCACTAAAATGTCTCTGGGTGGCCCTGATTGTAATAATAATAATAATAATTTGAAACCACTATAACTTGTTGAATTGGCTTTATAAAAGTAGTATTTTTTAGATTTTATACATTAAAATTTGTTCACAACTAATCAATTAACTAACAATAAACGAAAAGTGGGTTCAAGTTCTTAGGCATAAACATATTCAAACGATTCATAAAAGCAGTGATTTATCGAATTTAAGCTTCCACTTTACAGGATTTATAAACTTCATTTTAATAAATACTCGTATAAAATTACTGATTTCGAGTCTCAAATCAAGTTCTCAGCATCGAAAAAACAAAAATTTTCCCATAATGTGGACTAAAATAAATGGATTAATGCTTTTCTAGACATGAGTAGAATCTCTTGGGATACGACGTTAGAGGGACTACTCATTAAAATTTTTCTGGAGAAGGATCCCCTGGTATTCCGTACCCCTAAGACTCCCTGGGGGCCCCCAAATCTCCAATAAGCCCCCCATTAAAAGATTTTCGCTATGTTACTGATTACTGTATCTGTATCGCCCTTTTGTCACAAATTTGATGCAATATTCTAAAAAAGGTGAAATTATATTCATTGTTATTTTCCACCTCCTCTCCTCAATTCTCTCTCTATCACATTTCATTAACAATGAGTTTTGTGTTTGCCCACATTGAGTATGAGTAGGCTTGCTGATTTTAATAGATGCGAATGTTTCAATTACTACAAAGGACACAATGTTGATAATAAAATACCGGCCGTTATACTTCTTGGGTTCCATTAATACTATTTCACCATAACCAAAAACAATATGTCATACTATTTGATTATTTCAATTCAAATTAACTATATTACAAAAATTTACTAAGTTTATGTGCTTTTTAATGTTTTCTTATGTTACCACAATTTGAATTCGTTACTGTGAGCAGTAGTAGACCTACTTCATCAGCTTTAAAAACACATTTCAACTTATAGTTAAAAAAACAATTAGTGACATTTATGCAGGGGGTCCACCTAATACCAAAAATCATGGCAAGGGGTCCATGAGGCAAAAAAGTTTGGGAACCACTGATTTATACCTTTGTTTTATTTTGAATATTGATGTTATTGAATGGGATTATTGATTAGTCCATTCTAGAACACCTCTATTCAATCATTTACAATAATCTGTGTCGGGTCTTATCCCAAATTTCTTATTTTATTAAATGTAGATATTATTATGTGGAAGGATTGCTCACCAAATGATCATTCAAAATAGATACCGTACTTAATATTAATATGTAATACATTTATATTACTTTTTTTTGAGGATGAAGCCCACATAGGTCTGAGACCTGTGCGTGGTTAATGAGTTGGATTATGGTGATTGATGAGTTGGACCTACAGTTTTAGGTGGGTTCCGAACCACCGGGAAGTGATTTTACAGCAGAGAACAGTGTCTTTTTTGCTGGCCAATCTAATCGGTCACCGTTACAAACAGGACCTACGAGAACGCAGCTTATCTCTCTCTGATTGAACAGATAGCTGCTACGGCTCGCTGCTATCACTTCCCTAAATCACTTAATAATACATTTATATCACTTAATAATAAGTGTAATAATTTATCAATATTTTCATTGACTTGCATTACCTATAGCTTCACTTGCAGCTTTAGATTAATACATTCCTTTCATCCAACTCCAGTATAATGAGAGGAGTAATTTTCAATAATTTGACAATAGTTTACTTATCAAGACAATGGGATAATTGAGTTCATGGGAGCTTTACCGGTAACCAGTAAATGTTACCCGTAGCGTCTAATTGATCTATTCAAATTTATAGACGTTTAAAAAGCTGAATAGCCCAATGAGACGCCACCGTTAACATTTACTGGTTACAGTAATCGTAAGGCTCCCATGAACTCAACCATTGGATAACAAATAAAAAAATGAAAAATGAAACCTATTCTAGAACACCTCTACTCAATCATTCACAATAATTTGTGTCTTATATATGAACAAATAATTGAATTTTCCAAATTACTTCTGTTTTAGGACAATTTCAAACTATATGCTTTGGAGATTTGTGAGGCATAGCGTGAGCAATTTGGACGATCGTTTCAAGGAAGCCAGTCAGCACTTCTTTTTCACATTAGTTGGGAGAGAGCAAGCGCCTCCGCGGTGGAAATACTGCGTCTCACAAGTGAATAGCAATATGGGGATGGCAGTCGGCTCAATGTTTGTCAGCCACTATTTTGATGAGAACAGTAAAAATGATGTGAGTATTTAATCTTTTTTCTATTGCTGATGATGTCCACATGATTCTGGAGACTTGTACAAGGACAATGAGTTGAATGGGTGTATGGTGAGGAACATCATGGCTAAATGATATTCGAACCCAAGGCTGCAGAAAACGAAACCAGTCAGAATCTTATCTAATCACAGACAAGCGCTCCAATCAACGGCGCTACCAGAACCGCCCAATCAATCAATCCTTTACATGGTAGAATAATTTGAAAAATCATTTTTGTTTGGTAGAATATTTTGACAGTCTTTATGAAATTTTAAATATGAAGACTATATGTTCACTCAGCCAAACCTGGACCTACTTGCTATAACTCTTCTTTTGTTATAGGCCTACTTATAAAACAATATTTATGATTAAGGCCACGGATATACCAAAATACTACTGTGTAGTTTTTTCTTTCTTTTGAGGTGTAAAAATGCTTTGAGGCACCAAGTGCCAGGCTCTTGCCAGTGTTAACTCAGCAAACTACTGGCTAAAAATCACCTCCTCCTCCTCCTCCTCCTCCTCCTCCTCCTCCTCCTCCTCCTGGACCTGGCTGAAACTCTATCACAATACTGAAACTACTGTACAGCGGGCCTACTATTTATAAAAATATCTGCGAACTAAGAATTTCAATTATCTTTGCCAATTAACTTGTGATGAAACACAATGTATGAACATTATAATGCAAATGCTCATTAATGCATGAAATGTTAGTTATGAATTATGGATTATAAAGTTATTAGAATGTAAAATGATACAAAATAAAACATAAAGTTAATTTTTCTAGCAAGAAGTTGAGCTCTCTGGATAAGAAGGTATTTTCAAATAATGATTAATTTTTTACTTGTGCAGACATTCCTTATGGCAAAAGAAATACATCAATCATTCCAAGAGATTCTACATACAGCGACATGGATCACAAATGAAACAAAGCATGTGGCATCGGAAAAGGCAGGAAATATGATGCTGAAAGTTGGCTATCCAGATTTTATACTTTCAGAAAATAAGCTGAATAAAAAATACAAGGATGTAAGTAATAACTAATATTGGAATTATTTAAATATTAAAAAAGTGTAAATTAATAACTGTAGGGTTAAAATGAGGACGCAATAGGCTTTGAAAGCTATTCAGCTTCTGTTAAAAATTGAGGGCGAGTTTTTGAATAGCAGTTATGAGAGGATCATTCTAATTGCAGAATTTGTCAGTTTATGCAACGAAATATCATTGAAATAAAAACTACTCTAATTGAATGGAATTCTGATTTTATAACAAATTACAAATAATATTGTTTATAAATATTATAACAAAAGTATGTTATTTAAAACAATTTGTTATAATGTAATTTTTTTTTTTTTTTGAGGATGAAGCCCACATAGGTCTGAGACCTGTGCGTGGGTAATGAGTTGGATGATGGTGATTTATGAGTTGGACCTACAGTTTTAGGTGGGTTCCGAACCACCGGGAAGTGATTTTCAGCAGAGAACAGTGTCTTTTTTGCTGGCCAATCTAATCGGTCACCGTTACAAACAGGACCTACGAGAACGCAGCTTATCTAATGTAATTATTGTAAAAAATTATTTTATAAAAGTTTTCATTTGTAAATTATAATTGTAATTTTCAAATAATTGTTATGAAATAGGCCCCTGAAATTGAAAAATTTTCCTATTTATCAGTTGGAGCAATTTTCTTCAAAGTGCAATGCCGTATCAATTAAAAGAATCTAATATCAAAACTGACACTCTATTTCTACTTAATGCAATACTTTCTATTTAATACAATGATTTTCACTCACTTATACTGCATTTCACTTCTAAAGAGAAGCTTCGTCAGCCTTTGTCACTTTTCAGAAGTGAAATGCATCCCTCAAGCATCTCCAATATAAGTGAGTAAAACAATACAGTATATAAAAGTGAAATACAGTGTCAGTTTTGATATTAGATTGTTCATCAAGTATTTTCATTGAAAACATCACAAATATTAAGAACTTCAAGTTATATTATTTGAAGTCTAATTCTACACAGAAAAGGTTCTCAGATTCCTATGATGAAATTTCAACATTATTTTTCACTTATTAAAAACACGAACTATTTCATTTTACTGTAGATTGCTTTTCTAGAATATGCAACATGTTTTACAAAAGCTGGTATTTGAATAGAATAGTAATTTATTCCTTGCTTTCCTGTTCCATTACGATCTGCGTTGTTAATATTAACTTTTTGTAGTAATTCAACGACTTGCAGTCAATTTAAATTGAAATAAATGATATTTTTACTCACTTCGGGTCAAACGTTTTCGAGTCATGGAGACTCATCTTCAAAGACTCCATGGCTCGAAAATGTATGACCTGAAGTGAGTAAAAATATCATTTATTCTCAATTAAAACTGACTGCAAGTCGTATTTACCATAACAAGTTAATAAGACATTTATTTCTGCAACAGAACATACAAGTTTACATTCTCTACTGTAACAATTTCTTTAAAATAATTCAACATAAATAATTTTCGGACAAAATTAATTAAACAAATTGCTGTGATAAATACATAGAAATATCAGGCAACATGCACTTCTATATTATAAACCGTGTTGGGGTTACCTGGACAATGAAAATGAGCTGACAATCAATTAATGTTTTCCATACTACTTGAGCTTTGAGCCTTTGAGTATTCAATTAGTATGATTAGATATGAGATGTCAAGATACAATGTCACTTAAAAATCTTATTCCTAGTCGGTAATGGAACCTGCGACAAACGGAGTATTCTATTTAGCAGTAAAAAAATACCATGGTAATTGGTCAACTAGTAATAATGAATTTTGTTTCTTAACAGGTAAAAATATGCCCAAGTCTTTATTTTGAAAACTGTTTGAACCTGATGCGTCACCATGCTAGAATGGAACATGCCAAACTGCATTTGCCACTGAATAAAACTGTATGGGACACTCCTCCTGCAGTTGTCAATGCCTATTACAGCAGAAACAAGAATCAAATCAGTAAGTGCACCCAGTTCAATACTCAAAAATGATAATAACAATATTATGTTTGATTATTCTATTCATGCCTAGTATACAACATTTTAGTATAACCTATACAGCTTCCAATTTTTTTTTACATATTATTATAATTAATTGATTTGAAGTGAAAAATATTGTTGTGGAAGAATGAACAGTGATTTTCGGTGTTATCTGCTTGTGTCAATAAGTCTTCTGGGTGAAGCATTGTTTTCATTCTCTTCGCCTTGTGGTTTTATCTAAATGTCATTAGAATGTTTGATTAGAACTTCGTAGAATGTCTTATCTGTTTATTTTAGAATTCGATAGAAGTTGATAGAAAAATGGAGAGATAACTAATTCATGTCTAGTTCTTTCTAGATTATTGAAAAATGTATAAATAGGAGAAACTCTCGTAAAAGTAGTTCAGACCTATGTGGACTTCATCCTCAAAAAAAAAAAAAAAAAAAAAAGTTGTGGTTTGATAATGCGATAAGTGGCAGAAGTGACAGTTCCTGTTTACCAGTGAGCGCTTATACAGACCTTGTTAAACAAACGTCTGTTGTTAAAGTGTTAATCGCAGAGTATTGTGACAGATTATTATTTAGGCTTACATCGCAGTTTATACAGTGACTCGTAAGTGCCTGTAGAGTTTCAACTATTATGTATTAGACGCTTCTCCTTAAATTATTGAACAGTTATTATTTACTATTAGATCGGCCTTTTAACATTTAGTGATTGATTTGCATTTGCAGTTTGCATTAAATGCAGAGAAAACATTTTTTCTCAGTTATTCAATAATTGGGATAGAAAGGGTTGAGTAGAATTCATAGGCTTCTAAGGCACCCCTGGCTCTCCATGAAACAAGCTCCATTATCCTAATAGCACTCAAACGTCGGATATTTAAGAACTACATGGGCTCTATTATTATTATTATTATAAAGGCAATTTTCATAAACAAACAAAAAATATTATTTTCGAATTAATTTATCTCATACATTTTTCTCTGTTTTCTATCTTATGTAGGCTCTGAGTCTCATATTAGATCTATATTACTTCCTATTTTATTTTGAAATATATAAATAATTTTGTGAAATGTTACATGTCGTGTAATTACAGTGAAGGCTTTTTTAGGCGTTATGTCTTTCTTAGATCTTCTAGATTATAATAAATAGATTAAATTGATGGTTTCACAGCTGCCTCACCTGCTTTGCCATAAAGCTGCAGTACCCTTTTTTAATTTATTACCAATATTGTTATGTTTTAAATAAGTTGATTTTATTGACTTGATATCCATCGACGATATTCAATAAATTCCGTTTGAAAGATTTAAATCCCCAAAGTTATTTGATTATGAATGAATGGATTACAATGTGTAAAGAAACAGTGATTTTTTCAATAAGGCCAATATTGTTAGGTTTACAAACTTACAAATAAGATGAGTTTATGTTCTAATGACGCGATAGCCATTGACTAAATTATATAAGTTATGTTTGAAAGAAAGTGGCCTTTATGAAATATAAATGAATGAATTACAAGCAAACTTAGTTATGTGAAGATTTTATGATAATATTTCATTCTATTTTTCAAGGAATCTATTTTATTACAGTCTTTCCAGCGGGAATATTGCAGCCTCCTTTTTACCATAGATATTTTCCACGCAGTCTGAACTATGGCGGCATCGGCGCTGTGATTGGCCATGAAATAACTCATGGTTTCGATGACAAAGGACGTCTGTTTGACAAGTTTGGCAATTTGCACAAGTGGTGGACGGATGAGGATATTTTCAATTTTCATCAGAGGGCTCAGTGCATAATAGGTATGTTTTGTTTATTTAGATCTTATTGTTCATTTTTCAGCAGATAATTGATTTGACCGTTTCAGATCCACTCAATTCGGCCAAATAAGTAGTCTAATCTCTCGTTAAACCTAAAACCTTCATAGGAAAATCGGCCCTCAACTTTGAATGTTCCTGCTCTAAAAACTCTAGAAACTTTTAGCTCTAGCAAAGTTTTGCTAACAATTCAGGTGAACTTTTGATTAAAGTATCTATCAAAATTTAGATTAAAATTTTAGATTTTCGTTTTGAGTGAACTTTCAAATTGATTGCCTTCAAGTGTGAAGGAATCATTTTATTATTTTTCGAGTGGAGTATATTGGTAAGTCTAAATTTTCAGCGTTAAAATTAACCTCAATGTTTTGGACAATATTACATAATTATACAAAATTTGTGTATAGAGCAGTTTTGGACTTGAATCTGTTGCGCCTTCACATTCATTGTAATACATATTTTTACAGATGAAATAACTAATTACTAATAACTGAGCTAATTTTTTTGTCACAATAAATAATAATAATAATATACTGTGCGAATAAATAAATTTTAATTTCAATTTGAACTTTAGCTGTATATGTTTGAATCAATTCCTGTTATTTTGCTTTAGTATATATATTATATATCTTTTCTATTCATTCAGTCCTTTTATATATTTATTGCCTTTTTGATTAAAAAAAATTTATTTTTTAAATTCATTCCAGAGCAGTACAGCGAGTACATTATACCAGAGATCGGTGTACGGCTGGATGGAGGTCTTACACAAGGAGAGAATATAGCTGATAATGGTGGCATAAAGCAGGCATACAAAGTGAGTTAATTTTTTAATACAAATCGTGTTTTAAAGAATGATAAAATTGTTACTATTTCAAGAATTAATACCCTATTTCATTACTATTTCTTCAACCCCTAAAATTCAAAAGTTCTTAATCATTGTAAAACCAACAAAAATTATTATAACTTTATCAGAAGCTAATAATAAATGAACTTGTTAATAAATTATTGAATTAATAAATAATAAATTTAATGCTCAAGGATTTTATAGGGAAAAAGTAAAAGGGGTGTAAAATAAATCTATTGAGCAATGGTTTAAATCAAAATCTTATTTCAAAATGTATATTTCCTGACTGCATGGAAGATTTATTGTTATTGGTATTTTTACCATTTAGATTCCAGCTATGTAACATGTGTTTATGATCAAATTAGATAATTTTGCTTACATTTTATGTTTTTCTAAGAATGCAAACTTTGACTGTTACGATATTTTTCATTTATTGCATTCCAAAAATGTTTTATTTTTGTAATGTTTGCAAAAAATTGTCTTTTTTACAAAAATTTTCTTTGTTAATTTTCAATGTATTTAAATAATTATGAACAGAATAGTTTGGACTCGTCATCGTCTTTTACTCACAGGTAATCCTATGTGGTGAGTTTGGTTTCAAAAGTAGGGATTTAAGACTCATTTTGCTTTTTTTTTGTAAATGTAGTTTTTATTTTTTATGAAAAATTGTAAATTTATGTTTTTGGAATGAAACCGAATATGCATTTGAAGACCCGATATTTTTCATGAATACAAAGACTAGAAGAGAAAAATTTTCATGACCTCTGGTTTAATTATCCACAGGCTTATCAAAGATGGCTTTCCTCTCATAGTGGATTGGATGAGAGGCTGCCGGGTTTAAATGCTTCTGGCGAGCAACTCTTCTATTTGAACTTTGCTCAAATTTGGTGTGGAAATACACGGCCTGAAGCGTCAAGAAACGGAGTAAAAACTGCTGTGCACTCTCCAGGAAGGTTCAGGTATAATACCTTAAAATATTTTATTTCGAATTACTTTATTTTATTTTATTGCGGATGATGGCCTTATGAATCCGGAGACTTGTGCGTGGGTAATGAGGTGAATGATGAGAAACCGAATCGAAACTAAGGCTGCAGGAAAGGAAGCCAGCCACCGTCCAGAGTCTTATCTAATCACAGACAAGCGCTCCAACCAACTGCGCTACAAGAGCTGCCTATATTGTTATAGATACCGTAATGTGCTGCTATGATCTCATTTTTCTAATTCAGGTTGGGATAATCTAACAAATTCTTTCAAAAACAAACATTTTCTATGTTTCTTTCGTTTGTGGATGATGTAATTACTGTGTGTCGGTAAATTACACATTAGATGTGTGTCATTAGTGTAAGCAAGAACAATTATCACGTATTAAATGTCATTGAACAAACTTTACAAATTTTGTCAAGGTGGAATTGATAAATCCATTAATTTTTTGAACTAAATTATGGTAGGTGTCGTATTACTTCTACTGCTATTAAATTACAATATTACAAGAACAATCAAATGTCTTTAAAATGACCCTTACAAACGGTTGGTTGGAGCGCTTGTCTGAGATAACAAAAGGCTCAGGCTGGCTTAGTTTCCTGCAGCCTTCGTTTCGATTCAGCCATGAATCTTTCTCATCATTCACCTCATTAACAACGTACAAGTCTCCAGACTCATGTGGGCATCATCCGAAATAAAAAAAATTGTCAGGGCGAATCTGATGCAGACATTGATGCATTGTTTTGAATCAAAGATGCACCGAAGATGTAATTTACACCATAGATGTACATCGGTTACCATAGTTGAGTCGATTTATTTCCGCCTACTTCTTACTCTTGGTAGATATCTGTGTAGTTTTTCAGTTTTGTAGTTAATATTTTATTACTTACGCATGTAATTTTTGGTTACTTTAATTATTTTGAAGGAAGGAAATTAAAAAAAAATATTTATTTACCGAGAGATAATGCTCTTTTTAATCCCAAGAACAGATCCCCATTAAGAAAGGTAATCTGAAAAACTCCATTCTAGATTGACTTTCAGCCCTCACCATAAAAGTGATACATGATTAAATCAATGCAAAAAATTATGGATTGTGCTATTTTACAAAGTAAAAATTTTAATGTATTTGATTGCCTTTTAAGCGCACTTTTGTCGTATAAAAGATTAGTATTTATTATTTTAAATTAATTTTATTTCATAAAAGAATAAACATTTTGAAAAATTACCTCAAACTTATGACCAAAAGAATGCCATATTACCAAATTCAATTTAAGTCAGATATAATATTGAAAATCTCAGCAATTATTAATGTCTCATCTACTACATATAATGAATAAATAAATAATGTTAAATTACATAAATTGCCATTGAACAAAAAGGCATTTGAAGATGAGTCTCCATGACTCGAAAACGTTTGGCCTAATATGAGCATAAATATTATATATTCTCAAATAAAATTGACTTGAAGTAGTTGAATTTACCATAAAAAGTTAATATTAACATCGCAAATCGTTATGGAACAAGAAATCCAGAAACATAATTTGCATTTATTTCATTCTATATAATGCAGATCCACAATAGTACTTCAAAATATATCACAATCTACAAAGCTAAATTACAGTTTTACAATAATATGTTATGACTAAGAATAAATGAAATAAAATCAATAAAACCGCTATTTTATCTCCAAGGCCTTATATTATGTATTATATTATATATTTATAATAAATTAATGCCATTTTCTCCACCTAGATGATATTGATTTATTTATCTCAAAATTAATGTTCTATTTTACTATTTTCTCATTCAATTAAACATTAAATATTGAAAATTGCTGATAAAATATTAAGATTCATGTGATAGAACTCTCTTGTTCCTCATAATATAAAGCCTAGGAGGCAGAATAGTGACATTATTGATTCTGTTTCATACCATCTTTATGTATATATAATTTTTATGTGCGTGTGTATGTCACTAAATTCCTCCTAAATTTTTTTGAAATTTCTTGTGTCTGTTCAAGTGGATTCGAGAATGGGTTAGATTTTCAAATCAGGACACAAAAAGGACAAATTTAATGTATCCTTAAAGGAAAAGATGATAGCAGTCAACAATTTTTAATCATATGGCAGGCCCCTTAGCGGCGTTATTTACGCTGGAATGCAAAGACTGCATGTGGCGTGTAGTCGGAGCCTTGCAGTCATATGTTTGGAAAAATCATATGGAGGAATTTGAAATTTGAAATTTAGCTTCAGTGGCAGATGGCGAATAATAAAATCAAAAACCTAGCTTCTACCCTAATAGTCGTAGGAGGTTTATATTTTAAATGTTCAGAGGTGGTGAGTAAGAAAACAACGAAGGAGGCTGGAAGAGCCCTCTAGTACTAACTTCTTCCCTAAGAGTCCTAGAAGGCTGAAATTTGAAATGCAATCTCAGTGGAAGGTGGCGAATAATAAAATGAAGGCGATTTTTATGAGATCGCAGTCACGCGCGTCGGGCCAGCTAGGATTATTTTAAAATTGTATTTTATCTTTGTAGTTTGTGATATATTTTGAAATGTTATTGTGGATGTTCGTCATGAATTTTAAATACATTTATTATTAAACTCGCACTAATTGGTGTTAGTAATATTAGTGTTAGTTATATAATGTAGAATATTTCAATAATAATTAGAATACTAACGTGGATAATCAACAATAATGTTTCAATTATTTTAAAAGGAATTTTGCATAAATTGAAAAACTTACTAGACTGTTTCACCCCAGCACATATTTATATAGTGGGGTGTTCACGAGTAATCAATATGAAAATATTTATACACAGACATTGTAAAAATTTATTATTATGTATCAAATGAAAATAAACTCCTCTGGACAGGGTTGTTCAGAGAAAATTGAATTGAATTGAATTACATATAATTAGCATACTGTTATGTACTATTACTTAATAATTGCTATTACATATTCACAGTTATGTACTATTTATTTCATTATTCCCACATTTTTTCTTTAAATGAAAACTCGGTACGGTAACTGAAATAAACTTGGGAAATAAAAATAAACTTATTTAATTGAAATGTGTCTAGTCTGTTCTCGTGAAAGCGTTATAAAGTGTAAACTTGTGTAAAGAGTAAAGTGCTGAAAATGTAGAGTGTAAGGTGGTATTTGTGAAATGTTTTAAAACTTTGTGTAAAGTTTATTTATTGTAATTTTCAAGTTCTCATTCATTTATTATGAATTGATGTTACAGGGTTATTGGAACACTTTCCAACAGTGAAGATTTTTCAAGAGCGTTTCATTGTCCTCGTGGATCACGGATGAATCCCGAGTTGAAATGCTCGGTTTGGTGACTTGGAAAATTTTGTATTTTCTCTAATAAAACCCTCAGTGAAATTATTTCTTTTTGAATTTGGTCTGCCTATTCCAAACAATGGTTAATGAATTCTTGGATTTCTTGTTCCATAACGATCTGTGTTGTTAATATTAACATTTTGTTGTAAATGTAACGACTTGCTGTCGGTTTCATATTGTGAATATATAATAAATTTATAGATTGAATCTCATCTTCAAGGCCTTGAAGATGAGATTCAATACCTCGAAAACGTTTGGCCGAATGTGAGTATATCTATTATATTAACTTTTCATGTGAAATTTAACGACTTGCAGTCAAATATTTGACTGCAAGTCGTTAAATTTCACATGAAAAGTTAATATTAACAACGCAGTTCGTCATGGAACAAGAAATCCAGGAATCTATTATATATTCACAATATAAAACTGACTGCAAGTCGTTAAATTTACAACAAAACGTTAAGGTTAATGTAGCCTATATTGTACCTGATGAAAAATCAAATTAGGTCAAGTTGTATTGTAAGTTATTGGTTTTAGGCTACCAAATTTCCAAAAACCTCGCCTTCAAATTTCATAAGCTCTCTTCATCCATTCCATGTAGGTGCATGTTACATAGATATTTATGAACTAGCAAGCGGCCCGCTTCAATTGAATCTGAACTTCTAGAATGTGTAAAAATCTACATCAAATATAATTTAATAATCTCATTTCTTCTTCTTCTTCTTCCTTGTCTTTTTCTTTTTCCTCTCCTCGATCTCTCCTTTTTAATTTCGTTTTTTCTTCTTATCGTATTTCTTCTTATATTTCTACTCGTTTTTCATCTCCTCCTCCTCCTCCTCCTCCTCCAATCCCTTATTCTCTAGCATTGTAGGTTGGTCGACAGATAACAGCAAGTAAGTGTTTACTATAGAATGCCAAGACATTCTTCACACGGAGCGTTCACCAAACTTGAAGTCGACTCCACGCTTCAAATCAACGACTGTCATTGGCTGAGGCGTCACTGTCAATTATTACACTTCCATTCACCCACATCAGGCAACTCCACGCTTCTTGTACAAACGAAAAAATCATAAAATTTCCTTAATTATTTCATACCTTATCCAACTCATAACATTCATTCTTCAAACATGGAGACAAATCCAGGAATCTCTCTTATCAAGATTGTCACCACAATTATTTTATCAGTTTGGGAATCGTATAAATGCAGGAATGATGACGATTTATTTGATTTGAAGATGGCTGCTATCATGTTGAGTTCCTTTTATTTCTCCCAAGAAATCCTTTACGTTATTTAGAGAGCCATCCTCACAACAACAATGTTGACAGTGTTATGGTTGAGAGTATGCATGTAACGATGCATGGAATAACAGAGAAGAAATTTAATTGAATTTACTATTATCTGTGCTGATGTTCGTAGGTAGTTTCTAGCAGTTATGTGAAGAACCTAGCTGATAGCATCTTGATTTGTTTGGATTGGGAGTTCACTAATTGCTGGGACTACGGCAATGATCTACCAAGTTGTCCCTAGTCCCTACCCCTGCGTCATTAAAGCTCATTCCAAAGCAGCATCGCAGGTAGTTTTCTACTCGAAACTTGAAACATATCGAGGCTCAATCGTCATAGGTATAGCCTAGATAGGTCTATAATAATAATTTAATAAACCTCCAGATATAGTATATATAGTGTACCTATATTACTACTTCTATCCATCAAAGAAAAATAAACATCGTCCACATACTGATTATAGAGTTGTCAGCCTATTTGAATCAAGTTATTGGATCGATTTTCAGGCAACTGTTTACAGCAAATCTTTATGCAAAATCACATACCTGAAGTGATTGAAGTTGATTGAAGTGGTTAATTTTCCTCTTATTGTGAAAATTGATTATAGTAGAGCAATCACTTGTGACAATAACATGTCAGGTTAGGTTAGGTTATTATAACAGTCTACCATTATCTATCCTGTTGCACCATCATTAGATACTTCATTCCTAGATATAATTTTCGAGCAGCATGTTTTGTTATTTATTCTGCACTGTGGATAATTTATTCAGTTCAAAACAAATAATAAATGATCAAGTATTAAGTAGTAGCTACTATAAGAAGAGTCCTTATAGTTCTGTGTACAGAGTAATCTTTGCATGACCACTGTAATCTACATGCTAAAACAAGCAAAATGTGTACTTGAAACTTGGAAGAAATGTCAGTTTTTTCATTTGAATGTTAAAAAGATGAAATTATTTCTTGATAAATATGTCTATAATGATATGCAAATATTGCTATAAAAATATTTGCAGTTTCAAGCATGTACTGTAATTTAGTATTGTAATAATATAAAAATATTATTCGGGATACAAGAATATAAGATAATGGTATTTTGGTATTGAATACACATAGAATATTGAAAATGACAATTCTCTCTAATTTTAGGAGCTGTGGTATTGAATAAATCATAGAACACTTTGAATATTTAGATATGACAATTAAATTTTTATACATTTTTTCATACATGATTAAGAGATTTGTTCAAAGAATATTACCAAAAGCTATGAACCCCTGGGCTCCCTTTGTAAAGGTAACCGATTGAATTGGCCAGAAAAAACGACTCTGTTTTCCGTTGTAAAATCACTTCCCGGTAGTTCAGACCCACCTAAAACTGTAGGCCCAACTCATCAATCACCACCATACAATTCATTACGCACGCACAGGTCTCAGACCTAAGTGGGCTTCATCCTCAAAAAAATGCTGTGTGTGATTTTCCACCGTTGAAAATTTGTACCTTCGACTGCCTTCCGTCGGTCTGCTTTCCGATAGCTTTCAGCCTAAATTTATCTTCAAATGTAAATGGTGCACTCTTTGACTCATCTCTCACATTCTTCCTCCTCCTTCTCCTCTTCCTTATCCTCTTCATCCACCACCTCTTCCTCTTTAAAATCTATCCTTCTCTTCTATATCTCTTCTCCTTCTCCTCCTCTTCCTCTTCCATCTACTCCTCCACTTCCTTCTTCTTCCAATTCTCATCCATCTTCTCCTCAAACACCTCTTCCTCTTCAAAATCTATCCTTCTCTCTATATCTCTCCTTCACCTCCTCTTTCTTCTCCCTTTCCTTGTCCTCCTACTCCTCCTCTTTCTCCTTATGTTCCTTCTCTTCATCGTACTCCTCCTCATGCTCCTCGACCTCCTCCTCCACCACCTCCTCCCGATCTATCCTTCTCACGCCCACCCTCGACCCTCCTCCTTCAAGCCACTCCCCACCCCGCTACTTCATACTCCTCCTATGGCTCCTCAAAATCATCTTCTTTTAGAGGTAGTTTATTTCAAAATTCTTTAAATTCTTGTATTAGGAAACGGATATCAGAACCCTTTCAATTCAAGGTACTTTAAATTCTTAAATTAGTAAACTGATATCAAAACCTTTTCAACACTATGGTAGAGGTGATATAGTTCTCCAAGCCTTGACATTTCTTTTAAAGCAATCCCCTACGTGCGTGGATAAAGTCATTCGATTTTTTGTTCGTTTTCTGTTGTACGTAAGTTATTGTTGTTTGTTTACTATCTTTTGACCGATCTATTACCTAGCAAAATGCGACGCTTGTGTGTAGAACTGTTCGAAGAACAGAACTTTAGAAATGTTCGAAGAACTATCAATCGTATCACCAGGCTGTGGCCGTTAATTATTCTGTTTAAAGCATAATCCGGAAAGGGCACGACATGCAAAAAAGTCTAGTCCTATCGATTGCTCAGAGATGCGATCGTTTGAGCCAAGTGATGCTGCCATCTTGGTTGGTGGTCCTGAGCACTTATGGTGTAAAACTGTTTATAATGTTGTCGTTTCGAATCGGAGAACGACAAAGCCTGCTATTCCCAGTCCCAGGCCCAGGTGTACAAGACTGGAGAACTCGTTTTGGAAATTTCGAGTCCTCTCATTGTGCTAGTCGAGACAGAGCCAGCAATAAAACTCATTTGCGTGGCTACGGTGACATATGGTTCAATGGTTGCTATCGAAGATCGTGTTTCATTTCCCGCTACAACATCGAATTGAATTTAGATTACATAAATTTATTCAAACAAATGTATTCTGTTACGAGCGTCCAGGGGAGTAATCTAAATTACTGGCATACGTGTAATCGAATAGTCACAACTGCATGAGTCACTAACTTGATGGCACTAAAAATTGAATTATGGGGCTATTCAGTATGCAGGTTTCTTGCTGACTTCCTGTGCTGTTAGTAGAGCCCAATAAGGTTTATTTTCTGAACACATGTACGAGTATTATTGTACGAATTCTATCTGATTTTGCATTGCGGTAGTACTGAATATCACTCGGAGAGTGATAACCGTGAGCTTAGCAGGTATCTGTTCAGTCAGATAGAGAACAGCGACGAACTCCTGGACCCTCTTTGTAAGGGTGGCCGATTGGATTGGCCAGCAAAACGTTCTCTGCTGTAAAATCACTTCCTGGTGGTTCGGAACCCACCTAAACCTGTGGGTCCAACTCATCAATCACCATCATTCATTACTCACGCACAGGTCTCAGACCAATGTGGACTTTTTAAAAAATGAAAGATGTGTCGCGCTTTAGAACAGGGTTTTCCTTATTCCTTAGGGTTACTCATTGAAAAGCTCTCTGTCAGGTTAAATAACAATCTTACCTTTGGTGATAGAAGTAGTGGTAGACTTCTATCACCGCAGATAAGATTGTTATGTAACCTGACAGGAACTAAAGCTTTTCCACTGAAATGATGTCAACAAATATACTGCAAATTTAAATCAGCTTCGTAACTATTTTCTTATGTTACTGAACGTTTCAATGTAAACGTTAATAATAGATCAAATGAAGTAATATTAATGTATAAAGTTGGCTTTGAAGGAGCTGACCATTAATCAAGCCGATATGGCCAAGTCTAAAATTAACGCTGCTATACAGAAGGGTCACTGTAGGACACCCGACCGACAATTGGGAGGTCCGTGGTTCGATTCCCAGCGGTGACGAATTATTTTTGTGTAGTAGCGTTCATCGATTTCCTTCAGCTATTCAATACCTTTGCAATTTCCGCCTTTGCGGAAGTCTTCAGTGTAATTGACAGCACTTAGAGGAGCTCGAAGCTAATAAATTATGATTATTTTTATTTATATTCTATTAAATCTTTCACTCTCACAGCTTTAATGAATGGAAAGAATTTGTGAACCCATTCGATATATTTGAAGCATTCTATTACAAACATAGTCTACTAAAACTTATAGCTCTTGTTAAATCAATAGTTTATTAATTATTGATTCTTGAACATTCTAATTGATATTCCAAGTATAAATTATTTATAATATTCATACACTGAGTCCTGCTATAATAAAATGTACTAATTTATTATTTATTTATAAACAGAACAATGAATGTGGAGATGCAACAGACAAACTAGGCCTATTCTCTTCAAAAACTTTTACTATTCTATATTGTTCAAAGCATTGACGATAATTTACACCAAACATTTAGATTCACTAAAAAATTAAAACATAAAATGGTTCTTTTTT
This sequence comes from Conomelus anceps, assembly GCA_948455865.1. Lineage (NCBI taxonomy): Eukaryota > Metazoa > Arthropoda > Insecta > Hemiptera > Delphacidae > Conomelus > Conomelus anceps. The sequence goes on from OX418216.1 coordinate 127,067,489, forward strand.
GTAAACTATTATTCTAAAAAAAATGATTTAATAGGAATGTATTCCTTGTTTTTTTTTATTCCAAGCAGTCTATGAATTGTACAAGCAAACCAATTTCAATGTCTCATGTCTAATGCATTTTTCTTATGAAATCCTTTGAAAATAGAGACTAAACAATTATTCTCATCATACAGTTCGAACAGTTTTTCCCACATTTCCAAAGAAATTATCATCAATATTTGCTAGTTTTAAGAATGCTAACTCATGGGATTTCAACCGTACTGCGGTATACCGAACGTTCTATGTTATAGTAAATCCCACAACTCCAACTTGTTTTTTTTTTTGCCTTTTATACATTTTTTTAATACAAACAGCTTTTTTGCATTTTATTTGATTATAATTAGTAATTAAATCACTTTAGAACAATTCTTTTAATTCAATTATTAACAAGTAGGCATACTTTATAATTTTTCCAATGAAGCGACGTTATGACCGTCTGACCTTAGGAAAAACAATAATAAGATAGGAGGTAGAACAAACAAATTTTCGTTTTAAAAATGAATTGTTCATAAACAATTAACCGTTTGATATTAGCGATTTTTTACAATTTACCTTCTATTATTTTTATACTTGATCGGACTGATCTCTATCACTCAACGTGATTTTGTTTTGTGGATTTTTTTGTACTTAATTCGCCAATTGCTTGAAAAAATACTTGATTTAAAAAAATTAGGCTATCAAAATTTACACAAATAAAATTCAGAATTCATTGCATTTCAGGGTGCAGAGTTTGCAGTTTCAGAGAAAATCAATTATTAAATTAATTAGTTTTGAAGTAATAATTAGTTTTTAAAGTAAATTAAACACCATATGAGTTTGCAACGGATTTGCTAAAAAAACTTGAAGTATAAGGTTCTACTCCCTTTTATTCATGAGGCTCATTGTTTACAAATACATAAAAAGATAATTATTTATTTAATTCAAAAACATAAATGGAAGCATACAGTAATCCGCCAAAAAACTGCTTCCTTGACACAATTAGAAGAGATTAACTAATGGTATAAATTTTTCAAATAGATGATAAAAACACAAAAGAAAGTGGTACATTAGGTATATTGAGATATTAAAAAATTGGCAAAGTTTTCAAGATGGAGAATCATGACTGCTTCAAATACATTCATTGATTCATTCGCTTTCCATAACAAATAAACTTAAAAATATTATTTTATATGTTAATATTACATTTTCAATGCCGTTACGTTTTCCCATATCAACGGTTATTTCTACATTATCTATTCCCATATAACAATTTGTGTTATTTTACATTATAATTATTTTTCTTTACTATTATTAATTTATTAATACAATTTTTGACTTCTGTAATCAATATCAACAAATGGAACCGACTATACGTTGAATGGTTCCGATATAAACTGTATATTCCGATATCTGACGAAATAGTATATTAGATATAAATAGATATAGATATAAACATATCCGACGTCATATCGTGTAAGCTAATATAAGGTTATAGCTTATAAGTTATAACTTAGGAGGGAAGAAAAAAAGCCGCATCTTCGATTCAAACACAACATTTCCATTACTAAGTGCTCCTATTGAAGAGAGCCGCTCATATTCAATGTTCAATAGTTGGTCACGGTGAAGCGTGATAGACGGTGAAGGGGGGGGGGAGTAGGCTTGACGGGGACTCTCGATGACCATTCAATGATTGACGCTTTTCAGTTCATCCCTTGAAATCACAGTGAAATTGACTTCCAGTCGATAGTACCGTATATTGAAACCATAACAATATAATAATATATGTTTTTATTGTGATCGGTAGTCAGGCTGTGTCGCGGGCACATTCGCCTGCGGGCGTGCGTCTGGTGGGCGCGTGTGTGTGTGTGTGCGTGTCTGAAGAGCGCAGGGCCTCTCCGTGTGTGGTCCAACATCAAGACCACCCAGGACAAATCCACCTCTCCCCTCCTTTCACCCAACGTCTCTCTCTTCCTAGCTAACAATTTATGTTATTTTACATTATAATTACTTCTGTTCGGATCCAAAATAAAATTTTTTAACGCGATCGCTTGGTCACTGGAAAAGAAAATATTCGACACTAATGCGCGCCACATTCTAACAAACCCTAGCTGCGGAGACAACGTGCAGTAAAATTGTAATATTTTACGAGTTTCCCATCGAGATCGAAAATAATTTCCATTTTGTTAAGCGGATGAAAAGCTCGTTGAGAACTTTGTTTATCTCCCCCACCAAGCTGCAAATTAAAATATGTTAATTGCAAGTTTGCCTTTTAAAATATAGCATTTAAATTGGTTATTATACCCGTTTAATAGAAACAGTGAGGAGCAACGGCTCTATATTGGCCACTTTACGTTTACGATCCCTATTTCAAAAAGCATTTGATCGCATTGATCCTATTCAATTAATAAAATTAATTAATTACCTGTTTTTCAACATGGAAACGATAAACAAGCCCGGTACTGAATTTGAACATCATTTCAATTTCCAACAAAATGCACAAAGGGGTCGGGATAAAATAATACCAAACATCATTTTTTTTTTTTTTTTTTTTTTGTTTCAATGTTATAGTTAAGTTATTTGAAATGTTAAGCTATTTATGCAATTTTGTTCTTTTAATTTCAGAAATAAATACAATATCTACCTTAAAATTAATTCAACACGACTGATTTTGCTTTTGCATAAATAATCTATGATTTTGTTATTTTAATTTAATTAGGCTAAATACAATATCATCCTAAAAATTCATACAACACGACTGTTTTTGCATCTGCATAATTTATGGATTAACTCAAACTTTCATCTTTGATTATATAAAAACCATAATTGGCACTAACCCGACTCCTTCAACTTTATCACTATTTTCGTTAGTATACCATAGAAAGTGTAGAGTTTCAAGCACCAGAAAATCTTTTTTGTTGCTATCCTACAAAATTTCCATGCTTTTCCCTGCTTTCAAAGTGAAGGGACAACTTCTTATAAAATATTTTATTTTTTGTAGCAATTTAGAAATTAATTGTTTTTGAATACAGTTATTAAAACACTTATTTATTTACTGTGACAAAATTACAATGAATGTGAAGGCGCAACAGACTCAAGTCCAAAACTGCTCTCTTCACAAATTTTGAATAATTATGTTATATTGTCCAAAACATTGAGGTTAATTTTAACGCTGAAAATTTAGATTTACCAAAATACTCCACTCAAAAAATAATAATAAATTGATTTCTTTTCACTTGAAGGCAACCAATTTGAAAGTTCATTCAAAACGAAATAGTGAAAACAGTCTATAATATAAAATTTTGATAGAAACTTTTAAGCCAAAAAATTCTATCTTGTTGCTATGGAAAACAACAAACAGATTAATTATCTATTAATTCGGTGTTTGTTATTAATAAAGGATTTTTTTTATTATTCTGGTGAATACAATAAGCACACGAAGTATTGTTAACTATATGCAAAACACTCTGTATATCATGTATTTAATTTAAAAATATGTTATGAGCTGTACGTTTGAGTAATTTGAAGCCAACTGAAAATAAAAGCCATACAAAAATAAATAATTGAAATAGAAAGAAGTGAGGTGAGGGTGAGGTACGGTTGAGTAATTTGAATAGTTTGAAGTCCTTTAAAAATTAAAAAAAGTCGTGCTGAGGTGAGGTGATGGTGAGGTGGAAGGGAGGTGATAATAAGAAGCCGTGTTGTGACCCCAAGTTTCACCCTAACTCTATGCGAAGCACTCTGTGAATGTATTCAATTATGAAATATTTTATGAGCTGTACCACACATTACAGAAACAATAGTTCTTTCGTCTGTGGCTGTACGCTTGAGCATTTTAAAGCCCATTGAAAACAGAAAGCCATATTAAAAATAAATAAATGAAATAAAAAGCGGTGAGGTGAGAGTGAGGCTAAGTAATTTGAATAGTTTAAAGCCATTTAAAAAATAAATAAATGAAATAAAAAGCGTGAGGTGAGAGTGAGGTTGAGTAATTTGAATAGTTTGAAGCCCATTGAAAATATAAAGCCATATTAAAAATAAATAAATTAAATAAAAAGAGATGAGGTGAGGTTGAGGTTGTTGAGTAATTTGAATATTTTAAAGCCCATTGAAAATAAAAATCCATATTAAAAATAAATAAATGAAACAAGAAGAGATGAGGTAAGGGTGAGGTTGAGTAATTTGAATGGTTTGAAGCCCATTGAAAATAAAAAAGTCGTGCTGAGATGAGGAGATGGTGAGGTGGAAGGGAGTGAACTGAGATAGATGAGTTACGAGTTGGAGAATTGAAAGAGAAATCAATTTTCAATCGACTACAGAAAGTAGGGAAGTATATAATTCGTTCGATGGAGGCAATTACTGTTTATTTGTTTGTAATGAGGGAGTCGGTTAATTGAATGGACAGGAAGGAGGCCAGAGTCGGAGTCAAGAGTCAGAGAGAGCTCCGGGCAGTACTCGGCTCGGCTCGACTCGTTTGGTCCAGTTCTCTATTCAAGACGGTTCAGACTGTTCAATCAAGACAGAGACCCACTGCCACAGCCCACAGCCCACAGGCCACAGGACATGGGTCATGCCCATCAACACTGGCGCCAAGTCACAGCCAACTAAACTCTTCCCATGCTTTGATGCTTTCTGGTCGTAGGCTCCTAAGCATTTTACAGACAATACTTTATACCAAACACAATTTTTTTATAGTTCTTACCATACGGGCAAAATAACTTTGATATACTAATACAATACTGAAAAAAACATTTAATTGATGGAAAAACCATAAAGGAACCAATAAATTAGGCCTGTATTGGAGAATAGAGCAATTATTTTCTTAAAAGAAATAGGAAATCTGAATAAATCGCATATTAACGATTAATACAAGACTAATACGATTATACAAGATTAATAATTTTAGTAGTAGTACCATGAATAAATGGATACATTTTAACAACATTGATAATAATCTTTGCTAATACGATACTAAAAACATTTTTTTAATCCATGAAAAATACTGCGGGTAAACAATTATGCAGGGTTTTTGGTCATAATTTTTTTGACGTTTCTTGTTTTGAATATTATCAGGGCTTTAAATGTTACTGGTAAAATGAGTATACATAGAACTCTTGGGGCTATATGGCATTTTTGTTCTTGATTCAAAATTACCGCCTGCAGGTCTGCCAAAAAGACTTTTTTACTGTTTTGAATTTGCTTATATTCTTCAATAATGCATAATCATAGAATAATAAATCATATGTCCTCAAAAAACGTTTTTATCATTCTCCAATTGACAGAGATTTTTTTTAAAGTCTAAAATCGTTCTTTAAAGTAAAACATTATTATTATATGGAACAATAATAATTCTCTACGAGAATTTCTGTTGAATTCGAAGCTGTTTCATATAACCCAAAACTAAAGAAACATGTGAATATTATAATTTTTTCCCCCTATAAGCTAAGTTGAGTATCTCATTTTAAAAGAACAATTTGAAATATTATCTTTACTTATTGGAAGTTTTAAATTATAAAAATTAAAAATAATGTTCCATATATCCCCATGTGACGTATCTATTGTTGTGAGGGAAAAATTTTCTCTTCAATTCTTTTCTGAAATATGGGGGCTCAAGGTTGAAATTTTTCGGTTTTTGGGGGCAATTGATCTCACCTAGAAGGTATTTTAAACTTTTGATAAATTTTCTGTCACTATAAGACACCTTGAGGAAAAAAATGACATTTTTTTATTTCAATCTAACAAAAAGGTTTTTTTAAATAATTTTTTGGAAAATTAAAAATTTCTACAGATTTAAAAAAAAATGTATTTTGAAAAGACTAATTGCTTAATCGGGGTAAAAGATGTGTCATTTTATTCCTGAAGGTGTCTTTTACTTACAGAAAATTTATCAAAAGTTTAAAATACCTTCTAGGTGAGATCAATAAATTAATTGCTTCCAAAAACCGAAAAATTTTTACTTTGAACCCACATATTTTACAAAATAATTAATGAAAAAAACTCTTTCTTACAACAATAGATAACATTTCAAAGCCCTAACAACATCAAATACATGAAACTTTGAAATTTTTTTAAGCACTGCGCACAGCTTTAATGACCAATTAAACTTATTGGCGACTGATTGGTAGACGTTAATTGTATTCATAGACGTTAAAAACTTTGAATAAACCAATTAGACGCCACTGGTAACATTTACTGTTTACCGGTAAGGCTCCCATGAACTCAAAGATTGGCTCTGCTTAGTTACCGGTTACCGGTAAGGCTCCCATGAACTCAACAATTATCAATAATTAATTCCTATAACATTTTTCAATATTAGGTTAACTATAACGAAGAAATTTTGAAAAAAGATGATTTTATTTCTGAGAATAGTGTAGCCTAATAATAAATGATTCAATAGTGACTTACTAACTTCAGACACAAATTCTGTAACAATAATATTGAGCCTTGTTTCTCCTTGGGCCATATTTTATGAACGGTCCTTCAGAATCTCTTCAGATTCGAAGGATTTTTGAAAGTATTTATATAGGCTTTTTAAGAGTTGCTCGAGTCAAGAGACACTGAAGGAATGTTCATAAATCCGTGCACTACTCGTAAAAGTATAGAATAGACTAAATAGTGGCAATGACAACACCAAGTTTTTATAGTGTACGCCTGGATTCCATGCCACCCGATTTAAAAATTGAGCTATAGGGAGAAAAAAACAACTTTTTGACTTGATCGAGCATGATTGTATCAGCCTATGTAATTGTTGGATGTTCACAAATCGTAAACTATGTATTCTATTATGAGTAGGCGTAAAGGGTTCTGTTATTATTGTTATTATAGGACAGCTACTACCAGTGGAAGGCCTTCGGCATTTCTACCGAAGAGCTAGCTCGAATGTGGCTTCATTATAGTTATTAATCCATACATTTATTATATCTGATTCAAGAGCCGTGTAATTTGCTGAGATTCCATCTACATCTCAATTTCTTCCAGATACCTGGCCTTAGCTTCAGGTAGAACTAGCTCTATCACTCTTCCTATTGTACTGGCGTTTATCCCTCCGATCTCCAGCATCCCTCAGTTCTTAAAACCGATAAACGTATCCAGGAACTATCAAATCTCCAATAAAATCTTACAATTTTCTTGTGTTGAGGCGTTGTAGATCATTCATATACAGTTCAACCATCGTGGGCTTAGACAAATACGTCTCACACATCTTTAAAGGACAAGCAACATTTTTATTCTTTTAAATAGATTTTATTCTTTTTTATAGATTAAATTTTTAGGTGGGGCAAGACCAATAATAACAAGTTTGGCATTCCTCTTTTTAATACTAAATATTTGAGAAGGAGATGAAGGAGGAGGAGAATCAGAAGAAGAAGCATAACTAGAAGGAGAAGAAGGATACAGTCTAGTAGATAATTTGACGGACTTGAAGATTAAATGACAAGAGATTCTTAGAATATTGTTATTTTTAATTGTTATTTGCTCAAGCAAATGTAACACGAATTTGTTTGTGTAAAATTTTTAAATAAATTTATCTTCACTTCGGGGGGCTTCCTACATCGTAGGCTTCCCTTATGTACGATCCTGATTTTTCTTCAGTGGTTTCCATCCTTACATGAACTATTGGTACCGTACTTTCAATAACGATCATAAGCTTGCATTTACAAATGGCGCAAATTATCTGTGCGCGTGGACTCAAGAGTCGGGAATGAGTGGGCGGGGTGGAGGTGGTTCAATATGCTTGCTTTTCAAATAACATCAGCCTACCGATTCAATCAGCGCCAGCATCACTCTCGCTCTCCTTGCGACTCTACTACAATCGGTGTTTTTATCCCGACTGTAGCGGCAAGCTTCCACGCGCACAGATATTTTGCGCCATCTGTACTTCCAGGAGCGGTCCCAGCTGAAAAGTTTGGGAGTCCTGACTTTTTTGCGAGGTTGATCCCCTTCTCCAAAACTTTTTGACTTTGGGGGATCATGACCCGGTCTAAGGCCGCCGTTGGCACTAACTTATTATTCTTGTAAGCAATTCTTGATACACTTTATTCACCACAGAAGTCTTCCACATACATCCTAATACTTGTATACAAATGTAAACAACTTCCTTCACAGATTCAGTGGTAATAGAATAATAATCATATCGTCCTATGTAATAAACAGATACTTGTTGTTATCTGTCGACGAAACTCTGGCGAATAAGGGATTGAAAGAGAAGGGGGGTGGAGTAGGAAGAGAGATTAGATGGAGTGGAATTAAATTACTTTATTCGTGATAAATTTACATTTTTTTCAAATGTGTGCTTACATACAATATTTTAACATCACATAGCAAGTAGACCTGGTTGACGCTATTTACATTTTGTTGGAAACATTAAAAGTGATCTAATGATTAGAGCAAATAAAATTAAATTCTAAGTGATGCATTTACATGAAAAGGCGAAGTTTGGACAAAAATTCGTCCATTCGTCCATTCTTATATACTTGGGGAAGAGGAGGAAGAGGAAAAGGAGGAGAAGGAGGAGAAGGAGGAGAAGGAGGAGAAGGAGGAGAAGGAGGAGAAGAAGGAGAAGGAGGAGAAGGAGGAGAAGGAGGAGAAGGAGGAGAAGGAGGAGAAGGAGGAGAAGGAGGTGAAGGAGGAGAAGGAGGAGAAGGAGGAGAAGGAGGAGAAGGAGGAGGAGGAGGAATAGAAGGAGAATCAGAAGAAGAAGAAGGATAAGAAAAACGGGACTGTTGAATTGAATTTGTGTACATGTCTTGTTACACATTCTAAAAATCCAGATTCAATTTAATCGGGCAGCTTGCTAGTAATATATGGTTTGTTTTTATACTTGGGAAACAAATAGATTTTGGAAGCTACACATTATTTTCTGAAGACTTAATTGACTGTTCACACCTGCAGACATTTGTAGTCCTTACAGCATGACTCCTTGCATTAGATGGCTTATAAATAGACGACATCATGTGAAGCCCACATTGTTCTCATACTGGAGCATACCTGGAATGCTATATTGCTTTCTTTGCTGGAGCCGGGGCCAGAGAACCAGTAGAACCTTGAGAAACGCCAATGGCGAAAGCAACGTGGAAAAGAATCGCTGAACGCCTCTCATTAAATAATAGGCTGTTAACAAAGTGTTAGTGTAGAGCTGATGATTTTCGTTTTTCACAAACGGCGGGCGGCGAGATCAAAGCGGAACGCTTCATAGAATGAAATTAAAAAGACGCATAATCGGTGCCTGCTTATAAGCAGCGTATCAAATGTCATTCATTTGCATGATGCTGGACCCACCAGAAAGCAAGCCAACAAACATCTCTTTCCCCATGAACACCACACACTCACTCACTCTCTCAAACAATTTCTATCTCACTGTCTCTCATCGCTCTTTCTATCTTTCTCTTCCTCTCTCTCACACACACACACTCTCTCTCTCTCTCTCTCTCTTCCTCTCTCACTCGCATCTTTGTCCAAAATTCGCCATTTCATGTAATTGCATCACTCAGATTGTCATTACCATAGTTAATATCATTAAGATCATACAAATGAGATCATTGTACATAATATCTTGCACTATAAAAAAAAAAACATTATCTGAGTTTACTATAGTATCTATGTGATGTTGATAATTTTGTTTATAACCATTCATATGCATAATTTGTAAATTTACATGGATAAAGAAAGATAATCGAATCTTATGTAAATCTCTCTATCTCTCACACGCGTGTTCGTATGTATACGAGTAGTTCAAAGTGGTTACAGAATGCTTGTTTTTATAAGTCTCAGTTTTATGTGTCAGATTTTATATTTTTCTTAGATGATATGAATATAAGTGTTTAGATTGAAGATCATATTTATTAGCTAGTACTAAGGTGTGTTATCTGAGGTCAAGTCAAGAATGGACGAATTTTGTCCAGACTTCGCCATTTTATGTAAATACATCACTAGGATTTTTCTTTGTTTAATTGATACCATTTGCTGTATAGATACATTAAATGAAAATGTGGCCAAAATAATTCTTGTATTTCATTTTGAAAAAATATTGTAATTGTTTATGAAGGAATAAATTTCTTTCCTTCTTTTTATGTGACGATAATACCATTTTTAAATTCGTTTCAGAAACTTTGTAAATCTCCTTCTCTCTTATCCACTCGCCTTCTTTCTAACTCTCTCGCTCTCTCACACACTCTCTCTTCCTCTCACACCAACTCTACCCCTTTCTCACACGCTTGCTCTCACACACTCTCACTCTCTCTCTCTCTCTATTTTGCCAGGAGATAAATAAAACATTCAATCAATCAATCAATCGCCCTCTCTTTTCCACCATATTCTCTCTGACACGCTCTCTTTTCACATTTCCTCTCTTTTCGTGAAGTTTTGGGCGGAAACCTGGGCCGGACGCGTACACACCCCTTGTAAAAAAATCGTACACCAGATGTTAATTTTTGTTTTTTGTGCGGAATACCCATGGAAAGATGACAGCCGTTGCATCACCGTTCACTTTGCACGCCACACCAGTTGCAGCCGATGATCTAATTGACTCGAAAATTGTTGTTGTTTAGGTTAAGAAATTGGGTTGGGAGGTGAAGGAGGAGATGGCGGAGAAGGAGGAGAAGGTGAAAGAGGTGGAGAAGGAGGAGAAGGAGGAGAAGGAGGAGAAGGAGGAGAAGGAGGAGAAGGAGGAGAAGGAGGAGAAGGAGGAGAAGGAGGAGAAGGAGGAGAAGGAGGAGAAGGAGGAGAAGGAGGGGAAGGAGGAGAAGGAGGAGAAGGAGGAGAAGGAGGAGAAGGAGGAGAAGGAGGAGAAGGAGGAGAAGGAGAAGAAGGAGGAGATGTAGGAGAATGAGGAGAAGGTGGAGAAAAAGGAGAAGGAGGAATAGGAGTAGAACCCCTTGAGAATAAGAAGGAAAACGTGAGTTAGAATTAAGGTGAGAAAGGCTGCTAAAAAAATTTTATAATCGAGAAAAGGTGATGACTGGATAAAGCAAATGAATGAATGCAGCAAATGTTTTCCTAATCATAGACTAACAATAATTATTGTTAACTATGGCTACGTTATAAAGTAGATATAAGAAGTTGAAAAATGATTTCCATACTGTTTACTGCATTTCACATCTAATCAAACTAGTGTCATAATAAATATATTTCAACACTCCTGTTACTTTTCAGTGAAGGAGTCTAAACCAGTCGTAACTCAGAGTTTCTTCAAAACAGTGTCAAAATCAATATTCTGCAATAGTCACATCAGCTGATTTAACATTTCGAAAACAAAATTGAACTGTCGACAACAATCACGCATTGAATGTTAATTTATATTTTGGACAATGTATTGGAATTATTGGTAAATTAAATAAGCCGTAATTTATTTGTAGTTGGTGATAAATGCAACGATTGTATTTTGCCTTAAAGCAACTCGTGGAATGTTTAGAACACTCTCTTCGCTCGTGTTCGAACGTACATTTCACTCGTTGCTTAAAGGCAGCCATAATACAATCGTAAACTACTATTGTTTGTATTTTTATATTACTATACTGTACTGTATATTGTTCCTATTGTGATTTGAGTTAGATCACTTGTATTCATCTCAGTCAACGTATTACTCAAGAATCGTACGAGATAAATCAATCTCAAGAGTAGATATTCATAACTTCATATACAAACGCAAGAATCCCAACAGCATTTTTGTTTACACTTTAATTCAACGCACGTTTATTTGACGTGAGTGTGACACGGGCCTGTATAACAAGCACAGGTATGCGCTCAGATACAATGTTCATTACTATGCGCAGTACACAGTTCAAAACACCTTTCACACAGCGTGTGAGCCTGCATTTCCGCCTCCGCGTTTGTCAAATGAGCCGCACACTACTACCAGCGGGAGGAAAATGGAAGGGCGATTTTTATTAAGAACCAGACAGTGCCTTATTGAAATCGTGCCGCTGTCCGTCCGTCTGTCTTGTAAGGGAGATCCTAGACTCTTTAAACTTGGCAGCTTCCTCATATGCCAAGTAAGATCGCTTTTGGTTTTGGTTTTTGGGGTTGAATATAAAAATAATAATAATTTATTTAGGGAAGTGATGCCATGAGCCGGCAGGTAATTGTTCAATCAGATAGAGATAAGCTACGAACTCCTGTGTCCTCTTTGTAAGGGTGGCTGGTTGGATTGGCCAGAAAAAATACTCTGTTCTCTGCCGTAGAAATCACTTCCCGGTAGTTCGGAACCCACCTTAAACTATATGTTCAACTCATCAATCACCATCATCCAATTCATTACCCACGCAGACCTATGCGGGCCTCATCCTCAAAAAATATGATGTAAAATAGATTTTCACTATTAAACAGCTGGTTCATTTAGATTAAAAAAAAATTAAAGAATATTACGAAGTTTGCTGCGTATCCCAGTTATCCACATTATTTTTACGTTGACGTTTTCATTTTTGATTGTGTTGAAATCTTTTTGTATATTATTTTAAATCGTCAAATTGATAAAAAACAGACAGAATATATTATTGAGGCATAATATATTATGGGATCTGAAGAAGAAGAAACGAAACTCTTTTTCTAGAACTGCCAATGTGCATTTTTTGTGAATCGGGAAGCATATTTTATGATGTTTATAGAAACCGGAGCAGTTGAATGGCAAGGTTAGTAGAGAGGTTAATTGTATGCTCCTTGGTTGACTGCCTATCAGCACAATTGATAATAATTATTAATAAATTAGTCGGGTCATTGGGTACTCCGTTGTATAGGTTTATTTATTTTATGTAAATTCGTCGGGTCCTTGGATTCTCCGTTGTATCGATTTATTCTGAACGAAAACGAATCTTGCACGGTGCCGTTCAGCCGTTCTTATATCGGATGGGATGGGGGATGGAGCATCCTTATTTTTAATAGTACTGCTTTAACGATGGAATTAATGTTGACGCTCCGTTCACCAAAGACCAGGCCTGCGTCAAATAATTAACCGTGTAATAATAATTATCATTTATCGTCGGATTGAAATTCGTTGACGCATAAGCTTGCAACATCTGACGCAAGGCGGCGGCTTATGCTGTGGCCCCGCCGACAATCTCAACGGATTAAATACCTCACCTTGGAAAAATTGAGAACTTGTACCTTTCATTCCTTATAAGGCTCTATTAATGATGTCACATTGTCATCATTGTGTTATAGCAATTTTTCACCGATTCAAAACGCTGTTTCAGCTCAAGACTGGTTTTCCACGTAGCTCTTTCATTACATTTAAGCTACTATGTAAGTATACTACATGATGTCATATACCAGCTATACCCGGAAAATTGGATTAGAAATGGTTCATTTTCATAATTTGAAACGTTTTTAATATACTTGCTTCGCTAATAATTATATTGCTGTCACATAGGATGTCCGAGTCGGTTCCATAACGTGTTTCATCATGGCTTACAAAACTAAGATCTAAAATGTAATTTAGAAATAGTTATATTTTATTATAACGATAATAATAATTATTAACGGAGCAATAATTTATTTTCGGAGTTAACAACCATCTTATTTCTTTTTAGTTTACTTTGTTGAACTCATTTAGAGGAAAAAGTGGAATTACCCATAAGGGTATTCCCACCACTGAAAGACATAAGTCCACGCACATTGTTATTATTATTATTATTATGTAGTTTTATCTACATTTTAGTGGGTGAAAGAGGTGATATGACTAACTTCTAGCAAAATTTCAACTTTTCTGTTTATTATTATTAGTCGTCAATTTCCCGTTCAAATTGGAAAAAGCTAAGTACATGTTTATGAGGAAGGCTGAACTGATTTATTACATTTAATATTTTTTCGGTTTTCCCAATATTTTTTCATTCTAAGAGACAGTGCCTCTCTTCTTTCCTGTGAAAATTCCACCTTTCTCCTCTTTATTGGCTATTTCCCATGACTCCACACACTTTCTATATAAATTTCTATTCATAATAATTGTTTCTAGGTTTTCGATTTTTGCAAGTTTTAGTTCAGTTTGAACATTTTGAATCCATTTTCCAGCGTTTTTCAAATTTTGGATATGTACAAGAATTCTTCTGGAAATTCGATCGTTGGGGAGTCTCATAATGTGTTCATAAAATTCAAACGTCTTTTTCGGATTTCGTTTGCGACTTTTGAGTGTTTTTCGACTCTGTTTATTCTGTTTCTCTTTTCTGTTTATTATTATTACGAAATTCTATTATTAGTATTCTTTTTTATTGTTATTACTAGGTTTTTCATATCACCCACTTTGGGGTTCGTTGAATCAATTATTCTTCTTTTTTGGATGTTCCTTGTGCTTTCGTCAATACTCTCTCATTCTGTCCGATGTTGCCTTTCTCCTCTCCTCTCCTCGGACACCACAGTTTCCCTTCTAGCTTTAGGTTTTTCTTGAAATCTTCTATTTTCATCCTTCAGCAGCTTTCTCAGATGTGCAGTGTTCTGGTTTATATTTTCAGTTTTTTCTGATAATTCAACTACAGTCAAGTTGTACTTCTTTACATCTTTCTTATTCTAAAGAAGTCATCATCATCATCACCATTATTATTATTAGTCTATTATTATTATTTTTTTATTTTATTTTATTATTATTATTATTATTGTTATTATTATTATTATTATTATTATTATTATTATTATTATTATTAATATTATTATTATTATTATTATTTGTTATTATTATTATTATTATTATTATTATTATTATTATTATTATTATTATTATTATTATCATTATTATTATTATTATCATTATTATTATTATTATTATTATTTATATTAGACTTGAGGATGTTCTTGAAACCATCCTTGTCCTTAGTGTCTCTGCCAAGTTCAATCAAGAGATCACCAGTTCTTGTTTTCCTGATCCCTTTGATGTCTACCTGGACCTCCACAGGGTTGATGTCCTTCTTGATTTGGCCAAGTATCTGAGCATAGCTCTTTTTGGCACTACTGCTGATAAGGATTGCCTCCACTCTTGTAGCACGCCTTCTGGCCTTTTTAACATTTTGCTCTGCTACCGGGATGCTTGAGACATTGGTCTGAGCTCTCTGCTGTGACCTACCGGTTTCCTGGGTACTTCCTTTTTTTCTGGAGCCTTTTCCTCTTCTTTTGACTTCTACCCAGGCATTCTGATGCACCTGTGTTTTCCTTGGCCCTTCTGATTCTGAATCAGGAATGTCCTTCCTATCAGGTACCTTTAGCTTCTTCTCTTTCTTCACTTTTTTCTTATTTCCAGGTGGAGGAACCATACAATCTTCTATTGATGTGGGTGAAAACAGATGTGTCCTCTTGTCTATCACTAAAGGTCTACCCTCATCACCATTACTTTCCAGGTCCCTCTTTCGCTTTTTAGCAGGTCTGGTAGGAGAGTCTAAGCTTGGGGAGGATGTCAGAATTCAGAGTTTGGAGCCAAAGTCAGTATTAGAAATTTTGGACCTGGATTGCACCACTGAGATGGATGAAGTCATAGCTGCCCTTAAAAGAGATCTTGAAGTGGAAGAAAGTGAAGTGAAGGTTACCCTAACTGGAGCAAACACTAGAGGCCACAAAGCAGCAATTGTTCAGCTAAGAGAAGAAATTGCCAATGAACTACTGCAAAGATCAAAAATAAAGATTGGTTGGATCAACTGTAGGATTAAGAGAAGAGCCATGGTGTATAAATGTTATAAATGCCTTGGATTTGGGCATCTAGCAAGAGATTGCAAAGGACCAAGCAGAGCGAATCTCTGTTATAAGTGTGGTAGTGAGGAGCACAAGGCCAAAGACTGTTCAAATCCTCCTAAATGCCTTGTCTGTTCAGAGAAAGTAATGAACTCAGATCATATACCTGGTACTAAGGCCTGCAAGAGTTTCTGCATTGCCTTGGAGGAGGCAAAAAAGAAGATAAAGTAGGATGATCAGATTTCTACAAGCCAACCTGCACAGGAGCTATATAGCTGATAACCTTCTGAAGCAATTGGTTAGAGAAAAGGAGATCAGTATAGTATTGATTAGTGAGCAGTATCAGAGCCTTGACAGCTCATGTTGGTTCAGTGATCAGCTTGGAACAGCTGCGTTCTGGGTTACTGACTCTCAGCTTGCAGTTCAAGGACATGGGGCTGGTGAGGGTTTCTGCTGGATGAACTTGGGATGTGTTATGGTTTTCAGCTGCTATTTCACCCCGAACTCACCAGTTGCAGTCTTCCAGCAGAGAGTTGATGCCTTGGAGGATGCAATAATGGTAACCTCCAATAGGGTCATTGTGGCAGGTGACTTTAATGCAAAGGCTATTGAATGGGGAATGCCTCAGACCAATGCAAGAGGCAAATATATACTTGACATGGCAGCAAGAACTGGATTGACAGTGCTGAATATTGGGACTGTCAGCACATTCAGACGTACAGGCTACCAGGAGACAATTCCAGACATTTCTCTAGCAACAGAAGATCTGGTGCCATCTATTAGGAACTGGAGGGTGGCTGAGGACTATACAGCAAGCGACCACCAGTACATAACTTTTGAGCTTGGTCAACATACAAGAGAGCACCTGAGTAATCTGCAGGGAATGAAGAGGTACAACCTCAGTAGAATTGATACAGAGATATTCAGACACAGGATTAGCTCAGAAGCTGACATTCTCAATGGTCATGAGGCTGATAGTACCAATGAGGCAGAAGTACTGGTTGATGCAGCAATGCAACTAATAACATCTGCTTGTGATGCATCCATGCCTCAGAGGAGACCTAGAGGGAAGAAGCAACCAGTATATTGGTGGACAGGTGAAATAGCCGACCTGCGTTGACAATGTTTTAGGCTGCAGCAGATAGCTCAGAGGGCAAGAAATAGAACAGATGCCACTGAAAAGGTTGCTGAGTATAAAGCAGTGAGGAAACAGCTCCGTAAGGCAATCTACCAGAGTAAGGTGAGCTGCTGGCAAACAGTAAGAGAGAGTGTGGATGCAGACCCCTGGGGGCTTGGTTACAAGATTGTAACAAAGCAGCTTGGTGCAATGCGGCCTCCAGCTCCTCTGGATGAAGCTAGAGCAAGGATTGTGATTGACACACTATTCCCACAGCATCCACAACGAGAAGAGATCGATTTTGGTGAAGTTGGAGAATTTGCCCTGTTCTCATTGGGAGAGGTGCAAGTGGCAATATCTTCAATGAAGCCTGGGAAGTCCCCAGGACCTGATGGTCTGCCTGCAGAGGTGCTTAGATTGGTGAACACATACAGGCCTGGTTTATTGCATGATATATACAATGCCTGCCTAAAGACTGGACATTTCAGTCCAATGTGGAAGAAGGCTCGCCTTGTATTGATTCCAAAGACTAAAGGAGAACCAGGGCTGCCATCCTCTTTTAGACACTTATGCATGTTGGATACAACTGGAAAGGGGATGGAGAGGCTGATAAAAGTAAGGCTTCACAAGTCAGTGGAAGAGGCTGGAGGCTTATCACCTAACCAGTTTGGTTTCAGGTTGGGTGTTCAACCATTGATGCAACCCAGGAGGTGTGCAAGGCAGTGCAGCAGGCAGAAAGTTACAACCATTTCTCCCATAGGATGGTTCTGCTTGTGACACTGGACATCAAGAACACTTTCAACTCTGTAAGATGGGTTGATATTCTTTGGGCACTTGAAAGCTCTTTCAGAGTCCCCAAGTACTTGATGAGAATTATTGACTCCTACTTGAGAAACAGATGTCTTATCTATGAGACTACAAGCGGATGGATCAATGTCGAGGTCACATCAGGAGTAGCACAGGGTTCAATCCTTGGACCAGACCTATGGAATATTTTCTATGATGGTCTGTTACGCCTTGAAATGCCAGAGGAGTCAGTGCTAGTTGGGTATGCAGATGATGTTGCATTGCTTATTGCATCTCGCACTGTTGAACATGCCCAAATGAAGCTGAATCATGCTATGAGGAGAATCAGTGCCTGGCTGGAAGACCATAGTCTGTCTCTTGCACTCCATAAGTCTGAAATTGTGGTCCTGACAAAGAGAAGAGTCAACACTCATCTGTCTCTGATGATTTATAGGGAAGTCATTGAAACAAAGCATATGACAAAGTACTTGGGGATAACAATCGACAACAAAATGAGCTTTTCAGAGCATGTCACAGGTGCAATCAATAAGGCTGCAAAGGTTGTCACAGCTCTCAGCAGACTAATGGCCAATGTTGGAGGTCCCAGAGCCAGCAGAAGGCGATTGCTAATGTCAACTGTGAACTCCAGTCTGCTCTATGGGGCTGAGGTGTGGGCACCAGCTCTAAGATGGGAGTTCAACCGGAAAAGGCTTTTGCAGGTCCAGAGGAGGGCAGCTCTGAGAGTTGCATCTGCATACCGCACAGTGTCAGAACCTGCTGTGATGGTGGTTGCAGGGTCATCCCAGTCACCCTGCTGGCACAAGAACGGCAACACATTTACCAGAGGTGTAAAGATGGAGAAAGAAAAGAGGAAGCTGCAAAACAAGAAAGGGAAAGAACCCTCCAAGCATGGCAGAACAACTGGACTACAGAAACACGTGGGCGCTGGACAGCAAGGTTGATACCAGAAGTCAAGCCATGGGTAAGCCGCTCTTTTGGAGAAGTGGGGTATTTTGTGACCCAGTTTCTTACTGGGCATGGGTACTTCCGCTCTTTCCTCCACCGGATGGGCAAGGCAGCCTCTTCTGAATGTCTCTACTGCCCCAAAAGTACAGATGATGTAGAGCACACCTTATTTTTGTGCAGCCGGTGGGATGAGATAAGAAGAGAGGTGAATGAAGACCTGGGTGAATTGTCCCCAGAGAATATTGTAGCTGTAATTCTTCAAGGACAGCAACAATGGATGAAGGTAGTTGGGTGTATCACCACCATACTTCAGACAAAGAAGATAGATTTAGATGCAGCAGGGTAGCTGAAAAGCTCTAGTTAGAAGGGCCCGTTCTGAAGTAATGTGACAAACAGTTCCAGGCGGGCCCAGTAGCTGGAATTGGTTTTAGCCAGTATTTTGCTTTGCCAAGAGTCTGGCACATCGTGCAGAAAAGCATTTCCACCTCCAAAAAAAAAAAAAAATTATTATTATTATTATTACTATTGAAGAGGTGGAATCTCCCACCAATAAAAGTCATA
Organism: Conomelus anceps; assembly: GCA_948455865.1. Lineage (NCBI taxonomy): Eukaryota > Metazoa > Arthropoda > Insecta > Hemiptera > Delphacidae > Conomelus > Conomelus anceps. The sequence continues at coordinate 127,086,573 of OX418216.1, forward strand.
TAATAGGCCTATACATATTATTATTTTTGAAAATACCAGTTTTCCGTGTTTGGACGTTTAGTAAGAATTTTTGTTTGGAAACGTGATAATAATTAAAAGTAATTGAAAGATACAGCTTTGGAATGAACAGAATTTCTGCCTTTATTTACCTTGGAGAGAAGTTGGGACACAGCCTCTTGTACTCATCCCTCCTTCCCAATTCCAAGCCATAGAGCATAAGAAAAACTAGGATATCCATAGAATTATTTAAAAAATCATATCAATGAGAAAAATTAATTTTGAAGAGAAACTATTATTGTGAAACAAAATCAACAAAATACAGCATGGAAAGTATTGTCAGAGCATTTAATTAAATTATAAATTATTTATTGGATTCTTGGAAAGACTTTAATGGTAATCTTCGATTGACTGACTATGAAGTGTGAGTATTGTCTAAAATAAGAATATTTGGATATTTTCTGAAATTTCCCAAATAAGTAAAAGACTTCACTTGCTTGAAAAAGTTGAGAAAGAAAATAATATTATGAAGGTCACAAAACACTTGAAATAAAACCTTGTATTGACACAACAATTATGTCGTGTTTTTCCTGCCAGATATGTGAATAATATAAAATAACATGTATAATTCACTCTCACACAATTGTAAAAAACATCCAGACATTTTAGAATTAAATATAAATAAATTAAATGAATAAAAATACTGAATCCTGAATATGAAAACCTTTTTCATACTCAACCTTTTTAAACATTTTTAAACTCAACAAGACTATGTACATGAAGACATTATTTCATTAAATCTATATTTATAATAGAATGTATGAATTGATTCACTCTTTACGCAACAGTAAAAATCATCCAGTAATTTTAGAATTAAAATTAAAAAAAGAATTAGAATTAAAATAAATTAATTGAATATATATTAAATGAATAAAATGACTAAATCCTGAATATGAAAGCCTTTAAAGCTTAACAATAGTTGTACATGAAGAAATGATGTCATTGATTATTGAATTCATTCTTCTCACAACACCAAAACATAACTTAGCAATTCCAAAATTTATTAGATGAATTAAAAACTAAACTCTGAATGTGAGAACCTTCAAAAGTTAACAAGACCATGAAGATGAATACTAATATCATCATCTATCAATACACTAATAGGGTAGAGTCACGATCTCCTCGATCTTGTTGAGCTTTTTAAAAATATTCAACGTCTAAGTACCATCCAATGTTCGTCACTATATAGTCTACACGACCGTATTTATCCGTAATATCCGTGGATCGTGAGTTAGTTTCAGTCAGATTCACTTAGTAGCTTTCTCCTGAAATAAAAATGTTTCCATTAGTCTAACCGCGGTAGCATTCTCGCAACAAAATCCAATTACATTTTTTATCATCTCGTGCGTGAATCTTCTAATATTCTCAATAACGTCGTTTTTTGTTGAGGAGAAATTGAATTTCTCAACAATAATCGTAATATTTTGGGTGATATACTTTGGGTACTGAATAGAGTATACTTTCTTCTTAGCCGAAATTGATTTTAATTTCAACCATCGAAATCTTCACAATTTGTTAAAATCATTATTTGTGGGTCAAGACGAATCCCAACGTTGATAACTGAATTAGGTTTTATCCAGGGCGGTATCTGGAAAAGACAGAGGGGGTCGTAGCCCCCCTTCCTAGATAAGCTAAATTAATATTCTATATCGAACAACAATAACATCGCTAACAATCAATAACATCGTATTAAGGAGAATAATTGAGCCAAAATTCAACCCCTTTTGATAGATTTTTTAACAAATCTGACCGATTTTGACCGCTTGCTTCCGCCCTCCCCCAAACTACTAGGTTGGATTGAAATGGCGTCCCTTGTTTCATCTTGTTGGTGATGATGATTGTGGTACTGACCCATAACTTAATGAATACGACTGGTGTTGTTCAAACCTGGGTGTCAGGGGGAATCCATGGGATAAAGGAGATATATTCTATCGAAATTCTCAGCTAACACTAAAAAGTTATTTATTTGTGTCTTTTATAGTGGTGAGGACAGGTGATAGAAATATTTTCTCAATTGATATACCCTTCGAAAAAATTCTGGACTCGCCCCTGCTAAGCGCTGAGGCTGAGAATGTAATAATATGCTGAAGGGAGACAAGACCTGACAGCTGGTGGGATTGTTGAGGTCTAATCACATGGCAAAAATAGCATTACTAATAACTTCTATAAGTTGTGAACTACCTGCTCTGTTTTCCTTCTTCAACCTAGAAATGGCGGTATCCGGCTGATTTTTAGTCGTTAGCGGCATTCTGTTCTCAGAACTGAAGGTTTTAAGATTTTAAAGAGGAGAGCTCTAGATTGCCCCTTGGCGCCAGGCCGGGTGAACGGGCATTCACGTCAAATCGTCAGGGAAATACACAAGTCAGCGGGTTACCAGGTTGAGAAAGAGTTACAATAGTTTAGTAAGGCATAAGATTATGTAACCCAACTTTAGTGAGGTAGTAAGGTTCAAAATAAGGAATGTGCCTGAAGCTAAAGCTAAAGTAACGTGCTTGTCCTGGATAGAATAGCTAAAGCTACATCCAGGGCCGGCTCAAGGAAATTTCTACACCCAGGCAAGGATATTTTTAGCCCCCCCCCCCCCCCCCCCCCAGAGGTCTACGAAATAATGAACTATTTAATATATCTAAATAAATATAAAAGCCGAATAAAAACTAAACCACCGATAGACCGAGAATCACCGTTTCTCGTGAACCACTAAGCTATAAAGTTCAGTTGAGGCCCTAGAGGCGTAACGGTTTCAAAAATTCGCTCATAATTGACGTTTTTTGAAAACTGATCTATTAAAAAGTTGAATTTGGTATACTTATTCCGTTGAGAATATTGAAGATGACACTTTCTGGGGTTTCTGGCCACATGGCACATGAGAAACGGTATTTAATAGAATTTTCAACTATCGTTAATTTTGAGCCCAAACGCTGAAAAACGCTAAATTAAAAAAAAAATCATTTTGGGTGTAACATAGGTAATATTTTGAGAACTTTCCTTGGTTATTCAGCAGACGCTCCAGACGCGAGAAATAGGAGATTTTCAAAAATCGACAATTTTTGGAAATTTAGTTGATCATCACTTCTCAAGAACTACGTGGCCTAAAAAGTTTGGTATCAAGGTTTATTTAAAACCCTTGATGATTACGATGTAAAGCTTACAAAAAATGTTCCCAGTAGGCGCAAAAATGTAATACTTAACATTTTGTATGAATTTCTCCCTCCTATCACTGGGTCAAGGCGAGCGAAGCGAACCTGTTGAATCACTAAGGAAAGTTTTCAAAATACTACCTATGTTACACAAAATTTTTTTTAATTTAGCGTTTTTCAGCATTTGGGCTAAAAATTAAATTAAATTAATTGTGGAAAAATTCATTAAATACCGTTTTCCAAGCACCACATTGCCAAAAAGTGTCATCTTCAATAAAGACTCTAGATGAGTACCAAGTAAAGCTTTTAATATTCCAATTTATTGATAATTTTTAATAAGAATTAAACACAGATGCAGTACGAGTGCCTTGACAAGTCCTTCAATTGAAAGAAAGTTTTTTTTTTAAATATTTCCTGAGTTTATGCTTTATGCTTTAAAAATAAAATAGCGTCGTACGCTCTAGAGCCTCTAAGTTAACGATTTACCAATTATTAAGAAAGGAAAAACCTTAAGTTTGTTGACCTGCTCATCATTTGGCGTCACTGAGTCATGGCATCCCGTAAGCCTATAAAAATAGAATACAATAATAGAACAAATTTTAAAACCGACTCCAAAAATGATACACAAAAATTAAATACTCATGCAGTAAAAATTTCAAAATAAAGTATTTCCTTTAAACTGAGAACATTTTAAATTTAATATAAACTTAATAAAACAACTTTTGAATGGAAATTAACTCACGTTATGGCGTGACGGCCGTTTCATTCTGTTGTCTAGAGCATCGTCAGATGACCCACAGTACACTGACTTAAGGACTACTGTGGGTCGTCTGACGATGCTCTAGACAACAGAGCGAAACGGCCGTCACGCCATAACGTGAGTTAATTTCCATTCAAAAGTTGTTTTATTAAGTTTATATTACATATTAGTGGAAAGAAGATGGATCTTCAACATCATAATTTTAAATTTAATACAAGTAACCTTTTGAAATCGGTGCTAAATTTTCCATAAACTTCTAAAATATAACATAGAATTTTTTGTACATAGGCCTACATAAAATATTTGTCGCCGACTTCAAAAGATTACTTGTATTAAATTAAAAAAAAAATGGTTGGGTCTACCGCTGAATGACACTCTTTCATTAAAATAAATTATCGAAATCGGTTCATAAGTGTTTGAATGATTGATGTACAAACACAAAAAGAACAGCTCGAATTGAGAACCTCCTCCTGTTTGGAAGTCAGTTCAAAATAGAAGGGAATGGGGAATTGGCTATATCTGGAACTCACTATATCTGTGTTAAATGTCCTATGCTTATAAAACTGTTCTGAGGAGGAATTCGGTTTATGTGTCGACTAGGGGAATTCCCTATATCTGGAATTCACTGTATGTCAGCCGGAGGAATTGCCTATATCAGGAACCGGCTGTATCGTCGCTAGCGGGAACTCACTATATCTGACGTCACACCTACGTCACAGCGTACTGTGACGGTTGCAGGTGGGTCTCCTTCACAGCGTACTGTGACGGTTCCACAACTCCAGGTGGAGCCAACGATACGGCGATAGAATACCAACACTATTCATTCATCTACCCCTGTGATAGACAAACTCTGTCGGTGAGCTCGCGGCTTAGCGCGCCCTGCTATTTTAAATTAACATAATTAATATGTTTTTTTAATACGTTTTTTTACTTGGCCATTGTTAATACTTTTACTTGCCAATTGCCACTGACTGACTGATTCATCACTATTTCTTGTAAACCATGCGGCTAGAAGTTGAAATTTTGTGCACATGTTCAGTTAAGATCCCTAGATGCATACTAAGAGCAGGTTTTACCTGAAATCCCACAGTTGACTTTTTTAATTACTAACCACCTTTTTTTAATCATTGTTATTAATTAGAATTTATACTTATAAATAATTTTTTATATCATATTTTTATTCACCAAACATTACAAAAATTCAATTTGCATACGTTTCTGAATACAATATGGCACAGCCAGCAAAGAGAAACTTGCGAGCTAGCTACAAGTTCATTATAATACAAAAAAAAATACATGAAAAAAATACTGACTCTAACCTATCTGGTGAAGCCAGAAAAGCTAATTACCATTGGCCGACTGACTCATCACACTTTCTCGAAAACCATGTGAAATTTCCAGCATTTGGGACCAAAAACAACAATTTTTCAAAATATATTTTATCACCGTTTCTCAAGAACTATGTGGCCTTATAAGTTGAGTATCCAGGTTCATTTAAGACTCTAGTTAAGCAAAATTTTTACCAGGTGTGAATATGTATTACTTTTAAAATTTGGTTGCGTATATATCTCTGCCTCCCATCAGTGGTTTTAGTTGGACAGCTAAAACGTGGGAAGCGATCCTGCTGGCTAGTCATATAATACTGTATATTATGGTAGCAGAGCCATTTCCTTTGCAGATACCATTTCCTTTGCAAATTTTAATACAGCAGAACTTTTACATGCAAAGTGACATTGTTGAACTCAAACACTCGCTAGGGGGGTGTATACATTTATTGTTGTGCATGTCCGCACAATATCCGTTGATCTGTGTAATAAGGCGCTTACTAACGCCATTCCCTTTCGAGAAAAAAATTTGTCCAGACATTTGCTAACAATAGCTAATGGCTTATATGCTTCATGTTTATGAATTGATTGGAATGATTCATTTTCCTCAAAATTTCCATCATAATTATTTTTGTAATTTTCCAAGATATTTCTTTTGATAAGAATTGTAGAACACTAAATTCTAAATTCGACAAGCCTAAAAGCCAATTCTTGCAGCTGGTCAAAAATGAACCATTTTTTGTATTTTGGAAAGTTGCTATTACCAAGTACTTATGTACAAATATCTTGAAAAATAGCACATTTTTAGAGCCTTATTATACAGAAACACTACAGTCGCGGGTCACAATTTTAGGCTAAATTAAACCAGCCCATGCTGGAGGGGGTGAACATTTATAACAAAATTAGAAAAATTATTAGAATTTATTAATTTCGAATTCCTCTAATTGCTATTACTGTTGTCAATATCCGCCATTGCGGAAGTCTTCAGTATAAAGTAATAGCAATTAAAGGAATTTGAAATTAATAAATTCTGTTTATGTATATTTGTCAGTTTATTCAATTGTCAGTCACTTCAAACTAAAATTATTAGATAGGCTTGCATTAATAGGATAGCCGAAAATTTTTATAAATAATAGAGATAGGAAAAAAATATTAACAAAAGGAATTTTAAAATATACATCTCATCATATAAACAATCGATATACTTTAAAATAAATTGGATACTGCCATAAAATAAGGATGAATATAGAATATGATGGTTGATCTATGGATACTACTACACTAGCGGCCTGGCAAGGGGGGCGGACCGCACCGCGTTCCAGCCCTAGGGAGATGACAAAAAGCTGATATAATATAATGATTATACATGATTGTATGCATATAATGATTATAATTTCAAAATTTGAATCAAATAATGTGATTTGTTAAACTTTGGTGCTAATATGGACTCTAAATAAGTGAACCTATAAATGTTATCAAATGGTTCGCGTATTCTCCGAGGCTGGACCAAAACACTTATTAGAATTAATTTTGACCGATAATGCGGGATAAAATTATTGTATTAAGTGCCTAGAATCGCTTAGAGAGCGTGTACGAAGGGATTATTTTCGTAATTTTTCCCCCGGGATAGGATTTTAAGACCACTCTTATATAGAAAAGTTCAATAATTATTGTTTATTTTCAATGTATTTTTTTCTCTATGTTTTGTGTACTTTCATCACATATATATGATTGAATGAGCTAGTCCTATGTTTTGACTCGTGACTCGAGGCTCGCGATTTTGTCTGTATGTTTGTATGTTCGATGATAACTTTCGAATACTTTGACCAATCAAATCAAATCAGAAATGGTTTTATTTCTCCTTCAACAAATACAATATGTATGTAGGTAAATTAATATAAAATACAAAATAAACAAAAAAAAAAACGTATACAAAATATAGTTAGAGAGCAAAAAATTCCTCACATGGCGGGCCTTACGCCTGTGTGTGAAGAAGAGTTCGCGTCATCATTACAAAAGAGTTTATTATAGAAGAATAAAAAAAAAACTCTGCTGAAAAATAAATATTACTTTAAGCTGAAAAAAACCTGGGGGAACTTAAAAAAAGGCTTCCGGAAGGCGGAAGCAGGAAGGATCCTCCATCCATCAAACACGCGAATTATGGGCACAACTGAGAAAGAGTAGTAGTTTTTAGATTAGCTTCTGCCAAGAGCACCCTATTCGAATATTTCGGGATTTCCCAATTAGCCAATTTTCTAGAGAGCTACGACAAGCAATTGTATGGAGCCCAAAACATTACTAGAATAACTTGCAATTGCATTCTGAAGGAATTAAATTAGAAATTTTTTCAGAGGCCTGGCCCGAGAGTACATTCTGGTTTATGAGCTTTTTCCTCACCTGACAATATAATTATTATCACAAAAGTATGAGGAAATTTAATTGAAAACACACATAATATTTGAAATATCAAGGAAACTACATTTTTAAACAGTTTAATTTGTTTTATATAATTTTGTAATAGATATATTTTTATTAATCACCAGTTATTTGATTAACATTATTTGTTTTAAAACAAACTAAATATAATTACGAACCAAGCCTAGTGGAGGTCATTTCCAGTGAAAATATATATTTAGATTTATGTATTTTGCTTAAACGGCCTCATTGGACTCAATCAGTTTCTTGTCCTCCTTGATAAGTTCTCTTTCTGCATTGTCCAGTACTTCTACATTCGTTTTGATTTTCTCTATCAGTTTTTATCTATAAATACCCTTTGTACAATATGTCAGTTGTTTATTTTTTATATGAATATTGTTTTTATTTCTTCAAGTTTCTTTAGATTTTCGGCGTAGATTTCCTGGGTTATTATCAGTTATAACATATTATGGTTTTATACCAAGTCATTATAGACTTGGATCCCAGGGGGTCCACATGGAATACTATGTGGACCACCTTCTTTCCAAGAGCTTTTACACAGACAGACAGTCGGACAACGGCACAATTCCAATAAGGCCCTGTTGGGTCCTTAATAAGAAGAACCAGTTATATTCTTGTTTGAAGAAAACTATGAAGATATGTAGTGACTTATGAATGTGGCAAACATAAATACTTTAATATTTGATATTTCATTAATATCTTAATTTGTTAGTATAGTATTGATTAACAATATTTTCTCTTTTATTTGCGCGTTATTTGTTAGGCATGCGGGCAATGCTAAGCACGCTCGGAGAATTCGCCATTGGTTAGTTGTGAGTAAAGAGTGGTTAATAATAGTAAGCTTTTATTATTAAGGAGTAGTGGTGAATAAATTCGAGTGAAGAACTGTAATATATACGAGTATATTATCACCCCACTACGACACTTGAGAGAGAGTGAGAGTGAGAGTGAAAGATAGAGTGAGGGTGAGTGAGAGAGAATCATACTATAGAACGCCTACTTTTGTAGCCTATTGTACAATAACGCCATGCTTCATCACAAGAAACATAAAAATATAAATATGCGTGAAATAAGGAAATTAAAATGTTATGGAAGATAAATTTAGACAAGAAAGAGAGCAAAAACTCTTTAAAATCACATTCAGCCAGAAAATCACGCATCAATTAAACATGCAATCTTCTCTTGAAAAGGGAGAGGGATGGTGTGGATAGCCTACTAAATGAACTCTGATCAGAAACTCTTGACTAACAAAAGAAGCCAAATCTGTGACTTTTATGGAGGTGAAGACATTTTTTTCCAGGTGAGGTATCTCCCAAACATTTTCTTTGTTTACAAATGCTCCAAATTTCTGAAATTGACTTTACGTAATATTATTGCAAATTTTACGGAAATGAACCGCGGCTTTATTTTTAATAATAATGAAGACATGAACCTAAGAGATTTGACAGGGGAAGTCAAAGATATGACGCAATAAACCCTCATCACCACTTGACCTTGAAATTCCAAATTAAATAGATCTCCATTTCTTCTTTCACAAGATACAAGAGACATAATAAATTTAGCAAAGTAAAAAGCATCCTGTGTCCGTGAGTGTCGGTATGAATCGAAACAGCATGTACCATAATAGGTATGAAAACTATAGAAACTGTGTATAAATGATGATTTTTGTAATCAGATGGAGAAAAACTAAATACAAATAATAATCTACAAGCTACTCACAGGTAATTGACATGACAGAAACAGAAACAGTGATTAAGCCTGATCATGTTCTACTACACTCAAAACGCAGAACAAAATACATGAAGTATTCAATTAAATACTGTACTTAATGAGAAATTGATATAGCCTAATATTTTTTGAAGAAGCACTCATGATCATCACCACAGTACACACTGTTTTCTCATGTTTGCTTTTTGAATTATTATTCTTGAATTTTTGATACACAAAAACGTTGTCTTATTTTCAAGAAAAAAAAATCATTTTAAATGAAAATAAATGAATTTTTGAATGACATCCTATTCATGAGAACAAGTTGATAAGCAACTGACATTTTATAAAATAACTATAATTTTCATAACTGTCATTAATAATAACTAGTGGCTTGTAGGGGCAAAAATCCCTGAATAAAAACACTAATACATAAAACAAGTCATTATACTACAGTATTATAAATCAAACGAACTAACAATCAAATTACCTATGAGTCAGAATTTCCCTGTTTACTAGATTTTTTGTGTGAGAATAGTCTTTTTGGTTGCTTTGGTTGTTGTTATTTACAATAAACAAGTTCATTCCTTCCAGAGATTTAACTCTGCTAAATGCAACATATAATTGCCCATGAGTAAATACTGGTTTACTTAGGTATATCCCAGCTTTGGCCTTGGGACTTATTGATAGTAATACAAAAAGCTATAGTCTGATTAGAAATTGTTTTCTTGACATATGGAAAGGCATATTAGGGTCTGTTGATATAAGTCTAATTCCTGGTAAAAATATTGCATTACCTTTCCAGATCCAGTTATTATTTCTAACTTTATGCACCTTCCGTAAAGGCCCATACGCCATTGACCAGGCTTAAGCCTGACCCAAGATTCATATTCCTTATCAATATCACGATAGCGCCAATTTTTAGTGTAATATGGTGTTTATGTGGTGGCATTCCTGATGGTGTGATATTCTATTGGAATATTTAAAAGTTCAATGGGTTCATCAGTAATAATTTTGTCCACAATAAAGTAGTTCTTTGCTTCTCCCTCCACATTTCCACGTTTCCAAGTATTACATTGTTAATATTATGACATTGTTCATTCAATGGACACATTATTATGTTGTTTGAAAACATATTAACGTTGTTGATAGTTATTTTTGTATGAAAAATAAAACTAATCATAGATTCATTTCTTAGCACAAACTTTTCTGGAATATCTATTATATCAACTCCTCTGTGACTAGTTAGGTCCGTTATGAGGTTTGTTTTCTGTAATAAAAAATAAGACGAAATTGTCACAACCACATTTATTAAAACTTTAAGAAACTAGTTTCGGTTGTTACACCATTATCAATCTCAATCTCAATCAGAGATTGATAATGGTGTAACAACCGAAACTAGTTTCTCAAAGTTTTAATAAATGTGGTTGTGACAATTTCGTCTCATTTTTTATTATGGATACCTTCGACAATATCACCTTCGCCATTACTAAGAAAGTTTGTTTTCTGTTGTTGAAATTATTAGCTTGTCTTCTTCAATGTGAAGAAATGTAGACAAAACAAAATTTTTTTAGAACATATGTCTGTCTAAATTTAGATTATACTATCCCAAGTAACCCACATGTTAATATTGAACACTGACTTGAAGATGAAGCACGATCACAATCATAATGTATTGATGTAAACAAATCAGACGTTTTAGAATTCCAATTCTATTCTTATGGAGAACATTTTACATTATATCTAATTTTATGTTAACATTCTGGAAATTCCAATAGTTTTCCCACCATCACGGAATAGAGTCCTTTAATTTGATCCCTCTCCCATCTTTCTACAACTTGCCAAACGCCCCCAGTTTTGACGCAAAGAATAGCCTTACGAAATTAAATATATTACGGTGATGATGGCAACCGATCTAGGTTGTTGTTGTTGTGGTGCTTGGTCCCCTTAGTTATCCCCCACTTTGGCGCTGTCCACGTTCCAAGCGGTGGTAGAGTGGGGGTTCCACATATAGCGACTTCCCGATACAGCCAATTCCCGGAGAAGACACATATAGGCAGTTCCCCTTGCATGCAGATATAGTGAGTTCCCGATACAACCAGTTCCCGAAAAGTACACATATAGGCAGTTCCACTTGCAAGCAGATATAGTGAATTCCAGATATAGCCAATTCCCCCAACCCAAATAGAATATAAAAAATAAATTCTTGGATTTCTTGTTCCATAACAATCTGTCTTGTTAATATTAAATATTAAATTGAACGACTTTCAGTCAATTTATCCGGCTGGCGGTTGTATGAGGAACAAAATACAATTCGAACAAAATGAAAAATGAAGACATCTACAAATGCTCTTTTTTGGCTGCATGTCGTTGAATTTACTATAAAAAGTTAATATAAAAAATAATCATCACAGCTTCTAACATTTCGTAAGTAAAAATAATTGAAAAATGTAATAATATTAGTGCCTTTGTGAAGAATAGCATTTGAGTGTTTCGTAAAGATTGCTCAAATAATTGATATGATACAGGTATTATTAATATCTTGCCACTTCAAATTAAATCAGTTTTTTGACAGCATATCACAACCTGTTACTCCTCTAAGTACTGCCTGTACGTCAAATATCTGATGCTTACAAATTGCATACTGTAGGCTGCTTGAACTAAACGTGATACAGTATAAAATAATGATTTCCTGCTAAAAACTGCATCAGAACTTGCATTAATTATTTCAGAAAATGCAACACATTAACCTGTCCATCATACATTCATGTGAATACAAAATAATTGCAGGTTGCAACCTGAGATGAAAGATACACACAAGTTATGTCAAATTGTATCAATAATTAAGGTTTATCCTGTAACATTAGTGACATTTTTGATTGCATATTGTCAGAAAAATGAAAGCTGCTTCAAGCATCGCAACAGACACATGGCAATTATTTAACAGCTTGCTAAAGTGAATTAAAGTGAATGTTTTTCAACTTGGAAGCTGGTTTGACATGGGAGTTATTCGGAGTCGTTGGAACTTCACCTAACTGGTTTACTTGTTGCACTATAGAAATGATAGTGATATGTAATAAATTATGCTGTAATTGAATTGATTCTTTTTGGTTGCTTTGTTGGTAGAGAGGCCCTAATCAGTTTTATTAAGAAATTGGAATGAATATAATTTACTTCCACAATTAAAAAATCATCTAATAGCTAAACTAACACTGTACTTCTATTTAAATGAAGATTTCTACTCACTTATACTGGAGGTACTGGAGGGATGCATTTCACTTCTAAGTGAGTAAAAACCATAATCACCCAAACAGAGAGGGCCCAGGAGAGCGTTGCTTATCTAATCTGATTGAACCGATACCTGCTACGGCACTTTCCCCAATTTAAACAGAAATACAGTGTCAGTTTTGATATTAGATTGTTCATAAAGTATTTCGTCATGGAAAACATCACAGATTAAAAAATCATGTATTCAAATGAATATCAGTAAATTAGATGTCAAAATAGGATCAGTGCTAGACTAGTAGTTCTGTGAACAGTAAACCTCATGCCCAACAATAAGGGTGCTTGCAGAGAGGAACATAGCCTGTTCGATGTACTCAATGATAATCACCATCGCAAAATTAAACGCAATCATAAGACCTAACCTTTGATTCAATATGCGTAGTCAATTTCATGTCTGTTTCCACAAAAAGATACTCTGTATGCAGGGGTGCCCCCCCCCCTAAGCCTCATGACGCACCCCCCCTAAATTTAGCACCACCCCCCCCCCCATAAATTAGCCCCCCCCCCCCCAAAAAAAAATGCGAAAAAAGCCCCGTATTCTTTCGAAAACTAAAAGAAGATTTTTATAACTCCAGTTCATAATATACAAAATGTATGTATATTTCTTGAGATTCTTTACTTAGGTAACATATTTTTGTAAAGGTAAAAAAGAAATATCAATGAAATGAATATCTGAACTTCTGCTCAATAAACGTAATTGCAAAATAGCTAAATAAGAATTTGAACCTAAATGGTTTTTAAACAATAAAATATTATTACAAATACACAATGTTTAATAAAAATGAAATACTTATAAGTTTATGTTCGGTGTACCAATTACATTACGGTTAAATAATTCTACAAAGTTGTTCCTTTAAAGGAAGTGAAAACAATGAGTTAATAACTTCATTTGTAAAACACAAAAATTCAAAGTACTTAGTCATTTATTGGACAGTAGTTTTAAACAACAGGTTATTTACTTAGTGTAGTATCTTGGGAGAATTTATGTATGGATGAAGTACATAAAAGGCACACATTTCATGTATAGTTATTTACAACACACAATCGAAAGAAGTGTCTTTCAAAAACAAAATAAAGACATAGTTATGAAAAATTACTGAATTTTTAGTATTTAGTAAGTTTTGCTATAGCAGTTCTTACTTATTAGTAAGTAGTTATCGTAAAATACATGAAAAACATCAACAGTTTGAAGTCAAACATTTTAAATTTGTAGGCTGTGACCATCTACAAGTTAGCTAGGCACCTTCTAAGCTTGTTAAATCTATCTCTCTAAACTCCACATAGAAGTTTTTGTCTTTGGGATGAGGAAACAGAAAACCTTTCAATTATTTCTTCGTTAGAAATAGACTCAAGTACATCTTTTTCTGCAGCTAGAACCTTTAGATTGGGCAACCATGAGTCTCCCATAGCTGATCTGAGTCTGTTTTTGATAATTTTAAATCGACTTATTGCTCTTTCTGCTGATTAACTAGTAACTGTTAACAGCGATCACATAAGACCAATGTAAGACCATTGGTCTTATGTGATCGCTGACTGTTAAGGAGAGTAAAGTTGTATAAACCACTTTCAGAGCACTCGCTTAGCGTCTTGCTAAGTTTGAATAATAACTTCCTGCACAAATCCTAAACATAACTGTTTTAGCTAATTCATATTCAATTGTATAATAATTATAATTTATTTTTTCATTAATTGACATTCTATCTGTTGACTTCGTAGTATATTTTTGAATGTTGTCACGTTAAACACGGTTTCAATCAACTTTACGCCCCCCCCCAAAACGTTTTTTGGACCCCCCCCCCCCCAAGAATTTCAATGACACAGTCTGCGTCATAGCCCCCCCCCCCCCCTGTGGGCACCCCTGCTGTATGTCATCAGCAAGGCTGTGTTTCTATTTTCCAGACAGCTGATGGTTCAAATCAGATGATCTCACATGTCTGATGAATGAATTTATAGAATACTAGCTATTGTGCCCGTCCTTCGTACGGATTATGTTTAGAAATAAGACTTTCAAATAAGAATTTCGGCTTTTTTGATAGCAACGATCATGAAGATGTTAGCAGCTTAGGTCCCATTCATACGATACAGTTTTTTTGCGGTACGGTTTTAATACTGTACGGCGTCAACTGTACTGTGATGTTCACACGGTCCGGCTTTGCTGCTTATTGCTGTGCTCTCCTCCTTCTTCCATTGCGCTTCCAGTTCAGTTTTATTTATTCCAGTCCAGGATTTTTTTATTTGTGTAAGATTTTTTTAAATAAGTTTCTTACTGAAGGTTTCTCTTAAATTTTGATCAAAGTACGCAAATTCTGGTTTCAATATTCTACACATTTTTCTCTCATTATTTTTATATTAATCTTAAGTCTTGTCCCACAAGGCGGGTCTCTCATATATTAGAGAAATTAAATTTTCACAATTAATATCTTCCACTTCTGGACACTGGAATTCACTAATAAGAAGATCAATGCTGAAGAATATCAATGAAGAAGATCAATGCTGACGATCTGAAGACTGCTTCCAGCGTAATAAGCGTATCGTTTGAACATATCCATTACCGGTACAATACATGTGCCACCGGATACGGATAGTTATTTTGCGGTACAGCTGATTTTAGTGATACAGTTTTCGAAGACAAAACCGAATGTAGAAATCGGCTAGAACAGCTTTTTTTACTGGATCCAGTCGAAAGAGTATTGTATACAATATGAAATGTATTGTATACAACATTTCATACAATATGAAATGTGCATGCAAACGAAAGCACTGCAAAATAACTGATACAGCAAATTTACTGTACCGCACAAGAACTGTATCGTGTGAACGGGCCCTTAGTAAACAACTTAGAATGTAAACAATTTAGTGAGAGGCATCAGAGAGAATATTTTTTGAGAACAGCTGATTGATATATCATGATAAATTACGTGATTTTTTCTAACATGGTTATAATAGTGCTACCTGGCGAATTCCCAAGAGCCTGGCACAAACCGAACCTTCCTAAAATGTTAATTTTTGTTTCGATAAATTGAAATTAGAAAATTTTGTTTTTTTCAACAAAGAAATAATTGATAAAACATAAGATGAGCTTTAATTCACCAGACATATGTTTCCTAAAAGACTGCAATGCTCCGACTACACAAGTCTGCAGACAGCGTAAATAACGCCGCGAAGGGCCCACCATTTATATTTGAGAACAGCTGATTGATATATCATGATAAATTACATGATTTGTTCTTATTCTTATGTGGTAATAAAACTTGGAAGAAATGTATCCAAAATCGCAAAACACTTGGTTTTCAAACGTTTATTACTCTGTTAAAAAAAAAGTTAATTTAGTTTTTTATAGCTAAAGACATTGTCAATAAACTGTTCAATAATGTTCAATAACTAAAATCCCGATCGATGCTCTCGTTTTTGAGGAGAAGGCCGCGTAAAATGCCTTTGTGGCCGTGACAGACAGACAGACAGACAGACAGACAGACAGACAGACAGACAGACAGACAGACAGAAAGTGAGATTAGACTATTTTCGTCTTATTTGATGTATAAAACGTAAAAATAACCAAAAAATATATAATTCTGATAAATGTACAGACAAAACTCTAATTTTATTTATATAGATTATTTAAATTTGTAAAATTATCATTTAATCAGTAATAATTTGTTGTTATACTTAATTGAAATATTAGAAATGATGTGTTTCTCTCAAACAAATAGAGAATATTATTTAAATTTGTAAAATTATCATTTAATCAGTAATAATTTGTTGTTATACTTAATTGAAATATTAGAAATGATGTGTTTCTCTCAAACAAATATGTTATTCTTATAAATGATAAGGCTCAACCAGATGGGGGCCCGAGGCTATCTACGAATCTGATTCCAATTGCATAATTATTATGATGGAGAAGCTCATTTTAAAAATCATATATTCCTTTAGAAGAAGGGCTAATAACCCTTCAAATATCCTTTAAATGCAAGCGAATTTCGAAAATCCTTACACATACATCGCTAGACATTCCTTAAAGGAAGATTCATGACAAATTTCATTGAATTTGGTCCACGCGTTCAGTCGTAAATGCGTTACAGACAGACAATTGCAAAACGGTCGACTTGAAACAGAGACCTCTCTTCGTTCGGTCAATAACAGTACTGCACTTTGCACTATAAATTATAAAATAGCACAATAAATAATTAATCTATTGACCGCTATTCGGGCGTCAATGCTTCAACCCAAAATGAAAATATTCCTGGATTTCTTTTTCCATAACGATTTGCATTGTTGAAGAACGCCTTTGAAGATGAGTCTCAATGACTTGAAAACGTCTCGCCTGAAGTGAGTAAAAATATCATTTATTCTCAATTAAAATTGACTGCTAGTCGTTTAATTCACCATGAATAGTTCATGGAAATATTAGTGTCGGACTGTCGGTAATTTTATTGAGCTTGATTTGATGAACGGATGTAGCAGTCTCGAATCAGTGGCGCCGACTTTGGTGGGGGGGGGGGGGGGGCAAGGCACTTTCTGCCCCCCCAATAATTACTCTGGGGCCCCCACTCTCTTCAGATGACACCCCCTACAGACCTTTCTGGTGGACTTTTCCCCCCCAATATTCCCATGAAGTTGGCGCCGCTGAGCCTCGTGTCTCATAACTATGTCTTCAGTTCTGAAAAAGTCAAAGCTCTCCAGATAATCTATTGGGGTACCCATAATACAGAAATATTTAAAAAACAATTTAAAAAATATTTAGTTGATAAAGCTTTTTATAGTGTACAAGAGTTCCTTTCACATCAAAATTAAGCCTCACCTCAACTAATTGAAAAAGTAATTATGGTATCTAGTGCATAATATTGTTGATCTGACTTGTCTTATAATCCAAGACGTAATCTACAAAAAAAAAAATATAGTAGTAGCCAGTTTTAATCCCTGTTACTTGTTAGTAGCTTGAATGCTGATTTGTCCCTTATCGGCTAATTTCTGAATTGAAACTCATGAGGTAGCTAGTTTTGACATTTAATATTTTCTCGGTCAAACCTATATCGTTAGTATAATCTCCTGTGAATAGTCACTCCACAGCAGGTCTGAACCAAATATTTTAGAGCACGGCAACCCAAAGAATTTTTACTATAAATACTAATACATATTTTTTCAATAAAAAATAATCAAACTGAAATTTACGAGAAAAAACTTGAAAATTTATCAGTTTTTCTACTCAGTGTAGTTCCAGTTTCACTACGTGTTATTTTACGAGTGTACGAGAGTTGCTTCCAAGTATTGCTCTGTCCTAACCTGAGCAAACAGCTCGGCATCTGCAACAATAACATGGTTCGTTGGTGGGTCCCTAGCTCGTGTTATATTTGATTTGGACGATGTTAAGCACGCTGGCAATAAAAAAAATAAAGTGAGAGCTCCTTGTCCCTGCATCCTGCAACCTATAGTCACAGATTAAATAGTCTACCAAAAAACGGTCTTGATCAAACACTGCTCATGGTTTTGTGTTTGTAGAGTGTATTTCAGTAGTGAAGGGTAAATCTGAAGGTTGTTTATCTTCTCGAAAAGGAGGCAGCAGTGGAAAAATATGTTGCTTCTGGGTAATTTCCAGAATAACTCAGACTGTGTTACGAACGTGAGTAACAGTTTGATAAAGCATATACGAAGGTATTTCAAGTTCTTGAAGAAATAGCTTAGATAAATAAAATAGGCGATTGAGACTAATATTTATTTATTCCTTATTACAATACACAATCCAATAAAATATAAAAAGTTACAGTGTAAAAAAATTTCAAAACAACTCAATATACTATATAATACTAATGTAATAATTATAAATTGCAGAACCGAACAATTTCAATTCTAGTCTTACAATGCAACTTACTGAAATGAATTGAGGGCTCTCAAAAAGAATTAGTCCCTAGAATTAATGTTTTCCATAAAACTGGGTAACGACTGAGATTATGCCAAACAATCTAACAATGTTTAAATATAGGGGCATTCTATTACATTAAAATAATAAGAGTATGGCTTTTGTTGATGGGGAGTTCCACCTCGCCGTTTGAGCCATGTCATGGGGAACACGGTGGATATACTATTTTAGGTGGGTTCCGAACCACCGGGTAAGTGATAATGAAGCTTAGTCGTTGAAGCAAGGTCACCCATCCAAGCGCAGTTTTGAGCGTTCGTGACTGAACATCGTGATCACATGAACACCACGCTCACCACAATCTATTACATTGTTTTATATTCGAATCATCAATTATCAATTATTAATATTGTTTTCTTTCAATCTAAAATAAAAATTGGCACTATTTTTATTTAAAATATATGATTTTCACTTACTTTATCTCCCACTTATCTCCAGTAAAAGTGAGTGAAAATCATATATTAAACAGAAATACAGTGTCAGTTTTGATATTAGATTGTTCATAAAGTATTTCGTCATGGAAAACATCGCAGATTTTAACTCTTTCAGTTATGCATCTTCTCAAGCTCTTGCTTCGCATTGGAAAAATATATCCAATTTATTCCGTTTTATATTTATCCAAGGAAGGAGCAGTTTTAGTTCAATTTGCCTGACCCACAACTATAATAGAGGAATAATAATTTCCTCAAGGAATAAGGAAGAAACTGATTACTCGTCAAAGGCGTCCTTGAACGCGATTGGCAGAAAGTAGACCATTGTGTACGTGAAAAGAAGAGTGCCGTACTGCCCGTGAAATGTCAGTGACCTTCGAACGCCCTTGGCATTGCCAATAGTAAACAGCCTGTATACAGAAAAGTACAGAACAATGTACATTACTAACAAATACCTGATGCTGCAGACTGCAGCTGAGAAGCTGATGCTGCCTGCAAAGCAGTATGGTATATTTTCCGCTTCGCAATAATTAACAACAACAATACTTACTTGGAGGTCGTTCTGTTGGCCTTGCGTTACTTGGTCTCTCTTTCAAATCGGTCCGTTATTCTCAGCTTCAACCACCAGCCTCCTAAAATGGGTAACGAAACTTGAATGTATGACTAGATTCTCATTTTGTTTGCACAACGTCCAATATTTCAGTAGGGTACATTGTTTAACTGAATCTGACATTGTTTTGTACTGCATAATAAATATGCAAAACGAGCAACAAAATGTGAGTGCATGACCAGACTTAGGAGTGCCTGAAGGTTCAATACTAGGTCCTTTGCTTTTTTGTTATATGTCAACCGTTTACCTGAAGATTTAATAAGAAGTGCGAACTCTTATTTGCAGGCGATACATCACTCATTTTCAGCAATCCCGTTCTAGATAATTTAGAAATAAATGTCTATATAGGTGTTCAGTCAATTATTCAATTCTTAAATCAGTTTAAATTAACAATAAATAGTAAAAAAATGCCAATACCTTCACTTCAAAAACAAACATAATTTAAATGAAGATAGGACTATAAACGTGTTAGTAAGTAATAATCAACTAGACCAGGAAGTAAACATAGCATTTTTAAGAGTTTTGTTGGATAGAGATAGACGATTGACCTGGGCTCCATATAATGAAATATATGTTGTAAGATTTCATCTATGGTATTTCTCCTGCGACAGCTTGCTACATTAAATGACAAAAAGTTACTCTACAGCATACCATGGGCTGTTGCTGTCTCATATTAGGTAAGCTATCTATATGTATGGGGGAATTCATCAAAACAAAACCTTGATAGGGTGTTTAAATTCAAAAGAAAGCTGTTAAGTGTATGGAAAGATTAAATAGATTAGATTCATATAGGCCGTTGTTCAAGAGACTTGCTCTCCTAAATGTACCCTGCTTGAATCTGTATGAATCTACTTTATGTGTGATATTAACTTTATTTGTATGAAAAGATTGATATTAACCAAAATCTTGACATACATGGTTATAATACAAGAGGCCGATGAGATAGATTATCACTTGGTGAGTCACAATAGTAGCTTATTCAAACAAAAACCTAGTTATATTGGTAGGAAACTCTACAACAAGCTACCGCAGTTTTAAAAAGTCTTGAAAATATAGAAATATTTTAAAAAACAATTGAAAAAATATTTAGTTGATAAAGCTTTTTATAGTATACAAGAGTTCCTTTCACATCAAAATTAAGCCTCACCTCAACTAGTGTATAGGAGAATAAGATTGTATATTTGTTGATCTGACTTGTCTTATACTCCTCAACTGGAGTCTCCAAGACGCAATCTACAAAACAATTTCAGTAGGATGTAGAGTTGTACATGTATAAGTAAAAAATATGACTTTTTAAAATATGATATAAAAAATATGACTTAAAAATCTGGCATTGTTGATACTGCAATTTATAATTATTAAATGAATATTATGTAATACATTATCATTTGATTTGAATTTTCCGATGGATTATTCTTTTAGTTTGGTCAATTGCTGAGCTCAAAATTTATGACAATGAAATTTATGTAATGTAAAATTTCTCACCTAGAGTAACAGTTTCTATTTTCATTACGAAATTCGATGTGTTGTAGTTACAAATAGGATAGCATACTGATTCTCTACAATTCTGACGGTGTATTGAAATTCAATATGCTACTATGTCAGAACTGTGATGTAAAAAGTAGATTAAAATAATCTGTTAACACTTTAAGTAATCTGTCTTGTTATAATTTGACCACAGACAAAAGAACCTTCAAAATATGAACTCTACTGCGCAGAGAGAGCGCACGTTATTCAGTTTATCTCACTCGCTCACTAGAGTAGTGGAGGGGGTCAGTCAACGCTTGTCTGTCCTACAGTGAACATCGGTAATAATAATGTATGAATGCTCCGGTATGATGTGATCGGTCGAGCAAGTGAGTGAGAGGGCAATAAAGCTGTCGCTCTCACTCGCAAAAGAGTGGGAGCCGTGGGGGAGTGGTAACTACAGTGATAAAATGCGCGAAGGTTCTTTTGTCTGTGGTCTGATTATAGCAGTAATTCCTATTGTATTTCAACGAATGTCTCAATTTTCGCACATTTTTTTATGATGAAATCAGGTGTGAATATTCATCAATTTGTATAGAGGTGAACATTTAGCATTTTAATAAAAATTGTAACATCTTCCAAAGTAGTCTACTCAAGGGTGATAGCTTGAAAAAACTGCATTAATGAAGTTGAAAATAAAATAATATTGACATAAAAGGAGAAACTTTTTTCCCCACACGTGTTCAGTGTTCAATAGAAAAAGGTTGATGTAAAGTATCAAATGGTGTTCAATAAATCCAAAAATCTAAACTACGTTAGTGCCACAACGTAGAATAAGAAAAATCTTCTTGTTACTTATTGGTATAAATTTAGAGAAAAGATAAATTATATTTTTTATGCCGGATGATGCCCACATGAATCTTGAACTTGTACGTGGGTAATGAGGTAAATGATAACAGTGTCATAACCTAAACAAAACCACACTAAACCTGAACTAGATTTGAACTCAAGACCTCAAAAACAACATTCAGCCAGAGTCTTAACTGATCAGAGACAAGCACCCCAACTAATTGAGCCACGGAGGCTGACAATACAATAGCTTTAACCAGTAGGCCTAGCTGATTTATGTAAACTGTATCAATACAGTTACAGTATGGAAGTAATAATTTATTTTTTCAACAAGGGATCTGCTGCTATTTTCCTTGCTTCCTAAATGTTTTTCTTGAAACCTCTACTATCATTTCAGTAATTGAGTAAATGTGGACCATAGTTCCTAATCTGTAGCCCTAAGAAAATATAGCAACCCTTCCCGATAGATACTTTTTTAATTATTTATTTGCAATTTTATTTAGGTTTTTTATCGGCATTAAGCTTTTGCAATAAAACACATTTGGAAGGGAAAGTTTGGGATGTATCACAGCAGTGACAATAAATATTATAACATATAGCTTGGAATATTTTTCAACTAAAACAATATAGTAGTTATGCAACGATTGTATTAAGACTGCCTTTGAGCCACAAGTGAGATGTAAGGTGGGACATCCCACAAGTGGCTTATAGGCAAAATACAGTCGTTGCATACAATATTTTATCTACGATTACAAAATTATATCTGCATATTATTACGATTAAATTACTGCATATTATTACGATAAATTACTGCATATTATTACGATTACTATATCTACGATTATTATATTAGATTTAATTGAACTTACCGATCAAATGTATAACTTACCCACACTAACATAACCTAGGATGCGTGTTTGTTGTTGTTCGGGTCTGAATTGAAATTCAAATTAATTTTGAAATGTTTAAATAAGCTGATTCATATTATTACTAATTTTAACACTGTTTTGAAAATATCCCAAGTTCTGATTGGTCCAGACTTCTGTACTGAAAACTGACAGAAGTTTAAAAATAGCTTCATTTTCCAGCTGGTTTGATAACGTGAAGTGAGCTGTGTTAACCTATTAACATCACTTTATAACCTCTTATAACGTAGCCGTGAATAAAATAAATTGATGGTCATTATTATTTATTATTACTTATTATTTATTTATTTACATATAAAAGCTCACAGGACAACCAACTGAGAGCTTTAATGACATACAATAAAAAGCAATTTCAAAACTGTCAAAAAGGAAGATTAAAAATAACAAAAAAAAGATAGAAAATACAATTTTATTACAAGTCAATTGTAAGAAAGACGAGAAGAAATAATGAATGATATAGGAAAAAGTATATAATAACAAATAACTAGTTAGAGGGAAAGAAATGACTTTGATTAGATAATTTTATACTTTGAAAGTGTACCATGAAAGTGTTGGTGTATTCATATTTAATAATAAAATTCTCTTCAAAAGTTTGCTATCACAAGGCAAATTAATTAATCATCTATGTATATTAATTTATACATCCCATGAGTAATCAGAAAACACTCCCGTCTCAACAGAGAATAAATAAATAGGCTAATTTCCAAAAATCAGGTTCCATTAAAATTTCATTATATGATAGGACTAATGAAATCACTGCTACATCGGCTGTATGGGAAATAAATTACCGTCATTGGATAATGATATGGTTGACTTACGAGCAAAGGACCATTAGCTTTTGATTACATTAGGATAAGTAGGAATGATAATACCCAGGGTAATGTCCCAGATTTTGGTTTGTTCGTTTAGGCCATCTGAATATAAATGAGTTTTTTGTGGTTGGACCGCTTCCGGAATTGGACTTTATTTTGCTACTGCTGTTTCTTAATGGGCGGTGTAAATTTGAGGTAGCTGAGAAGCGCTGATAGCATAAAACTGGTCCTGTTGACAGGAAACAGGAGCTGGAAATTTGGAGAATCTCACTTAGAAGACAACTTTTGAAAGGAATAAGATTCTCGCAATTGTTTCCCAGTGACGTAAATCATCGATTTCCAATATATTTTGAATCTTAATGTTGGTTATATTTTGCAAGATAAAATCTTTCTACAAAATTTCATGTCTACAATTTTTCAGTGGATTTTATTTGAGAAATGAGAAGTGCTCTACTTCTACATTTTTATTTGCCTTAAAATTTAAATCAATAAAAAAAACATTATCTCCTTGATTAGAATCACTAAATATACCAGTGAGTCCTTGTGTTTTCTGAAAAAAAATACAATATTTATATTACCGTTGAGTTACAACTTTACGGAAAAAGTGTATAATCAGGTCGTGCAACCAGAAACCGTTCAGAAAATGACTGGGGTGAATCAAAAAAAGGTCCTCATCTACATAATAGACTCAAATAAAGCTTTTGATTGTCGGCTGAGAATTTCAGGTGAGAATGCATCCCCTTAATCATCCCCCCCATTGAGTTCGCCCATGGAAAACGATTGTGTAGAGAGATTAAACCAAAAATATGAATTCACTTAAAATTAAATTATTGTATCAAGATATAATTTTGCATAAGATAATGATATACTCAACTTTGATCTTAGCCAACTGGCCAAGAAGCGATTTTTATAAAGATTGATATAAAGACCACAAGCCATTTTTCAATAGAAAGTGTCCTTTTTCTGATCTCACTCTACACGATTGTGATTTATTGAATAGAAAGAAAGGATGGGAGATCAGGATGAGCAATGAAAGAGGCTTAAAAAGGCAAAGAAAGAGCATAGAATGATGAATGAACACAGAAGGAGCATGAAAAGTGCTTGAATATAGTACAAAACAAGTAAAAGGAACACAAAATGAGTAATGAAGAACATGAATTTCTCTCATAAAGCATGGGAAGAAAGCTTAAAAGAGAGAAAAAGAAAGTAAGATTCAATTTTCAAAAAAAGTATGGAAAGTGTGTGAAAATACTGGAAGAGCATGTGAGGTTCAGTAAAAAGCGTGAGGCTTTCTCAAACTATTTTCTTCCAGGGAAAATGTTGAATCTTAGAGCAAGTACCCATACAAAATCATATAGAAAATCGTAGCTATAAACACCTGAAAATAATAAAAATCATGAATTACATTTATTATTCATGGACAATCTTATATCAAAACTGACACTGTACTTCTACTTAAATTATCATTTTTACTTACTTATACTGGAGGAAATAATTCAAATAGAAATGCAACGTCAATTTTCATGTTAGATTGTTTATCAAGTACTTCGTCATGGAAAACATCACAGATTATTCCTGGGTTGACTTTAGGTCTGCCAAAATCGGGGATAGAGGATAGAAGAATAAACTTCGAAAGGAGTCAAAAATTGATTTTCCTCGGAAAATTCTACGAATGGTGGTGGAGAAGGAAGGAAGGGGGGGAACCTTCAAGAAGCACGGAAGGAGAAGAACTCGTGTGTGGCCGTGTCTAAACGTGGGTGGTCTCTCACGGGTGGTCCTGTCATTTGCCTCTCTAGGCCGTCTCCAGCACCTCCTACCACCCCTCCCGCCATCAGGGGGACTTCTTTCCCCCTCCAACACCCCTCACAACTCAACAAGCGTACCGACACCGTACGCTAACCGTCTTAATTACGCCTAATTGATGCACACGCGACACCGCTCGCCAAGAATGTCAAACACTTCATTCACGGTGGACTCCTCTCGCCGCTTGTTGCTTGTAGCTAGCATTGCTCCAGTCTCATCCGGCACAAATCGCCAACACGTTCTGTTAGTCACACCAAAACATAGTCTGAATAACTTGCGTTAAACCAGTGGTGCATTCCCTTATGAACGTTCTTTCAGTTTCTCTTGACTTGAGGGACTCTTAAAATGGAAGGACTTATATAAACATTTCAAGAGTCCCTCGAGTCAAGAGACACTGAAGGAACGTTCATAAATACGGGCAATAGTCTCAAGGTCTGGATCAACACTGAGATTTCAACAACTAAAAGGAAAAATGTTTTTTTTTTGGAGGATGACGCCCACATAGGTCTGAGACCTGTGCGTGGTTGATAAGCTGGATGATGGTGTTTCATGAATTGAGCCTTCAGTTTTAGATGGGTTCCGAACCACCGGGAAGTGATTTTACAGCAGAGAACAAAGTCTATTTTGCTGGCCAATCCAATCGGTCACCCTTACAAAGAGGGCCAAGAAGTTCGTAGTTCATATCTTTATTTGACTGAACAAATACCTGCTGCGGTTCACGACTATTACTTACTAAAATAAAAGTAATGGTAGAAGAACGTCTCCTTTTAAACCTCAACAATGATCTTCGATTTAAAAAAAAGAGTGAGGTAGGTTGAGGTTGTAGGAGTGAAGTTTTTGAGGTTAACGGTTGCGTATCTCATTGAGCTGATGAAATTATCAGTATGCCAAGCTCACTGCGTTTATGCCCTTGACAGTAGGCCCACACTCTCAACATAGAGTTTAGCTGCATCGGAGAGTGTAAATATTATGTTGTCTTACACACCTCTGGCCTATTTCATCAATGTCTATTTCTATTATTGAATATCCAGAGAACAACCCAATCGACATTTGATAACAGTGGCACCATTTTGGGTGTGCAGATATGTCAAAAATTAAAAAATGCTTAATTGATATTATTATATTGATCAAAATTTCTTTATTGGAATAATAAATATTGACAAGCATTAACATAGTAATAAGGAACGTAGTTGAGCCAAAATTCAAGAAATTTGGGTAGATTTTTAAGAAATCTGAACGATTTTTGCCACTTGCCCCCCTGAACCCACTTGGTTGTACTGAAATGGTGCTCCTGTTTGATATACCGTATAATGGATATCTTCTGTAATGATCTCTTAACAATAACTTTAGTTTTTAGCTATACTAAAACCGTAAAGAAGAATGTTAGCTAATTGGCTGATTCAAGATGCAGTATCATGATTCAAAATAATATCCTTCTGAATACAGTATTGTTGAGAAACCAAATTCGTGAGTCTAGCACTAAACTATTTCACGATTCAGTTACGATTATGTGTTACGATTTCGTTAGTAGGCACTATATTGTAGAGGGGAAGAAAGAAAAGCCAAGTAAAAATTATAATTTCTTTGTCATGAAATGGTTTGGGGTATCCTCACGGAAAGTTTTTGGAAAAATAATCTCTGAAACCCCATTTTCAGCTATTCCAGACGTCTTCTTTGGCTCTTGTCAAAAATTATATCTCAAGGCTTGCTAAAATTTAATCATTTCTTTTGTCTCTGGGTTTTTGGGGGGATCTGTCCCCCGAATACCCCATAGTCATAACTCCGCCTACTAAAGAATTATTTTCATTGTCATAGTTGCGCCACTGGATTTAGTAACGATTGTCTTGAGGTACAGAAGTTACGATTCTCAAATTTGGATGTATGTTTCTTTTATTGCGGATGATTTCAACAAGAGTCTGAAGACTTGTGCATGGGTAATAAGGTGAATGGGTGAATGACGAGAACCATCCATGGCTGAATGTGATTCGAACTCAAGGCTGTAGGAAACGAAGCCAGCCGGAGCCTTATCTAATCACAGACAAGCGCTCCAACCAACTGCACCACCAGAGCCGCCATCATTTTCTCATGTCAATACTAAAAACATTCACGTTGAAGAAATTACTGAATTTTTAAGAAATTCCCCCCATAAATATTTTAAATTAAATTGAGTTTGTAGCCTGATTTCAAGACTAGGCAACCATTGAATTATATTTATCATCTTTCTTTTTCAATAGAGGACTACCAATATTTTTTCAACATTCATTAAATCTAGTATTCTAAATGTTTGATGGCGCCTGTTCAGGTCCCTAAATTCAAAGCCGAAGTTTCAAGTTGTCCAATTCATACGGAAACCGGTTTTTCCAATGAACCGTTGGAGAAAATTTCGTTGGTATTTTACTATGTCCATTCATTCGTGAAAAGGAAGCAAGCAAGAGTCTATTCATTAGTGATACCAACATCACAGTGATTAATTCTATCTCTTTCCTTTTCCAGCACCATAGTGATTAATTCTATCTCTTTCTCTGTTCGGCATCGTTTGCATTAATAAACCCATGTCTATTCAAGACTTGTTTCATCTATTGGGCGATTTTTCAAACTCGAACCCGTACTTAAATTAATGGATAATGATCCAACAATAATAATTATTGGAAATTAATGCTGTGATTTTATTAATATGTGCTCTTCTGTTTATTCTTTTCCTATATTTTTTAAGTTTCTTTGTTGACCACTTTTGAGCTAATCAAACGTCAAATAGCCTATCTAGTGTAATAAACGTCTAGATGCTGTTCTCTGTCGACGAGACTGTAGTGCTGGAGAATAAGGGATTGAATGGAATAAGGGAGAACAGAAAGGTGAATGAGAAGACAAATGAAGAAGATGGACAGGAAGAAGGAGGAAGAAAAGAAAAGGAAAAGGAGGAAGAAAAGAAAAGGAAAAGGAAGAAAAAAAGGAAAAAGAAGATCTAAAAAAGAAGGATGAGGATGACGAGGAGGAGAAGGGAAGGAGTAGGTTATCAATAACCTCCTCCTGTTTGGATGTCGGTTAAAAAGGAGAATAAAAAAAAGCAGAAGTATAATAAGGAGAAGGAGATGAAAAAAGAGAAGAAGAAGGAGGAGATGGCGTAGACGACCTTTCGATTCAATTGAACCGGGCTATCTGTGGTATTTTTTTTTTCATTATTGTTTCAGATATGCCAGGTAACCCAACATGAGTTATGTTTATTTCTTGAAAATATTGTTTTACAATTAGTTTGGAACTTACATAAAAATTGGAATTAGTTTAATTGCAATATTGGCTTTCTCGACAGTTATAAATCAGTTTTGAACAGTGATTAATCTTGTTATTGAAATATTGTAACCACACTTTTTATTTGTATAGCAAATGGTGCAGAAAACTGAATAGTTGGGAACGAACCTGGACCAAGAATCCATGAAAGAAATATAAAATTAACTATAGTTAGAAACCAGGTTGAGAAAAGCTAAATAACAAAAATGAAACTAGTTTGAACCATAAATTGATGAATATAATTAAAAAGATAAAGAAAAAGAAAAGTTTCAAATTTGAAATCAAATACATACTCAATATAACCATATTGACCCTATAGTTATTAATTTAAATTAGTACCCATATTATAAAATGTAATTTTGAGTAGTTATGAGAAGTGTGTAAACGTAGTGAGAGTATGAATTCCGATTCACAGAAATGTGCGTTGAAATAAATTTTGTACTGCTTACCGATGTAGAAGATGAAGTTAGTGGTTATTTCATATTACCAGTCTATTAAAGTTTTAACGAAGTAATCCATACGTCCAATTTAGGTTATGTATTCCATATTATCCAAAAAGGTTTAGTTATATTATATTTTAATATTTTCATACATCTAAAATTTTTCTATGTATCAAGATTTATTCATAAACAAAAACCCAACTAGGTTATTGAAGGTGGTTCATCAAAATGTGTGCAAATCCATCCATGATGGATTAAATTTCAGCCGTACAAGGCTGAATTACCAAATTTAGCAAGACAGGAACCATGAAAATGTATGTCAAACCAACGTGAGAAAAGAGCTCATCATGCAGTTAGCCGCAGTCCAGATAGGAAGAAAACAGCGATGCAACGTAACCACGCAATATTATATTAAGGTACTTTTATATTTTTATTCTTACGAACTTCTGTCTTTAAAGGTATAAATAGAGAATAAATTATTCATTTTAACAAATTTGGCACAATATCAATATTGTTATTGAACTGTTGTCTCTTTTATTGATTTCTTGAGTAATAATTGCTTATTAGTGTCTGCTGTCAGTTAATTGTGTTAAAGTTTCGTGTGCTACTTTCAAGTGTTACCAGCATTATTTTAGTGTTAGAACCCGCAACTCTATTGGAAAAAAACCCTGCATATATACAATACGTATATCTAGCATAATACATAATTCTTGCGTTAAATTTATAGTTAATCTAGTACATTATAAACTTACTACGCTATGTTGCCATATTATATCAAAACCGGTCCTTATGGAAATAAAATGATGTGCATGAGCAGATTATTCCTCCGGTGCACTTTTACTCAACCATCCAATTGAGCTCATAACGAATAACTTATCATTAATCTTCCCAATTACGCTCTTATGGAAATAGTGTTGCAATTTTATGCAATTTTGGTCTCTGATTGGGCAAATTACATCATAATAGTTGCTGACTGGCCACAACTTGTTCTGAAAGCAGCATTCATTAGATTAGATTAACAATTTAATAGGAGTTTATCGCCAAGTTCAAAAAGATGACGTAATAAAAATAGTAATAATCAAATAGGGTAACATACAGTTAGCTATTAATAAACATTGAACAATCATGAAGTGTGATGTCTCTATCTTACTGGAAACTCATTTTTTCGTTTCTAGTCTGTTTCAATGCAATATACTACTGCTTGAATCTATTATTTTTTCGAGACGTAAATTATGCACAATTTGAAATCAATATTAAAAAGTATAGCTGCATGTTTTATGTACGATATTATGGGTAACATGAGTTCAGATTAATCTCGAAATAAAACTCTTGTTTCCAAATTTGTCCATTGTGAGCAGCTTTTGTGTGCGTAGCTTTCTTGCCACTCTGTAAAGAGGGCAGTGTCATCATTAATTTAAAAATAATATTAATCAGCAAATATTGTCGAGTTTCATATTGTCTATAGAGAATCTTATAAGTTTTTGGTCTTGTCCCCGTTTATTTTTTTCGATACACTGGCACACCCGGTATTTTATTTAAGAGCTTAAACCCCTCCCCCCACAAAGGACCTGAGGTCTCTATCAAAATGTTAATATTTTTCAGACAAATTTATATCAGGTTGATTAGTGTTTGCACATTTCATGATTTCACACTTGCTCAAATAGAATAATGTTCATAGCAATATCGTTCAAACATACTTCCAAGACACATCTTTCATCATTGGATGGAAATTGGCTGAGTGGCCTAGCAGTATTGAACATTCACCAGAGAATTGAAGTCACTGGCGAAGAGGTTAACATAGCGGATTATTGCAGCTAAATTTATTAATTAGCCTAGTTATTCTGAATCTCTAGGGCTTTCATGCATGTGAATGGGTTTCATGTTAATTCAATAAAAAATTGTCTTTAATTATGTAATTATTCCATAGAATACACAAAAATCAGGCAAAATTTGTTAGAAAACACGTCGGTTTATTGACAATTAGCCGGCACCTAGATCGCTAAACTCGCAGCTGTTCGACTGACCTCAGTGATGGGAAGGGAAATTTTGTAAAAAATAAATGATTAATTCTTGCCCATTTTGGGGGAAAATTTTGAAAGCTATAATTGGTCTTGAATGATCCTAGATACTAAACTTACTTTTTATTGATTACATCTTAGAGACTCCACTTACGACAGACAGACTTACTTAAGACTTACTTAAGACAGACAAGTCAGATCAACAAATATACAATCTTATATCTTATACACTAGTTACCATAATTACTATATCAATTAGTTGAGGTGAAGCTTAATTTTGATGTGAAAGGAACTCTTGTATACTTTTAAAAGCTTTATCAACTAAATATATTTTCAATTGTTTTTTTAATATTTCTATATTTTCAAGACTTTTTAAAACTGCGGTAGCTTGTTGTAGAGTTTCCTACCAATATAACTAGGTTTTCGTTTGAATAAGCTACTATTGTAACTCACCAAGTGATAATCTCCTCAGCTTCTTGTATTATAATCGTGTACGTGTACGTCAAGATTTTGGTTAATATCATTGTTTTTTACATAAAAAGTAGCTTCATACACATATAAGCAGGGTACAGTTAGGAGGCCAAGTCTTTTGAACAACGGCCAACATGAGTGTAACCTATTTACTCGTTTCATACACCTTACAGCTTTCTTTTGAATCTTAAAAACCCTATCAAGGTATTGTTTTGATGAATTACCCCATACTAAGATAGCATACCTAATATGTGACAGTAAGAGGACTAGTCCACATAGCTATTGAGAAACGGTAATCAATTAAATAAATTCTCGAAAATAGTTTTGGGCCAAAACCTTCCTCACCACGAATTTCAGGCTTTACCTCGAACATGTGTACCAAAGTGATAGCCGTGAGCCGTAGCAGGTATCTGTTCAATCAGATAGAGATAAGCTGCGTTCTCCTAGGCACTCTTTGTAAGGTTGACCGATTAGATTAGCTAGCAAAAAATACACTGTTCTCTGCTGTTTAATTACTTTCCGGTGGTTCGGAACCTACCTAAAACTGTAGTTCCAGCTCATCAATCACAATCATCCAACTTTTCTCACCAGGTCTCAGACTTATGTGGGCTTCATCCTCAGAAAAAATTTCAACTTTTCGGTCTAGTTATTTGAGAGATAAGGTAAGAAAAATAAAAGATCGCTAAATTATGAAAAAAGTAAATTTTGGGCGTAAACGGTAGAGTTTGAGGGGGTGGTAAAGAAAGGGTGGAAGGGCTAAACTTGTAAAAAAAGTCAGCAAAATGTCATCCCGACTTTGGGGGAAGCGCCCCAAATCAAAAGTCTGGGTGCTCCCCGACGATCTCGATAAATCTGAGATGCTGACGTTAGAAAATTGATCTGATCCTGACAGGTGTGACGTGTGTCAATCGGAACTGACGCTTCAATCGTGATGAAAGAGGAGCTCATATGTATTTCTTTTGTGAGTTGGTGTGTTACGCTCCGGTGCCACCCACGACGAGGCAGGTCCTGAATCTTTTTAAATAAACTAATATCCGAAAAAGTCAAGGCTCCTCGAGGGTGATGGGAACGGACATGGTATAAAGGAACATAAATAGGACTGCTACCGTCGGGTTAAGTCTGAGATGTGATACGGTATTGTACGACTGAATGGAGAGCCGTATCTGACAAAAAAAGGCAATACGATACGGGAAAATCTGCAGCCACCGAAAGAATAACGGACGTGGACTAATCGAAGTAAAGGTGACGTATCTGTCAGGTCGCAGAAAGGATCACCGTGTAATAATTGGCTGCTAGATGGGGATGGGGATCGGGAGCTGTGACAAAGCATCACCGGGAATTGGTTCGTTTTCCAACTCCAGTATAGTAGCATAGACCAACCATCAAGATCTTCTTCTTCTAGTAGTACAGTACACTTTAGTCATAGACTAACCATCTTACTCCCTGATCTATGCTTTAGTCCAGTACAGTAGTATTAGTCAAGTAGTATAAAGTATATATAGTATAGTAGTATATATACAGTAGTATATAGTCAAGTGGCCGACCTGCCCTTGGATTCCTTTCAGTGGCGTTACTATGGGGGAATCAGGGGATTAGATTCCCCCCCCCCCCCCCAAAGACCCAGAGACAAATTAAATTTAGGAATTTCACAGCGTTGTGTGACAATTTGGGGGTTAGATCGACCCCCCCCCCCCCCAAAGAACCAGAGACAAATTAAATTTAGGAATTTCACAGCCTTGTGAGACAATTTTTGACAAAATAGTCAAAGAAGATGTTTGGAAATATAGTCTTGGAGAGATTGCTTTTTCAAAAATTTTCCAGAGGAATGTCCATAATTTTCATTTTGAAAGAGATTTTCACTATACCCCAAACAGGAGGGGAGGGGGATCAAAAATAGCAGAATAAGCCCAGATCTGCCATTGACAATAACGCTGGAATTATAGATAAAATCCAATTTGATGCATAACGTGGGTTGAAATGTTAAATTGGGTGAATTCATGCTTACAATCGCTTTTAAAATGTGGTTTTAGAGGAGTTATTTTTCAAAATTTCCCGGTTTGTACCCCCCTTTTCTGAAATAGCCATGTATATTGTCTTTCTTTGTAGTGGCGAAGGTGATATTGTGAAAGATATCCATAATGAATAATAAGACTTGAAGTTGTCACAACCACTTTTATTAAAAAACGTAGGATTTTTTTGTAGATTACGTCTTGGAGACTCCTTGAAGACTAGTTTCGGTTGTTACTAGGTTCGGTAGTACCGTGTTTTTCTCAGTACTTTCGTGTTTTTATCGGTTGACCTTGACTGCATTTCATTCAGCTTAAATTTTTCAAATTCTACTTAAATTTTACTTGTGTATTGTTCTTGTTTATTCCTTTCTGTGTGTTCATGGTTTTTGGTTATTGTTTTTGACCCTTATTTTCGCTTGTTGCTCCTCTCACCAGTGGGCGTGACTTGTTATGGCTTTTAGCCAATCACAGACCTCCAATGAAGGTCAGCCTTCCAGAGACACTTTCTTCCTCAGCCAATAGTATCATTCTGTGTTAAGTATACATTAAGCTAAGCTTTACTTCAGTTGGTTTGGTTTGAGATTAATTGATAATGGTGTAACAACCGAAACTAGTACGGTTTCTCACGGTTTTCAATGACAACTTCAAGTCTTATTATTAATTTTACATTTTCATTTTTACATTATTGGAATTGGAAGAAAATTTCTAAAAACATTAATTATTATTGAAAAATAATTTGTACTTCACCTCGTTATTAATTTTTTTTTAATTATGTGGATGACATTAAATTTAAAAAATGATATCTAATCTAAACTGTAACTAATACTCTACTGAATAACTAATTATAAGGTTGAGTTATGTGATTATTTCTAATAATGATGAGTGGTGTAATATTAATTAAACATAAATAATTATTGAAAATATGCTTTACTTGTGAACTCAACACTTACTTATTCATGTGATGGCCATTTCGCATTGTTGAAATGCTCCCTCAGACACGGCTTGAGGCCTCACATGAGGAAGCATTTCAACAATGCGAAATTGCCATCACACGAATAAGTAAGTGTTGAGTTTACTAGTAAAGTTTATTTTAAATAACTATTTATGTTTAAATACCAAGTGGAAAAGTAATAGGCCTATGGGACTACAACATAATATTAATTCTTTGTTCTTTCTTTATAATTATAGTGTCGTATTATTTATAGACAGAATAACAATAAAGTGAAAATACTCGTATAACAGACAAAGTCCAAGACTACTCTCTTCACATATTTTGACTATGCTATATTGTTCAAAACATTGCGGTTAATTATTTACACTAAACATATTTATATTCACTAAAACACTTCACTCTAAAAAATTAAAAATAAATTCACTTAAAGGCTAGTAAAATGTCACTCCAAATCGAACACTTTTGAGCCAAAAATTCTGATCTTGTTGCTATGAAAATATTTGATTGGAATTATGATAGTGATGCATTGTTTCTCATAAAATAAAATATTTCACTTGGGATCAATCCATTTCTCAACCAGTATCATTATCCAGTTTTCAATTGAAGAGTATTTCCAGCTATTTTATATTAAAGCTTCAAATGAAGTTGAGAAGAGTTAACTTACGGTACCCAGGGTACAAACAGGTTATTTTAAACTAAAACTGTTTCATGTACTTGTCAAAAATGTCACAAGTATTGTTGATGTCAAGCCCACCAAGGCTGCATTTCCTCTTTCAGGTGTTGATAAGAACAACTAACTAGTTGCCAGCGTTTAAACTGGTAGGAGTTGATCAGCAGGAGTCCGATATATCAGATCTTGCCTTACTCTTGCTTGTCAGAGCATTTCAAAGCTGTGCTCAGATTGCCATGGCGTGTTATCCGGAGGAACAGGCTGACGGTGACTGGCCAATTAATTCCAGTCAAGGAAATCATCTGTCATTTTTCCAAGATGGATATTGATATAGTACCAAAAATCCTTTATCTGTTATTTAATCATACAAAATGTTTGGACTAGCTTGTTTGATATACAAATATTCAAGGATCATTTCGAGATATCAGAAGGTCACGGACAAACATAGGGGTGGTTATAACGGACTAATCCCTCCTCTATGGTGACAAATGATAAGTAAGCCCTAAAAAAGTCTCTTTACTTGGATGATAATAGCTGTGATTTATAGAAATTCAGTAAATATAAAAGGGTAGTCTTTGATGACATCACGGACTAACTTAAGGACATAATGGACTCCCTATCCTTTTCGATGACATGGACAGACAAATGATGAGCAGTGACGTAGCCAGGATTGATCAGGGGATGAATCGAATCCCCCCCCTCAGGTTGATGGGGGTCCGGGGGCCCTCCCCCGGAATTTTTAAAAATATTTATCATTTTTAAAATGATTTTTAAGCATAAAGTAATTTTTATTTGGATATTTCAATTAAATGAATTATATCTCCGATCCTGAAGAGTCAGTGACAGACACCACTCGAAAACACTGCATTGCCACATTGCTCACTAAACTGTACATGCCGCGGCAAAGTAAGAGTAGGCTACCAACCTTCCATAATATCATTGTATACTTTTTGTGATTCCCGTGACCAACTCTTGTGCTAAATAAAACTAAGGTTTATTTTTGTTTTAACTGTTTTAATTTAATCTATAAGTTATTAGTATTGTGAAAGATGACTACAACATTTCGGGGGGGGGGGGGGGTACTCACCTGATGATAAGTAGGCCCTTATTAAAGTATGTTTGGTCAGATGTTAATAGTTTATTTGTTTATTCATGACAAAAATATAATCAAGCAAAGATGCAACAGGCTATCGCCCAAAACTGCTCTCTTCACAAATTCTTAACTGAAAAATCCAAATGTAGGCTATGTCAATTTTTCAGAAGGAATTTTACTTTCAATCACACTGAACAATGTTTGTTGCAGTTTAAAGAAATGCTGCTAATAAAATGAGATCTGGACGCCCTTTTCTCGCTCCTTGTACTTACATGTTATTACATTAATTGCTGAAGTAGGGTCAATTGAATCTTATAGTTACTGTTCATTGTTGTCTTAATACATTGTTTTATTTTGAAACATTACAGCCCTTACCCGATTCATGAGAGACATGAACTAGGAACACCTTTTTCCCTCCTTGTACTTACATGTTATTAAATTGAGGCTGTGCGCAGGGTTTTTGGTCATAATTTTTTTTCGAATTTCCTTGTATTGAATATCATTAGGGCTTTGAAATGTTATCTATTGCTGTGAGAAAATTATTTTGTGAAATATGGGGGTTCAAAGTTGAAATTTTTCGGTTTTTGGGGGCAATAATTGATCTCACCTTAAATTTTCTGTAATTGAAAGACACCTTGAGGAATTAAATGACATATTTTTTACTCCAATCAACCAATTAGTTTTTTGAAAATACATTTTTAAAAACATGTAAAAAATTTCAATTTTCCAAAAAATTGTCTTGAAAAAGCTATTTGTTAGATTGAAATAAAAAATATGTCATTCTATTCCTCAAGATGTCTTTCAGTTATGGAAAATTTATCAAAAGTTCAAGATCACTCATCGTCATAGGTGAGATCAATTGCCCCCAAAAACCGAAAAATTTTAACTTTGAGCCCCCATATTTCACAAAATAATTCAATAAAAAATATTTTTCTCACGGCAATAGGTAACATTTCAAAGCCCTAATAACATTCAATACAAAGAAACTTCGGAAAAAAATATGACCAAAAACCATGCGCACAACCTTAATTGCTGAATGAAGGTCAATTGAATCTCTCAGTAACTATTGATTTTTTTTCTAAATGCATTGATCCATCAATTTTTATACATTAAAGCCTACATCAAATTCATGAGAGACCTATGAAGATCTGCGCAGTTAGAGCGCTCTTCTGAGATTAGATAAGACTCTGGCTGCCTTCGATTCCTGCAGCCTTGGGTTCGAATCTTATTTAGCCATGGATGTTTCTCAACATTCACCTCATTAACCACGCACAAGTCTCCAAGATCATGTGGGCAACATATGGAATAGAAAATATGGAGATTGAGACTCTTCTGACTTCTGCAAACAACTTTAAACATTAATATTGGTAGTAAAGCTATAAGATATTTTCCATTTATGGCTTAAATTCAATTTGGATGATTCCCCAATAGGCGTAACTAAAACCTCAATAGAACATTTTCCTTCATCTTCAAATAAAAAACATTGTCCAATAAGCGTAACTAACTTTCCTTCATTTTCAAACAAAAAGAAATTTCAAAGATTAAAGCAAGAGTTAGTCTAGCAGAAAGCTTTTAGATCATTGGCCGGTAGAGTGCGTTTCTGTGACGGTAATCCATTTTTTCTACTGATGGAATTATCAAAATTTACAATCAAAAGACGTTTATCTAAAAAAGAGAACGTTGTTTGGAGCGTGGAGCCGGGACCACCAACATCGCTGTTCATGAGAAGGGCAGAAACTGTATTGTCATCAGAATCTCCCCTATTCATTTCTCCAGACGAAAGATCTTGCTCGGATGATACGTATGTCATATTCTCGGGCGTGTGATCCATCTTTTTCTTCCATCACGTAGTCTAAACGAAAATCCTGTCTTCACGTTTCAGCATCCGTCTACTCTAGAAATACATTACCCCATCATTTTTCCCACATAAAATAAGTAATAAGCATATGGCTTCTATTGGTGGAGAAACCCTCACGGGTAGTTCCACCTCGCCGTTTGAGCCGTATTATGGGGAACATGGAGAACCTACTATTTTGGATGGGTTCCGAACCACCAGGTAAGTGATAATAAAGCTTATAACATCAAGACATTGAAGTACGGTCACCCATCTAACCGAACATCACGATCGAATTTTTCCAGCTGAAGTCCTTTTGTTAAGTTAACTAAAATTCTTATGATCACGGAGCTATTAGGCCCTATAGAAAAACTGAAACTGGAGTATTGTTTAATATAGTCATGGGAAACTTGAATTATCGAAACTTCTGTGACGGTAACTTCACTCTACTAATTTCAAACTCATTAAAACGGAAACTCTTATGAACTCCAGAACAGAAAGGCTTTTGCTGATTACAAGGCCCTACAACTGTATGTGATTCTCAGTCGTCGCCCAATGCAAATTGAACAGAGCATTGGCGGACATATTGGCGTCAACTTCACGCGCTCTTTTTGAATTTTAAGGCTAGTTAGTGTATACAACTATGTAGAGTTGTGAATAAGTGTTCTTAGAAAACGCATTTTATATTATTATCTTGATGAAAACCAGTCTAAAATCATTAAAAACGTAAATATTATGATTACTGCACTGTTCTAAATGAATTCCAAGTAATATTTTCAACAGAGACACAAACTGTGGGAACTGCTTGAATATATCTAGCCAACTATGACGCCTGACAAAATTATTTAGTCAGAATGCTAATTAACTCAATAGAGAATAAACGATTCTGTAAAATATTGTACTTGTAGGATTTTTGCACATTCAATTTAGGACTCATGTTAATTAAAATTAATTGGTATGGTTTTTCAGTTATCTGGTCTTGACAATAAATTACTTTCCTGGATTTCTTGTTCCATGACGAACTGCGTTGTTAATGTTAACTTTTCAAGTGAATTAATTATTAAAAATAAGTAGTATTTCAGTTTGGCCTACAAAGTAAGTGAAATACTACTTTTTTTTAATAAAATTTGACTGCAAGTCGTTTAATTCACTTGAAAAGTTAATAAATTACTCTCATATTCCTGCAAATGACTTAAGTTTTACATGAATGTATAATAATAATAATAATTATTATTATTATTATCTTACAATAAGCTTACCACTTCTACATTTTTCATGTAGTAAACTACTAATTTAATCACAATATTAAACCTATGAAAATCAATCAACACAGTAAAAACATTTCCATTACTTATACAAAAAACTTTATTATAAATTGTAATAAAACAATGCAGTTCATTAAGATCTACGAGTAAAACTGACATTAACTTAAAATAAAATTTTCCTACTAGATTAAAGTATGAAATGATGATAGATTTATGACCAAGTAAATAAACCTAAAATTACAATTTGAACGAATAATTTAATGTACTCTTGTATAATATAATATTGACATTACTGTGGGTAAATGGGATTTCAAAGATAGATTTCAATAAATGAGATTATTTTATATTTGTATACTAATCATTGTAAAATAAATAGAAGGAAGTACTTTAACAGACTGATAATAATTGAATACCAATAAATCATAACATAAAATTGGTAACTAATGCATAATATGTAATATCTACAAGAAATGAAACTTGAAACTCTAAAATTTTCATGCTATATTTAGCTATTAGAAATATATTTATTGCAACTAATTAACAAATTTCTATATAACTCTTTTGGAAATTGTGACAAATGGCAAAGTTTTAATGAATTATAATAATTTATTCAATTGTAAAGGACCAGAGGTGACTACTTTTGACAATTCAAATAAAATTTAATCAATGAGTCTACATATAAAACTATAGTGTATACACACTAAAAATAGAACATAGCTCAAAATAATATTAATATAATGTATAATATTTTATGAACACAGCTTTCAATTCTAAGACTCTAGTTTGACTGACTCAAGGCACAATAAGTTAATTTTTTCAACTATAATATTATTTCAGGCGTGATTTCTATTATTTATAGGTTGGATAATTTTGGAATAAATGAAACCCAAGGTAGTAGAGAGACTATTCAAGTGCTTGGCTTAGCCATGATCGCTTATCACAAATAATTTATAAAAATAAACATGGCTAGCAGTGTATAATGGGCTGTACAAGACCAGTTAATTTAGAATGCTTCAATATTTTGTTCTATAACTAATGATTTAGATCGAATAGAAAAAGCACTGTTAAATATAGAATTTGAAGAGACTAAAACCACTGTTAGATTGATCCTAAAAAGGTATTAAATACAATTTACTGATTCATGAACAGTACTGTCTTATTGCAATGCTGCATGATAGATTCCTTATGCAATAAAAACTATTCTTTGACTTCGCTAAATGTGGCTAAGTTTAACTTTCAGGTACAAGTCCACAACTGCTTTTGCAATTTGAAAGATATGGTTTTGAAGGTAAATCTCTTCAAGAATGTGAATTTATTATATAAATTTAATGAGTCGTTGAACTAATAATACAATATTCATCGCAAACATAAGCAAACGATGTTGACGCCAATATGGCCGACTACAGACCGTTCAATTTGGAGTGCTACACTAGCGCTACGAGTGGGTCTAGTATAGTATTACAATGTTTTTGGCTGATTAGGATCAACTGAAACTAATAAACATGGAGAAATTAAAAACTGTGGTTTTTTTAAAGTAGTGATGGGAGTACTTGAAGTATAGAAACTCTTCTTGGGTGAAAATGTCACTTAACTAGTTTAAACATCTGTAAAACTATTATATGTAACAACTCTATCATTTTTTGGGTAATTTAGTTCATTAATCAGGGGTGGATTAAGCCAGTAGTGAGAATGAAAAATTGCCTGCGATTCAACCAGAAAGAGTTCTCACCTCCTCGAACTCGTCCAGTCGACCCATTCGAGCTCTAATCGGGCCACTCTGAAGCTAGAGATCTTATTTTCGTAGTGAAGAATGGTTATTTTTCTATTTGAAACAGGAGCACTGAAACTTTAACTACTTATTATAAACTTAAAAAAACACTTTTAAATGGAAATTGACTCACATTATGGCGTGACGGCCGTTCCGCTCTGTTGTCACTGAGTGTACTGTGGGTCGTCTGATGATGCTCTAGACAACAGAGCGAAACGGCCGTCACGC
Source organism: Conomelus anceps (assembly GCA_948455865.1). Classification (NCBI taxonomy): domain Eukaryota; kingdom Metazoa; phylum Arthropoda; class Insecta; order Hemiptera; family Delphacidae; genus Conomelus; species Conomelus anceps. Next base: position 127,128,125 of record OX418216.1, read on the forward strand.
CATAACGTGAGTCAATTTCCATTTAAAAGTGTTTTTTAAGCTTATAATAAATATTAGTGGAAACAAGATGGATCTTCAACATCATAATTAAACTACTTCTTCCAACTTTCTTCATACTGAGACCTTTTAGCTATTTTTCATTAATAGCTGGAGTCTAAACATGATAGTCCCATTAGTTCATTTTCCCATAGTCCCAAAGTTGTGCAGAGAGACAGGATATTCAAAAACTGAAAAGTTATGGACCTATTGCGTATTCCTATGAGATATTTTGATTGAGAACTAGACATATCTTTATTTTACTCCTTGTTTTGGGTTTGCTTCAATATTTTATTTAATTGCTCAATTTGCGTTGGCGTACCAACTTTTTCAAATCATTCTTTATATTTTATACAGAGTACAATATAAAGAGAGCTGAAGAAAGTCTAGTCTTGTTTCGGCAAAGATGCCAAAAAAAACTTCAAAGCACGTTACTTATGAAATTCCAGTTTTAGTTTCTCTAGAATAATTCCTTGTTTATAAGAATTTCAGTTATTACCTAACACTATGTTGTAGATTCTTTAGACATCCACAAGGTTGTCTGTGAAGGATTACCAGTAAAATAAACATTGATATTTACAGGTGCAGTGTTTAGAGTACTGTAAATGGCCTTCTATAAGATTAAAATGGTATCAATGAAATAGAAAACAATACTGTACATGGAAAAGTATGGATAAAATCCACGAAAAAAATATAAATCTGAACATGATTAATTTTGCATAGCTGCTCCTTGCTGGTCGCTATTTAGCTAGGAAGGCTTGTTGCATACACTGTTCGTTTCAGGCACTACCGGCTATGTCATGTTTTGATTAGTTAGTTTTGCTGCTCTGGAGTACTCTATGCATTGTAGGTATTCTTAAAGTTTTTATTATAATAAGATAAAGATCAAAGAGCTGTAATTGAGCTTTTCCTAAATTGTTGTGGAGCTACTATATAAGAAATGAATGAAGCTAATGTTATTGAATGTTGTAGTAAATATTATTGCAATTATCCTATTCAATTTATTTTATTCCACAAATACAGATTTACATCAATATTCCAAAATATTATATTCACTCGTAAAATTCCAATTGCTACTTCATTTTAATATTTTAATAAGAGTCAAACATCAATATCATTCTCATGTGGATAATAAATTTTTAAAATGTGCACGATTGAATAAATTCATTAATTTTAAGTAACCCACAATTTTAAAATTCTATTTGTTTCATTAATTTCACTATAAATTATAGCTGAACCATATTCATACATGATGTTAGGAGGATATTATTTTCAAATTTACTACTGTATTCATTAAAATATTCAAAGTTACGGGAAATTACGGATTTGTTAGTTTGTGAAAAACTTCTTAGCTTGAAAAATGAAATATCAAGTCATATTAAATAGGTGCATGAGCTTTTCTGAACCCATATGAAGAAGTTGAGCACAGAAAAAATATGTAGGAAGGTACCATTATAGAAAGGAAATCATGCATGTATGACTTCTTCCTTATCATAAAAGGTATACAATAAAATAGAAGGATTATTATAATAGAAATATTAAAATAGAAAGATTAATATATATATATATATATATATATATATATATATATATATATATATGTGTGTAAAAAAAACCTCAAATTTTCCGTAATGATCAAGTGATCAAGCAGCTTATGCTGGCTTAAATGTTCCCATTTTTTATAAATGGTGATAAATTTCGAATCCTCATCTTTAATTCAAACAAATGTATTGAAGACTTTCTATTCACTAATATTGTCTTTCGATTTATGATCTATATTATCATGGATAATACCTTTCGGATATGATCCATTATCTATCTGTTGCTGTTGCCAATATTCATAATTCGAAAGTCTTCAGTAAATCTGATGGAATAAGAAATGAGAATTCATCATTTATCACCATCTATATTGGCTTAGCAATTATTGTTAATGATTGCAATATTTAAGGATTATTCCACCATTTCTATTTCTTGTATGTGATGTGTTTTCTCAATAAATATAGTTTCGAACCTAAAATTGTGGTTCCACCATGTTCTCCATAACAAGGCTCAAACGGCGAGGTGGAACTATCCCCACCAATAAAAGCCTACTTATTAAGCATACGCTTATTATTACTATTTTCTCTTGTCATTAAAGATATAGAAGAATTTTATATTACATAAAAAACTCTACTCCCCACTGACTTTTCTTGTTTTTTTTATGATCAACGATCAAGGGGCTTTTGCTAGTCCCTTGTTTCTATTTCTATTTTATAAATATAATGTGTTTTCCCAATACGTTTGTGTAATATAATGTGTTTAGTCAATATTTTCTCAATAAGAGCAAATATTCTATTCTGAAAGATACTATCCTAATAATCCTAAGATAATTTATTGAAGGCTCTCAGTTAGCTTAAGCAGGGGTGCCCACAGGGGGGGCTATGACGCAGACTGCGTCATTGAAATTATTGGTGGGGAGGGGGGTTCCAAAAACGTTTTGGGGGGGGGGGGTTGAGTTGATTAACTTTTGATGACATTCAAAAATTACGAAGTGACCAAATAGAATGCCAATTAATGACAATAGATTTATAATTATTACTATACTATTGAATATGAATTATTTAAAATAGTTATGTTTAGGATTTGTGCAGGAAGTTATTCAAGCTTAGCGACTGCTCTGAAAGAGGTTTATACAACTTCACTCTCCTTAGCAGTTTCTAGTTGATTAGCGGAAAGAGCAATGATTCGAGTTAAAATTATCAAAAAACAGACTCAGATCAGCTTTGAGAGACTCATGGTTGTCCAATCTAATGGTTCTAGCTGCAGAAAAATATGTACTTGAGTCTATTTCTAACGAAGAAATAATTAAAAAGTTTTCTGTTTCCTCATCCCAAAGACAAAAACTGCTATGTAGGGTTTAAAGAGATAGATTTAACAATCTTAGAAGGTGCCTAGCTAACTCGTAGATGGTCACAGCCTACAAATTTAAAGTGTTTACTTCAAACTGTTGATGTTTTTCATGAATTTTACAATAACTATTTACTAATAAGTAAGAACTGCTATAGCGAAATTTACCGAGTAAATACTAAAATTTCAGTAATTTTTGATAGGCCTAACCATGTTTTTATTTTGTTTTTGAAAGACGCTTCTTTCGATTGTCTGTTGTAAATAACTATACATGAAATTTGTGCCTTTTATGTACTTCATCCATACATAAATTCTCCCAAGATACTACCCTAAGTAAATGACGTGTTGTTTAACTACTGTCCAATAGATATTAGCATAAATGACTTAGTATTTTGAATTTTTGTATTTTACAAATGAAGTTATCATTGTTTTCACTTCCTTTAGAGGAACAACTTTGTAGAATTATTTAACCTTAATGTAATTGGTACACCGAACATAAACCTATAGGTATTTATTCATTTTTCTTGAACCATTGTGTATTTGTAATAATATTTGATTGTATAAAAACCATTTAGGTTCTCATTCTTTTTTAGGTATTTTGCAATTAAGTTTATTGAGCAGACGTTCATATATTCATTTTATTATATTTCTTTTTTACTTTTACGAAAAAATGTTACCTATGTATTTTTTTGTAAAGAATCTCAAGAAATATACATACTTTTTGTATATTATTGACTGGGTTTGAATTTTTTCAATAGCTATATAAATCTTCTTTTAGTTTTAGAAAGAATACGGGGGCTTACTTTTTCACATTTTTTTGGAGGGCCTAATTTATGGGGGGGGGGGGTTGGTGCTAAATGTAAGGGGGTGTATCATAAGGCTTGGGGCGGTGCCTAATTTATGGGGGGGGGGTCTGGTGATAAATTTAGGGGGGTGCGTCATGAGGCTTAGGGGGGGTGGGCACCCCTGGCTTAAGATAATTTCACATCTTGTGATAACGAACCCCCCCAATAAAATTCATTATTTGTAAAATATGAAAAAATGAAAACATTCTAGTCTAAAAAAAATTTTACGGGCATTATCTTGTAACAATTTATTAAGTTTTTCATTTGTCTTAGGATAATAATTTGTCATCTTCTGAAACCGACCTCCCCATTATCATCATCAAAGGGTATCATATACCATGGCCTCTATAACTGTTAGAGGAGACCATGCATATACCCTTTTATTGTCACGAAAGGTATACATATCGAAGTGAAAGGTTGTGAAGAGGTTCTAAAGACTACGTTGGAATACTATACAGTTGAAATGTGTGAATGAGTGTGGCGTCAGTACGGTGATTACTATCAGGATGATGATGATGATGATGATGATGACTGGTGCCAGTGATAGTGATGTGACTTTGGGGTGGGGAGTGTTAGAATGGGCAGGGAAGTGGCGGGGTTCTCCACTGAGGGTGAGTCCTGTCTCGTGTCGGAGGCAGTTCAGTCAGACGACCGCGTCTGCAACGCGCGTTACACTTGTGCTCTGTGTGTGTTCTGCGTGTGTTCTGTGTGCTCTCGCTCTGATGGTGCTGTGATGGTGTGGCTGAACAACATCATCGGCAATCTACGCCTCGGACCACTGCCTCTTTTGAGTCCGGCGCAAATTTACGCCACTCTACAGGTAACATTTTTAACATTAATCTTTTATTATTTTTAAATTGAAAATGCGATAGAAAATGGTGGAAACTTACACCATGCCCTGCAAGCCGAAAGCGCGGGAGACCTTATCTCTTACACTCTCATAATAAATTATTGTAGTCTATGATAACGATTGTATCTATTTCTTACGTTAATAAACCTGGTATATTACAATGTAAACAATAATAAATAAACTTGCTCACAATGATCATCACTAATTCATTGCAATAGAAAAAATATGGATTGAATTGGCAATAACCAGAAAAAGGACAAAAACCTACTTGTTCGCCGGTGGGAGTACTTCAGTCGAGATTAATTATTTTGTTTCTGTACAGAGTAGCACCAGTATTCCTATTTATATGTGACATTGATTCATTGTGAAAGTCATTCCAATTGAATTTTTGACAAATTCCACAATTCTTTGACTTGAACCTAACCTACAAAGATTTAAATGTTCTAGTAGAAATTTTGTGGAATTTGTATTGTATTGTACAGTATTATTTTAGTTTTGATGAGTTAATAAATAATAATGAATATTCACAAAGCGTATTCAAATATAGAAATTTTTCACCAACAAAAGTGCAATATTTTCAAGTATGATACATTCAAAGTGCTCTAATTCCGGTGTAACTTTTATGTGGCAAGCTCGCAATTTAATCTCTCTACATAGGGAACTTATTGAATTTAAGCGGTGTTTTTGTGTTAGAGCTACTTATCATTTCAGGAAAAAATTTTTCATGTGAATGATTTATTTTATAATGTCATGCAAAATGAAAAATGTATTCTTTTATTCAGTTTATTTTATCATGCCTAAAATTGTAAGTCTACCATGTTCCCCATAACATAGCTAATACGGCAAGGTGGGTACCTTGCGAGTGTAGTCATACCTTATATGCTAATTCACACTCCTACTGATATGACCTTGTAGTCTGAATATTTATTTATTTAAAAATTCAAAACCATACACCAACGGACAAGAACAAATAATACAAGAATGAAACATTTTAAACTATAAGTACACAATATCACTTTATAAATTATAGTGTATATCTAAAGACTGTTACAAAATTACGAAACTAACAAAAAGATAAAAACCTTGAAAGCATACAACGAGAAAGAAATACAAGGAAAAAGCACGAGCAAGACATGAAATGTGCTGGCAACCCTGATAACATGGGCGGTCCCAGGGGGGGTCATGACCCCCCAAAATTGGAAATTTACTGGTGAAAGGGTAGGAAGGAGGAGCAATCTCGTAATAAAGGTCCACAAAATCCCATTTCTTGACCCAAACTCCCGAGCTGGGACCGCTCCTGCATAGTAAGATCGTACCATTTTAAACACCAAAAGCACCCCCCCCCCATAATTTTTTGAACCAACCTCCTACAGAAAAATTTGCACCTATTTTTACTTAAAAACCTGCTCTTGAGGATGTCACTATAATAAATTAGAGAATTTATTGGTTATTTAATAGTAGGTCTACTCAGTAGCTTGCCATCTAAAGTAGCCTTTAATATGAATGAGTATCCTTTGTATGAATTATAGTAATAAATTGTTGCTAAGCGTTACAAAAGTGATTTTAGAAACTCAGAATATGTATATAATACTGAATTTCTATTTTATCATACTGTATGTTTAATTCATGCTTCACATTATTGCAGTGTTTTCAGAAACTCAGAAAATGTATACATATTTTATTTTTGAGGTTCATGCTAGACCCTCCAGAGAGCTTCATGGAACCTCCTCAGTTCAGGATTGTTTGTCACACCTATGAGCAGGTTTTGCTGCATTGTTGTTTGGGCAGATGCTCACATGGGTGAGAGTGAGGTGGTATTGTTCAAAGACTTTGCCTGTTTAAAGAATGGTGATTGAAGCTATTCTGGTAGGTCAATACACTGTCAATCTATTTATCCATGTCATACAAGGCATACAATTTACTTTGTATAGGCCAGGAAATGGGTGTACAATTCTTTTTTAACTATTTTATTTGCAGCTTCCGTTTCGGAGAAACAATGTTGGGTACATTCGACTGCCTTACATTCAGATCGCACAAAATATCTGTGCGCGTGGAAATAGGCGGGAGGGTTGGAGGTGGTTCAGTATGCTTGCTTTTAGTGAAGTTTAAAAGTCATGAGAAGTTTAGTGTATTTAGTTTTTCATCAGTTAGAAATACTGTAGCCTACACTGTAACTACTAATATTGTAACTGCATGTGCAGCACTTCCCAGAAACATTCAATCTACAATGAACACATACAATCTTAATTCAAACTTAAATATTGTTGCAGGTTCTATCTAGAATAATGCTGGCAACACTTCGAATTAACACTCGCACTTTTTTTACACAAATTACTGACAACACGCACTAATCAGTTATATCACACAAAAGAAATCAATCAGAAACAGATAAATCGATAATTTTCAGCTAATAAAGAATTTGCTATATTACTGTACAAAAATCAATCACCAGCTGTTAAAAGGCCGATCAAATATTAAATAATAACTGTTCAACAATTCAAGAAGAAATGAAGAAGCGTCTAAAACATAAAAGTTGAAACACTACAAGCATTTACGAGTCACTGTATAAACTGTTAAAGAAGCCTGAATAATAATAATCTGTCACAATATATTGCGTTTATCACTTAACTCTTAACACATTAAACGTTCATATAACACAGTTTGTATTAGCGCTCACTGGTAATACGGTTTGTGTGCTGAAAATTCCGGTCCTTTCTTCCTTGCATTCCATAAATGCGATTAAAAACGAGCCTACTGTGTATCGTACTAAATCTTTTTAACTGTTTTTAATGTTCCATTTCGAGTGACCTTTCAAATTGACAGCCTTCAAGTGAAAAGAGTCATTTTATTATTTTTTTTGGAGTGAAGTTTTTAGTGGATATAAATTTTTTAGTGCAAATTAACCTCAATGCTTTGGACAATATAGCATAGTCGAAATTTGTGAAGAGAGTAGTTTTGACCTTTGTTGCATCTTCACTTTATTGTTATTCTGTCTATAAGTAAATAGAAAATAAATTAATTAATTAAAAATAATTGGACACAAATAAATAAAAAATAAACAAGCAAACTAATAAGTAAATGAATAAATTGATAGACAAATAAATACATGATTCAATAAATGAATAAACAAATAGATAAATAAACTATAATCCAACCACAGACAAAAGAACATTCAAAATATGAACTCTACTTTGCAGAGAGAGAGAGAGAGAGCACGTTATGCAGTTTATCTCACTCACTCACTAGAGTAGTGGAGGGGGTCAGTCAACGCTTGGCTGTCCTACAGTGAACATCGGTACTAATAATGTATGAATTGAAAAGAACGCTCCTGTATGATGTCATCGGTCGAGCAAGTGAGTGAGAGGGCAATAAAGCTGTCGCTCTCACTCGCACAAGAGTGGGTGCTGTGGGGGAGTGGTAACTACAGTGATACAATGCGCGAAGGTTCTTTTGTCTGTGGTTTGATTATAACAAATGAATTAATAAACAAACAAACGAATAAATAAATAAATAGACACATAAATAAATTAATAAAAAATTAGCAAACTGATAAATAAATTAATAAATTGCTAGATGAATAAATATATATAGATAAATAACTTAGATAAATACATAATTCAATAAATAAACAAAGAAGCAAACTGTACATAAATAAACTAACAAATAAATGAATAAATCAATGAATAATTAAATAAATATTCAAACAAAAAATAAATAAATAGACTTATAATTAAAAAAATAAACAAATAAAATAATAAATAAATGAATAAAGTGATAGATAAATAATATAAATTATAAAAAAAAGGTTGCATATAAAAAAAAAGCAGTCGTTAAAAAATCGGCGAGGTGGAACTACCCGTAAGGGTCTCCCCACCACGAAAAGCCATACGAATTTACTTAATAATATAAATAAATATATAATTCAATAAATAAATGAACAAAGAAACAAATAAATAAACAAACAAATTAATGAATAAATCAATGAATAGATAAATAAATAACTACTTATTTCAAATAATCGAATTCTTCTCAGTTTGTTGTCATGTATACGAGATCTGTTTTTAAGACACCATAGAACTCGATATCTATTCGGGATCCATTGTTATATTTTGAGGATGCCTCAATCTATTTCATAGAACTCTTATTATACAATCTATCTACTGTGCATAGTTATAATATATAATGACGTGAACACTGTTGTCGGGTCGTGCAAAGACGGGCTGTATCAATAGACAGGAAGATGAAGCTAATAAACGCCATATTGTCTTCAAAGAACGAACTTAAAAACGTTGATGCGTTCATTGTCTGTTTGTTTATTAAAGTCGGCGCCTTCAATGAGGAGTTTAATAGCTTGGTCGAAGAATAAAAAGGAAAATAATATTCTATTTAATCAGCAGCCGCTCATCAAGTAGCTGCCTTTCAGAAGAAACCTTTTTTAATTAACCTTAATTTTCTGCCGCGCTTTTCAAATCATCTTTGGCGCCAGCCGCTAGTGAGGATCGGGAGGCAACAATAGCGGTTTGTTAACTGACACCTCTTCAGCTCTCCTCAACCTCTTCACCTCCCCACTGATTTTTCCAACAATAGTTGAGTTCCTGGGAGCCTTACCGGTAACCAGGAAATGTTACCGGTGGCGTCTGATTAGACTATTCAAATTCATATACGTTCTAAAATTTGAATAGACCAATTAGACGCCACCGGTAACATTCACCGGTCGCCGGTAAGGCTCCCAGTACCTCAACCACTCTTTACACGTTTACAGTAATTGTAAGTGAAATATATGACTTAAAAGAAACAAACTCAATATGTCAATATTATTGTACAATAAAAAAAACTTTATGTAGCATGTGATTGAAACTTCTATATTTTCGGCTCTAAAATCACAAACAAAATTCAAAATGTCATCCAATTTCAAATCATATTGATTTTTTTTAATACACAATTTACATCACGTAAACTTTGTCATAACAGATTGACATTTACTACAACAAGGACAGGAAGTTAATAAGTTTATAAATATACAGTAGAACAAAAAAGTTCTGTTACAAGTAAATTATTAGGAAAGAGTCTACCTAGGAAATTTCTTGGACTGTTTTAGTGCTTCCTTTTTAATGTGAATTTCTAAATTATTATTCTTGTCTTGAAAAGAATGAGGGACTGACTATAAAAGTGAAATTTTTGTTAAAATTCTATATAACCTAAAATTGGGTTTTTAGTTAAAAATCTGTGAAGACAGCATCGTTGCTGGATTGTGTTTTTGTAATGAATAAATAAATAAGTATTAGGGGTTGTATAAATTACGATAATTTTATCTTCAAAATCAAGTCTTTTAATTCTAATTAATGATTCTTCGATTCTAATTTCACCACTAATAAACCGTTACAACGGAGTATCCAGACCCGACGAACTTACTTAGAAAAATAATTATTATTAGTAGTAGTAGTGCAGATAGATATTCGATTTCTATATTCCTCATAATTTTGTACATCATAATGCTTTCTAATTCACAAAAAAATGCATTGCTCATCGGCAGTTCTTGAAAAAACTTTTATTTTTTCTTCTTGTTTAACTGATCTCAGAGTATGACATGCCTCATTATTTTTTCTGTTTTTTTTTTAAATTTGACGATTTAGAATAATTCACGAAAAGGTTCCAACACAAATAATAAAAACATCAACGCTTTCCAGTAAAAAAGTGAATAATTGGGCTAAGCAGTAACCTTCACAATTTTCTTCTATTTTTTTATTCGAAATGAACCAGCTGTGCAATGTTTTGATTTTCGCTATAGCCAAAACTAACTAGATCTTATAGTAGCGATCTGTTCTACGTCATAATTATTTCTATATTCGAGCATCAAACTCAAAAATCAATAGGAATCTCATTCAGACTATGAGGAAGCTGTTCACAAAGTTTCAAGAGTCTCTAGAATCATCCTTTCACGAGTTCGATCGAATCAGACAAATTTCGTGAGGCAAATATGTCTTTTATTGGTGAAGAAACCCTGACGAGCTCCTCATCTACTCTGAGGAGTTCTGCCTCGCTGTTTGACTCATGTTATTCTTATAATAATTTTAGGTGGGTTCCGTACCACTTCCCTAAAGAAAAAAGATGAGGGGAAACTACATTATTCATCACAGCGTCACTGTTTAAACGCTTACAAAAATATGAAGAAGTTGGATATGAAAGCAGCTAAACAACGTCCACTTCATATTTAGATGACCTCCGAACCAATTCGCTAAAGGAGTAGGGGAAATTGCATTATTCATGACAAAGACACTCACTATTTAAACGATTGCGAAGGGGTAGGAGACGAAAACAGCTCAGCAAAGTTCACTTTATTTTCAGTGCCGGTAAACGAGTTTTTTGAATTACGAGTATATTTCATAAAAACTTCACTTTTATTGCAAGTAAAAAGATGGACGTCAGAGTAAGCTTCTTCTCAGGTGACAATTTTTATAACTCATCAATCTGAGTGTCTCAAGGCTTGACACGCTCGAATTTCATTAGAAGTGAGATATCTTGGTGGAGTATAAAGAAACACCTTCGTGGTAAAGGAACAGGTGATGTGGGTGGGGGGGATGGCGTGGGAAGAATTGAAATGTTATAGGGAAGAAGACCGTCTTGCTGAGAATAGAGAGGTGGATGAGGAGAGAGGAGATGTTACAGCTGTTACAGAGGAAGATGTCAAATGAGAGGATTCAAAGGAGAGGAAACACTGACTGTGGTATGGAGTCAAGATTGAGATGTGAGCGAGGAGCATGCGTGGGGTCAGGTGGGTCACACCTGCTCGGCTGGTCACCCCAGCAACCTCAGACTGGTCATAATGCTTCTTTTTCAACAATGAAAGGGAATCAGCAGCTAAATGCCGCCTATTCGGGGTTCGCAGAATGATGCAACACATGACTTTTCTAATTTCTCTATTGGAAAATTCGCATGCTGGTTTTTGCAATTTTCATCACAAAATTATGATTTTCTATTAAAAAAAAAAAAAAATCAATCGTATGACTGTTATTGTTGGGAAAATCCATACGTGTAGTTTCACCTCGTCGTTTACCATGTTTTCAATAACCTGGCTCAAGCGGTGAGATGGAACTACCCGTAAGGGTCTCCCCACCAATAAAAGCCATACGCATTTACTTTTACTTACCTCGTCGTTTGAGCCATGTAATGTGGAATATGATTGATCTACAATCGTCGGTGGATTCCTAACCACTGGGTAACCAACGGCGAAAATCGGTTAAAAAATTCATCTAAAGTACTTTAGTTTTCTCTCAGTTGTGTTCCTTATTACTATGTTATTCCAATAAAGATATTTTCTTCAATATAATGATATATTAATATTAATACATGAGATTTTGTCATTTTCGGCATATATTGGGGGGAGGGGGCAAAATGTTTAAAAAGCTTCAGCTGAGGAACCTGCCCTCCCCTGATAACAAGGCTACTATTTGTGTATTATTTATTGTATTAGTATTTCTTGATTTTCTATCTTTATCTCAAATGATCATAGTCTCTACCTTTCACGAAAATTATATTTATTAAATTAAAATCGAGTCCGCTTGTAAAATTGGGTTAAAAGACACTAATTTAAGGATTCGTATACCGTAGCTAAACCTCAATTACTGAGTAATCTACTTTGGGTTTGGAGTAACGTAATGTTTCCTGAACAATTGAAGTAAAATATAATTTGAAGACATCTACTTGAGGAGTCGTATCTTTTTTCTTGGAGGATGAAGCCTACGTCTGAGACTTGTGCATGGGGTACTGAGTTGGATGATGGTGATTGATGAGGTAGACCTACAGTTATAGGTGTGTTCCGAACCACTGGGATGTGATTTTACAGCAGAGAGAGTCGTTTTTGCTGGTCAATGTCCAATCCAATCGGTCACCATCACAGAAGTTTGTAGCTTATCTTTGTCTGACTCAGCAAATAACTGCTGCGGCTCACGGCTATCACTTCCCTAAATTAAAAATTCTCCATTAATTAGGAATCTCCTTTCGCTTTGAAATAACGTAATGTTTCCTTCTGAGTGGAATTCGCAAAAGTGAACATCCATTGCGAAAAAGAGTTGAGACATACGTGGAACAATAATTTTGTGGACTAGCTGTGCGAGGAGAAAGACAGGTAGCCCGGCAATGACTGGTCAGACCAGAGTCAGTACCAGATCTGTACCGGGTACAGCGTACAGCATCTCATTTGTCAGTGGCCGACTAAACCATCTTCCGGTCGACGTCTTCTCCGTCATCTCTGTCTCTGTCGGCACAGTTAGGTCACTGTAGCTCTCTCTTTATCGATGAAAAATGACGTCCACCATTAGGCCTAGACATAATGAAAAGCTCCGCCGTGATATATGCGGTCAATAAGAATAAGAACATAACTAGTTGAGTGAAAAACATCGGTTGGGACAAACACATTTCAACAGTTCGTCGTCTTCTTCCTATTACTGCCTAATGATCGGCAACACAATCTTTTCTTCAAAGCAAAGCGAGATCATAATCATTTCTAGTTCAAGCCTCAGCACAGCATGAATTGTAATGATGGGGTTTCCTCACAAATGATCATTGCACACAGATGAAAGAAGTTTTCCTTCTCCAAACTTAATAATTCAAGCTGCATACTCACATCATGTTAGATGAATTCTAATATCCTGGCTGGCTCAGGTCTGGTGTCAGGGTTCTCAGATCCCACCTGAATAAGTTCAGGGCCTCCGTCGTGACTTAGACGAAGCCGAGGAAGTTAAAACTTGGTGAGTTACAATAGTAGGCTATTCCAACAATAATCCAGTTATATTGGTAGGAAATTTTATAACAAGTTACCGACGTTTCTAGATTTTTGAAAATATCGAAATATTTCAAAACAATTGAGAAAATATTTAGTTGATAAAGCATTTTATAGTTTTCAAGAGTACCTTTCAGATCAAAATTGAGCCTCAACTTCAACTTATTATAATCGTAAATGTGGTAACTAGTAAATTAGAATGTTAATATATATAATTATTGATCTGAATTGTATTGCACCCAACTACTACTACTACTTGTATTAAAGTCTTCAAGACTTTATCTTCAAACAAACATAATTAACGACTGTTTTTGGCAGCCGGGACCAACATGCCTTGTAATATCCTCCAAAACAAAGTGGCCTGAGGAAAAATCTTTCGATTAGAACTGGACTGTTTAGTTGTCGGCACATAATAATAACTATAATTATAAATATGGTTTTATAATAATTATTTAGTTTATGGTTTTGTATTTCGTTTATGATGTAGTTTGATCAGGTTTGAATCAGCATAATGTATGTTTTAAGTATCTACTCTGACAAGTCTACACAATTTTCATCAGAAAATATGACTACACAAATTATACATTCATTTTTAACTTCCATTCTTGATGTCTTAATTCTAAACTTTAATTTTCAATCTAATATCAAGACTGGCAATTTATTTCTATTTAAATTATGATTATACTCACTTAAATAAAAATTTAAATAGAATTACAGTGTCAATTTTAATATAAGATTGTTCATCAAGTATTTCGTCTCGGTAAACATCACAGATTTCATTTTATTCACATTCACATAAATTCGAAAACATCTAGATGTGAAAAAAGAAACTCCAACGCTTAAAATGTTATTCCTGGAGGAATCATACCGCAAAAAATTGTATTATCATTATTATTATATTTTTTATTATTGTTTTACGTTATCATGAATTATTATATTTCAGTTAGCTTTGCCTCGCCTCTAGTGACAAAGCAAACTGGTATTTAAAAGTATTTCATCAATTACCTATTCAACATTTACCATTTTTCAATTATTTTCACTCACTATATAATGAATTGTATTTTTAATTCAATTTCTATATACAATAACTATACAATTCTAGGAGACCTATTTCAACAACTTTATGCCATATTGTTCATTAAGTACTTGGCGTTACCTATATTTATTTGATAAAGCTTTTTATAGTGTACAAGAGTACACTATAAATATTCAACGCCTGATCAAAAGAGAACAACGTTTTGCCATCACCAACTAGGCTACTTTAACTAGTTTAAGAACTACTTTTTAACAACTTTATGCTAACTTTCGTTAAGCACTCTTTAGCACATTAATTTAGTACTTAAGCACCTTTTTTCATTAAGTACTTGGACCCTACCAACCCCTGATCAAAAGAGAAAAATAATTCTGTAATAAAAACAGTACCTGGATAATCTGATAGTTACATAAAGTAACTTATGGAATCTTATAGAATCAATAGGCTATAGAATTTTATTGGTCATATTTAGTATCAGTATTCCAGTGTTGAAATAAGTTGGAATTTGAAATTACCTGAAAGATTTCGCTAGAATAGAATGCCGCATGTTATCGGCCAATCTACAAAGCGGCTCGCTTCTAATGTAACTGATACTTGTAAAGACTTGATGTCATAGCTTAGATTTCAAGTTCTGATGCATAAATCACCAAAGGCAACTACAGAGATTGTTACAAAATAAAGCTGTTATTTAAAAAAAAATAGAAGCACGTTTTCTTGTGAATACGGAAATTGGATACTTGGGATCAGTGATTAAAAGATTCTGTAAACCAGTCTAGAAGAGATAGTTCACAATTCTATAAAATAATTCCATTCACCATAAAATTTATTTAACGAACTAAAAAAAACTAAAAATAGCTAGGCCTATGTAAACTAAAATAATTTTTTTTAAATTTATTTCTTTTTTCAATAACTGTTTTTATAATACTATTTTAGTCAAGAACATAATATACTAAACCACGTTTCAATTTCGATAAATATACAATAATCTGGCAAAACTTTCTAATGACATTTGAGAGAGAATCAGTAAATAATGTATTTCTTATTAAAGGAATTTTCTGTTTATCATATGGTCGACAAGGTGGCAGCAGTACTATAATTATTTTTATATTAGCAGTTTGACCGATTTAATTGAATCTAGAATTCTATGTGTAATAACCTATCTACAAATTTAATTTGATGGACTCTTCATTTTTATACTTTGTTACATTCTTTGTTCCTCCTACTGCTATTTTTCTCCTTTTTTCCTCTTTTCCCAAATCATCCTAAAAAAAGACGAAAATCCATTTATCTTTATAGCTCACGTCGTGCTCTCACTTTAGGAAGAAAATGTGCATAGACAGAATAATAAATTGTAAAGAGATTTATTTATTGCTAGACTTGCATCAGCATTTATAAAAAGTAAATGTTGAGGCCTATTTCGCTACAATTATGTTTTCCTCTGAATCGTTTTTCCTGGGAATGAGTTTTCCTGGTAATGAGTTTCTGTTCTTTGAAATTCTTGTCTGTCTGTTATATGTTTAAACCAACGAAACCATAAGACCATTGGTCTTATGTGTTCGCTGGTTTAAACAGACCAGAAACAAGTTAATTATGACTGGATTTCTTGTTTCATGATGAACTGAATTGTCAATATTAACTTTTCAGGTGAATTTAACGACTTGCAGTCAATTTTTAATTATGAATAAGTTAAGTAATATTTCACTCACTAGGCCCAGAGAGTGAGTAAAATATTACTTAATATTAAAAATTGACTGCAAGTCGTTAAATTCACCTGGAAAGTTAATTATGCCCGTAATTCATATTTAAATAATTATAAAAATACAGTTTTAAATTTTAATATGTAATATTCAATTTCAATATCAATATTGAAATTTGGCAGTTTATAGCCAAACTGACATTCAAGTCTCTCAAAAAATTTGAGACTTGAATTTCAAATCCTCAGCCTCAGCTGGGCCCCCCACCAACAAATCCGCAAACATATTTTTTTTTTAAACAGCCTACTGTAAAATAATTCTGTGTACTATTTTCAAAGAATATATCTGTTGGCTGTTCTCGTACAACTATTTATATTTGTAAATTGTAAAACATAGAAATAAATTTTGGCAAGCCCCTGTCCCTCTAATTTTGATTAAAAATTGACTAAAGGATAACAAAAAGTCATATATTATAGTATCAAGAAAAAATAGTGTTAAAATGCCCTTGCAGAAAATATTTGTTGATTTGCATACCCTTTTTCTTATTTGCCTGCAACTGTAAATTACTGAAGATCCATCTTGTTTTATTTATTTCTCAAAACAAGACATAATTCATTAAAATAAAAGAAATCAGTTGCACTTTAAAAATATTTTATAAAAATTGAAAATACCAATAACTGTAGGAGGAATCAGGAACTTTTTCCCCAAACGAGGAAGCTCCAGCTTTGGTCCAATCAAAGTGATGGCTAGTGTTCTGAATTGCCAATTTTGTTTAACGAGCGCGTATTACGTCACGACGGCTAGTCAAATTAGCGAGAAATGCGCGGATGAAAGTGTGAGGGGATCCCGATCGCGTTTGAAAGAGTGAGAGGGGTTTGTGAGTGAGTGAGGAATGCTGCTAGCAGCATAAATATTCGGTGTAGGACTTGGCAGGAAGACCGTGGATGCTAGTAGTAGTGCGGGTGCGGGTGAGTTGGCGTGCGAGCGTCGGCCGCGTGGGGAGTCTAGTGTTGTTTTTGTATACTCGATTTCTCCAGCGACCACGTGTGTGGTCCTCAACTGAATGGCGGCCTGAAGCTGTGGAGGGGAGAAGCTCTGTTGCTAGGCGACAGCTGTGGACGAGCCAATAGGCTTCAATGTTGGCCAGTCCTTCTCGAGACACCGAGACAGTTCGTTTACGAGTATGTTATCGGATGCAGTCGCGTTTCTCTCTTCGTCAATGTTGGTTGTGAACGTGAAGTGTTGTGGTGTCAAGAGTGTACGAAATTTACCAATTTCTAATGTGGATACTGGGGTTTAGGGAACTCTGTGATGCAGTGGCGCTATGGTGGTCGAAAAACCACGACACCAGACGGACCTCTACGTGAGAACTAGCTGGATAGATGCTGCCTTAGCTCTTGCCCAAATCGACAAGGTATGTGACAAAATTACTTTCAACACTTTACTATCTTATGAATTCAACACCGCATCATTATAAATAAACTCTCACTGATAGAAGTCTAAATACTTATCTCAAAGTACATGAAACTTTTGTCCTGCCTTTGATACTCAGTTTGAATGATGGTTAGTTCAAACGGTTTCGTAGAGGTAGCGTTGCAGTGTCTTTCAATAACCTAAAAGTTCTTCTGCTTGCTATAGATTGTTTTTAAATACTGATTTCTTATTCACATAACAGTTCCCAATAATTTCTGTATGTCTGATTACTCAGATTAAACTTATTTGTACGGAATCTACAGCGTTACACCTTACACCGGTAGACAAGACAGAATACTGCGCCGGTGTAACGATTTGAACTGCTCTAGAATTTTCTTGTATAGGAAGTTATTATGAAATCATGCATTACATTTTTGTAATCGTTGCAATCTAATCCTTGAATTCGTAGATGGGATAGATGAAATTCGGAATTTTCATTTCATAACATACACAACGTAACTTATAGCGGTATTTCATTATGTCTTGTCAAATTGACGGAATATAACTTAGGTTGCAAACTCTTCTGTAATCGCATCGTAGGTCGTAGGCTATACAGGAGCCCGAAATACCTTCTAAGAATTATGGGCAAATTGTGTATATTCTTATGTTTTGTCTCAGGCAAAGAAAATTATAATATAATAATTATAATTGTCTTTTGATCTTAGGTTATCTATCATCAAGGACTCATCAAGACTGTAATATCAGTTACTGATCCAAAATTCTGAAAATTGTAAAAAAGTGTTAGTTTGATATCCCAAATTCACCCAGGAAAATAATCAATAGGTACTGGTTTAAGAAACAATAGTATATTGATGAGTCTACATTATGTTGAGGTTGATATAACTTCAACCACATATTATTATCATGTTATCATCACAGGCTCTGCAATATCTGTATCCAAAGTTGTAAAAACCAAGTGTTAATTTAGTTTGGTATCCGAAATTCACTTCAGGAAAATAATTATTGATGAGTAGCCTACTGATTTATGAAACAATAGTACATTGATGATTGTACATTTTGTTAAGGCTGATACCTTCGACCATATAAGTTATATTAATTAAGGTCAAATGTTGATAATGTTCCCAGTTAACCTAACTATAACCTATCCTAACCTAATTCATGTATATTTTAGTGATCAGAATTTATCTTGGTTTATCCTTGATAAAGTTATTCATGAATTCATCTGACAAACAATAACTTAGTACATTGATTATTGTATATTATGTTGGGGTATATACCATTCCCAGTTAATCGAACTCAGTATAACCATTTCTAACCTAACCAAATTCATGTACATTTTTGTGATCAGAATTTCTTGGTCAAAACGTGTGCCGATGTATCAATGCATGCTACTTACCATATTACTTACTTCGGTACTCGTATTATATGGAATCCATCACTGAATTCGATGTCTAGGAATTCACGATCTAGCGAGATATGTTATGTTAAGCTTGTTAAACACAAGTGGCCTTCAGTGGAAAGTATCAGTATTTCTTATTTTATTCAATTTGAACTAAACGCGCGGTGCTGCATGTAAGTTTAGTACAGATTTGTCTAATAGATGGCGCTAGCATAGTTGCGTGTGTGGTCCTCCAGCCAGCGTAGTGGCAGTGGGGCTTGTGGAGTAACTTCGTCTTCCGCATGCTTGTTCTTAACGGATCCAAAGACCACACACGTGTTGTGCTGTGCGACAGAGAGCTAATCTCTCCCTCCACTGCTCACCTATCATCGCATTATACTCTGACAGTTTCTATCCTTTTTCTGGCAGCCCCTATATCGCTATCGTGCTCCGAACTTTTTCTCTCGCTTAACTGGGTTACCAGATGATGGCTCCATTCCTCTTGTTTGTTCCATTCTTTTGTGCGTCTCTGGAGAAGACTAAAAACTAAAGAAATTCTGGATTCCAAGTAAAGATCTCCAATGATCATGGTGACTTACAATTAAGAATCTTTCTAATATAATTTAAATTATGATTGTTACTCTTACTAGAGAAATGCATTTCGCTTTTGAAGAGAAGAAGTTTCACCTAGCCGCAGGTTTTTAATCATAATTTAGATGTAATTTAATTATTATTATCATCATAATTTACATAGAAGTACAGTGTCATTAAGTATTTTGCAATGGAAAACATCGCAAATATGAATCTTTGCTGGATAATAAGTAAATACGCATTCCACAGATTTGTTCCTGTCTGTGAGCTTCTACGAATAGCTTGAGTGGTCTTGTAATTCACACAAGAACGACAGAAAAACGGGAGTTTTTCCTCTGTTAACCAACTCCATTAAAATTGAGCTGGACTCTGCTATCTTCATGCCTCGAATCAGAAAGTACGGTAGCTAATTTTAGAAAGGAAATTGTAGACAAAATTCTACAAAGTTTACTTACAAATGTCTTTTTTCGCTCCATTACCTTCACAAAGGGAGAGGCAGTTACAGTAACAGCTGTTGTAGAATCTAATCCGAACCAAATCTAAAAATAAATTCTATTTATAGGGGAGGCTCTTTCTAAGATTATTTAATGTAGTATTGACCAAGAAATTGTGTTTTAATAGAATTACGGTGTTATCAATAAGGGCGGTTCCAGGGGTATGACCCCACCCCGAAATCAGAGATTTAATGGTGAAGGGGTAGGAAAGAAGGCTAATTTTGCAAAATAGGTCATCAAAACCCATTTGATACCCACAAACTCCTCAGCTGGGACCGATCCTGGCTATTAATCAAACTGTTGACTTTGCAAAAAGAAGTTTACAACTGATCACACAGTGTTGTCGATTTTTATACTACTGTGAAGTGCGTGAATTGCTAAGTCAACTGTGAGAGTGGCAACACCGCACCCAAATTCGACATTGAGTGGAACTTTTACACTCCAGCCTGATTCCATGGCCGCTACTTCGGAATTCTAGTAAACTACATTCCATAAGTAAAAAATTATACTATTACGATTGTAAGCGAAGTTGATTGTGTAGCTTAATTGGCAGCACCGCAAACCGCAATTCTACAACCTCTCTTACCAACAACCCCCCCTCCCCCTCCCCCCCTACTATTTCGGGCTGTTACTCTAGAGTTTCAATTAATGGCATACTGCAATACATAAATAATTAGAAAGTGCGATTGAATTAATTGGTGCGGGGATAGATTAAGAAGCCTGAATCTTGTTATTTTCTTAAGGTTGTGCGCGAGGTTTTTGGTCATAATTTTTTTCTCAAATTTCCTTGTATTGAATATTATTAAGGTATTGAAATGTTATCTACTCCTTTAAGAAAAACGATCTTTAATAATTTATTTTGTGAAATATGGTAGTCCAAAGGGAGCCCATTGATTTTTGTTTTTGAGGACAATTGAGCTCTCCTGGGTTATTTTAAACTTTTGATGATTTTATATAACTAAAAGGCACTGTGGCCAATAGAATGACACATTTTTAATTTCAATCTATTGGATTTTCCAATTTTTTTTAGATTTTCAAAAATTCATTTTGTAAAAGCTAATTGTTTGATGGGAAAAACAAATATGCCATTTTTCTCCCCGATGTGTCTTTTAGGTATAACAAATTTATCAAAAGTTTAAAATAACTCGTAGGTGAGATCAATGTGACCCAGAAACCGAAAAATCAAATCAAACTTCATTGCCAATAAAGTACAGTGATACTAATCAAAATTTCAACTTTGATACGGTACCCATTTTTCACAAGTAACAAGAGTTTGTTTGAGATTGATAATGGTATAACAACCGAAACTAGTGTCTCACTGGTTTTAATAAATGTGGTTGTGACAACTTCAAGTTCTATTCCTACACTCCAGCCTATAGGATGACACAATTTGTCATTGTATTATTCATTATGGATATCTTCCACAATATCACCTTCACCACTACAAAGAAAGTTAAATTATTTGGCGAAAAAAATTCTCACGAAGGTACAAAGCCCTAATAACAACCAATACAAGAAACTTCGAGAAGAAAATAATGACCAAAAACCCTGTGCACAGCCTTAATAAGTGCGGGGATATATTAAGAAGCCTGAGTCTAATTTTCTTGTGATGTTGAGCGTTTGAAGTAAAGACGGAAGTGCCAGATGTGAGGTGCGGTGCACACGAGCGATCTGGCAACCGGATACGGCGACTGTGCGTGGATGGGAAGGATCAGATTTCGACCGCAAGGCGACAGTCGCTGCTCTGCTGTGCTCAAGCGTCCGTAAAATTTGTCCGACCAACTCAATTACGTCGAAGATTACATAGTTATCGTATTACAATCTTAATTTTGGTGGCATCGTCGGCTATTAGCCTATTTCTATATTGGACGCCTCCCAACAGGTTACTGTGGGGGCTTCCTGGCTATACAGGCTTCTTTTCTCTTGGATAAAATCTTGAGTGCTATGACTCTTTCTAGAATGTTTTTGGAACAATCAGGAGCATTTTGTCGGAAAATGGTCGTTTTGGAAATTTGTGAATTTGACAGTTTGATAACAGTGTTTCCATTCTGACTGCTGTGATTTATGATTTTTTTGAGGATGAAGCCCACATAGTTCTGAGACCTTTGCTTGGGTAATGAGTTGGATGATGGTGATTGATGAGTTGGGCCTACACTTTTAGGTGGGTTTCGAACCATATCAATTTTTTTATTGCGGATGATGCTCAAATAAGTCTAGAAAATTGTGCATAGGCAATGAGGTGAATGTGTGGAAGATGAGAAACATCCATGGCTGAATGAGATTCGAACCCAAGGCTGCAGGAAACCAAGTCAGCCAGAGTCTTATCTTATCACAGACAAGCGCTCCAACCAAACGCACTACCATAGCCGCCAAATACTTGAAATAATAATCTTCGCAGTTTTTGGTTCAGGTGAACCAAATTATCTTCCTTCACCCCAATAAAGGAGGTGTTCAAACTCAAGACTAATTTTGTTTCCCATCTGTTATGGTATGAATATTGTACTAATGAACACATCAACGACTGCATTTCAGTCTGACATCCTCTGTATTTCAAGCTGTTTGATTCACGATTCTCATTTCCTGTTGCTTGTTTTCAGTGGTGTTAATACAGCAGTGTCTTTCAAAATTATCTTCAATTGTTACTGGAATCTCAACTTCAAATCAGAAACTCACAAGTCAACGCTGCCGAACTTCGGAATCATTCTCGTAACCTGAAGTGGGAGTTTAACTCGTAACCTGAAGTAGAATCCGTTGAATGCATACAGGTCATTAGCACCGTAGCACCTATCTCTAGACTCTCAGTAAGACTCGCTTTCTATATCAGCACTTCAGTATAACTTCAGTATAAGTGATGTTGAATGAGCTACAATCCTGCAATAAATCGGATTGTAAAATTTATTTATTATAACTTAGGTTTTACACAGTGGTGTAGTGTGGCCGGACGCCTGAGCTAGTGGAGCCAAATCCCCCAGTAGCACAACCCCCCCAAAGAAAGGAGATTGGAATCTAAACTAAAAGGAATTTTGGAACCTTTTTAGATGCTGGTACCTATATCACATGTCTGTATGTAGTCGTGCATTAGTCACGTTCTTAATATACAATAGCCTGTGTATAACAATATAACGTTTACAACATTATTATTTTCATGATTCACTAAATAAAATATCATTTCATTTCCAACAAAAAAATGCTTTTTTATTACACAAAAATTGCATTTAGATAGAATATGTAGCTATTATTATTCATTAATCTAATGTAGATTAATTTACAATCCATGATCACTCAATTCAAGCCGTATAAGATATTTATTGCAATGTTCAATGTTATTAACAACACCCTCTTTATCACCTTTCTTTTGAGCGCTGTATTGGGTCTTAGTACTGAATTAATTAATTTACAACAATTGTAAGTTGTCTTTTAGAGTTTCTTAGATTGATAAATTGCCGTTTGGATTATTTAATTTTGACAAAGTTAGAACATTAGCCGCTAATTACACGGATTTCGAGTTTCGTGGGATATGTAAATATATAGCTTAATCGCTCAACCAACTAATGATCTACATAACTAAATAATTGCTATCAGAGTTGAAATAGATGCATCCAAGGAGCACCTGCTTCTCAGCCAACACAAGACAAACAACATCCACGATCTTGGCTCTTGACGGTAGAGGTAGACGGTTCTTATTCTCTTGGCTATATTTATATACATTCGTATTTCTCATACTTATAACTTATAACTATTGTCTACATCCACTTGCTATTCACTTGAAACATCCTTGGTTCTAACAAAAGTATTTTTTAAATTTTCTCCTTTAATTTTCCTTCGAACATAGCAGGAATTTAAATAAGTGCATGCAAAGAATGTTTTAAATGAGTGTGACAAAGAATGTATTAAGGAGGCTCCTCTATTCTAGTGGTATAATAATAACAACTGCAGTTGTCCGGTTCACATTCAAGAACATTATTTGAATGACCCAAGGCAAGCACGCAGTAGCAGCTGTGCGATTGGTTTGTTGAACCAAGAACCGTCTACCTCTACCGTCAAGAGCCAAGATCGTGGATGTTGTTTGTCTTGTGTTGGCTGAGAAGCAGGTGCTCCTTGGATGCATCTTCATTTTTATGCACCCAGCAGTCCGCAAGCAGAACCGTCTCAATCATGACACTCAGCTAACGACAGCCATTTATTAGAAGCGTGAAGTCGATTCCACGCTTAACAAACGCTTCGTGTGTTGACTCCCTCATTCTCTAGTTAATCATATTCTTATCCCATGACAGTGTGAACAGTACTAGAAATGCTGAAACTTCTTACATTGAAACATCTTCTGCAATCAGTTTGTGACTTCTACTTACTTCCAAGTTTTTTTTAGGAGAATGAAGCCCTTTCTCAGACCTGTGCGTGAGTAATGAATTGGATGATAGTGATTGATGAATTGGACCTACAGTTTTAGGTGGGCTCCGAACCACCTTGAAGTGATTTTACAGCAGAGAACAGTCTTTTTTGCTGGCCAATCCAATTGTTTACCCTTACAAAGAGCGCCCAGGAGTTACGTAACTTATATCTGATAAGTTACTGGGACCGCCCTTGTTTCTAAGGAGCACCTCAAAAATGTAAAACTAATTATTGATAGCACACAGTATACCCAGAAATACACAGTATTTCACATGTAGAATGCTCAGAATTTTTTATTATTTCATGTAGCACATTCCAGCATCGAAGCATCGTCTTATATGAGATTTCCGCCTTCTTTCACACATCACTAATTTAGCTGCGCGACGCCAAGCCACCAATTCATCGGTGATTGGCTTCGACGCAGAAAATTGCCACAAAAAATGGATCGTCTAGTGCCGAAGGACTCTGTGCCATTATTTTTATATGATCTCATGTATCTACTTTGATGAGAGTAATGGGCTCACTAAGAAAGTTGGACAGCTAAGTGATGTGAGCCTGCCGGCTAGTGATCATATCACTATGAAAATGAGTTTGGTGGCAAGTTCAAATCAAATCGCATTTATTTAATCAGAAGCAAGAATGAAAATTATTTGCAGCACTCTTATAATACTCGATCCAGAAAAACCTATGCACATAAACCAACAACATAGAACGAAGTTCTTCACAAAGAGACCCTCTTACATGAGTGCAAAATTCTTCAATAGCCTGCCACTGAGCATGAAAGACAAGGAAGGAAAGGGTTTTTAAGAATGAACTGAAAAAATACTTGATAGAGATGAGCCTTTATTCTATTGATGAGGTTTATGCTTGCCATAAAGACGGCGTTTGATAAACTGACTAAAACAAGACTAACATACTCTTGACTATATGTTAGATATTTCGACTGTATATCGGAAGTTGTCTATTTTTTCATAATATTACCATTGTTTTGTAATAATAGGGCTAATTATGTTCAATAATGTATTAGATGAACTATCTGACACAATTCGTATTGTACATTTACAATAAATGAATAAATAATATTTTATTGAAGTTCAGTCACATAATCAAGCCAGGCTTGGCAACATTTGAAACATCAAAATAATAATATTACAGTGATATAAAATAAAACACAGTGCTTTATTAATTAAAATACAGCAATAATTAAGAGACATCCTAAAAAGCACCTCATGACATTACTATAGCACCATTCATGAATAAGGAGGAATGACTCTTAACCAAAGCATTTCTATGCCCTCTTGAATTGTGTGACACCTTTCAGGAGAAACTATAATAGCTTTTATCTATTTTATGAAGTTGCAAAATCTTCAACATTTAGTATCCTTTTCTTAGTAATGTGGTCCTCTTTATGAAAGGGCCACATTACGAAGAAAAGAATACTGAAAGTAGCCTATGTACTGGGTAACTAAATTTGTTGGCAAGCTGTGGCATGAGCAGTAGACGCGCAACCGTCGCCACAGGTGCTCCACTACTCGCATTAGTGGAGCAGCTGTGGCGCCACAAAAAGTGGATTGTGTGAACAGGACCAAGTTGCGTGGCAGTAGCGGTGGCAAAGCGGCGAGCGGAGATCTGGCTACGTTGGTGACGTGTGGCGGTGCGGCATGACCACCCAAGTGGCGACGTCTTTATCGCCGACCGCTGACTGCCAGACCGCCTGACCGCGCGGCGCCCAAATTTATGGAGCTTGTGATGCACTGACTCACTAAATTAATAACTGGCCTTCTCAGTGCAATGCAAGACCAGGCTGGCCATGTCAAGAGTCTGTCTCAGTCGCCTCCAACATTTATTTCTCACTCACATTCTTTCTCTCTTCTACTACTCAACTCTTCCCTTTCATTCCTTCTTCATCCTCTCTCCTTCTACCTCTTCTTCTCTATTTTTCTTCTCCTTCAAAATCTCTCTTCTCTTTCTTTTCTCTCTCTCTTTTCTTCTTCACTCTCTCTCTTCTCTCTTTTCTTCTTCACTCTCTCTCTTCTCTCTTTTCTTCTTCTCCTCTCTAGGCTTCTCTCTATTTTCTTCTCTCTATTCTTCCTCATTCTCTCCTTCTTTCTCTTCGCCTTCTCTCTTCTTCTTTCTCTTTTTCTCTTTACTTTTCTTCTCTCTTTCTCTTTTTCTTCTTCTCTACCTATTCTCACTCTTCTTCTTTCTTCTTCTCTCTATCTGTAAGTGTTGACTGGCAGAGAGGGCCGGCTGCGCCCTAACTTCACCCTCCCAGGTATAAAATAAAAAGGCTGTCTTTACATTCTCTCTCTCTCTTCTACTTTCTTTCTCATCTCCTCTCTTTCTTTTCTACTCTGTCACACACTTTCTTCTACTCATTCGTCTCTGTCACACTCACTCTCTTTTCTACTCTATCTCTTTTCTACTCTTTCACTCCTACTCACTCTTTTTTCTCTCTTTCCCTCTCTCTTCTACTTAATCAAACTCTGTCTCTTTTCTACTCTCTCTTTCTCTTTCTTCTACTCCTCCCTCTCTCTCTTTTTCTTTTTCTTTGCCTCCGGCAACGTGCCATGACCGTACGGGGAAACGTCCATCTCTTGTATTTCAATTACCGGTCCGCCGACTCACCTATCAATATGCCGCATGCTAATAAACAATTTATTAGCCGTGAAACTTCCAGCTTTATGGCGACCATCTCCATCTCCGTCGTCAATACCCAACTTCATAACGTGGCTTCCGTCACTGTCAATATACTTTCTTCGTTTTCAATAAACTTTCTGTTTTATGTTACAAAGTACAGTAGTAGATACTTTGATTTTCAATTTTCATCATTTTCAAATAATTATTTCACTAACTTTTTTCTCAATTACCTCTTGCTTTGTAATACAGTGATTGAATGTTGTTCATCATATGGGATCGATCAAGTAATACCAATCAATTGGATTATGACCTATCTTTGGAAGTCAAGACCCTAATCATCATCATTTATTTTTGCAGAAAAAAACAAACTTCTTCATACAACATTAAATCATTAAAAAAACGACTGATTTATATTTTAAAATTTAAAACTGTTTCATTAATTAATACTTCAACATTGTATAAAAATATAAATAAAATATTTTATAGATCTGTATACTATACCCCAGAACAAGCTATATGCTTGTGCTTGGGCGCTGAAGTGGAGCCTGGTATTACACCAAGTAAATTAGTTGGCATTTCTCCTCTTTTACAGATTCTACGCGCATTAAGTTATTTAACCCGAACACCCTCACCTCCTAATTTAATAATCACCTCCAATAATAAGACTGAACAATTTAACTATTATTAACCAAACCTTAACCCCTACAACTCTAGAATATTCAAGATGAATTATCTGGGGATCGACTACTGTTAAGATCAATTACAAAACTGAAAAAATGTTTTTTCATCATTATAAAACTTCACATTGGATTTTTCTATAATTATGCAGAGTCTCCTTATTGTCTTTCTTATAGCTTCCCTATTGTCTTCCTTACATAACCAATATTCACCGGTTTTTAGAATGGTTTGAAATGATTGACAACATTCAATTATAATAATTCAGTTTCCACCATTCATTAACATTACCATAAATTACACTGTAACTTAATTCAATTCCATAATTTATACTAACTTAATTCAATTACCGTAAAATACATTGTAACTCAATTCAATTGCCATGAATTGCACTGTAACTAAAACAATACTAACCTTGTACATAACCTCATGTGGTAACTCATAGCCTAATATAACTAGATCCATTAATCAGGTAAGTTACATCCAATTCACAGTATTCACACTACTGGGTCAACAAATGAAAATAATTTTTCCATTATTAAATATTGCAACTTTTTCAGTAATTGTAGATTGCGCTATATTTATTTTACATGTCCCAACATTTTCATTTATATCCGATTAATAGAAATGTTTTTTTTTTATTTATAAATCGTGACATTACAATAAAGGTGAAGAAGCAACAGCCTCAAGTCCCAACTGCTCTCTTCGCAAATTTAAAATATGCTATATTATAACTATATGTTATCGGTTTAGCCTATTATAACTCAATGATAATATCAAATTTCCAGTCGACTTGACCACAATATTCCTCTTGACCGCATCAGATAAGCTGTCTCTTGTGAAACCAACCGATACTCCGAGTATTTAAACGTTTAAATGAATAATAAGTTAAATTCCTTCAAACAAGCACTGACTGGTAGAATGGTCGGCTTTAATGTCTTGCAAAACAAGTGATCGTTTATTTGAGAGCCGTGGTACGAGAGGTTTATTGAGTACGGTCAGGGGCATTGTGTAACTAGGGGGGGGGGGGGGGAGTTGTAGTAATGCCTGTGGCCGAGTCAGTACAGTACTCAAGAGGTCAACAACAGCTATAGGTCCAGATTCTTACACAGCAGATACTTAGTAGAGGTAAACAGTCTGTTCGGGACAGGAGTTTTCAGTTGTAGTGGAGGCAATGCTGGTCCTCCCGACCGACCACCCATCACGCTGCGGGTTGCGACGGGTCCTTATTACGAGTCAGAACCAACAACTAATTAGGCAGCTATCCGCCGGTCCTTCGGCAAAAGATATTTCAACCGTCGACGACTGCGAAACTCATTTACGACTGGCCTGTTACGTGTTTACGACTCCCAATTATTCAGTTTGTTCTGTCTCGTTGTGTTGTCCATACAGACGCGTGTGCTTATAAATGTATACGTGAAAACATTTCGTAGACTACGTCAAGCAGATCTCTTGTATCCGTGACTATTGAATGGTGAATCATTGGTTGAGTTTATGGGAGCCTTACCGTTTACCGGTAAAGTGGAATTTTACCGAAACGTCTGATTATTCTAATCAAATTTTGGCTATGTCAAACATCTTGTACTCATAGACGTAACGAGGGGGTGGGTGGGGGTATTGGGGACGTAACCCCCCACCCATTGTCCAGAAGAAATGAAAAAATTGTAAATAACAATTAATTGAGGAATATTTTTTGAAGGGAGTAATATGTTATAGTGTTGGCTGTTGGGGTAACCCCCTCCCATAAGTCAATTCTAGTTAGGCCACTGCTTGTACTGAATAGGAACAATCATCGGTTGATAGGTACAATCATCGTTGCTTGCTCAATCATCGGTTGAGTTCATTTGAGCCGTATCAGTAACCGGTAAATGTTACCGATGGCATCTGATTGGGCTATTCAAATTCATAGAAGTTGAGAAATTTGAACGGGCCAATCAGACGCCATCGGGAACATTTTTTTTTTTGGAGGATGAAGCCCACATAAGTCTGAAACCTGTGCATGGGTAATGAGTTGGATGATGTTGATTGATGAGCTGGATCTACAGTTTTAGGTTGGTTCCGAACCAGCAGGAAGTGATTTTACAGCAGAGAACATTGTCTTTTTTGCAGCCCAATCTAATCGGTCACCCTTACTTATTTAGGAGAGTGCTTAGGAGAACGCAGCTTATCTCTATCTGATCGAACAGATACTTGCTGTGGCTCTCGGCTATCACTTCTATTAAAGTGATAAACACAGTATATTGTGACAGTGTATTATTCAGCCTTCCTTTACAGTTTATACAAGTGTACAATACGGTGACAGACCTGTACAGTAGCATAGCTTCCTAAAGACAGTTTGTCTTCAGGGGGCTATGACAGTAGAAACAATTGGTCTGGGCGCGTGGCTCTGGTTTTACTACTAGCCGTCCTGTAGAAGTTGACATCTGCAGCGTCGCACGGGCCACATGTTTTTAGAAATGAGCGATAAACACTCCCCTCGCCATGGCTGACTACCAAACGGCCGCGCGCCCAGACTAATTGTTTCTATTGTAAGTCGTCGGCTTCGTAACTGTTCCATTCGTTTATTAAGTGTTTAACTGTTATTTTTAGACGTTTCTTTTTGAATCATTGAACAATTATTTATTAAATTATTGATCGGCCTATGACCTCCTGAGACCCAAGAGCCTAATACTAGCCACTTTGGCTTATACTACTTGAGACCTGGATTTTTCCGGATATTTAGGAATTGAGACCGAAGTGCCTAATACTAGTCACTTGCAAAAATTACCCTTGAGACCTGAACATTTTTTTTTCGTGGTTTTATGATAGCGACCTTGCGACCTAGCGCTCACTCCTCCAAACATTACGTGTGTCAATGAATCTTGAAGTTGAGTGACTAATACTAGGCACTTCGGTCTTACTTCTAGCAATTTATTAATCTGTGCTTCTAGTCTGGTGACAAAGAATGTTGGGTCTCAAGCTGGTCTTTGCCGATGTACTAGTATTAGTCACTCCGGTCTCTAATTAATTTAAACCATATGCAGCTTCAGGTCTCAGGAGGTTAACAGTTAGTAATTAGTTTTTGTACTGTGAAATAGAAAATTCATTATTAGCAGAACGTTATTGATCTATTTGTTTCTTATTGTTTTTTATGTGTGACAACTGATTAGTGCGTGTTGTAAGTAATTTGTGTAAATAAAGTGCGAGTGTTAACTTCAAGTGTTGCCAGCTTTATTTTCCTGATAGAACTATAGAACCCGTTACAATATCTACTGTAGTCGTAGATACAACCATGTATAACTACAACTAAAAAATAGCCTACTGTATCTATTTGTATTAATGAATTTAATTTTCTTTTACAGGAAAAGGCAGAGGGTCGACGCACAGCCTTATGGTTCCGTTCTAAACTGCAAGCGCAGCTATTTCAGCTTGGATGTTTTATTCATTGCCACGCCGGAAAAGTGTTGTTTGTCGCAATTCTAGTTCTTTCCTCATTTTGTGTCGGACTGAAATCTGCGGTCGTTCACTCGCGAGTCGAGCAGCTGTGGGTGGAAGGTGAGTTAGTTCATTCCTTATCTTTTTTCAATAATTATTGGTAATTAAATGAATATTTCTACCTGGTTATAGTAAAAAAGCATTTCTTTTTCAATTAATTGTTCGACCATATTTTTATTTATTCATTTATTTATTTGTGACAAATTTACAACGAATGTGAAGGCGCAACAGACTCAAGTCCAAAACTGCTCCCTTCACTAATTTTGAATATGTTACATTGTCCAAAACATTGAGGTTAACACAGACTAAAAATTTAAGATTTGCTAAAAACCTTCACTCAAAAAGTAACAAAATGAATCTTCTCACCTAACCACTATTAATTTAAAAGTTCACTTGTAACGAAACACTAAAAACTGTTAGAAATAGTTTATAATATTAAATTTTTATAAAAACTTTTGAGCCGAAAAATATCTTGTTCTTTATGTCCAAATTGACTGTGCTACTAGGTCTCTGCTTCCACAGACCTGTTCATGATGAGTATTTTATTTTAAATAAATTAATGTTTATTTTATTTACGTGTATCGATATTATAATAATTGCTGTTATCTGTCCATGAAACTCTAAGGATAGAGAATAAGGGATTGAAGGTGGAGAGGAATGTGGAGAAAAATGGAGTAGGAGGAGAAAAAAAGAAAAAGAAGGAGGAGAAAAGAGAAATAATAAGAATACGACGATGACGGAGAAGGAGAGGAGGATTTGGAAGAAGAAAAAGAAGATGACGGATATAAAGATGGAAGAAGATGAAGGAGAAGAAGAAGAACATGATAAAAGAAGAAAATGGAAGAAGAAATGGATAAACTTAGAAGGAAAAGAAGAAGAGTAGTAAAAAAAACTATAAGGTGGACAGGAATGCGAAGAAAAATGAAGAAGAAGAATGAGGAGGAGGAGGAGGAGGAGGAGAAAAGAATAATAAGAAGACGAAGATTACGAAGAAGAAGATGAAGAAGAGGGTTTGGAAGAAGGAGAAGGAAAAGAAGATGATTGTGATAAAGATGGAAGAAGGAGAAGAAGATGATGGTGATAAAGATGGAAGAAGATGAAGGAGGAGAAGAAGATGGAAAAAGAAGAAAATTGATAAAGAAGAAATGGGAAAAAGTAGAAGGAGAAGAAGAGTGCTAAAAATGAAACTACAAATTTTTAGACAGGTTATCACACATCCTAGAAATGCAGATGCAACTGAATCGAGCAACCTGCTAGTTTTTAGTAAGGGGATTGATATTACAATAATATTAGAAACCAACTGCTACACCTAGATTTTGTGTAATTAACAGCTGTTTGCTGTTATTTGTCGATGGAGAATAAGGGGTTAAAAAGGAGAGGAAGAAGAATGAGGAGGAAAGTGGAGAAGGAAATTAAAAATAAGAAGATGATGGAGGAGGTAGTGAAGAAGAGAAGAGGGATAAGAAAAAAGAGACTATTGAATTACATTTATAAATAGATTTTTTATTCTAGAAATCTAGATTCAATTGAATCGGACAACCTGCTAGTTATTATGGATAGCTGGAAGTATTATTCTAGGGTACTTGCACCGTGGAGCATTCATCATCAAAGCTGTTTTCAATTATGTACATGAAAGTTCTCATTAGGGAAGTGATAGCCGCGAGCTGTAGCAGGTATCTGTTCAATCAGATAGAGATAAGCTGCGTTCTCCTAGACACTCCTTGTAACGGTGACCGATTAGATTGGTCAGCAAAAAAAGTCACGTACTCTGCTGTAAAATTACTTCCCGGTGGTTCGGAACCCACCTAAAACTGTAGGTCTAACTCATCAATCACCATCATCCAACTCATTACCCACTCAGACCTATGTGGGCTTCATCCTCCCAAAAAAAAGAAGAAAATAATGGATCTTGTATTGTTTTTAAAATAAGTTTTGGAGATGCTGGGACGGGTTCATTGTTGGTTTTTTGTTCATTAACACACGTTTCAGCTGTGGTTTTTTTCATAATAAAATTATTTATTATTCTTCAAATTCAGCTTCAACTTCAATTTCAGTTGTTGGGTAGCTATTGTGATTGAAAATGCTCTAATCCTCAATGATGTCCTTTTGCAAGTGGAAGTATTGATTATTTTTTCTAAAACATTCTCCAAATTACAACTTTAATTTTAGGTACTGTGATTAAAAACGCTATAATCCTCATTAAACCATTTTTGCACGTGGAAGTATTGATTATTTTTTTAAAAATAATTCTAAGAGATAGTTTTGTCAGCTTGATAGAGATAGTGATCTCGCCTGACCGGATAGGGGCTATTTCCGGTTCCTGTCTTTTCACAGCCGCTTGGCTGTCTCATCTGATAGACTTTCTTCGAGGGATGATTGAGTGGCGCCCCGAACACTGGCGTGGAAAGATTTCTAGACAAGATAATAACATTGTATGCAAATCAACAAGAAAACAAAACCGAAGAACGATAATTTCCCCACCATAATTGGTGCCTATTAATCGAGGTAGATGCTTTCAGAGTTGGGCAATAATTGTAGCCTGTCAACCAGTGGAACATTTTCATTGCAAGGTTGTGCTATCATTTAGTTCATCCTTTTCTGTTAAAAAAAGATGGTACCCATAGATGTTTTTGTTATTGTTTGATGTACATGGGATTTCGTTTGTTATTATGAACTTTATTATCACTCACTAGTGGTTCGGAACCCACTTGAAATAATAGAAAGAAGGTAGAATAATACTACCATCCCATGTTCCTCATTCCATAGCTCTAACGGCGAGGTGGAACTACCCGTAAGGGACTCCCCACCAAAAAAGCCATACTGTTGTTATTATTATTACTTTGAGTACAAAGCAGACGTTTATCACAGGGTATAGAATAGTTCTAGTACCTAGCTTTAGGTCTTTATACCTTATTCTACAGTCCTTGGTATTTGTATATACTGTGTTACTTATTCAGAAATTAATCAATTCTTTCCCATGTATTACAGATTGATTGATTAATTGCCTTTATTAAGAGTGTAGTTAGGACTCTTGGTCCTCTCTACCACACATCCCTACAGATGGCACAGAGCATAACATGTAACTAAAAAATTTTATGTTGTAAGCCTTTTAGTCAGTTTACACTGATATTTATTCCATTTATTACGTACAACTGCAGGCATAAGGGATTGCCATGTCTGCCTTTTTCCCGGTGGTTCGGAACCCACCTAAAACTGTAGGTCAAACTCATAATCATCATCCTACTCTTTACTCATGTACAGGTCCCAGACCTTTGTGGGCTTCGTCCTAAAAAAAAAGCTTTGGTTTCAAACTACGCGGGTTTGGACTAAAAGACAGCATATTGAACAGGAATACACTGAAATTGCTGCTTTCGTTATAGGTTCCTATACCAAAAGCATCCATAATTTTTTTAGTGTACTCCTGCCCTGTCCGCTGGTCCGAATCCGCATAGTTAAAACCGTGGCTTTACACAACCGGCAGTTTCTGATGTAAAATCATTTCCCGGTGGTTCAGAACCCACCTGAAACTGTAGGTCCAACTCATCAATCACCATCATCCAACTCATTACCCACGCTCAGGTCTCATACCTATGTGGGCTTTATCCTAAAAAAAAAAGCTTTGGTTTCAAACTAAGCGGGTTTGGACTAAAGGAAAGCTGATAGGACAGGAATTCACTAACATTGCTGCTTTCATTACAAGTTCCTATACCAAAGGTATCC
Organism: Conomelus anceps; assembly: GCA_948455865.1. Lineage (NCBI taxonomy): Eukaryota > Metazoa > Arthropoda > Insecta > Hemiptera > Delphacidae > Conomelus > Conomelus anceps. The sequence goes on from OX418216.1 coordinate 127,163,043, forward strand.
ATAAACTTTAGTGTTCTCCTGCCCTGTCCGCTGGTCCGAATCCGCATAGTTGGAAACCGTGGATTTACACAACCAGCAGTTTCTGCTGTAAAATTACTTCCCGGTGGTTCAGACCCACCTGAAACGGTAGGTCCTCCTCATCAATCACCATTATCCAACTTACCATCAATTACCCGCTCTCAGGTATCATACCTATGTGGGCTTTATTCTCAAAAAAATGTGAGACAGTCATAACATGTAATTTAATACAGCTTAAATATTAAAGATTAGATTAAATTAATACAGATTAAGGGCTGGCTACATCTGTCCTTGAATTTAAGATATGTTAATGTTGCTCTTTATCTGTTCATACTATTACATATTACTATTCATACTGTTACATATTTGTTAGTATACATACTACAGTAATATTAATTTTACCTCGGGCCACTCCCGTGTTTCGGAGGACACGTTAAGCTGTCGGTCCCGGCTGCCTAGAAAACAGTCGTTAAGTCACGTCAGAGGCCCTGAACTTATTCAGGTGCGACCTGATAACTCTGACACCAGACCTGAGCCAGCCAGGTCACACGATATTATTATTATTATTATTAGTAATATTAATCATTGTTTTTTATAGAAATAAACCTTATTAAGCCGCTTTTACACCAAAGTCTTTCCATCAATGCGACAATTTTTTACTTTTTCAAGAAAATACATCTACTTTTTCTGTCTTCCACTTGTGGAGAAACAAATCTTCCACTAACTTTTGGTTTTCCGCAGTGTCGGTAAAGATCAAAGGAAGTTGACAACTAAAAGTGGAAGATTTGTTGCTGCGCGCTTTGTTTTAGTCGTCAACTTGGGCGTAAACGCGCCGTGTATACACTATCTAATATCTATCAATTGTGCTTGGTCCTGAAACAAGTGAATCGGAATCTGAATTCATGCTTTTGGCCCCGCAACTACAGTGCGTTATAATTGCAGAATTCCTCTATTTTTGATGAAGATGAAAGGTGTAGGTTTGCAGATATTTCTGCTAATAAAGAGGTTTCAGTTTTTAATGATCAGGGAACAGAAAATATGACAGGTTGTGTTTCAGCCGGCATGAACAGTCTTGACTAGGTTAGTAGTGGGCAAGAAAGCGAAATAATTAGGACCACACGCGGCGGGAGCCGACGGGTGGTCCAGACAAGTCCTGCGGCTATTCTCAAATTATTGCCCAAACTTCGCCTCCCCGAAAATCTGGTAGCAATTAATGCGGGTAAGCATTCAGCTATCAACTATCCTGAAACCTGATCCATGGCCTAGAACAGGCTAGTGAACGATTCAGTTACCTATAGAAATCCAGCAAACATCGATCGTATTTCTTCTAATAATCGTAAAAAACTACATTTAGATTGAAAACTCCAACCACTCCAACGATTATAAACCCATAATAAATCACCTATATAAATCTATAATATCCAGCAAAACTTGGAACTATCGACCGTATTTCTTCCAATAATCGAAAAAAAACGATGTTTCGATTGAAAATTCCAACCAATCAGCGCTACAGGCACAGAAAACAGATTTGTTATTTTTCTGTGCTAGAGGTTTATCATTGATAGGAGCTTCTTTTATCATCCACTTAACATTTCATTTAATCCACTATCATTTTCTGTTATCATCCATAGGAGTTATGATACCATCCACGGTCCATCCAAAACTCGTCTGTTGCAAGAATTATTGATGATTTTAGACAAAATAAAAAATATCTAATCATAAATAAACGTGCCAAAAAATTAAAAAAAAGACGAAATTGCTCAAATTTACTAAATTTCAGTTGTGTAACCTAACAACTTCCATTGTAACGAATATGTATATTGTATTTTGTGTAGCTATAGCATAGTATAGTACCTATAACTAGAATGACTAAAATGTTTTTTTGTTTATTTCAAAGCGTAATTTTCTCGAGAGGTGTCTATTGTGAATAGGTGGGGTGGGGTCTATTGTGAATACTAGTTATTTTACTCTCTAAAATGAACTCACGGAAGCGGAAAATCCGCTATAATTATTTACAATAATTGCACACGTAACTAAGTCAATGAGAGCGCCAGTATAAAGCACAAAGGTAATAGAGCTGTGCTAGAGAGTTGGTACAAAGGGAGTGACTGGAGGTGGAGCTGAAACAGCCGATATTACAACTGTTATTATTTAATCACGGACCCACCGCCCTCTCGAGAATTATGTGTTTATTGGCATAGCAAAGGTAGACCGTCTAATTATGGTGAATGCGGCTTAATAACTCATTTATCAGGCTATAGATCACAATAACAAGTAGAGCGCCATGTTCTTTGATTAGAGCTTCTGGTTGCGGAGACCGCACTGACCACTGACTTTCCACACGAATTAGCACTGTCTATCAACTCTCCTATTGTCTGTCTTTTAGTTCCAACAACTTGAGCCTTTCTCCATCTGTAACTATAGAAATTTCTCAAGGGGTCTCCATCATTCATACAACCCTCCCCCCCCCCCCCCCCCCACCAAACAACCGTAATATTGTTCCTCAGGTTCTGTCCGTGGTCCCTCACATTATTCCCACCCTACTCCACCAACAAGCCTTGAAATTAATACTAAAAACTTTGTTTAACTCTAAATTTAATTACTATAATAAACTGAATTCTTTTTTTATTAAGAAAAAATTAAATTTATCTTGAAATCGAGATCATTTTGTCTTGCTCTTTTTGAATTCAACCAATAATTTATTTTATTCTCACTACATATTATACTGCAATAAGTATATTATCATGTGAATGCATTTAACAAACGAGAAATAAAGCAGATTCAAATAAATACAGTATCAACTAAGTGACAGGTTACAGCCCCATGCGCTGGTAATAAGACCATGCTTGATTGTGAGCGGTGAACCTTTACAATATTTATAGGCTTGGACAAAAGGGAAACCCTTCGAATGTCTTGTAATTTAAGTAATCATGGTAATAAGTAGATAAAGATACGAACTCCTGGGCCCTCTTTGTAAGGGTGACAGATTGGATTGACCAGCAAAAGAGCCAGCTTTTCAAAATTGGCCAGCTCTGCTGTAAAATCATTTTCAGTGGTTACCCACCTAAAACTGTAGGTCGAACTCATTAATAATCATCATCCAATTCCTTACCCAGGCACAGGTCTCAGACATAATGTGGGCTTTATTCTAAAAAAAAATTATAATTTCTATTAAAGCTATAGAGAGGATCTCAAAGAATACTTGTGCCCAAATTAATTGGCTGAATAAATATACCGTTTTTGGTGTATGAGAATGATACCACTTTTACAGTTTTAGGTGGGTTCCGAACCACCGCAGGTATATTTCAGTCAGATAAGATAAGCTACGATTTCCTGCACCCTCTTTGTAAGGTGATCTATTGGATTGGCCAGCAAAAAAGGAAGACTGCTCTCTGCTGTAAAATCACTTCCCGGTTGTTCGGAACCCACCTAAAACTGTAGGTCTTACTCATCAATCACCATCGCGACAGAATACCTTGTTAAGAGATCCTATCATTGACGTTTGCAAAGCAGCTATTTTGGGAATAACGACTATAGACTTGTTGGAATCTGAAAAATGAGCTCATTGACCCTTTTAACGTCTCGCAATTTCAGAAATGTGTCGAAACTATTCATCAGTTGTAATGAGAGGAAGTAAAACGGATGCAGGTGATCGATGTGTTTTTTGGCTTAATTTGTCAATCCATATGTTTTCACGAGAGGAAGCTGTGTGGATTGGAGATCTGTTTCTATTCGCCAAGAACGATGACATAACCGGGCATTCTGCCTGCCTGTCTTCTAGCAGCCGCCTGTAGGCCAAGGCCATTCGGTCGTTGGACTTGGGTGAAAGGTATGCAACGTACTCTGTACTCTGTACACACGACACAAGTACGGTAGTTGCTCTCTGTTCAACTTGGCCAACAAACTTCTTCTTCTAAATCTTTTCTTACTCGACTTCTTTTATAAAAATTATTCTTCCATTCTCAAAAACGAAACTTACTTCAATTCGTTATTATTATAATAAAGGTACTTAAAACTTTTAAAGTACTTGAAGTACTTTTAATTTGAAAGATTGCACTTTTTTATAGTCCCGTGCATGGGATTTTTCCAGTACCTCCATAAATCTTTTTAAATTTCGTTTTAAATGTTGATTTTTTTTTAATTTGGCTTATACTGGGAAGACAGCTTGATGGAAACTAGAAAATAACATGGGCAACATGATCAGAACATTTAAAATGCATATCTTTGATGGCTTATACTGGGAAGAAAGCTTGTGACTAGAAATGGGTAACATGATAAGAAAATTTAAAATGCATTTCTTTGATGGCTTTGGCGTAATGAGTTCCTAAAACTTGAAAAATGAAATTTATGGGAAATAGCAAATAACAAAAATTGAACAGACTTTTCAATTAAGTACGTTAGGTGTCAGGAAAATAATTTTTGCATTTTTTTGTATTCATATAGAAATAATTTTGACATTATTTTGAAGCAGGAATCCTAAACTACACTGTGATACTGAAAAACAAAAATGCAGAAAATTTTTCGAAGTTTTTAAGAAGCAACATTTTGTCCTAACTCCTTACACTCAAGGCTGCATCCTTAATAAAAACACTATATTACCTGGACCATGTTAATAATATTCTGTATTACCTGGACAGTACACTGCAAATAGTGCTACCATGCTTTGATAACAATACTTTCAGAATGGGGCAATATTGATTCCATTATAATATACTGTACAGCCCAAAATAATAGCTAGCCTTCTGTTTTTTATCATTAGCATTCAATAAGATTAAACTTATTAACAAATTCATTTGATGGTTATAGCTTTTGTTGTGTTGCTGGAATTGGTCAGAGTGTGTTTGTTGAATGCTGGACGGAATTCAATTCCGAGAAAAAGTTGACAGGTAGACTTTGAGGTAGGTAGGATGTCGGCGGCTCCTTCAGAGAGATAAAGAGAGCGACTGTGTGGGTAAGAGAGAACAAGAGAGCAACTGGAAGAAGAATAATAATAATTTGTATGCAAGTCCTGTTTCCGTCGGTTCCATTCGTAGGCTACTTGCTGGGAGGTCCAGCCAATTCATTGAGGTTATAAATCCATTAAGAGGTAGGTAATCCATCTCCTCCAATTGTGAAATAATTCAGTTGGCAAGTTGTATGGCTACATTGCCGCCATGAAATGTATCCGGTTGATTCCTGGCACGAACAATAATTGTACGCGGCTTTAATTGGCTTTCAATGGTCCTCCTCCAACCATTCATAAAAGCTTACACATTTTTTAACACTGATACAAAGCATAGGATACTGATTTATGTATGCTCTTGAACTACCTAGTATTTGTTACATAGTGCTAATAAAATAAATCATACTTTTAAAAGGTCAACTATTATCACATACTGTAAATGACTAATTATACAATAGAACCTTTATTGCTAAAGCTGGATTTATTTTCTCCAGTCTGCTTTCATTCTGTCGGGGTTCCAAAGCGATGTCCTATATAATAGACAGCTATTTGCTGTTATCTGTCGACGAAACTAACGCTGTAGAATATGGATTGAAGGAGGAGAGGATGATGAAGGGGGGAGAGAAAGATGAAAGAGGAGAGGAGGATGAAGGAGGAGAGGAAGATGAATGAGGAGAGAAATTAAGAAGGATATGGGGAAAAGAAGAAGAAAAAAATAAGAGTAGATGGAGGAAAAGAACAAGATAAAGCAGAGAAAGAAGAAGATGGAGAAGAAGAAAATAAGAGAAGGAGAATAATAAGAAGAAAAAGGGGAAGAAGAGAAAATAGAAGGCGAAGAAGAAGAGACTATTAAATTAAATTTGTAGATAACATTCTTATATCGAGAACAATGGGTAATTGTATTTAAAGTAAAATTGCTAGAACTTGGACATAACCTAAATTTAGATTTTTGAGTTGGAAATTTGTGAAAGAAACATTTGTGGGCAACAGCGGTATTGCATCTCTGCTTGGCTGTGTTTTTGTAACGAATAAATAAATAAGTAAATAAATTTTTCAAGCTATTATTCCCTGTTTTTTATGTCTCACCTTTCTCCAGCGTTGAATCAGTGTAATCTAGATTAATTTGTAAAATTTGGATAAACTTTAATGTTAAAATAGCTACAGGTAAATCTTTCCACCTAGATTACAACTCAGCTTAATAGAGCAATTGAAATAATTATTTGGAGAACATTTATTAGATAGGGAGGTGGCAGGCACGAAAAAAGAAATGGGAGTGGTAATGTGTCTGGAATCGGACCATTAGAGGTGAATTTCGTCGCGGCCAGTATATTCACTTTTGATATTGAATTACTAAAGCTTTGTCGGCTTCCCGTTTCTTGTGGTTACTCCGAAACATGAGCGCGGCTCCCCTATTCTAATCGAGTCTGTATGAAAGAGGCATTTTCAATTACGGGCTCTCTTTTGAGCCTAGAGTCACCTAACAAAGACTTCAGTTTCTGTTGACTAGCAGCAGAAGCAGAGCGCTCACTCACTTCTTTCGGCGGCTGGATTTATTTTCTCCAGTCTGCTTTCATTCTGTCGGGGTTTCAAAGCGATATCTCTGTTTGCCCTCATCCATGTCGATGCTGAAGCCGTTTCCTACCCAATGGTGGAAGTAGACTCTATTATGACCTTCCCTATAGCTGCCGACCGACACATTCCTTATACAACAGGTGCAAGCTGAGCCAGCTAACGTTGGGTATTCACTGCAGTCAGTCGCATAATTAAGGTTCCTCTGCTATAATGCGAACCTTTGTAACGTTGAATCTAGCCAGTCTACACCTGGAACCTGGAAGTATTCTTTGGCAAATACCATTCAGTGTAGGCCTATATTTAGTGTAATCGTAATTCACCTCATTACCCATGCACAAGTCTTATACTCGAATGTGCGTCATCCGACTAAAAATACTCTGGTCTGTATTAATTAACGTTCCATCCGTGTCTCTTCACTCATGGGACTCATGAAATGCATTCTTTGAAGAATATCGTCCAGTATACATAGAATATTTTCCTCATTACCCACGCATAAGTCTCAGACTCGTATGTGCATCATCCGACTGAAAAAGACTGGTCCGTATTAATCTTCCATCAGTGTCTCTTGACGCAGAGGATTCTTAAAATGCCTCTATTCCAAATGCATTACAAGAGTCCCTCGAGTCAATAGACATTTCAAAGAGTCCCTTAAATAAAGAGATACTGAAGGAACGTTCATAAATACGGCCCTGTCTTTTTTAAAGCCAGAAACAGACCGTTCTCTGCTGTAAAATCATATCTCAGTAGCGCGAAAACCACCCTCAGGTCCTACTCATCAACCATCATAATCCAACTCATTACTCACGCACAGGTCTCGGATTCATGTGTGCATCATCTTACTAAAAAATATATGTACCTTACCAAATATTATTTGTTGAGTTTGATGCTGCTCATTCTGTATACGTTTTCTGTGCAATCCTAGCAGTTTGTTGCTATTGCTCACGAATGATCGAGATGAACGAAATAATTTTTTAAAATAATAATTACTTTTTATAATTAATAATCACTAATAATTAGTAATGAAAATTTTATTACTGCCAGCTTTATTATTTAAAGCTGGACGAAGTAAGTACAGCAGATTTACTAGATACAGTAGAAAAATCTATCCAAACAATTGGGAAATCAGCTAGAACATTCTGGAATAAAATCTGAAGTTTGAACAGTAGGTGAAAGAGAAGGAAGAGAACATTGGGAGAAAGAGAGGTAGAAGAACAGTGAGAGAAAGAGAAGGAACAAGAACAGTAAGTAGAAGTAGGATTAGAATATTGAAGTCTGATAGGAGTGACTAGGATGATAAAGCTAGACAATGAGAGGAGAGTGAAATTTGTTCATGGAGAAATAGAACAATGCGAAAAGAGCAAAACAAAGGTTTTGTTGAGCTAGAAAGCTGGAAACGAACTTGTTCATGGGTTACACGTACAGTAGAATATTGTGTGATTAACATTACTTTCACTTTCTTTGTAGTGGCGTCGATGGGTTTGTTTGCTAAGGGTTTGTTTATAATACAATAATTGAATAAACAAAAATGGGAAAATTCAGGCAATTGCAATAAAAAATGTGATAATTTATTGAGTTCGAATCTCATTCAGCCATAGATGTTTCTCATCCTTCACGTCATTACCCACGCACAAGTCTTCAGAGTCATGTGGGCATCATCCACAATAAAAAATATTTGTAAAATGATTAGTATATTTTCAATTCTTTTTAAAATCTATATAACAACTGACATTTTTTATGTTAAAATTGCTTGGATATATTTGAATAGAGCAATAAAGCAACCGTAGGATGATGATGATGATAATGATGACAATTGCGAATTCCGGTTTACTTATTTGCCCAAGCTGTACGTTGACATTCTTCTTATTCCTGAGAGATGAAGGATGCGGAACAGGTATCCAGTTTTCTCCAACGTGACTCATAGATAGCGCGAGAACTTGTTTTAAAACTGGTACAACTCTCATGTGCGGAAAACAAATAGGTAAACAGTCTTGTTCAGTCAATAGGAGCAAAAAACTTGTATTAAACGAGCATTGACATTGAATTTAATACCATGGAAGCTGATTTATCTCATTTTATTCAACTTTCTCTAGATTCAAATTATGAAAAAATATGAAAATTATGAATTTTATCTATTACCGTACGTTTTGAGTTCTGTCTGTTGATTGATTGACGTTTTTATTTTTCTCTTGACTGAAGAATTAGGGAAATGGCGTTAAAAGTTGAACTTTTCTTCCCTATCTTGAATTATTTTCATTTTTTTTTTAAATTATTTTTTATTCCGGATCTGCAGAGAATTTCCTCAGGAGACATGTAAACAATTGATGAGTAAAATACAGAAATGGCAAACTTAGCCGGGAATCGATTCCGACATCTTTGGGGTATTAGGACCGTATTTATGAACGTTCCTTTAGTTTCTCTTCATTCGAGGAACTCTTGAAATATAATGTATTTATAAAGGCATTTCAAGAGTCCTTCGAGTCAAGAGGCACTGAAGGGACGTTTATAATACGGCCCTGAAAGTCTTAATCAAAATCTTTGTTTCGCGCCAAACACATTTATTATACAAGATATGTTTCGATTCTCACATTGAACGTTCCTTTGATTTTCTCAAATGTAGATGTAGGTAGTTAATTATTCGTCAAAATGTATTATTCTTCGTTATAATCGACAAAACCATAAATAAATTTTTCCTGAGGCTACTCCCGTGTTTCGGAGGACACGTTAAGCCTGTCGGTCCCGGCTGTCTAAACAGCAGTTTTTAAGTCCCATCAGAGGCATTGAAATTGTTCAGGGTTGACCTGATAACTCTGACATCAGACCTGAGCTACTCGAAATTATTTTATTTTATCTCGGAATAATCCCCTCCTTCACTTTATACAATATAATATATAATATGCCTACATTGCCGTATTTATTTAACAAAGAATTGAATAGCATAATTTCATGTATGTAGTCATAGTGATCAATGGTTGAGTACCTGGGAGCTTCACCGGTAATTCACTGTTACCGGTGGCGTCTGATTGGTATATTAAAAATTTTTAACATGAATTCGAGTAGTCCAATCAGACGACACCGGTAACATTTACCAGTTATCGGTAAAGCTCCCAGAAATACGACCAATAGTCTACTTAAATCCATAGACGTTGAACAATTTGAGTAACCCAATCAGACGACACTGATAATATTTACCGGTTACCGTTAAAGCTACCAGAAACTAAACCACTGTGCAAATTTTCTGCTAACCAAAAAATGTGCAGGATCTAATGTGAGGTATTTTATTGTTGCAGAGGGAGGTCGACTGGAAACAGAGCTGAAGTATACGGCTGCTGCTTTGGGAGAGTCAGGAGGCAGCAACACGCATCAGCTGCTGATCCAGACGCCCGTTGATCCTGGCGCCAACCTTCTCCACCCCAACGCACTACTCAACCACTTGCAAGTGCTCAGAGCTGCTTCCAGTGTCACTGTTCACCTATTTGATATGTAAGTACAACATATTATGCTATTCACTATTAGTAGTAGTTCAGTGAACATTAGATTTCGGACCCAATAACAAGGGTGCTTGCACAGAGGAACATACTCCATGTACTCAATGCGCAAAATAGAACATAATCATCAGACCTAACCCTTGATTCAATTTGTGTAGTCTATTCCATGCCTCTTCAATTAAAGTCCCTCTGCAGCACACTAACCAAAGCTGCATTTCTATTTTCCATACAGCTGATATTGCTCAAATCAGATCATCCTGATGAATGAATTTATAGAAAAATATTAATTATGATTTACTTAGTGATCACATGTTATTATAATCAATTGAAATATTAGAAATGCTTTATTTCTCTAAAGATTATGCTATTTTTATGATTAATAACTTAATTCATATGAAGGCTCAATCAGATGAATAACAGGGTTCAAGGGTTATCTTGAAATCTGATTCCAATTCCATAAGATGGACAAGCTAATTTTTAAAATCATATGTTTTCTATAGAAGAAGGCCTGAGTGCATCCCTTTTAAAAATCCTTTAAAGGTAAGCAATTTTTTTAATCCTTACAAATACTTTGCTGGGCATTCCTTAAAGGAAAGATCCATACAAAATTTCATAGAATTTGGTCCACTCTAAGCTTTACAAACACACAGTCAGATAGACAGACAAATGCAAAACGGTCGATTTGAAACAGAGACCTTTCTTTCTTTGGTCAATTATATACCCGTGCTTTGCAACGAGATTCAAGGTAGATTTATTAAATAAAAATTTGAAGCTGTAATATTGATACAGAACAAATTTGTTGATTTAACTTGTGACTTGAAGCTATGGATTTGATTATAATTAAATGTGGCAGGGGCTCATATTAAACCTCAGAATTTCTAATGCCTATTATTGTGCAGCTTAGTATTGTAAAATACAGTTTAGTATTGTTAAATAGCAGTAACTTATATTATGAATCGGCTTCGGGATCTGTGGTGGGTCCACATTTATTTTCTACCTGAAGTTAGACGAAGCAACAGGTTGATGGGATCGGAAAGGGTTGTCCTATTGTTTGTGAAGATGGAAATATTCATTCCTTCATCCTTTTTCTATTGTTCTATAATAGTTGGAAAGCTTGACCAATTTGTTGATTTTGAGCCTTCCTTGTTGGTGTTGACTATAGAGCGCACATTTTGGAGAAGATATTTTGTGGAGCTGTGAGACAAAAACTGTTGCGTAATCAATGTAACTTGTAATAGTATGGTGCAATTAGACCAAAAAACGGCCTAACCTCAACATCCAAAGTAGAAGTTTCCCTCCAGCTGCAAATTGTCATACATGGTCCACATATTGTAAATGGTAAAAAGTTACACCATCTTCAGCGTTGGGTTTAGTGGTGGGGAGGGGGAGGGGGAGGGAGGTTAAGTGGGTGAATTAGTCGTTTTTATCAGTTTTTCTCGAATATTTAGAAAACTATGCGGTTTAGATAAAAAAGTGTCCTATACAAAAATATCTACATCAAATTGCGAACAAAAATTATCTTTGCATAATCTTGCTAAAGTGAACGGTTCCAAAGTTATGGAGAGTGTAAAAGTAGGCAATTTTCGTATTTTTCTGTTTTTTTTAAAATATCACAATACAGCTTTGGAAATTAATTGTTTATGCAGTGGTATGTCAATGATAAATCCTTGAAGAAATGACAACCTCAACACCCTCTCAAGGGGTGCTACTTTTAAAGGGAAAAGAGGCTTCCACAGGCCTAGTAGCTCAGTCAACTTAGACAAAAATATGTGGTCCTCGAAAGGATCAATTGATAGAGAAATGTGTTTTTGTAGTACTGTATTCGAATTGGCTTCATTTCTCTTTCGTGATTATACATCCACAAGATAATCTATATTCAGAATATTATTTTATAAAAAAATAATTTATCAAATAACAGTTTTTTCAGATTGAATTTCAGTGCTAGGTCTTGTCAAAGATAGTACATTATCATAGTAGGGGGGGGGGGGGGGGGGGAGGAGGAGGAGGAGTTTCCACCCTTGAGGTAACTAAGTCTATAGGAAATAGGTAATCTAATAGGCAATATTAACATCTATTATTAAAATTGTATTTGACATAGTCTTTCATATTTTGTTCCAATTCAGTTACAGAGATACTCTCTGTAAATTCCTGAAGTAAGGTATATAAAGACAAAATAATCTACACATATTCAATACCCACATCTTGACACTTCTTCTTTGTTGATTTGAAAGCAAATCATGAATCGCTTACAATCTTCACTAATAGAGACTCAACTCTCAAGCATTGTGACTTTATTGAGATTTTGTCACTCTCCATGTGTAGCCCAGTACTCCACATTATTCCAAATCGTGCTCTCTTCAGATGGCAAATCACCTTTGGGTCCAGTTCTCATACTAGTCATTAACAATGGGCATTCATAGATCTAGGAACAATAGCTGTACTCTCCCACAACCCTACAACCTGTTGCCCTGTACACTACAGGTAGAAAATAAATGTGGACCCATCACAGATCCCCAAGCCCAACTATTCTTAAAGAATAGACTTAACTAACTAAATAACTAACATTAACAACCTTTACCAACTACCACATTGAATTTGAAAGAAAAATCACTTGACTTGTTTTTATGTTGAGATTCCATTTCTTTTCCTAGATATTTCTGAACTTTTGAAATTAAAACTATGTTATCACTCTTGTAATAAATTTACAATAAATGAGTAAAACTTGAGCCCACCATTTTTTTATTCTAATGCTCATCTTTGTTTTACAACATACTGGATACTGGATGGCTGAAATACTATTTGATAAGGAGCCCCAATAATAAATTAGTAACACTAGTGCCCAAAAATTCATGATTCTAATGCTCGTCTTTGTTTTACAGAACTTGGAGACTGAAAGATATGTGCCGATCGCCAGCGATGCCTAATTTTGACTCTCACTATATAGACCAAGTAAGTTTTTTCAGTGTATCTTGGTTAAGATAATTATATGCATCAATGCACATGTTGTAGCTGAAATGCAGTTCTCCGGTCTCCCCGATCGTAAAATGTGGCAAGATATGCATGCATTTAAATTCTAAAACGGAACCGTGCAAGGCCAGGCCGTGTACAAGAAGCATTAACAGTATTCCTGTCTTGGAACTTGGAAGGAAGCCGGAAATCTTGAAGATGCTTATTTTCAGAGACCACCCATCTAGTGACGGGTGACGAGCGCTTGAAATGAGCAGATTTCTAAATAACTCAGTTGTTTCCTTCATTTTCTCTCTCTCCCTTCTCTTTCTCTTCTTCTCTATTTTCTTTTTATTTATTTCTTCTTCTCTCTTTCTCTACTTCTCTTCTTCTTTCTTCTGCTTGATTTCTTCTCTCTCACTTGGTCTTCTCTCTGTTCTTCTCTCTTTTTTCACTCGCTCTCTTTTCTCGTTCTCTCGCTCTCTTCTCTCCTTTCTCTTTCTCATCTCTTTTTCTCTTTTCTTCTCTCTTTCTCTACTTCTCTTCTTCCTTTTTTCTTCTCTCTCACTTTGTCTTCTCTCTGTTCTTCTTTCCCTCTCTTTTCCACTCCCGCTTCTCCTTCTTCGCTCCTTTTTTCCCTCTCTTCTCTCTCTTACCCTTCTCTTTCTTCTTCTTCTTCTTCTTCTCCTTCCCTTTCTTCTTTCTTTTCTTCTTCTTCTCGCTTTTTCTTTATCTCTTTTCTTCCCTCTCTTATTCTCGCTCTCTTGTATTTTTTCTTATCTTTTCTCCTCTTTCTTCTAGTTCCCTCTCTTCTACTTTCTTTACTTCCCTTTCTTCTCTTTTCTTCTTCTCCTTCTCTCTCTTCTACTTTCTGTCTCTCTATCTTCTGCTCTCTCTCTCTCTCTCTCTCTCTCTCATTTTTTGTCTCTCTTTTAACATTTACTTACAGAAAATCCAGTTTCCTCTCCAATTTAACCAAAACCATAAAAACCCTTTTATTGAATTTATCTCCAGCTTTGCCAAACTGAGTGCATTTTATTACTTTTGAACCGGAATCCACACACATTGTTTATTATTCATTGTACCGTGAAAGGGTCGTAATCTTTTTTTATATGCGACACGTACACCATAGTTTCATCAAGATTATCTTTATGTGCTCTCAAATGGACTCGATCATTTAAATTTGCGAGAAGTGTCTAGAATATTAGTGAGCTTATCGTAAAACTGTTAGTTACAAAATTGTTATTGATATTTTTTAGTGTCTGTCTTTTCCGAAACGATATCAAATTTTACTACGTATTACCATATTATACGATACCGTAAAGATTCCGCCAACATTAAATAATCTGCGATGTTTTCCTTGACGAAATACTTGATTAAAGATATAATGTAAAAACTGACACTTTATCTCTATTTAAATTATTATGATTTTTATCGCTTAAACTGGAGGAATGCATTTCACGTCTCAGGTGAAGTGAAATGCATTCCTCTACTTTAAGTGAGTAAATTCATAATTCAAATAGAAAGGAAGTGTCAGTTTTTATATTAGAACATTGAATACCCTAGAGTTTATTATATTAGTTTCTTACTCAATTTGGAAATTAAATTTTATTCCAATAATTGAATGCCTCAAATTGACTATAGTTGATTTGATTGAAACATCATCTCTTAACCAAATACTGTTAACTCACCTAAACGCCGTTTAAACTCACCAGCTAGCTTCTATACAGGACTGTGAATCTGTTCAAAAGAACATCTTGATGGTACTTCTAAAGATAGAACATAGAGAGATAGAACGTAGAGAGCTAGAACATACAGAGATAGAACATGAGATAGATGAAGAACAGAGATGGTGCAAATGATTATTCCACCTACTCCCGCACGCACCTCTCATTTTGAGAAAAAAAAATCAATTTGTAGAATAACGGTACTCATAAAAGTATATAATTGGCAATAGCTATTATGAGTAGGCATTCAGTTATTTCCAAAATTTATGTAGTTTGATTTTGTATTAGATAATTACCATCCATTTTTTTTACAGATATTCGATAAGGTAATCCCTTGTACAATAATTACTCCTCTAGACTGCTTTTGGGAAGGATCCAAACTGCTGGGTCCAGAACCTGAAAATCCTGTCAACATACCGTGAGTATTTAATTAACTTTTCTATCCAAGTAATAAAAATAAGTTGAAATAATAATCATAATATCAATTTCTTAATAAAGTAGTCTGGCTGGAAATGAAATTTAGCGGGAAAGTTTGAAATCTATTGAAATATGAATGAAACTTTATATTATCATCATCATCATCATCATCATCATCACATCATCATCAATTAGGGAAGTGACAGCCGTGAGCCGTAGCAGGTATCTGTTCAATCAGATAGAGGTAAGCTGCGGTCTCCTAGGCACTCTTTGTAAGGGTGACCGATTAGATTGGCCAGCAAAAAAGACACTGTTCTCTGCTGTAAAATCACTTCCCGGTGGTTCGGAACCCACCTAAAACTGTAGGTATCAATCATCATCATCATCATCATCATCCAATTCATTACCCACGCACAGGTCTCAGACCTATGTGGGCTTCATCCTCAAAAAAAAGAGAAAAAGAAAATCAATATCTTTACCATATACTATCTCATTACCTTTTTTCTTATATATCATTTATTTGTATGTCTCATGTATATGTTTATCTCATGCAGCCTATATATTACCTTATATCTCATGTCAAGTGAGTAGTGAATCCCATGCGGAATAAGAATTAGCATCGATTTCACGCCGGATGCCTTTCCTCAAGCCATTATTAAAAGAAATAGAAACAGATTGAATGTAGCATGACTTTAGATTAACTAGTGGTAAAAATCGATCTATTCTTGCATATTTGTTTTGTTATTATTGATTGTTTAGGATATGTAAAATATTGTGAAATAGTGAATTAACTTACTGTAGTTTTGTAAAAGCGTATGTGTAGAATACAGTAATGTTTAGTTTCTAGACATTGCCTTAACATTTCAATTCAAACCCCTGATTGATCTCAAACTGTTTTTGATTTTTCAGTAATATAGGATCGAATACTCGCTGGACGAATTTGAATCCTCAGAAAATGGTGCAAATGATTAAGCAATCATCAAGGGAATCCTTCACTGCACAGTTTCCTTATGAATCACTGGAGCAGCTCATGAAAAGGGTGAGTTGATATTTACTTCCTAAATAATAATGCTGGTACTATATTAGTTTCCAATAGAGAAAATATATACTTTTAGTTGCATATTTTCGGGGACATCCGGACCCCCCTCCTTGGTAAGGACATAAGCACCTAATAGAATACATTTTGGGAAGATCAAATTTCAAACAATGATAAAGTGTGTAAAATGCTGTTTCATTGAACATATTTTTGGAAAATATTTTGGGGGAAGACTCCTTTATGCGAGAAAAGGCAGAAGTTTCAGGTGAAACTTGAAAGTTTCTTATGTCTTATGTGTAAATTTGTGTATCTTGTGTCTAAGTTTGTTTATCAAAACAAGACTAATTATTGGCTTGTTGAAAATTTGTATGTAATTCATAAGTTTGTTAATTTTTCAGTATGAAATACTAGATCATTCGGGCGGAATTCATAGTGTAATAATTGATATCATAGGTGGGTGTGGGTTTCTGAAAAGAAAAACTTGTTGCACTAGCTAGGGAATGCACTACATAGTAAAACTGCAACAATATCATCTATTGTCAATCAAACCATTAACAATTATTCTACTGATGATATGTTATAAAATAATGAAACAATTTTAGCGTTAGGGCTGTTGGTAGTATCCTGTTATTTGTATCAAACTAAATTTTCTCTTCAAAATACTGTAAGTTAGTATAGGATATTCTTATTATCTATTGTCATCAGTTATGAGGAATGCTGCTTATTTCAATCTACATCAAATAATCACTACATAATCAAGCAATGCTTAGTAGCATTTGACAAGTAAACATCTTCAAAATATTAATTCTTCCCCCTTCCTTCGTGTCTTCCAACTCGCCCCCACCCCCCCCCCCCCGGGACCTATTGATCTGGCTATCAATCTGTTTAGCCCCTTACCCGTCACAAATTCCTGGCTAAGTACCTGATATTTGGTTGAAATGCATTTAATATCTGTAAGAATAAGTATCCTCGTCTTGTAAAAAATAGATTGTTTTTCTGATAACCTAATCCTTGGAAAGCTTCAGATGGCAAAATCCGTCTGATTGTAACAAGATTTGCTGGGTTGATTCTTTCAAGCTTCCAACATACATTAGTTATAAATTTGGACCATGTTGCTTTCTATACTTTTCTGTGTTATAAATTCCATAAAATCGAACCTTGGTAAATAGAACTCGATTTCCAATTCAGTCTTCCTTTGCTGTGATCCGCAAGTAAATGCCATTTCTTTTTGCCTTCATGTCATTTCCGATGCGTCAAGCCAACCGATTAATTTTCTGTTAGCCGCATTCTCAGCGTGTCCGCGCCGACAAAGGAGGACTTTCCACCTTTTCTTCTACATCTTCTTTTTCACCTCCACCTTGTCCGCAACCTATTCTTGCGAGAGTTCACGCTACATAAATACGCGTCGCCTTTTTAACTTGCCAGCTAGCTTCTATACAGGACTGAGAATTTGTTCAACCGAACAACTTATTCACTATCTTCTTGGAATGTGACACTAGGAAAAAATATGCCATGCGGGAACTACAGGGCTACTATTCGTTACAATTAACTAGACTAACTATCTGTGAAAACCAGTTATCATTTTGTCATCACAAATCGATAAATAAGTTAGAAACCAATGTGTGAGATTAGTAATTGGGTTGGCAATAAGGTTTATTTCAAGTTGTTCCTTTTTTCTGGAGGATGAAGCCCACATAGGTCTGAGACCTGTGCGTGGGTAATGAATTGGATGATGAGTGATTGATTAGTTGCACCTACAGTTGGGTTCCGAACCACCGGGAAGTGATTTTACAGTAGAGAACAAAGTATTTTTTGCTGGCCAATCCAATCGGTCACCCTTACAAAGACCAGGAGTTTTGTAGCTTATCTCTGATTGAACAGATACCTACTACGGCACTCGGCTATGTTATTCGGCTATCCAATATTTGTCTTAGTTTCAATATGTGTCACTCCAATATTTGTCTTCGTTTTTTTAATGAATCAATTATTTTGTGAAATTTGGGGTCTCAAAGTTTAAATTTTTGTCATTCTATACGATATACTACATAGCTAGCTATATAGCTATACTATTCCGTTCCAATTCACTAGACTAACTACCTGTGAAAACCAGTACTCATTTTACTGGCACAAATTAATAAATATGTTACCAACCAAATTCATAAATGGTAGGATTACCAAAGTTTTAATGTGTGAGATTGATTGGGTAGGCAATTATGTTTATTTCAAGCTGTATCTCCAAATTTTGTCTTATCTTTTTAAATATATAATTATTTTGTGAAATTTGGGGTCTCAAAGTTAAAATTCTTTGGTTTTTGGTGCAATTGATCTCCCCTACAAGTTATTTTTAACGTTTGGCAATTTTTTTATAGGTTACTAAAAGACCTTGGGGAGAAAAATGACATAATTTTTATTTCAATTAAACTTGGGTTTTTTAAATGTTTGAAAAATCCCGAGAAATTTTCAGTTTTTCAAAAAACGATTGTTTCATTGAAATAAAAAATATGTCATTTTACTCCCCAAGGTGTTTATATAAATATTGCCATACGTTTAAAATGACGTCTAAGGGAGATCAATTGCCCCCAAAAACAGAAAAACTTCAACTATGAGAACTTCAACATGTTTTACGAAATAATTGATGAAAAAATTTTCTGATGGGCAATAGATAACATTTCAATACCTTGATAATATCCAATGTAAGAAACTTCGAAAAATATGACCAAACCCCCTGTGCACAGCTTTAACTCGATTGCGGATCTGTTAAATTTAAAGTTAACAATAAAGTTTAAACTTTTCTGTGTACTTTATAGTGAGAGAATGGTGAAAACCCCTTCTATTTATAAATACATGCTGGAAGCTCTAAACACATTGTGTTAAATACCAATTTTTTTCAACGTGAATGCGGATCTGTTAAATTCAATAATCTGTTAGATTCCAAATTTAAATGTAATTATAAAGTTGAAACTTTTCTGTAGACTTTATAGTACTATATTTACTATTTTTACCTATGAAACACAGCAAAAATCAGACTCCATTGATTGACTTAAGAACCCTTCTTCTTATCAATAAATGCTGGAAAGTATAAATACATCGTTGTCTACTATTTATTGCTATAAATACATTAAGTACCACTTTCATTCAACACAATTAAAGGTCTGCTGTGACAATTATTATTGATGTTTATTGATGGCTGTTGTCAAC
Organism: Conomelus anceps; assembly: GCA_948455865.1. Classification (NCBI taxonomy): domain Eukaryota; kingdom Metazoa; phylum Arthropoda; class Insecta; order Hemiptera; family Delphacidae; genus Conomelus; species Conomelus anceps. The sequence continues at coordinate 127,182,384 of OX418216.1, forward strand.
AATTTGGAGTAGTCGTGATGATTGATTTAGCCGAATGCGGCTTCTGGCTTCAGCGATTGAAGTTGTTTGTCCGTGGCTTAGTGGAGCGTTGAGTGTTGTTTTCTCTAGACTGCTAGCAGAAGCCTGGACGATGTCCAATTGGCAAACACCAGGCGTCGGCGCCGTTTATTCTTGTACACAATAATAAAAATAATTAAGTTCAGCCAGAGCAACAGTTGCCAAAAGAACGTAGTCGACGCTATAAAATTGCAATTCATTCACGTTCATTGTGTCTTTTTCGAACGCTACTTGCAAACAAACACACTAACGATCAATGCCGATTGATAAATAATTGCGCGCGTGCAATGTTGCCAAATTGTGCCCATTTTGATAGCCGATTATATGCTCGTTAATTTAATTCTCTTTGAATTTTACTCCTTTCTCAATCTTGATGAAGAACAAAGTTTGGCATAATCTGGTGCACAGAGGTGCATTAGGCATCAAGTTAACAAAATTTAAGGAAAATGAAATTTTTTGGTGCTCTTAGGTGCATTTATTGGACATTGAAATGTCAAAGAATCTAATTTTAGACAGGCCATCGATCCCACTGCCTAAAAAAATAGTCGTTAAGCCACGCCTACTGAAACTTTGTTCAGATGCGACTTAAGAACTCTTGACCCAGCCACAGTACACAACATTATTATTATTACTATTGTTATTGTTGTTATTATTAACATTTTTATTATTTACTATTAGGCATCAAATGAGTAGTTACTCATTTCCTAAACGTGTAGTTGATTTTATAATTATTAAACCACGAAATTTAACTGTCATATTTTGGTGCATTCAAGTATTTTAAAGCATCAAATGTACTGATATATAAAGGCGCTGATATAAAAATTTTTAGGATTATTATCTTGAAATTACAAAATTATTTAATAATTTTAAATAATCATTTTTTTAATACTCATCAATCACCATCATCCAACTCATTACCCACGCACAGGTCTCAGACCTATGTGGGCTTCACCCTTAAAAAAATTTCAACATTTTATTGCCAAAAATAAGTTTATGTGCATTTGATACATTTATTTTGTTCTAATTTCTCGTAAATTTTGAGGGGGGGGGGCACAGCCAATGGATAGTTTCCCATTTCCTAGACGTGTGGTTAATTTCATATTAAATAACTAATTTATTATTAAATAATAAGTTATTATTTTATTTATCAGTCAAATAACTGTTGTCTCTGTGATTTAATTCAATTCAATCGATCCTAATTTATTAAATAATTTCGTGTATTTACTTGTTCAAATTTTAATTTGATGATATTCCTCATGAATTATCTACGGAATAACTTGTCCTACATGTAGTCCTTCACAGTAACATTGTTGCAGGTGTTCAATTTCAAAATGTTTATTAACTTTTCAATTTTGTTACAGGCTGGTATTAGTACAGGTTACCAAGAAAAGCCTTGCTTGAACCCGTTCGACAGCGAATGTCCAGAAACAGCTCCTAACAAACGCTCAGGAATGGTGAGTTGCGTCATTTATGTTACTTTTCATGCACCTAGTTGATTTATTTTCTAATAATACCTTTTAATTAGCTTAGTTAATTTAGTTTAAGTAGAAATGGTGAGCTGTGTCATTTATGTTTTTTTTATGCACCTAGTTGATTTAGTTTCTAAGAATACCTTTTAATTAGCTTATTGATTTAATTTTATTAGTTAATTTATTTTCCTTCATAATCGACGAATCTAAATAGAATGTAGATCAGGTCATTTAAATTAACTGAAAGAATAGTAGATATCAAGAAGATTAAATTCTATTTCTAAATTCAGATTCTATTGATATAGATTTATTTCTTTTCTCCAATGAAAAGTTTAGTTTTAACGTAATTTTATAAAAAAAAGAGTTTCTCATTCATCACTCCGGATTTCTAAACCAAAATTTTAAATCATATCAAGATCAAAACTAAATAGAATGTGACTGACTATTTTGAAAGAATATTAAATATTAAGAATGTATAATTTAAATAGACCCATCTCAAATTCAGATTTAAAATCCTAAGCAATGCACTTCTTAATCACACACCACAATTTAATCTAGTCAATAAAACAATAAGAATAACTTCAATTTCTAACTTTATGTTACATAGTAACATTATCATCAAGCCAGAATATTGCTCAATAAAGTTTATTTCGTCTGAAAGTTAGTAAGACGTAAATTGACTTTGACAAAAAGAAACCGTGTTCTTTTTTCAGTTATTTTATTTCATTTTTTGGAGTAAATTTTTGTAGTGAATCTAAATTTTCATTGTAAATTGACCTCAATGTTTTGGATAATATAGCATAGTTAAAATTTATGGAGCGATTGGTTTTGGACTTGGTCTTTTGCATTTGCACTTTATTGTTATTCTGTCTATAAATAAATTGAAAAATTACTTCGATTGAATATATTTATTTCCTTTACATTACAATGTAACAGTGGCGCCGACTTTGGGGGGGGGGCAAGGCACTTGCTGCCCCCCCCCCCCAATAATTACTCTGGGGCCCCCTCTCTTCAGATGACACCCCCTACAGACCTTTCTGGTGGACTTTGCCCCCCCCCCCCCCCCAATATTCCCATGAAGTCGGCGTCGCTGCAATGTAAAATTAAAGAATGTTACAAAAAGTATTAATAACCTTAGAAATAAACAAGTAAATAGATATAAATGTTGATAGATAACGAAAGGGAAGTGATAGCCGCGAGCCGTAGCAGGTATCTGTTCAATCAGATAGATAAGCTGCGTTCTCGTAGGTCCTGTTTGTAACGGTGACCGATTAGATTAACCAGCAAAAAAGACATGTTCTCTGCTGAAAATCACTTCCCGGTGGTTCGGAACCCACCTAAAACTGTAGGTCCAACTCATAAATCACCATCATCCAACTCATTACCCACGCACAGGTCTCAGACCTATGTGGGCTTCATCCTAAAAAAAATATATATATATATATATATAAATCAATAGTCCTGCTATCGACAGGCGATTGCCTGTGGGCAAACTAGGTTCAAAAGATAAGTGAAAAAAGTTGACTTGAAAAGATGTCAGAAACCTCTATTCGTCAATCCTACATTGTATACAGCCCAATATTGACAGAATTAGACATTGTTTTATTTTTTCTAAGCTACCGAACTTGGGTGGTAGATGTTTGGAATGTGTCCCATTCTGTGATAGGAAAGGTTTCTCCAACGGTTGGCCGGCGTCATGTGTGTACAGTGGGTCCTTGTATTGAGTCGTTCAACAATGAACGGCATAATGACGACTTTGGCGAAGTGAGCCTGTTTTGTGCGCTTGCACCGCCCATGGAGTCAAATAAATGATCCTTCAAGAATGATGCCTTACTTGGAGGTGGTCTTCACTCGTTATTCGGCCACTCCAAATCGTCCGCACTCTGCTCGCTCTGGCCATGCAACCCTAATCATTGTTGTCTTCTTTCTCTAGCTCACTACCTTCATACTTCCTTATTATCTCTCCTTATCACATCCAACTGATGATAAACTTATGGTTTTATTAGTGGGCAGATCCTAGTGGGTAGTTCCACCCCGCCGTTTGAATCATATTTTGGGGAACATCACATTCATCTAATTAATTTTTAATTTACGAAAATCCTCAACATCAACTTGCTGAATAGCCTTTAGCACAGCTCTTGCTTGTTTGGTCATTATTGCTTGTTATAATCGTTCTCATATTTTTTTTAATCCATTTACGGATGAGTTTATTTATTTATTAAGACAAAATTAACAATGAATTGGGGCTTATTTAAGGGAGAGGCCCAGGGGGCTCGTTCCCCTAAATAAAGATAAATTTGGTTAAACAAACTTTTACCATCACAAATTTGTGTTGTCAATTAATTTATTTGCTTGATTCCCTTAAATATAATAATATTCCAAGAATATAAAGCTCAATATATGAAAAAGAAATTTTACAAACACGTGTTGCCAGTTAATTTATTTACTTGATCCATTTAATAAAAATAACATTATTCGAAGAATCTAGTGTCATTTACTTTTAGAATTTTTCAAATTATCTACTAAAACAAGGAATGCCAAACTTGTTATTGGTCTTGGACCCTTAAAAATTTAATCTATATTCGCCGTTATACCACAATTTCTTTGAGCCGCATAGTTTTGTGGCGTAAAGTATAGTCTTGGGTCATCTGTCTTCCTTTTTCCATGATTCATTAATATACTTTTCCTACAGTTATCTAACAAAGCGGCTATTTATGCACAAACAGTACGCAAAATGACTGATTCCTGCATTCATTTACTTTGCCACACTCCAGCTGACTGCAGCACTCATTTTACTTTGTCGCACTCCAGCTGTGTTAATTGTAGGAAAAATTTAATGTGTTACTCGTACCTGCTGCACTCGAGAAACTATTCCGCACTCGCCTTCAGCTGTGCGTAATGCATTTCTCTCGTATAGTAAATAGCTAATTCGTGCACTAGTTACACAAATAACTATTACTCTTCAGATCTTACTATCCAATACAGCTAGTGTAGTTTCTAGAAGGGACGAGTATGATTTTTTAAAATTCTTTTTCTTCTTGAGTATTATATATTTAGTTGTGTATATTTCCACAGCTACAACCCGTTTTACCCAATCAATCGCATTCCATCTAATGAAACAGAATCGCGCAAGGACGGAAGTCGTGCGTGCGAGTGAGAAGATAAGTTACCTGGGCAATTGGGAGCGGGGGTGGCAGGGGCACGTTACCTGTGCTGTAAACTGCACAGTTGTTTGATGATGGTAGCGCAATTTATTACGGCCTACAGGTAAAGAATGCTGGCCCGATAGCTTTATTATTGGTGTCATGGAGACGCGCGGCGCGGTCCGAGTTTGATGCTCCGACCTAGAACGAGATGGAGGGATGAGGGAGTGAGAAAGAGGAATAGATCTCGGCGTTTCGCCTTCAGCGGATGAAGTTGGGTCGGATTGAGTGTAGCGGACGGGTGGTGGAGGAACGTAGCGATCCAAATGGAGATGTTACGGTGAATGAAGATCCACCATCCAGTCAGTACCCTGGGTGGTCCGTCATTATGAGAGAAGCATTGGCGGCCCTGCCCGGTTCACAGGCGTTCTTTTTCTCCTCTACTCCACTCTCTGTAGCATAGCGCAATAAATATCGGCCGATTCGCATTCTGCTCCTGTCATTTCCGCCTCAGTCACACTCCTCTCTCACTCTCTTTTTATTTCTCTTTCATTCCCTCTCTCTCTATTTCTCTCTCCCTCTCTCTCTCTCTATTTCTCTCTCCCTCACTCTTGTTTTCACTCTCTCTCTATTTCTCTCTCACTATCTCTCTCTCATTGGCTCTCTTTTCCTCACTCCCTCATTCTCTCTCTAAGGGTTGAGTGGAAGAGAGGACCAGGAGTCCTAAGTCCGCCCTAATAAAGGTATTTAATCAATCAATCTCTCTAATTGATTGAGTTATTTTTATAAAATGCAGGATTTCCTTTGAATGTTATGCTTTTGTTGATATTAATTTGATCTGGTTTTTATCAGCCCACTCAATATTATGGAAGCGATAGCCGTGAGCCTTAGCAGGTATCTGTTCAATCAGATAGATAAGCAACGCTCTCCTGGGCCCTCTTTGTGAGGGTGACCGATTGAAATTGGATTAGCCTGCATGAATATAAATAATGTTAATAATAATTATCATTAGAGTTAGAGTGAAAAGTACTGTGAAATGTGGTTGAAAGAAGCCATCGAAACATTAAAAGAAAGTAAAAGCGAAAGGAGCTTCCTTTAAGGAGCCGATTCAATCAAACAAAATTAACCACTTTCAAGAAATAGTGGTTTTTTTTATATTGAAAATTGTTCAATCATCTCTCATTAGAAATACAAATTTTTCAGAGGATGAAGCCCACATAGGTATGAGTCCTGTGCGTGGCTAATGAGTTGGATGACGGTGATTGATGAGTTGGACCTACAGTTTTAGGTGGTTTCCGAACCAACAGGAAGTGATTTTACAACAGAGAACAGTCTGCTTTACTGGCCGATTCAATCGGACACCCTAACAAAGAGGGCCTAGGAGTACCTAAGCTCATTTTTTATGTGACTGAACAGATACAGTAATAATGTTTAAAAGATGTGAAATAATTCAAATATTATAGTTATAAATTTAATCATCTCATTCCTCTGAAGGATGGATTCCTCTATTTGTGCTACGGTATTCCATGGTACGTGGAAATCATGAAGCTAGAATCCTCGAAGTCTTGGTTTTGGCTGTTGCACATTTCACTGAACTCGATGCCTCATTCCTTAAATCGCAGAAGAGAACCTCTTCAATCTTCTGTACTTTTAACCTTCTACAGTTTCAGCTAGCTGTTGCGCTGGTACGAAATAGTTAATTTCGTCAAGAATGATGGATGTCGACAGATCTGACAAAATTGATGTCTCAGACGTCTTCATCCACAGATTACCAGTTTCTCTGAAGGCGCTGGAAATTTAATAGGTTTTCTAGCTGAGGCGTCGTTGATCGGAAGAAACGCGTGAAAGAGATCAGAGCGAGTGTTAGCTGGTGAAAGAGAGACGGAGCGAGAAAAGTGTGAGGGAATGAGAGGACGGTTTGGAAGAGAGGAGACCACAAATGGAGACATTATGGCGATTGTGTAGCGGGAGTCGTCAAGGGAGCAGCCGGCCTTCACCTGGCCCCCGACAGGCCAGTTCACAGCGACGCACTTTCGTTTTTATCTAAGCCCTCGCTTTTTCGTTCTGTGTGGTCCTCCGTCGCCGCCGACTGACGATCCCAACTACACGAAATAGTTCTTTTTTCTTCTCCATACTGTTCGTGCCGAGCCGTGCCAGATGTAACGAAAAACGACGAAAAAAAGCACGTCGACATGATTCACATGAATTATTCATGAACACAGCGTCTGTCCGAGAAAACAAAACTTTTAATTTGCCGGCCCAAGATAAATACCTTCATTCCCCAATCAGTCGGCTTATAATTATCGATCTTTAAGGTCAATTTAACCGTCTTGCTTTGCCGCACCAACAACACGCCGATTTAATCGCTGGCTGCTGCTGTGGTGGTGGCGCCTTGCCCCAAACCACTACTTCCCTTCCCCCCATCCCCCACCACGTCACTACACACCCATTTCCAAACAAACGCACAAAATCATCTTTCAAACCGAATCTCCTGAACAGATCAATTTCGAAGCAGCTGCTTCGTCACTAATGTCTTATTCGAATCAAGAATTCCAAGTTACACATGCATTGCACTTCCTTCACTAATACAATTACGAGGTCGGTACCGTTGATGGTGGGGGGGGGGGGGGGTCTCCTGACCCTGGAAATTAACAAGTGTAGGAAGGTAATCAAATATTTTTGAAGTAGTTTCATTTCTTCATTTTTTTTAATTTTGACGTACGGCAAAACTGTAGCACTTTTACGACTATTCTATCTCCTCTTGTGTCCTCTTGAACGGTTCCGTGGGGGGGTCCCCCGGAATTATTATTATTTATTATTTTTTTGAGAGGATGAAAAAGCCCACATCCCACATAGGTCTGATACCTGTGCGTGAGTAATGAGTTGAATGGTGAATTGGACCTACGGTTTAGGTAAGCTCCGATCTACCGGGGAGTGATTTTACAGCAGAAAACAGTATTTTTTGCAGGCCAGGAGTTTGCTGCCTATCTTTATCCATCGCGGCTATCACTTCCCTGTAAATAATTATTTCTGGTATTTGAAGTATCAGTATCAGATGACCGAAAGAATTTCTTAGAATTGGTAAGTAAATTCGTATGGCTTTTCGTGGTGGAGAGACCCTTACGGGTAGTTCCACCTCGCCGCTTTTTTTAACGACTGCTTTTTTTTTTATATGCAACCGGGACCGACGGCTTAACGTGTCCTCCGAAACACGGTTTGGTGCGTTTGGTGCGTTTGGCCGGTTGCCTGTCACCTCGGTGATAGGTCCAGTGTGAGGTCTTGATGTCTTTATTTATATTGAGAAGGCATTGTATTGAGCCCGGCCTGTTCTCCCTGGGAGTGCGTGACCGATTTGGGGAAGTAGTCTTCTTGGAAAAAGAAACGTCTTTGTGTCCAGTCGGAGGAGCATAGTTGAATGCATTTACTACACACTAGCCGCCTGCTGTTGAAATAGTGTGTGTGTGTCAGTGCGCGCGCGTTTGTATTGTGTACAGTCTTTTTCATTCTTCCTACGCCAGCAAGGTAATATTTCAACTTTTAACGGCGTTGGGCCGAAAAAATCTTGAAGTCATATTTTAAGATTTAAAGAATAGAGCGCGCATCGTCGTGTGAGGTAACCTTTCCATTCTGCAGCTGTAAATTCGCTCTCATCCCTTTTGAATAATCCTTGTATAGTGCAATATTGCTGCTTGCCCAACCGATTTTGTGCGTAGGCTGGAGAACATGTATGTAAATGCCGGAGAACACGATTGAAAGTTGGCTCGTTGCTGGAACGAGAGTGTTGTTACAATAGGAAAGTGACATCTATCTGAAACACTTGGAAATTTTATTTCTAGAAAAAAAAATGATAGCTTCTATGTCGCACGTAATGTAGTACAAGGACATATTTCAGTTATTTAAATTGATGATAATTTGTATATAAATCTTCAAAGAAAATCCAAAGTTGTATTGAATTTATCATTTTTATTGTTTATTGATGACAAAACACTAGGAAATTTTATTTTATTTATAGAAAAAATTATAGCTTCTCTGTAGCTCGTATATAGTAAAAGGACATATTTCAGTTACCTAAATTGATAATAAAATTTGTATAAACCTTCAGAGAAAATCTTAAGTTATACCGGTGTTGAATTTATTATTTTATTGTTTATTGATGAAAAACTGGTTCGCCCTTCCAAAATATAGGCAATTGTAAATCTGGCAACACACTTTGAGTTGGGAGAGTTCCATGACTTTGTTGCGGTTGTCTCTGGCCAGGATGAGTTACGTGCAATGGGTTATGGAATAATTAGCACTAAGATAATAATTACTGCAGGCTTGTAGTAATTGAACAGTTTTGCCTGTATGGTTACATAATGTTGGGTGGAGAAGTTAGGTTGTCCTGTGTAGAATAATGAATTAATTGTATTTATTCCTATACAATTCATTGACTTGTATACACCGTTAGAGCTATGCACAATACACATATGGTTTCATATGACAAAATAATAATAAAAAAAATAATAATAATACTAATATTAATATAGAAAGCGACATCGACATAATTCTAACGATTGAATTAATTTATCTTTCATTTTTAGATACCAGATGTTGGAGCAGAACTGACGGGTGGTTGTTATGGATTCGCTGCCAATTACATGCACTGGCCTGAGGATCTGATTCTCGGAGGAGTTAAAAGGAATAAAACAGGACATGTGCAAAGGTGAGGTTTGGTTACAGCATAGAACATCAATACACATACAGTCTTTATAGGCCTTGCTCATCTTTTTATTTAGGATTATAAATTTACAAGATTTTGGACAAGGATGCAAAGAGTATATATTCGGATTCAGGTAGATAATAGGTATAAATATTCTATTTATATTTATAGGTTTATTATCTTCTTCTTCTGGTGCCTATCCGCTATCGAATGTTGGCAATCATCATTTTATTAGCTGCTGCTGCTTTAAAAAGTCCGGTGGTGGATGCTTCAGACCAGGTTCTCAGGTTTTTCAACCAGGATATACGTCTTCTCCCTACACCTCTTCTGCCCTGGACTTTCCCTTGCAAATCGTTATATAAGTATAATTATAGGGTTATTAGGTCTATTATATTTAGGTATAATTGAATAATTCCAAAACCAATGAGCATATTGAGTGCTATAACGCTGTATAACCCACCACCTCCTCAGAACAGACCTTAATACAGTTTTCTGTAGACATTCTGATTACATTTTATTTAAAATGACGCCCTTCAATGCAAATAGTGTATCTATCGAAACCAGTACAGTAAAGTCGGTCTGTGTAAAGTCGGTTGTATAACCTTACTAAATTTGATATCAGCAAAAATTTTGTCCAGTTCGGAATCTAAAACTGTAAGAATAATGTTCTAAACTTCGTACCTGAACCTAAGCTTTGTGGAAAACATATTATGTGAATCAGATGCAAATCAATAAGTTGATGTTTTAGATCTTCGTATATTGTACTGTCTGTGTCTGTTATCACCAAATAGTACTATTACCTTTTATATACTTTTTATACCCTTTATATCCTTTTATATACCATAGTAATATGTTACTATTTACTGTATATTCTGTTTTAGAACTCCAGTATGTGTATAGTCTGTAGTAGAGTGTAGTACTGCATAGTGTACATGAGAGAGAGGCAGTTTAACAAGAGTATATTTTTTTAACTTTTTATGTGAATTTAATATTAACAACGCAGTTCGTCGTGGAACAAGAAATCCACGAATGCATTTTTTATCAATAATTTATTTATTAAAATAAAAATTCTATATGAATAGTGGAATATTCATATTGTTATGAAACAATACTGTATTCATATTCTATGAATAGTGGAATAATTATGAGAAATTGCAATAATGAACAATTGCTAAACCATCTTTTTTTTATTATATGAATAAAAATCTCTATTCTGTCAAAAACTAATCTGAAATGTTCTCTTGTATCTTTTCAGGGCTCATGCTTTGCAAAGCGTGGTTCAGTTGGTAGGCGACAGAGAGCTCTACGAGTATTGGTCGAACACCTATAAAGTGCACCACGTTGGCTGGAACCAAGAGAAAGCAGCGCTTGTCTTGGATACATGGCAAAGGAAATTTTCAAAAGTGAGTTCTACAAAAAGACAGAGTATATTTGAAACATAATATCAATAGCGGTTCGTTATTGGTACTCCTTGAGTGTAATCTATGAAACTAGTCTTTGTGATTATAACACTGTTCTTTATATGCTGTAGGTTTTATAGTTATGGGATGTCTACAAAAATATTCAACTATCAATTTTCGTTAGCACAAAATATTAAAAATTATTAATTTCAAAGTAAAATAATAAATTGATATTTAAACATAAATAATTGTTGAAAATAGTTTACTGATGAAGATTATCTCACTTACACGTGTAATAGTGTTAATTTTCGCAGTGTTAATTTTCTTTTTTTTTAAGATTGCGTCTTGAATTCGACGGTCAAGGATTATAAGACAAGTCAGATCAACAATTATATGCATTCAATATTACCAATCTTATACACTAGTTACCATAATTACAATATCAATTAGTTGAGGTGAGGCTTAATTTTGATTTGAAAGGAACTCTTGTACACTACCGTATTAAAAACAGTGGAATGAATATACCTTTTGAATGAATATACCTTTCACTGTTGAAGGAAAATCAATTTTATTCTATAGGTAAACAGCTGATACAGATCAATACAAATTTTCCAATTTACTAGAACTGAGAGAAAGCGTACATCAAAGTCGTGCCCCAAAAAACTGTTAACTTCTATCAGCTGTTCCATTAAGGATAAATTTTTACTTTTTGTGTCCTTCAGGGAGGACCGACGAACTTAATTTCAATTTCTTTTTTCTTATGAGGTGCCTAATACCTCCTGAAAATTTGTTACCTCTATCCCCTGTAGTTTTTGCTCTGAATTTTTATGCGTACAGACGGACGGACAGAGCCTCCGCATAATGCTCTCCCCTTATGTACTTCGTACAGTGAGAGCTAAAAAAGCTTTATCAACTAAATATTTTTTCAACTTTTTTAAATTCAACATATTTTTAAAACTGAAAACTGCGATAGCTTGTAGAATTTTCTACCAATAAAACTGGGTTTTGTTTTAAATAAGCTACTATTGTGACTCACCAAATGATAATCTCCTTGGCTTCGTGTGTTATAATCTCTCCCAGTGCATTATAATGCATGCTCCCTCAGATACGTTTGGAAGTCTACTTGAGTTTTACTGTGTAAAAGTGTCTGAGGAAACATTACAACAATGCGAAATAGCTATCACACTGATAAGTTAAGTGTTGGATTCACCGGTAAAGTATTTTCAACAATTATTCAGTTTTAAAATTTCGAGTTTTGCTATTCTTAATTATTCTTCTCGCATTTCTGAATGAAAAGCGCTGTATATATTATCATTATTTCAAAGAGCTCTCAGAACTGTTTATGCAATTTTAGAAATCAAGAATATAAATGGGGTTTCAATTTCAGTAATACACTGATATTCAATAAGTTGTAATATTGAATCATTTGTGGTACTTCTTCACATAATCTTTGCGTTTCCACAGACTTGAATTTCACTACAGAAGTTTTTATTGGATATTATCGCTGTATATTACGCTGTACTCACGCTGTATGTTATCATTTTTTTAATGAGTCTTTAGAATTGTTTATACAATTTTAGGAATCAAGAATATATAGATGGGGTTTCAATTTGAACCATAAGTTGGTGTTGTAATTGTTGTAATATTCAATTACTTAGGCTATATTTTCAGATAATCTTTGGATAATCTTCAGATAATCTACAACATTTTTGGTGAAACTGCTAGCTAAATACTTACAATATGTCTATTTTTCAGGAGGTGAAAAGGCTACTGGCTAGTGGTAATCTAACGTCGACCTCATCTTACGATATGTTCGCCTTCTCAACAGCTCTATTGAACGACATTCTCAGCAAGTTTTCTGAGATAAGCATTTCAAAAATTGCCATTGGCTATGCTATAGTGGTGAGTTGGAAAAACAGTCATTGATTCGATATAATAATCTTTTCTAGCGTTAAAGCATATGCTTTCAAAGCATTAAAATTAAAAATATATCAGCCTATGGCGGGTAATAGGTCATTGTAATTAAAGTATTTTCCCTCAGAAATCAATCTGAATGTTAGTGGTCAGCGTCAGAGTGTGTTGATGAAAGAGATTTTAATTTTTTTAGTGTACAATGTAAAAATCTATAAATTGTAAAAATTATTTTTAAGAAGGTATTTAAAGTAGGTCTATGTATTTAAATGCATTGCTCGTTATGAATACAGTACTAGTTTCATGTGTGGTCCTATATTCGGGTATCAGATCAGATTCAATTCAAAAAAGGTTGTTAGTTTGATAACAACGCAGTTCGTCATGGAACAAGAAATCCAGGAATTTAGATAAAAACTTACACTATTTGATTTTGATAACTCTAAATAGTAGTTCGTGCAACGATTGCATTATGACTGCCTTTAAGGAACAAGTGAGTTATAAGTTAGAAACATCTCACCAAGTTGAACATCTCATTAATTTCTAAACATCTTACGAGTTGCTGTAAGGCAAAATACAATCGTTGCATACAATGGTTTATCTCCGACTACCAGTGCATTACGTTTAATTCAACTTACCAATGCATCCAATAGATTTCCCAAAATATATCATGACCTACAATGCGTGATTGTCGCCGACAGTTCCTATTTGAAATCCAGTTTGATTTCAAAATGCTTGAATCAACTGATGTGACTGTTACATAACGTTAATTTCGACACTGTTTTGAAGAAATCCTTATTTATGATTTATCTAGACTCCTGTGATGAAAAGTGACAGTAGTGTTAAAATATCTCCCTAATGCAACAAGTTTCATTAGCCGTGGAATACAGTAAGCTTATTGACATAACTTTCAACCTCTTATATATACTTGAGATAGCGTTGACGTAGATGAAATACTGTATAGTTGATTAACAAAAGTTCTATTATATTTTGCTTATTTTTTTTTTGTAATACTGAACCAATGTTTTAATTTTTTGCATTGCAGTTGTTATATGCAGTTATTTCGCTTCTGAGGTGGGGAGATCCAGTCAAATCTCAAGCGGCCATTGGTTTTGCTGGTGTCATCCTGGTGTCCGTTAGTGTGGCTGCCGGCCTGGGATTTTGTGCTGTTCTGGGAATACCGTTTAACGCTTCAACCACCCAAGTGAGTTGAATTTAATAAATGTTTACTGAAAAGAATGTCTGTTATTATGTTCAATTGTTTCGGTTTTAATTCGGTTGTGTTGATTTAAAAAAATAATTTAATAGACTATGATTTTTCAAGTAATTTTCAATTCAATGAAACAAACTCAGAGTTAAAACTCAGAGAAAATGCAAATAATTCGATGATTCATTTTATATCTATAATATATATATATATACGCTCTTTCTACAACTCAACGTAGAGGTCTGAAGAACCACCTACAGTCGTAATCGGCTATGGTACTATAATAAATACATTAGACATTATGTCTAATATAATATATTACATGTCTATTCAATGTATGAGGAAGGTGATAGCGGAGGTATCTGTTCAATCAGATAAAAATAAGCAACTCTCTCCGGGGCCCTCTTTGTAAGGGTGACCGATTGGATTGGCCAGCAAAAAAGACTCTGTTCTCTGCTGTAGAATCACTTCCCTGTGGTTTGGAACCCATGTAAAACTGTAGGTCCATCTCATCTATCACCATCATCCAATTCATTACCCACGCACAGGTCTCAGACCTATGTGGGCTTCATCCTCCGAAAAAAACTCAGGTTGGTTTATGCACTCGAAGCAGGATTCAATGAAATATTCACTACATAAGTAATTTAGATTACCAGCACTTTCATTAATAATGAAAAAAATTAAAAAATTCTCATACATACAGTAATTAAGAGATAATTTCAACATTTTAAGGGTTTTATGCTTCACTGTTCACTTATCAAGTAGAAGGGCTTCTTTGAATTCTTTTTCCATGTACAAATGCAATAGATCTATCCATGGATGGTTGAAAAGTGCCAATATTTATGAACTTCTTCTGTTTCAGATTGTTCCTTTTCTTGCTTTGGGCTTGGGAGTGATCGACATGTTCCTATTAACTCATATTTATGCTGAACAATCACCTAGTGAATCTCAGCCCGATGTAAGTTGAATTTCACCTTTTGTTTTGAATACTTAATGAATAATAAGACGAAATTGTCACAACCACATTTATTAAAACTTCGAGAAACTAGTTTCGGTTGTTACACCATTATCAATCTCAATCACTCTTTTTCATTACTAAGAAAATTTTTAATACTTGTTTTTTAATTTCAAATATCTCATTTTTAAGGAGTTAGTAGAGGCTGTGGAAGCTAGTTCTTAGATTAATCAAATCAAGTAGAAGAGTAACTTGAGTGTCCTATTACAGTCTTATCCTCAGCTTAAGGCAATGCAAACTATATTTCTAATCTTTTGATTGCTCATGATTAATCTAGACATTTTTAAAAACAAATATGTAGCCTGAGTCTTTAGGTTGACAATATTTTAGAATTTACTGCAACGAATTAGAATTCTGACATCAAAAATTTCAAAGTGTTTAAAAAGGTTCAAGTGTTGAAAGCCACTTTTTCACTTGGTTAACAATCCCATACAAGTCTGGCCCTAGCTATCACATAGTTTGTCACCGGTTAGTTGTTTTTTGCTACATCACAATTTTTTTGAGTCGCCTAATTTCGTGGCGGAAATATAGAAGTATGAATGATGGTGTTATGGAGAAGCATAGTATAATTTTTATCATTGAATTGTTTTTTTTTTCTATTTTAGGAACAAACAGGCTTGTTGTTGAAGAAGACTGGTCTGAGCGTTCTACTCACTTCTCTGAGCAACATGGTGGCATTTTTTGCAGCAGCAATTATTCCAATACCTGCGCTCAGAGTCTTCTCCTTGCAAGCTGGAATACTTGTACTATTCAAGCTGGCTACAATGCTTTTCGTCTTTCCCGCTATTCTAAGTCTTGATATGAGACGAAGAAGGTTTGTATTTGTTTTTATTCATTTAATTATCATATTTAAACTATAAGTAATTATTATAGTCTTACAAGTACTTTATTTATTTTTACATTATGTACTAGAGAACTCAAAATATAAAAACAAATCACTAACCATAAGTCAACCATGTTTATCTGATAACTTGTTTTCTGAGTCTCAAAATAGCGAATTGGCGCAGGAATATCAAGAGTTTCTATTCTGTTTAGTACCTGTTCTGTGCTATGAGCAATGTGCCCAGAACAAGGCTTGTTTCACACAAAACCGGCAGTCGGGTAACCGGTGTAGTTTACCGGCATAATTACAATATGTGATTTGATTTAAAAATTTGGGTAAGTGTGAAGTGCTTCATATGATACAATGTCCCTACAGTTGGGTAAACAACACCGGTTAGCCGATTGCGGGTTATGTGTGGAACAAACCTAAGTAAATATTCTGTTCCATGACGTGATTTCTTATAAACGTTTTTGAAAAACGTTCTAAATATGTGTATGGATTTGAAAACCGCTTCCAACTATGGTTGCTCCCGTACTATGAAAGGTTTTCCAGATAAGGGTAGGAGTAAGAAGGAGAAGAAAAGGTAGAAGGATCTATAGGGCTAAGGAGGGGTGAACCAGAATCCAAAGGCAAATCAGTAAGCACCCAAGAAGGACAAAAAAAAAAAAACGAAGAAAACATTAATTCCAAGAAACCAATAATTATAAAGGAATTTAGTTGATCTTAATCTAATTACTGATTTCTTTTTTCATTCTCTTGTTCGTTCTACTATTGATAATGTATTGTTCGGGAATTTTGTTTTCCTACAGTTGCCTAACAAAGCGGCTATTTATGCACTCATCATAGTTCGCAAAACAGCTGGTTCCAGCACTATTTTACTTTTTCACACTCCAGCTGTAGGAAAAAATTAATGTTTAACTCTTTCGTAAAGTATCTTTGCTGCACTCGAGAAACTATTCTGCACTCGCCTTCAGCTCGTGCGAAATGCATCTCTCTCGTCCAGCAAAGAGCTACTTTGCTCACTCGTTACATAAATAACTATTTTTATGGGTACATAAATAACTGATTTTTGTACTGGTGTATATTAGCTGTCTCCTGATTGATTGATTCGTTATTTCACTATCATAATCTAGTGAAGTGTTAGTGATTCTGTTGAATTCTACCATATAACTAGAAAGTATTGTTATTTTTGTATTTTTCTTATAAATATTTTTGTTTAATTCTAACAGGTCAGGTAGAGTAGATGTGCTGTGCTGTTGCTTGCCTGGTCCAGGTGGATTCAGCCAATGGCCGTGTCTTGAAGGCGCCTCCACACCAAAGAGGAAAACTCAGCCGGGAGCGGAGAAACAGGCGATCACACGCGCATTGCCGCCCGACCGACAGCAAACTGTCACAGTTCTCGCTCCTCCGACGAGCAGACCGAAGGATCCCGAAGTGTGTTTCAACGAGGATGACTTTGAAAACGAGGATGATGCACTTTTGGGCTCTAGCTTCTCCTGGTCCTACATAGCAGCCTGGTACTCGGATTTTATCACCCGACGACCCGTCAAAGTGATGTCGATCTTCCTGCTGATCGGTGTCCTCTGTGCCAGTGTCTGGGGCGTCACCAAAGTGTCTGACGGCCTTGATCTAACAGACATCGTGCCGCAGGGCACCGACGAGTACGCCTTTCTCTCAGCTCAAAGCCGCTACTTTGGTTTCTACAACATGTACGCTATCACCCAGGATGACTTTGAGTATCCGATCAATCAGAGGCTGTTGTACGAGTACCATGAATCTTTCATGAGGGTGCCCAACATTATTAAGAACGATGATGGTGGATTACCCGAATTCTGGCTGGGTCTGTTCCGGGACTGGCTAATAGGTAAACAATTCCTCTAATATAACAGTAGTGCATGAATTCTGTTAGAAATAATAATAATAATAATAATAATAATAATAATGAGCATATGACTTTTATTGGTGGGGAACGGTTACGGGTAGTTCCACCTTGTCGTTTGAGTCATGTTATGGAGAACATGTTAGAAATGATGATAAGCGTATGGCTTCTGGTGGGGAGACCCTTACGGGTATTTAGACCTCGCCATATGAGCCATATGTTTTGGAGAACACGGTGAACCTACAATTTTAGGTGGGATCCGGACCACCGGGTAAGTGACAATAATACTTATAACATCAAGTTATAGAAACATTGTCACCCATCCAAGCGCAGTATTGAACGTTTGTGACTGACCAAACCTTATGATAGAATGAACCGCTGGAAGTTCTTTTCGGAAGAACGTTCCACAAAGACGTTTGAAAGATTGGTTTTCTGTTGGAACGACCTCAATCTTGATTAGTTTTGTAATTTCAGAGTTTTTTTTTTATTTTCATATGATTTTGAGTTAAACTGCAAAAATTGAGGACGTTTCGTCCTACTGGTAGATGGTAGTACAAGACATCTATTATTTGTACCTTCTATCATTAATTCATCACAGGAGTGAAATCCAAATGTGAGTCAATGAAAAGTCTTTGTAGATGGAAGTGAATTTCGAATTCCTAATTTGATTCAATTGTTATAATTGTAATATCCTTGAATTATTTCCACCATTAATATATATTAGCCAGTTGGCTCTAATATTAAATTGATGTAGCTTAGTTGATGAGAACATTCTCCGCAAAAAAAAGGCCCGGGCTCGATCCCCGGCTCTGGTAAGATTTTTTATATCATTTATCGAATTTTTGCATTTCTATTCTTTGGTCAATATTGTTATTCCGAATGTCTTCAGTCCAATCGAAATTCATTTCCATCTACATTGATTCAACATTTGTTATAATTGTAATATCCTTGGATTATTCTCACTATTAAAAAGTAATTTTCTTTGTAGTGGCTAAGATGAAATTGTGGAAGATATCGATAATAAATAATAAGTCTTAAAGTTGTCATAACCACATTTATTGAAAACAGTGAGATCTGTTGTGACAACTTCGTCTTATTATTCATTAAGAAGTAATAATTGTTATCGCCAACATTTTGTATAATTTCTATACATCGTTAGGTCCTGTTAATAAGAACAATTTTATTTCTATCTATGAAGAATAGCAAAATGACTGTAAAAAATGTCACTAATATTTAAAAAAATATCTTAAATAAATAATGAAACGAAAAATAATGTCTTGAATAATAATACTAATAAAAAGAAATTAAATCCATTTGGCGGCTCTGGTAGCGCATTTGGTGGGAGCGCTTGTCAGAGATAAGATAAGCCTCTAGCTGGCTTCATTTCCTGCAGCCTTGGGTTCGAATCTCATTCAGCCATGGATGGATTCACCTCATTACCCACGCTCAAGTCTTCAGACTCATGTGGGCATCATCAGCAAATAATAATAAATACCATTGTATAACATGAACAATAGATCAATGCTAATTTCTGATAATAATTGAAAATTGAATTTTGTACAGGTTTGCAAAAAGCGTTCGACCGAGACTACAGTCGTGGAAGTATAACAAGGGAGCGGTGGTACCATAACGCGAGCATGGAAGGCGTACTAGCTTACAAGCTGCTGGTGCAGACAGGCCACGTGGATAACCCAGTGGACAGATCGCTGATCACGCAGGTGCGTCTCGTGGACTCGGAAGGCATCATCAACCCGAAGGCGTTCTACAACTACCTCTCGGCCTGGGTCTCGAACGACGCCCTAGCCTACAGCGCATCGCAGGCCAACCTCAGGCCCGAGCCCAAAGAATGGATTCACGATTTTTCGGACAGTGAACTCCGTATCCCCAAATCTTCGCCGCTAGTCTATACCCAATTACCATTCTACCTCCACGGTCTCGGAGATACGAATAGAATTACAAAGATGATATCTCAGGTGCGCGAATTGTGTGCCAAGTTCGAGTCGAAGGGTTTGCCCAACTTTCCCTCAGGGATCCCGTTCCTATTTTGGGAACAATACTTGACATTAAGACAGTCATTAGGTTTAGCAGTTGTGTGCGCGTTGGCAGCAGTGTTTCTAGTGGTGTCTGTGTTGTTGGTGAACCTGGTGGCTGCCACAATGGTGACACTATCTCTAGCTGTGATGATCCTTCAGCTTCTAGCACTGATGGGTGTCTTAGGAATTAAACTTAGTGCAATACCAGCCGTACTTCTAATAGTGGCAGTTGGAATAGGAGTACACTTCACTCTGCATCTCTGTCTGGTGAGTTAAAAACTTCTACTTTCCATACACTTGATTTAGTTGACTGATTTTATTTAGCCTGAACATAGCCAAAAACATTGGGTGTAAAGCTGGTTCGCCCTCCAGGTTGCACCTCGCTTAATTCAACACTAAATGAGTTGGTAATTAAGGCGGTCAGCCAGCCAATGGCTCTCCTGACCTGACTTTGTTGCCATACTATAAATAATAATAATAATAATAATAATAGACTAAGCACTGATTATATTGAAAATCTGGTGTTTTTTGCATGTAGCAGTCAAAAGCGTTTTATCTTGTGGCGTTACTAAGAAGCGTATGCCCATTAGGGTATATATATCTTATGTGAACAAATTAGGAGACCCAATCTCCTTTTATCTTGAGGCGTTACTAAGAAACGTATGCCTATTAGGGTATATATATTTGTTATGTGAACAAATTAGGAGACCCAATCGTAGGGTGATTAGTACTAGATTTCGAAACAAACAGTAAAACTGAATCAAACTGACAGAATAAACGTTCTACTTTTCATCTGTAAATGCAATTACTACTGTAGAAAATCATCTATTATTTATTAAAATTAAATATTTAATAGAGAGTTTGGGCAAAGCTACGATAGCGATAACATTAATGCTAACCTGAACACACTATGCATCTGCCTGCTGTATAACCTGCATCTTGTATAGCGTTATCGGTAACTTAGTTTTGCCCAACATCTCAAAAGTCCAGAAGCGTTAACGCAAATGCTAATCTGAACACTCTATGTATAAGATCTTGAACCTGCTGAATAGAATCTCGCATAGCATTTTTGGTAACATAGTTTTCCCAAACTGTCCAATGTAACGATAAGACCATTAGCACATGGGCCATCATTTGCCAAGCGTTTTAGAAGCTAACCGTTAAAATTATGATTAAATTAAAAGACTAACCGTATAATTATGGTTAAATTAAAAGGCTGTAATTGGGTGATTGTTATCGAATTTGACAACTTAGCCAATCGCATTAATTTATTTACGACTCAAAAGCTTGGTGAACGGCTCTTGTGCTGACTGTCTATTATTTATTCAATTGATGCTGCTGCTGTGTAGGCCTATGAAAACAACTTGAGTGATTTTCGATCTCAAATTGTGTGTTTCTTGAGAAATTGAGTATTGTTTTTTACTTGCGGCAAGATAACATCGATTTTGCTCTGATTTTTACATCTCTTACTGCATGAAATTAATCGAAAACCCGTACCGGTACGTGTATTTATTTATTCATTGATTTATACGATGTTTTACATTTATATGACATTTTACATCTATTCTTTAAATCATTTATAAATTGATTAATAATTCAACTACAGAACCTTGAGGTACATCTCTGGCTCTGCGTTACCCGTTTATCACCATTATTACCATCCCGGTGGTTTGGAATTCACCTAAATTTTTAGATCTATCTTGTTTTCATCATTATGGAACAATCAGTTGATTTCTGTTGGTAGGCAAACATTTACCACCTTGCCGATTGAGCCGTATTATGAGAAACGTGGTGCACCTTTAGTTTCAAGTGAATTCCGAACAACCGGGTTAGCAATAACAATGCTCTCAAGAATGTTATTCCAAGATGTATTTATTCTGGATATAATATTACTGAGATTCACTGACAACACTGCTTTCCATAATATTGTTCTGAGATGTGCTTTTTCTGGATGAAATAATACTGAAATGTAAGGCCTTTATTATATAGAGCCACTGCAGTTGCGGTCGCGCGCCACAATTTTGGCTAAATTACATTAGCCGAGCGACAGACCGTGCTCAACAATGTCAAAGTACATGAAGGTCTTTACATGTTTAGAACAATAAGCTGACTTTTTAATCAAATTTACCCGGATAGTGTAGTTTATCCTTAATTTCATTGTGGCGCGAGAGTGCGACTGTAGTTGCTCTGTATAATAGGCTCTAATATTTTGGTTCAGGTTAATTCTTTATCTAGCCATACGGCAAATAACAATGAAGAGAAAATTTATTGTACTTCGTGTAAACTCATTAAAATCAACAAAATTCAAAAATGTCATCCTTAAGTTCGACTGTTTTTGCAGAGTTTTCTTACTGGAATTGGGGGCAGAGAGAGAAGAATGAAAATGGCTGTAGAACATATGTTCAGTCCCATCATTCATGGAGCTCTTACTACGCTTATAGCTGTAACCATGTTAGGTTTTTCAGAATTCGACTTCATCGTTAGGTAAGACAAGTTTATTTTCAAACCTAATCATATTAAATGTGTTTTTTTTTTTGTAGAATTTTTCCCGTAATTCAGCATCAAGCCAGTAGCTTGTTTAACACACACCCGGCAGTCGAATAACCGATGTCGTTTACCTGACCGTAAGGACATTGCTTCACACTTGCTCGACTTTTGAAATCATATACAATGTAATTACGACACCGGTTACCCAAAAACGGTTATGTGTAAAACAAGCCTAATTCAACATCAACTACTGTTTGAGTGACTAAGACAGCACTGGTGTCATTATGCCTTTTACATTCGTTTTCAAGGGAGAGAACAAATTTCCAGCAGAATTTTAGCGTTGTTGTGATTTAATTGGCAAGT
The DNA here is from genome assembly GCA_948455865.1 of Conomelus anceps. Lineage (NCBI taxonomy): Eukaryota > Metazoa > Arthropoda > Insecta > Hemiptera > Delphacidae > Conomelus > Conomelus anceps. The sequence continues at coordinate 127,204,867 of OX418216.1, forward strand.
TGGAAAATTTTATTCTAATGAAAATTCTCTTTCAAAAACTCAAAAATTCGTGACTATGAATTGTGCGTGTAGTCATTTGCTCATTTTCGATATTTAAATACAGGAAAATAAGTGCCTTCGAATGAATTTTATCAGTGGACATAGGTTTTTTCAACAATAGAAAGTTTCTGCTTTCATATCACAGTGACTTGATATTTTTTGCATGCGTAGAACCATGTATACTGTTTTCATGACTAATATGTCAGTTCCTATGTTGGAATATTGTAAGAAACTCTTTAATATTTTCTTCGAAGTGTTGGTAGTACGTATGCAGCTTTGGAATTGATTTAAACATTTAGGACGGGTTTGAAACATTTCTTAGCTCTTTAGTAGGGAAATCTGATTTTTTTAAACATTTCGTGGCTCTTCCGTAGAGAAATTTGAATTTTTAACTATTAATAATTTTTATTTTTTAGTATAAAAATTGTTTCATCAATTGAACTTGAAAAAGGATTTATCATTAATAGCCTATATTTTAAAATTTTTCGAATTTTTCTTTTTTAGGTATTTTTTCTACATCCTCATAGCTCTTATTGGTATTGGACTGTTGAATGGACTTGTATTCTTCCCTGTGATATTATCTCTCATAGGTCCATTGCCAGAGGTGAGCTTTGTTTTACTTTTCACTTGTATCGAATTATACAAATTAGCTTATACCATTATTAACTAATTTGTCAAGTAAGTTACATGATTTTAATTTAGCATATTTTGTGTTCTGTGTTTTGTTGAAAATCGATGATGTTTATAAGACTATGGATAAAGAATAAAGTTTGAAAAGATGCATTAATATTCTGTCATTCCAGTTTAGGATGCTTCAAAACCACTTGAAAATACCATATTTCATATTGATTTATTCAGGCATTACAATCAAACTCAATTATACATTAATTCTTGATGTTAGACTAATTTTTCAATCAGTGTCACCCACTATATAAATATGTATCGGTATGCCAATGGGTTCGCAGAGCTTCTTATAAAATCAAGAAGTTGGTGTTATAAACAAATAGAAGCTTTATTGCGAAAAAACTATGTATAGGCCTGCACTAGAGTTGGACCTACAGTTTTAGGTGGGTTCCGAACCACCGGGAAGTGATTTTACAGCAGAGAACAGTGTCTTTTTTGCTGGCCGATCTAATCGGTCACCATTACAAACAGGACCCACGAGAACGCTTATCTCTCTGATTGAACAGATACCTGCTACGGCTCGCGGCTATCACTCCCCAAATATAGTTTCTTCAATGTCTAGTGGGAGGCTATTGAACATAATATTGAAATAATAAAAACTAATTTCCATTCTATAATCCACGCCACGAAATAAGGCGGCTCAAAAGAATTACGGTGTTGCAAAAAAAAACAGACGGTGTTAGAAAACCATATGAACTGCTATACTTTTAGACTAGGCATCAATGTACGAGTGGTATTGTTAGTTTGTGCATTGAGGTTGGTGATCCTCTACTATCAGCTGCTGGCATGGTCCCATAAATCTGGCAACGCCGCAATTTTTCAGAGCCGCCCAATTTGCTGAAGTGAACTATAGTTAAATACTATTCGAGACTAACATGCTATGCTTTTTATTTGCTAGGTTATACCATTGAAATATCCGGACCGAATTTCCACCCCGACGCCTGAGCCGGTTAGAAAAATCCGGCAGCCTTCGTGCCGGGTAGCGGCACCGCCTCGGCGTCACGGCGCCATCAGCCACCAATGCCACCGCGAGCCGTCGCTCACAACCATAACGGAGGAGTCGAACTCGTGGCATTCGGCCACTCACGAGATTGTCGTCGAACCTGAATTCGTGGTCGAAACTACAACTACCACTCATCCCTATGATGTAAGTCACTCCAACTCGCTCAATCATTTCATTTATTCAATCCTAAATTGATCAATACATTTTTGATAGAAAAGAGAGGCGTCTTTACAGTATTATGGCGATATAAATCACTTCAAGTTGATCGATTATTTCATTCAACACCAAATATAGGCGTCTCCTCATATCAAATAGGGAAAAAAGGCTTTATCAAAGGCACTACCATCCACCAACAAAAATCCACAACATAATTCTTGAAAACATCAAAGCAATAGGACGGATCAATGAATTCAAGCAAGAACTTCATAACTGGCTAATGAATATTGACTGACAGCATATAGAGAGAATTTTTTAAACAATGATTATGATGAAAACTTCATGTTTTATTTAGGCCTATTTATTCATTTAAATACATGCAAAGGCTCACAGATAACTCCATTAAGAGTATAATTGACTGAATTGACACTAAAAATACAATAAAAGAAAATGTTGAAACTGGTGATTTTGAAAACTTTATCCAGTCCTGAATCCTATATAGCTCGTTTTTATGATTTTTCATTACAGTTATAACTCATAAACTAGGCCTAATGAAGGATAAATAGCAAAATTTATCTCCAATTGTAGGTACCATCTTCTTTCATACCCTCAGTAAGAGAACTGATGAAAACACAACATGCATGTGTATAACACCAGGCACAGAAACAACATATCCTTCCTAAATCCTATATTTAACCAGACCATCCTCAATTTTTTTCATCTACTTACACCTACTCCAGAACATGCCTTAGTGGGGTAGGATGATCTCCTAAATATTTGTTATTACAAATAAATGTTATTACTAAATTTGTAGATTTCACATTTTTGTAGAAGTGTAGTATTAGTCTTGAAGGAGTTCATCTAATCATTTTTAATTGAGAAGTGAGGCTTCTTGGCAGTGTTATAGCGACAGAGAAATAATCAGAATAATTTTTGTTCATTACACCGGTGAATTTTTCAATATTAATAAAAAACATTAATATGTCAGCCGCCATGATGTAATCGTTTAGTGTATCTAATTCCCGGATCCTCAGTCGTTCAATAGTTATTGATCGAATTTCAGGGAGCATTACCGGTAACTGTTTAATGTTACCGGTGACGTCTGATTGGTCTATTCAATTTTTTTAACGGCCATGTATTTGAGTAGACCAATCAGACGCCACCGGTAACATTTACCAGTTACCAGTGAAGCTCCCAGAAACTCGACCATTGTAGTGGCCCTAAGGTTCGTTTCACGCATACTCGGCAGTCAGGTAACCGATGTCGGTTACCCGGTCGTAGAGGCGTTGTATCATATGGAACGATTCACACTTGCCCAATTTTTGAAATCATGTGGTACAATGTAATTATGCTGATAAACTACTCCAACTGTGAAACAAGTATGTGGTATGTGTGAAACAAGCCTTAGGGCCGCTATTGAATCAATAGCTACTGAATGATTTACTGAACAACTGAGAAACCGGGCATCATGCATCAAACATTGACTGCCAATTTGGCGTTCGCAGGTACAATTTCCGTTCACCTTAGTATTATTCCACAAAAATCTGTTCTCATTTCCTACAACCTATCAGACACAAGATTCAAACACATGTGGGAATCATCCAAATGAAAAATTTTTTTTTTATATATTTCGGAATTTTTTATTCTGAATTGAAGATGATTATGTGCTAGATAACCGTATACGAATGAGAGTCTATGTTGTTTCAACCGCATTTCAGTTATTATGAAAAACTATAGTTGTGGCATTCAACATCTATTTTGATCTCTATCTTAATGTGAATAGAGTAACTTCCACAACTGCTCATATATATTTTCTTTTAATAAATGTGGTTGTGACAGCAAATAATCTAAAATACATCATAATATTGATATATGACTGCGATTTTCAAATATGCCACTCAAGTCCAATACCCAAGAGATCAGGAAAAATGGAGTTTTTTGTCAACGGATTCCTATGTATTTTTAGACGCTGAATCTTCAAAAACGTTTGTTTCACGAGATATTACTGAAAACCGGAAAAAGCAGGGTTCGATGTCCGCTATATTGGAAATATCTTGAAAACCTGATTTTTTACAAAATCACATTCAGGATAAATAATTATTTATGATTATAATCATTCAACAATTGTTTCCTCTGAGCGATTTGCCAAAATATGAAGTTTTGGCTGCTATATTGGAGATATCTGATGACGAAAGCGTTTTTGGAGGTGCCAAAGTTCGAATTCGAATTCAGCGTCTAAAAATGCATAAGAGAGAAAAACTGCTATAGGCTTTTCCTGGAATTATCTACTCATGATACTCGGTTACTGGACCTCTTACGAAAAGTTGAGGAACGCAATAACTGGTTTTACAAAAAAACAGTGAAATTTAAAATTTTTAATTTGTGATTAAGTCGTCGCAATAATTGAATTTCGGAAAATAAGCAATAAGTTGTAGTATTATGTATGATTTTTTCCTAAATAAATAATTTCTTTCACAGGCAAACACTCACGGTAGCAACAGCAACAGCTCTGGTAGCCAGAGGTCTGCGCCTCAAAAATCCCAGTCGCATGTGACAACGAAAGTCACCGCAACTGCCAAAGTCAAAGTCGAAGTCCACACTCCAGTTCATGGTATGTTATTTTTAATTATGCATTGACAAACAAATCTACATCATTTTATTGTTAAGATAGTGTCAAAAATTTGGCGAAATTGGAATGCTGTTATAACATTTAATTTTTTTTTTGAGGATGAAGCCCACAAAGGTCTGAGACCTGTGCGTGAGTAATGAGTTGGATGATGGTGATTGATGAGTTGGACCTACAGTTCCGAACCACCGGGAAGTGATTTGGAACCCATCTAAAACTGTAGGTCCAATTACTTAGAATGCGAGAAGATATTTATTGTGAAAGAAAATAGAATTTTATAAGCTTCCAAATTTTACAATTGAAATTATAAAGAATACTTTCATAATATTTGTATTGTTCTCTTCTTAATTAATCAGATTAGATAAGCCACGCTCTCCTGGGCCCTCTTTGTAAGTGTGACCGATTGGATTGGCCAGCAAAAAAGACTCTGTTCTCTGCTGTAAAATCACGTTTCGTAACCCACCTAAAACTGTAGATCCACCATCATCCAACTCATTACACACGCATAGGTCTCAGACCTATGTGTGCTTCATCCTTGAAAAAATTACTTGCAATATTATAATATCAACAACTACATTATCAAACAAAATAATAAACCGTTTAATTTTTTATAAAAAAATTAAATATTTCAATCTTTTTCTATTTTCTTTCAAAGTTAATTGTACTATACATGGATACTGGCCCAATATCGGGCATAGTCCTTACCCAGGACTTGACATCTTTGTCTGTTTCTTGCCACCTCAATTTCTATATTGTCAAAAATTGTGTGAAATTGGAATGATATTATAACATTCAATTACTTAACCTGAGAGGAGATATCTAACGTGAACAAAATAAATTGATCAATCTTGCAAAATAATCATATCTATAAAATAATCAAAATAATAATTGATCAATCTTGATAAAGATCTTGTATTCTTGTATAAAAATATGTACTCTTCTCAACTTGTACTCAACTTCAAGTACTCTTAAACTGCTTTTATAATTTTTGTTGTTGGTGATGGTGATATTGTGGTAGTTATTCACAATGAATTACATTTTTATTGTCCTAACCACTTGAGTTATTGAAAACACGAGACTATTGTTTCGGCTGTTTTATCATTTTCAATCCCAATAAACTCAGTTTGAACAATATCAGTCTTGTTAATTGTGATTTTATATAGTTTGCTGGTGGAATAATTTTACAAACATTAGTTAAAACCACTAAAATTGAAGTACTCTTGAACTGATTTATTTTACTTTATTTTGCAGGTGGAATTGACAGTAGTACCTACAGTAAAACTCGACAAAGTCGAAGACGAGATTCAAGCTCTGGTAGCTCAAGTTCAGAAAGTTCTGATGGTGCGGGAAGACATTCATAGCATTCAGTAATGCAGGTTGGTTTCGAATTATCATAAATTTTGATCATGTAATCGATAAATCATAATTCGCGTACTGGTTTTATTAAATTTTTAAATTGTTGAAATTCACAATCTTCTTGCTCTGCACAAATAATAACAGCGTAGGCTCAAAGACGTAACGCAGTGTACAATAATTTATGTAAAACATGGAAATGGATTGGACAGTGCAGACAGAATTAATCTTGGTTTTGTCCATTTCTGTGCTTAACAAGTCATCCTGCATCAATTCTCACCACGCCTGCGTTTTTATTTTTTATTTGTTCACAAGTTTAACTGACTTCTTATATTTTGATACAGTCGTTACCATTTTTTTTTTTATGTTAGTGAGGTTTTTTTTAAATGAGATGATGTACAAAATTGATTTTTATATATAAAATCGGAAGATTAGATTGATGTGCCCATACTTGCGATTTTTGTAAAAATACAATAATATCAAAACCGGCGCTCTTGTGGAATCCGATTGATATCTACCTGCTGTAGTTTCCATATAACTTGGCAGCAGTATGTTGGGTTACGATATAGCATGTCCCATCTGCTACACGCTGCCAAGTTATATGAATACTACAGTACTATTTTATGTTGATTACATTACTTTTTTTAACGGATTGAATAAGACTTGATTCAAGTAAGACATTCTTGTTTCAGTAACATTCACTGAATGAAGACTGCACTTCACTATACCACAAGTACCTGTTACCCGTTCCACCTGTGCTTCAATTCAAGACATGACTGAAGATTCACAAGTCAAGAAGTGAAAGAATCGTTTGAGTTTTGAATTGAAAATAAACAATAGGACTATCTTTAAATAGCAATTTGTGTTCTAACCGTTCAAGGTTTGCGCTTAGGACTGTTAATATTAATTTATACCCGACTAATATATTTTTAAATTATTTATGAACCATGTAATAAAGAAACGTAAAGTTCATAGTTTCCTCTTATTGGATATATATTTTTGTTATTATTGTGTACAGAAAATATTCCGCGTTATGTAATTATTTATATAAAAATTGTGAAAATGTAAGTATTGTACTGTCAATTATAATTACTATTTAAATGTGTACAGTAGTAGATATTTAATGTAACAATAATATTAATTTCATCGAAGGTAACCCTTCAATTGAAGTACCTTTCATAATGATTAAAAATGTCACCTTTTAATAAAAAAATTTGCCAAGTATAAACGATTGTTCTATTATTTATTTTATCCACCCCACTGTATTATTTACATTATGTTTCACTCAAAGCATTTATTCACTGATTTGATTTTTGCGTCATCAGACATAGGTTTGACTTCCCTATCACAAAAAAACCATTAAATTCCTTAATAATTGATAGATGAATTATTTAATTGACCGGAGGAAGAGAAGTCTCAGCTAGTAACTGACCGTTTTGCCTTTGTAACGCATTTACGGCTAAACGCGTGGACTAAATGCGTTACAAACAGATCATATTATGACTGGGCAATGTAATTATGCCGGGTTGATGACATCTGTTACCCAAAATGATAATAATTTATGAAACAAGCCTGTAATGTCCCGTTTTGGCCAATCAGGTGAACTTAATTTGAATAATTAAGAATATAATATTTCTGTTTATATTAACATCTATATAAATAAAAATGAATTGCTAAATGTGTTGCTAAGCGCAAAACTCGAAAAAAGCGTAAAACTAGAGCCCAAGGACCCTAATAGTCGGAGGAGGTTTAAATAAAATTTGAAATATTCCTTCGTTCAGAGGTGGTGAATAAGAAAACCACGAAGGAGGCCTCTCTGATCAGCTGAAAGAGCCCTAGGAGCTAGGACTAACTTCTTCCCTAATAGTCCTAGAAGGTTGAAATTTGAAATGCAGCCTCAGTGGAAGGTGGCAAATAATAAAATCAAGGAGAATTTTTTTGAGATCGCAGTAATGTGCGACGGGCCTGCTAGTATTATTTAATATAAAAACAAATCAGATATTATAATGATGTCAGCTGATGCCTTGTTAACAAATTCTCATAATGGCAAATTGGTCATAGTACAGTATCTATTATTTTTTGGTAAAGCTATGTCTTTACCTCAATCTTATAAACCGTAGATATATCACAACATTATATCCAATAATTTAATTTAATTTAATATTGAATAAAGTAGAAGCTAGAGCTGGGGTATATTTTCAGAAGGAATTGATAACAAAGAATCAAATTGGTCATTGGCTATTGGTTAGGCCTATCATCTTTTTCTGGTGGGTTACCAGTTGCCCTATCCGTCAGAGTTGACAGACCAAAACAAACTTTACGAAAGAAGTAAAGCGTACTGGAACCATTGCTAGTAGTCAGGTTAAGGGTCGTTTACATTTACATTGGGGTAGTTAACCAACTAAGCGAGTATCGAGTAGGAACTTTACAGGCCAACCGTGCTACAGCAGCTCGGCACGCCAATCCGAATTATAGAAAAAATTTAACTTCCAGAAATACTCCCATACTCCGGAATTTCAAAGGCATTAAATAATATTGCAACACACGAAATTAAAATATGAAGTTTACCAACAATTATTCAATAAAATTTCATCAAAACAGTTGACAAAAATACCAATACCGTAGTAACATTTTTTAATCTAAATTGAGTGAACCAGTCTAGTAGGCGATGTTCAAGTTGAGGGTATTCACTTAGTTTTTGCATTTTCCACTGGGCGGTTGATGAAGTAGCAGCTAGCACATCTTTTGAAAAATGTAACCGAAGTTGCCCGAAGGTCATGCACTGACTGAGATAAGTTGGACGACTTTGATCTGACTCCCCCACACACGATCCAACACCGTCGACATTCGGAAGTCGTCCATCTACAATTCCAACCATCCAACAAGCCCATTCACGTTCCGTTTTCGGATCCAACCTTGGAGGTTGGACTGCAAATCGGAACGTGAATGCCCAGCATAAGCTGCTAACAACTTCATGATCGTTGCTATCAAAAAAGCCGAAACATATTTAGTCTTATTTCTAAACATAATCCGTACGAAGGACGGGTACAATAGCTAGTACGAATTACAGCAGGTTCTCAACGTCGTAACTAAGTTACGAATTATAGAGTGTGACGATAAAGCAGCTCCCGTTTGGGCTGAAAAATTAATAACTTACGAATTATCGAGGGGACCGAAATGCATTGGTTTTCTACGAATTATAGATGTTATTTCAAGGGACTGAGCTTTTACTACGAATTACGAATTATCGAAGTTCTAATTGCAAATCCAAAGTAAACAGACTCTCAACTTAGGTTAGATTAAATCGAGAAGTCTTCTTTGGTCGGGCAACTACTGAACCAATCTATTTTTCTTCTTCACAATAATTTTATTATCTCTTCAAGGCTTGAACTTGGAACACTGTAGACATATGGTTATGGTATCAAATCCCATTCCGCAGCTAACTGTGAGTAGAGATCGCAACTTTTCAATTGTTGTCTGAATAAGTTAGTTCAATACCTGATAATAATTTATTTAATAAGCTATATTTTATATTTGGCAACTGTTACGGTTATATCACGGACCACTATGACTAGTTATGGAAAAGGAAGACCTACATTTGGAAAATTGGAATGGTATGCTAATCCTCAACAAAATCAAGAGCAGTAGGTACATAAAGTTGCTTGCCATTTTAGAAGTAAAAAAAAAGTAAAATAAATTCGTATGGCTTTTAGTGGTGGGGAGACCCTTACGGGTAGTTCCACCTCGCCGCTTTTTTAACGACTGCTTTTTTTTATATGCAACCGGGACCGACGGCTTAACGTGTCCTCCGAAACACGGGAGTGGCTCGAGAAAAATATCTTGTACTCAACTGGGATCGAACCCAGGACCTTTGGCTTATCAGACCAGCGATAAGCCAACTCGGCTACGCCGACTCCACATTTTAGAAGTAGAATCTATTAATGGAATTGCTTCTTTTTGCACTTACATGAATCTATTAAACAAATTCGACACACAGCTAATAGAAAACTGTAGCGACGAACTTCGGAAGCTGAATTTTGATGTACAACTAGTAACATGGAGTGAATACTTAACACTATACGATTTAGATTCGGTTCAACTGTATTATCAAATCAGTGATGACCAGTACAAACAAGTAAAACCCAGACTTATATTACTTTCATACGGGATTTGCAGCAGTCTGTTTCAGAAGCAATTGGAAATTGTGGCAGATTTTTTGCCGCAATGTGGTAATATTGATTGGCATAGTAAACGTCAATCATTGCACGCTAAGTTCGTTTACATAGGCGATGTAATCGGTGCAAGATTTATAGGTTTCAAAAACTGGCGAGCTATTTCCAATGTCATCTCCTCACACCTGAATTTGAGAAGAATCATACTGGATTCTTGGAAGCAAATACCTGATGAAAATGGTTATCTTTATCCAATCTGCCTTACATTGAAGGTTACATTGGCTCAATTGAACAGTACAGCTTGAAGTTCCTCAGAAAGAAGCTATGAATTTGTCAATCAATGATAATTTATAGATCTTTAATTTTGTTGAAATTAATCATAAGAGAATTTAGTTTGTCATGCAAGTTCAGCATTTTCTGATATATTTTATAATTAAAAAAAATTTTAGTAAGTATTTATAATTAATAAGTATTTTAGTTCAGTAAGTGTCATTATTATTATCATCATTAGGTATTACTGTATTATTATTGTAATTATTATAATGATTTTTTATGATTATTATTATAACACATGGCATGTGACTAAATTCTTCCCTATATTTTTTAACCCACACTTTACGTTTTGATCTTTCGTTATTACAAGTCATTACAAACAGTCCTGCAGCTGCAATTGCATGAATGCGATGGCGGGCCGCTTAGCGCAGTTGGTTGGGGCGATGCAACTTCAGCTTGCTGTTGTTCAAATGGACGCGGGTTCAAATCCCGCTCCACCATCTGGAATTTATGTGTAATCATTCACCTCATTACCCACGCACTAGCCTCGGACACATGTGGGCATCATCAGCAATAAAATAATAAAAAAGTTGAACTGTCCTTTTGAGTGTTGAACGTTCCGGAATTCCACATGCCATTCAGGTGCGCAGAACGTGGATAAACTGCATTCAAACGAACACTCTTGAACAGCCCATGCTTGAGTACGTACCTGCGTTTCAGTAGAAGTGTGGTAAAATAAAAAAACCTTCAAACAACACACTCATGAGCGCAGCAGTTTTCATGCTGCTCAAGAACATATTCTGGCGCACGGTTAAGAGTGACCGTGTTAGGGCCTCTTAAACTAATGCATTCGACTAGTGCATTCCAATTGCCTCAGATAGTTGACTTTGAATCAAATGTTGCTTGAATATCGATGGGGGGCACAGAAATGTACCCCCATGCATGACTTTTGCAGTTTGATCTCAGGTTTGTGTCATTTTTGAAACACCCATCAGTAGGTACTTACAATATTTCCCAATCTAGACATTTCTAGCTCAATATCTTTCAACTTATTGATTCAATTTCTATTTCTAGCTTGCAAAGGCAGATCTACGTCAGTAGATATGTACAATAAATTCTACATCACTTATATGCCACTATGCCAAATATGCATCCATTCTATAGTTCATGCCATGAAATTAGACTGCTCGAAGAAAAAATAACTGACTGCAGTGACAAACTATATGACTGCTAGCGTCAGACTTGTAGACTAGGTACAGTTGGGCCAAAACTTCTGGGCGCACGGACGGCTGGCTACTACTAACCGTACAACTAAACTACACTATACATAGATGTGGCATGCAGCAGTAGCCCGATGTTTTCAGAATAGTATCCGCGCTTAACCCCTCGCCATAGCCCAAACGGTTCTGGCTACGCGCCAAGAAATTTTGGCCCATCTGTAAAATGGTACCGGTACGTGAAGTATTGTCAATTCGTCATTCTTTACTATCAGCTGCTGGGTATAGTCCCAAATCTGGCAACAATGCAATTTATCAGAACCGCCTTATTTGGTGGCATTAACTATAGAATAAATTACCAAGAGAAAATCTGGAGAACTAGTTGATCAAAACTGAACTCCTTTGGAAAAAAATTAACTCTAATTATACTTATGGAATTATACAAACATTATCATATCATAATTGGAAACAGCATACCAAAACGGTATTTTTACAAACATATTGTAGCATACTGTAGTTGTTTGCTGGCCTCTACAGTTCATGCCACCAAATCAAGCGGCTCTGAAAAAATGCAGTATTGCCATATATGAGACATGCCAGCAGCTGATAGTAGAGGATCACCTCAATACAGAAATTGGTAACACTGATTGTGCCATGTTGCCAAGTCATAAGCATATGCTTCAATGGTTGAGTTCCTGGGAGCTTTAGCGGTAACTGGTAAATGTTACCAGTAGCATCTTATTGGTCTATTCCAATTTTTTAACATATACCAATCAGACACCACCAGTAAAATTTACCAGTTATTGGTAAAGCTCCCAGTAACTTGAACAATGCCTCCAGTTTTTTAGCGGCTTCATTTCTTGATCTGTCGCAGCAATATAAACAGAGCACAATTTTCCAGAGCCGCCTAATTTGGTGATTGTACTGTAGTCTAAAATAATCTTTACTGCTTCAAGGTAATATGGAGAGCATAGTAGTTGACTAATAAAGAAAAAAACATGAGGAAATAAATCGATTTACTCATTATCTACAAACAATAATCGTTAATAATCTATATCAAAGAAGAAATACAAACATTGACAGAAATCACAAGTTAAAAAATGAACCCAGTAATATAATATGTACAATAGCATTTCAAGAATTAGCAATTATTTCAATATCTAATGGATCACATCTGAACAATAATACTAAAAATTCAATTCCTAAAAGAATCTAGCACTATAATTTGTGTTGTAAGCATTGCTAATAACTGGTAATTGGAAACATCTATACAGTTATCAATCAGAAGGATAACTTACTGCTTTAAATTTCCAAAGCACAGGTTTTTAAATAAATGCAGAAAGAGAAATTGCACAGTTGGAAGACTGTAAGTTGAACAGTCAAGCACGGTGTAAATATAACACATTAACTGCGTTAATTTTTGTAAAGCACAGAGATAAATCATATTTCACAAAAATATATATTATATGCATTGGTTACCATCCTTGCTTCAATTTGTAGTGTTATTTCTATATCTGCACTTCACAAAAAGTAATAACAAAGTTCTAATTGCGCTGAGGCAAGTTTTCTGTTCCCAAGTTTTTTTTTAGAAGAAACTCCACATTCAATTTATATTCATTAAACATATAATAAATTATTGATATTGATGATAATACTGTCATCACACAGTAGTCACTTTAAAAGTCTCATTCAACTTTTGTTTATGGAGATTTATCCAAATCAATGGGTTCTCACATGATAGATATTGCCATTCTATAACAAAAATCTGATTTTCCTGGATCCTATCACTTTATTTCAATGAACAGTTGATGAGAAGAATAAAAATTAAGTACAGTAGAATTAATTTGTGATGAAACACTTGGCTCAAGGAGGCGTGGCCTAAAAGGAAGGGCCGCAGGCTGGTTGGCGTAAGGTAAAGTTGGCGGCGCATACGTATTGGCCATAAATGCTTCTGCGTATCCACTTATCTGTTTCGTCACATATTAATCCTACTGTAGTAGCTCAGCTACAAAAATGACATTCACATTTATTGTAAACAGATTTGAAACTTACTATTTTAGTTATAAAGTGCCTCTAATACTAGAAACATCTATTGATTGACATTTTCTATCATCTCTTTTATTTACATCCTATTCTACCAAAAGAACATATCCAGAAATGAATTATTAGAAATTTGCAAAGTGATCAGAGCTATTACAATAGTGTCCTGCTCAGAGCGTCTATCTGTCACCAAGCTAACAGTCATGGACAACTACTTCTGACTGAAATATTGAACCTTTCTAATAGAATATGTATTAAATACAGTCATATTGAGAACAGAATAGTCAATAGCGTCTATTATTGAATGTAATTAATCATATTTATATTTAAAAAATACAGATTATTAGTACAGTACTTAATGCTAGCAAGCCTTAATATCGCTCACAAATTACATTCTAGCAATAACAAGAATACTGTAATTAGTAATGTCAGTGATAGAACAATATAAAAATTATATAGAAAATAACAACGCTGGAATATACATTAATGGTCTAGTACTGATTAACAGTTATATAAAATAAAAATGGAATACGATTTTCCATTATTCTACTGGAAGATCACCGGTACCACTATAGTTAAAAGATTCAGTGAAATGCAATGTTCGATAGATAATCTTCTCAATTGACGATCTTGTTTAAGTGGTAGGTACTTAATTCAATAACATATATTAATTTTCGAATATTTTTTCAATCAAAGGATTGAAGTAAAGCTAAGTGGTCACTTGGAGTAACTTTGGCCCCAACTCAATGGTCTCTGTAGAATTAGTTACTGTCAGGAATAAGGAGCCCCTATATATTATGAATTTGACATAGTTTGACAACTATCCGAATCTCTATTTTTAGTATTAAAGCATATACAATATTGTACAGCTTGTAATATAGTACTGTATTATAGTTTTAGTATTATAGCCTATAGAATATTGTGTAGCTTGTAATATAGTATTGTATAGAATGGTACAATTTAGTTAAATACAAATCTTTTAGTAATATACTACAAGACAAAAATACATTTATATCTCATACAGCCCTGAAAGCAATGGCTTCAGTTATATTATTGTTGTATTATTGATATTTATTGTAGAAATTAGAAAATTGATTGAATGTTGAGAGGTTGAGGGAGAGGATATAGACGAAAATCTGAGAGAAACAGGATGATGGAAAAATGTGAGATAGTCTTAAAATGGTAGAGGGAATATAAAAAGAGAAAAATTTCAGAAGATGAAGGAAGAAAAGTGGGTGAAGGAGAAGAGAGGTTGCAAGAAAAGGAAAAGTCAGAGTGAGGAATAGAGGGAAATGAAATAAGGTAGAGACTACAAAGAAGAAAAAGAAATGGGAGAAATAAAAGAGAAAAATGATAGAAACAAGAGAGATACTTGATGCAGAAGGACATTAAAAATAGTGGTTGATACACTTTACTAACGTTAAATCAAGTGATAGGTTGAGGTTGATCAAGGTTTAATATAGAAGATTGAGATCAAAAGAAGATAACATAAGAAAAGAAGGATAAGGTGAATAAAAAAACAAAACAAAAAAGGAAGATAGAGAAGAAAACAGTTGTTTCAAAGAGAAACCTTTCAGAGAATAAAGAGATTTGGAAGCGTTATTAGAGAAAGATCAGAAAATATGGAAGGAGGGATAAGAGAAAATAAAAGAAATAGAGGAAAAACAAGGAAAAGAAAAAAGGAAATCAAGAATATACATGGAATGAAAACGCAAAATATTGAGTGATAAGGAGAATAAAAGAGCTGTTGGTGAGTGAGAATACAGTTTCTTACCATCACATGAGCTATTCACGTGAATAAATTTAGCTAGTAGAAGAAGCCACAAGTCTTGTACTTGAAGGTGAATATAAAAATGCTAATTATCTACATCATTGTACATATATTAGATTGTACATCATTGTCATTTAAATTGATTATTATATAACTGTTTATTTTGTTAGACACAAACTTTCTTTATAAATGGATTACAGGAAACAAACCTATTTATTTGATTATAAAAGTAACCTATTCATATTTATGAATTATTTACCAATGGTTTAAAATTGAAAATTTAATAATTTGGTTAAATATCCTGTGTATCATATATTGAGTAAGTTATCATAAAAAATAAACTCAATATACAAATTTTAGTTAAATCTAAACAAATAAAATATTTAAAAAAAAGAAAAATTTAGCGCCCCTAGAATATCAGGTGTTGTAGGCGCATGAATGGGAGACTACATCAAATCGGAAATCAAGTAAAACCTGATATCAATTGAGTGATGCAAGAAGAAAGTAATTAGAGGTTGTGCAAATCTATGCTAAAAATCCGTTAATGCTAAAAAATACGATAATTAGTTTCAAGCCTCTAATAATTAGTTTCACTCATGTGCGAGAATGTCGTACACTACTTGTACAACAGTGAGGTTAGAATGACGCAGAGTACTAGTAAGTGACTTTGAACTGATTATCGTATTTTTTAGCATATATTTGCGCAACATTGTTCAGCCCTTCCAATCTTGGGTCGCTGTTATCCGCAAAGGTCCAAAATTTACTTCAAGTGACTGTACCAGATTAGAAAGTTTGGAACTCTCTGAAAATATTATTTAACAATTCAGTTACGATTATTTGTGGAAAGTAACAGAATGAGAAGCTAGAAAAACAGATATCATAAAATTGCCAAAAAATATTCAAATACCGTAATGAATTTTTTGTAGTTTGTTTATAGATTTTAGTTTATAATCTATATAAAAAATATTTTTTTTTTCAAGTTTAATATAGAATTTTTTAGTTATAAATTTTAGATCCCATTAAATCTGTAAAATAAACCCATGGTTCATCCAAGGTCAACTTGAAAAAATGAACTAAAAATAAACTGAATCAATATACCGGTACTCAATACTTGAGTATATTTCTTAACTCAATTACGTTACTCTGCAAGAAAGCTTGAAGTACAAAACTTAATATAAAAGCTACGTAAGTTATTAATATAAGCACACATTATAATTTCCTCCATTTATTCATCAAGGTTAGAATGGTCTTCAGAAGTTTTTTGCACTCTCCATAATCAATTGACCTGAAAATGAATATGAACAATATTTTTATTGAACTAGATTTTATACCATAATACAAGTTACCAATAGCAAAATTACAATTAAACTTGAATGTAACTCAACTTTAATCAATACGCTAAAAAAAGTCATAATAGAGCTTTTAGTATTTTTATTTTGCTATGGAGTTTTTTTTTTAAGGGAAACACCATTGTTGAAACTTTATGTTTTCGTGAGAAGCAGCTAAGTTATAAATATTATTCATCTCAGAAATCGGATTATTTTAGATATTAGTTTACTATAAAATATTAGTGAGCAACATTATAGTCTGTTCAGCGGACCTACGGAGTGACCCAAACAAAGTTTGCATGTGTGTGAGCAGGGACGTAACCTGGCCGTATTTCACCCGGGGCAAGAAATACATTTGTTCAAATCTAGCTCCATTCAAGAAACCAAATAAACCATTCATATTTTGGATGGCTTCAAACCTTTGTCACAGTTCAGAAAGAATCCTATCTATAATTTGTATAGTCAAGAGTTCAAACTTCTTTTCCTCTGAAAGTTCGTTTAATTCATCTTCTGCTTTTTCGTCAAACATCCGCTTGTTTTTCCGTTTGCATACTTCTTTGAAGTATGGATCTACTGTATGTTGATCTTAGTTGAAATGTCTTTGGCATCTTTCACTGCATCAGCCGAACAATTTGATCGTTGGGATTAATTCTGTGATCAATCAACTAATGTGTCTTGCCGATTTATTGACAGTGATGTCCTCCTTTTGTAGAAGCTTGTTGACGATGTCAATGCAGCCTAATTGTTTGTACCAAAAACAGGAGAGAACAACAAATTCAAATGTACTAACATTTTTTAGGTGAGAGTTCGCTTCTGTTTTCGTTTCAGTTGTTGTTAGTGTACTGGTTTTTAGTTCACTCAGGGCATCTACAATTTTTCCCAAGTGCTTATACACAACAGTCACAGCTTCCTTCTTCGTCGACCATCTGGTATTACTCTGTAGTTTGAGAGATAGAGGGTCATGTTTTGATAAAACCTCCCATCTTTTGGTGGAGGAAGCAAAGAAATTGTACAGACAATTAAGTGTGCCGAAGTAGGTCTGTTCTTCTACTGACAAGCTAGCAGCATTTGCACCAACCAAGTTTAGGGAGTGTGCTGCACATGGCACAAATGAGGCCACAGAGCTTTCTGCTAGGATTCGAGCTTGAACGCCTTTAAATTTGCCGGGCATGTTTGATCCATTATCATAACATTGGCCCCTACAGTTTTTTATATCTAAAAATTTTTTTATTTAGTCCAATATTTTGTTTTTGTAAAATGTCACTTTTTTGCCTATTTGGCGCCCGGGGCTGCCGCCCCCCTGCCCCCCCTCCCCCTAGTTACGTCCCTGTGTGTGAGTGAGGAATTCCGAGAATTGTACTGAAAAGGGCCTGGCAGCATCAGCCGGTTGGCCTATTCAAACTCATTGCCACCTACAGTTCGTTCTTAACAGCTGTTGTCGCACTTCCAGTTTGTGCTTCACTGTTTGACATTGAGCATACGAAAGTCCTACATTGTGATTAACAATTCGTTAAGCTGGGCATTCACGTTCCAACTTGTAGCACGACTAGTAGTACTGCTAGTTGGATAGTCGACACCACTCACGCTCCTACTTGCAATTCGACTAGCAATCCAACTTTATTCCCAGTCAGCTGTGAGCATCGCTCTCGAGCCGAAAAATGTAACCGAAGTTGCCCGATGTAGCCCGCATGTCAAGCACTGACTGAGATAAGTTGGACGACTTTGATCCGACTCCCCCACACACGCTCCAACACCGTCGACAGTTGGAAGTAGGACCTTCCAGTCGTCCCTCTACACTTCCAACTATCCAACAAGCCCATTCACGTTCCAATATCGGATCCAACCTTGGTGGTTGGACAGTTGGACTGCAAGTCGTACCGCAAATCAGAACGTGAATGCTCAGCTTTATGTTTGTTTTTGTACTGTAGCTTGCCTAAGGTCAACCGTTTACCTAAAGAATTAATTAGTGGTAGAGCCCTCTTATTTGCTGATGATACATCACTCATTTTTAGCAATTCCATTTTAGATAATTTAGAAATAAGTGCCCATATAGGTGTGCAGTCCATTGTCCAATTTTTAAATAAGTTGAAATTAACTATAAATAGTAAAAAATGCCAATACCTCCAATTCAAAAACAAACATAATTTAAATGAAGATAGGGCTATAAACGTGTTTGTAAACGATAATCAATTAGACCAGGAAGAAAAAATTGCATTTCTAGGAGTTACGTTGGATAGACGATTGACCTGGACTCCATACATTGAGAAAATATGTAGTAAAATTTCATCTGGGGTATTTGTCCTGCGACAGCTCGCTAGATTGAATGACAAAAAGTTACTTTTTACAGCTTACCATGGGCTCTTACTGTCACATATTAGGTATGCTATCTTAGTATGGGGTAATTCATCAAAACAAAATCTTGATAGGGTGTTTAAGATCCAAAAGAAAGCGGTTAGGTGTATAGAAAGAGTAAATAGATTAGATTCATGTAGGCCGTTGTTCAAGAGACTTGGTCTCCTAACTGTACCCTGCTTATATGTGTATGAAGCTACTTTATATGTAAAAACGAATGATATTAACCAAAATCTTGATGTACATGATTATAATACAAGAAGCCGAGGAGATTATCACTTGGTGAGTCACAATAGTAGCTTATTCAAACAAAAACCTAGTTATATTGGTAGGAAATTCTACAACAAGCTACCGCAGTTTTTGAAGAGTCTTGAAAATATAGAAATATTTAAAAAACAATTGAAGAAATATTTAGTTGATAAAGCTTTTTATAGTGTACAAGAGTTCCTTTCACATCAAAATTGAGCCTCACCTCAACTAATTGAAGTAATTATGTAATATAGTGTATAATATTGTTGATTTGACTTGTCTTATACTCCTTAACTGGAGTCTCCAAGACGTAATCTACAAAAAAAAAAAAAAAAAAATAATAATTTGATTTCTAAAGTTGGTTTAAAAAAATATAATTTTATTAGTAAGTTCTTTGTTCCATTACAGTAGTTTATATTTTACAGTAGTTCAGGCGTTTTCTATGGGTAGGCCTGTTGTCTGTTGGATGCGTTTAGAAAACTATACTGTGAATCAGACTTTGTTGGGTCTTGGCTTGCATGCATGCACATGTTTGTTTACTCCACTCCGTAGGCTCACTGAACAGACTATAGTACATAGTGTGTACACAGTTAGTAAACCGGGCGGTCCCAGGTTGGGGGGGGGGGGGGGGGAGGGGGTGCCATGAACCCTCAAAAATCTTTAATTTACTGGAAAAGAGGTAGGAAGAAGGTAATCTTGCAAAAAAGACAACAAGAGTATTTTCCTCCATTATACAAAATCACCAACTGACTTAGCTTCGGTTACCTAGAGCAGGGATTTGGTCTAAATGGACAGTCTAATGAAAACACTACAATATACTGTATAACTCGATTTTCTTTCGAAATACAGTTTAATTGGTAACATTCAATTAATTACACATACCCCCGGCTGCACAAACGTCCTACTTTGATGATGTATCATTATGTTTACAACAACAAATTGAAAATATGTATCACTATGAACATGCTATCATCTGTAAGCTCTATACATGCACAGTATTTCATATAAATATGGCGCCCTGTTGTTACCATAACCAATATTAATTGCTGATACAAGAATTTTATAAATAAAAAAGCTATTCCACTCTCCACACTATATAATAATATAATTTATAATTCTATTCATATTGCCATCAATCAAATCAAATGCATACCATGTAAGCTGGAAAATTCATTTTCCTACAGTGACCCGAAAAAGTGCCTATTTTTGCACTAACTGTAGCATGCAAAATAGTCTATTCCTGCACCAGTGCAGGAAAGTAAATTACAGTGCGGGAAAGTACTTTTCCGCACTCCAAATTTGCAACCTAACAACACAAAATAGTGAGCATGTAATACGCAGGTTCCCTATTCTGCATTCAAAAATAGGTTGGCTACTCTGCTTCAGCTGTGAATAGTTGTTGTAGTTGTTGATGAAATCGATTTGATTCGAAGATAGGTTATGTGAGGAATTTTCAGGTTATGTAAATTTGTTTGTTCTGTTTGAATTACTTTATACATTACTGTAGGAAAAATTTAATGTGTAATTCGAGCACAAAGTATTGTTTCTGCACTCAAGAAACTTTTTTCACTCGCCTTCAGCTTGTGAAAAAAACTGTTTCTCTCGATGCAGAAAAACGGTGCTTTGCACTCGAGTTACACAAATAGCTATTTTCTACAGTGACCCAAAAAAGTGCCTATTTTTGCACTAACGGTAGCACACAAAATAGTCTATTCCTGCACCAGTGCAGGAAAGTACTTTTCTGCACTCCAGATTTGCAACCTAACAACACAAAATAGTGAGCATGTAATACTCAGGTTCCCTATTCTGCATTCAAAAATAGGTTGGCTACTCTACTTCAGCAACAAAATATAGTCAGCAGTAGTTGTTGTTGAAATCAATTTGATTTAAAGATAGGTTATGTATGCCCTGCTTTGTTCTGTTTAAATTACTTTATACATTACTGTAGGAAAAATTTAATGTGTAATTTGAGCACAAAGTATTGTTTCTGCGCTCAAAACCCTTTTTTCACTTGCCTTTGTCTTGTGAAAAAAAACTGTTTCTCTTGATGCAGAAAACCGCCACTTTGCGGACTAGTTACACAAATAACTATTTCAAGCTCAGCTGATATAATATCACATATGAATGGTAGCATGTACATGGATAATAGATATTCTTAATTTATTGTTGCCATAAACATTAAGCCCAACACATGAAAAGCAATCCTGTGGCAATTCAACTGCAAAATTGCTGTTTGTTGCTGAAAGTAACACATCTCCAACAGATTAGATACGAAATGTAATAGAGTGCACACCGGTGATGTCAAGAGAGCAGCAACCTGCATGAATGGGCGACTGCTGCTGGTATTGTCAGCAAGCTGACTGCAAAAATGCTGTCAGCTTGCAGTCGAGTCAACACACATTGTGGCAACAGGACTGCAAGCCAGTGTCAACTTTATCTTCAGCACTCCTATTGTTGCCTAGGTGACACTGTACTGACGTCGGCTTGCAGTTGTGTGTACACACATAATGGTAACAGAACTGCAAGCCAGCATCAGCCCAACATCAAAAATGAAGTCAAAGTGCAGTATGTATCGACAGCAACTCAGCAGTAGTTCAACTGCAACCAACAGAAATTTTGCAGTCAAATTGCCACTGAATTGCCTTTCATGTGTGTTGGGCTTTGATAATGATACATCATTATGATAGGACGTTTGTGCAACCGGGCGTATTCATAATATATTGTATTATACAGTGGAACTTCGATAATTCGGACCTTGATAATTTGTAATTCTCTGT
Organism: Conomelus anceps; assembly: GCA_948455865.1. NCBI lineage: Eukaryota > Metazoa > Arthropoda > Insecta > Hemiptera > Delphacidae > Conomelus > Conomelus anceps. The sequence goes on from OX418216.1 coordinate 127,226,907, forward strand.
AATTTGTAGTAAAAGCTCAGTCGCTTGAAATAACCTCTATAATTCATAGAAAAACAATGCATTTCAGTCCCCTTGATAACTCGTATTAATTTTGCAGCCCAAATGGGCGCTGGTTTTATTGTCACCTCTATAATGCTTAGTTAAGTTGGTGAAAACATGCTGTAATTCGTATGAGCTATGATTTTTTTCATATCTGTCCATCATGAAGTCTAATGTTAACTTGGCTTCAAATGATGTTTCAATGCTGCCTGATTCTCCAGTGCTGTAGTCATAATCTAAAACTAGCCTAGATCAACTGCATTTTTTTCCAGTTCAGTATACAATTCAGTTTGTGTTTGGTTAAACTGCATTTCTGCCAGTTGAGCGTTATCATGTACAATTCAGTTTGCATATTTCAGTTACCAAATATGAGTCCAAAGTGATCACACTGTAAGATAGTGTCTCATAGTTTTGATAAAAAAACAAATCATAGAAACTGTTGCAAGTGATGTGAAAAAGAAAGATGTGGCAGATCGCTTTGGGATTCCTGTTTCTACATTGATGAGCATCCTGAAGGAAAAAGATGTGCTAGCTGCTACTTCATCAACCACCCAGTGGAAAAGTCAAAAATTAAGTCAATACCCTCAAATTGAACTTTGCTTACTAGAATGGTTCACTCAATGTAGATTAAAAAAATGTTCCTATTGGAGACCCTTTGTTGAAGGAAAAGGCGAAATGTTGTGCAGAAAAATTGGGAATCAGCAGTTTCAAGGCAAGTGGCGGATGGCTAGACAAATTTAAAAGAAAAAATTCCATAAAGTTTCACAAAATTTGCGGTGAGAGCGCAGATGTTGGAGAAAGTGTATGCAATGAGTGGAAAGAAAAACTGGTAGTGATAATTTCCAATATATAACTACAGTATCTATAATTTGTATTCTTTTCTTCACAGCCATCCATAATTCATATCTTTGATAATTCATTATCTTCCATAATTTATAATAAATCCTTGGTCCTGTGAACTACAAATTATCAAAGTTCTACTATACATCATAATCTGCTTTCAATAATAAGTTGGAAGTTAACCTACAATTAACAATAACAAGTCATCTTGATTCTTGTGAGATATCAGGCTGATAACCTATCTACACTACAAAAGTAGAAACGTGCTTCAGATGAAGCATTTCATTTTGAGCATGTGTCCACTGTTGAAGTGTTATAGGCTATCATCCCAATGTCTCTCCTACTTGCTGGACAGATCAAGATGGCGTGTTGTTGGAAATTATAGATTGACTTCCAACTTATTATAGAAAGCAGATTATTTAAAATACAATATAACCCTGGATGATTTTAAATACAAAGCCGAAAATCTAAAGAAAATTAAATAAATAACAAATTTAAACACAAAATAGACAGTTCAAAGGGTGTTAAATATACTTACAGATGATGAATAATGAAAAAGATCAAAACGAATGAAAAAGTACAGGACAATGCGAAAAAGAACAAAGAAGGACCAGTCCTATGGTCTTATACTGTGGGGAATAGTGTACATGTTCAGGAGTTGTTGATACTTCAAAAGAAAGTTATCAGGATAATCTCAAACTCTGAGGATAATCTCAAACTATGATAGACTGGCTCACTGTAAGCCCTTGTTTGTAGAATTGAAAATTCTTACATTAATAAACCTCTACATTTTCATGGTTCTCCTATATACAAAGAAAAATTTTTCAGAACACCAGCTGAGAAGAGATATACATTCTCACTGTACAAGGGGAAATAGGAATATTGACATTCCCTTTTGCAGATTATCGAAATCACAGAATAGCTATGTTGTTGGTGTAAAGCCACGTCTCCACCAACCAAACATGTCTGCTGAACATTGTTGGCGAATACAAAAAATGGACAAACATCAAACATATGGGTCACCGAACTTGTTCGTGAGTTCAATTGAAATGTTTGGTCTGTGAGCGAACAGTGACGACCAACAACAGGTTCCTGCCACTACTCCCACCACACTGATCATAATGTTCGAGAATGCATCCACACCAAAGCAACACCAAACAATGTTTGGTGACATCAGATAATTCCAGCAAACACTGTTCACCAAGCATGTTTGGTTGGTGGAGACGCGGCTTTAGTTTATTCAACAGACTACCACAAATATGGACAGAGGCTCCTTATCATTTGTTTAAGCAGAGATTGTATTGTTGGTTAATAAGAAACCCTTTTTATTCAGTAAGTGAATTTCTTGAGCACCAAAATGTTGTCCTGTGGTTGATTTTGGGTTGGTAGTCAGTTAGTTTGTGGAGTAGATTTCGACCAGTAGCCTATGTGCCAATAATGATGACAGAGTGCCAAATCAGCAGTAGCCTTATTGAGTGTAGTTACGATATTTTGTTGTATAGTATTGTCTTTTATGAAAACAGAGATTATAGGTTTATTGTTATTTTGACTGTTGTTAACTTGATGCTGTATTGTTGTTTTGACTTTGGCCATAACAATGTATTTGTTCCATGGCAATAAAATTCTATTTATTTATTTTATTTACAATCACAGATATTTATTTACGAAACTCAGCAATTCAGGAATGGTCCGTGGTGGAATGCCTTACTCTTGGAGGAAATCACCAGCTGATTAAACTGACCAGTTGTTCCCTTTTTAGGGGTGAAGTAGTGTTTTTTTATTGCAGATGATGCCTACATGAGTCTGGAGACTTGTGCGTGGGTAATGAGGTGAATGGATGAAAGATGAGAAACATCCATGGCTGAATGAGATTCGAACCCAAGGCTGCAGGAAATGAAGCCAGCCAGAGCCTTATCTTATCACAGACAAGCGCTCCAACCAACTGCTCTTACAGTAACTATGAATACTTTGGTGCTCGATGCCATTAGTTGACAATAAATGGGCAGCCAATAACTAAAGAACATAAAAATGCCTTGATCAAGTTCACAAAATTACAGTAATTTGACCAAGCATGCAATGAGTAATTAGTTAATTTTACATGTTCCATCCATGAACGCCATGATGAGCATTAGAGAATATGCTTATGATGGTGAGGTATGTAAATGTCACTTATGCACCCAATAATCTTGGAACAGTTTTTAATCCAATCCACAAGTATTAAAAAATAATAAATGGTTCTTTTGTTAATAATAATAGGATTAGTATTGGAAAATTTTCAAGAGATCAGTGTATAAAATATTTGGACTCTAGTAAAAAAAATAGTCGTTCTTAGTTGAACAGTTTCCAATAAAATCGGGGTAATAAGCCAATATTTAGAATTTCGAAGTAAAAGTTCAGTAATAGAGGCAGTTTTGGGCTGAAAGCTTGTTGTTTTTTACAACCACTCGTATTTTACCTGTATCAATAAATTAATATAGTATACGTATATACAGAAAATAGTAAAATCAACATATCTTATTGTGACGCAGTTTAAGTGATACAAGATTGTTCAAAATTGGAGTCATAATTAGCTGAGAAGCTGCCTAGTCTGGAGTATTCTCATGTTAATTCAAGTCAAGCAGAATTTTCACAATGCAAGGAACTGTCTAGTTTATTGGCCTCACGAGAAAGCGGCTTCAGAAAATCAGCTCGGCATAAAAAAATGACAATTTCAACACTATAAAAACGAAAGAAATTATATTATTGTCATTATAAAAACACTACAAGCATCATAATGCATTCCATGCAATAATTTTGACGTGATCACTACAAATATGAATTTTCATGCATTTATACTTCAATAAAAAAAGAATAATCATGCAACGTGAAATAATAATAACATTAATAATAATGTGAATCGTCACCAATTAAATTCGGAAAAATCAATGATCTTTTAGGAAAACAGGTTATTTAAACACTTATATTTCATAATAAAAGAATAAGGAAGGATGTTTTACCATATACACAAAAAATGGGTAACAAACATTATTAGATTAAGACAGAACTCACACTGTTAACACGAGGGACATTCGTTAAATAGGGAGAAATCAATGCTGTAAGATTGTAGCTTAATTATCTTATTCCGTTGCACTGGCTTCTGCAAGAATATAATACTTTCAATCAATGCAAATTACAAACCATGTTAGTAATGATTCACAAACACACAGAAAACATTAAATTTCTACATTGAAGGAGTAGGCCTATAAGAATATATTCAGTGAAATTTTGAAATTTTTATCGATTCCAAATCAGACTATAAAAATGTGAAATAGGTATATATACAACTGTACATCATCATAATTCCTGATTGAATAAAATTTTGAAACCTACTTCAAATCACATGCTAAAACTTGATAACTAAACAAACTGTCTACTAATAACAGGTAATAACTGTCGGAAATTATCTGAGAAATAATTATATGATACTTGCTAAATCAAAAAATAGCATTGTAACTGAAAAGTTATGTTTACATCTAATATCCATCAAAATGATTGCTCTACAACCCACCCCAAAACTGGAATATTTTTCAAATTCATCAAAATATAAAATACGGCAAATTACTATAAATGAATCAGATACTCTGAGCATAATTATTGCTAAGCATAATTAATTAAATAGTAGCTTTACCAAATAAACGCATTCATCAATAATTTAATTATAAACACATATATCCTAAAATAATTCAAATACCTAGAAGAAATTTGCACTTTCGAACTTCAAATATCTAAATGGAATCAAGATACATTTCTAGTAATTCTAAACAGATGTCTCTCAACGTTAAACCTTCTATGTATTTTTTTAAGAATGAAGCCCACATAGGTCTGATACCTATGCGTGGTTAATGAGTTGGATGATGATGATTGATGCATTGACCTACAGTTTTAGGTGGGTTCCGAACCACTGGGAATTGATTTTAAAGCAGAGAACTGAGTCTTTTTTGCTGGCCAATCCGATCAGTCACTCTGACAGCGAGGGTCCAGATGTCCTGCTACGGCTCACAGCTATCACTTCCCTAATTTTCAATTCGAAAATTTAAATTGATCGTTTGTAGTACAAAACTGTATTTTGTCGGCTCAAAGTTTTCATCAAAACTCAAAATCAAATCTCTTTCAATTTTGTTCAGTGCCTCGTTTCAAGTGAATTCTCATATTAATATTTTTCAAATAAAAAATAATGTTATTTGTATCAAGAAAATATTTGAAGTGAGACTTGGACAAAGCCTACATAAATTTAGGATTATCTAGATAAAATTTTGTAAAGAAAACAGTTTTAGACTTAAAATCTTGTCGTTTTCTCACACTCAGTTAATTTAGTTTATGGTTTACGCCACCAAATAAGGCGGTTCTAAAAATTGCGGTGCTGTACATTTGCGCTGTGTTCAAATTGCTGTCACAGGTCAAGAAATGAAATCACTCGAAAGCCGGATGCAGTTTACTTCCGATTTGGCAACATGGCAAAATATTAGTATTGCCAATTCGTGCATTGAGATTGGAGGTTTTCTACTATCAGCTGCTGGCGTGGTCCCTTATTTGGCAACACCACAATTTTTCAGAACTTCCTAATTTGGTGGTGTGAACTATAGAAGTAAAAGGAAATACGCAAATGGTATTTAGACTAACAGCTCCTTTATTGCTAGAAAAGCTTTGGTTAAAATACACTGGAAAATAGTAATCTAGAATGTTAGAATATTAGTTCTAAAAAAGTATGATTAGTACACATATTCTGAACACAATCGACAAGCCAAACTGCATTAAATTGTTTAGCAGTGCAAAGGTCCTGCTAATATTCAACTTACCATTCGGAGTGTTTTCATAATGTATATGATTCAACACAAAGTCTCTAAATTTCGAATAGCTGCTGTTTACACTGTCATTCACAAGAACAAGATCGAAATTGCCAGGCTCTTCACCTGAAATAAAAATGAACTAGAGTTGAAACTGAAATTCAACGACCATACGATTCATTTTAATAATTTTGATTGTTAGTGAATGACAATTCATCATTTTTTAAAAATATTATGCTAAAACTGGACTTCTCATAATCAAACAAAACTTTCCATGAGCGAGAGTTTTCTGAAAATATAACACAAATAGGGTGCTAACATTATTAGAATTCTATAAATAAAGAGGTTGCGCTAATCTACACAAAAAATCCGTTCGCTAAAAATATTACGATAATCCGTTTCAAGCCACTTGTACACTTATCTACAAGCATGTGGTGCAACAGAGCAACAAAGAGGTTAGAATGATTGAATTTCTATCACATGCAGATGAATTTGTAATAGTGCATATTATAAAGGTTCAGAAATGATGCAGTTAATTCTATAAATGAATGAGATATCAATAAATAAATGAAATACTTTGGAAGGCTGTTTCTCTTTGCATTCTCTGTGTTGGCCAGATCGGTGATAATCATATATTATGTAGTTGCCAATAAATGGTTAGGCTATATTTGAATCAGAATCTAACCTTCATTAACTAGGCAGCTTTGTGATTCATTCAATTCAATAATGACTATATGAATATTTACATACGTCTTGTATATTTTGGCCTACCAGCTACTTTATGGGGAAGTGACAGCCGTGAGCCGTAGCAGGAATTTGTTCAATCAGATTAGATAAGCAAAGCTCTCCTAGGCCCTCATTGTAAGGGTGACCGATTATATAGGCCAGCAAAAAAACTCTGTTCTCTGCTGAAAAATCACTTCCTGGTGGTTCGGAACCCACCTAAAACTATAGGCCCAACTCATCAATCACAATTCATTACCCACGCACAGGTCTAAAACTTATGTACTTCATCCTTAAAAAAAAAAAATAATGTCAATACTTTAATACCTGATGCATGTCATAACACAATCAATTTCGTTCAAATATGGGAAGCAAATCGGCCATGTTTATTCTTTGTAGCAGAGAAAGTGTGACTTTGAAATGATTACCGTAGTTTTGAGTGTTAACGGAATTTCAGGTTTTGCTCAACCCCTCTAATGAATTATGTACTACATAATGAAATAAAAATAAGTCTTATTTGAACTGTGTAATATACAACATTCTTTCATAATATACAGTGATTTCAAGACCAGTTACCCCTTAATGATTTGAAAATGGTTGCACATCAACTCCAAACTTTATTCAATTCAAGAAAAAGTGAATTTTCCACGAATTCAGACATTTTATCAACTACTTTGAATCTACTTTTGTGTTGGGTAAGATGAAACAATTACGTATGATGTGGAATTAAAAAAAAAAAAACAATACGCCTTTTTTGCACATCTACCCTTGAAATATTACGTCAAAAACGACATCAATTTTTAATTTGGCCTCATTTTGCTGTTTCTCTAGTCAGCTATCAACAAATTCAATTTTCCATTCACAAACTTCATCAGGGTGTCCACCAAATTACATGAAACAAATTGAAGACTTTTAAAAACTCCTTTAAGCATTTTAAACGTTGCAACTCGATAAATGATCTTTGAAGTTTGGTTATTCGTTGAAAACTTAGAATGCTTGAAATTGATTATTTATTTACTAGCACACACTCAGCTAGCTTTCTCTTTTACTATGAGACGAGAATTTGACTGATGACTGATGGAATCATATGGAAAAATTGAACAACTTTATAGCCTAAGAATTTTCCCGACTCAACTTTAAATTTCTAGGGTAATTCCCATCTTTTCAAGATATTATTTTATTTCTAAGCTAATATTTCCCATATTTCCCGACTGCTAGACACAATGTTTGTTCAAGGTGTTCAGATAAAATTGATGAACCGAAACAACATAGTATTCAAGGACTCAACAAATTTACATACAATAATAATAATTATTTTCACTATCAGTTGTGTTGACAGGCATATGCACCATTTAACTTTATTGATTTCTATCAACATAATAAAAAATGGATATAAATACACAATAAAAAGCATCTTCCCAATTCACAAAAAATGCACATAGGCAGTTCTTTAAAAGATTTTTGTTTCTTCTTCAACAGATCTCATAATATATCATGCTACAATATATTATCTGTTTTTTTTTCTCAATTAGAAGATTGAAAATAATTTAAGAAATGATTTCAACACAATCAAAAATGAAAACGTCAATGCTTGCACTGAAAAATATAGTGGGTGATTGGGCTAAACGGCAACCTTTGTAATATTCTTCAAATTTTGTTTGCATTTAAAATTGAACCAGCAGTCCAATGTTTTGATTTTTAATAGTCAATACTAACCTAGAGCATATAGTATAAATCTGTTTTACATCATAATTACTTTTATATTCGACCCCGAACTCCAAAATCAAAAGCGATATCACTTGAGAAGGACTATGAGGAAACTATAAACTATATACCAAGTTTCAAGAGTCTAGAATCTTCCTTTGAAATGCTAGGACACAGACGGACGAACGGACAACGGCAAGATGTCAATCAGGTCCTTAATAATTGATTGAATAAAATATTTCTCCTGAAAATATGGAAACAGACAATTCGATGACAGATTGAACTTATTTAATTGTGAATTAAAAAAAGAAAACAAAGATTAGAGTGAAACTGAATATCTAACCATAGGACATATCGGCTTTAGCAGCTTTGATTCGAGACTGAAGACTCTCTTCAGTTTCCGAACCTCTATTTCTCAGCCTCTGCTCCAGTTCTTCCATGTTTGGTGGCTTGATAAAGACGTACACAGCGTCTAAATCGGTATTTTTCACTTGCTTCACGCCTTGGATATCAATGTCCAATACACAGACTTTCTTCTCGTTACAAACAGCTTGTATAGCAGCAAAACTGAAAAACATTTTGAATGAAACATTATTTTTAGTTGAATAATTTTTTTAAATTTACATCGAAATAAAACACAAGAGATATTGAAATAGGTTGAATAGGTATTTGAAATAATTATTAATTATTCATACATGCATGTTCTGGGTTAAGTGGAAATGATTCAATTTCGCCCACAGTACTTTGTATTGTAAAGAAAAAAAATAAAGACAATCTATCAATCCGTCTATTTATCTATGTAATTTTTTTCAATTTATTTTATTGATACCAATTTAGTATCCTATAGAGTGACTATCTAGTTATAAAAAATAAAGCCTATCTATGAATATTTTTATTTATTTGTATTGGTATTAGTCAAATCACTTATAGGATATTTTATATATTTATTCATTCATTATGACAGAATTACAATGTAATAAAGAGATGCAACAAGCTTCAAGCCCAAAACTGATATCTTCAGAATTTGTACAACAGAATCCAAATGTTTGTAGGTTAGGATACAAGGAAACTGGAAATTATCACTCGAAAAAAAAATGTTTTTTTTTTTAACGTATTTGTTTACAAAAATCTAATTCTTTCAAGTTTGTCTCACTCTTTATTATTTAAGTACATTTTATTATTTTTTGTAAGTTTTAAACTTCCCTTCCAAGTTTTCTAAAGGAAATTGCATTATGTTTAGCTTTCAATTGATATTGTCTGGAACAAACATTGAATCTTTCCTAGTGCTCTCAAATAAATGATATATTTGAAATTAACTAGTGAGCCGAACGGGCTGGAGAACTCACTTGCAAACAACAACTAATGTTGGAAAGGAAAACTCATTTGAGAAGCTTATTGTGGTGGAAGTTGGTAACGAAAAACGGCTGTTTTGGATAAAATTCACAAGACATCTATCACTTGAAGTTCAAGTTCATCTGATGCACAGATTTATTTTCCACAAAAAAGACCTACCTAAGGCCCATGTTATACGGGCAGTTTTGACGCAACAGATTTTACGTCGCGTACACGCCAAGGCCAACCGGGCAATGGACTTCCCTGTGTGCAAGTTATAGGAGCGTTATATCTGTCGCGTCGGACCCTGAAAAGTCAGCGTAAGTGTCGACAACGCGTCCAGACCGGTAAAACGGGCAGCAAAAACGCGGCAGAAATGACGCTGTTGCTATTATACGGGCAGCTTAGACGCGGCAGATCTGCTACCTCAGCAAAACCACCAGTGTTGCCACCTCTAGTATAAGTTATTTATTTGAAGTTTGCTACAATTATGGTGACAACACTGCTCACCACACATTCAATAATTATATATTCAGTAATTACATATTATTATGATCACCCTGACACATATTATTATAGTGGGATATCATAATTAGGAATAACATTATATTTAGTAGCAATTTTAAGAGTCGGGATTCTCTTTAATATCTGTATGTTTGTTGTTTTTCTTTCAATTGAATCAATAAATCAATTTATTCAGCCAGAAGGTACAAACATACATAAGGCTACGTCAAAACATTATACCAACTAAATACAATAGTTCAGATTCATCTAATAATAAAACTAACTAACTAGCTTACATACTTCTATTTTGAATTCGTCTGTGGAATAAAAAGGATTTGAAGCTAGCCATTTTCTCAAGGCTTTAAGCAATACAGGTAGGGGGAGGTCTCAGAAGGAAGCTGGCAGGAAAAATATTTTATACCAACTACTGGGAAACAGGATAGAGATTTACCCAGCCTACACCTAGGAACGTGAAGATCACCTCTGGCCATAGTTGGATAATCATGGATATCGCTGCCAACTATCAATACACGTTGTCTTAACTTTATCTCTTTCAGACACTGATACATGAATTCATTTATTACAGTCAAAATTGAATTCTCCTTGAATAATGGCTTACAATGGTCCAGATAATCTGCATTACTTATAATTCTGACAGCTTTCTTCAGCAAAATTAACACTTTTTTTATACTAGACATGATCCCACAATCTGATACCATAGGACAAGATGAAATGAAAAAAGCGTAATATGCTTGTCTAACAAAGTGAACTGGCAACTCACACTTAAGTCTTCTTAATAGATATATAATTTTGCTTAGCTTGGTAATTATCATATCAACATGTGGTTCCTATAACAGTTTAGGTTCCAGCACGAAACCTAAAAGCTTAACTGGATTATTAGACTCACACACATGGCCCAAAGAGAATACTATTTCCAGTGTTTTGGACTCATTTAATGCTAGTTTGTTTATAGAAAACCACTTACGGGCATCATCATACAGCTTAATAACAGAGCTTTTGGCAATGTCGATATTTGAATTGGATGTATAGATGGTGGTAACATCTGCAAACAACAGAGCCCTACTAGATAAGCAATAAAAGATGCCATTTATTGAGAGAAGAAACAATAATGGCCCCAACACTGATCCCTGGGGAACTCCCCTCTCAACAGGCAGTGGAAGCGAGTCAACACCATTCCAGCAAACTATCTGCTGTCAGCTAAATAGGATTCTGACAAATTGAGTGCACCATCACCTAGGCCATAATACTTTAATTTCAACAGGAGTATATCATGTGGAATACAATCGAATGCTTGACAAATCACACAGCAAGGCGCTGGTAGATTCCCTGGTTTCAAAACAATTTAAAATATGCTGCACAAGGGTTTCCACAGCCAATACTGTAGATTTATTCTTCCTGAATTCAAACTGAGCTGGCACCAGGTGATGGTGCTTCTCAAGGTAGTCTTACAATTGGGCGAATAAAATATATTCAAATATTTTAGCAAGTATAGGAATTATAGATATAGGCCTATAGCTAGCAGTATAATTTCTTGAACCCTTTTTGTAAATTGGCACTGTTCTAGAAACTTTCAGCTGGTCAGGAAAAATACCTTCAGATACACATGTATTAATTAAGAATGCCAGTAAAGGAGCAATAATAAAATTATTATTATTTGTTTTATAAAATTGGGCGTCATGCCATAAATATCTCTACTATTACCTTTTTTTAAATTCAGTGCTGTATCAATTATGTCTTGAGCACTTACTGGACTCCAACTGAAAGCTGACATAACAGGAGGCAGCAGAGCATGATCTAAAGGCGAATTTTTCAAATCAGCTGGTATATCATTAACAATTTTTGCCACTGACTCAACAAAGTAATTATTGAATTCATCAGCTGATGCTAAAGAGTTGTCCATTATTTCTGAGTATGGCCTATTCTGGTTTATGAGACCCCAGGCAGTTTTACTTGGGTTTGATGAATTACTAATGAACTCCGCATTGGCATTCAATTTGGCATTTTTTATTTTGAAGCGATATTCCCGCCTAAGGTTACGCAATAAGTTTTTCATGTTAGGATTGGTCTTGGTCAAGTCATTTATTAGTAAGATAAAGTCCCTGAGTCTGGCCAGCTCAGGATTGAACCAGTTGCATTTTGGCCTACTAGGTCTACCTAATTTCATTGCAGCTCTGCCAGACTTTGTGCTCACACTCCTTGACTTGAGTGGGGAAAAAAGAGTTGAACAACTCATTAAACTTACTGAAGAAAATATTGAACCCTTCTTTGCCAGGAAATACTCTCACTAAATCAAACCATTCCTCAATATTGGACTGTAGTGCAGCACAGAATAAAACAGTAGTATCCACACTCAACACCCTAAACTGGAATGATTTAGACACCCTAGGAAGATTATCCAGATATGCCAGCCTGGCATTCAGTAAAACATGCTTATGATCCAAGATCTGATCGTCACTAACACTAACAGAGTAGCTGCCATTATCCAGGTTGGTCAAAATACAGTCAAGAGATGCATCACCCCTGGTTGCTGCTTTCACTGTACTATGCATGCCAAAGCCCTGAATCACATGGAGAAAGTCCTTCATCTCATTAGGAGAGTAGGCTGAGTTAAAATTATGATCTGTGCCAATAAGAAGGAACAAGCCAAGCGACAGCAAATAAGACAGGCATAGTTCTAGCTTATTGAAAAACATGTTCACATCACCACTAGGAGGACGATACAAAGCAATCACAACTAGTGACAATTCAGCAATGCACAAACCTGCAAACTCGGCAACACCCTCAATGCAGAAAACACTCAAGTCCAATTGTTTGACAGTTAGATTAAGTCTTCTGTTGAAATACACAGATACTCCACCCCAAGGGGCCTGTCTACAAAAGTGACTCACAATCTACAAATTACCAATTCTACTGTACACCTCTATTTCTTCATTAACTAGCCAATGCTCAACAATACATAACATGTCTATATCATTAGAATAACATAAATGTTCAAGTTCATTCATTTTATTCCTTAGACTCTGAAGATTAATTGAGCACATTTTCAGGTCACAGAGATTAGACTGTCTATTATTCATTTTGAGTACATTAGTTGATATGCCCTGAGCATTCGCCGTTTTCAAGTATGAGGAGACTCCACTGAGGGGGTCGTTTTCCAAAAAAGATGTAGGAGAGGTAGCTGCAGTTGGCAACCCAACATTGACATCTCGGCCCAGTACCTCATGGTCCAGCAATGTTACAGACTCAAGTGATTTATACTCAGGCATGGCCACAGGAGAGAGTAGATCACCAAGCAGGTCCACTGGTAAGTGAGATGGAGAGACTATGTTGACATTGGCTGTTGATACCCTCAGGGATGAAGAGAAGCTATCAGTCAGATTTAACATATTCTGGTGAGTTACCATCCTCAACCGCTCTGCAGATTTTCTCAGCACGCCACCTCTTACCCCAATGATTGAAATGCATTCCATGACAAGTATGCAGGCTTCTATCAGCTTTGCTCACCTCCACAAGCACAACATTCTCATGCTCTCTGGTGATAACTCTTAGTGCTTCATTTGTCTTCCTCACCTCATCATTCACACAAGACCACTCCACAAGATTGTATTGATTGGGTATGTCAACAAAGATAATTTTATTATTTTGGAAATTATCAACTGTCTCCCTGATACCCATGACAGCTTTGGCTGCCTCATTCCTAGCAACATTGTTGGTGCCACACAGCATGACTAAAATATCATCATTTTGAATTTCACCCTCAATATTATCTATTTTCAGCACCTGTTCCATCCCAGCAACAGGTCTAAGAAAGCCTACACATTTGTAAGAAGAATTCACTTTATTATTAATATGCCATGCCAAGTTCCTTCCATGGCTATCTGCATACAACAGAATTTTCTTATAATGTTTAGACAGAGAGCAGTTTGTTTTTCCAAGTATTGGTGTCCTTTGTTTCTTTATCAACTGTTTAGATTTCACAGTAGTCAGTTCATCAATCACATCAGTAATCTTAATTTCTGTACTCTCTTCATTAAGTTGAAGCGGTTGATAATAGTTCTGTAGATGAACATTCAAGTTGCTAGGCAAACTTTTCCTAGCTTTATTTCTTCTGTTAGTCGGTACTTCTTTGAAATGTGATACGCCTTGGTTCAGTTGAACAATTTCTACTTCTTTCTCCAAAACTAGATTTTTTAAATTCCTAATCTCTATCCTAGCTTGCTCTAAGTCATCTCTGAGCACCTCTAATATAGCCCTCTGATTTTCAACTTCCTGTGTTAGGAGCCTATTTAGTTCACTATCCACATTTTCATCATTAAGTTCACTACTATAGCTACATGAATCTGTGTTTGATTTCATGTCTGGAATTTTATCTGGTCCCTGACAACTAATACAGGTCCATATTAATTCAACTTTTTTCATTAGTTCATATTCCTCATCCATTAGGATCCATACATTCTATATAGTGATACCATTTTGTGCAAGTTCCCATACATAGTAACGCTTTACTACATTTGTTAACATTCTTCCCACATTTTCCACAATGATACTTATTTGTTCTCTTGGACATACTGGTGATAATGTAGTACTTTAGAAAATTGGATGTTGATAATTAGCTACCAACAAAATTTGTATGAAAAAAATATTTGTATGGAATAAGGTAGGAAGAAAGTGCCAGGAGAGCAGTTAAGGCAGGAAATTGGAAGCTCCTGAAATAGAGAAGGATCTAATGAGAGGGAAAGTATTTAAAGATGGGAAAACGAAGAAAGCATTATCAATACGAAAATAAATAGGTCAGTGTGCTATGACAGAAGGAGCCAGCAGATAAAAGAAGAGTTGCAAGAATTTGCCGGAGCGCTGTCTACAAAGTAGCCTATCTGATACCGTAGTGATTCAATAAAGTTTTTAATAAACTCCTCTGGATGTTTTGTAGTATCATCCAGAGAAATTATTATTATAATTATTAAATTATTATTATTCCTCTGGCGTATTCACGTGAGTTCGCAGGTTAACAGCATAATTTTATTGTTGTGACCTTCGTCAAGTTTCAATTTAGCTCCACCAGTGAGCGTTTGCGTCGACGACGCGGCGTTTTTTCTACTCGTATAACAGCTTCATTTTTTATGATCAGCATCAGCGTTTTATCTGTCGCGTCAAAGCTGCCCATATAACAAGGGCCTTACTCATATGTACCTATTTTATCAGGGTAATGGAATTAGTGTATCTATAGAGTAGATATAGTTACCACATAAAAAACAGCTGTTTATAAATCCATATATCAGGGCAATTAGTATATCAGCTGATAGAGATTCTATAAAAAGCCTGATCGTATTTATTCATCTACAGCTGATGATAACTCAAAATATATTTTGAAATCTATTGCGAATTCCATATGGTGAAAACAACTATTTTCTATATATAGTAATATAGATATATTAATGAAGGGCTGAGAGCCTATCCTTTTGTTTCGCATCAAAATGGATGAAGGAGTGGGTCAATTCTATTGGCAAACGAACTTGATCTGTATTAAGGTTCCAAGAATATGTGTTTAAAATTTGAAGTTGATTGGGCAAAGCGTTCGAAAGTTATCGTGGAACATACAAACAAACACACAACGCCTCGAGCCTCAAGTCAAAAGGAAGAACCCGCTTCGCTCGTTCAATCTGATAAATAAGCTGCGTTCTCGTAGGTCCTGTTTGTAACGGTGACCGATTAGATTGGCCAGCAAAAAAGACACTGTTCTCTACTGAAAATCACTTCCCGGTGGTTCGGAACCCACCTAAAACTGTAGGTCCAACTCATAAATCACTATCATCCAACTCAATACCCACGCACAGGTCTCAGACCTATGTGGGCTTCATCCTCAAAAAAATAATAATAAACGCAGTCTCCACTAATTTCATAACTACATAGATTTTCAGATTGCCAGTTTCCTAATTTAAATATATTTCTTTCAAATTTTTCTACTAAGCGTGTAATGCTCTCTGTTGACTCCATTCAACAAAAACTCTGTTGTAAAATCACTTCCCGATGGTTTAGAACCCACGTAAAACTGTAGGTCCAACTCATCTATCACCATTAATCAACTCATTACCCACGCACAAGTCCAGGTCTCAGACCTATGTGGATTCATCCTAAAAAAGTAACCTCCTCACACAAACATCCTATAATAATGATGGTTCATTATTCGTTGCACTTTTGTACCAGATTACTATCCATCATATCATTCAGTAGAAAGGTGAGCCATTATTTGGTACAATAGTGTTCTGTTATTTGAGCAATGATAGCTAGATTACAATGCAGCCAACAGTTAACTAAAAATGTCAACTTCCGAGACCAGCTGAGCTTTAAATATAGTATAAAAATTAGTTAAACAATTCGTTATTAATTGAATATTGTGAATAAATCATATTATTATATGGTTAGGAGAATAAATTAGCTTTTAGAATTAAAATATACATGCATTAGTGACTATACTAAACGCAAATAGAAATGGTGGGTGATGACGGCACCATCTGATGGTGGGATTCGGATTGGTAAGTTTCAAGCAGTAAAAATATTCGTTCCAGCTATTCAGCTTTGTGTTTGTTTCCATTTGAAATGTCACCATAACTATGAGAAATAAAAGTGAATTACAATAAAATATAGAGTATTTATCAAAAATAAGGAATAAAGACGAGTAGCACCATTTTAAGCCTTTGCTGAATACTTGTAATTGGACAAGTAATGAGTATTTGTTTTTTTTTCTCTAACCTATAAATAAAACCTGATTTAATGTCATTGACACATCTTCAATATTTAGAATAAACATATGCAATTTAAGGGCTCTGTCAGACGAGGCTTCCTAGGTGGCGCCACCTATTTCGTCGCCACTTGATGCGCGACCTGAGAAGCGCTACTCGCAAAAACAACAACTATTAGATCACTACTCGCGACGACTACTCTTCACAGTTGAAATATGGAAGTTGTCGAGTTAGCAGCAATAACGTACCTTCATTTTATGAGACGGAAAAAAGAAAAGACGGTTCTGGGTCCATCCCTTATTAAGAGATAAAGTGAAAACTAGTTTGTTTTATACATTGTATCCACAACTCCGAGAAAATCCTGATAAATGTTTCAATTATTTCATATCCAGAGCTCTCCTGGCTGTATGACATGATTTAGTACAAGTCTACATTAGAAACATTTCGAAGAATTTTCATGTAGCCTTTCTCATTGAACAATATGATCTTTTAAAAAATTGTTGTGATCACGGAAAGAAGGATTTACAGCGTTATCTGCTTTAACTTCTTATCAATTAATTACTCTCCTCTTCGCCTTGTAGTATTTTTGACACTTTTATGATAGTACAGTTTATTGAATTTTGTACAGTAATATTAAAAACTCTATCAGTTGAACAATATCGATTTATCTGTTTTTGCTTATTTTGTGTAAGACATTACTGATCAGTGCGTGCTGTGGATTATTTGTGTAAATCAAGTGCGAGTGATAAATTAAAGTGTTGCCAGCGTTATTTTAGATATAGAACCCATAAAAATACTTTGCAGTAGACTATGTGTAGTATCTTAGTTTTTCATTGAGATATTTAAGAAATGTATGTTATTTTACAAAGACCACATAGGTGGTTCATATATTTCAATAAACAAAATTATATTTTTAATTGCCAAATATCCTTTTTTCTTTAACTGTTGCATCTTCTTTACTTATACTTTACTAATATTGACAATTTCTTCCCAAGCATGATTTTTCTTCTCCCGATTCGAGTAATCACTGCACTTTATATCCCATATAGCAGGGCGACCTTGAATTTCAATGATGAATGCTTCCACATCTAGCGAATCCATGTCTGATGTCAGCGCTTCTCGCTGCAACGTGTGATAGATTGAGAAGCGTTCTCATAACGTTACCACTGCCGACTGGGTGGTACCACTCGAGGTGGTCGGCTGAGACGCCGATAGTCGACCGGGTGGCCGATAGTCGACCGGGTGGCGCGACCTGAGAAATCGCGCCACGCCGTGTGAACTCTCAATCAGAAAATACTAGTAAGTAAATTCGTATGGCTTTTCGTGGTGGGGAGACCCTTACGGGTAGTTCCACGTCGCCGTTTTTTTTTTAACGACTGCTTTTTTTATATACAACCGGGACCGACGGCTTAACGTGTCCTCCGAAACACGGGAGTGGCTCGAGAAAAATATCTTGTAATCAACTGGGATCGAACCCAGGACCTTTGGCTTATCAGACCAGCGATAAGCCAACTCGGCTACGCCGACTCCGAGAAAATACTTGATGACTGGGAGGCGCGTCCTGGGTAGCGCCGCCCAGGTCGCCTCGTCTGACACCGGCCTAAATATTGATCTTACCAACACCAACACCACCAACAGATGGTACCACTATTACCCGCCAGTTCTATTTACATTTACTTTTGTATTGACCATTAATGTAAGGCTTGTTATAGGTTATGTTGAGTTATAACAAGATGGCGCATGTGCGTGAATAATGGAACCACTTTTATACGTTTTATACCATATGTCTATAGGTGGATTGCCACAAGAATGACATCAGCTAACCAGGGATGCCCATCCCCCCCCCCAAGTCTCATGACGCACCCCCCCCCCCCATAAATTAGGCACCCCCAGAAAAAATTTCGAAAAAATAAGCCCCCCTGGGGATAGTATTCTTTCTAAAACTAAAGATTTATATAGTGAAAAACTTCAAACCCAGTCGATAATATACAAAATGTATGTAGCCTATATTTCTTGAGATTCTTTCAGGGCTTAATTTCTAAATTGAGAAATACCAGAGCTGTGACTTACCGGGGGGTCCGGGGGTCCTCCCCCGGAAAATGTTTGAAAATTACACTTGAATTGGTGCATTTTAAAAGCATTTGAGCATGGTTAGTAATGCACATATAATATTACATAATATACAAAATAACAAGCTAGTTCAGATCTGGTTTAAATAAATGATTTTATTATTGATTTAGATAGCCAGAGCTCTGCTCCGGCTGAATTTAAGCCCTGGATTCTTTATATAGGTAACATTTTTTTTTGTATGGGTGAAAAAGAAATAGCTTGATAACTTCCTGCACAAATCCTAAACATAACTATTTTAGCTAATTCATATTCAATAGTATAATAATAATTATAAATCTATTGTTATTGATATTCTATCTGGTGACTTCATAAGATATTTTTGAATGTCATCACGTTAAACACGGTTTCAATCAACTTTAACCCCCCCCCCAAACTTTTTTTTAGGACCCCCCCAAGAATTTCAATGACGCAGTCTGCGTCATAGCCCGCCCCCTCCCCCCCTGTGGGTACCCCTGAGCTAACATGTATTCTTATGAGGGCCAATGCCATTCTATTGACGATCCAACAATAGGTATCTGTTCCACCATTCGATATATAGATCATACAAATTATAACATATATATAGGTATAATCATATGCTTGCACATAGCAGCTTGGTATAAAAGTGGAACGGATAGTCAACCATTATTATGATATGACGTTTGTGCAACCGGGGCTAAGAATATTTTTGAAATGGTTTTTCAACGTTCCTGAATTTGTTTCATATCATTCAAATCATTAAACGATTAAATTTATTGAAAGATATAGTTTACCTCGTTCCATACATATTATTAGCAAATACGGCAGATTCTAGGAATTCTCCACGACTGATAGCTTTTTCCATTTCTTCTCTTGTGGTAAAATGGTAGTCTACGCCAATTTTTTCTCCATCACGTGGTTTTCTAGTGGTGTGTGACACAGAGAAGCCGAATGTGTTGGGAAATTCTTGAAAAAGTTTGGTGAGTAGAGTTGACTTGCCGGAACCCGATGGCCCACTCACTACCAGAACTTTACACCCTTGGTGCACCATTTTCACAGCACCTGCAAAATATATTTGAATAATTTGTAAATAAATTTACGCAAATAACTTATGGATAAGAAGTGAACTCTAAATTTGACTATACTCTTTTCAGGGAGGAAAGTAACTGCAACCAACCTCACTCCTCATTTGCGTAGTAAGCTCTTTGGACCAGAATATGGTCTTTAGGTCTGAAGAGTCACCTACAGTCGAAAAATATTGAATCTCAACAATGCTACATTTATGTATGTATAGTACCATAGCCGAATTCGACTGTAGGTAAGTCTTCAGACCTATCATGATTTGATCCAAAGAGCGTACACACGAATGAGGAGTGAGGTAGGTTGCGGTTTACGTTACTTTCCTCACTGAGCAGTATAGCATTTATGCCTAGTCAAACGAAACAAATTCTGAAGCTCTATGCTTGACAGTCTACTCCCTCCGTTACACAGGGTCTGGCTGCTCAGGTGAGTGTGTATACTATCCAGCATACCTTTCAGCTACTTCCTGCATACAACATATCAATAATCGTCAGAGACGTTTGGAAATCAAAACAATGGATGTAGACTTTTTTGCATCTGAGATGAACAAAACTTAATTCACCTCAAGCATCAATGCTACATAGTATAAAACAAATACAAATTCAAAATATTCAGTGGCATTTTCATGCTGTAACCCAGCTCCAGCCCACGGTCTTCATCTAATATATAAACGTCTAGATGCTGTCCTCTATCGACGAAACCAGAGCGTTGAAAAATGAGAAGATGGAGAAGAAGAATAATAAGAATTAGGAGACAACGAACAAGAGAAGGGCAAGAAAAAAGAAGAAGATGGTGTAGAAGTGGAAGGAGGAGAAGAAGAAGAAGAATAAGACGAAGAGAACAAGAAAAAAGGAATAAAAAGAAAAAGTAGTAGTAGAAGAAGACGAAGAAGTAGATAGAGGAGAAGGAGAAGATACAGAAGAAGAAGGAGGAGAAGATGAAGATGCAGAAGAAAAAGAAGATGGAGAAGAAATAGAAAGAAATAAAACTATAAAGAAAAAAAGGGGTTGAAAAAAGAAAGAAAAGAACAAGGCAAGGATAAAAAAGAGAAGAAAATAAGGAGAAGAGGAAGTAGAAAATGTGGAAGGAAAAGAGACGAAGGAGAGGGATGAGAAGATACTATTAGTAAATAGGCTGTCATGTTTCAGATATCTAGATGATATCCTGATTCAACTGAATCGAGCAGCCTGCTAGTATTGTTATACCCCCCACCCACCAGCTTCATGCCTTGATATAATTATTCTTCACTATATTTCTTCAGAATGCTATGTTTCGTCAATATTTCCGTTAATAAGTAACTCTAGGCATCTAGGCTGGTTAGCAAGTCTACCGAAGAGATTATCCTTGCTTATAATCCCGTTTATCTAGAGTTCGATTTTCGGCTATAAATACTAGTAATGGCTTCACTCATTGTACCTGTCACTGACTACTGTAGACTGATATAGATTTCGTAATTTTTAAAAACTAGACCAACCAAGCTCATCAGAATATTACCATGAATAAATAAATATTTATCGCAGTAGCAAACCCATAATTCACCATAATCATTAATCCACAATAAGCGTATTATTCAACAATATTTTACCTAAATGCATAATGATTAACAATAAATAAATATATTTCTCTCTTTAAAGAGATGTGAAATATTTAACATTTATTTCACTCATTTAAAAAACAATTATATTCCACATTTATTTTTGAACTAATATCAAATTGACAATACATTATAAGATTTCATATGTCCCTTTCAATTAGGATTATCTTGCTCTATAAATGGTTAATCTCTATCTATAAAAGGATGATACCCTGACTCACTCATCAACGCAGAGCCAAAACTACTAGGCCTATGAACTTGAAATTTCGTATGAACAATCCTTATAGGATTTCACCGTGCAATAAGAAAGGATTTTTCAAAATTCACAATTTTAGGGGTGTTTTTAGGGGGTTAAAGTTTTGCCTATGCAAAGCACGGGTACATGGCTAGCTATCTTACTGGGATCTTTTAATCATATGGAAAATAATTTGAAATTTTTCGTTCTGCTGTACACGCTGTTTTGATGGACAAGCTGTTTGTGTGTTTTGCAAATCATCATTCACCTAACCTACTGAACTTGCTGGCCAAACAGCTTAAAGGAACAGCTGATAGAATTCAACAGTTTTTAATCATATGGCAGGCTCCTTAGCGGCGTTATTTACGCTGTCTGGAACGCAAAAACTTTGCATGTAGGATACCGTGCAGTCGGAGCCTTGCAGTATGTGGGAAACATATGACTGGGTATGATGAAATGTAATTATGCCGGGTTGATGACATCTGTTAACCAATGCAGCTAGAAATTTGAAATGTATTCTCAGTAGGAGGTGGCGAATAATAAAATAAAAAACCTAGCTTCTACCCTAATAGTCGTGGAAGGTTTAAATTTGAAATGTTCATTGAGAGGTGGTGAGTAAGGTCTTACTGTCTAAGAAAACAACGAAGGAGGCCTCTCTGATCAGCTGGAAGAGCCCTAGGACTAACTTCTCCCCTAATAGTCCTAGAAGGTTGAAATTTAACCTCAGCGGGAGGTGACAAATAATAAAATCAAGAATTTTTTGTGAGAACGCAGCAACGCGCGTCGGGCCAGCTAGTAACTTATAAAATAAGACATCTCTTTTCTCACATTGATACATTACACACATATGCATGAAAAGCTATAGCCGAATGTTTGTTTGTTTTGATTTTTTCGGAGGGTGAAGCCCACATAGGTCTGAGACGTGTGTATGATGGTGATTGATGAGTTGGACCTACAGTTTGCAATACATGAAAATAAAACAATAATTTGAAAGAAATTAGGTAGCCCTAGCTAATCATCCCTAGTTACCATCTTTACATGTTTTTTAATTAATTCTTCAACAAATACGGTTTCAAAACATCGAGAAAAAACTAAGATATTAGGCCTATATAAATGTATAATTTTAAAAAATCAGAGTTAAGGTATTTAGAATTTTTACAGAAAAAGGTTAGATTATATTATCGTATAAAAAACCTTGATTTATTTATTCATGGAGACAACAGGTAACCCTTTCATATGTCTCCTTGACAAGTACATGTAGCAATATTAAGATCAATGATTGAAGAAAAAAATGTGAGAAAAAAGATGTCTTATTTCATAAGTTATTAACCATTTATAGAGCAAGATAATCCTAATTGAAAGGGGCATGTGAAATCTTATAATGTATTGTCAATTTGATATAAGTTCAAAAATAAATATGGAATATAATTTTTTTTTAAATGAGTGAAATAAATGTTCAATATTTCATATCTCAAATTCTTACATCAAAGATCAGCACAAACATTCAAGCTTGGCGAGTAAAAATAGTTGGTAGTCAATCAGTTATGGTAACTGGTCAACTATGTTATCACATAGTAGGTCATTTCTTTCACCGTAAATTATCTAATACTTGGTCAATGGATTTGCTAAGCATAGATAATAGAATCCATGCGACAGAATCCCAATACTAGACACAATTCAATCACTTTTCTATTCTTGATGTCTGAGAAAAATTATAAATGATGGTCAATTCTTCAAGGCGATTTTATAGTAGAACATTTATTCATGAGGAAAATTTGTAGAGAGAATATAATTTTCTTCTTCGATGCCAAATGGGTTTTGTTGACTATGAAATAGTAATTGACTACTAAATTCAGAATGAATAATAAGACGAAATTGTCACAACCACTTTTATTAAAAATATTGAGAAACTAGTGGTTGTGATAATTTCGTCTTATTATTCAGAATGGATACCTTCCACAATATCACCTTCGCTACTACAAAGAAAATTAGATTCAGACAATATATTAATGGTTGAAATACATTAAACAAACATGAGTATAAATAGTACTCTTTGATAACTCGTTAATATGTGAAAATCTCAATTGTAACTGAAACAAATTTGTAACTAAATAAGTTAAAGAAATAGTAATTGACAACTAAATTCAGACAATATAAGGTCAAAATGCATTAAACATACATGAATAGAGATAGCATTCTTTGAAATCTCAATTGTAACTAAAAAAAACCTTATCCAAATTCAACATGAAAGTGGGGATAGTTCAACCTTTCGTACCTACCTCTTGAAAATAACATTCTGATTAAATGAAAAACTCATTAAATATATTATAAAATGTGAATACACTTAAATTTCACACACCTAATACAAAAACGTTTTGTTTTAATTAATAATAATTAACTACAATGAATCAATATTAATGTAATAAAATCTAGAGAAATTAAAAATATGGTAGCAATTGATTATTGTCAATGCCGAAAAATACAGACTACGTGGTTCACAGGCTTGAAAACTGAACTAAATTCATGCACTTGAAACGTTTAGTTTTCAAGATAAGGTTAATTACATGTAACGTTCTCCGCATCGATATAGCATAAGGTAGAAGCAACTTTTAAATGCTGTCAGAATAATCAGAAACGCGTATAGGCTCCAAGAACTATGACAGATTCTAATGATTAATTGTTTATTAATAAAGAGTACAAAGTTTTCAACTTCCAAACCCTTTAAAATAAACAAATATCAACTTTTTAATTAATAATAGCTTAGACAATATTAAAAATTGATTTAGGTTTTTTTGCAAAGGATAATTTTTCATCTTCTCTATCTATAAAAGGATGATACCCTGACTCACTCATCAACGCAGAGCCAAAACTGCTAGGCCTATGAACTTGAAATTTCGTATGAACAATCCTTATAGGATTTCACCGTGCAATAAGAAAGGATTTTTTAAAATTCGCAATTTTAGGGGTGTTTTTAGGGGGTTAAAGTTTTGCCTATGAAAAGCACGGGTACATGGCTAGCTAGCTAACTGGGATCTTTTAATCATATGGAAAATAATTTGAAATTTTTCGATCTGCTGTACACGCTGTTTCGATGGACAAGCTGTTTGTGTGTTTTGCAAATCATCATTCTAAAAACAACGTCTGTCTATCAAACCGGTAAACGTATGTTTGCCAATCATCTGTAATGGTCATGCTTTTTCAGTGCTCAGGTAATTTTTTGGGCATACGGGATTATACTGACTTTAACCAATAACAAATGCTTAACACATGTTTTTAGTGATCAAATAAAAATTGAATATTCGAAATAAGGAAATTCGAATATTCAATTTGTTTATCAATTTTAGACAGTTTAAAAATTGTAACGTCTTCCCGAATTATTCCAGTCTAATAAAAATTATTGAGTACTAGCAATACCTCCTAACAAAAAAAATGTGTTCTAGATATGAAGTTGAACCTGAAAAACGATTCAGGCAGTTTTTCTATCTCATGGAGATAGTTTTTCTATCTTACTCTTTGTTATTGAATCAGGCCATTTTACATGTTTTTAAATGTTTCTTTATTCAGAGGTGGTGATTAAGAAAACAACGAAGGCCCAGCTGGAAGAGCCCTAGGACTAACTTCTTTCCTAATTTGAGATGTAACCTCAGCGGGAGGTGGCGAATAATAAAATCAAGGAGAATTTTTATGAGAACGCAGCAACGCGCGTCGGGCCAGCTAGTAATTATATAAACTGTGATGTTACCGAAGAATGTTTTACTCTTTGATAAAATCTTTTAAATTAGATATTTAAAAAAATATATTATAAAATGTTCAGTGAACTTCAATTAGAATTGTTCAGAGAACAATTTTTAATAAAGAACGTGTTTGATATTTAGATAATAGTTTTAATATATTCTAATAAATGTTATATTTTATTAATGATAATAAATTCATAACTTATTGTGGAAAGTCTATTCGTTACGGTACCAATTTCCGAATAATTATTATAAATTTTATTATTATGAATAATGCATGAAAATGATTAAAATAAAGAAATGAGATAACACAGACTTCTAAATAAGATTCCTTGATTTTATTACCTTAGAAACTGTGAAAGTAGGCTTGTGTGGGTAAAAATTAAACAAATAATGAAAAATAATAATAATAAAATAATTAGTTCTGTCACCAAAGGCGTAGAGAGGACATTAGGTAGTTCTGATTCTTGAATCATGAAGTTTAGTATGATCTTTAGGAGATAAGACTGAGTTTCTGTAATTCCTACTCCTCTGCTCCTTCCACCATCTTGAAAAACGACAACATTATGGCACCTTTTTCAGATTTTTATAATATCATGTAAACAAAGCCTTTTTTCTGAAACTATTGACTAAATTTCCAACAAATACACTGACCAAAATTGTTCTATTATAACTATCAAATGCAATTGAAATAGCAATTCTGAAATAGGGGTTGTTTTTTAAAAATTACAAAATTCTGTAATTTCTTTCATTCTAATGGACGGTTGAAAAAACTACTATCAAAGTTTGATCTCCTATCAATCATAAGAATTCTTATGGAAGATCAGCGATCAAACTCTGAACGACGTTTATGCAACCGATTCTACATCAAATTCAATTAAAATTTATTTATTGTGATAAAATTACAATGAATGTAAAGGAGCAACTGTCTCAAGTCCAAAACTGCTCTCTTCACAAATTTTTAATATGTTACATATTTCCATATCAAGTAGATTTACCATGTTAGAAAATCTTTTAGATAGAATAATATAAAATAACCTTAATAAGCAATACAATACAAACATCTCAAATGCTTACACATATGGTGTAAGTTAGTATCAATATACAGTAAAATATAAAGCTATTGGAACAATTCAGGGTATTACTGAACTAATTTCACTTTCTGATTTAAATGAGGGCTTCATCCTAAAAAATAAAATCCTACATGATATTGCTTGATAGGGCAAATGGAAGGAAGATGTGTAAGCTTTGGTTTGAGCTATTACAACTTGAAATAACAGGATTATAGAAGTATAAATATTGATAGAAAACAGCACATAAGACTTTTGGACAATTAATCCAAAATAGTCTAATTCTGAGAGAATCCTAAAAACAGTTTTCAATGCTAATTGATTGTCAGGATTGATAGAAAACTGGAAATATACTTTTGGACTATTAATCTAAAATAGCCAAATTCTTAGAGAATCCAAAAAATATGTAGTCAATGTGAAATTGTTTACAACTTGACTATCTCGAATGTCTTCTCCTTCTAATACGAGTTTAGTGGTGAGGAGGGTAAACAATTAGAAACTCAGGGTTCTTACATTTTTATCATACTAGACAACATAATCCAAGAATTATAACCACTTGATTCAATGTACTCTAGCAACTGGGCTAAATCAAGACTATATAAAAACCAAGTATGTTGCCCTTACATTTTGGTTCTCGTGTGCTGAAGGCAAAAATACAGATCTATATAGGATGTATTATATGCATAAACAGCTATATTGAAGGTGATTCAGCTTTAGAGATTTACTAGCTTTGGTAAAATGTGAGCTTTCAAATGATAATAAAGAATATAAATGGCGGGTGAGCATACTTGGTGTTTATAGAGCCTTAGACTAAAATAGCCTCATTATTGATCTACTCTGAACTAAGTTTCCAACTAGAGCAGTTAGCTAAGCTTGGGTTAAAGAGAAGAGTATGTTTGCACATCATTAAAAGCTTACAAAAATACAATGCTCATTATTTACTGTTGCCACTCCAGTGTAAATCTTTCAATGGTAGGGAGACCCTTACGGGTAGTTCCACCTCGACGGGTGAGCCATGTTTTGGGGAACATGGTGGACCTATTATTTTAGGTGGGCTCCGAACTAAACCACCGGACTGTTTATATCAACAGATGGATTGTTAGACGGACCTAACGTTTTTCTTTATTTTGATGAGAGGAATGAGTTGGAACTGTATTCACACTAAAGCACTCTGTATAACTTTTGTCGTGCCTATTTGATGAATGATGTTTTATGAAAACGTATGGGCTTGACAAAATAAATCTTATCAAAGTTGTGCCCTTGAAATAGTGAAAACAAAATATCAAAGTTATGTGACTGGAATTTACAATCATAACGTGAATAAATTAAAATTTCATCATTTTTCAAACCCAGATAACCATTCATAATTTTCTCAAATCACAATCCGAAATTGATGGACGAACGTCAAAATGTAAAACTATGGTTTTTATTTCTTTAAGCTAATTGGATGTGTTCAAAGAAAAGAAGTAATGAATAATATTAATAGAATATGTTTCATTTAAATTCATAAAAGCACTGTGAAAACTTTATTAAAGTAACATTTGATATAGATAAAAAATGAGATTTTTATTTCTGTAAGCTAATTGGATGCATTCAACGATAAGAAGTATCAATACAAAATTAATAGAATAATATAAGTTTCATTTTTAATTCATAATAGCATTGACATTAATTTAATTAAATAATTGAAATAGTGGTAGTCTGGGTTATTTTTCCAACTATGTTTTTCATCGAATGTAAATTACAAGAACTATAAAACTTCTGTTATAGAAAAACTGTTACTACAGAGCATCTTTGAAACTAGAAATTTCTTCAAGATATAACTTGTCAATTACATTCATGAATAGGTTAACTATAAAAATGATATTCAAATAATGATCTGTATTGAAGTTACAACAGTTTTGAAGACATCTAATAAAATGTTGATGTGTTATTCAATGACACATAAGAAAGATAGCAATCATAGAGTAATGTACTCGTATCAATAGTTATGATAGTTGAATATCAAAAGATGATTTAATCCATTATTTCCATATTGATACAGAATATAGGTAATGCGGTATTTTTAGGCTTCATTACGAACAAACTAAGCTATGAATGGAATCTATTAATAAAAGCTTTAATACATGTTTCACATGTATTTACATAAAATTTGGAGTTACTTAATGATTAAATTGAGCCAAATGTGTTGCTATAACTACAAAAAAAAAAACATTCTCTAACAATATCAGCCAGTAGAATATCTTATCATTTTTAAAAACATTCACAACATCAATAACATTCTGAAGAAGGCAAAATTCATTCAAGTTTTCAGAGTAGAGCGAAGATTCCGCTTACAAAATGTACGTGAAGAGTACTCTTTGTCAAAGATACTTCAGATAAAATCCGTATAGTTCTGAGGAAAACCAGTGAAAATCAATAATAGAAATCAATACTGTACACTTCAATACAATACAGTACTTAATTGTCTACATGAAGAGATTTTGTAACTTGTTTGGATGTTGTTTTATTTTCAAGATTTCAACCCCAACCCCCCCCACCAACCCACCAAAATAAATGTTGTTGGCTTTTCTGCGACGGACCCAACATATCTCAAAATCGTTCAGCAAGAATTTACAATTTCCCGCGAATTATTTGAGGTTTTCCTGTAGTAAAAGGTTAGTGGAAAGCTCTTTTATTTCTAATCATATGAAAAATTCGTTTTAATAAATTTGAATAATTGTATTCTTATTCTCTTATCTTGTAGTAAATATAATTTATTCAAGTTTTATATGGTTGCTAAACTTTAATTCACTTAATAGTTTAATAATTGATATAAACTTAAAAAAAACACTTTTAAATGGAAATTAACTCACGTTATGGCGTGACGGCCGTTTCGCTCTGTTGTCTAGAGCATCGTCAGACGACCCACAGTACACTGACTACTTTTTTTCTGTTTTTTCCTAATATTTTTCATGGTTATAAAATCTGGGTTGGTTTTGGATTGGACTTTGAAAGTGTTTTTATTGCGTGATATGTCCTGCCTCAGGTATTCATGTACATGGATATTTGTATTTTGTATAGCAGTTTCTGTGTCTATTATAGTTTCAGTCAATTGTTTTTGTGAGAGGTCATGTTGTGTGTTAATGTTGTGTTTTAGTCCCTTATCAAGTAGTTCAATTTCAGATCTATTGAAGTCAATTTGTGTGGTATTCATTGTTCTTTTATGAAATTTCTGTTCTGTGGTAATTAATGGGGTCTGTGCATTTTGAAGTTGTGCAATTTTTTGGTTATGTTTGGTTTTTAATTTTTTGCTCATGAGACTGACTATGCTATTTGTATATGTGATTATTTCTTGTAGTTCAGTGTAGTGAAGAATAGAGCTGAGTTTTAAATGTAAATAATATGCTTTTTTGTTGAGTTCATTCTTTTGTCTGTGTAGATGTTGTATGCTGTTTTTGATGAATAATAATTGAGCCTGTTTCACAGTTTTTTGAGCAGGTATGCTGTTGCTTTTTAACGAAATTCTTGCATATTTTGGGATGATTTGGTTATGGATGCAAATGTGATTGAATGATGGCAAGGGATGATTTCATAACCTTAATTCGAGTGTTCCTGTAGGTATGGATCAATGTTGTCCTCTCGGCGAAATTATGATGTTGTAGATCCATCTTGTTTCCACTAATATGTAATATAAACTTAAAAAACACTTTTAAATGGAAATTAACTCACGTTATGGCGTGACGGCCGTTTCGCTCTGTTGTCTAGAGCATCGTCAGACGACCCACAGTACACTGACTGTTTTTTTAAGTTTATATTACATATTAGTGGAAACAAGATGGATCTACAACATCTTAATAATTAATATTGAAGCAGATTTATACATAATAGCTGCAAAGCTTTGTTTATTTAATATTATAATTCTTAAAAGCTTAGAGGGTAGAGCTAGTGCTGATTATTTATTAGGAAGAGGAAAATAAGATGAATATCAAATTTAATAATTGATCATTAATGACGATGACTAGTAAATTAAGCTGAATTTAAACTGATATTAGTCGTATTAGATAGCTAAAAAAAAGAGAGGATGAAAGAAATTATTTACAATGATTTTGAATGTAATACAGATTACATTAGATTATAAGTAAATAAACACAAATTACAATAAAATAGCAAGGTTGAGTCATTTATATCCTACCAATTACTTTGGAAGTAACCACTTCTGGCATCATCTTATTTCTGGAATTATATCAGCTTTTTGTGCATTAAATGAAAATTGTTACTGCAAGAGTAATCATTAACAGTCGTCATTTTTCTTTTAAGACGAAAAATTCAGTTTCTGTATTCTACAGCTCAATTTTTCACTTGGCCAATCTTTCTGTAGGCCTCTTCCTCGTTCTGAGACATGTCGCACAGTCGCCCGTAGTTCCGCTTTAGGGGTTTGAACACAAAACATCGTATTATGATTCAATTGATATTCCATTACAGGTAATAAGAAGCTGAATTGAATAATAAGCTAAGCAAAGCTGAATAAAATAATAAGTAAAAAAAACGAGTACCGAATTTATAATTCAAAATACATTCTCAGTACGGCAATCAACTGAAAGTTATCAATATCAGCCAGCCAAAAAATCTGTACTGCACTTCCATATCTAATCGACCGAAACAATCGACTGAGAGAATCGATAGGTTAGGTTTGACTTTGGTACAGATATCGAATAAGGAATCTCTCAGTCGATGAATAATAATATGCGTATGGCTTATATTGGTGGTAAAACCCGGGTGGTTCCAACTCGCCGTTTGAGCAATGTCATGGGAATATGATGAACCTAACTATTCTAGTCGATTATTTCGGTGGAAGAGACATGGATTGCAATCCAAATATGTCACATTGGGGCCAACTTTTCTTGGACTTAAACTATGAGACAAATTATTGTTAATTAGCAAGTGATAAACCTTTGGAAATTAAAAAAAACTCCCTACATAACTTTTTTCAACCAATTAAAATTTTTATTCTATTCCATGCTTCGCTTCATTCCTTTACAATATTTTTAAAGCCACATGTTGACATTTATAATAACCTACATTCCTGCTTCAATCTTATGCCATTTTCTTATTATTCGTTACACTGTATTCTATTCTCTCGTACAATATTACTTTCTTTAATGCAAAACGATGCAATGTAGCCTACAATGCAAACCATATCAGCCATTACAATACTATGAAATGGTGTAGGTTTACATCAAATACCAGGTTTGATTCTTCAAAATTGTTGCTTTAATTTGTCATGCTATTCGTACTATAAATCAAAAACTTTTTTATATTAAACTTTAGTAATAAACTTTGTTCAATCTACCTGCAATTTGAGGTTAAGTTGACGGTATCCGGTATCAGGATCGATGTATTGATAGTAAATAGTTGAATCATACTGCTAAAACCGATTGGTTAAGCTTTTTCCTTCTTTTTGGAACTAATTACCACGAATTTTACAAATCTAGGTTGCACTTCTATATCTAAAGGAAGAGATCGCCATAGCAGGTATCTGTTCAATCAGATTAGAAAAGCAACGCTCTCCTGGGTCCTCTCTGTAAGGGTGACCGATTGGACGGGCCAACAAAAAAGAAGTAAAATCACTTCCCGGTGGTTTGGAACCCACCTAAAATTGTAGGTTCACCATGTTTCCAAAGACATGGTTCAAGCCGCGTGGTGGAACTACCAGTAAGGGTCTCCCCACCAATAAAAGCGATACGCATTCAATTCACTTCTATATCTAAGCCACCGAAATAATCGACTGAGCGAATCAATAGTCGATATCTGTAACAAAGCTCAACCTAATCTATAGATTCTCTTGGTCAATTATTTCAGTGGATTAGATATTATGGAAGTGCAGTAAAATGCATTTCAATAAATATAAATTAATAATAAATTGATTTTAAGCAGCATTATTTCCAAAGTATGGTGTAGAGAGGTGATTAGGTACAGTGTTTTAATCAATTATTATTGTGGTAAGTAAGATTAATAACCGGGACTACTGAAGTGACGTTAGTGCATTTGAATTTGGTTTACAAAATTAGCGATATGAACGATGTGATCATCGATATAACGATGTGAACGCCAAAACATTTACACAGTTTTGTAGTCATAATAACATGAGAAATAGATTGAAACCATGATTTTGATGGAAACCGACCTATTACTTGATGTAGGCCTATACTTTAGTCTTAAGTTTTTGCGAAAATGTTGAAACCATTTTGTGAGGTTAATTACCAATTTTCCAATCTATAGGTCACACAACCCACCCACCAAGTAGATTTAAACTATGACTTGGGACTATGAGAAGAAAAAGGTAATACGGTTGAATTTATTTTTAAATCTAATTTGTGTTAAACTAGACAACAACACTGTAGGTTAAACCTGAAGGTTTATAGGCTACACAATGAATTCAGAAAGAACCGAACCGATAAGTTATATTTAACTTGTATTTGTGTATAACTAGTGTATAAACACTAGTTTCAAGTGTGTAACTCATAAACGGAAAAATAAATTGACTCAAATGATAACTTAATTTGTAAAACACATTTAATTTTATGCTGCTGAATAAAGATTTAAAAATTTAAGCAAATAAGAGTTACACGAGGCCGGTAAAAATAGATTTTAGACACTACGATAGCAAATTACGTATCAATATTTTCAAGGTTGAGAACACTGTGGTTTATTAGGACCAATATGAAATTCGAAGATAATTATGAAGAGGAATCTATCCAATAATACTGTAACTATATTTTGTAGTTTATATTTTATCATACTCACCTTTGGCCAAAAGTGATAGAAGCGTGGTTCGTAAAATATGATGCTCATAAAGTTAAATTATGAATTAAGCCTGTACCAATGTTGAGCAGTTCTTGAATAATATGTAAACATAAACAACGTGTTTATTTTTTCACAAGTGTATATTACCAAATCACACAAGAGAACAACAAACGTGATTCACTGGATGAATTCACGAACGAGATATCAGTCCCACCCCCTTCTTGTATACTTCAACTGACATGGAACAGCTGTTTTGGGTTTAATTGCATTTCGTCTATTTCATACATTTCCAGTTTAAAAAGCATTGAATTATTTTTCATCAAATATCTTGCTATAATTTATATATTTCAATAAAAAATAACTATTTCTTAATTATTTTGAAAATAAATTTTCGATATTATCATACAAAAGGGCGGATTGTATCATTTATATAATACACTGTATTACTAGATGATTAACATCGGGATCCGCTGTGAAGCCAAAACGCTAGTCTCGCCCGCTTCTAAATCGGGCAACATCGAGAAAATTCGTATAGCGGTGATGGGAAACCCCCGTATTTGTCAGTGCTAAACTGACTCTTGTTTTGTGATTTGAAATGATTTTTTAACATGGTTCTTTCATGGAGTGATTATGGATGTACCAATCAGTGCAAGTCTAGTGGAAATATTTATTTTCAAACAAAAGTAATTTTATCTTTTTACTGTCTATGTGCAAGCGTAGCTTTACATGATTGTTTTCTGCTTCCTTACTTTTATTGTTTTTTTTTTTTTAATTAAAAATAATGTACTACCACATTCAAAACTTCAATCTTGTACTTATAAGCATTAATTACTCGTGATATACCATACAGTAATATAATAATAATAATAATAATAAAGTTTATTCTCAAGATACAAAATTACAATACGAACAGAACAACAACAACAGCAACAAAAATTACAGAACTTGCAACTAATAATCAAAAACAAAAAGTCAATCCAGTATACAAAAGAAAAAAATAAACTAAAAATAAAAATACATAAGAATTACAAGATAATGTAAACCACGCTGCAACTCAGATGAATTATACAATAATAATAAGTATCTTGAGAAAGTACAGTCCAGCACACAAGATTTAAGTACTTGTGGACCGCTGGAGGGAGTCGGATGGAAACAAATCATCAGAGATCAGAAAAAAAATGAAAAAAGGATAAATTACAAGGTTTTTAAGGGAAAAATTAATCATGTGAAATTTCAAATTAATAATTTGTATCATATTATATTGTAGGATGTAGGCTACTCAACCAAGCACTCGAAACAAGCCTTCTACATATTCAGGGGAAAGAGTTAACAGCCAAGCCTGAAGTTTCCTTCTCAAAAAACATCGACAACACGGTGTTCCTATTGTCTGCTTTAGACTAAGGGGCAGAACGTTGTAGAACCTGGGTGCCAGACTGCCAGGAATACAAACGTCTTGCGGAAGAGAGTGCAATTGGGTCTCGGGCACCTGACACTCAAACCCGCAGCCAGCCTAGTTGGACATAACTTATATTATTATAATATTATTTATATTAAATAACTCTTTTAATCAAGTGATTTTGCTTGAACTATAATGGCAGTGGTGGGCGTTCTTGGGCTTTTCAATATTAATAATATAGGAGCCTATATAGGAGCCTACTGTATTTTGAAGCATACGGTATCTGAAAATATAATATATATTTATTTATCCATACAGTACCTACATATATTTCATTTGGTGTTGCAGTTCCATAATACAGGGGTGCCCACAGGGGGGGGGGGGCTATGACGCAGACTGCGTCATTGAAATTCTTGGGGGGGGGGGGTTCCAAAAAACGTTTTGGGGGGGGTCGTAAAGTTGATTGAAACCGTGTTTAACGTGACAACATTAAAAAATATACTAAGAAGTCACCAGATAGAATGTCAATTAATGAAAATATATTTATAATTATTATTATTATTATTATACAAGTGAATATGAATTAGCTAAAATAATAATGTTTAGGATTTGTGCAGGAACTTGTGCAGATGTACTTGAGTCTATTTCTAACGAAGAAATAATTGAAAGGTTTTCTGTTTCCTCATCCCAAAAACTTCTATGTGGGGTTTAGAGAGATAGATTTAACAATAGATTTTAGAGGGAAAGTGATAGCCGCGAGCCGTAGCAGGTATCTGTTCAATCAGATAGATAAGCTGCGTTCTCGTAGGTCCTGTTTGTAACGGTGACCGATTAGATTGGCCAGCAAAAAAGACAATGTTCTCTGCTGAAAATCACTTCCCGGTGGTTCGGAACCCACCTAAAACTGTAAGTCCAACTCATCAATCACCATCATCCAACTCATTACCCACGCACAGGTCTCAGACCCATGTGGGCTTCATCCTGAAAAAAAAAAAAAAAACTTAGAAGGTGCCTAGCTAACTTGTAGATGGTCACAGTCTGCAAATTTAAAATGTTTGTCTTCAAACTGTTGATGTTTTTCATGTATTTTACGATAACTACTTACTAATAAGTAAGAACTGCTTTTGAAAAACTTACTAAATACTAAAAATTCAGTAATTTTTCATAACTATGTCTTTATTTTGTTTTTGAAAGACACTTCTTTCGATTGTGTGTTGTAAATAACTATACATGAAATGTGTGCCTTTTATGTACTTCATCCATACATAAATTCTCCCAAGATACTACACTAAGTAAATAACCTGTTGTTTAACTACTGTCCAATAAATGACTTAGTATTTTGAATTTTTGTGTTTTACAAATGAAGTTATTAACTCATTGTTTTCACTTCCTTTAAAGGAACAACTTTGTAGAATTATTTAACCTTAATCTAATTGGTACACCGAACATAAACTTATAGGTATTTAATTTTTATTGAACATTGTGTATTTGTAATAATATTTTATTGTTTAAAAACCATTTAGGTTCAAATTCTTATTTAGCTATTTTGCAATTAAGTTTATTGAGCAGAAGTTCATATATTCATTTCATTGATATTTCTTTTTTACCTTTACAAAAAAATGTTACCTATGTAAAGAATCTCAAGAAATATACATACATTTTGTATATTATCGACTGTTGTAATAATATTTTATTGTTTAAAAACCATTTAGGTTCAAATTCTTATTTAGCTATTTTGCAATTAAGTTTATTGAGCAGAAGTTCATATATTCATTTCATTGATATTTCTTTTTTACCTTTACAAAAAAATGAAATATACATACATTTTGTATATTATCGACTGGGTTTGAATTTTTTCAATAGTTATAAAAATCTTCTTTTAGTTTTAGAAAGAATACGGGGGGCTTTTTTCGCATTTTTTGGGGGGGGGGCCTAATTTATGGGGGGGGGTTTGGTGCTAAATTCAGGGGGGGTGCGTCATGAGGCTTAGGGGGGGTGGGCACCCCTGTCAAAACTGACACTGTATTTCAGTAAAAGTGAGTGTAAATCACATTTAATTGAAATACAGTGTTAGTTTTGATATTAGATAGAATCTCTTATCAATCACTTCCCGGTGGTTCGGAACCCACCTAAAACTGTAGGTCCAACTCAGCAATCTCCATCATCCAATTCATTACCCATGCAAAGGTCTCAGACCTATGTGGGCTTCATCCTCCAAAAAAATACATTGTTAGTTTTGATATTAGATAGAATTTCTTATCAACTACATAAAATATTTGGCACCGACTTCAAAAGATTACTTGTATGAAATTTAAAATTTTCTCAGTTTAAAGTAAATACTTTATTTTAAACTTTTTAGTACGTGAGTATTTAATCATTTCACTGAAGTCGGTTTCTTTTTTTGTTTTAAAATATGTTTTTTAGTATGTGCCGTGAAAATGGTATTAGACTTAAATGGGAAAAATGTGAAGTACTGAAATCTGAAATTACTTATTTAGGGTTTAAAATTGACAAAGATTGCATACATAAAACTGATGATAAGATTGCAGTTGTTAAGAATGCAAAACGTCCTACAAATGTATCAGAGTTGAAATCTTTTCTAGGGTTTGTTACATATTACTCAAGGTTTATACAGGGCATGGCTAATTCTCTCTCACCTTTATACAACTTACTCAGGAAAAATGTTGTTTTTTCGTGGTCACAAGAGTGTGAAACTGCATTTCAAACAATTAAGAAAGATATTGAAACAAAACTTACTCTTGCGGATTTTGATGTCACTAAACCTATAATTGTTGCTACTGATGCTAGTAAATATGCTATTGGTGCGGTTCTTTCATGTTTAGATGAAAAAGGTGTGGAAAGGCCCATAATTTTTGCTAGTAGATGTCTCACTGCAGCTGAGCGAAATTATTCCCAGATAGACAAGGAAGCATTGTCAATTTATTGGGGAGTTAAGAAATTTTTCAATTACTTGTTTGGTCGTCATTTTACTTTACTGACTGACCACAAACCATTACAAAGCATCTTAAATGCTCATGCTGCTACTCCATCCATCAGTGCTACACGTTTATTACATTATTCATTATTTTTACAAGGTTTTGATTACACCATACAATACCGTAAGACCACTGAACATATGAATGCTGATTTTTGCTCAAGATTTCCTATGGAAATGGTTAATGACAATACTATTGATTAGGTTCAAATTGTACAAATGAATCAAATTAATATTTTACCGGTTACAAGGGAACAAATAGCTCATGAAACTAGAAAAGATCCAGATATGTGTAAATTACTTCGACAAATTTTAGGTACTGAAAATGGTGAAAATACAAACAATATTGCTGAATATTCAGTTGAACAAGGTTGTATTATGAAAGGCTTACGAGTTATGATTCCAAAATCTTTACAATCTAAAGTACTTGAGGAACTACACCAAGGACACTTAGGAATTGTAAAAATGAAAGGCCTTGCACGAAGTTATGTCTATTGGCCAAATATTGATTCTGATATTGAGCTTGTTACAAAGAATTGTATACATTGTGTGCGTCATTCTAGACAACAGTCTAATGTGAATTTACATCCATGGCAATTTCCTTCAGGACCATGGCAAAGATTACATATAGATTTTGCTAATCCTTCTCCAGGATTATGGCTGTTAATAATTGTTGATAGTTACAGTAAGTGGGTTGAAACTTACATAATGAAAACTCTTTCAAGCAAAGAAACAGTTGAAAATTTGCGTGAATGTTTTGCTAGATTTGGTTTACCAGTTACACTAGTATCAGATAATGGTACTCAGTTTACCTCTAGTGAATTTCAAACCTTTTGTACTAATAATGGTATAAAGCATATTACCAGTGCTCCTTTCTTTCCTGCATCCAATGGTCAGGCAGAACGTTTTGTACAAACTGAAGTCAGGATTAATTAAATGTTGCGAAGGTATGATTGTAAATTCTACTTTACGGTTCAAATTAAATAATTTTTTAATGAACTACAGAAAAGCACCACATGCTACTACTGGTGAAAGTCCATGTAATTTACTCATGAAAAGAAATATTCGAACTAGACTAGATTTGATGCTACCCAATATTACTGACAAAGTGTTAGATACTCAAAGAAAGGAAATGCAAAAACAGACAATTAAAGATAAATGTTTCAATATCAATGATAGAGTTATGTACCAAATTTACAATAATAAGGGTAAATGGAATACAGGTATTGTAGCTGATAAAATCGGTTCTTCTATGTACAATATCATTACTGATGATAATCTTTCTATTAGGAGACATGCTAATCAAATGAAGGATTGTAAAATTAATTTAAAGGATTTTTCAACTGATATACCTAATGTTCATTATGATACTGATGTAATTGTGCCTAAATCAACAGTACTTTCTTAACAATCGAAAGCTATTACAAGCAATGATGTTGATGATTCTACTTTCTTTTCTAATTCTTTCAAGAATGTTTTACATTCAACGCCAGTTTCTACAAAATTACCGATTGTGACAGATACTATTTACCATACGCCACAGGCTAGACCTGTTAGGTTCAGAAAACCTCCTGAAAGGTATTCACCCTAGGTTTCATTACGGGGGGAGGTGTCATATATCCTTGTACAACATGAATTTTAGTTTTATTTTATGCAGTTGGCAAGACTGTGCCACACCAGAGAGACAACGCCTACTGTACTATGTCTCTATTGTCGATTGAATTTTCATGATGTAATGAGTTTACTTACGCTATTCGTTCTTTTAATAAAATGTATTTCATCAATTACAATGAGTTTGTGATTACTTCTACCACCTACGTTACAGAATTGAATGCTATAAAATACATAGCACAACAGAATGGTTACAAACACACACTAATAGACAAACTACTGCACAGAATATCAACAAAACCAATCACTCACACCAGCAACAAACAGAATGACAACCCCCATACATTCATCACACTTACCTACCTCAACAAAAAAAAAAACTCATAAAATAGCAGCTTCATTCAGGAAACTCATAAAATAGCTTACAGAACAAATAATTCACTCAAAAAACACCTGCATTTTCAGACAACATCTCAAAACAAGTACAACAGATCTGGAATTTACAAATTGAAATGTGATGACTGCAACAAGTTCTATATAGGACAAACTGGCAGGACATTCACCACTAGATTCAAAGAACACACAAGAGCCATCTCACACCCAAACACACATTCCACTTTTGCTGAACACATCATTTCAACAGGCCACAGTTATACAGACATTGACACTAATTTAGACACACTACACTTCACTCACAAAAGCCATAAACTCAATGTTTTAGAACAATATGAGATTTACAAACAAGCAAAGCAGGAACCTGACAACATTTAAAATGATCAACTTAACTTCTTCTCACACACTCTATTTGACAAAATAATCCCAATTTCAAACCTCCCGCCTACTCATCCCCCCACCCCAGCACCATTCCAACATACATAACCCTCAAACTCATACCTTAAGTCAGTGTACTGTGGGTTGTCTGACGATGCTCTAGACAACAGAGCGAAACGGCAGTCACGCCATAACGTGAGTTAATTTCCATTTAAAAGTGTTTTTTTTAAGTTTATATTACATATTAGTGGAAACAAGATGGATCTTCAACATCATAAATAAAATTACTTCCAATTCAATGACGAATATACTACAGCCATCCTGCCGACCTCCCTATGTGATCACCCATTTCTAGCATAATGGTCGAAATGTGTCTCCAACACTAAGAGAAAATCCAAATATTATAAAATAAATAAATAAATCTAAATATTGGGGGGGGGGGGGGGGCTTGAAAACGCTTTTGGCACAAAATGGGCAATCAAGAAGTGGAAGGGCGACGACTGTATTACTAGTAACAATACTATTTGATCTAAAACTGTTATTTGTCTAAGAAAAATTTTGAAAATCCAAAAATATATAGTTTTAAAAAGTACAATAATTATTATAGTTATTGTCGATTAGGACAATATTGTCGATTTGAGAGCGTTAATATGGTAACATCAGCTGATGAACCGGGTCTCACCACTTTGATTCGGTCTCCTGTAAACAAAAACAGTCCCAGTAATACCAACTAGAACCACATGATAATCAAGTTGGCATCGCTACCAGTTACCGGCTTTCATAATCAGCTGACTGCCTCCATTTTCTTCAACGTCATCCTCAAACCTCAAACCTTCATCAGTTGATGTCTAGCACTGATAGAGAGAAGAGCTGTTTTGTGCTCCAGTAGATTTTTCAACACACATCACTGGAATGTTACCTTAAATTTGCTATTTAAACAGTGCCTACTGATTATACTCAAGTGCTCAAATGATTTAGTGATGAATAAATGGAAAATCAATTCTGGATATCTTTCACAAGGTAAGCAGTTTCATATCAATTTTTGAAATTTAGTCTATTTTAAGACACCCTTAAATACCATAGTTTCTTAATTGCATAGCTTTGCTCCATTATTTTGAAGTGAGAAATAACTAAAATGAAATGGCTAAAATTTAACCTAAAAAGTTCATCATCACTAACTCTTTGAAATCTGTCTAGTCATTTTCAGTTACCAACTCTAATTCAATAACTATGTTTCAATACTCGGGTAGGGTAAACTCTACTAGTTTTCCCCTTTATTAACTTATTTCAAAGCCAAGCTAAGAAACTATTTAATAACTACAGTTTTTAATATAAAAACCAAGAAAGAATTGTTATTCATTTTTAGGTAGACTTCTCGCTATTCATTATTATACATTGACCTTGACTACGGTACCAATTTATTTTATAGATCATTAGAATTTATAAATTTTATTGGGACATTCTCAGTGAACATGCATTTTCTCATTTTGTTAGTTTTAATCTACCAATGCTGCTTGATTTCAAATTTCTCATGAATTTATTTTTATTATTGCTTCTATTTTCCCTTGGACATTATTTTCCAGACAGTGTGCTTCAAAAGTCAATCTTAAAACTATCCATCAATTGAAATGTCCTTCAAAAATCAAAAGCAGAGAATTTAAATTGTTTTTGACTGAAAAAAGAAATAATTCATTGTTTGAAAAATAAGTTCAGAACTGGTCGTCGCCTACATTATAATTATTATAAATTGATAGTGATATTATATAATCAAATTAAAATTAGTTATCACACTAGTAGCCTCTTAGTGGAATTTCAATGAGCTTTTATATCATGATGATCATCCAAGTAACTAGTAACTATATTGATAAACCTCTTATTAGAACTTGTATGCATACTGGGCTAATTTAATTTTATGATTTCAAGAAATGTTTCTTACAAGCCAGCAGCTACCGTACTGATTTGAACCATGATCTACCAATAATTGATTCAAACTATTCCAATCCTTATAGATAATTAATCCATATTCTTTTCAATGAGAAAATGTTTTTCAGTCTCATTTAATTATTATCTTTAATCTCTGTCCTTTTGCTCAAACTCCACTTACTCACTACTCAAATATATACACATCCCACTTGCAATTTGACATGTTCAGTGACTATAGATAGGCCTACTGTACTAATCCAACATTTTCTCAAAATTATGTTGCTGCAACCCAAATTGACCAATTTCTTTGATTATTTCACAATTATTTTTAGGATATTATAAAATTGGGTTCCACTATTTGACGTCGTTTCAGGCATTGCTGAATATAGTTAGCAAGATTATTAACTTGAAGCTAGTTTGTAAAATATTTTTTCAAGTTTGGTTTCTCAGTCGTTTAGTAAATTATTCAGTAGCTATTGATTCATTAGCGGCCCTAAGGCTTGTTTCACACACACCCGGCAGTCGGGTAACTGGTGTTGTTTGCCCAGCTGTACGAACATTGCATTATATGGGACTATGTAATCATACCGGATAAACAATAATGGTTACCTAACTGCTGGGTATGTGTGAAACAAGCCTTAGGGCCTCTAATGAATCAATAGCTTTTGAATGATTTTCTAAACGACTAAGAAACCAGGCATGAACCATATATTAAATTGATCATGATGTTATTTCCATGCCAGTGAATCGAAATGACTCATTCCAAATTCAATTCCATTGGATCACCAATTAATTCTAATATATACTAATGATAGTCTTATTGGGATTGAATAGGAAATTTTAATTCATTCCAAGTATCCTCCAACATTATTCTCAAGGGCAGAGATTGTTCATTGATATACTTGATGAATGAAGTGGCTGTTTTACCCTATCAAAATTTCAATATAATTATTGTTGGAGCCGTATTGATACTGGTTTATTTTGTATGGCTTTCCATTTTTAAGAACAAGTATTTCTGAGTTTTCAACTATATCCAGCAAAACATATGA
Organism: Conomelus anceps; assembly: GCA_948455865.1. Classification (NCBI taxonomy): domain Eukaryota; kingdom Metazoa; phylum Arthropoda; class Insecta; order Hemiptera; family Delphacidae; genus Conomelus; species Conomelus anceps. The sequence goes on from OX418216.1 coordinate 127,269,965, forward strand.
TGCAGTATCAGTATATTAGGACACATTGTTTAATGCTCAAGATACTTGATCTTAATCAACATCATCACTTCAAACACATTCTATAGTCAATTGAATATTGCCAGCACATATCAATTTCCAATCAACTTTACAAACTTTTATCAATGTAACACCACCACATATTTTGATATAATTGAAGCAATCAACACACCTCCAAATTTGTAATAGCTTAACTGAACTATTTTTTTTTTTCAACAGGATGACTGATCAGTTCAACCTACTTCAAGAAGGAGATATGAAAAGACTCAACTTCACGGTAACCTCTTCAGTAGGTCAAGATGGTGGAGTACAAACTGACCAGGACGTGAAACTGGAGATTTGGTATTATGTATCTTGCTTTTATAGTCAGTTAGGTTAGAAGTTTCCCACCATTCTCCTGCATATGCTAGGAGGTTTACAGTTGTTAGTCAAGTACCACACTCTTCAACCATGCTCTTGGATTGTGCCACAAAGTCATATTTGTGGCTTCGATGGCAGGGTCTGCATCTGAGAGTCCATGTCTCTCTTGTAGAGTTCATGACCGCAGTTGTCAGATAACGCTGCTATACGTCCGTCTTATGATGGAGTGGTACTGTTTATTGTAGCTGGTGGGATGTGTTATGAGGCTAACAATCGTGAATGGAGATTTGTTGGGTTGTAGGGCATTTGCAGTTGTTAATCATGTATCACACTTTCTATCCGGGCTCTTGATTTGTGCCATGACATAATCTTATCGCGCTTGATGGTTTTCTGGCTGGGTTCAGTGGCTCTCACGGATGCTTCGAGAGTCTCTCTCCTCGCTAAGGCCTTGTGACTACTTGTTAGTTCCACAAGGAGAACAGGGTGCACTGCTCAGTCGCCACAACCATTTTATTATGGTGTGGTACATTTCATTGCAGCTGGTGGGTTGATATAAGGCTAACAAATGTAAATAGGGATTTGCTGTTAGATCCCTGTCAGGATTCTCATGTCACATTCATTGTGCATGGACTGTGTTACCCTGTGATCAAGAGATGCCGGTTGCCAGGTGAAAACCCTGGAGTAATGATGTCTCCGACATATGTTGAGTGCAGGTGTTAGCACCTTTATGTTTGGTAATTGTGATAAGAGATTAGATTAGACATTGATTATGCAAAAATTGTGGGAGTGGCTCTCACTTTAGCTTCGGCTACTGGCTTTGTGCTTAGAGCTTATGCCGTATTTACTGTTGCCAGTGAAAATGCCATAAGCTCCAACACACTGAGAATAGAGTTCACTAAATCAAATCATTTATATATCCTCCTCAACAAAAATAGAAACATAAAAATATAAAAAATACATCTGAATAATATAAAATAAAATTGCACTAAATCAACAAATATATAACTAGTTTATATGGTACGGTATTTATATACCAGTTTCAAAAGTACAAATCATGATTTGAAAGAATCAAAAAATTTTCTGCGGCTCTTATACACATGCTAGGAAGTGGAAATATGTGATACTATTTATCAATTGCTTAGAGGCGCTTGCCTACAGATGGTAGGAATGCAAATATTTGAAACTATTTATTGATAGATTATTGGCGCTTGCCTACAGATGTAGGAGTGCAAAAATATTTGATACTATTTATTGATAGATTATTGGCGCTTGCCTACAGACGTAGGAGTGCAAAAGTATTTGATACTATTTATTGATAGATTATTGGCGCTTGCCTACAGAGTAGGAGTGCAAAAATATTTGATACTATTTATTGAAATATTATTGGCGCTTGCCTACAGACGTAGGGGTGCAAAGATATTTGATACTATTTATTGATAGACTATTGGCGCTTGCCTACAGATGTAGGAGTGCAAAAGTATTTGATACTATTTATTGATAGATTATTGGCGCTTGCCTACAGATGTAGGAGTGCAAATATATTATACTATTTATTGATAGATTATTGGCGCTTGCCTACAGATGTAGGAGTGCAAAAATATTTGATACTATTTATTGATAGATTATTGGCGCTTGCCTACAGACATAGGGGTGCAAAAATATTTGATACTATTTATTGATAGATTATTGGCGCTTGCCTATAGATGTAGGAGTGCAAAAATATTTGATACTATTTATTGATAGATTATTGGCGCTTGCCTACAGACATAGGGGTGAAAAAATATTTGATACTATTTATTGATAGATTATTGGCGCTTGCCTATAGATGTAGGAGTGCAAAAATATTTGATACTTTTTATTGATAGATTATTGGCACTTGCCTACAGATGTAGGAGTGCAAAATAATATATTATACTGTTTATTTATAGATTATTAGCGCTTGCCTACAGATGGTAGGAGTGCAAAAATATGTGATACCATATTTATTGATAGATTATTGGCTCTTGCCTATTCATGTATGGTGAATGTGATAAGAAATTAGATTAGACATTGATTATTCAAAATTTGGGGAAGTGGCTCTCACTTTAGCTTCAGCTACTGGCTTTGTGCTTAGAGTTTATGCCATTCTCTCTGGCAATGCTTTGGCAGTGAAAATGTCATAAGCTCTACCACACTGAGAATAGAGTTCACTTGGGTACATTCAAGCATGGAAGCAATAATTCAAGGGTAGTTTAAGGGTGCTGTCCTATACATGCTAGGAAATGAAAATATGTGATACTATTTATTGATAGATTACTGGCGCTTGCCTACAGATGTAGGGGTGCAAAAATATTTGAAATCATTCATTGATAGATTATTGGCGCTTGCCTACTGATGTAGGCGTGCAAAAAATTTGATACTATTTATTGGTAGATTATTGGCGCTTGCCTGCAGATGGTAGGAGTGCAAATATGTGATACTATCTATTGTTAAATAAGGAATTTTCCCCATTTAATCACTCTTGCTCAAGTCTGTTTCAGCCACACTGTGTTGTTGTCATCACCACTTTTTCTCGGGTATTCTTTCTCAAACAGATTCAACTCCATTCGTGCTACAGTCTTTTTTTAAGCTTCATCTACTAGGTAATTAACTGTTTTTCTTTTCTTGTAGAATCTATTCTAAATAACTGAAGAAATCACAATAGCCTTCATAGCTAAACAGATTCGGTTTCAGAGCAATTCAAATATCTAATCCAGTGCTGAGTTTCAAGCATTGCATTTTGAGATTTGTCCAGATATCTCAACGCAGTAATAATTGAATGTTTCCATGAGTGATGATTCTGAATCTCCATCAATAAATCAGATAATAAATCCAGCCAATCCGACTTAGCTTTTTTAAATGCTATCCAATTCTAAACTATTCTTGATTATTTGAATTAAAAATTAAATTATGTTGTTTTAAAACTATTTAGTGGACTTTATGCTTTGAAAATTTCTTTTATCTCTGATTGTTTTCTAGGCTAGTTTGCCAGCAGAAGTGTTCATCTAATTGCTATCAAAGAGGATGGAAACTCCAAAACTAAAACTGATAAGATATATAGTAGTACCGGTAGCTTACCTGAACAGAATTTTTGTTTGAAGCTTGGTATTTGATGATCCAGACAAACTGCTAGCTGGACAGTTACTTGAAAAAATATTATTGTTGAAAATGATAGAATAATATTCTTCAAAAGATTATATTGTTTTCATATTGATGCAGGAAATTTGATGAAAATTTCTGTAAACATGATTAGGCTACCAATACACAGTTTCAGTAGTTCGTTGGTATTATAAACCTTTTAATCAGAATTGAAATGCAATAATTTTTGTTTAATGTTGAAATAATAATTGTTTTTTGCTTTTCTACTGGTGGGGAAGGAATTATGCACAAATTCTGGAACGCAGATTTCAGGGTTATACCGGAACGTTTTTCTAAGTATGTCGGGAATTAAAAAAATATTTTTTAGCAACTTTTTATATTGTACTTGTAATTGGGCATGCATTTATGTTGTTACAATTCTTTGTTATATTGTGTTTTTCATGGCATTGATTTAAAAAACGTTATGTATTAATAATAGCAAAAAAATCATTTTCTATTTTTAAATTCAAACAATGAAAATATATATAGTTGATAAAGTTTCTATAGAGTACAAGTGACCTTTTCAGATTATTTCAAGTCTCAACTTTTGTAATTTTATCGATTGTGGCTATTGTAATTTGTGAATACTGTTTGTATTGACTAGTCTTAATACTTCAAGGCATGATTTTGAAACACAGTTTGTACAATCCACTACTAGGTAGGGCATGCAGTTCTCTGTTACTTCGTTTATTTGTTTTATTGTGTATTTCTTGTCATTGATTTTACCAGACACTTTGTATCAATCATTGTTAAAAATTGTCAGCTCCCACTTCAAACAATTGAAGATAGATATATCTAGTTGATAATGATTTATAATTTAAGTATAATTTCAAGTTTCAACTGCTGTAATTTTATCGATGGTGACTAATGTAATGTGAGAATACTGTTGGTATTGACTTGTCTTGTACTCCATGTGTGGAGTTTTCAAGGCTTAATCTTTAAAAAATTCAAATAATAATAAATAAAAATACAGGATGAAAAGGGCAGAAGAAGGAAGAAGCGAGAAAGGTGGGAGGTCTAGGCCACGGGCTTCTCCATCTTTCTTAGTATATTATATTGAATGATCAACATTTAATTTAATTTCCACTTTTAATAATATTTTATTGTTATATAGATAGGAAACATTGTTTTTTAAATGTTATGATTTATTCAAAATTATTTTCTCTTTTGTATGAATTTCATTTATAAAATCTTATAATGGGCTCTCTGCTGTACAAACCGATGGAGAATTTTGAGAGGTTCTTTTTGTCCATCTTGAATTACATCTGAAGTTCTGCTCTTCTGGTGTATTTTGATGATGTTCTCTTTTTGGTGTTTAGGGAGGGGGGTATTGTTTGCTGGAGGGGGGTATTGTTTGCGGTACTGGTTCTATTGTGTTGCTACGGTGTCAGTTTGTAGAATAGCTTTTGATGTCTATTTGTTGTATCAGAGGAGTACTGCAGAAAACCCAGCAAATGAGATTTATATTAAAATATATTCTTTTTAAAACAATTATTATTTATTAATAGAAAATGTGGTCAGGGGATACTGTTTGGTTGGCAGGACAGAGGTGATCTCTGGAGGTACCCCAGGGATTGCCTCTCAACTCCAACACTACTTCCCTCCGTTAATGGGTTGTAGTTAGGAGCAGTATCCACCTCGCGTGGCCCACAAGGCCCCTCCCGGAAGGGGGGCAAGTCAACCTTACGTCCTCGAATGGTGTTGATGCCACACCTCGTGTGGGCTGGGAAACGTACGTCCTGGGTGCCCTCGGTTTGGTTCATCTCTTGACTGGAGGCTGTGTTGAGATGTCCCCTGACGGTGGGATACCACAGTGACTGCGGCCGACAAGGCTCTGGCGATTGGCGAAGTTAGGGACACCCAAAGTTAGTAGACAGATCTATCTGCTACTAATCTTGGTGGTCTCTCACTACCGCTTTTCATGAATTTTTACTATTCTTCCTTTCTGTTCTCAATTCCCTTTTGGGGCCAAGTAATAGGTATTGTTAATTTTAATTTTTTTATTTTCTCATGTAGGCATCTATTATTTTATCATCCTATACATTTTGTATATTATCGACTGGGTTTGAATTTTTTCAATAGTTTTATAAATCTTCTTTTAGTTTTAGAAAGAATACAGGGGGCTCTTTTCGCATTTTTGGGGGGGGCCTAATTTATGGGGGGAGGGGGGATTGGTGCTAACTTTAGGGGGTGTGGGCACCCCTGCATAATATCACATTTTCACTTGATATTTAAACGTTAAGTATTTAAGTATAAACGATACAGTATTTAAAAAAATCTTCACTAAAGAGTTTAACATTTACATATTCGTGTGATGGCAATTTCGCATTGGTGTAATGCTACCTGGGACAGAACTGGAAGCTTACAGCTGAATCAAGTTTATGATGTTTTAATAAACTAATTCAGTATGTCTGCTCCACAAGATAGCCTATTATTGTTATTGTTATGGGTTCTATGTCTAAAATAACGCTGGCAAAACTTAAATTTATCACTTGCACTTCATTAACACAAATAATCACAACACCCACTGATCAGTAATGTCTTACAGAAAAATAAGCAATTAAAAACATAACACGATATTGTTAAACTGGTAATGAGATTTCAAAAACTGTACAAAAATCAATCACTAAATGTCAAAAGGCCGATCTAATATTAAATAATAACTGTACAATAAACTGTCCAATAATATTAAAAAAGAATCGTCGAGGAAGAACAATTAACTTACGTAGCACAAGTCCATAATACAGTAATTGGTAAAAGAATTCTCACTATAGAACTGTCAAGAGAATTATCACTACAGACAACGAAAGTTCATTAGATGGTTTGTAATAGCGCCAAGGGGATTGCACTGTCCGTATTAATGGGAACTGTCACTGAGAAAGAATTATCACTATATAGGTAGAACATACAGAACTGTCACTACTTGTTTATCACAACGAATTTCAAACAAGACTGAACTAATTTACAAAAGTCTACCTCTATTTATATGATTTTTCATAATTGAGATATCTCTAGATTTCTCTACCAACTTCTACCGATTTCTAAAATAAACAATGAAAGACATTCATGCCTTCCACAATATTCGATAAGACTCCATTAATTTCTAATCAAACAACTAGAACATTCTACAAATTTCCAAGTAAACACCATAAAAGTGGCAAAAGCAGAGTAATTAATTGCTTAGAAGTAAACATTTACATAGCAGATAACAATGAGAACCACTGTTTCTTCTTTCTCTCTATTCTCTCCAATTTCATATTCGTTACATTATTTTATTCAAAATTTGAAAAAAGCTGGACTTTGAAGTTTGCTTTATTGAAAATAGTCTATCTTCTAATCCCGAATTCTCTTAGAATAAAAATAATATATATATTCGAATTCAGGGAATCACAGACCACAAATAATATTGCTCTAAAATTTTTTCTTAATCAGAGATTGAGAAAATTAGCTTATGAAATCTTGGCCGCCATCTTGGAAATATCTTGTGAAGCGAGCGTTTTTTGAAGTGCCAGAGTTCAGATTCGGATTCAGTGCTCCAAAGTACAACCACTTAAATTGATTGCCCAGATACTATAGTATCAACTGTTATGTTATTTTCTTTCTTTCTTTTCCAAATCATCTAGTAATCCCGTAAATTATTTTATCTACAACCATGTCATAATGTATACATTACAGTTTCACAATTGATGCCAAAACAGCTGTCTTTTCGAAATGCTTTTTGAAACCCGTTGCATAATGAGCTCATTATAGTACAGGTTCTACATTATAACATGGGTTCTGGACCAATCAGAAGCATTTTTGATGGAATCAATATCGTAATTCAATATTGTGAAACTATCAGCTGATTTGATCAAACTGCTACACCAGCTGCTTTAACCTAACAATCTACTATAACTTCTCATATTTGAGATGAGAGGTTAGGTATCTCTGACAGTCACAGGCAAAATGAAATTGTTTTAATTAAAAATGTATACTAGTGGTCGCAGATAAAATAGTGTATGCATATGCAACGATTTTATTTGGCCATTATAGCACTCTTGAGATATTTATAACACTCGCATTTGCTTGTGTTATAACTTACATCTAACTTGTGCCTTAATAAGGGTCAAAATAAAATCGTTGCATAAACTACTATGTTAAAGCTAATGTTTCTGCTGCATAAAGTGCTTCGGGAGTTAGGCTATAACAGTTTAATTTTGGTTCCAAGACAGCGATTTTTTTATTGAATGTGTTCTTGGTCAACTGAAATGAAATTTCCATTTTTCTATCCTAGATTGAATCATTGCATGGCTTCTTTTCACCTGCATTCCAACTTATAGATTCACCTAGAAATTCAAAGTGATCCACTCTCTCAATTCTCTGATCATTAATTTTCAAAAGGGTTGGTGTTTTTAAAATTTGTTAGAATTTATCAAAGATGTTTTTGCTGCTTGTTTTGCCAATTCTTTAATTTGTATTTCTGCTTCTATCCAATCTTTTGCAAAAGAGCCATATCGTCAGCAAATGCTAGCCAATTGCACTTGAGTCATTTAGTTCCAATCTTAATGCCACTGTTTACACTCAGATTTTAATCACTTGTTATTATACTTAATTGGAATATTAGAAATGATTCGTTTCTCTCAAAAAAATTTGTTATTCTTATGAATGATAACTTTATTCATATGAATAAAGCTCAACCAGATGAATATAAGGGGGCTCTAGGGCTATCTATGAATCTGATTCAAATTGCATATGATGGAGAAGATTGTTTTAAAAATCATATATTCCTATAGAAGAAGGCCTGGGTGCCTTTCCTTTTTTCCTCATAATTATCCTTTAAATGCAACAAAATTTAAAAAAACCTTATACATACATCGCTGCGCATTACTAAAAGGAGCATTCATACCAAATTTAAAAGAAATTGGTTCACGCGTTCATCCGTAAATGCGTTACAAACAAACAAATAAACAGACAGCATGCAAAACGGCCGACTTGAAACAGAGACCTCTCTTCGTTCGGTAACAATAAAGAAGTACTTTGAAGTGAAAACATAATTGTTTTTATCATCACTTCAAAGCAGCTCTTCCTCAAAATGCAGTAGTATAATATTAACTTTTTATGATTGATTTAACGACTTGCAGTCAATTTTAATAGAGAATAAATACACATATGTAAAAATATTATTAGATATAATATTCTTCTTATATCTTCACAGATGTTTATTCAAGCTTGTTTATTTATCACATGCAAACTTTTAATGATGAAGTAACAGTGGCGTAACGTTTTCCAATTGGCCCCCCCCGCAACCGATTTTCCGGGCCCCTCTCTTCGAAATCATATAAATATCCCTCCTCACCCTTGCCACCCCTCCCTGAAAAACTTGAATTATTATTTTGTTGGCAGTTAACCAGTTATAATTATGTAAGAACTAAACACCTTTTTATCTATTTAAATTTTAAAATTCAATCATGTTTCAGGGGGGGCTAGTCTAATGATTTTGGCTGTAGCCTACGGGCTCCTGAAAGATGGAAATGTTTGAGAGTTGATTATGTTATAAATAATTAATCTTGAAACCTAGAAAACTTGAAATGGATGTCTTTCATAGGACCCACATTCACATCCTCCTTGTTAGCACATTCGCTCCTTTTCCCAGAAAAATGTATTCTCTCAGAATTCGCCTCGTTTGCAGACACGGACACAGGTTCAATTTTTAATAAAAAGGCATTTTATCTAAATTACCGCGAAATTACTAAGTCAGGAGAAGAGAAAAAATTTAAGAAATTTATTCTTAAGAGGCAGAAGAGAGTAAAATACATTATATAGTACTTGATCATATTATAAGAAAAAAATTCAACTGCGTTGGGAGAACTAACACAATTAAACCAAAACTATTATTTATATACTTATACAATATTCACGTAATTTATCCGACGTATCAAGGGTATAAATTGATATTCCTTCTGAACATTGTTTAAAAATGTACTAGTCGATGAAAAAATAGAAATAATTAAAACATGACCGAACAACATCACAATACCATAAACGCAGCATGTTGAAAAATAGAATTGTAATGAAAAAATTGGCACTCCAAATAATAAAACTCACGCACGATCACGAACTCAATTAATATACATACATACGGTTCACACTAAGCCAATTTACCGGACACTTGTAGGCTTGCATGCATCCAACTGGACGATTCAAGAGACTGAATTCAAAATACTGTATGATGAAAAATATTGGCTTTGATTTCTACACAACCCCCCACTTTCCATTACTTCGTATATGCTAATATACATTGAGGATTAAGATGGGAAAATAATATTAAGTTAATTTCCTGTAATATTTGCACTGTGGAGACATAGCCGTCATGATTTATAACAGTCTAGATAAGTTTGTTTCAAGAGTGTTTTGTCCTCGGTATGTCTCCATTCCTGAAGTCACAACATCCTGCTTCTGATTTCCTTCACTAAAGCTATCTGCGAATTGATAAATTAAACAATAAACATTGACCTGACAATATTTAGCTAATTCATTCTTTCTTTCTTCAGTGTTTCAGTTTTATTTCTTTTGAAAAAAAAATATATATTCAGTCTGGGCACGGGCCATTTCTTGAAAAAATATATTTTCATTCCGGGCCCCCCCCCCCCGCGCCGCGGGGTCTGCGGGGGTGTACGTTACGCCACTGTGAAGTAATGTTTTACTGAAGGAATATTGGAATGTTAATAATTTATATCGTTTACTATTGAGAATTTTGTTATATAATTGACATTAAAATTGATTTTCTTGAGACTTAGAAAATCGTTTTAGTCTTTCAATTCAAGATAATAGTAAACAATATCATACATATACTCACGTAGGCTGAAACGTTTTTGAATCGTGACAATTCATTTTCAACACATTAAATTAAACAGTAGTTCAATATAATAATGGGGCTGATTCTCATTTTAAAATACAATAGTTCGATTCAATAATGGGGGAATTGCAGTCAATTTAAATTGAGAATTTAATAAAATATTTACTCACGTAGGCTGAAACGTTTTCGAATCGTGATTATTCAATTTCCATATTACATGGAACTTTGCTGTGATCTAAACAGTTGACAATTTCTGATTCAAACTTAGTTTAATCAAGTACTTTTTAATATTCAATAATGTTTTGTAAATTGAAAACTATGAATATAAAAATAGAATATTAGTTGTGGGTAAATTGAATCTTGCAGCCGTACGCTGAATAAATAGAGATTATAACTTCAATAAATTCAATTTTATTTACATAATTTCCATCTTACAATATTAAACAAAATAATCAGAGTTGAGTATCACCACAAGAAGGTTCATAACATTAATTTTTCACTTTCTAAATACAAAACTTATTAGAAACTTAAAGTGACTAACTTACATAAAATGTATTTATCGGTACTTGACCGATAACAGTTGGAATAATTTACAGACTCGTAAATTTATTTAATGACAATTATAGTCATGAAGGTTTGTGTATAATCAAAATAAATGCATATCAAAATTCTAACTAAGATGAATAATTAACAATTATTTTAATATAATATCATGAAACGTATAATACTTAACAGATTAATGAAAATTGCTTCTAGTATTGCTTTAAAACGTTTATAAATGATGCAGAAACAATTATGAGTTACCGTATGGTACTGATTTTTATTTGGTAAAATTGTTCACAGAAAACATTTTTTGAAAATAGGTGATATATCACAATTTTCATTTCAATGGCCTTTTTTAAACAGCCTATACATTTATCAGTAACAAGAGAGAATGTTTGATGAATGCAAATATGAAATGATGAATATGCGATCAATAATTTGATTACAAAATTAAAAGTATTTACATTTTTATTTCTCTTTTCAATGGACACAATCTCCATGCAGTTAAGATCATAAACTTGTACACTTGGCCAAGTTCTAACGTCCAAAGAGGAAAATGATAGTGTTTTCCAGAATTGCTCTGTGATTTTTTGCTGATGATGCCCAATTTTCATTATCCAGACAGTTGGTTTGCACTGACTTCCCTTGTCTGATTTATATAGTATGCTAAGGAAATATTGAAATATAAACTAATCAGTACCACTCAATTCATTATTTTATTTTGAAAGTTACTTCATGTTAAGACATCAAGTAATTTGATTTGTAAATATATTGCAAATTGATGAACCATAACTGTATGCATATGATACATACTCATATACCCAACAACATGACCCGGTTGTAACATGCTTATTTTATGACTTTTTCATTAATTGAGGCTAACTATAACCAATTCACAAAGAGTAAGCACTAATACTCTTGGTTGTATAGATTCCTTCATTACAGATCTTTTTTTAATTGATATAGACACTTTTATGAGAAAAAATCTGCGCGTAATACACAAAAAATTGTGTACATTTTTAAATAATTTGTTGCAAGTTTAGGAAGAATGTTACGTAATGACTGTATTTTTTTGTTAGGCTGTATATTATGTATATAGTAACATAGCCGATAGCGACTGTAGGTAAATCTTTAGACCTCAGAGTTGTGTTGTAGTCCAAAGGCTACATATTCCAATATTCCAGCCAAAAAATGATGGAAAATCAAAATTGTTCTACTACAGAAATAAAAAACATTAAATATTATACTAATGATCTAATAAATATGATGTTCAACAAAGATCAACTTAACAATTTATCACTTTCAATAAAATCTATAACATTTTTTACTAATTTGGAGAGGTTACAACAAAATAAACTATATGTTACAACTACAACGATAATGTTAAGATTAACATATTATCACTTACATGGTAAATATCCTGATCAGCGGAATGTACACGAAGCTCAAGTGTAATTTCTCTACATCTGCATTGAATGAGAAAGAAGTTGCACATCGTTAAGATTAGAAGTATGTGACTAAACTTATTTATTTACAAATTTCAGGCAAATAAACTTGCTTTATTTACAAAATATTATTCGCTATTATGATACAATATTTACGCATCTGCACAAGTTATCTTTAATTTATACAATGACACATAATATATAGGAGTAGTGAGATCATTCATTCAGTATTCTTGTGACATAGGCCTGAGTAGCATAAAACTATGATACAGAAATATATTATTATGGAATGAAAGTTATGAATGGAAATTTGAAGTTTTCAAAATATAAGTAACCTATTGGATTTCTTAGGACTAAAATGTAGATTTTATTTGGAATGTCCAAAGCATTATGACAAATATTATTCGAAATGTATCAAATCAGCATTTGTAGTATTTCTCAGGTTGTACTGGAGATTTTCGTTGAATTTCGATAAAATTTACATGAATCGTTCATTATTCTAATAATCAACCATACAATTCAAATTACACAAATCATTTTTAATTTAATTTTTAATTTGAAAACCACTCAATTTTCAACCTGATAATATAGCCTAGTGTATTGCAAAAATACAGTTCTATGTGGAGATAAAAGGACAAATTTTTATAAAAAAATTTCCAACTACCGGTACCTACATTTGTAGCAATATTATGATAAATTTAAAGCAGAGACTATTATTATAATTATTGCAAAGATTGTAACTAAATTTAAACTACATAAAAAGTATGCATCTTCAATCATAAATAATCGCACTGGAGAAAAATTACATAATTATAATGGGTAGTTTTATGCTAAATTTTAGATTGCATGAACTCAATTGTTTCAACATTCATATAAGATTGAAATAGTGACTCAATTTCGTCTTGAACTGCTTTCTATCTAAAACTATATATCTTTGTATTTATAAGAAATTATAATACCAGAAAATTATCAATTCCTTTTTTAAGATATTAAACAATGGACATTTTATGAAGTTTCATAACAGGGGCGCCATTTACCACCCTAAATGGACGGGAGGCATGGACCCCCGAAATTTGCAGAAAATACAAAAATTTGTTTATTGATATTAATACTATTACATTGAACAAAATGTCTCTATTGAAATAGCATATTACCTAAATAAGATAGTAATAAGGAACATAATTTAGACAAAATTCACGGAATTGAGATAATTTTTTTTCAATCTGTCCAATGATAGTTCCCCCCCCCCCCTAAAAGTTAAACAAAATGGTGCTCCTGTTTCACAAACATTATTTAGAATATCAGAAGCAGTTAGATTGAGACTGAGATTTAAAAAATGTGTCACATTCTATCAATATTCTTGGCTTTTGAAAATTGTTCGATTGATAGGATTAGAAAAAGCATTGATTCAGATTTGAAAGCAGAATATTATAACTTTGTTACTGGTGCAATCAAGGATGGCTCACAATAATGGCTACGATAACAGATATTAGACTGAGAGGAATGTGTAAATTTGTAAGTTATCAAACTCTAAACTAGAGTATTCACTTCTATGCTAGTGATGAATCAGATAGAATTCTAGAAAACAAAATGTAGCTTTCTTAAATAAAAACATTCATTTATAATAGTTTGAAGTTCTACAAATTATAACTTTTGGAGTGAATATTTAAAGAGTAGGAATTTTTACTAATGTGCAAGTTGTGCAAGTTTGAGTGCTTATTAATATCGTGGATTACACCCCCCCCCCCTCCCCAATCTCAAGCAGTGAAACTCTCAATAGAGAAAAAGTAACTGTCATGGCTTCTTCAATAAATAAGAAATCCTATCACTAATAATTTCAGTCTTATGTCCATTCAATTATCTCTGCCATTAAAAACAGAGAACCACTTCACAAAACCAATCTTCATTCTTTTTCTACATACCATTATTATAGTAATCAACAGCAGAATAATATTATATTATAATTTTTCATTTAAAAATTACTCTAAGGTAACACTTATAATAATATATACACATTCACTAAGCAAATGTCATTAATCCTCAACATTGCTCTTCAGTTTTTTTTACAGTCCAAAGGTATTGCATCCAATCATTGGTTGAGTTCTTGAGAGTCTTACCGTTTACCGGTAAATTGAATTTTACCGGTAACCAAGGCGTCTGATTAGTCTATTCAAATTGATAGACGTTCAAAAATTTTAATAAACTAATCAGCCTAAGTTTCTCGTAAAATTAATTTACCGGTAAACGTTAAGGCTCCCATGAACTCAACCATTCAAAAATTATTTTATGGAGCTCTATGACTAAAAGGCGTTCATACATCAATCAGTAATACATTTATGGAATGTTAATTCGATAATGGTAGCGGAAGTTTGTAAATGAAAAAAAATCAAATAATACTAAGTTACATAAAATAATTATAAAAATCAAAATTGTATCAAATTCAGAAAAATGGATGGAAAACTTCTATATTTATTCTTGGTATGACCTCGGATAGAATATGAATATATTTACTTCTTTATAGCTTGCTTGTAATAGAATTTTGTTTCCTGAGATATGCCACAGACTCATGACATTATACACTCAATTATGAATAAAAGCTCATTGTGATCTGACAAATGTATAAGAGTAAAAAATTATGTGAAAAGCAATGTTGAAACATAAAATAACAATCTTAAATTTACAACTTCATTCCAATCTAATACTTTTGTGGTTGTGTGTAATATACCAGTCAGAATACCAGTTTGGGATCTCTTACTGAGAAATTTACCACGGTCACTAGACATATTTTTTTCTAGTTACCTTGAGATTAACATTATCCAACTAAGCTAAACATCAAACATAAATAGATATTTGATATGTGCTTAGCATGATATTGGAATTTATTCGATGCTTCCACCACAGATATTGTTTAATCAAAACATAATAGAAAAAATAACACAAATATGTTGTCAATTCTACCTTTGGGCAGTACGGTAGTTCAAAGTTAGTACCTCAACATTTAACTGATGATCAGCTTCTTGCTATCAGTATTAAAACTATGATTTCGTATGTGTAACAAAAACGTAGAATTGATAAGATTTTTGTGTTATTTTTCTGTTGCATTAGAATTTACTTGATTTCATTTGATAATGTGCGTAAAATTACAGTAACGTTTTCAAGATCAATTTCATAAATCAAAACCATGTTTCAATCATGTTTTGAAACAATAGTAGACTTGTGTCAATAGTTTGTACAAAAAATGGAGATTAGTCTGTTGCCAATAGGTTTTAGTGACAAGTGGGCGTATTTATTTAAAAAAATTTTTTGAGAATGAAGCCTAAGTAGGTCTGAAACCTGTGCGTGGGTAACGAATTTATGTGAATTACGTGATGGTAATTGATGAGTTGGACCTACACTTTTTGGTGGGTTCCGAACCACCGGGAAGTGAATTTACAGCAGAGAACAGATTCTTTTTTGCTGGACAATCCAATCGGTCACTCTTACAAAGATGGCCCAGGAATTCTCAGCTTATCTCTATCTGATTGAACAGATACCTGCTACGACTCACGCATTCTATTGCTATCGATATTACATCAAAGCATTATCAGATTTAGTTCTATGTGCTTTAGGAATCAAAGAGAATGCATTTAAAATGAAAAATTGATAACCGATTTCAACAGAACTGAAAACTGATGAGAATAATGCGATTACTATGTTGGAGCATAATGAATGTAAAATAAGCCTAAATTATAGGGGGGGCTCCGAACCACCACATAAATGATAATAAAATATATTGCATTGGAGAATAGAATAAGTTTTTATTCATTCCTAAAATTTTCGACTTTGATGAAGAATGAAACGGTTTACAAAATTATAATCGATTGGCTTAATTAAAAATCTTGTTTCACTAAATTTCATTATATTTCATAACGGTTTTCTCTTAGATACAAGAACTAAGGGGTGAAATCAAATATTTGAAATGAAATGGAAAAAAATCTTGATTAGGCGGAGTTAAGACTACAAAGTCTTCTCTACCACTCAACCTTAAATGCCAAATAATTCTCAAATAGAATTAGTCATCAAATAATGTTATCATAGACACTTTTTCACACAAAACTCAATCATCTCAGATTTATACAGCAACAATTTTCCATTTTACAAAAAATTATTATTTGGAATAAATTTTTGGAATAAAGGAGATTCTTTGATATTATATAATATGGATATATTAGGCATATTATTAATGTGTCTTCCAGAAATGACAAAAAATTTTTTTTTAGTACTTGTGTTTTATTAAATGTTTTTTTTTTTTTTGCTCATAATGACCACATGAGTCTGGGACTTGTGCGTGAGGAATGAGTGGATGGTAATGATGAATGTTGGACCTACAGTTGTAAGTGGGCTCCGAACCACCACATGAGTGTTAATACAACAGATTACTTCCCGAAGAAAAATCTTATTTACATGTGTTACAATAACTCACCAACCCTAGCAAAGCCCAGCTCGTTGCTAGGTTTATATATACTTACTAAGACAACCGAGATCATCAATGAAAGTTACTTACCGTAATTCATTTATACTTCCAGAAATAAAATTTTGGTGATCTGTGGTTTAATACTGTATTTCCTCTAAATAAAAACAGGATATTTGAAAAAGCTTCAATTAGAGTTCACATTTAGCCTGATATAATATATAAACATGATATGCATGGTTAAAATATTCTAAATTCTACAACTTCAAGGCAACGGGTTGAATAGATTGGAGTCAAGCTGGCGTGTTGAGTTCAAAATCAAGAAGCCAATGGCTTACATTTCTAAAATGCCAACAAGTCAACAAGACTAGAGTTTACGTTTTGCTAAACAGACGAAATTTTCAACAACTGCCAAGAAATTTACTGGTCATAACGAATGCGGATACGGATGCAACAGGAGTGGATTCAACAGGCAATGGAGGCAGTTTTTTTAACCTAAAAAATTAGCATCATACTTATTAATATAATGAATAAATTAATAGACGACTATGATGTTGAAGATCCATCTTGTTTCCACTAATTTATAATAAAACTTAAAAAAACACTTCCAAGTTGAAATTGTGACTCACGTTATGGCGTGAAGGCCGTTTCACTCTGTTGTTCAGCATCGTCAGAGGGAAACGGCCGCCACGCCATTAAGTGAGTCACAATTTCAAATTAAGTGTTTTTTCAAGTTTTATTATAACAGACTACTTCTTCCAAAAACTGGAAGTTATCAACTCCAGCCTCTCCCTCATCGCACTGGATCCACCTCCTGTGATGTATCCCCATTTTTCACAAAGTTCTAGTCTAAATTTTGATTATTCTAGATTGGATATACTAATATAAATTTTTACCATTGATGGCCACTATTTATCAAGACTTGCAGTGACTGAAAGCTTTATTCTAGTCACTCAAAGTACAAGAAAATAACCTAATACAAAAAATACAATTACAATGTGCATTGGTTCAGCAACTTATTCCTGATCACGTCATAAATGCCATTATCATAAAAATCAGACCTACATTATAAAATAATTTAAAATTAAGTCTATGAAAAACATTTCTTACAGAATAACAACAATCTAACTATAATGAGGTAATGGACAAATTAATAATAAATATTGATAACTTATATAATGAATCTCACATAAGTGCCTGCCTTCAAGTTATCAGTAAACTGTACAGTTTTAAAAAATTCCTCGTATTATGTACACAATAATAAATTCACTCAAGACTGCTCCTTGTGACTGTCAAATTGTATTTGTTAGGAAGTTGATAAAGTCTCTAAAAATAGCTCTAGTTACCCACTGTTTTTGCAAGATTGGCAACACTGTGTTTGATACCTCTGCATTCTACACATGTTCATGGCTCGGACGTTCTGGCAGTACTTTGAGTGATCCTTGCACTCCATTACTGAAAAGCAAAAACATTTCTGTGAGAAAAAATTCAAAATAAACAATAAAAATTGCTACAGGGAGCAGATCTCAATTTTTCAATGCAAAGGTTCTATTTAGAGACCATTATTATGGTGAAGATGATTATTATAAATAATAAAAAAGATTTATGATTTATGATTATAATAATGATTTATTTAATCAGTTATGATTAATAATAATAACGAACAAAAGCCTCTCTAAATATAGAGGTATTACTTGAGGTTGACAATGATCATGGTTTTAGAACAAAATAAACATAAATATTTAAGCTATACAGAGCTCTACGCTACTACACCTAGATTATATACGCTAAAAACACCTAGATTATGCTCTGCTAGACTTATCTTCATATTAATTAAAGAGAAACTCAGATTTTTAGAAGAGCGTTTCTTTCTGGCTAATTCAATTCACCGATTAATTGGATGGAAGAATTTAATATTAAAAATGATGTATCATTTGCAAAGTAAGACAATTTATTGAAAAAATTGACAAAGTCTATCAATTTTAAACCTGGCAAAAATAAGTCTTTTAGTCCAATTATGCCAAGACCTACTATAGTTAATACAAATTTGTAACATGTATTATTCGATTTCTCCACTTACATATAAACGTTTAAACTTGCAATGAAAAAAGAGGTTACCACTTTCAGAATGAGTAAAGTCATGTATATTTCAACGACAAAGCGTTTCCGGAGATATTTTTAAATGAAAATTATTATTTCGAGTTTAACTGTGTAATCACATAATCAGTATAAGTTTCTAAGTTTAAAAGAATTGCGATATCTGTAATAGAATTATTCTTACGAAAGATTATTATAAAAGCTATTTCGAATTACGGCACTTGTTAGGATAATATTGATCGGATTAGCAGCAAGAGTTTCATGTTTCCTTTTTTCGAAGGATGAAGCCCGTATAGGTCTAAGACCGGTGCGCGGGTAACGAGTGATTGATGTGTTGGAACTACAGTTTTAGGTGGGTTCCAAACCACCATAAAGTGATTTTACAGCAGAGAACACAGTTTTTTTGCTGGAATAAAGTATGCTTTATTGATATCACTTTCTAACGCCTTCATAATGCAGACGTGGATGAATTATTTTTAAATCTGTGATGTTTTTTATGACAAAATACTTGATGGACAATCTAATATCAAAACTGACACTGTATTTCTAATCAATATATGATTTTCACTCAATTATACTGGAGATACTGGAGGGGTAAATTTCACTTCTAAAGAGAAGAGGAAGCCGATGAAGCTTCTTTTTAGAGGTGAAATGCATCCCGGCAGTATCTCCAGTATAAGTGAGTGAAAATCTAAAGAGAAGAGGAGGCTGATGAAGCTTCTCTTTAGAGGTGAAATACATCCCTCCGATATCTCCAGTATAAGTGAGTGAAAATCATATATTAAATAGAAATACAGTGTCAATTTTTAAATTAATTTTTTTTAGTTGGATACAGATTGAAAATTACATAACAGTCTATATTATATTAGTGTGTTAATTATTCTAGTGGTTTTGACAACATCTTTATTATTAATAATGGACATCTTTATCTTTTTGTTGTTAGTATAATATAGTGATGAATGTAGCAATTGGTTATCAGTAGTAAGAGTTAAGTCTTACTTTCCGAGCACGGCGCACCCTTACAGACCTTCATGACTGAGGGCCGGGGCTCCCCTCGACAGGCCGTTCCCGCCGGCTTCTTGGTGCCGTACCACACGCACTGCAGTATCCGATATTTCACTCCCTGCGCATCGCATGGAGCAGCACACTGCAACACAACGAAACAAACCAATCAAGCAAAACAACAATAAATTCAATACTTATATCAGATTTTTACTTCAGTTTTTAAATATAGAGCGTTTCAAAATGGTCTTTGGGGTTACAAAAATTCATTTAATTTGAGAAATATTTCATTTACAAGAATTAAACAATTCAATTCATTTATAAATTCTTCACTTCAACTACTGTACAAAAGAGCACTACAGACAGTTTTTCCAGCATATATTGAATAATTGACATATGTTGAAAAAAAGAACTGTTTTAATTGCTTTCTCATACAGTATTTTTTTTCATGCTTGTGAGTGAAATATTTTTTTGCACTCAATTTTTGTAGCCCCAAAGACCATTTTATATATATATATATATATATATATATATATATATTTAAGACATTAGAATAGATCTTGAGGCTATCCTGTTTGTGATGAAGACCAGCATTCATGAGATTCTGAGTAAATGCTTTACAAGACTCTCACCACTTGAAGGCGCCTTGAGCTAGATTTATAAATACGGGCTTGAAAATTAGCAAGTTATTGATAAATGAATTTTAACTGAAAATCATGTTTCATTTGAATTATCTAGAGAGAAAAAACAGTACATTGGCTTGAATTTCAAATTAAATATTGAGTTCACACCAGCAAAAAGATACACCTATGTCCACTGGTAAGAGTTAAAAGGAACGTCAAATTAGATTCACCAATACTTCATGGACTTGTACTCACCAAAATAATGGAAAAACTCGAATAAATATAGGTCCGAAAATGCTGCGTTACAGAATTAAAAACTTCTACCATCTTTAACTCGATCTTTAACGAAGCATTTCCAGACCTATGTTCTTTATTCATTATCTTAGTAAATTCAACAAGATCACAAAGTATTGGCAATTCTATGCGAAACACTCTGTATATAAATGTGTTTTTAATGAAACTAGAAACTGTTATTATTTGTTGATGAATTAATTTTCCAGCTTTTATTGGAACTTATCAAAATGTCTGACAATTTTGCAATAGAGTTTACCGAAAACAATTGAAATTAAGTTAAAATTTCTATCTAAAACTTTGAAATTTACCTCAGACCATTCTCCAACTTTCCACGTTCCTTTACATTTATCATTGTAGCACTCTTGTCTTTGTGTTGGCTTGGCAGCATCGTCACACAGCTTGCTGTCCAAACTACTTCCATTGGCAGCCTGGCAAATGACCTCTCTACGTTGCATGGCTGTTGACAAACAAAAAATCAACTTATCATGCAATTGCATTATTATGGAAACAACAATATAGAAAATACCATAACACAAACAACTTACACCGATTCAATAATTATTGGAGATTCAAGAGTTACTGTTTTTTAGGAATATTTCGAACAAAATTGTTTTCAGATGAGGAAAATATGCCTAGAAATATTTTATCAACATTTATAGAAATTATTGTAGGAATGTTTTTTATTTAATCACAGTTTTATATGCTGTATGAGTAATACGATTTGTGCGTGGGTAATGGCTGAATGATGTCAAGGTGAAAAAATCCAATATTCAAACTCGAGGAACAGCAGCCAGCCAGTCTTACCTAATCCGAGACAAGCGCCCCAGCTGACTGAGCCACCGACACTATATAGATAATAACATTATATAAAGAATAATATTATGACGAGAATAATATAATATAGCTAATAATATTATATAGAGAATATTATTATAGACTAAAATTAAATAGAGACTAACATATATTAGTAGTAAAAATCGTTGGGCCAGCGTTGGAAAATGGTCGCTTATGTAGTTGATAACTTCGACGTTTTTCATCTAACTCATTTCAATGAGTTTTTTACCCATTTCCACTACATCCCATTAGCTGATTAAAAAGTTCCTTGAATCCCAGTATATAAAATATTTATACTATAGACGATTTGGGAGCGATTCATGATTGCTAAATTCCAGTTATAGTGAGAAATTGAACGATGGACTAACAATTAATAATAAATATAAATTTAATTAGTATCATTCAAATTATAATAAGTAATGAATAATACATTTTATTTATTTTTCCAAGATCATTAAAATTTAATTTAATTACAACAATTTAATTAGTATTATTCAAGTTATAATAAGTAATGAATAATATATTTTATTTCACAAGAAAGTTCGAAGTTACTGACAATTGAACAAACTGACAAATTTACTTAAACAGAATTTATTAATTTCGAATTCCTTTAGGTGCTATTAGTTTATACTGAAGACTTCCGCAATGGCAGATATTGACAACAGTATTCAACAACTGATGGAAATCGATGAATGCTACAAAGATGAAAGAACATTACCTCACATGATTTGAAAGTGTCAGTACGGAAACTTACATACATTCCTCAAGTATGATACTTGGAGCTTGAGCAGAGATATTAAAGCCAAATAAAAATTGATAAATTTTACGAATAGGCTAGTAAAAAATTGAACGAAGGACTAACAATCAATAATGAATGATAAATTTTATTTCGTTTTCAAAGAGCATTGCGACGTACATGGTCTGGAATCTGTTCAATCAGATAGATAAGCTGCGTTCTCGTAGGTCCTGTTCGTAACGGTGACCGATTAGATTGGCCAGCAAAAAAGACACTGTTCTCTGCTGACAATCACTTCCCGGGGGTTCGGAACCCACCTAAAACTGTAGGTCCAACTCATAAATCACCATCATCCAACTCATTACCCACGCACAGGTCTCAGACCTATGTGGGCTTCATCCTTAAAAAAAAATATATATATATAATTGAACAGTTTTCCAATAAGTCAACGAATTTTTTTTAAATAAATAAAATTCTCGAGTTC
Organism: Conomelus anceps; assembly: GCA_948455865.1. NCBI lineage: Eukaryota > Metazoa > Arthropoda > Insecta > Hemiptera > Delphacidae > Conomelus > Conomelus anceps. The sequence continues at coordinate 127,292,842 of OX418216.1, forward strand.
AGTTTTTACTGGAGCCGAGGTTCACCAAACAGAATAGAAGAGTGGTCGGCATTAGGAAGAATCCCAAGCACCGAGTCAAAAATATGAGATACTCATCTGACTCAGCTTTATTCACACTACCCATTGATCCCCAGTGATAAGGTATGTTTTTTATTTAATCATAATTATTTTATATGCTGTATGAGTATTAAAATTTGTGCGTGGGAGATACTGAAATTTTTCTCTCAATATTTATCACGCTAAATTTACATGTCTACATGGACATTGGAAACAATAATTATAACGATTTAAAGAAAAATGATAATTTATGCAATTCACACATTTCCCTAAGGCCCTTATTAGACAGTGCCCTTCAGTCGCCGTCGCTTGCCACACCTTAAGGCTAAATTTCTTCAGCTGACCGTGTGACCGAGCTCAAAAATTTCAAAGTAAACGAAGGCATACAGTTCTTTAAAACTAACAGTTGATTGTTTAAATCAAATTCACCCGGCTGGTATGATTTTGTCTGAAATAATGACACTGCAGTAGCGCTGTCTAATAAGGGCCTAATGTATTAAATTCCAGCACATCAAGATACAAACCTGTATTCCATGTGAAGCAACGCGACTCCGAGCACGGAGACCATATGGTTGTCTCCCAATGTGGACAAGACTCCAGGCCACATTTCTGGAGAGTCGATGGTGTGAACAGACCAGCATCAATGCACAGGTTGCTGTCAACGTTCTGCGTTGTATTATGCAGGCGAACCATGCAATGTGCTGCTCTTGCCTGAAATTTATTTTAAAATAAATATTTAACAAGTTAGTTTGAAATGACTGACAATTTAACAAACTGACAAGTGACAAATATACAGAAACAGAATTTATTAATTTCGAATTCCGTCAAGTGCTATTAATTTATACTTAAAAAAAAGAAATTAAATAATTCAAAATTAATAGATTCTGTTGAAATATTTAAGTTGAATTAGTGGAATTTATAATAGTTGTCTCATAAATAATTAATGAAAATACTTTCATCATAGTGAATTTAACTGTAGGTAGGTTTACTGAGCTTGGTTTTAAAAAAATACTCAACTTGTATATATCCATGTGATATATGTGCATGAAAAATGTAATAGATAAAAGTAAATTAGTTGAAGTTGTAGTTTCATATTACTTTTCGCTTGATGTTTAAACAAATAATAATTAAAAATACTGACTATTGAATTTGATACTTACGTGCTCGTGTGATGGCCATTTCGCATTGTTGCAATTCTTTCTTAGACACGGTCGAGGCCTTCTAACGTTGAGTAACATATTCATCCATTAAATTATTATAATGATCATTGATAAGACATTATTTTACTCCAGGCCTCCAGCTGTGTCTGAGGAAGCATTACAACAATGCGAAATGGCCATCACCATCACACGAGTGTGAAATTCACCAGTAAAAAGTATTTTCAATAATTATTTATGTTTGAATATCGAGTGAAAAAGTAATATGGAACTACAACATCAAATAATCTACTATTGTAACTTCCTTGTTTTATACACATTTATCACATATTTTGTACAAAACCCAGGAGTTTCTGAGACGTTTATAAATACATTAAATCAAATGGATGAATTACAAATATACAGTGCAATGAGTGGTGTAAAATTTTAAAATCAGTTTTGACAGTCCCTTACATCAATTACCCCCTCTGAGAAGAGGTCAAAATGTTTGGATTTATAGTCAGAGCATATTTAGGCCTTCTATCTATATTACCTATCTATATCTTCATTCATTCATTCATATATATATTCATTCAAAATATAAATACTTATCTATATTACCGGTATTATGATTAACCTGAAGAAGTTATTGAAGAAGAAGATATTGGATTCAATAAAAATTCACAGCATGAAAATTCATGCTGTATCCATGAAAAATATTCCTCAAAGAAACCGACTTATTTATGACCGCTAACCAACCGGATTATTCAAACAATCAGTCATCTGAATCTTAATGCATAAGGATTAAGGAGACTATATATGATGATTTTCAACACTGAACGAATTTACCTCCAATTGAAAAATGAATAATTATTTATGCATTGATTAGAAAGAAGGTCAAGATATTGTTAAATTTCTCATGGTAGATCATGAAGTTGATCCACCTTTTGGATATGCCAAACTTTTTCTCTTAATATTATTTATTATGCAAAATTTACGTCTACATGGACATTGGAAACAATAATTATAACGATTTAAGGAAAAAGGATAATTTATTTGATATAGTTAATTTATGTGTAAAGAATAATATTGCTTTTAATATATTTAATTATTTCAATTATTAGAAATACCTGAAATCCATTTCCACCACAGGTTTCGGAGCATTGTGACCATTCTGTAATCATCCAGTCAAATTTCACACTCTCTGCTGATCCTGAAATTTGAAAGTCAAGTTGGATAGAAATAGTAATTATAATAATTCAAAAGAAGGATAGTTTTAGAATGATTTTTTAAAAATGATTTAACAATATTTTAAATAAATAAATATTTTATTTCCATTTAAAACTAAATCTAAACAAATACATATACATATAAGACTACATATGACTAAAACTACCAAAGATTACATTTTTTATAAACATTTTTTTGCGTGGAAATTAACCTACTCTACTATGGCATGCCATGTTCTAGAGCAGGTTTGCAATTTAAATTTTTCAGGATTCAGTGTTTTAATATCAGGTTAGTGAGCTCACATATTGTTTGAAATTATGGTTTCTATGGTTTGTCTTCCTATGTTTATTATCCAGTGATGTACATTGATTTTGAATTTCTTGCTGTGTGGTATTTCCTGTATGTCTCTTGGAAGCAGATTGTAAAGTTTTGGTGCTAAGTGATTGAAGTGTCTCTGGTATAAAGCCTTCTTAGCCAAATTTGCAATAAGAAGGTGCCTATTTCTTGTGTTGTGACTGTGGTTCCTGTGTTGAAAATGTGCTGTGTTTTTGTGTATTCTGCAGATTATTTCTTTAGAATATATCTGTCTTGCATCCATCACACCGAATTCGCTGAAAAGTTGATCTGATGGATAACGCAGTGGTTTTTTAATTATGATCTTCATTATTAGTTTCTGCACTTTTATAAGCGGGTCAATGTGTGTATAACTTGTTCCGCCCCATCCTACTATCCCATATGTCAGCAAGGACTGCACTACAGAATAGTAAATTATCTTCAAACACCTCAAATCAACCAATGACCTCAGCATTCGGAACTTGTAGATGAGTTTTCTCAGTCTCTTGCATAGATCATTTATGTGATGGTCCCAGCGCAGAAAAGAATCCAGCGCATAAATATTATGTAAACTTTAATCATGAACAAATTGTAGGTCCACTGTTTTCTCCGTAACATGGCTCAAACGGCGAGGTGGAACTACCCGTATGGGTCTCCCCACCATTAAAAGCCATACGCTTATTATTATTATTATTATTATGAATAATGTGATATAAATCTTTCTTTGAGTGCAAAATGCATATTAAAATAAACAGAATAATTTTTCTCATTCAAAAAATGATCCGTTTGTAAAACGTAAGGTATTTACAATGGTGACTACTGTCACAAAAAAAGAGTTCTTTCCTGTCCTTTCATATTCTTATTCTTTTCTGTGCTACTGTATATGCACTTACCATGTGAACTTACTGTGCTACAGTATGTGATAGGATAGGAACTGATTTTTAATAAATATTGCTGACTGTATTATAAGTAAAACACTGTAGATAAGTTTACACTCATGCTTCGATTTTTTCAATCTATATGAAGAAACTTTTGAATAATTCAAACTTCAATGGGTACTTAAATTTAGGAATAATATTGATAGCAACTTCCATCTATCTTGAATAACGATTAATTTTATTTATTGCAAATGATACCCACCTGAGTCTGGTGGCTTGTACGTGGGTATTGAGGTGAATTGAATTGAGTAGAATTTATTTACATTCCAAACATTTGTTACAACAAACTGAAAATGGTGAATGGGTGAATGATGAGAAACATCCATGGCTGAATGAGATTCAAACCCAAGGCTGCAGGAAACGAAGCCAGCCAGAGCCTTACATTATCACAGACAAGTGCTCCAACCAACTGTGCTACCAGAGCCAGATTAATTAATTTCATTAAGCTCTTTATTTCCATGTGTGAATCAATTTTTATTAATAACGTGGTTGGGTATACATTATTGCTCGTTTGATTTTTATGAGGAGTCAAAACACTAAAAAAAGTAGATTAAACTTTCTCTATTAACTCCCACACTAAGGGAAGTGATAGCCGTGAGCCGTAGCAGGTATCTGTTCAATGAGATTAGATAAGCAACGTTCTCCTGTGCCCTCTCTGTAAAGGTGACCGAATGGATTGGCCAGCAAAAAAGACTCAGTTCTTTGCTGTAAAATCATTTCCCGGTGGTTCGGAACCCCCCTTAAATTGTAAGTCCACCATGTTTCCAATAACATGCCCGTAACTACCCGTAAGGGTCTCCCCACCAATAAAAGCCATACGCATTTACTTGTTTACTCCCACGCTCTATGCATTTGAGATTATGTTTCAACTAAAGAAAAATTTCAAATTTATTTATTGCCCATTCATAAATCATTAAATATTCTATTATACAGTGGAGTATTTAATAATACTTACAAATAAAACACATTCTATATTACAGCATTCGAATAATCAATAATATTAGTATAAACATCATCTACTATTCATGTAGCTTTGCAGTTTTTTATTATTCTTGGCAATACTTTTGAAGCTATTTAAATCTTTGGCAACTTAAGTGACGTTGATTTACTTCCAATTCAAGATAAGACATCACTGTAATAATACAATAATGGAATATAATATTGATTGATTAATAATAAATTGATTGATTGAATATAATTAATACTGATGATAGTTTAATATTATTTAGGTCGTGACTAGCATAAGCAAACATTTTGTGCTAGCCTCGCGTTCATCCAGCAATAAAACAAAAGTAAGAACAAAAACTATATTCTACTATAATAACATTTTAGAATATTCTAAAAATATTCTACTATAATAACAATATAATGGCAAGTGATCATCAAAAACAATTTTGAAAATGATTTTAGTCTTCTGGAATGAAAACTGCTAAAATTATAAGTACAAAAAAATTAAACTAATGTAATAACAAAGAAAAAATAAATAAGAAAAAGTAAATCATGACATATACCAAAGTACACACCTTTTCCGAGTATGAAGAGAGGTCCTCTTGGGTCCGATGTCGCTTCGTCGGTGCCATCATTCTCCTGCTCTTCTCCATACTCGAGTAAGCTGGGCGCAGGGGGCAGAGCCTCCTCCATCACCATCCGGTGTCCTCGGGAACTCCCAAACGACTGGAACGGCCAGAGGTTCTACTTTTTTCATTATTATGGAAGCTTTCAAAGCCTTGCAATTTAATTGTATATTAGAGAGAAAATCAACAATTCAAAGCACACTTTAGCAGCAGCGGCAGCAGCAATAGCAACAATAAATAATAAACATTTGACAATAATAGCCGGAGTATTTCAATACTCTTATACTGGTTTAACGACTTCGAGTTTTCAAATATTTTTTATTCCAGAAGTTCATCATCCTTGATAAAATCACTGCCTAGGAGTTTTATTTCAACTTCTAGGATAACTTAGTAAGGTTCTTACTGTTCAATGTTTATATTTTTGATTCCACTTTTTAAAATAAGCTATTAAAGATAACATTCTATTTCAAATTGTAATACCGGCTACAACTCAAACGATTTGAAAATTTTGCAACTAAGACTTTTACAAAATTATGAACAGTGACACTAAAAAAAATAGTATGGTAAAGATTTTGTGTGTTTATTAATACAAAATTTACTACTGAAGCTCTTAATAATTATATAATGGCAATTATATTACTATGATAACAATATAAGTGATCATCAAAAACAATTTTGAAAATGATTGTAGTCTTCTAGGAATGAAACTGCTAAAATTATAAGTAGAACAAAATTAAACTAATGTAATAAGAAAGATGTAATGTAATGTAATATAATGTAATGTTATGTAATAATGTAATGTAATAAAATTATTACAAAAAAGATTTGCGGAGTACTGATACATTAGGACCCTTAATCGCCTTCCTACTATTAGTTAGTAATATATTGGGTAGACTTATATAACTCCCCAAAAAATCATTTTGCTTGGAATTATTGCCAAATTATTGTACAATTCAAGTAAACACGTTGGAAAGATGAATCATCCAATATAGAAACTGACAATGTATTTCTATGTAAATTATGATTTTTGCTCACTTATACTGGAGGAATACAGTTCACTTCCAAAGAGAAGCTCCATCAGTCAGTATAGGCTAAATGAGTAAAATCACAATTTAAATAAAAATACAGTGTCAGTTTTGATATTAGATTCTTCATCAAGTATTTCGTCATGGAAAACATCACAGAAGATGAATCCTTCTGAAAATGGTGTATAACTTTCTGGTGAATAGCTATGGTTACAGCTTAAAAGGTGAATAGCCGAAAGACCTATAGATTCATTGCAATGGGTAATATATCCAAATAGCTCAACAATAGTAACAAAACCCCCAAAAGAGTGAGAAAAAGTATTATTTGAATTTCAGTGCATAACTGTACATACAATAATGATCCAAGTTTAGTATCTATTGATAGGACTACTACTAATACTGTGGTAGAATTCTTTTGAATATTTGCTAAATATTTGAAATGATAACAATGCTCCTTCTTACTACTTGAAAAAATAATACATTTTTATTTCAAGTTGTTATGAAACATTAAATACAATTTAGATCAATTAAATTACATTTAAAACGACAAATAAAAGATTTTCGTGTCAGTAGTTACAGAAAAGTGATTTCAAATAGGTAATATAGAGTGCATTATCAAGCAATTTAACGCTGATTTTAGAGATAAGCCTTCCAGTCTACGTAACTGAACTAAAAATGTAGTTTTCTTCTAAAATGAGGATTTCGATAGGGTCATGCAAAATTAAACAAGCATGCTGTCTGAATAGCTCCAGATAAAATGAGGCTCTACCCAAACTTCCAAGTACTGGGTCGAATTTAGCGAACAGACATTTAACCTAATATCAAAACGGACACTGTATTTCTATTAATAATATAAATTGAAATACTTCTACAGCCTATAACAAACTTTTATATTAGATTGTTCATCAAGTATTTCGTCATGGAAAAATCACAGACATTCATTTGATTTTTACTACATTGTATTACAAATTGAAATATAGACTTGGATAAATATTTGATGAATAAACGGGTCCTATAGTAATTTTATTAAAATAAGTATCATATGATTTCTAGAATTTAAAGCATTGGAAAGTCCCCATTCAAATGCATGAGTACATCACAGCACTGTGTCATAATGTAAGTGTTAATAAAATTTATTAATTTCGAATTCCTCAAAGTTTTAATACTGTAGCTAATACCAAGATTTTAAACAGTTTTTCAATATTTTGAAATATTTAACTGGTTTTCCGTGACAAACCTCAAAAAAATTATTCTTCAAGAATACTTCTGTTAACTTTTACTCAAAAGCTTCAACTTGAATGCATCGTTTTCCATAAAACTGATAACCAACTACACTCTTCTTATTTGATGCACTATTTCTCATTATAAAATTCATAAATCATCATTTCCAAGATTTCGAGACTCTCCTTGGGAGCCATTATTTTGGCGTTCCGTTTACTTTATTCCATAATTAATGAGTTATATAATTATATTGTTTTAAATTATCGGATATCTCACATTAAAATTATAGTTACTATTTAATTCATTCTTGGAGTTGTATTCTTAAGATATGTTTGGATATATTCTCACATTGTGGAGGGTTCTAGTAATAAATTCTATCCAATCAGATCTGATTGAATTACAAATCTAGACATCGCTAGCCTTTAGAAAAAAAACATGCAAGGATGAAAGAATGTGTGATTGAAATATTGACTTGATGGGATAGTAATAATAATAAATGTGAAATAATTTGAATAAACTTTTTGAAAAAATTGAAATCAGGAAATTTAATGGCGATGAAGAATATTATCAACGGTTGCCCGATTTAATTGACTCTAGATCTCTTGTCTTCGATTATCTTTCTACAAATTAAATTCTTTACAATCTAATATCAAAATGGGCACTGTATTTCTATTTAATATGTGATTTTCACTCACTTATACTGGAGGGATGCATTTCACTTCTAAAGAGAAGCTTCATCAGAGGCATCCCTCCAGTATCTACAGTATAAGTGAGTGAAAATCATATATTACATAGAAATACAGTGTCAGTTTTGATATTAGATTGTTCATCAAGTGTTTCGTCATGGAAAACACCACAGACTTTAATGTCATCACAGATGTCTCTTTTTCTCATTTCTCTCTTTTTTATCCTTCTTCTCTTTCCCCGTCTTCTCCTTAATTTTTCTTCATCTCCTCCTTCAATTCCTCACTCTCCAGTGTTAGTTTGTTCGACAGATATCAGAAAGTAGCTGTTTATTATACAGGATGGCTAGCATAACAAACTCTCATTCCTTCTTCTTCACTATTTTCATACTCTCCATGACTGATGAAGAATAATACAACATTTTTCTTCTCCTTCTTTTTTCTCCTTTCTCTTCTCGTTTTTCTTATCTTTCTTTTTTCTCCATTTCGTCATTCTTAACATCACATTATCAAATAAATAAATAATTATTGAATTTACTTATAAATAGGCTGAATTTGAAGGATCATTAAATTGTATGATGTGTGGACCATTGAGGATCAGGTTTTTATTCGTACTTTGCTAAGGGCCAGTATCAACAATTTTTTTTTAATTTCATTGCGGATGATGCCCACATGAGTCTGGAGACTTGTGTGTGGGTTATTAGGTGAATGGGTTAATGATAAGGAACATCCATGGATGAATGCGATTCGAACCCAAGGCTGCAGGAGACGAAGCCAGCCTGAGCCTTATCACAGACAAGCGCTCCAACCAACTGCGCTAACAGAGCTGCCTATTACTATATATACAATAAAATTTCAATCTATATAATGAATTTTATCACGATGTACACAATTAAACATGAAAAATTATCTTGTTGAAAGAATTAGAAATTAATCTAATTAAGAAATAAAGATATAACTTCGACTGTTCTTCTCGGTACATGAAAGGAAGTCTAAGCAAGTGGATATAACATTGGTGGTTGCAGTAGCTCAGTTGGTTGGTTGGAACGGTTGTCTCTGATTTAGATTACGAGTCTGGGCGGCAGCTGTTCCTGCGGTTTCCAGCTCGAATCTAGTTTATTCTTAGATATCTTTTGTCATTATTCACCTCATTACCTACACACAAATCTAAAGCCTCAATAAAAAAATGGAATCTGCTACCAGGCGTATAAGCTTGCTTAGGGAGACAGAAAAAACGCGTCAAATGCGTGTAGCTTTCATTCCCCATATTATATTATCGGCGAGACTATATGTACCGAAATTCGGCACCGACAGATGCGTTGCGAAGCAGAGAGACAGAATCTACGCTTAACGATGCGATCTAAGCGGCTGTACCAAGAACTATTTATTCTATCGATCAGGAGATAGGTGAAAACATCTCACAGCTATGACAATTCTGCTTATATAGATTGACAAAATCGGAGTGTTTTTCTGCCGGTATTAAACCCTGCTTATTCATTGCACAAATGCTACTTTTTAAAATTATTCATAGATTTTCGCCAGCCGTGAGAGATATTTACTTTTCATCTGAAGTAAACACACTCTTCTATCTAAACACAGTAATGATGAAGCTAAATCTGGCTTATTTGAAACAGTTAAAGTGAATAATGCGAAAAATAATCATCTATAGGTATAAAAAAATAACATAAAAACTAGAGTTATGAATACCTCTAACCAAACTAATATTATTATCTACAATGTCAAAAAAGTAATAGACATAAACTTATTTCGAGCACAACAGCAGGCTAGATAGAATGCAGTCCAATGGCAAAGAGCATGCCGATCATGAATGTAAAAGAAATAATGACCAAATAATCACAACAATGCCCATCATGAATGTGAAAGAAACGACAAAATAATCATGGCAATGCCCATCATGAATGTGAAAGAAACAACTAATTAATCATGGCAATGCCCATCATGAATGTAAAAGAAATGGCAAAATAATCATGGCAATGCTCATCATGAATGTAAAAGAAATGTCAAAATAATCATGGAAATGCCTATCATGAATGTAAAAGAAACGAAAAAATAATCATGGCAATTCCCATCATGAATGTAGAAGAAATGTCAAAATAATCATGGAAATGCCCTTCATGAATGTAAAAGAATTGTCAAAATAATCATGGCAATGCCTATCATGAATGTAAAAGAAACGACAAAATAATCATGGCAATTCCCATCATGAATGTAGAAGAAATGTCAAAATAATCATGGAAATGCCCATCATGAATGTAAAAGAAATGTCAAAATAATCATGGCAATGAGCATGCCCATCAAAAAGACAAACTAATCAAGAATTGCATGCGCCAACATGACTAGTAACTTGAAATAAGCATGGAGTAAGTTTTGAACAACGAAATTAAATGTTTAAGAACAGTATAGTGCAGTCTGGTCGTCTGTGCAGGGTTGAAGTAGACTGAGGGGCAGCTAGGCAAGACCACAGCTCACCTGTAGATTAGCTAATAGCTTCTGGAAGTGGGGCATGGGGCGAGAGCCGCCATTGGGAATCGCTGAGGGTGAGAGGGGATCCTCAGATGGCAGCTCCTGTACAACCATTAACATTCAGTTTGGCAAGGATGTCAACACACATTAAACGCTTACACTTCCATTGAATTCAGTCAGGATACAATTTCATATCAACATATTTCTCACAATTATTGAAGCTGTCCTATTAAATTCCTGTACAAACATTAAAATTTAGCTTGGCAAGGATGGCAACACACATTCAATGATTATTTCGTAGCAGTATTCTTACAAAATATTGAAACTGCTCTATTTAATTAAAAGTGAAGCTTGTCAGGTTATGTGGAAGAGAGGGCCTACTGCGCCTTAACTTCACCCTCCCAGGAAAAATAAAGGCAGCAAATAAAATAAAATCATGTGTGACACCAAGTATTCCTAAATAATTTTTTTTTCTTGAGGATGAAGCCCACATAGGTCTGAGACCTGTGCGTGGGTAATGAGTTGGATGATTGTGATTTATGAGTTGGACCTACAGTTTTAGGTGGGTTCCGAACCACAGGCATGTTTCACACAGGCATGTAGCCAGGGGGGCTTGAGGGGCGTCGAAATTTCATTTATTTATTCATTTACTACAAGGAACACTATCAAGTAAAGATACAACTGTTACAGCCCACTACTGCTTTCTTTAAAAATGTCCTACTAAAAAATCCAAATTTTAGGTTATATCCAAGTTCAACTAGAAATTTCCCTATGAAGTACAATTATTAGTTGTGGCAATAAACAATTGAATTGAAATTAATTTTTTCCAAAACAAGAATATAGTGCCATCATTATTCCAAAGTGAAGTTTGACTATACCACAGAATAGGCACTTTATAGTAATAAAAATAGATAATAGTGTCTATACTCAAAGTCATCAAATTAATCAAAACTCTTAAAAATATTAAAACAGCCCTCAAAGTGAAACTTATAAGAATTTTAAGGGATATATGGTTATTTCATACACCCTGACCCCTCCCCCCTCCAGTATAGGAATAACCTGGTTTCAGCCCCAACCAAAAGAAAATCCTGGCTATGTGCCTGGCTTCACCTGATGGATAAGTGTATATAAAATTTTGCTATATTCCATGTAATTTTTGGTGCAATAAAGAATTTTATTTGATTTGGAACTGCCCTCATAAAATCCAAGCACAGCTTGTAAGAGTTTACTTCATACAATTTTGAATCCAAATAGATAAAATCTGTAGGATTTAGTCTTCAGAAACTTCTGATATTATAATAAAATTATACAATAATCTTGAAAGCGCATAATTATTCCAAAGTGAAGCTTGACTATACCAGAAAATGGACACTAAATAGTGATACAACTCAATAATAGTGTTTTTTCCGTGACTACACTCCACGCCATCAAATTAATAAATACTCTTAGAAAATATTGGAACAGCCCTCGAAGTAAAGTTTGTAAGACTTTACTTCAAACAGTTTTGGATTTTGAGTTTGAGTTTGACAAGGATAGTTAACACATTAAATGCTTACATTTTTATTGTTTGAATTCACAATACATTTTCATTGAATTCAGTTAGCAAACAATTTAACATTCAACTTCCATCCAACGCTTCTTACAACTCCATTGAACTCAGTGAGCAAACAATTTCAAATCAATATTATTACAAATGATGAAATTGCCCTCAAAGTAAAGCTTTTAAGAATTTACTTTAAACAATTTTGGATATTTAGTTTGACAAGGGTGGCCAAACACATTGAATTCTTACATTTTTATTGTTTTCAGTCAGTAAAAAATATTCAAATCAAAGGCGGTCATGGCCCCCAAAATTCAAAATTTACTGAAGAAGGGGCAGGAAGGAGGGTCAATCTTGCAAAAAAGGTCAACAAACCCCATTTTTGTGACCCTTCCCAAACTCCCGAGCTGGGACCGCTCCTGATTCAACCTCCATCCAACACTTCTTACACTTCCATTGAACTCAGGGATCAAACAATTTCAAATCAATATTATTAAAAAATGATGAAATTGCTCTCAAAGTAAAGCTTTTAAAGCTTTACTTCAAACAATTTTGGACATTCAGCTTGGCACTGATGGCAAAACACTTTCATTGCATTCAGTAATAAATATCCAACTTCCATTCAATACTTCTTTCACTTCCATTGAACGCAGCAAACAATTTCATATCAATATTCTAACAAAATGGTGGAATTACCCTCATAAATTCAAAGTGAAGCTTGTGAAACACTTCACTTCCAACAAGTTGAAGCCAGATAGATACAAATATGTAGGCTTCTACAGATTGAAATCTTGCAAAAAAAAATGTCAACAAACCCCATTTTTGAGACCCCACCAAACTCATGAGTCGGCAGCGCTCATGATTCAACTTCCATCCAGTGTTAAAATTGCCCTCAAAAATTCAAAGTGAAGCTTTGTTTTACTTAATAAAATCTTGGATCCAGATAGTAACAAATCTTTAGGATTTAGTTGACAGAAATTTCCAATATTCTTATCAAACTATACAATACTTTGAAAGTGCCATCATCATTCCAAAGTGAAGTTTGACTAGTGAATGTCTTGAAACATTCTGAGGATAATAGGATTCAAGCACCCTCTTTATCCATCAGTACGTTTATACTCAGAGCACGGCATCCTAAGCATCATACAAATCTACTTACTCAGAGTTCTTACATTCATCAAGAAAAACCCACAATTCTTCACCAACTTGGACCACCCACATGGTACACGCAGAAGAAACATAGACTTTTCAATTCCTAGGATGACAACATCATTTGCTCAGAGATCAGTCACATATTTAGGACCAAGAACTTTCAATAAACTGCCAATAGACATCAAAGAAATAATTCCAGTTATTACATTTGAAAGGAAAACAAAAATTTGGTTGTTGGATAATGAAATTAATCACAGCAATCAATTAATGTCATAAATTGTTTTTCTGTAGCCTACAAAAAAGTCTGAATAATCTGGACTAATTTATCTAAATTACTAACTAGTAGCATGTAGTCTAAAAATATTATTATTGATTGTTATATTTCTCAATTTAATATTCAATAAATTAGTAACATGTAACTTTGTAAAACTAACGTAATATTTTTTTGCATGTTCTAATTCCTTATAAAGAAATAGACAAAATAGTGGAATCCCGACACATATTTATATAGTGGGAACCACAAAATTCAGAACTGCAATACTTTCGATTTAAGAATTTAATTTATTTTCTGAAATGTTAATTTTTTTTAAATTTATTGTGAATAAACTGCTCTGGTAGTGCTGTACTCACAACCAGAGAAATTATTATTATTATTAATGTTTATAGCGAGTAAGTCTACTTATTTAGCAAACAATGCTACAGACAAGCTTCGTAATCAGTCAGAAAAACAATATTTATGGGCAAAAATTGAACAAGTTCTACACCTGAACATGAAAATAAACTAATTTTGGAGTGAATCTCAAAATTAATTGTTTGGCATAATAATCGATGAACGATTTATCATTTGTTTAGCTCATTTACAAAGCTTGAAACTCAAACATTTCACCTTATTTCACAAAGTATTATGAGAAAGTCGACTGTATTGGCTCTAGTCCACCCTCACTTATTTAAATATTATTTTATGGTCGAGCTCTGCTCCTCCAACATTGAAAAACAAGTAGATTAAGTAAACGGTGTGAAATGTTTTCTAGGTGTTCCTAATAGCATTGAATCAATACACAGAATTGCTTTGTTTACCGTCAGTGTTCGAATGTTTTCAGTTTCAAATAAAAAGTGTAGGCCTACTCTCATGGTTTTTTGTCAGATTTCGAAGTTTGTACAGTCGACGTCTATTGATTAGCTTCTTAGTAGAATTTTTATTGATGCAGTAGAACTCCACAATAAAATTAAACAAGGATGAGAGCACACTTAGTCAATTCCACGTTTTTATAAGAGCACTGGACCGATTTTGTGCCTTTAGCCAACAAGGTTGTAAAAGCAACGATAAATTAGTAAGGGATAATAGGAAAGTATTCACTGTGTTCTTCTTCTTCTTATTATTCTTGTTTAAATGCATATTGTTCAATTTTAGTAACCCAATCAAGAATATTTCTGGAGAAACCAAAGTTTATTCTTTATTATGAGATATCAACGATCAAGTCTCGCAGTTCTTAAAATCGCTTTGTTTTTACCACTTGTATCAATAACATGTATTACTTTCTACATAATTTGAAGATGACATTTAAATATATAATGATTATCTAATGTCAAAAAGCAACAACAATTTTTCTTCAATTTTATGTATAATTTGGGTACAAATAAGTAACTATTGGAATTTATCTACTAAAATCATCATAACAATCAAAAATATTTAAGTTTTAGCTTTATCCAGACAAAAAGAATTTTAAATGGTAGATGCTCTCACATCGAGGACATGCAGAAATATTTAAATGATTATAATTTTTCGGAGGATAATGTCTTATGTAATTGAAAGTAAGCATTTTACAGCTTTTTATTTATACACATTTAATTTTAAATAGATTTTAATTTCCATTAAATGTCATTCTATTCAATATGTATGAATAGAAAGAGAGGCAGGTATAAGACTTACTTTCAACTATACAGGCCATTATCCTACGAAAAATTAATTATTTAATAATTAGGCTGACGAAGCTTCTGTTCAGAAGTGAAATGCATTCCTCAAGCATCTCCAATATATGTGAGTAAAACATTATTTAAAAGTGAAATACAGTGTCAGTTTTAATATTAGATTATTTAATAATTTTGAATAGTTCTACATGTCGTCTATCTGAAAGCATCTACTATGTAAAATTATTTTAGTATGGATGAAGCTGTAACTTATAATTTCATTGTAAGCATTTAATGCTGTTGATTGTTATAATACTTTCAATTATATAGGCCATTATCCAACGAAAAACTATAATTATTATACTGATTGTTTTACTATTTACTGTACTGAATAGAAATAGAACAGGTAAGCTATATGGAATACTTACAAAATCATTCCTAGCTTTGGTAGTTGTACCCGTGTGCTGTTCAGGCCAAAGATTAGACTCCATTTTGCTGACTTCAAGCCGAGTAGTTGTGGGGGGTGAAGGAGTTACCCTCTTTGGCGCGGGTTTTGGCCCTCCATCGGGTCTCACTTCGTGACTGATGTCCTCGTTGCCCGGCTGGAATGGCCTTCCCGGCACATCGGAGTTGGCTTGCATTCCTAGATAATGGATTGAATTTTCCGGTTAGGTTATTTTAGAAATGAATAAAAAAAAGAACAGATAAGTGGGAATAAGCTTTAAAGAAGGAAAAAGTCTGACAACTGGCTTCTCAGTAGTTCAATAAATCATTCATTAGCTACATATATTCAATAGATTTACATAGGCAGAAAATTCTGCAATAATAATTTCAACAACTATCATTTCAACAGTCTACACTCTACACTTAATAAAGTCAATATTGATCAATTTTATATGAAAATTTGAGGCATGTTCATCAAATGCAACCACCAAATCAGTAATTTTGATGGCATTTTAATTACTCTTGTATTACTACTACTCATTTCGATGTTAATTTTTATGTGATTAATGTTACTATCTAATTGTTTCAATCTTTTGTCATGTTAGATATATTGGGTTTGATAGTCTGATACCCAGTTTCTCTCTTAGTTATTCAATAAGTCATTCAGTAGCTTCAGATTCAATAGCGTCCCTAGCGGCTTGTTCCACACATAACCGGCATCGCTTGCCCAGCAAGATTAATTTTTCTTCAAAGAATGAAGCCCACATAGGTATGAGACCTTTGCGTGGGCAATGAGTTGGATGATGTTGATTGATGAGTAAACCCTCCAGTTTTAGGTGGGTTCCGAACCACCAGAAAGTGATTTTAAAGAGAACAGTCTTTCTTGCTGGCCAATCCAATCGGTCAAATCCAATTAAATGTTTGGGTGGTTACACATTAGATGAATATCAAATTTTCATATAAAATAATTGATCAATTGCCTTTATTAAGGGTGGAGTTAGTTAGGACAGTTAAAATGATATTTGTTGAAACGATTATTGCAGAATTTTCAACCCTTGAAATGATTTTTTTTCATTAAACGAAAATATACCCAGTTCTGTATTGTAAAATCACTTGCCGGTGGTTCGAAAAAAGAATCTGCTGTAAAATCGCTTCTAGATGGTTCGAAACCCACCTAAAACTGTAGGTGAAACTCATTACCCACGCATAGGTCTCAGACGTCATAAAATCTGCCTATGTCTGACTCAAGCTTGATTCACGGCTAGGTTCGGTATTGGCTTCCATTTTTATCTTTTATTAATTTTATATTTCTGATTGGCTTACATCGTGAGCTATCCTACTCATGAGCTATAAGCTCTTATCTGATGTATGAATGATGATATAATGGAGCACAGAATATTTCCAAGAGAAGAGGTAGCAAAACATTGAATACACATAACTTAATTCTGTTACAAACCTGGATCCAATTGATTTTGATGCGTTTTCATCACTTCTTCAGAGCTGGGGAAGTCTCCAGGTCTTGGCTTCACTGTCAATGTTAGATCTGCTGATGATCTTCCCGCTAGAAAAATTAATCGAAATAAAATTGTAAATATCCATTTGCCACTAAATTTATAGATTTTAATAATACATTTCAAATGAATAAGTGATAAATGTAATTGTTTCATGAAATTCAATTGTTGATAGATTCAGTGATACATATGGTCCTGATAGTATGGAGCATCTACGATTTCAAAATATTGTTAGAATGATCCTAGACATAAATTTAATTATAAGGAGAGATTTAAAATGCTTTTAGTTATGCTCCAGTTATGTATATAGACACCATTATCAGTATATTCCACTTCTTGAATTCTCAAAGCTCCTTTCTTGAAATTTTGTATCTGGCAGTATTTCTGGTACTGAGGACATTATGATCTTTAGCCCAATGAATTTTTGTCTGGAAATAAGTAAAATTAAACGAGATATATCAAATGGGGGTTATTCCCATCAAGTGATGTACTTTGATGAATAAATAAATAAATATTCATGCTTACAAGCTGAGATAAAGAAAATTAATTTATTTTTCAAGTAGTCCGGTTCCATAAAATACATATCATGCCGAATTGCCGATTATCTGATAGAAATCAGAATTTAACAATCAACATAAGCCATATAATTATCAATTTATGCACGGATTGAATAAATTTGCTAAAAAAGATCTACAATAAATATATAATGATTACAATATACCTAAGCATGTGTAGACACCACTATCCGTATATTCCACTTCTTGTATCCGGAGGGCTCCTTTCTTGGAAATTTTATACCTGGCAGTGTTTCTGGTACTAAGAACATTATGATCTTTGGCCCACTGAATTTTTGTTCTGGAAAATAAGTAAAATTGAACGAGATCTATTAATAACATCAAACGAAAAGGGAAATGGAATGTGAAAACCACTTTAAAAATACAAAACTATTGGTGACAAAAGCCAATTTTAAATAATGCGTGAAAATTAGTTTAAACCTTGATTTAAATGAATTGGAAATTGATTTGATGGTAACAATAATGAATTATAAATAAGATTTCAACCACCATTGTATTTCTACTGAGGATTGGAACATTGTAACAGTCAGATAAAGAATAAAAGGTCAAAAAAAATTTTTTAAATACCTTTAAAAAAATCGTTATAAATTTTAATGATTATTCTTTATGATTTTTTAGCACCTTTTAATTATTATTTTCCTTTCTATTACCACAAGCTAGACCCAGAGATCTGTCAATATTATTATTAATAAAATTTCTATCAAATAAAGTAAAAGCTGACATGAATTATTATGAGAGTTGCAACAAAAGCTGTAAGCCTTTTTGGTCACGGTTTCTAGTAAGGCATTCAAGTTTTTTGATACATAAATCTCAAAGTCTGCTGGTTACAATTTCTATATTGGAGCTAATTGAGGAATAATCAATAAACATTCAAATACAGTTAACAATAAATAGGTATACATTATTTGGTATTACTGAATAAAGCTGTCTTCTTTAAACGGCGCACACACGGATTCCATGAATCCTTAATTTCTATCATACTAGTTAGTACAATGCACAAATACAACAACATCCTTGGACAAAATGATTTTTAACCGAAGAAAAAAAGTAAAAATGAATAATATGATTATATTAGTCCAGTAATATGTGGGCTATACATGTTACCATGACTCACAAGGCGAGGTAAAACTACCCGTAAGGGTCTCCTCACCAATAACAAAGACCATTTGATTCATTTTTTAATTACAAATGATGCCCATGAGTTTGGAGACTTGTGCGTGGGTAATGAGGAGAAAGGATGCATGATGAGAAAACATCCATGGCTGAATGAGATTCGAACCCAAGGCTGTAGGAAATGAAATCTTAGGTTATTACAAACAAACGCTCCAACCAACTGCGCTACCTGAGCCGCCTATCACTATGCATACAATCAAATTTTAATCTATACAATTAATTTTATCACAATTAAACATGAATAAATTTCATACCTGTTAAACTTTTTCACCGGACATTTGATTTTGACCTGCGTCCCAATAAACACTTGAGCCTGACCACCAATCTTCACACTGACTTTCTTCTTGTTAGGATTCTGTTGCACATACGTATGGTTGGATGCTGCTATAACAGGGTATTGTTCTTCTGAAGCACATGGTTTTGTATTGCAGGGACGACGGTCTTGTGGCTTATTAGCCGGGCAAGAGGATGCACTGCGACTCACAACATGATTCTGTGCCATCACTTGTCTGCAGGTCACTTGACGCGTTTTTATTCCGCCACCACAGCTTTTTGAACACTGAAAAAATATCATAATACACTATTGTGGAATGATGAATGGAGCATATACAATGATGAATATAAACATACTTGAACAGCCCCGGAGTAGCCCCGGTAAGACAAGTTTATTTTTATGAGACATGATAAATGGAACAGTAATGATTATAACAACATACTTCCACTGCACATCATTACATTTGGCATGATTTTTATGCCCCTTTGAACTAAATTAAGTTTCATACAGTTTTTCGTCATACTCGTTTGAAAATACATTGACCTAACAAAAAATTGTCTACTTTTTTTGGAGGATGAAGCCCACATAGGTCTGAGACACTTTTGTAGAACATTCCAATGAAATAGTTGATTTTACTGAGAATTCCAAGTGTAGTCTTGTGAATGGAAACATTAAAATCTTTTTGAGATCATTTTACAACTCAAGGGTTGAAAATATAAAAAAAGTGATAATATGTGAGAAAAAGTAAACAAAAGTTCTAGATCTTCGAGTAAGGATAATTTTTTATTCATACTTTTTTCCAATCTGAGCAATAGTTTTCAAGTAAACAAGAAAATTAGATTTTATCTGCCATTTTCCAATATGGCGGCCATGTGTCAGATTCCTGCACTGAAAAACTTAAATTTTACATTTTGAATCCTATTTGTAATAAATCATCATGATTTTTCCATTTCAATTGCAAATAATTGGTTGTAAATCATAAGATGAATTTCCACATTGGAAGCTAGGGGGTGGTTTGGTGAGAGATAAAGGGTTGTACAATTCTAGAGTGATAAATACCTTGTTCTACCATCATAAAATGAGCTACCTATCATGGTTTATCGATTTGGTGAGAATTTTGCCATGTCAACTATTGATTTCAATGAGAAATAGTTTAACTTTATGTTTGAGGAAATTTCAGAAAAGGTGATTTTTAATTTTTAATTTTATGGCGTAAGGGTTGAAGATATTGAAAAAATGCAAGGAACAAAAGTTGTAGATATTAATCTAGAAAACATATTTTATTTGAAACTTTTTCCGATGCGGTTGATGGTTTTTGAGAAAATTGGGAAAAACTGAAATTTGGCCGCCATTTTCCAAGATGGCGGCTGAAGCACAACTTTTATCGCCGACGACTTTTAGTATGTTATTCAGCATGAAAATTAGTACATATGTGCCAAGTTTCTTGCTTGTATCATTTTTTTTTTTGAGGGCTGATTTTGATCTAAAATTACTGGACTATAGGGGATGTTTACAAGAGCCTCCAAGATGAAAAATAAAAGCCCATTTTCCTCTGAAATCCCCCAGAGCCTCATTTTTTGGCCTCAAAATCCGGAGATCTCAGGGGAAATGCGGGGATATGGGAACTTTAACAATAAAATACAATAATATTTCATGTAAGCAAAGTTATAGTAAAGGAGATAAAATTATAAACTAGTACAAAGGAAGAATGAAGATGCAAACCTTGGTCCATTCGGTGGTATGCCAACGTACTGGACAATCCAAAACGTTGCAGTATTGACGATCTGGAGGTGGAGGTTGTGGACACATACTATTGGGTACGACTACAGTGTTGCCAGCATGCCTGGTCACCTCATGAATGCAGTTCACATCTCGCGTCTGTATTCCAATGCCACAAGGACTGGAGCAGGCTGCAAATTCAGAATGATTCCATCTTGGAGGACATGGGTGGTCATTGCATGTTCGTGTTAATCCTTCAGGCCGTGTTTCACTCGAACACAAGTATGGACTTACAACTTTCCGGTCTTCATCCCTAACACACATTATCAGTAGGTCTTGAGTTCCTGAAAAAAAAGAAGTTGAAAAAATTGATGTATATCAATGACTCATGTGCTCAACAATTCAAAGACCCTAGTGCAAACTGGAAACTCTGACACCAGACCTGAGCCAGCCAGGTATGATAATGACATTATCATTTCTATATGCTCAACTTAAACATAATATTGAAAGTTTTTGTAATTGTACAGGAATCGAAGAATAAATATGGCCTTGGAAGAAAATGGCCTGAGCCAGCCAGATTACGCGATATTATTATTCTTATATTGACATCCTCACTCTAGCACTCTCACTCTCACTCGCACATGCTCTCACATGCCCAAACATCTTGCCTCTCACTCACTCCAAGCCACGTGCTCAACACCCATTAACAGAAATTCCGGGAAGCCTGGCAACTTTCACCAGTCAGATGTCACCACTCCTCCCACCGGGGGAATTCGAGTCATTGGACGAGAGCCTCTTGAGTCCAGTATAAATATCAGTCTGTTCCCTGACAGTCAGTCAATACCCAGCCGTCACCAGCCAAATTTCTAACCGACAGCCTGAGCATCCAGCCTATTACTGTCTTCTCATTGCTTACCGCCTCCTGCCTATGCCGAAGCACCATGCCGGTCGGGAGATCAGAGCCAATGCTGAGACAACGCCCTATGGAAGAAGGGTGAACAGGAGAAGGGGTTAATGGCTCGACCAGCGCTCCTAGCAGAAGCGACTGTACCCCTGATAAGGTTGCTCGCCAACGCCTCTTGGTGGCTCGACTGAGTGGACAGACGGGAGCACCAATAGTTCGCCCCCCCTGAATCGGTCATCTGCAGCCTCTCGCAGTCGTTCGGTTGAGGGGTAAGGCCAGGAGTGCGTCCTCACTGCCTGTCATAGCTGTTAGTCTGAAGCCAAGCCCTCCGGATACCTACGATCTCCTAATTCCCCAGGTACCTAGGCAAAGCACTGCCACTGCTCCCCAACCTCCTCAACGAGATACATGAGTACTTCTAGAGCGAAGCACTAAGGCACCCGCTCAGCCTACTGAACAGTCCAGTGAAACCAGGTAGCATCCCGTGGCGGCTCATCCTCCTTGACTCCCCTGAAGTCAAGTGCCCCGCACCAACTCGGGGCCTGCCCGGCGACCCTCGCATTCGCTTACTGACGCCTCCACCCCCAGTCACCGCCTGTCGGCGACTCGGAACCAAACGGCCCCTTTTGGGGCCAACAAACGTTCCAGTTTTCAATAGCAGAATGACCAATCAGTCGCCACGGCAGACACCCAGCCATCCGACTGGCCTCTTTTAAGGTCACTAGCCTTCCGCCCACTAACACCAAATCGAGACTCGCACGCCCGAGCCCTACCACACAGCCGGTAATATTGAACTCAAACACCAGTATCAATATGCTCAAATAATACACAGAAACTAGTTCAAATTCAATTTATTTCCAAGATTCATGAAAAGTACAAAAATATTCTTGCCAATACATAAATACACAAACTATTTTTAAGATTATGCCTACAATGCTAGAAATCAATTGGAAATACGAACCACTTGCTGAAAGTGTACTCATACTTTCGCCTGCAAATGGGAGTGAATATCTTATGAAAAAACAACCCTTGATAAATGGAACTATTGAACATTTTTGTAATTGTACAGGAATTGAAGACTAGAGATGGCATTGCAAGAAGAGTTGTAACTGCAAGTCTAATGAAGGAAAACTTGAAAGAGCATAAACAAGACTAAATCATATTTTCAACCGCATATATTATATAAACGTCTTGAAGCTGTCCTCTGCCGATGAAACTCTAACGCTGGAGAGTAAGAGATTGAAGGAGGAGAGAAAGAAGAATGAGGAAGGAATGAAGGAGAAGAAGGATAAGAAAAAATAAATTATTAAATAATACTTGTAAATAGACTCTGTCATGTTTTAGATATCCTGATTTAATTAAATCGGCCTACCAGCTAGTATAAAATAAACTATTAATGTAGAAATAGACAGATTAAGAGAGAGAAAATTGGCTCATTGAACAACTAATGAAAGTTAGCCATCACTTTCGATTATTTGGGAATGGCTATCTTTTATACTGAGATAATATACTGATTTATATGAGATTTCATACTTATATCCCATTTTATATTAAATGTGGATGGGTATAATCAGGTACAGTAGGAAAATCTTGGTAAATACTCATTAAAACAAAATTCAAATCATACCGATGAATAAATTTAATCTTCAATATAAAAAAAACAAGTAGAAAGCTGAAAAATGGATGTACAACTAATACTTGATATACTTATTTGTGATTGTACAGGAATGAGTCTTTATAAATTTGAAACTTCTATATTGCTGCAAATCGAAGAATGGAGATGGAATTGAATTGATGTGATGAGTATCTGTCTCTTAGAAAAGTACGGAAACATAAATAAAAATATGGAAGCGTATTGAAGTATATGAGTGAATATAGAGAGATGGTCAGCTAGAATATTGCATTTGAGCTTCAACTTACCACCTAAGCAAGAGGCACTGCATGGTGTGAATCCTTGCTCTTTCCACGAATATGAATAGCTCTTACCAGAACTACCTGGAGCAACTTTTATACTTGTTTCACTGAAGGAAGATGACCTATATGATTCATATGGATCACCATATGTACCGTCTCTAACAGTTTCCACCCTGTAAATAAAGAATAATGATTTTTATTATTACATTTAAACACATTTACAAATAGGCTACAGTGTTCAAGCCCTATTCACATAACAATCAAGAATTGATAGAACGATGAGAAATTAAAAATTATGTTGATACAATAATCCTAGCGCTGAGTTAAAATGAAAAATAATTGAAATAAATAGGTATAGACTAATAATTGATAAAGAAAAAAATTGGATCGAAAAATAAGGTTGCATCAGGTACATTCGAATACTTTGTTATAGAGAAAATAACAATCGTTAGAGCTGATAAAAGTGCTATGACTGCTAATATTATATAATACACATGCAAAATAATTCCTGGATTTCTTTTTCCATGACGAACTGCGTTGTTAATATTAACTTTTCAAGTGAATTCAACGACTTGCAGTCAATTTGACTGCAAGTCGGTGTTTCACTTGAAAAGAAAAATAATTATTTAAAAAATTAAAAATGATCAATTTATTGAGTTATTATTACCAATTATCAAACTATTAATAAGTATCAATTTCTCATACAGTGAAATTAAACTCTATTTTTTAGACAATATTTAAGTAATTTACATGGATGCTGATTGGTAATAAGTATTATTGAGCTTATTACAATGTTTAGCCCTACTGTAAGCCCCTATTAAACCTTATCAAATCAAATCAAATATTCTTTATTCCTCTTTACATAAAAAATGAAATATTACAATCTGTCGCTTCATTATTTACACTAAGAAAATTTTTTGACAAATAGACTGAACATATTCTGCTGTACAAAATAAATAGATAGACTTTTGCGGAAAGGAAATTAGTCCCCACATGGACCGAAGGTCTGTGAGCAAGGACGATTTCATGATCCAGGTAGGCCTACCTAGTTGATAGATCAGTCTGGCAACACATCTGAATATTAACCTTAAATGCATAACTAAGTATATTAAATTAATAAATGAGATAAATTATATAAAACAAATTGGATGTCGACAGCATATTTTGAGTATTACACCTCCAGGAAATTAAAAAAGTAAATAAATAATAATGATAATTGAAACGAATAATTAAATTGAAACCAACACAATTGTGTCTCCGACCACTAGTCACAGCATATGAATACTTTGGCATACTATTTAAGGATTTCAGTCAACAATAATCATCAGAAGAGAGACCCCAAACATGGGCATAATATTGATTTGTATGCATGCATATTTGTTTCACAAGCCTAATGCTATTTTGTTCTATCATAGTAATAACATCTATCTGTACTTTGATAGTATATGTTCTTCTGTGGCATCAGTTCCAAGGGTCAGTAAAAGAGAATTAACTTATCGCAGGAAAGAGGAAGAATTTGGGCTTTTTAAAACCTATATAAGCTAAATTTTGAAAGCTAGTCATTTCCAATTATTTTGGGATAGTAATATCATTTTTTAATGGTTATAATTTCAGACCAATATCAGTTCCCCCAATACAAGGAAATATGTATGAATATATAATTGCAATGCCACTTTATGAATACTTTGAGAGCAACGGCCTACTTGCAGCTTCGCAGTTTGGTTTCAGGGCAGGCAGGTCAACCATCGATGCAGTTAGCTCGATTGTGGACGACATACTAGAATGCTTTAATTCAAAAAACTATGCAGGTCTGGTGCTCTACGATTTGAGTAGAGCGTTTGATGTTGTCCAACATAAAATTTTACTAAATAAATTGTACCATCTAGGTGTGCATGGGAAAGCCCTCAAACTTCTACAATCTTACCTGAGTGATCGTAGGCAGACTGTTAATGTAAATAATGATTTCTCCAAGTCCTGCTTTGTACCTCATGGTGTACCACAAGGTTCGATACTAGGACCCTTGCTGTTTTTAGTAATGATGAACGATATCAATTATAGTACTAATTCTAAAATAGTTGCTATGCTGATGACACATCTATGCTTTCTACAGATTCAGATATCTCGGCTCTAAAAGAAAAAATTTCCAGCAGGCAGGAGGAAATGAGCATATGGTTCAGGGCAAATAATCTGCTTCTCAATCGCAGTAAAACGCAAAAAATGATTCTAGGATTAAGACAAGTAAATGAAGAGAACATGAAAAGTGTAAAGATTCTTGGTATATATTTGGACCAAAGATTGACATGGAGCCTACATATTGATCATGTCTGTTCTAGGCTGAGCCGGGTCTTATACCTTTTGCATAGATTGAAAGAATGTGTTCCACAACATTACCTAAAAATGACCTACTTTGCTTTTTTCCAAGGTACTTTCTCTTATGGCCTATCTTTATGGGGTTGTGCAACCGATTCTCAGAAAATATTGCTTCTTCAAAAGAAGGCATTAAGAATTATTTGCAATGCCAACTTCTTAGATCACTGTAAGCCATTATTTATTGACCAGAAAATAATGACTGTATATAGCTTATTCGTATTTATACTGGCAATGAATGTAAAAAGAAATTTAGACTCTTTCTTATACAGGGAGGATATCCATCAACATAACACTAGAAGTAGGCACCACATCGAAGTCCCTTATACCAGGCTGAGGAGAACGCAGATGACCTCAAAAGTTATTTCTTTGAAAGTGTTTAATAAGTTTCCCATTTCTGTGAGAGCAATGTCTATGATTCAGTTCAAACTTAAACTGAAGAATCCTCTTTATTCATTGTCGGAATTTTTTAATATGAGTAGTGAAACGATTTGCAGTTACTTCTGATTATATTTTGAAATTCATTTTAAAAATTTATCTAGGTTCAACATGAAATTTATGTTTTTTGAGTATCTTATTTCTCTTATGTCAGTCAAATATGTCTGTAATTGTCTTCATATTTTTCTATAAATATATTCAAATATATTAAGTGAGACGAATAGGATGTTGTGATATGTTGTGATAAACTATTATAACTGTTGTATTGTAGATGTATTGACGTTTCCAATTGTATATTTGTGCACTTAAAGGAATAAAAATCTATTCTATTCTATTCTATGATGTGAATGTGCATAATTTCATACAGTTAAGCAAACCTATTAGGTAATTGATTATTTTAAAAATCTGTGGGGCTTGTTTTCTTTTCACAGGAAAATATCTATTCTTAATAGATATATTCTTAACAATAATAATATGGCTTCTAGAAAAGTAAAAGAGTCAATTTGAAATGATATTGTAAAAATGTATTCACCAATAAGAAGTTGATCTGTTATCAAGAGTGCACGGCTCTTTTAGACAGCGCTCAGTCTCTGGTGGCTTTGGACCTTGACACTCTTGATCCGGCCTTGTAATGAATATTCGAGAAAAGTCCAAGAAAATCTTACAAATCACATTCCTTTTCCGCAAGCCTTCACCGCAAGATACACTGCAAGGTCCCCATGGCTCTGCACGAAAACTAGAAAAAACAAACATATCATATATCAGAGAATCTGGGAATACTTTTGTTGTGGACGTTTAACAAAAAAAATGATGGAACTTTACATAAACAATTATTCTACTCCCGGTGTGCCATAAACAATAGATTATCAGTTACACTACCTGAAACTTTCATTGTAGTTTGATTAAAAACTTTACATTGGTTGAGTTCATGGGAACCTTGTCATTTACCGGTAAATGTTACCAGTAGCATCTGGTTGGTCTATTCAAAAATTTTAACGCCTATGAATTTGAATAATTGGCCAATTAGACGGCACCAGTAATATTTACCAGTTACCGGTTACCAGTAATATTTACCGGTTACCGGTAAGGCTCCCGTGAACTCAACCAATACGTCTCATTGGAAGAGGTATATGATGATTAATTTTCAACAAATAATTATTGGCGAGTCCCCTTAGTTAACCTTTTTAAGCCATTTAAGCATTTTTTCAAGCCAATTTTTTAAACATATTTTTGAACTATTATTCAATAAAAATCAAAGAAAATCCTATTTCTAATCTAAAAATTATATTTCTAGTTTAAAAATTCTACTTTTAGAAGCTGAACGATCATAATTATTACAAAATCTGTCAAATCAAATAATATTGAAAATAATTGATATACGTAAACGTAAGAAGAGCAGAGGTTCCAAACGTTGTAAGTGCCATTTCACATGAAATTATTCCTCACTTTGTTCTATGGACCAATCCCGATCTCCCTATATAGGTGTATAGTTCTAAGAACTATTAATAAGCTGCTTAGTTTTGTTTTAGTAGAACATCTTAGGTAGTTCTAGTTGTAAGTTTATTATCTTTATGCACTCATAACTTTTGTTTTCTTTAAAATTTATATTTTGTTATCTAAACTTAAAAAAACCACTTTTAAATGGAAATTAACTCACGTTATGGCGTGACGGCCGTTTCGCTCTGTTGTCTAGAGCATCGTCAGATGACCCATAGTACACACAGTGTGAGTGTACTGTGGGTCGTCTGACGATGCTCTAGACAACAGAGCGAAACGGCCGTCACGCCATAACGTGAGCTAATTTCCATTTAAAAGTGGTTTTTTAAAGTTTAGATTACATATTAGTGGAAACAAGATGGATCTTCAACATCATATATTTTGTTACTGGGGACGTTTGGAACTTCCACTCTTCCACTCTTGAGAACATTTTTCTCATGTCTATTATTAATAACTTTTTAAAAAAATGCTCAACTAGATGAAATGAAAACAATTTACACAGCTAACAATAATTCTAACAACTGGTGACCTACTAATTCAAATCTGGGATGTATTCTCAAGTCTGATAACCCATTTTTTTTTTTATTTTTGGCTTTTAATTATTATCGAGAGACCCTTACCATTGAGCTATGCTAAGGGTAAAATGTTGGACAATCAAGTGCATGTGGATTAGGATTGATGATAAAAAATAGCGAAAATTTAGTCCATGTTCACACACCAAGGCATCTGTAAATTAGCTTTAAGATGCTCAGTATACCACGCTCACCGTCTACCATGACCGATCACATCTTCATCAGTAAATCTATAGAATTGTAATTCATACAATCATACATTTGTGGAATAGAAATTATAGAGTATAGCGAATTTACAGAGTCTGTTTTTTTATAACAGTGTTCACCAAGTATTTCTATACAGTAGGGGTGCCCACACCCCCCAAAGTCTCATGACACCCCCCCTAAATTTAGCACCAGCCCACCCATAAATTAGGCACCCCAAAAAAATAAATCTATTGTCATTAATTGACATTCTATCTGGTGACTTCTTTATATATTTTTGAATGTCGTCACGTTAAACACGGTTCCCCCACACCAAAACAATTTTTTTTGGAACCGCCAAGAATTTTAATGACGCAGTCTGTGGGCACCCTTGCAGTAGACAACGATAATAGAATAACACCTATAGCTTCTATAAAAAAGTGTATTAGACAACTTACATGTACAAGAAAAACGTTTAAAATGTGTTGTTCATTACTCTCATTAGTCCATAATTTGCTCAATTTTTAACGATAGGCCTACACTTTCAAATTGATGGAAAATGAGCATTTCTTGAACTGGAATTATAGTTCCCAATTTGATTAAGCTGTGTTATCCCATGGAACTTGTATCATTGATTTTGTCCATCAATTCCTTGAATACATCTTTACCCGATTGTAAGTACCTAAGCCTAATTTACTGTGTATCCGCACATTTTCCCATGATTTCCAAGTTTTAAATATTTCCATCTCTATCGAAGCTATTGTATAATTGATCTTCATTACTGACTTCTAAATACCGGTTCTCCAATTTTTGTTCTTAGTAATAAAAATGATTTTTCATCACCATGCTCTATTCTCATCTACCCATGGAAGATCACAAATATTCATTCAATGTGTCTCATACCTTGCCATTCATTAGCCATAATTATGTTTAGCTATGTGCTGTACATCCCATGCTTCTCTTATATAAGAATTGAACATCTCTTACATTATTGTTTAATGTTTATTATGATGCTTAAATTTATAATTATTTGATGACAAAATTTTATCCACATTTTCGTCTCTTACCAGTCAACTGATGTGATTGAAATCAAAACTATGATACGTTTACTCCAAAATTATACATGATAAAATTTACTCCAGCCTTTTTCTCCAATAATTATTTGAGGTAACTCGGATACTGCTTCAAACGGATAATAATTATCAAAGACCAACAATAACTCTAAAAGTTAATACGAGTTTTTGGAACACCTTTAACGTTGAGTTTTGTGCTTAGAAAAATATTTTTGGTTTGAGTTAAATTACAAAAGTTTGGTTTTCAAACATGGTGCTGTCTCCCATTTCATTTTCAGCTCTGTAATAGCCTTAATAGAATTAAATTACAGGAGACTATCTACATTGTTAAGGATTCTTCTACATTAAAAAATGCAACATGCCAACAGCTGTTACTTCAGGATGCATGGGGATTTGATGACTTCTATTCTCTATTAAAAAAAAGATTGCAGCCACTATTTGACAATGATATTTACAGTTAAAGACAATAAAAAATTTGAATAGTTGAAAATATATCAAGTAGAAAATTTATCAGTTATAAGTTGTAAAGTACACAGACTGTTGTTGGTGTTTTTTTTTGTGAAAATTATAACAGTTATCAATTGAATTTCGATTTTGACATATGCATTACTGACTACTTTAATTTTCAGTATTTAAAAATTACATTGAGATCCTATTCCTGTACATCTACTAGTTTGTAATGACAAGATAAATGGATATTGGAAGTTATATTAATATAAAATGGATATGGAGAAGTCATATTTGAGAGTTTTCAGAGAGATTGATTGATTGATTGATTTATTTATTGTCTGTACTAGGTCTTGACAGACCCATTGCACATTGAACGTAACTACAAAATTAGAATAAATTAAATTGAAGAAAATAAAAGAAAAATATATAAATTAAAATGAAAATAAATTGCATAACATTTACACTGTAAAAGATCCATGTAATAAAATGTCAAATAATTAGATAAATTAGATGGATAGACAAAGTACCTATTAGTTCTATATAAAAAAGGGTTAGAAAAAAAAATTGAATAAGAATTAGAAAGGTGTCAATAAGTGAATGATAAAAACACCATGATTTAAATGATGAAGATGACTAAGAGGGGGGGGGGGGGGGGAAGTGAAGACAGAACAAGACTATTCAAGAGCATTTTTTTTTCTTGATAACAAAAACCACCTCAAACATAAAAGGAAATTGATTAGACTTCAACGATCTTTGCACTTTGAGCAAAAGAGAAAACACCTGTCCTTGAAAAAAAAAAAAAAAATGTTGAAAGATAAAATATACTTATTGATATAAAGCCTATTGAATGATTTGTGTAGAATCAATTTCACTGATAAGAATTCAAATGAACATAAAGTCTCCTTTTGAATGTGGAGAGAGATCTAGAAAATACCACTCTTTCAGGTAGCTCATTCCACAGTCTAGACGCAGTCACAACGAAGGAGTTATTAAATATGGCAGTGCGGTGCAGCGGTATTTGAAGTGTGAAGCGATGAGACCTTGTGCGGCGACCAGGATTCACATCGTTCAACAAAGTGAAGGAATCAGACAGATATACAGGACCCTCCTTCAAAATTAAAATTTTAAACAATAAGCAAAGCAAAAAGTATTTCCTACGCTCTTTTAATTTGAGCCAACCAAGATCAATAAATAATGGTGTTATGTGTGCATCTCGTCTGGCATCATATATGTAACGAACAGCATAGTTGAGAGACCGCTGTAACCGCACATCCAATTCGTTGGTAAGATCGTTATAGACCACACAGCAATAATAGAGAAATGGAGCTATCAAAGCATTAACCAGAGCAACTCTCACAGATTTTGGCAGGTATCTTTTAATTCTCTTCAACTGATGCATTCCACCAAACACTTTGTTGCACACATGAGTAGTTTGCTCTCGCCAACTCAGAGAAGAATCAATCAGAATGCCAAGTATTCGGACACACTGAGAGTAGGGAACAATATTTCCCCTAATGACAACTTTTGCACTTTCAAGATTCAATTGATTCATGAGTCTGGGGTAACCAATGACAATGCTTTTAGTTTTCATAGGATTCAGTGTTAGCCCATGCGCATCAGACCATGCTTCAAGTTCAGAGATATCAACATTTACATCATTTACAGAGGCCTGGAACCGATCAATAGGGAAATGAAGGTACATTATAAGATCATCGGCAAACAAATGATACGATGAGAAGGAGAAAATCATGGGAGCATTATTTATATAAACAGAGAAGAGAGAGAGAGAGAGAGAGAGAGAGAGAGAGAGAGAGAGAGAGAGAGAGAGAGAGTGTGTGTGTGTGAGTGAGAAAGAAAGGAAACATACTGATGATAAATTAAATAATTAATTTAATATTGAGATTGAAACCATAAGTGACTAGGATAGCAATAAAAGTTTATATGAACTAAAATCTGATGTGATCCAGACTTAGAAACATGAAAAGTTAGTATTGTTATTATTAGATTTCTTAAACCAAACTTGCTTCAACATTTTTTGATCATTTAGTTTTCTGGTGTAGTACATCAGATATTAAAACCATTAAAACATTTCCTCTCCACAAGTTATGAAAGAGAAAATAGCACAGAGCAAATTATTCTGTCTATTTCCTGACCCATAATGTTTGCCTGTCTAGCAACCTCCATCTAAACCCCTATTTAAATATAGAATTTCATTTCAGCCCATTTCAAGAATGTGTAATCTAAAGTCTAAAGCTATAAACTAATGAAAATAGACTAGTAATGAACTTTTTTTTAAATTGGATATTTCATCTGTATATAAATGATAAATATATTAATATCAGAAACCAAATACTGTGATTATTTGCCTATTTAGTACTTCAAATGTATCTGAAATTTTTCAGTGATTTCACTTCTTGACTGTTTGGGGGCAAGGACGATATGTCACTGAAATCGTCAAATACACTAAAAAGAGTACCTAAGCGACTATCTGTGGGAAACTCAATAATCTGCAATTAATTAACAATTATTGAGTGTAGATGACCATTATAAACATATAGGTGGACACAAATCACCTTACTGCTAGCATACCACTAAAATCGATACACACGTAACAAACTTATAGTGACAATATACTTATATATTCATTCATATTCTGTTATTGTAAGGTTAGGTCGGGTCATGTTAGGCTGGGTCAGGTTAGGTTATCATATTATGATGATTAGCATAAAGTTTTACAAGTCTCAAACCCCCTTTGAAGAGAGGAAAATTTGGGAAGAAATACACACGTAACAAACTTATAGTGACAATATACTTATATATTCATTCATATTCTGTTATTGTAAGGTTAGGTCGGGTCATGTTAGGCTGGGTCAGGTTAGGTTATCATATTATGATGATTAGCATAAAGTTTTACAAGTCTCAAACCCCCTTTGAAGAGAGGAAAATTTGGGAAGAAATACAAAATAAATCACAATTGAATTATGAAATTCAGCTGGAATCAAAGGGAAGTGCAAAATATAACCACTTATCATCAAACAGCCTCAACAAATCCCATGCATCCTCATGAACTTATTTATTCCAAGAAAACTAAAAGGAGTTATACTGCTAATGCTCAATATACAGTGGGATATATATTGAAAAATTTCAAGTCAATAATATAGACTTGCTTTTTCAATTTATATTTGCAGTTTGTCATGATGATTCAGTATTACATAGTATATATGCCTAATCCTGAAAAATGAACCTGAGATAGAGAACCTGATGTCTATTGACTCAATTAATGAATTCAATTAAGATATTGAACAGTTATTCTTACTAGAGTGATACGATAGAGAACAAACATTGAAATCATTTTACTTTATTTCAATATTCTGTATTTGGAAAAGGCTGTATAAATGTCCATTCTATATAGTATGAGTAGATCTTTAAATTTAGATGAATCAAGCTGGAAAAAAATATAATTGAATAATTCATATAATATAAAGAATAAAGGAGCTATAATTTTGTTTTGAATAAACAAAGTTTATATTTTATTTAAAATTCTAACTTGAATTATATATACAGACCCCTATACCGGATACAGAAATATGATAGAGCTGTAGAATAATATACTGTGTGTGATGAATGTATGAAAATAGAATACATTTTTTTCTTGTTTTTAAGAAAAAAGTATTTTAGATGACTGAAAATAATGTACTTGCAGGCACTAGGATGCAGAGCCCCAATATAATTATATGTTTTGTATAATAGAGAAAAGCTTCATAATAATTTTATAGTACCGGTATCTGAAAAGTTATCATTCACAATTTCCTCAATGATTCTCACTGATTTTAGTATGATTATATTGGAAAAGTGTTTTTTGATTTTGGTTATACTTTATAAACATATTGATCTTTCACTAATTTATTTAGCATGCTATTGAATATTAGATCTAATTAATTATAAAAAATGTTTTTCAACTAGAAATAATTTGAAGATGTTTGAATAACAATTCATGCTTTTCATGATAACTGAAAGTTGAAAACTTTTATGCATTTAAGATGAAAATGTTGTGTTAATGCAGTGCAGAATATTATGTTAGGTGTTAATAAAATTTGAGTTTTTACTAGAAAATAAGGTGCAAAAAGTTCTGAATTATACAATTCTTTAGAACTTTGGCTCACAAAAAGATGAATGCTATTTTTAAATATAATAGATACTGTACCTCTTCCAATGAAATGTGAGTAAGGATTAATAGTTAAACTGATTGATGCAGAATGGAGTGTGATGAATATAGGAGAACCATATGAATATTTTGGTACTAATTAGAAAAAGTGAACCACAAAGCCAAAACTATGCAAAGTATTAAATAATTTATGTTTCTATTGATAATAATAGAATTGAATAAATAGGAGAAAACGGAAATGTATACAACATTTTATATCAAAATATTCTGTTGAAAAAATGTCTGTTTCAAAGGAAAAATATTAAGAAACTACTAAATGTACACTACTAAAATGTATTTATTTGGACAGTCATCTTCAAGGTTTGAAGTGAATACTGAAAAATTCAATTAACTTTCCAAACAAATCAGAACTCGTTTGTTAATGAATACATCGAGAAAAACGAAAAGATGTTGACTGTAATTTGAATAAGAATTAAATTCTCTAATGATAAATTATAGTGACAATTTTTCCATCCATCATAATTTTCAGAATAAAACCATTCAGTTCAAAACTAGATTGGCGTCTCACATTAATTATTCAAGATTATTTAAAATTTCAATTTCATTAAGACAATTTTAAAATAGAAATGTTCAACAGCTTATGTATAAGACACATGAGTAAACACAACTCAAAGTGATCAGTGTATTGCAATGGATAGTATATGCCAGATAATTATATATTAATAGATTTAAAAAACTCAAAACTAAGTTATGTGAAACCTTATTTAATTTTGATAATTTGTTTATGTGCTCAATTCTTCATAAAATTCCATGTAACTTGAGATTTAACAGGAAGAGTTCAAAAACTGTGTCGCGAACAGAACTAATTAAAACTTTTTTGCAATAAATTCCAATAATTTTGATAAAATAAATTTGTCAAACATGCTGGAGTATAAGTTACCACAATTATTATAAACGTAACTTATGTTTCATTAACTGATCAGAACGAAAATATGATAGTTTCATCTATAGTATATACACGTTCAAATATGGTACAAAAATCAATAAATAAATTTATAGGGTTATTCCTGATTTTGAAAATATCTACAACCAGCTACAAATAAATAATATTGCAATCGCGAGTTTAATGTCAAAATTGTTATGCATTAGAATTACATGATGATGACACAAAAATAATATATTTTTCACATTATTCAGCCTGTATAATTCACAATGTCAATGTAATAGAATATCAAGATACTAATCTATGTAATAAAAATTCACTCTATTGAGCAAAGTAGATGGATCAATATTATTATGAGCAGAAATATTATTATTCAAGTACCCACTTGTTATATTACATACTAGTTTACCATTTTATGGCTCCATTAATAGTAAAGTCATAGTTTAGCAGAAAACTGGACAATAGATTAAAATAAGAAAGCCGAGATTGATGAAGAATTAGATGAGAATTTCAAAAATTTAACACAAGCGGAAAAATTTATAAAAATTCATTAAGTAAAGCATATAGGGTAAGAGAATGAAAGAAAGAGCAAAAAATTATACAATTCGTTGATGCAAGGTATGGTAACATTTTATGGAGAATTATTAAATTATTCTATAAATTATTGTTTCTGGTTGATGCTGTCTCAATCAATAATATTCTTTGATTTAAATAACTTCATGAATAAATAATTATTAGTTTTAAGATTATTTTAGACAAAGGTCTAAAACGAAAGGTCTATTCACTACTGTTATATATTTTTTTAAATTATTTTGTGTGATACCGTACAAAACAGTTAAATCTTGATATTTGGTTCCAAACAGCTTTTTACAACTCCTGCAGCATTAAAATTGTATTGTTTTTAGTTTTCAATATGACAAGTATGCATGTGAATGAGGAACCGTCCAGGAGTATTGATGACGATGATGATGAGGTTATCTGCTTTGTTACTTGCTCATCTTGACTTGTCTCCATACTTGTTCAATCTTGCTATTTTTTTATTAATTTCCTTAGGGAAAAAATATTTATTATCCCTTTTTATTCTTTGATGGAAAATTATTTTAATCAAGCATTTGCTTTTTGAGTGTGTTCAATGTACAAGTTATACAAAAAATATGAGGAAATCAGCACTAAATAATAAAGCTATATAACGTTTCACAAATATATTGAAATGCATTCTATTTTTAAGAGATTTTTAAACTCTGAGTTAATTGAGCTTCTAAAGAATTAGTAGAAGAGTAGTGATACCAAGCTATCAATATTAAAGCTTACAGCGCCACTGGAACGTCTTTTTAGTCAAAGCATCCAATATTCGATGATAAAATCACAATCGCAAAATAAAACATATTTTGTTTGTTTGAATGATGGTTAAGGCTGCTTCAATGTGATATACTACATTCCATATCATGTATTTGATTTTGTGATGGGGATGGTAGTGACTAAACGCTGATTAAGCTCAAGCTATTCAAGTTGCTTCAGTTTCTTGTCTGTTTTCATTGTCCAATTGCATAGTTCCCGTCATGCACTTGCAAACTGTATGAGTTATTTCTTCTCTACAACTGATCATTAAAATATAATTCAATGCAGCTTTTCAGACAACTTGATCCTACAGAAACCTGAGATGATATTTAATAGGAAAATCGATCTTTATTGAATTGTTCAAATAAATGCTATTGATAAAAATAGCATGAAATTGTTGCTAGCGAAAATTTAGATGCTAGTAGGCCTATAGTCCTACAGCCCTTCCAATTTGATGACAACAAAAAGGTGTTATTTCAACAGATTATATTGTCCTGCTTCAAATCCATCACAGGACTGATCAAAATAAAAATATTGATATAATATTTTAGTAGATTATTATTTGCGGATAATAATGAAGGTCTTTCTTTACTTTCTACGTATTGAAGATATGAAGTGAATCATGCCAGTTATGTCCTAATAATTTTTTAGTAATCTTTTAAACCCACAATCTAGCAGCACCCATGTACTGCAAACCAGTGTAACCCAAAGCTCTGCATTCTATCATATTATTAATTTACTTCAATTATTTAATAATTAATAATCAATAATTAATTTATTATTATTTTTTATTTACTTCAATAAATTACTAATTAGCATAAAATTACAACACTTGAATGATCATTTCAAATAAATTACTTATAATTATTAAATTGGAAGTACCAGAGATAATAATTCACAGTAGGTATAATTATGATAACTGATGTGTTTCAATCCAGAAAAGAAACATTAATAATAGAGCTCAATGATAATATTAACAATATAAATTCGTATACCGAAATGTTTCAATCTAGAAATAAAACACATCAATAATAGAGCTCAATGAATTCATATATGCTCAATAAAAATAAAGTAATAAATAAATTACCAACGATTTTTTTTGTTTCTAAAATATATTGGAAGATTTTGTGTATTGAATCCATATCCTAATACAAGAGATATTCGTCTAATACACATAATATATTGGTAACTTATTAATGATTTTCTGTACTAATATTTCTAGTCACGAAATTCCATAGAAGACACTTGCACAATGTAGTGGTGTTGATAAACTGAGTGTGTTTAATAACATACATGCTTAACCATTCAGGAATATATGGCAGGTAATTAGTCAAGCGCACACAATGTGAAAAAATGTAGTTAAATATGGTTGTGCTTGATTTGAATAAGTGTGTGTATGTCTAATGATGAACAATACGTCTGTGTGTTGTTATTGTTTACCTTACATACAACCAGCCGCACCCAAAGAACATTTTGATTGGGCTGAAAACCACAATGATACACATCTTCAGGTTCATATGTCATTGTGACATGGTGCATGTCATGCTAGAAATGGAATGTAACATTTAGAAACAAGACCATTTTGTGGGTGGACAGAAAACAGCACAGAAATATGGAAGAAAGTTAACTCTGATAAGATACAGTGATTGAAAATAGCATTCAACACAAACATTTAAACATAATATTCTTATCATATGTTGCACACATAACATTCTAGTTTGGTGCACACTCATTGCTCACATCAAAATACCTTAAACAACAAAATTTGGAAATTATTAAAAACGTTTTGATCTTGAAAACATAAATTTTGAAGGATTATGTTTCCCTTGTAATGGCATATGGTGACTTTTGTTGGGGTTTTCTCAAACAAGTAGGCAATTACTCAAATTTTGCCGTTGAATTTCAACATCAAAGCTACTTCTATTGACAAAAAATACAAAAACTTGTGCTTTATAAATTTAGATGTTAATATTCATTGTATGCATCAAATTTGTGTTTGCATTTGAGATAAATCAGCTGGTAATGTTAGAAAACCTCTATAATCCACACCATGAAATTAGACAGCTCAAAGAAAATTGCGATGCAGCAAAGAAAAAAAAGCAGTCTGCAGTCGCGAACCATATGACTGCTAGCAGCAGACTTGTAGACTAGGCAACACGGTACGAGTAGTGTTGTCAATTCGTGCATATAGACGTTAGTGATTCTCTTCTGTCAGCTATTGGCATGGTCTCATATCTGGCAACACCGCAATTTTCTTTAAAGATACCTAATTTGGTGGCGTGAACTATAGTTATCAAATACTGTACCGATATTGTAAAAATGAAGTGGGCCGGCCTATTCAACTATTGAGTTATGTTTTTCAATGTTACTAGCGAATATAGTTTTATCTTATGAAATGTAGCTGCATAAAGGAGCTATTGAAGATCAGTGACATAAAAAATCTGCGATGTTTTCCATGACAAAATACTTGATGAACAATCTATCATCAAAACTGACTGTACTTCTATTTAAATTATGATTTTTACTCACTTATACTGGAGTAATGCATTTCTCTTCTGAGGAAAAGCTTCATCAGCATGCCACCTGTGGTAGGCTGAAGAAGCTTATCTTTAGAAGCAAAGTGCATCCCTCTATGATAAGTGAGTAAAAATCATAATTTAAATAGGAATACAGTGTGAGTTTTAATATTTTACATAAAGAATGAATGATATCAATTTGAGAAATCAACAAGACACCATAAACCTGTAGACAAAACAAAAGTGTTAATCCCGAATTAATGGTGGTGTTCTCAAAATAACGGCACACCAAATATGAATGTCATTTGAAAGATAAAGAAATACTTGCAAGAAATTTTGTGATCAACTATTTCATCCATTTACTGAATACTCACTTAGGTTGAGAAGATGGAGTCAAATCGCCAACAAGCCGTTCAGCAGTGGGACGGAATGGAGGATAGGGATGCAGCAATGGCAGTGGATCTTCTACTCCAGGAATTGGTTCTGATTCATCTGAAAGTTTTTATTAAAATATTCTGTTTAAATTTCAATTTATAAACTATAAATTTCAGCTTTACTGATTAAGAAATTTAAAAATTGAGATCATTTGAAGAAAAACTGCTAGATTGTAAATTATAATAATGCTCTTGGAGTGTATTTCACTAAGAAATTGAAAAACTTAAGCAATAGAACATAATATTTATTTTCCTACAACTGCTCGTAAAGTAGTTCTTTACATACTGAAAACTAATTGTAAAATACCTCTTTACGCTCGCCAGCTGTTTTCTTTACGCTTCTGTTTTGATTTTGATGTCTTCTCATTGGTGGATCACGGAATCCGTGAAATTCACATAACCTCAACAATGGCTAACGCTAACCAAATCCGCGCATGGTCTGTGATGTTACAAACTACAAGCTTTTATTGTGTTGGAATCCAGAACTGCAGTTGTAGGAAAAATATTGTATGCAATTCGCGCGTGAAGCTTCTTTATCGCTCTCGCAAAATGTTTTGGCTCAAGCGATAAAAAGTCGTGCTTCACGCTCTTAATACATAAAATATTATAATGGTGGTATTTTCTGATCCACATTTTGATTGCTGGAAGAATTCGGAATTTAGTAATTTGAAGAAAACTTGCTAGACTGTCGATTATTATAAATGTATTTTGAATTACTTCCTCTACAAAACTAAAAGAATTGGAACACAAAACTTTCCCAACTATAAAATTATATGAAAAAATCTTAAAATGAGAGAATATGTGTTTAAATAGATTTTAATCTTCACAAACAAATAATGTCAAGGAATTTTACAGTTGGAGATTCAACAGTAAGGTTGATTCTACTCCAGTTATAGTTGAAACATAATTGCTAAATTACAGAATCACTAAAAAGTCATAGGATCCTAATGAACAAAAACAAACTATGTAATGCAGATAATTGACATGTAAAAATGAGGTAATATGGAAAGATTCAAGTGTCGAATTCCTAAATTTATTAATTCAATACCTGGACACATGACACCCGTTGAGCAAGCTTGTGTTCGTCGTGGCTCAGATTCGGGGTTGCAAGTTGAAGATCCAGTCTTATCATGTTTGGATATGCGACACGTGACGTTCCTGCTCTGCATTCCATCCCCACATGTTACTGAGCACTGGAAAAAGAGAAAAAACCACATAGCTACATGAAATTTGAAATTTTTAGAATAAATTGAATTTCAATTTCCCACTGCAAAACGTGAAACCACAGACCAACCATCTTGATTTATCCTTATTCTATTGTAAAACCCACCACAAAATTACTAAATACAGTTTTATCGTCTATTTAAAAAAAATGAAACACACTTTTTTGGCAATAATAAGTCAATAATAAATTAACTAGATTTCCACTGAAGAGGATGAAACAGGCTGGTGAAGCTACTCCTCAGAAGCGAAATACATTCCTCCAATATAAGCGAGAAAAATCATAATTTAAATAGAAATTCATTGCCAGTTTCATGTTGATATTAAGATTAAAACTTTCTCTATGAAGAAGAAGGAAACGTTTTTCTATGGAATGAATTTTCTGTGAATTTTCAAGAAAACTGAGTTGAACAATTTTGCTGAACTGGCAGAGTTTGTAAACTATGTGAGAATTTATAACACAGATTTTTTATTTACAAATAATTTTCGCTGAATGTGACCTGATCAGGATACAAGATTCTCTAAGTAAGATGTACTAAATAAATATCAATAAATATCTCTACAATGAATAAAAAAGGCTGGGTTATGTGAAAACGAATGGATTTTCAACAAACTGAAACAGTGGCGATCCCAGGGGGGGGGGATGGGAGGGATATATCCCCCCCCCCGAAATATCAAGATGGATCCCCCCCCCCCCTAAATATCAAGATGGATCCCCCCCCCCCTAAAAAAGAATTTATTCATAATTATGTATGTATAGTTTTTGCGAGAAATAAATTTAATCTGTGTCATTGTTACTTATTAGCTAGAAGAATAAACAAGAAGGATGTGTACATCCTTACATCCATTACATAAGTGTGTAACAATCTGAGTATTTTTTGGCTATTCCTTTGTAACTTACATGTTAAAAATAGGGCCTAACCATAAAGAAAAAATTCGCAGTGAAACTTGATTCATTTTTGATTTCATTATACGTTTATTTAACTGAACTTTGTCATCATGCTCATTAGCTCAATAATCACATTGACTTTTAATCAATTTTCTTTGTGGAGCGAAAGGAAATCAAAGGAAAAACACATACTATGGTTTGGGTCCTATTTCACCCAGGTACAATAAACTATTTATGAAAAACTATTTTATTAGCTAACATAGATACTATTAGCTTGAGCATATTTTAGAGCTCAAATACGTATAAAAATACATTTTAGCTTTAAATTCCACATTTTTCCCTGGGGGGGGACCCAGGCCCCCCCGGTGGTCATCCCCCCCCCGAAATGAAATCCTGGAACCGCCACTGAACTGAAATGTAACAAATTCTAACAACAGTAATATTTAAAAAAAATCCTGTAATTTAATCCTGTAACTATTACTGTAACAAAAGTAATATTAATAACAAATAACAACAGTCTGAGTTCAACCTGAATATTAGTAGCACATTGCAATTACTATAAATAGCAATCTCTTAATCTAGAATTTGCCCAGCTTTCAGACTAGATGAGCGCAAAAATACGGGGTTTCCAACACCATCACTTTTGTAGCCTGTTTAAAATAAATCACAAGCTAAATTCATTCAGAAAAATTATGATTTGGAAGTAGATTTTATATGTTATTCTAAAAAACAAACATACCCACTAAATTCCAATGATGGCGCTGCTAAGAGGGAGTTGGATAAGTATAGAAAGAAGTTGATCCAGTGAGTGCAGGAGGCCAAAATCAAATTTTATTCTAAATTTTTTACTGTGGGCAATCCTAAACGTCAGTGGAAAAAAATTAATGATCTCATAGGGAGTGATCGAGGCAGAGAAGATATTGTATTGTATTGATGATGCTGTTGTTACTGATAGATCTCAAATTGCCAACACCTTCAATTTGTTTTTCCTCAGGCCAATGTGCCCTTCTCCTTTACTGAGACAAGTGTATTATGCTTTGGTCCACTCAAGGCTTGAGTATGGGCTTACCCTCTGGGGTAGCGCATATCAGTCCAGCCTCAAGCCTATAATCACTCTACAAAAAAAAATTGTTAGGCTAATAAATGGTGTTGGGCGGAGCAGCTCCTTGTTTCCGCTATTTTTGCGGTCTAAGATTTTGCCATTAAGACACCTTTTTATCTATAAAGTACTGAGATTATTCTACAATGGTGGCGGTGATGGGTGACTGTCGTGTGCTGCGGTGCCCACAATGCATATTACAAGAGGAGCTGTGGATGGGGTGCTTCGTCTCCCCAGGTCGGGCTGCACTCTCTTCCAAAAAAGTTTTGTTTTTCTGGGACCTAAATTCTATAACTCTCTACCTTCTCAAGCAAGAGTCTCGGGCTTGTCCTCACATAGATTTTCTAAATCACTGCTTACCTTTCTATTCAGTTTAAATAAGGACGATATTGAGGTTTATTATGGGGTTATGGCCTGATTCTGGATTTGAATTCAAATAGTTCAACTTACTTATTTTGTTCCGATGAATTTAGAATTTCCTAATAATTTAGATAATGAACAACTAAATTTTAAATCTCACAAACTTTTTGATCACATTTTACAAAAACCACAACACTTCTAACCAAAAAACTGACATGATGATCTAGGAACCCACGCCTCTGAAGATGGATCTCATAGATTCGAAAGTACTCGGCCAGATTAAGTGAGTTATTATACTTATTCTTAACAAATATTTGACTGCAAGTCGTTAAATTTCACATGAAAAGAAAAATGTATATTATTCTTAGTCCTTGTTGAACTCCCACCCTTGTATAAGGTAGACTTGTCGTCTTACCTTCATTGGGTGCGTATATTCCTCCTTACTACTGTATTTCTGTATTATGTATTGTATTGCAAAAAAGAAGGAATAAATTTGATTTGATTTGAATTGTCAAGAATTACACACACCATAACTGGAAGACTCAAGAGAAGACAATATTTCTTTACTTGATAAACCTAACTTGATTTTTTTGGGAAGAAAAATCCTTGCATACAAATTCATTTATAAGATCAAGATGTAAAAAGGTAGAATGATAGTGCGGTAATAACTGAACTTTACAGATGAACAATGCAGCAAGTTGAATGAGTGAAATAAAAAATGTAGCAAAGGAGTATTCCAGTATTGATAATGGAATTTTTTAATGTAATAGTCTTCAGTCACGTCATTGTTTCGACTAAGTTTATTTTAAAAGAAAGAACTAGTTTAAAGACTGAATATTTCAAGTTTTAGCTTGCATTAATAGAGAATTCTGATGAAGTTATTCGACATTTTTTGTACATAGCAAAGGATTTTGTGGATTAAAAATAATGAATTTTGAGAAATAATTAATCTCATAAAATCTGAAGTTGTGAAAAAGCACGGGTAACCCGTGTGAAAAAGTTTTTATCAATCGTTGATGAAGTAGGTAGTCTATTACCTATTGTAAAGTATAGGAATCGGTTCCTTTACGTTCAGGCTATATTGAATCAAACAATACTTTGCGTTCAACAATTATTTTTATGATGAGCAACCAAGGTTTCACCGGGAGAGAACATCTAGAAAGTCAGAAGTCAGAATAAGATGAATAATTACATTAAACAATTTCTCAAACTAATTGATTTACAGGACAAGGATTCTCTCAATTTGGTGTTCAGGTATATTAAGAAAAAGTCTACAACATCAACATTGATTCTTGCAAATTCCTTCAAGAACAATAATTTCAGATATTGTACCATTTACTTCAATTATTCATTGTTATTATCTACTTATACAATAAATTAGTTATTGTACTATTTACTAAAATTATTAGAAGTATAATAAAAATATCATATATCTAATATCAAAACTGACACTGTATTTCTATTTCAATTATGATTTTTACTCACTTATACTGGAGGGATGCATTTCACTTCTAAAGAGAAGCTTCTCGTAAGCTTCTCTTTAGAAGTATACGATATAAGTGAGTA
Source organism: Conomelus anceps (assembly GCA_948455865.1). Lineage (NCBI taxonomy): Eukaryota > Metazoa > Arthropoda > Insecta > Hemiptera > Delphacidae > Conomelus > Conomelus anceps. The sequence continues at coordinate 127,337,748 of OX418216.1, forward strand.
AAAATCATAATTGAAATACAGCGTCAGTTTTGATATTAGAGATTGTTCATAAAATATTTTATCATTGAAATCATTAGACAATAGTAGAATAGCAGAAGTCTGGTTTATTAATAGAATATTATTACAGCAAAGGAAAAAATAGTATATGTAAATTTATATGCATGTACACAAATCACAATTCTTAAGATTATTCGACATTATTTAACTTAGTATCATTTAATATTTAACACTGAGATAGGTTGAGTTCTTTGGAGCTTTACCGGTAACTGGCAAATGTTACCGGTGGCGTTTGTTGGTTTATTCAAATTTTTTAATGTCTATGAATTTTAGTAGACCAATCAGACGCCACCGGTAACATTTACCAGTCAGGTAACATACAGAATAGCTCACTTTTAGTTTTTGTGGATTATGACAACGGTTCTTAATGATTAGTTAGATGACTTTTAAGCAACCTAGAGAGACCTGGAGGAACTTATCTCATGAACGGAATTAACGTAAGTTTGAAGCATTATATTAAAGATAGACAGCTTTATTGAATGACGGTCTAGTCTTGTCGTAGTTATTGAAAATACTGTTTTAATTATTCTTCTATTGATTTGATGCATCATTACAACTTATTCACTTTATTGTTAATTGAATAAATCGTATTGGATCACTAACACATCATTATTCAAAAATTCAACAAGCACTAATGAACTCAAACAACACAAATTAGTTCGTGGTTTGAACTTCAAATGGAATGTCATAACTTACCTCCCCCCAATCACTCGTCACCCATGTTGGCGGACATGGAATTGGATTGCATGGCTCGATTGTGCGTGGCTTGTGACCTCGGCACATGTGGTCTGGCACCTGTAAAAACAAATATACAATTTGAATGACTATAATAAAAAACACCATGAAATACTATCAACGATGAAAAATGTCTACTTTACATATTGTAACGTGTTCTATCATAAAAATAATGATGGCAACACTTGTAAGAAACACACGGAACATTATACAATCAACTCAACAGTAGACACTAATACAGCAGTAGTGTGCAACCAAGCGCCGAGGAAGAGCTATGTAGTTTGAAACGCGTCCACTGCGACTCAAAAAGGTCAGCTCTTGCATAGTAAGTTTCTGCACAATCATGAATAACTAATTAGTAATTATCACTCACGAAATCGAGAAAACAGACAATAAAGTAAAATAACTTTGAACAAACAAAAAATATTCCAATAAAAAGATTTATTACTGCCCAAAAGTAATTAACTGTTCAATGTGCAATAAACTGTTCAATAACTTAGTAATAAATATACAATAGACTGTTCATTAACTTGATAATAAATGTACAATAAGAGTAAGATACTATTCAAAATTGCTCTATAAGAAATATAATATGTAATATAAATATGATAACATATTTTAGTATATATTTCTATAAGAAATATAGCTTAGGTGCTAGAGAATAAAATGAATAAATTTAATCAAATAAATAAATAATTAAATGAAAAGTAAAATACAAGCTTAAACTTTATATTTTCCAATAACTATTGCAATTATTGACATGTGGTTAGAGCTTCGGGATTCTGTTGTTTTAAGAAAGATAGGTTTTGTTTCAAGTCAATTTTTCTGGAAAGCCTTGACTTATCAACTCTCCTCAACATCAGATGTGTTGATTCAAATAAATGTTTTGATGCATTACTATAAGATCCTATAACTATAACATCATAAATGATTAGATTTTTTATAGGCTGATCATTCAATTAAAATTATGATTAACAATAATAAAATACTTAGCAACCATCCAGTCAAAAATTATAATCAAGTTTGCAAAAAATAATATAACGCACGATTTCGGTAAACACAATAGAGTTGATGAGGAATATGACGATGGGAAAAAACATGATATACTTTGGTTAGAAAACTTTTTTGACGAGATTGGAATGATATCAGATAAAGAAAGAGATTTTTCCAAGTTCAGTAGAACGTTTACAGCTATTGAGTTACAGAAAGTCTTTACCAGGAAAAGAGAGTGCAGAGTTGATTGCGATTTAACTCGAGTAAACAAAGAAACTGATTGGTCTCAAAGCTAAGATTAGTGAAAAGCTAACGTCAGCTGGGGAAGTGCCATTGAATGGCATCGGGGGCCCAAAGCACCAATTGAAAACGTATTCAACAGAATGATTGCTGATGAACTGAGAAAACTTTGCTAATTAACATTTGATGATTGAGACCGTCCACTTTTCTTACTTTATTCAATTTGTGAACTTTTTAATTGATAGCGCCGAAACTTTATAATATGGCTGGGTTTGGTTTGCCAACACCGGTGCTGTTCTTTTAATAAAAGCGACCAGTTATATAAAGTACATAGTACGGCATAACATTTTGAAATGATAGAAGATTCTGATGTAGCGATTATCTTATTTTTTAATGAGTTAACAAGTAGAAACATGCTTGTGTCCTACTTATATATTGGGAAAAATGAGTTTCCTCTGTCTAGAGGAAATGATAGAAGTGGAAGTACCAAGAAATAGAAAAAATCTGATCCCTGATCTAATCACGGGTTTATGAAGCAGAAGTGGGTAACTCTCAAAATAATAATAATTATTATTATTCGATGTAGTAGTTCCATATTACTTTTTCACTTTATATTCAAATTCCTAGGCCTCCAGCCGTGTCTGAGGAAGCATGACAACAATGCTAAATAGCCATCACATGATTAAGCAAGTGCTACATTCACTAGTGAAGTTCATTTTTGACAATTATTCATTTTTTTATTATTATTATTTTATAAGTATTACTGCATAGATTTAAAAATAGTCTAGTAACATACTGCTACAAAAATGAAAAAAAAAACTTATGAACGTGACACCATTATTTATTTATTCACATACAAAGACTCACAGAGTAATCCACTAAGAGCCTTAATGACACAATAAAAATTAATTTCACAACTGACAAAACAGGATAGATAATATAATATTTTGAGAAATCAAAAATTATAAAGAAGATAAGAAGTAAAATCACAAAAATGGAAAAAATAGATAACTTGATAGAAAGAAAAAACCTTAATTAGGTTAAAGTTAAACTTTGAAAACAAGTTTCAAGAGAAGAGACAAGGATGAATAAAAAAATAAGACAGAAAATATTTGAAGGAAACAGAGGTATAGATTAGTAGATAACGAGCTAGATAATAATTATATCAATTGAGCATTATTATGTAAATTAGTAAGTACCAAGAAATAGAAAAAATCTGATCTGTGACGTGATCATGGGTTCATGAAACAGGAGTGGGTAGGCTAAACTCTAAAGGGTAGGGTGGGTTGGGTGGGTAGGCTAACTCTCAAATACTGCAGACTGCAGATGATGAGATTAGCGATGATTTTGAACCAAAATAATGGGAAATCAATAAAAAATAATATAATAGGTTATAGAGGCAAACTATCATCTTTTATAGTTATTTGAAAAGAATTTTCAAAGTTTTCAAACAAAACATTTATTTTTGTTGCAGTTTAATAATAGCTCCGAAATCGCTCGTTGAATAACTTGTGCTAGGTCAGGAAAGAAACAAGTTATCCAGCAAATGGCCATCGTAAAAAATAATAGCGGATAAAAAGTTTTAAATTAACTCTTGTCAAGCGCTAGTCCGATAAAAATGAAGGCATTTCACGTAATAGTCCACTTAGAAAAATTGAAGAGAATCGTTAGAGCTTATAGAGAATGTTGCGATTTTTAGTAGACTTTTGCCACTTGGGATATAGTCATGGTAAAACATACAAGTGCAAAGCACATTACTGAAATTAATGATAGATTATTCTTGTATTGTTTTACAATGAGTGCTGGATAAGGGTGTAATCAATGCAAGAGAACAATATCATGCAGTATTCCTAAAGATAAGCAATGAACGTTTTTATCATTTTTGATTAGAATTCGAGTCAAATTTTTATTTACCAATTCTGGATAAGGGTACATACAATTTAAGAGAACAGTATCATGCAGCTTTCCTAACAATAAGCAATGAACGTTTTTATCATTTGATTAGGATTTCGAGTTCCAGATTTGTTTTACCAGCCACAACTTTGTTTCAAATGGAAAAAATACATTTACTGATAATATTCTATAATAATTGCGTAATATAATGATACACTTCTGGGCACAATAAAAATTTGAAAAAAAATATTGTCATTGATATAAGTGATCAAGAATATTTTGAAATTATTAATAATTTAAACTCAATTTATAAATTTCGAATTCCTCTGTGTTTGAAATAATTCGAAATTAATAAATTATGATCTACATATTTAGCAGATAGCAGAATTTTCAGTTTCTCCAAATCCAACTTGTAATAATTTCAAAGTATAAATTTTAGTAGGCCTAATTTTATTAATAAATTCTAATTTATTATTTAAATTTTACAAATTCAATTTCGAAGTGGAAATTATATTACAAAAAACTAGTAGTTCTTTGAACAGTAGACCCCACTCTCAAGAATAAGGGTGGTTGTACAGTGGCGCATCCAATACTTGGTGGTAGTCACCATCGCAAAATCTATCACATGCTGTGAAATGTTGGTATTCACGAGGCTCCAATCTGTCATGTACCATTCTACAGCATGTATTTGATTTTACAATGGTGGTTAGCATAATATTTCAGGGGGTTTATTTATTTTTTAGGTGGGTATGTAATTCTACAGCAAGCTACCGCAGTTTTGATTGAGTCTTAAAAATATAGAAATATTTAAAAAAACAATTATTGAAAAAATATATAGTTGATAAAGCTTTTTATAGTGTGCAAGAGATACTTTTACATCGAAATTAAGCCTCACCTCAAATATTTGATATAGTAATTATGATAACTAGCGTTTCAGATTGTATGCATAATCTTACTTGTCTTATATTATCTATACTCCTCAAATGGAGTCTGCACGACTTAATCTGAAAAAATGTGTTTTAGCGTATTTTGTCTTCAATAAAATACAAGATACAGTGCTCTGTTCCGCGCCAAGAAAGCTCATAATAGATAACACGCTTTTATCCGAAAATGCGTTACAAACAGACAAATGCAAAACGGTTGTCTTAAAACGGAGACCTCACTTCGTTCGGTCAATAATAAATTCTTGCTTTCCTACATTTCAAGGTATGGTAAAAGCTTTGAGAATAATAAGATATTCCAAGTATAACATTTTAAACTGTTTCTAAATTGCAAGTATCCTAGCATTTATTTGGATTTTTATCTAGATAAACAATTTAATATTTCAACATTTGTGATGTTTTCCATGACGAAATACTTAATAAACAATCTAATATTAAAACTGACACCGTATTCCACTTTTATATATTCTTTTACTCACTTGTATTGGAGATGTTAGAAGTTAGAGGGATGCATTTCACTTCTGAAAAGAAGGTTGACCAGGCTGACGAAGCTTCTTTTCAGAAGTGAAATGCATCCCTCTAACATCTCGAATATAAGTGAGTAAAACAATATATAGAGGTGAAATATAGTGACAGTTTTAATATTAGATTTCAACATCCCTTACATACAATTAACATAACTTTCTACATATATTTAATCTTTTTGATCTTACAGATCTCCTTGAACTGTATGAGAAAGTATCACTTTGACTAGACTACGAACTCTGCTTACATATTTCACATCATGGAAACTAGAGCATGTCGTGACGTTCGTTCTCTTTTTGAAACTATAGATTTTCCATTCTCGCCATGTAACTACAATATTTCTGAAAGTTGAACAATCTCACCTCTGGATACAGTACATGGAAAACTCTTCTCCGTATCCAGAGTTATTTTTGCGAAAAGTTTACATTCAGTAACTCATTGAAAGCTATTGCTATCATTTTTTGGAGCAAATTAAGTTTTGCACATTTTTGAAACCTAAAACCCATTTTTAACATTGTTTCCAGTTCAAAAACTCTTCAACAAAATTCAATATCTACGTGAATTGAAATTGTAATGGTAAGTTGGAGTTTCCAGTAATTCATAGTTTCAAATAGTCGAACATTGAAAGAAAATATAATTTTAGTTTATGATACTACTAGCAGGTTGCTCGACTCAATTAAATCCGGATATCTAGAACTTGACATAACCTCTTTAAAATCTGCGATGTTTACCATGACGAAATACTTAATGAACAATCTAATACGGTATCACAACTGACACTATTTCAATTTAATATATTGTCTTTACTCACTTATCTTGGAGATGCTAGAGGGATGCATTTCACTTCCCCTCTTGCAAGTGAAATGCATCCCTCTAGCATCTCCAAGATAAGTGAGTAAAGACAATATAGGCTATTAAATTGAAATACAGTGTCAGTTGTGATATTAGATTGCTCTTTAAAATATTGTAGCTTTTTTTATCACTCTTCCCCATCATGTTATTCTTCCTCTACTCATTTTAATAATAATAATAATAATAATAATAATAATAATAATAATAATAATAATAATAATAATAATAATAATAATAATAATAATAATAATAATAATAATGATGATAATAATAATAATAATAATAATAATAATGATAATAATAACCATTTTATTTTCTTTTGAATATAATTTTTGTTATATTTTCTAGTCTTATTGATAGTGTTATTGTTTTCGTTACAGTTCGCTTTGGATCAAGAAATTCAAGAATAACAAAAATCATGCAAACTAACAATAGCCATGTAGATAACAATAACAAGTATATATTTTTTTTAGTCTTCTACTTCTATGGTAACTTTTATTCCTATTTATTTCGCTTATTTATCCATTTTATTCATTCATTCAAGCCTGAGAATCCTAATTCTGTTTCCCATCTGCTCCCTGATAATGTGGCTTCCCTCTTGGCTAGTGCTCGAATCAGAGACAATCGTGGGGAATTGAAGCAAATCATTTTAATGGATAGAGGAGAGGGGCAACATATTGTTTTGCAGTGTGACAAACTAAAAGAAAGTGCTGTTTTACTAGTCAACGGTCGTCTCAATACGCCAGATGAGTTAAAAATGCAATCTGGAAATGGGAGCGTTCAAGATCCGGATTTGAATGAAGAGGATCAGAAGGGGGTGGAATTAAATGCGAGCTCTAGCTCGTCGAGGTAATATCGGCAGTATCAGAACAAATTCCAAGTGATGAACCAATTCAGTCAGTCCAAGGGAATTGTCAGGAAATTGCAGCTAATCAAAGTGATACGCCTAATGAGGAATCTCAGTCTAAAAAAGTCACTGAAGTGGATTCAAGGACTACTGTGAGGGCGAAGGTCCACGCTTGACGATTGGGCGATTGGCGATGGGTGATTGGCGGGCCACTTAGCGCAGCTGGTTGAGGCGTCGCAACTTCAGCTTTCTGTCGTTTCAGCGGTCGTGGGTTCGAATCCCGCTCCTCCGCCTGGCATCTATGTGTTATCATTCACCTCATCACCCACACACAAGTCTCGGACTCATGTGGGAATCATCAGCAATAAAATAAAATAAATAAACGAGGATGATTAGAACCCTACCAGGAAAACTTGCCACCCGGCTTACAATAAAGGAGCAAGTATTTATTCTGAAGGCAGTCCAAGGGTTCTCCGGTCTAATAACAAGGTAGCAGTTGAAAAAATTACAAAACTAAAAGGGATAACTGCAAATACTCCTGTAACAAAGTCATCTGGAGTGAGACAAACGAGCAACACCTTAGAAGTGCAAGTCAACTTTTCGAAGGAGCCGGCTACTTTAATTCGAAATAGCATATGGCGAGTGTAGGGGGCGGCGAGTGCGGCCGGTCCACTGCAAGCAACGTTTCCAGCAGCGATGCAGCTCTAAGCAGTTACCAGGAGGGGAGCGGACGCACTTCGCAGTAATTGGCAGGTAGCAAAGATCCTCTCCTCATTTAATCTCTTATTATCCAGCGCTAGAGTTTTGTCGACAAAGGACAGCATGCATAAGTGTGTAAAATAGCCAATACTATTAATTTGTCATAATAAGTTCATTAAAAAACGTATAAATTATATAACTACTACTATTACTTTGTAATTAAAAACTATAAATTAGGTTATAACCATTGTTGTACGGTAAATATTCTAGAATTTTCTACCATAGAATAAAGTCAGGCCTGGAGTTATTGAAGGCCAGCTGGCCAGTAATATATGAGGTCTGTGATTTGCAAAGTCCTTGAAATCAAGTACGTACGGTAAAATAACATTTTCGAAAGACTCACAACCGATGTGATATCAATTGATTTTTTATAAAAGTACTGTATTTTTTACTATAGAGAAATACATTTCACCCTAGAACAGTTACAAACAGTGACACAGAACTTGCAGGATATATAATACACACTACATGATTCCTCACTGTTCAAAACAAATTCAAATTTTATTTCTACTATACAACGATGTAATAATACAATAATATTTAAATATTTCCATAGGTTACAAAACCTGTTTGGTTGGAAAATGAATACTAACACAGAAAATAAAACTAGATAAAGACTAAAAAAATGAGAATTAAACATTAAAAGATTTAACATTGTAATAAATGAAAGGTCTAATAGAGTTACAATGAAGTAATTTGCAAAGCATGAATCAACCAAGGTTCGTTTTTTAACTTTTGCAAAATCATTCTCTTTTGGATATTTTGAACTGCATAAATGATACATATTTGAATAAGTTGGTGCTGATGCTGTCTCTAAAATAATTCTATAACTTAATAAAGACAAAATTTATTATTAGCTTTTTTAAATCATCTAGCTACTTCACTGCTACTATATGAATATATTCCATATAACTTTGACAATTAATAAAGTGCATATTAAATTTTTGAAGAATCTATTTTTAAATCTTCAGATCTCATTATTTGCAGTGTTTATCCCAACATTGTTCGCTCCTCCTATTGTACAAAAATTCTGCACAACAATCATGATTTAAAAAAATAACTGAACAGATAACATACATTTTGCTACAAGGGAAATAAGTTTTTTTTGTTGGATGAAGCACACATAGGTCTGAGATATGTGTTTGATGAGTTAAATGATGGTGATTGATGAGTTGGACTACAGTTTTAGGTGAGTTCTGAACTACCGGGAAGTGACTTTACAACAGAGAAGAGTCTTATTGCTGATCAATCCAAATTGTTGGTCACCATTACAAAGAGGGAACAGGAGTTTGTAGCTTATCTTTATCTGACTGAACAGATACATGCTACGGCTCCTAAATAACACAGTCATCAATTTATTTCTAATAATAGTTGTAAAACGTAGCTGGTATAGATGTCATATATTTTGAAACCGCTAATTTCCCAAATGTCACTCAAAGGAAACAATCCGCCATGGACCAATTTGAACAGTGGGTTGATTGAAGCTCAAAGCCCCGTTCAAATTACAATCCAAGTTCACAGTTGTGTAACAAAACTTGTGTATTTGACTTTGTGTGGGACACTGCCGGGGGGGGGGGGGGGGGGGTGATGGGTAAGACAAATATTTCTTGTTCATCAACACTGCGCTCTTTATTAACGGCGTTTACAGCAGCGGCGTTTCTGTTGGCTGAGTGATGAGACCCACCTCTGACACCAACACCTTGTGGACATGGCTGTATTCCGTTGATGTATTGGTATTCCATTCAATTCGACGTAATCACGCCAGCATTGCACGCGAACATTTCACCTGACTAATAATGTCAGCGCCATCAAATAGCCTGCCTTTAAAAACGCTGCGTCCAAATTGAGTAAACTGCGCCACTTCATTGACGTGAATCGCGTGCATGCACCATTTCCACTTGGATGAATCAAGAGCCGCCGATAATTATTCTGCTGTGATAACGGAAACACCTCTGCAAAATAATTGGCGATTGCTGTTTTGATCAGGTAAGCTAGCTATCTCAACTATAGTAGAAAGTGGTTATTGTCGATGTCTTTTTTTAAACCACCATAGTTTTAGCATGTGCTAAACAATAATGATTGCTCTCTGTTTTCCATAAGAAGCTAGCGTTGGGAGCTTAGGTAGCAATCTGAGCTACAGTAGTCTATTTCTAAAGTCGTTATTCTCAATGTATTTTTTCAAACCACCATTGTTTTAGCATATGCTAGAACAGTAATGATTGTACCATTTTTTTTCATGAGAAACTATTAGTGTTGGAAGCTCAGCTAACAATTTGAGCTACAGTAAAGGTTCCTTAGGTTGTTATTTTCAATGCTTTTTTTCAAACATTCATTTTAGCATGTGTTAATACAAATTCAAATATAATTTAATTGCAAATATAAATTCATACAGTTTACACAGTTCCCCCGTAACAATAATAATGCCACTAAATAACTAAATTAAACACTGTTTGAAGCCACAATATCAATAAAACAAATGCCATAAAAAATTAAATTGATTACGGTTGAAGCTACAACATTAATAGAAAAAATCGAAATTACAGCTCACACAAAGTGGTAGTGGAAACTGAGGAATAATAAGAAATAAAATTTTATTTTAGGTGCACAGAAAAACCTGTATGGGACACCGTCTTAATAAGGTTACATATTAAATGAAAGAAAATAAATAAATAAAAAGAATGCTGAACTGGAGCTGAATATGCTCGCTTGAGAAGATTGGAGTGTATTATATATCATAATAATAGAATTTAAATGAAGATTGGAGTGTTATATAATAATAATAATATTATTTAAAATTATATATTGCATAATAATAATCTGTATTAAACACATGCTTACACCAAATTTATTGTTATTGATACTTATTGAAAACAATTATTTGTTATAATTATTAATAAACACGCAACTTTCATAATAAATAAAATGCACACATATATATTCCCAAATCCCAAAGCAAAAAAAATATGAATAGGAATAATACTCTATTTAAGTGAGAATAATTAACCACAACTAAGGAATATACTGACAGTTTTTGTACATTACTATTAATATACTACATTGAATATAGTGACAGTTTTTATACAATCAATATAAATATTACTATTAATATAAACTACATTGAATTTAGTGACAGTTTTAATACAGTTACTATAAATATACTATATTAAATATAGTGACAGAAAGTTGTACATTGACAATTCTTTTGATTGTATTAGAAAATCAAACTATTTCTCATTATTATTTGCAACTTAAGTATTGTTTCAGTAGATTTTGAGAACAACAGATAAAATAACACTTTGCGCTCCTGCAAGGAAATTAAGCTATAGATTTGCAGCTATTCGTTGGATACTATCCATAAGCGAAATTAATTTTCCAACTTCTGTTGCATCTGCTCATCAGAATAAAAGGCAGAAAGAACGGGCAGAGTAGCGATTGTTTAGGGGGCAGAAATGAAAATTTAATTCAATTTTAGAAATAATTAATCTTATGAAAGCTGTCGGCTCCGCAAACAAGTCTCTGTCGCTTGTTTCAGCACTTTTCAACAGTTGCCAAGAGAAGTTATTACAGAAGTTGAAAGGAGAAAAACTTCAGTTATGTGTAACAGCTTTCTTTCATAGAAGTAAAAACAGTACAATATCATTCCCATAGTTTTAAATTAGCTGCACGTGCGGCTAAGTTGGAAAATTCAATTTTAAATCACAAACAAAATTAATCATAAGTTAGTTGCAATATTTTGTAATTTTTTCTCATTGTTTTCCTTTCTTTCTTCTCCTTCTCTTCTTTATTCATACTTTTCAAATTTATAATAATAATCATTTATGTCATCATGAGCCGTAGCTGGAAATCCTTGAATTCGAATTAGACTAAACAAATTTTTTGGATTAAATCTGGTATTCTAATTTTTTTTCCTAGACATACTTCAAAGTGGAATTTCAAGGTAAAATTGGATATAATCTAAAATTTGGATTTTTAGTTGAACAATTGTAAAGGAAGCAGTAGTAGGCGTTGGGCCTGTTGTATCTTTGCTTGATTGCGTTTATATAATGGATGAAAAGATGTTGGCTATTTCTTGATGCTACACAAATAGACGTGATTCAGGATAAATTCCTAAAATTGTAATTTACAGGACCTGGTATTTATACTTAGCATGTACTATATGATACTAAACTCTACTGAATATTATACTATACTTGAGCATTATACTATACTATTATTATTATGCGTATGGCTACAAGCAGTGAAAATATACAAGAGTGTACCTTAATAAGGTACTAAATTTGGCATTCAAGATTGTTCAGCCAAAGTATGGCGTCGTCCTGGACTAAATCCAATCTTTCCAAGGAAATTTTTTTCAAGTCTTTTCAAATCTTTTCAAGTCCTCCAAGGAAATGACTCAATGGACATGTCTCAAGAATGTGGCACATCGTTTGTACCTCACCACACTCACAGTGAGGAGAATCAGCAAAACCCCAATGGTGCATGTTCCTCTGGCATCTCCCCTGCCCAGTCCTGTATCTATTCAGTCGCACCCAAAGGTGCCGTGGCAACTCAAATCCATTAGCACGTTGGGTTGGGTCCGGGACTATCTCTTTGTTTCTTACTGATGAAGAATTCCAGGCCTCCAACCACTGTTGTTCACTAGAATTGCAATGTCCAGCCTGTAATGGGTGAAGCCAGGCTGGTTTTCTGGATTTGAGCCTCTGAGGGACTGGGGTTTCCAGAAGTAGGTCTTCATGGATTGGGAGTTCTGGTATTCCACATATTTTTCTTAGTTCTCTGCTAGCGATTTCCTGTCTTCTGATATGCGGGGGAGGGATGTTACTGAGTACAGGAAGCCATTCAGTCTCTGTTTGCAGCAGACATCCGGTAATTGTACGCATAGCACTATTCAAGGCTGCATCGATCAAATGGGTGTGGCTGCTGCCCAGCCAAACAGGGGCACCATATTCTGCAGCACTGTACATGAGTGCCAGAGCTGCAGTTCTCAAAGTAGCAGCTCCACTACCCCATGATGATCCAGCCAACTTTTGCAGGAGATTAACCCTAGAAGTCAGTTTTCTCCTCAACTTTTCCAGGTGTTCACGATAAGTGAGAGATCTATCTAGGGTGATTCCTAAGTATGTGGGATGGTGGTTTATTGGAATCTGCTCCTGACAAAAGTTCACCACTGGAGAAACTCTAGCCTGCTGGTTATTAAGGTGGAAAGAGATGATATTTGTTTTACTGGGGTTTGGCTTTAATCCCCAGTACTGCAGGTAATCTGTCATTTTATCAATATCTGTCTGGAGTATGATCTCAGTTTCTGCAATGCTTGATCCTTGAGCTGCCAGGGCAATATCATCTGCATACATGTACTTATTACACCTGGTGGATGGGATGTCTGATGTATAGACATTGAATAGGACTGGTGAGAGAACAGATCCTTGGGGCACTCCGTTATTCAATATGTTTTTCTTGCTGATTTGCTCTCCCAGATGCACTCTATAATTACGGTTTGATAGAAGACTATCAAATAATTTTACAAGTCTGGCACATTTGAAAATCCTTCCCAGTTTCAGCAGTAATCCTGACTTCCACACAGTATCAAATGCTGCAGTTAAGTCTATAAACACCGCTGTTGTCTTCTTCTTGTTCTCAAACCCTCTCTCAATGTGTGTAGTAAGGGCAAGAACCTGGTCTGAGCAGCTCCTTTTCTGGCAATAACCAGCCTGCTCCCTGGGCAGATGTTTTTCAACTGAGGGTGATATTCATGCCAAGATTATTCTTTCCAGCAGTTTCAGGCATATGCAGAGCAGAGAAATGGGGCGGTAGTTTTTTGGGTTATCAGGCTGCTTCCCTGGCTTCAGAATAGCAATTACTTTTGAAGCCTTCCACTCAGGGGGAAGCCTGCAAGTTCTTATCACCTCAGAGAAGAAAGCTGAGAGCCATCTGATTGCTTTATTACCCAAGTGCCTTATAAATTTGGAAAGGATGCCGTCAACTCCAGGAGCCTTGTTGCTTTTGATACATTTGATGGCATTAACAACCTCACTCTCCTGTACTTCATCCACATATGTTGACATATTCCCATAGGAGGCAATGACCTGTTTCAATTGGGCTCTGACCTCCTTTTTAGCCTCTCTGCTTATGATGGGCTTACTGTTTTCTTTCAATACCTTAGCCACACTGTTTGCACTCACTTTTGGCTTGAGGGGAGCAATGTTGGGGGCTGCACCCAAACGGCAGACAACTGCCCAAGCCTTCCTACTTGAATGTTTGAAATCTAAGCTGGCTGTAGTTTCCCTCCATTGCATCAGTTGCTCAGCATCAAGTTTCTGAATCAGTTCATCAGCAGCCCTCCGGTCTCCATTCTGCACTTCTTCCAGCAGAGTTTTGCATCTATCTGTCCAGCATGGGATGTAGCCCCTGGTAAAACCCTTGGGAATGGACTTTTTTGCTGATGCTAGAACCAGTCCAAGAAATCTCCTGTAGTTTTCTACTGTGAGAGGAATACGCTTGATATTGTCCTCGATATACTTCTCAAACTTGTCCCAATCTGCTCTTCTTAGGTTCCAGCGGGCTACAGGGTGTCCTCCTACAATTGGAATAGACAGCCCAATGCTGATGACTGACAGGCGGTGCTGTGAGCGTGGGAAGTCATGCAGGACCATGCGCTCACAAGGAATGGGCTTTTTGTTGTCCCCACTGGTTGCCACAAAACAGAGGTCTGGGTTGGTTTCAGTGTTCCATCGGCCAGATTTGAAGGTTTTGCGTTGTTTTGCATCATGAAGTAGGTGCAGTCTGTTAGCATTTGCCCATGTGAGCAGTCTCTCTCCTGCCTCATCCACTGAGGAATAGCCCCACGATATGTGTCTGGAATCAAAGTCCCCAGCATAGACAGAGTATGCATCTGAACCTGGAAGCACGTTTGTTGGCCATGATCGTGAGGGTGGCTTATATATGTTGAAAAACGTGTACTCTCCTATCTTACTGGCAATACAGTTTTCATCCTCCACTTGCACAGGTGCAGCTGAGTGTGCAATGCCTGATCTAATGTAAGTGGCCAGGCCATGTTTAGGATGAAACTTTGCACCAATAAGTGCAAAACCTGGTATTACCAGCCTACTTTGATGATCCATATCCACATGAGTTTCCTGAAGAGCAACTACGTCAATTTTGTGTACCTCAATGAGCTTCAGAAGGATTTCTATTTTGGCTTTGGTAATACCTTCAACATTCAACTGTAAGATTTTTAAAATACTGCCAACATGAAGTTGGGTGTCCTGGTTCTGAAAAGAACCTTTTGATTGTGTTTTCCTATGTTTTTTGTCCCTTTTTCTTTTCTTTGAATATTCACTGCTTCTGCCAGGAGGCCAAATAATGGCGTTCGGCACCAGGTTGCTGTTCATTTTATTTCAGCACGTGCCTATGATATACTATACTGAGCATTGCTGACTGAAAGGCCTTTCAGTTATACCTGATCATGCATTATGCATCATAAGCATGATAAGCTACAATAAATTTACGTTATCCAACATCTATATTTCAATTATTATTAATGCTTCAAGTAATAGAAAATCGTGCAAGAGATATACGTTCAATAAACTACTATAAATCTATGGTATTCAATATCTATACATCAATTATTCTATAATTCCAGTGAAAATACAAAAGTTGAAGAGTTCTAGCATAGACTCAAATAGCACTCTATTTGAATGACATATAATAATACAGTAATGTACAATATAATGCATTTATTTGCCTAAGCATTCTACAAAAATACTAGAACAATGAATGCTCTTTCAAGAGCAAACAGTAAGTTAATGTTGAAACTTATTTGTGAAAACAGTACAATAATATAAATAGATGAATATTTTATTGCAGAAACTCATGAGGAAGTCATGTATTACTAAAGTCAAAACAACCTCAAAGAAACACATGAGGGCATCATATGTATTCAAACGTCAAAACTAAACCTAAAATGATACAAATGTCACATTACAAGTATCTATATTATATGCATAATGCTTGCCTTAAGAAAATGAAGAATAAATGACATTTTAGCTATAGGCTATGCATTATTTGGTCAAAGTTTTTTTTTTTTTAAATAATCCATTTTATCTATACAATTTATAGTTGAAATTATTTTCAATTTTTTCTTGTAGTATTATGCAATTTGCACTAATTGTAGTTTTAGTTTATAATTTTACTTTTTAGCACATAATCACACTAGTACGCATATATGTGTATGCTTTATTGGCCATTACATTCAAATTAAGATAATTGAAAGTCTTTCATTTATTCACTAGCCCTTTGGACTAGTTTGGCCAATTCGACCGGGAGACATAATGTATCCGGTCAGCAGAGGGGAGCTTGTAGAGATTACCTCAGAATCTGCACAAATACCAGATAACATAACCTTCAATCCACATAACACAGTGTATATCACTTTAGTTCATGACACTAACGATTTCACTTTTAAAAACAATAAATTATAAATTTACCACTGTTGAGAATGACCGAAAATATTAAATACTACTTCTAGTTTGTTTATAATTTACTGTAATTGTTCTACTAGAATTATTTTGTATATTTTAAAATGCCATCATAGAAAACAATATGAATTCATGTCGATAACATATTAATTACAAAAAATACAGTCTCAGTTATTTACAACAGGCACAACACTTTTGTTAAACGAGGATATCACGGGAGCGCGGTATAGAAAAATTGGCCAAGCTTTTATGGGCCGTAGCTCAACTAACAATAACTTATAGACCATTGTTAGTTGGTGAATGGAATTATTAGCTCCATTGTGCTCCAGGCACTGTTCCATCTTCATTTAAACGTTTTATCAGGCCATCCAGAGTATGGCGCTGGTCCAAAACAGCGAAAAAACACGGCTACTATCTCATTGGTCTTGAAATTGCTAATCAAGCCATCGTATTTTATGTTCATTGAGAGTTTGTTAGATGACAACTTTAACTATTCTTCCTACAAGTGTTTGAAGAAGTCCTTTACAACACTTACCAAAACTATATTGCTTTAAATGCATTAATCTTAGTGGTTATTGGATCATAAAAACAATAATAATTCAGGAATTTTTACATTTATCTCGAATTTGGGACAGCCTGAGAAAATCTTCTAGATTGGTTTTTTTATTTGTGTGATTGAGAAAATGAAGAATGGTAGACCTATTCAACGGTAAAATGTTCTTAAGGAACAGCAAACAATTCTCAAGCTCTTTTCAACTAACACTTACTCCAAAATACTTTGGAAATTATAGTTTGAATTATTAACTCCTCTTGAAACGATCAAGAACTCATAAAACCTTTGTAGAATATTCGCAATGAAAGCAGTTGTTGTGAATGAAAAGAAAATCGAAAATTTAGTGGTTTTTTGTCACTTACAAGCAAACAATAAGCATGTTGAAATATTTGATAATTAGTGTTCTTTCATAGTCTACAAGCTACAAGACATTACTAATTCTCGTGAGTACGAAAATTAGAAAAAAGTAAAGCTGAGAACATGATTTAAGAGTTTAATATAGAGTTTTTCTTCCATGTCTAACTTATTTGCACTTCAGTGCTCTTCAATCCAGTATAATCCTCCACGCATTAAATTATCGATACCGTACGTAAAATTTTGTTACTATTATTCATTTATTATAATTGTACTTATTATTATTATCATTATTATTGTTATTTCCAATTTCCATTAACATATCTGTTGGCATAATAAGTTTAATGCAGTATCCTTTCAGACACTTTTGGATTTTCTATGGAGGAAACCCAGGAATTGATCTGATCACATGCAGGCAGAAAAAACTGATTACTAATTTATTATTTATTATTAAATGATATTCTGAAATACAACACGGTTTGTCATTATATTTAACGAAGTTGAGATTCTTCGACAAACAAATGGAATTTAGGACTTGACAAATTAATGTTTAAATCTGAAGATATTTAGAAGTACAAAGATTTAAATATGCCCTAATCTTGCCGTGAACTTGAAGATCTAAAACGTGCGTTTTGTCAAGTTCATCAATAGTTGGAACCCAGCGCTCAAAATAAAACAGGGAAGTTAGAGATAGATAAAATGTTAACTTTTCAAGTGAATTCAACGATTTGCATTCAAATTTTTAATTAGAATAAGTAGTATTTTACTTACTCTGTAGGCCGAACGTTTTCGAATCTTGGAGATCCATTTTCAGAGACGTCCTTCTTGATCATTGATGACCGTTTTTTGGAAAGAAGAATTGTAGTTTTTGTAGAATTTGTAAAACCACAATTCTTCTAACCAAAAAACTGACATCGATGATCAGGCGCCTCTGAAAATGGATCTCCAAGATTCGAAAACGTTCGGCCTACAGAATAAGTAAAATACTACTTATTCTAAATAAAAATTTGACTGCAAGACGTTGAATTCACTTAAAAAGTTAATATTAACAACGCAGTTCGTCATGGAACAAAAAGACCAGGAAGATAAAATGTCTTTATTTGGGCGAAGTTAGGACTCGCAGGTCCTCTTTTACACTTAACCCTTATTATAATGAGAATAGCTACAGATACTTTGTATGAAACTATAGTAGCATAGTTAAACATGGATTAACACTATTATCTAAGCCAGGCGATCAATATAAAGTACATGCAGAGGAACTAACCTTTGTTTTAGTTCCATTGGCTTCTTGAGAACAATAGACGTGCCTGACTCTGTTTCCTCCGCCGCAACTCGCTGTACATCTGCCCCATTCATCAGTTATCCACCTGCAAAGCGAGTAAAAAAGTCAGAAATAAGTGTGATCTTACACGCAATGAATACAATACCGCATATTAATTGTCCAACAAACAATAATAATAGTAAATATTACAAATTACGTCACAAAGCAGTCAAACGCCACACCACAGACAAGAGGGATTATATTGTCTTCTGCCACACAAATGAGAAATAATTAATTATACAAACTCATAATAAAACAAATAAGAATTAGTTTAAACAAAACTTATAATGAAACAAAATTATACGTTAATGAATTTAAACTAGCTTATTTGTGAATAATTGCTAATTTGAAATTATATTGATACTATGATGTTGAAGATCCATCTTGTTTCCACTAATATGTAATATAAACTATAAATGATTAAAAATGATCATACTCCAAAAGAATTGAAGGGTTATAATATTTTTCACTCATCAAATAACCGTAGTCAGAATGATGGAGTCGTCGTATATACAAAAGATCTTCTAAATGTACTATCAGTGGAGTTGGATATTAGACAGGCAAATGTTCTCCACCTACAATTGCAAACTACAAAGGAGAAATACAATATATTAGCGATCTATAGATCTCCATCGAACTACAATATAACAGAGTTCTTAGAGGATTTGGAAAATGTGCTCAATAGCCTAAGAGGACAGGTAATCATATGCGCAGGAGACTTCAACATTAATACGCTCCAACCACATCAACATCAGCAACTCGATGAATACTATGATTTATTGAGCGAACATGGCTTGAAAAACTGCATCAAACAGGCTACCAGGGTAACAACAGAAACATCAACTTGCCTCGATCATATATTAACAAACTCCAAACAACAGAGTCATCCAATAATATATCACTCTAGCATCACAGATCATTTCATTACAATTTTGGGGCTACAGAGATGTCCGGACGCCAGCCACAGAGTAAATGTACATGATGCTGATTCCACACACCGAAGAACAATAAATTTAGTTGGTTTGAGAAGATGCCTAATGGAGGAGCACTGGGAGGAGGTCTTTGGGAGTAATGACACAGATATGGCTTACGAAAAATTTATAAAAATTCTGCAATGCCATATGGATAATAACTCTCATCATTACAGACAAAAAAAGAAAATTAAAATCATCAAACCATGGATTACCAGAGGGCTCGTCTTATCTATCAGAACAAGGAATCTTTTGAATAAGAGGAGGAAGTTAGAACCAGAAAATCATGAATTAGCAACTCATTACCGTCTGTATAGGAATACACTAACTTCGCTTATCCAGAAAACAAAAGAGGATCACTTCAAGAGGAAATTCAAGGAAGCAGGCAATAACATAAAGAAAACTTGGGAGATCATCAAGGAGGCCACTGATGCAAACCAGGAGAAAAAAAATCAACTGAATGCTGTAAAAATAGGAGATAATGTTGTAACATTGAAAGAGAATCCTGATTTATTATTGAATCATATTAATGATTACTTTGTTAGTATAGGAGAGAAAATGGCTAAGAAAATATCAGATGGTTTACATAAAAATATAAATGATATTGTAACTAGTTATAAGCCACATATAAGAATGCCTAATTCTATGATTTTTTCACCCATACTTGAGCAGGAAATAATTGAAGTCATAAACTCTTTACATAACAGTAGTGCACCAGGACTTGATGGATTTGATAATAAAATTTTGAAAGGCATTAAAGAATTAATTTGTAAGCCTTTGGCTCACGTCCTCAATCTGAGTTTGCTTACTGGAATATTCCCTAATGCAATGAAAGTAATTTGTGTCAGACCTATACATAAGGGAGGAGATAAGCTAATTTTAAGTAACTATAGGCCTATTTCATTAATAAGTAACATATCAAAGATTTTAGAAAAATTAGTAAAACTTAGGTTAATGAGCTATCTAGAAAAGTATCATATCATTTCTCCAAACCAATTTGGATTTCGTAAGGGGATGAGCACGGAATCAGCAGTTTTGGAGTTATCAAAATTTGTCATTCATAATCTAGAGGGGAAAAATAAATGTATAGCAGTATTTTTGGATCTGGCCAAGGCCTTCGATTCTGTATCACATGACTTATTGATAAAAAAACTTGAAGCAATAGGTATAAGGGATATAACTCTTGAATGGTTCAAGTCTTACCTTAGTGACCGTCAGCAAAGGACAAAGGTTGGAAGCCAGATGAGTGCTGAAGGAACTATGGAATTTGGAATACCTCAAGGAACGGTTTTAGGCCCAATTTTATATTTGATATTTGCAAATGAGTTGTGTTCCCTTCAAATTCAGGGTAAAGTTATAGCTTTTGCAGACGACACAGCCCTCCTTTTCCAGGGTAGGAACTGGGATGAGACATTTCAAATAGTGGAAACAGAACTTTCCAAAGTCACTAGGTGGTTGGATAGTAACCTATTAACACTAAATGCAGGAAAAACAAAGTTCTTGACCTTTTCATTAACTGATAATACCAAGCCACTAAATGCGTCAATTAAGCTTCACTATTGTAGAGGAGGGAATCGGAACTGTGACTGTCCTCTGATTGAGCGCTCTGACAATGTTAAATATCTTGGTATAATTGTAGATGATTTATTAAAATGGGATAAACATATATCATATACAACTACAAAAATAAGAAAGCTCATATACAAATTTTACCAGCTGCGTAATGTACTCAACAGTGAAGTGATAAAAACAGTATATTTTTCAATAGTTGAATCCCTTTTAAGATATGGTTTATTGGTCTGGGGTGCAGCAAATATTAGCTTTATAGATCCAATTTTCAAAGCTCAGAAACGCATTCTCAAAGTCATGGGAAACAAAGACAATCGCTTCCCAAGTATTCAACTATTCACTGAAAACAAAGTTCTTAGCGTCAGACAGCTGTATATATTAGTTTTACTCACTTACATGAAGAAAAATACAAATGTAAATAGTTTAATTGCCCATAGTCATAACACAAGAATCAGAAACTTAAATTTTCAAAATGTACCTAGAATGAATACAGCTTTTGGACAGCGGTCAGTAGAATATTTGGGTCCTAGGGTTTATAATAAAATGCCACAAATAGCAAAAGAAGAAGAGAACATACATAGTTATAAAAGAATAATTAGGGATTGGTTACACGAAATTGGAATCTACACTAGCGAGGAGCTTATAGTAAGTAGAATGTAGACAATATATAATTATATAGTAGGGTAATTAAGTGTTCATATTGTAGTAATGTCACATTATTATGGTGTATATTGGTATTGTATTATATGTTATTATGGGGTATATTGGTGGTGTATCTTTGTTGGTTATGGTGTTATTAGTTATATATATTATTATTGTTAGTTAATTAAGTATTGTTATAATGTAGGTACTAACTGGTTAAGAAATTTTGCAGAATAATATATTATTATGATCACCCCGACACATATCATTATAGTGGGGTATCATAATTAGGAATACAATTATATTATTTAGTAGCAATTTTATGAGTCGGGATTCTCCTTAATATCTGTATCTTTGTTTTTTGAATAAACTCCTCTGGATGTTTCGCAGTATCATCCAGAGAAATTATTATTATTATTATTAAACTTAAAAAACACTTTTGAGTGGAAATTAACTCACGTTATGGCGTGATGGCCGTTTTGCTCTGTTGTCTAGAGCATCGAGGTACTGTGAGTCGTCTGACGATGCTCTAGACAACAGAGCAAAACGGCCATCACGCCATAACAAGAGTTAATTTCCACTTAGAAGTGTTTTTTAAGTTTATATTATAATTATATTGATACATCTGAATACTATATAATAATAAAGCAACCATGATGTTTTTATGTAATTTCTCATTTAAACTTTCCTGTTGTTTCTAATTTTGTATACATGCTGAATCTGGTTCTCTGTGATATATTGTAATTTAAATTATACTTCAATTTGTGAAAAAATATTAAATCATCATGATTTAATTATATGTCAATCATTATTTTTTATTATATTACAGAAGAATCTTTGTAGCATATTGCATAGTATTGTCAAATTTATAATTATTATTGCAAATAATATTTTTTAACTAGAATTTCACTGCTGGCTCTGAAGCTATCAGTGTAAATATTGTAAATTACAAATCACAAAGCAGTCAAATACTTAAACTTAAATATTTAAATTGAAAATCCAGGATTTTGCTTTGGGGAGGGGGACAGTAACTATGCGGGGAGGGAGGGGAGGTCCGGACCTCATACTTGGCAATGTCATAAGCAAGATAGTTCAGTACATTTTAAATTAGAAAATGGCCGCTCAGCATTATGGTACAGTATACGAAGTTACTTTGGTAGTTGGGCAGAATTCCCAAAATTTGCAGGAGTTTGTTTACAGAGGGGTATATTTTTGTATATTACAGTACATGCTTGCAAAAGATTTTCACTGCTCTGATTTTTCTATACTTTCTGTTATTTAAAATGTTGTATAATATGTTGAATAGTTATCCGTATCCTCTCCTGTAATTTGATTCAAACTTATTTTAAATGAATTTCCGATTGATAGAATGTCCTAAGATCTGTAGACCTTAAAGTGCCTAATAAAATACTAAATACTTCCTTGAAAAACAGGGGTGGGGGTCCCTTTTACCTTCCTCCAGTGCGCCCCTAGACATTATGCCTTGCAGTATGTTTGAGCGTAATATATTTTTTTGATAAATGGAAGTACTGTATACTTCACTTTTGATATAATTTGTTTTGTATATCTAGCAATAGTATATTATAATTCTATTGTATACTATTTGATGATGTAAATTTTGAATTCAAATAATTTGGAACAAAATATTGGGGTTTAAACCAACTTGAACTTGTTAACCAAAATTGTTATCTAATATCAGAACTTACACTGTATTCCCAGTTAAATTGTGATTTTACCCACTTGAACTGTAGGAATGCATTTCATTCCTGAGGAGTGGGTGATTGGCTGATGAAGCTTCTGCTCAAAAGTGAAATGCATTCCTCCAGTTAAATTAAGTCATATTATTTTTTTGAAGTATGAAGCCCATATAGGTCTAATACCTTTGCGTGAGTAATGATAATAATAATAATAATAATAAGCGTTTATTGGTGGGGAGACCCTTAAGGGTAGTTCCACGTCGCCGTTTGAGCCATCTTATGAAGAACATGGTGGACCTACTATTTTAGGTGGGTTCCGAACCACCGGGTAAGTGATAATAATGCTTATAACATCAAGTCATTGAAGCACGGTCACCCATCCAAACTCAGTCTTGAGTAATGATGGTGATTGATCAGTTAGACCTACAGTTTTAGGTGGGTTCTGAAACACCGGGAAGTGACTTTACAGCAAAAAACAGAGTGTTTTTGCCAATTGATTGGCCAATTCAATCGGTCATCCTTACAAAGAGGGCCCAGGAAGTTGACTGAATGCTAGCTTAAATATATGCGTGAAATAGATTGATACAAATCCAGCCTGCAAGGGGAATAGTTCTTCTTGTGATGGTTCGCATGTAACAGAGCTGAGACAGATGGGAAAAGCCTGTGGAGGAAATTCGTGGCCGGAAAGCGGCGAGGAAAAATCAATTATTAAGGAGAAGACTTCAAGAAGGTGCATCGTTTCCAGTTGAGGTGAAGTTCAAATGGAATAAGTGAGCGAACGATTAATATATTATTAGTCATGGAGCGGCTTCTTTCCCCACAAGAACATTCTTATTTATTTTTCATCAAGCCACTAATGCTTCCTTCCACTCGATAAACCTTTGCATTGCTCATCAAACACAGATTACCCAGCCTCTGGAGTGGTAATTAGAAGATTATCCAAAGTCTAAAAACTATCGTGATTAGGCCTGTACCGTAATTACAAAAGATCAGATCACTAGTCTTTCTACATTCGTAGTGATTAAGAATATTTGATTTTGACTAATAGAAACTCATTCAAGTTGAGAAATATTCATTCGAAATAAGTATAAATATAAACATGGACATCTGCACATTGGAAATTATTGATAAAAAAGTAAGTGTGTGTATTTCATTGGTGGGGAGACCCTTACAGTTAGTTCCATCTCGCCGTTTGAGCTATGTCATTGAAAGCATGGTGGACCTTCAATTTTAGGTGGGCTCGAAACCACGGGGAAGTGATTTTACAGCGGGGAACAGAATCTTTTTTGCTGGACAATCCAATCGGTCACCCTTACGGAGAGAGAGCCCAGGAGAGCGATGCTTATCTAATCTGATTGAACAGATACCTGCTACGGCTCACGGCTATCACTTCCCTTAACACCATAAAAATAGTAACTTTTTATGGTAAATTTAACACTTGCAGTCAATTTTAATTTAAAATAAATATTTACGATATCATACATAAATATTCATTAATATAGGCTGTTAGCCCACGTGAATAAATATTTATTTATTTTCAAATAAAATTGACTGAAAGTCGTTAAATTATTCAGCTGCAGAGGACCCAACGGGGTCAGACTTTTTAGGAGAAGTGAAAATACGCCTCTGGGCCTTACATACCATAAAAAGTTAATATTAACAACGCAGTTCGTTATGGATTAAGTAATTAATTCAAGGAGATAAAAATAGCTTACAGCTACCACATAGCTTGATATGCTGAAAAATATATTATTAACCTTTAGTTTCAAATGAGGGATACGGTTGATATTGAAAAAATGGCTATTTGTGAAGACAAAACTAACAATTTTTAGAAAATACCGAGCCATTACTGCGAAGTTGGTGCTTTCCAAGTAAAGGCCGACATGAAGTAGATGAACCTAAAACCTTTTTCTGCATTAGGACTCTTTAAATAATTATTGACCGCATACAAAATACCTTAAATCAGCTGTTATGACATTTGATACAGACCTCAGTCTTCAGGGCGAACAATAAATGGTACAACTTTTTATTAATTTTCTCGCTGACTGGGTCTCTGTGGGCCCCGGGACAGGAAGAAAATTTGGGGGCCTACTTTTTCGAAGTGTAACACCTGTTTTTGCATGTTTGAGTTCTTTGAGGGCCCCGGCTGCAGTGGCGGCCTTCTGGCCAAAATCAGGGTGACGGACTTTTATATATACCATCCGCCTCCAAAACCAGGCACAAACCATGGGAGTGATGCAAAACCTAAAACAACTTACATGCATCATCTTTTCAATGGTAGTTGAGAGATTTTTTGTATTTCTGTATTAAAATATTTTTATATATTCATTCTTTAAAATTTGATAGAAATTTTTATTATTGAAGTCAGCTTTATTATAAAGTATGCTTGTAAGGGTTGAGTTACCAAGCAACTCTGATTGGGAAACATACCAATTGTTCAACAGTTAGGGACAAGTTGGACATTCTGCTTCATTATTTATATTTTAGACATGTTTTACTCTCAGCCAAGATCTTTAAAATGAATGCTCATGTTTTTCCAACCTATTTTCACAATTTGAAATGTAATACCCTAAAATATTTACATTAATACTGATTTTTCCAACCTATGGACTTGTTGATAGACCTTTGCCTAATGCCAAATTATTACCACCTTATACCAAATGCTGCACAAGAAGCTGAATTTACATGATAAAATTACCGTACCTCTTTGTTCCCACAAATTCAGAAATTTCACGCACAAAAGAATTGAATAGCATTCCATTATCAAATAAATACTCATGTGCATCCTGAGTAATTAGCTGCAGATGAAATGAAAGATGGCTGAGATTTTTTAAATATTTAACAAATGATTTGAATTATTTTTATCAATGTTTAAACTTGTACAACAAGTAGGCTAAATAAATAGAAAAATCATTGCAAGGACATTACCGTATTGAAGGCTGCATGCTTACTTCAAATTTAAGAAAATAAAATATTTTGAATTATACTTGGTATAAAGACATTATGTATACACAGGAACTGTGTATTTGCTAAAATACATTCAAACTTCACAAAAAATCATCTAAAGTTAGTAGCTTCACAATTTCTACCAGTTTAAAAACTGAATTAGAAAACAGATTTCACTCTTTATTGTGGGTTTAAATAAAAGACCCAATATCAATTCAGCAATTTAGCTTCTTAAATGAGTTTTTAACTTTATTCAAGTGTATCTCACTTGCCTTTCCTCTTGTTCAAATTGAGAAGTAAAAACTGAATCCTCAGAGAAATCAGAAATGGACTATTGAAAACAAAACATACAATTGAAATTAAAATGTTCTATTATAATACAAACCCCGCTTGTTTTAGGAAAGACTAAACATCAAAGAATTCTGTCATGCTAAACAGTCATTGATAAATTAAAACAGACTTATTTTTTAAGTTAGATGTATGAGTGTTTGGTATTTGATAGATGTTCAGTGATTGATAGGTTTTCCTCAAGGTTTTCCCATAATCTGCTTCTGTATTATCAACATAAAACTGGATTATGTTACCTAGGAAAAATATTATTTTATGGGAGCAATCATCTCATGGCATGCAAAATTAAATCCATAATAATTCCATCAAAGGACTACCTTACTTAACATGTATCGAGCCAAACTTGACCTAATGTCGATTTTAATATTCATAATACATTACACACCCATTACATAACACTGAATCTACAATATTGCATCTTCTCCACTTATAAAACGATGATAGTTAATTGATTGCATTAGTTTTTCTATTATTAAGGGTACATTAGATTATCTGTGATGTTTTCCATGACGAAATACTTAATGAACAATCTAATATTAAAACTGACACTGTATTTCACTTTTAAATAATGTTTTACTCACATATATTGGAGATGCTTGAGGAATGCATTTCACTTCTGACGAAGCTTCTGCTCAGAAGTGAAATGCATTCCTCAAGCATCTCCAATATATGTGAGTAAAACATTATTTAAAAGTGAAATACATCCAGTGTCAGTTTTAATATTACATTAGATTAGGTACCATACTAGCCTATACCACAGATTAAAGAATCACATGTCTGTGCCTATACCATGTAGCCTAATCTAAAAACTAATTTGTACAACTGATTTACATTATCACATAATTTTTGGCTGTTTTACAGCCGCGCAGACCGGCTGACTGGTCAAGGTCTGGTTGAGGTTGGACTGGCTGGCTTCAGCTAAGGCTCGCTTCACATTACTACGACATGTCGAGTGTCGTTCATCCGACTAAAGGGCAAAGCGATATCAGCTTCTTCACACTAGGCCGAAAAACGACGTCGATACTCACGACTGTCGTGCTAGTGCCGAGGGGGCCACGACATCCCTCGAGTCGTGTGCCGACTGTCGGTGTCGTATGAACGACTAGAGGGCGCAGCGAGCTACTGGAACTGTTCACACATCTCCGACACGACAGCCTACTGTTTTGAGCAAGATAGCTACTCTGTGTACGCGTTGAATTGTTGTTCGTTGGTAATTTCGGAAGCGCGTTGTACATCGTCGAAACTAAAGTGTCGTGGTCGGGTGAATGCATATATGTGAACGGTTCCAATTTTTATGTCGTTGACGACCAAATGTCGTCGTCGTGTAAACGACCAGTCGTGCAAGTGTGAAACAAGCCTAACGCTCATAGTGAGTGATTGTGAAAAATGTAAGTGAAGTAATAGTGAGTCCTTCATAGCATAGGACAGAACTATTCAGTTGAACTTCCCGCCAACCACCGCTTGAATGATTGAGCTAACAGGAGACCTGTAAGACCAATCAGGTACTAAGGATGGGTATCCTGCCCAAAAAATATTCTGCCACAAGCGAGAAAGAAAAGATCAAATCTCTTATTTATCTTAAATGTTCTACATGTCATCTATATGAAAATATGTGATTTCCACATTTTTGATCCCACTTACCACATATAACAAACAAAAGTGGAATATGCGGTAGCCTACTTAAAATACATAAGTTATAGTATTATAAATTTTACATTCATACAATTCAATGAAAATTCATTAGTTTACTAAACTATTCACCATCTTTCTGTCAGACAATTTAAATGAATAATAAATATAAAAACGCAACATTCTGAAAGAAATTTTTTTGAGAATTTTCTCTACTCTGGTCGACTTAAAAAATTTGTACAGTTAAGAATAATTAATAGTGATGAAACAGTTGGCGCCAGAAGGCCAAGTGGAAGGAACGTAGGGGAGGTGGCTGGCTGCGCATGCGCATTATTTGCTGACAATCATCTGGCTCATTACTGTACTTCATCAAGTCTATATTAACTTTTTATCCTTAAAGATCACATATTGTAAATTCCAGAAATGGAGCTTAAGAAAAGTCATGTTAAACAGTTATTACCAATTCAATTACATAGTTACCATCAATAAAATTACAATATTTGAGTATTAGAACTATAGTTAGAGAGGAACTCTTGTACTTGTACACTGTAATAAACTTTTAATAAACAATAACCTCTTGTATTAAAAGTTGTATCAACTAGGTATTGCCATTGATCAGGGATAGTAAGGATGGTTCGTCTATGGTATTGCTATTAATTTTATAGTTTTTGTCTCCATTATGTCAGGGGTGCCAACCCCACTAAGCCTCATGACGCACCCCCCCCCCTAAATAAACACCAGCCACCCCATAAATTAGGCACCCCAAAGAAATCTATTGTCATTATTTGACATTCTATCAGGTGACTTCGTAATATATTTTTGAATGTCGTCAATTTAAACACAGTTTCAATCAACGTTACCCCCCCCCCCCCCAAATTTTTTTTGGGAACCCCCCCCCCCCCCGATTATGTATTGATTGGTAACAATTCTATTTAATAAAAAAAATAATCGTGGTCGTCTATGTCCCCCCCCCCCCCCCACCATTATTTGATGTCAATGTTCACCCCTCATGAAATGTTAAAAAAAACATATTAGTTTACAAACAAATAACCAACACAACAGTAAGTTACAGATATTCACTTCTATTGGTGGACTCAAATTCATGTTTCGTCAATATTAAGCTTATAACTTTGTCATTTTATGAAACTTCTTATACACAAAATTTATTAAATTCGAATTCCTCAAAGTGCTATTAATTATACTGAAGACCTCCGCAATGGCGGTTATTGACAACAGCATTGCATAGCTGATGGAAATCGATGAACACTACTTCACAAAAATATTAAGTCATCGCCGGAAATCGAACCTCCCAATTGCCGGCCATAATTGATAGCACTTTGAGGTGAGGAATTCGAATTTAATAAATTATGTTCTATATATTTGTCAGTTCCTCCAAAACCAACTCGTGAAACTTTGTAGTCCATTTTTTACAAGATCCCCGACACCCATCCTCATCAGGCATACGCCCCCCCCCCTCACAACCACAATAAATGGTGGCTGACGATGAATCCATAAAAAAACTCAATTACTTTGCACTCGAATAATTAAGTGAATCGAAGGAACGGATGAACAGATGAAGAATTCCATTTGGCTGAAGTTCTAGCAGCAAACAATGTTGTCGGTTGTTGTATGTTGTTTTGAGATGTCGGCAGCGGCTTCTTGGTGCCTGACAGCTCAAAAACATTCTTGAATAATAAACGTTACAGGGCCGTTTTAATATTCAGGGTAGTGCCGAGCATTTCAATGCTGCTCGTTGGAATTAATTGATCGAGGCAGTCCCAAAAAAGAGGGCAAGCTGAAGGAAAAGAGCATAAGAGAAAATGGCGCTCAATACAAAAACGCTCACTTGATTATGATTATTTCAGTCAAAAATTGGTACTTTTGGATTAAAAAAATTGCGGAGGAGTAAATTTCTACTATTACATGCGTCGAAACCAAAGCATTTTTAATAAGTTAACCGACAATTTTTTCTGCTTTATTTTTGCGAGAGTAACGTTGAAATAAAATTTGAGGGAAAATTGATGTTTTCACAAGATCTTTATCATTATTTTGGGCCAATTTTGGGAAAAAATTAAAAAAAATGGTGTTATTAAAAGATCTTTATCTTGTAGAAACAGCAATTTTTTCAATTTTCCAAAATTGAGATAAAACTAAACATTGGTTAGAACAATTTACTCTTGACTTTCTTTTAAGAAATTAAATCAATAATTAGATAACAATTTCACGTTTCTATTCCACATGGATTTTAATTTACAATTTTAAAGATTTCATTATATTTTTTTAGAGAAATGGGAAATTGTTTCCCCTAATACATTGGAGTATACATTACAGTTCATTATTCGATCCTGATCAATCTCTCTCGTAGGATGAGATGATGATTCCTTTCATTAAAAATTAGACTGCAAAACAATGCGTGGAAAACTATTACCATGGGGTTATAACTATTCACTATTCTCGTGTTATAAGATACAGGTGTACCTCCTCGCCATATTTGAAGATTAATCTTAATAATTTAAGACTGAATATTAGTGTAACTGTTGAGAGGTTAACTCAATGTCAAAGAGAATTGATGGAAAAAGAAAATTGTTCCAACCGGTAGTTCAGAACTAACCTAAACCCACACACAGGTCTTAAACGTATATAGGTTAAACCCTCAAAAAAAAAAAAAAAAAATATCGAAATGGAGTCAAGTCGTACTAGTGTTAAACCGGCATTAATAATATTAATAGCTGTCAAAAAGAAGATGTGTACAATTCAATTACACAGAACCATGATTTTGTAACTCAATGCTAAACTCAGTCACCGAATATTTTAAATTCCATAATTATAATGCTGTTTTAAATAAAATAACTTTTATTGTTTATTATTAGTTATAGATATCGCTTATTATTAGTTAGTTTTATTGTTTATTATAATTATAATGCTGTTTTAAATAAAATAACTTTTATTGTTTATTATTAGTAAAGCTATTATTAAATAAATAACTTTTTTATTGTTCCATAAATTGTAGCCTAATTTTTATGACGCTTTAATCCTTGTGACGACGTTGTCTATAACTACGCAAGTTGAATGGCAATAACATTTTATTTGTTTATTTTAATGCCGTACTTTTTTTCAATACTTCAGAGTCAAAATGGGTACTAAGTCAAGTTGTACTAGTGTGAAAGCTGCGTTGATAAAATTAATTCTAGTTAGCTTTTTTCAGTAAAAAAATAATAAGTGTAACATTTTTTTACACAAAACCATGATTCTTTAATTCAATGCCATACTTGATTTTTTTCAATGCTTCAGAGTTTTTGTGAGTATGGACAGTATCGCCTCCATAGAGAAAGAGAAGTGGTACTGGCATGCAAGATTCTCTGGTATGCTGGTATGGGTGATGTAACACCTGATTCTAATTACGCCATGTAGCTGTTTGATAACATGGCTAATAAAAAATTAAAAAATGCGAAGAATTTCTCATAAAGAACCTAGCCACAATAATAGAATAATGAAATTTAACAAGCATTGTTTCTCGGTTACCACCTCTCTTTTGTTAGACGACATTGATTGTGAGAGATCATTTTCAATTGTGATTGAGGTTTGTGTTGGTTTGTTTAGAAAGCATGAATAGCCATTATTGTTTCTAAACATGTTTCAAATTATAACATTTAATATCGATTCGATCCTAAATTCTATAGGGAGCAAGATGTGCAAGTATTCCATCATTAAAAATTACAACAGTCGGGATGTTTACTTTGGATGCCTCAAAGCTCTCATATTGATTAGAATGAGCGACGGCCTTGCTCAAACACTGTCGGGAATTGACGGATGGGGAACACAATAGATAGAAATGACAATGTCGGTCGTCTCTGATGCTTTTTCGCACATTGAATTCATGGAATCTAGAAAAAATTCTTATTCCACACATGTCAATATACAGGAAGAGCTTGTGACTGCTGAATGATAGAGAAGAGAGATCTGGCTTCTGTTTTCAAATTGATTCTATAGGCCCAGCGCTATAGTTCAGATTAGATTGTATCTCAAGTAATATGAAATGTATGGATCCATTGAAAGATACATTAAATATCTTACAGGAAAGAATAATGTCGTTGTGGCAAGTCCTGTATTTGAAATTTCAATATCCGCCATTGCGGAAGTCTCCAGTATGAATTAATATAATTTTGAGGAATTCGAAATTAATAAATTCTGTTTCTGTATTTGTCAGTTTGTTAAATTGTCAGTTACTTCCAACTAACTTGTGAGATACGAGCCGATATGGCCAAGTCTAAAATGAGTGCTGCTGAGCAGAAGGGTCACTGTAGTTTAGTGGCTAAGGCGCCCGACCGGCAATTGGGTGGTCCGCGGTTCGTTTCCCGGCGGTGGCTGCTATTTTTCTACTCTAATTACCGATTTTGGGTGGTCATTACCCCCATGAACCCCTCCCCCCTTTGGGACCAACCTTGTCTACTTAAGGATAATGTTATTTGAGTGGTGTTCTTCGGCCTGCTGTGTCTTAAGAAACTAAAACCACATGTAAGTTTGAAAAGTCTGTGATATAATTTGATAGCTTGTGGAAGTAATGTGTACAGACATGCAAAATGGCTTAGGTTTATGAGGTACTTCAAGATATTCCTTGCAGAGCGCAATCTAGGAATGATGCTTATTAAGATGCTAGCGAA
This sequence comes from Conomelus anceps, assembly GCA_948455865.1. Taxonomy (NCBI): domain Eukaryota; kingdom Metazoa; phylum Arthropoda; class Insecta; order Hemiptera; family Delphacidae; genus Conomelus; species Conomelus anceps. The sequence goes on from OX418216.1 coordinate 127,370,755, forward strand.
ATATTTGCTAGTCAGGAAGAATTTTGTCAGTGTCATACTATTTTCATTCATTATTCAACATGCTCCTTTCATAGTTTGCAAGATCACTGGCTACTTTCATAGTTATTGCACAGTGATAGAAGATAGGATGATATTAGAGGACAAAAGCATGCAGTTTTACGAGCACAATCCTATCTATATTCGTGGGAAAAAGGAGTTCTATCTTCTGCCCTCTGGCGGAGTGGATCCACGACTGCTTCCGGCTTTAGAAATGACATAAAACACTGCCCCTCACCAAATTAATGCTGAAACAATGTAAGCGTATTCAAGGGAGAGTTGAGCCATACTCTCTGTTGTCCTGCCCTTTTACATTTATAAATGAAAACTTTAAAATGTATGGAAAATATGCGTCAACTTCATATTTGAGCATCTGAGTATCCCTTTTAATAACCTAAATAGTTTGTAAAACAACTGGGCTGTGCCTGTTGATGTATCTTCAGTTTTTTTTTGTATAAAAAAAATGAATAAGCACTTAATTATTGCGTTTTGCCATAACTAATTATGTACCACGGTAACATTGATGGATTTCAATTGATATTGTTACGATAGCAAACAAGCAGTTATTTACGCACATAGAACTACATTATTCTACGTAGATCATTCCATTCATGATCGTACGTGACTTAAAGCGCAAAATGCATTCTCTTGCTCTCTTGCGTTCTCTTTTCACATGTCTTTGTCACTCTTATTATTCAAGTCTGCAACTCTCTCACTCAATTGATTTCTTGAGATTTGTCGTGATTTCTTCAGATTTCTGGAATGATCGAGATCATGTTTCTTGAAGTTTCTCGAAGCGTCTGGTGAGCTCCAATTCTTGGAATTGTACAACTGCATACAACTGTAACAGCTATATAAAGGAAGTCCACGTGAACCAGGGAGTCAGTTTTTCTACAAAAGCTTGCGTGACAGATTGTGTTACATCTGTGTCAGTGGAGTAAACAATGCTCGTTTCTAGTGTATAATGCAGAGACAAGTGTTTACTGTTTATGTAGCTTACTAATAGTTTAAAGACGTTGTGTTAAGTGATATTATTTGGGGCTGTCAAATAACGAATTGGACTGTGTTTTGTAAGTGATTAGTGGCTCTTTTTGTCATTTCTTTCTACATTATTGTACAGTTTATTATACTCTAGTTTCTTTTGTTATTGATCAGCCTGTAATTACTTATTCATTAATTCTTGTAAATAATTACTGAAAATAAGTATTAGCTTGTCATTTGATGATCTGTTTTTATTTCATTAATTGAACTTACAATTAATTTGTGTAAATAGACTAATTTGTGTAAATAAAGTGCAAGTGTGAACTTTAGTGTTGCCAGCCTTATTTTAGCTATTAGAACCCGTAACAATATTCTATTTATGTTCATCACATGAGGATTTAAAAGCAATGCTCTTGACTACTGGTAGAAGATTTTTAAAGTTGCCTAAGCTATCATTGTTATTATTATTATTATTGTTATCATTATTATTGCTATTATTAAAATATTTTGTTATTATTTTCCCATCTATCAAGATACAAATTGGATGGTTTCTATTCCAAAACTTGTTCTCTCACGAAAATTCAACTTAGGACTATTTAAAGGTTGTTTCAGTTATGTTGATAGGCTAAGTTGACTTGGAACTAATAAGATGTATCTTGTCAGTTACTAACTAATAAGTTGTTATAGTATTCATTGCAGAAATGCAATTTTCAAGCTATTTTGTAAAATATTATCGACACTAGAAGTATGCTTTTAATTTTTCTGAGAGAATTCGTCTGTCCTAATAAATAATTTGAATTCTTAATGTTTGCCAAAAAAAAGGGGGTTTCAAGTAATACAGTCATTATGTTACAGAAAACCATACATTCAATCGGAATATAAACTATGACATCAAATATTCGTTATTGGAGAAATAAGTCAACAATTTTCTTTGTGAAATGGACACACATTTCAATATTAACAACTTGATAATATTTTCAAATATTTAGCAGCTCGAGAAAAATATGACTGAAAGTCTTAGTACTCTGTAAAGATAAAAATTTGTAATTATTATTGGATATGTTAGTTGATTTTAAATTTGTTAATAAATAGAACTAATGAATTACTACCACTTAAAAAGTGGAAAATAAATTTATTCCTACTGCATTATATTAATTTATTCCATAAAATATAATGGCAGATTAATTATACCACTACATAAAATTGAATTGGAAAATGACTGTAAAAGATTTTTAAATTGCATAACTTGGAATTTACATTTATTATGACAAAAATCAATTTGTTGTGAACCTACAAACAGGATATTCAAGGCAGGTTTACCAGCTTTTAGTGGTAAAACCTTTTTATAAACATAACTCTCAAGGCAGTACCAATAACTTTATTCCTGTGATGTTTTCCATGCCGAAATACCTGATGAACAATCCAATATAAAAACTGAAACTGTATTTCTGTTTGAATTATGATTTTTACTCACTTATACTGGGGGAATGTATATTGCTTCGAAGGAGAAGCTTAATCCGCCTGGGTGAGAAGCTGATGAAGCTTCTCCTTAGAAGCGAAATGCATACGGTACCTCTAATATAAATGAGTAAATATCATAATTAAAATAGAGATATAGTGTCAGTTTTTATATTAAAACTTTATTTCCACTTCAAAGTAGTGGTATAGAACTCAAGTACTGAGGAATAAATCTATTCTCACTTCAAAGTTGTTCTGTGTAAGGTTAACAATAAATTGATTAAACTGATTTACACTTATTAAAACTGATGTGGTTGTAAAAAACTGTGGTAAAGAATAATTAAGGTGATTATAATGTAGGTTGTATAATTATAATGTAGGCTCATCAATCACCATCATCCAACTCATTACTCACGCACAGGCCTCAGACCTTTGTGGGCTTCATCCTCCAAAAAAAATCACAATATAGGTATATAAACATTTTGATTCTGCTCTATCATTGTAAAATATTAATAATTATTATTAATAGAGAGTATAATCAATAGGATAAATAGCTTAAACATTCTGTTAATGCGAAATAATTAGTTTTAAATTGGAATTGAACTTACTTGGGAGGACATCGGTGCATATTGCATTCTACTAGATTGGCGTCCGGCTGTTGAGATGCGTTACAAAGCTGTGGCTCCACTTGAGATCCGGTTACACGGTTTTTGCAAACAACCGTTGACATTCGGTAACCTGCCAAAGACAAAAAATAATACAGAACTATTAATATTAGTAGTCGTCATACAATTATTTAATTCCAAGTAATACAGCTTCAGAAAATACACAGAAAAAGAAATCCAAAGATGAAAAAATGATAAAGGTGAAATTATCAAAATGACGGATGATCGGGATGATGGAAGAGAGATTGTCAGATATTGTGGTTCCATATTACTTTTTCACTTTATATTTGAAGATAAATAATTGTTGAAATATTCAGTAGGCCTCTAGCCGTGTCTGAGGAAGCATACAATAATGCGGAACGACAACAAACGATTATATAAGTATTAAATTCACTAGTAAAGTATTTAAAAAAATTATTTATCATTAAAGCATTTTCACAGAAAATATTTTTAAAACGGAAATTACATTTTAATTTTAATACCATGTGCTGTTGGGCCCTGTTATCTTTACCAGCCTCCAGCCCTTCTGGAGCTTCCCCTTTTTAAGTTTTAAGTTCATGTGTATGCCTACCATTCCACACAGGCTTTTATCGAAAACTCGGGATGCGAAATTTTATTAGTATAATGATTTATCTAAATGTATAAATAGGCCTACCGTACATCATATAAAAAATGTTCAATTTCTCCAATTTGTTACTTTTTCTTTTTAATTTCAAACACAACAATCCAATCTCAACCACAATAATTGAAGTGAGTCTTTTAAATTGAATGACGATTAAGAATCGCGTAACTGCCAAAGCTATAGTGTCTTATTTTTATAATGAATGTGCTTTTGATAAAATGGAGTCTAGAGGCCTGATAAAACATGCGAAAGCTGGACAGACACTCTTGCTTAGACCAGTATCAGCCGAGTATACACCACTTGCCTACATCGATCTACTCAATTAACCAACCGTTCTTATGAATTGAAAATCTTACATCAAGAAAGTTCATCAACCGTCTAGCAACTCTCTCTCGCTCTCGCATTTATCTAGTTAGACTCTACACTGGTCTACACTGCTCTAGACTTAAGATCTATCTATCTATCTATCTATTAGTTTCCAACCACGAAGAACAGGAAAACACTGTTATTTTGGAACAGAATGGTTTCCCAAGTTAGTTTCAAACAACTGACAAATATACAGAAACAGAATTTATTAATTTCGAATTCCTCGAAGTTCTATCTTGAGGAATTCTATCTAAATTTATACTGAAGACTTCCACAATGGCGGATAATGACAAAAACATTGAATAGCTGATGGAAATCGATGAATATCAATACATAAATACTACTGTATATAAATATCAATTACCGCCGGAACCGAACCGCGGTCCTCCCAATTGCCGGTCTGGCGTCTTAACCGGTAGACTACAGTGACTCTTCTGCACAGCAGCGTTCATTTTAGACTTGGCCATATCAGCTCGTATTTCACAAGTTCGTTTGAAATAACTGAGAATTCAACAAACTGACAAATATACAAAATTTATTAATTTCAAATTCCTCAAAGTGCTATTAGTTCATACTGAAGACTTCCGCAATGGTATCCCATAATTCCCATAAACCATTGCGGAAGTCTTCAGTATTAATTAATAGCACTTTGAGGAATTCAAAATTAATAAATTCTGTTTCTGTATATGTGTTAGTTCGTTAAATTGCCAGTTACTTCAAATAAACTGTTATTCTTTTGATCGGAACAATGGAAATGTAAAAAAAATCGTTAACGACAAAGTAAGATAATTTTTGTCTGGTCTGTTCAATATTCAGGTGCCGTGTAACATTAACTAGCACTGAGAGAATGATACTTCAAGATTCTAAACCGTTTTCCACCACCTAAAAGCTTTCTATGAAAGTTTTTGCCCATTTTCATTATAAATCGAAAATTACGGCATTTAAAAAAGAAGAAAAAAATGTTACTGCTCAACACTTTACAGAAGCGGCGTGAGACCCTTGAAATTGATATAATCCTGGTAATTAAGTGGAATGGTTGTTTGAAGAGCTTGGAGAAAAATTCCATGGAATCGCTCCATTGATGTGAACATTATCATAAGATTGTGTTCTACATAGACGTTCTGCATTGATCAGACACTTGTGAGCAGAAAATATTCGAGATATTTCTTTTGATGTGGCTGCTTTGAGAAAAAAGTTCAATGCTCAGTTTGCTTCATTCTTAAAAATTTATAGTTGAGTTAGTACCTTCGATGACCGAGAAGACCCTTATGCGAGAAACAAAAAGGAAACCATTATTTTACTCTTGATCAAAATCATTAATTACCAATTTTTCTCTTTTTTTTCAGTGGTTAGAGCAGTCGCCTACAAAGTAAATGAGTACGGAATACACAAAACAATGTATTTCCATTTTCTTGCAATAAGATTATGTTCAATTGGCAATCAATAAAAGAGTAAATGAAAATTTAAAAATTTGCAGAACAATAGAGTTGTTGATGTTGCTTATTTTGTTGCCAATGTATAGTAATGGAAGAATTGGCGATGAATTTGTAGAATCTAATAATAATATATAACTATTATTATATAATGTATCATTTGATAATTTATATATAACTATAAGTTAGTTTATTATAACATAATACTTTTTGAAACTGAGTTAATTCTACCATACTGATTTTCGCTATCATGATGCAAAACGAGGATTTCATTGATGATTTGCCTTCAATTTCAAATTGATCACAAGCTGGATAAGACCATAAGCTATTCAATGCTGCTGTCAATATCTGCCATTGTGAAAGTCTTCAGTATAATTAATAGCACTATGAGGAATTCGAAATAAATTATGCTCAAATTTATGTTACCAGTATTTTCTCCGGATTATTGAACAAATAATTTGTAGGGAGAATACTTTTATGTGTTGTGTTACGATTTTAATATAACAGATGATGATGAGGTGATATAATTATGAGATGGGTACTACATTATTTATTAGAAATAATATGAGTATTTTTTCATAACACATTATATGAGACTAAGATTATATGAATAAGGGAAGGGATGCATAATTATTATTGTTGTTTCAGTCAAACTGAATAATAATGGGTGTAAACGGGTAACGTTTCATATTAATCACTATCACTGCATATATTTTGAATGAAAACATGATGTACTTTATTACTTTACTAGCTATATTGTACCCGTCCTTCGTATGGATTATGTTTAGAAATAAGACTAAATATGCTTCGGCTTTTTTGATAGCAACGATCATAAAGTTGTTAGCAGCTTAGTAAACAACTTGGAACGCAAACAATTTAGTGACAGTTATCAGAGAGAATATTTGAGAACAGCTGATAGATATATCATGATAAATTACGTGATTTGTTCTTATCTATATAAATAAAATTAGAGTTTTGTCTGTACATTTATCAGAATTGTATATTTTTTGGTTATTTTTACGTTTTATACATTAAATAAGCCGAAAATAGTTTTATCTCACTTTCTGTCTGTCTGTCTGTCTGTCTGTCTGTCACGGCCGCAAAGGCATTTTTCGCGGCCTTCTCCTCAAAAACGAGAGCATCGATCGGGATTTTAGTTATTGAACAGTATTGAACACTTTATTGACAATGTCTTTAGCTATAAAAAACTAAATTAACCTTTTTTTTAACAGAGTAATAAACGTTTAAAAACCAAGTGTTTTGCGATTTTGGATACATTTTACGCGGCCTTCTCCTCAAAAACGAGAGCATCGATCGGGATTTAAGTTATTTATCAGTATTGAAAACCTTTTTGACAATGTCTTTAGCTATAAAAAACTAAATTAACTTTTTTTTTAACAGAATAATAAACGTTTAAAAACCAAGTATTCTGCGATTTTGGATACATTTCTTCCAAGTTTTATTACCACATAAGAATAAGAACAAATCACGTAATTTATCATGATATATCAATCAGCTGTTCTCAAATATAAATGGTGGGCCCTTCGCGGCGTTATTTACGCTGTCTGCAGACTTGTGTAGTCGGAGCATTGCAGTATTTTAGGAAACATATGTCTGGTGAATCAAAGCTCATCTTATGTTTTATCAATTATTTCTTTGTTGAAAAAAAACAAAATTTTCTAATTTAAATTTATCAAAACAAAGATTAACATTTTAGGAAGGTGCGGTTTGTGCTAGGCTCTTGGGAATTCGCCAGGTAGCACTATTATTACCACATAAGAACAAATCACGTAATTTATCATGATATATTAATCAGCTGTTCTCAAAAAATATTCTCTCTGATACCTGTCACTGAATTGCTGACATTCTAAGTTGTTTACTAAGGGCCCGTTCACACGATACAGTTTTTGTGCGGTACAGTAAATTTGCTGTATCAGTTATTTTGCATGTACATTTCATATTGTATGTTCACACAATACTGTTTCGACTGGATCCAGTAAAAAAGCTGTTCTAACCGATTTCTACATTCGGTTTTGTCTTCGAAAACTGTATCACTAAAATCAGCTGTACCGCAAAATAACTATCCGTATCCGGTGACACATGTATTGTACCGGTAATGGATATGTACAAACGATATGCTTATTACGCTGGAAGCAGTCTTCAGATCGTCAGCATTGATCTTCTTCATTGATATTCTTCAGCATTGATCTTCTTATTAGTGAATTCCAGTGTCCAGAAGTGGAAGATATTAATTGTGAAAATTTAATTTCTCTAATATATGAGAGACCCGCCTTGTGGGACGAGACTTAAGATTAATATAAAAATAATGAGAGAAAAATGTGTAGAATATTGAAACCAGAATTTGCGTACTTTGATCAAAATTTAAGAGAAACCTTCTGTAAGAAACTTATTTAAAAAAATCTTATACAAATAAAAAAAATCCTGGACTGGAATAAATAAAACTGAACTGGAAGCGCAATGGTGGGAGTTGCTGGTCTCCTATCGGGCGCCTTCCCAGGTGGCGGATTGGGGGATGCCTCCTAGATATAGGTGGTACGGGGAAATGAAATACCTGGGGTGGACCAAAACCAGCATAGAAACTGCTGCCTTGCAGATGGAGGTCAATGGATATCCAAAGGCTAGGGGAAGAAAACCCCAATAGAAAATTGACTGCTGTAGTTCAGCATTGGTTTGTTAAGCTGGGCATTCACGTTCCAACTTGCAGTACCACTTGCAGTACTGCTATAAATGGTCGATTACATTGTGATAGTTACTCGCTAAGCGAGTAGCGAGAAGGACGTTACTAACCGACCGTGCTACAGCAGCTCAGCATATCAAGCCAAATTAGATTAAAAATTTCATTTCCAGAATCACCCTCATACTATGGAATTTCAAAGACAATAAACAATATTGCAACCCAAAATTAAAATATGAAATTTACCAACAATTATTCAATGAAATTTCATCAAAACAATATACAATATATCTCATCTGAAGTGTTATGCTGGCAGCCTGCGTGATTAAGTGTCGGCTTTGGCCACAACAATATTGTATTTTGGTGTTGGCTACTCTGCCAGCGAGTATCAAAGTGGCCAAATTCAAAGTTGAGAGCCTGTCCACTTTGAATTTGGTCACATTTGATACTCGCTGGCAGAGTAGCGAAAACCAAAATACAATATTATTGTGGCCAAAGCCGCCATTTAATCATGCAGGCTGCCAGCATAACAGTTCAGATGAAATATATTGTAGATTGTTTTGATGAAATTTTATTGGATAATTGTTGGTAAACTTCATATTTTAATTTTGTGTTGCAATATTGTTTATTGTCTTTGAAATTCCATAGTATGAGGGTGATTCTGGAAATTAAATTTTTAATATAATTTGGCTTGGTATGCTGAGCTGCTGTAGCACGGTCGGTTAGTAACGTCCTACTAACCCAACGCTTAGCGAGTAACTATCCCAATGTAATCGACCATTTATAGCAGTACTGCAAGTTGGAACGTGAATGCCCAGCTTTAAAGGCTAAGGAAGGAAACCTGAAAAAATTCCCTGGTCCTCCAGGTTGGGGGTTGGATGTGGGGCTAACTCCCCCACTCCATAAAAAAAACATTTGTTATGGAAGCACAAAATGATAGGAACGGACGGCCCTCAAGGAATTTAGTAAAGGAACAGACATTTAAACGATCGCTGGATAAGGACCGTTGGCGACAATTAGTAGTGCAGGCCAAGACCCGTCCTGGGTTGTAGGGCCACTGAAGAAGAAGAAGAAGGAGGAGAGCACAGCAATAAGCAGCAAAGCCGGACCGTGTGAACATCACAGTACAGTTGACGCCGTACAGTAAAAAAACCGTACCGCAAAAACACTGTATCATCTGAACGGGGCCTAAGCTGCTAACGACTTCATGATCATTGCTATCAAAAAAGCCGAAACATATTTAGTCTTATTTCTAAACATAATCCGTACAAAGGACGGGCACAATAGCTAGTGTGGTAATAAAACTTAAAAGAAATGTATCCAAAATCGCACAATACTTGGTTTTTAAACGTTTATTATTCTGTTAAAAAAAGTTAATTTAGTTTTTTATAGCTAAAGACATTGTCAAAAAGGTTTTCTATACTGATCAATAACTTTAATTCCGATCGATGCTCTCGTTTTTCAGGAGAAGGCCGCATAAAATGCCTTCGGGGCCGTGACAGACAGACAGAAAATGAGATAAGACATGTTTCGGCTTCTTTAATGTATAAAACGTAAAAATAACCAAAAAATATATAATTCTGATAAATGTACTGACAAAACTCTAATTATATATATATATATATATATATATATATATATATATATATATATATATTACATAAAAAAGCTCCAGTTTTATTATTTAGCAAAGTATGGATTACAAACCGTAGGTTCTATTTTACTATTTATGTTTAGAGCAGGCAGTTTTTGATAGTGAATTCTAAGTCTTTGTGAGAATATTATCTGAATATAAGTGTTTAAGCTAATGGCACTTTTCATTTCTTCAATTCATAAACATAAATGATGTGGAAAAGTTGTATTATTATACAAAGTGCCCTGCATTAAGTGTGAGCCCAATTAACTCAAGGTGCTTTAATAAATTTTCAACAAAAATGCCTAGTAAACATTAACTTTATTGAGCTTCGTTTTTGAGAAATATCGATTAATCGAATTTTTCAAAATATTCCTAATTCCTGCCAATAAATGTTCTATAACTCAAAAACTTATTTTTGGACTAGAATTCTGAAGCTATTATAGAAAAGGGAAGAAACCTTTCCAAACATTCATTTATTTTCGTCACCAAAGCACAGTTACATTTTATCAACTGAGTAAATTTAAAAAACTTGATTTTTCAATTTTGAGCTAAAATTTCAAACAGATTTTACTAGTATATTTTTCAGGGGATTGTAACTGATTATTAAATACAAAACCGCTGCAATTCATAAGCTGTCAAATGAGTCAAAAAACAAAATAAATTTTCAATGTAAAGCAGAGTAAATTTTTCCATAGGATGAGGAGTATGAGGACGGAAAGTGTGATTGTGATAAACTGAGAAAAAATGAGATTTTTGATGAGTCTCATAATGAGGAAATTCACGAATGAGTCAAGTTATTGCATTGAAATTTGAGATAGATACCATATTCTATGTAAAATAAACACCCATAATTTTTATAATAAATTTCCTTTTAATTAATATCAATCACAATTGATAAGGTTTTAGGGTTCTGGAATAAATAAAAATAAATGCATATGGCTTTTATTGATGGGGAGATTCTAACGGGTAGTTCCAACCTCACCGTTTGAGCCATGTCATGGGGAACATGGTGGACCTACTATTTTAGGTGAAACAAGATCGTTCATTCCATGTAACTCAAAATACATATAAGAGTATAAATTTGTTGATTTTCAAATTTTTCAATATTGTGGCCAAATAAAATTTTCAAACTTTTTTACTCAAGATTTGTTGCTTTGTTGATTTGTTGCAGAAACAAAATGTTATTCGACACATGTTATAATGTTTTATGGTGAACCTACAATACAGATGATAACAATAATAAAATTCGAGCAAAAGAAGTATACTGACCTCCACCGCAGGACACCGAACAGAGAGAGCTGGGAGTGATGGCCCAGTGGTAGAGAGGCTGCTGGCAGGAGGAACCGTCTCCCCCGCACACCCCACACTCATCCACCTTCAGCTGTGAGCCAATCATCAGATCGCAGCCCACTCTCTGCAACAATATGAACAATTATACAAATAAAAATGATCCTTATATCCTAAAATGTCTCATCGTGATAAGAATATTCATAAGGCAAGTAGCCCGGTCATCCACGGATTTGCCGAAGACTATAAGAGAAATTTAGATAAATAAATTCAAGTATAATTAGAAAATCTTAAAAAAACAATGAAATATATTCAATTCAAATGCAATTCTAGTTTACAGTCGAGTAAAAATGGATGATGTGCTCCACAGGCGTAGACAGTGAGCAAGGCAGCGACTGGTAATCCACTACCGAATATTGTAGTGAGTACCGGTATAAGTGGTCCAAATGGCATATTAGGTCATTAAAATTCGAAAAATTTTCCGAGGGAGGTCTTCAGGGCCGCCTTTCTACTGGTGGGTGTTCCATACCGCATACCCCCAAAAACCCCGGTTGGTCCTGCAGATGAAGTCAAAAGATCATGCTTCGTCCCCGAATATTCAACGTAGAGCAAGAGAGTTTGCCCAAAACTACTTGAAATAACGATCCTAACCTAACCTAACCTCATCTCTTAATGTAGTTGCCTGCTTTGAAATGGAAATGCTATAGTTTAAATTTATTTAAAAAGTAAGCCCTTACATTATTCAATAAAAACAAATACATTCATACATTTAAATAAAAAAGTACATTTGTTAGTTACTGTAGCTTAGAAAAGTATGAATAGAGAAAAACAAAATAACTTAAAGTGAAAAGAAATAACAGAGCTGGTAAAAAGGAATCGCCCATTTGGACCTTAGACACAGATCAAGTTGTTGAGGAAGTTTCATTCAAATACCTCAGAAGTGTTTAATCACAATATTTTGCCAAAATCTTGTATTTTTTCTCATTTTTTTACAAAAAATATAACTTATTATAAACTAAAAAAACACTTTTAAATGGAAATTGACTCACGTTATGGCGTGACGGCCGTTTCGCTCTGTTGTCTAGAGCATCATCAGACGACCCACAGTACACTCAGTTGTAAGTTTATAATTTTTTAAGTTTTTTTTAAGTTTATAATACATATTAGTGGAAACAAGATGGATCTTCAACATCACAAAAAATATAACGCTTTAATATTATTGAATCTGACTAACCCTTGACCCATTCTAGCCTCTCAGTTCATGTTTTTATTATGAACAACTCTTGTTGTTTTTCATGTTATTAGTCACCGCCCAGGAATGCAAACCGTATAAACAAGCAGGTTGCCCGATTCAATCAAATCTGGATTTCTAGGAGATAGAATTTTCCCCTCTTCTTCACCATCTACTTCATCTTAATTTTCCTCCTCATTCCTCTTCCTCTCCTCCTTCAATAACCTATTTTACAGCGTTAGAGTTTTGTCGACAGATAACAGCAAGATCATCTACTACCTCAACGAGGGTTCTCCTTTTTTAGACGTTTTTAGTTAGGCTGTCCTCCATTTGCTTTAGCCACAGCCACGGTTCATATCTTCAAAATTAGGAAAAATAAGACTTCTCAGTTTTTAAAATTCTCTGGTTCAACGATTATAAACAGCTTAAATCCATTGATATATAATGCATCATATTAAAGCCTTCAAGGCTATGGAATTGGCGGGCGGGCCGCTTAGCGCAGTTGGTTGAGGCGTCGCAACTTCAGCTTGCTGTCATTTCGGCGGTCGTGAGTTCGAATCCCGCTCCACCGTCTGGAATTTATGTGTTTCATTCACATCATTTTCCACGCACAAGTCTCGGACTCATGTGGGCATCATCAGCTATAAAAAAATTGTGAAGTTCGACAAAAACAGGCAAAAGTACTAATTACAATAGAAGATTCGGTTGTGTTTTTCATGACGAAATACTTGATGTACAATCTTATATCAAAACTGACACTGCATTTCTATTTAAATTATGATTTTTACTCACTTATACTGGAGGGATACGATTAGCTTCTCAGGAGAGGCTTCATCAGCATGAGGCTCCTTAGAAGTAAAATGCATTCTTCCAGTATCTCCAGCATAATTGAGTAAAAATCATAATTCAAAAAGAAATACAGTGTTAGTTTTGATATTAGATTGACAGTAGATTCTTATGTGAAAAATCAGCATTATCTTGCAACATAGTTATGCTTCTTTCCCATAAGCGCAATTCAGTTTTGCCCTATTTATAGTGGCATCACAGCGGATTCCCTAGTCACTTTTTTGTAGGCAGGACGATTTGAAACGCCATACGGCTATTCTATATTATTTATTGAAAGATATTATTTTTCTGTAACACGGTTAATTACAATGCGAGAAAACATTCATCCACATTACTTCATGAAACTATACTTGCATTAATGAAAAATTATTTTTTTCTTAATGAATAATTCAGGGTGATGAAGCTTCCCTTTAGAAGTGAAATGAATCCCTCCAGTATCTCCAGTAAAAGTGAGTAAAAAAAAGCTTTTTATAGCGTGCAATAGTTCCTTTCACATAAAAATTAAGCCTCACCTCAACTAATAGTATTGATATAGTAATTATGAAACTAGTGTATAGGACTGTATAATTGTTGATCTGACTTGTCTTATACTCCCTAACTGTACTCTCAAGGTCGTAATCTACAAAAAAGTATTTTGTCTTCCATTTAACTTGACAATGAAAGTAGTATTCTTTTTTCTGTGGTGTTTTCCATGACGAAATACTTGATGTACAATCTAATATCAAAACTGACACTGATTTCTATTCAGTGGCGGATCCAGAAATTTTTTTGGGGGTGGCTGGTAGCTACTGATGATATGGGGGGGGGGGGGTAGAGGTGCACTGAATACAAGTAGTAGGCTAGTAGGCTATTGTGAGAGCTTTTGAATTTTTCATGATTAATCATATCCGAACTATAACTATATACTCTGAATACAAGTTGTATTTTGAATTTTTCATTATCAATCATACCCGATAGTTATTATTCATATTATTGGGAAATAATAAAAAATTGCTTTACTAGTGCTTTGAACCGTATCAGCGATAAAATTAATTTAAATTTTAATTCGATGGAATTTTTTATTGAATTATGGCTGTGATTCTGGTGTGTTCAGCAGTTTGTCAAGGAATATAGTATTATTCCGGTATTACGGTCATATTATTCAATTTTTAAAATGAAAATCAATGTGGGAGCTTTAATTAGTACAAATTTTTCAATTAACTAATGTTTCATCTAGTTTTAATAAGTTAGATGAACTTTGTGTGAATTCCCCACTGTAAAAATATATGTTTTTCTAAAGTTTTTATCTGACGATCAGTTTTCCTCTTGTAGAAATATGAGATCTGAAGCTACTCCTCCAGAACATTTTTGTATAATCTCTTTGAGAAATCAGTTAAAATGGTATTAGATCCATATTATATATAAGTAAACCCAATGCAAGCGTTGTATCTGTAATTTTTCCACGATATAACCTATATCAGTAGCTGGTGATCACTGGTTTGCCGACCACTGTGATAGAATGTTAAAAAAAACATTGGTTGATATGTTAATGTAGTTCCTCATTACTTTTCATTAAAAGAAAGTTTGTACTGTCGTGATTCAATTACTGCAATTTTATGTTGCACTAATTTTTCTATTCAGCAAATACTGTTTCTATTCAAAAAGTACTGTTTGTATTCAGCAAGTACAAAAATCTGAAGACTGAGTTGATTGGTTGCAGGCAATGTACAGACATAATGTAACTAAGACATTATACAGTATTAAAACGTTAACGGATTTCATACAATTGATGACTTAGTAGTGGAATTAGGTAATTCTTGCTAATGAATATTTTACGAGCTTCAAACTGATTATATTGGTAAAAAATTTACTCTTCCAAAAAATCTTTCGGAGGTTTTGGGGGGGGGGGGGCTTCAGCCCGAAAGCGGCCCCCCCGTAAATCCGCCACTGTTTCTATTTAATATATGATTTTCACTCACTTATGCTAGAGATATTGGAGGGATGCATTTCACTTCTAAAGAGAAGCTTCTATTTAGAAGTGAAATGCATCTGAATGCATCTCTCCATTTTTTTTTTGGAGGATGAAGCCCACATAGGTCTGAGACCTGTGCGTGGGTAATGAGTTGGATGATGGTGATTGATGGACCTACAGTTTTTAGGTGGGTTCCGAACCATCGGGAAGTGATTTTACAGCAGAGAACAGTGTCTTTTTTGCTGGCCAATCTAATCGGTCACCGTTACAAACAGGACCCAGGAGAACGCAGCTTATCTATCTGATTGAACAGATACCTGCTACAGCTCGCGGCTATCACTTCCCTTCATTTCTATCATTTCTCCAGTATAA
The DNA here is from genome assembly GCA_948455865.1 of Conomelus anceps. Classification (NCBI taxonomy): domain Eukaryota; kingdom Metazoa; phylum Arthropoda; class Insecta; order Hemiptera; family Delphacidae; genus Conomelus; species Conomelus anceps. The sequence goes on from OX418216.1 coordinate 127,386,334, forward strand.
GTGAGTAAAAATCGCAATTTAAATAGAAATGCAGTGTACGTTTTGATATTAGATTAAATAATTCACAACAATATCTTCCAATCAAATTTTCATGATAATTAATTTCCGACTCTTCTTACAATATGTCGTGATAATATTCGTCCTGCTTTAGAATAACAACGAAACCAATCAAACCACAGAGCTTTAATGACACACGTTAACTGCTGTTGTAGGAACTGATGGCGACCCAACCATGTTATTAATAGTTGAAAAATTGAGTCGCGATACAATCACGCAATATTGCTCTAAATGATGTACAACAATATTGATGCAGAGCGCAGTTTAAACACGACGCGTAATTTAGTGACCACAATTTGAAACCATTGTGTAGGAGCCAGCAATCAGGGCCAGGGCGTTCTCTGTGAAATGCATCAATCAGTGTTCACTCTCGCGTTGATTGAGAATCAACGATCACTCTCGCGTTGATTGAAAATACTTTATTTGATTGTGATTGACAGGTCTGAAATAAGAGGTAGGACGATTCAACGTCATAGAGCTATTTCGTATTTCTTTAAAAACATAATTTTCTTGATCCAGAAAACATAGTAAATTACAGTGAATTACAGGTCAATAACAAGTACAGTGTCTTACGATGAATTACAGCGTCAGGAGACATTCATCTACATTACTTCCTAAAACTATATTTTCAATAATGAAAAATTAATTAATTCTCATGAGGTATACTCAGTTATTTAGTTGAATTGGCAGCATAAGAGAAACATTCAGTGAGTTTATTGAAGACATACACATTCTAGACCAATAGAGGCTTACTGGTGCTGATTTTATTTGCAAAAAAATGCATGTAAACAATAGGATTGACAAACAGTAAAATAGTTGAACCATGCTATTGATTTTCATTCACAAGAAATACAAACTCAACTTAAGAATAGCTAACGAAGTAATGCAAAGTGACATAAATATGTTTCATTTTGACTTATTTTGTTTTTTAATGAGAATTATTGGAATGTCAAGAGATTAATAAATTAAACAGAGAGGTTTCATATTGTGAAATATGATAAGTAAAGCCAAGGAGCCAGTTCAGTGCTCTAATAAAATCATGGAATTGACAAACCACTATCTTTGTTTAATTAGTAAGTTTTGACCCTCCAAAATTTCTTATTTAAAATTAACAAAATAAGTTAATTTGAAAAAATACGTCACTCTGAGTAGCTTGCTTAGCTATTTTCAAGTTCAGGGTGTTACTTCTAAATACTATATTATTTCTTGTGAATGCTTGAACAGAAATGGGAATCGATAGAAAGGTTAAACTAATTTACTTCTTGCCAAAAACTATTATTATTATTATTCATTTTAAAATAATCAGCATTAACTATTGTATTTAGGAAACAAGTTTATAGCTATTGAGATCCATGTTATTCAACTCCAACTGGCTTTGTATAGGACTTTGAATGTAGCTGATTTTCATGGCAAATCCGAACTTTGAAGTCGCATACTGATCTAATTTGGTACTTACTTCTAACAAAGCCAAAATCAAATCAATTTAGAAAACCGCAAGAAGTTGAGTTAGCAAATTACTTCAAAACTTTTGTATATAATACAGTAGAATACGATAGAAGTTGATAATAATAATAATTTATTGTTGATGATAATTAGGAAGTTTTATGGATAATTAGGTTTTTATGTGTAACAAAGTAATGATAACATAGCTCGGAATGGAAAAATGTACATAGGAGTGAAACCATGTTCTGTGTCTAGGTTATTCAATGCTAATTGAGTTAATAATAGTAGAGATGTCTACATTAGAATAATTCAAAACATGGAAGAGGTTTCACGAATAAATTAAGAGAAATTCAGTGCGAAGTACAGCACGTGAAGCATGAGAGGAAAAAATTGAGACTTCTTGTCTCCTGAAACCTGATGGCCAAATAAAAATTTGGAAGTAAAATTTGGATATTGTACTACTGTACTTCCTCCTGTCGACCTTTTCACAATGTTGTTTGCTTATCATTGCTCCCACGACCGGTCAAGTACAGATATTTCGAATCATCTGTCATTCGATAAATTTCACAATTTTTGATCGAAGCATTTTGAATGTTCTCTTTTTCTTCTAACATTCTCTATCTCTTTCTAACAATCCTATTGAAGGTAACTCTGTCTGAAAAAAGTTACTGCAGCACCTGTCAACACTTATAAAACCATGTTGTACACCTTTCACAAGAGAATATAGTTTACAGAATCGAAGTATTTGATAAAACAGTTCACTTCTAACAAACAATTTTTTCTAGAACTTTCTTCAAAAACTCTACTTCTTAAACTTCTTAATAACAGAGTAGATAATTCAGTTCCTCCGTTTCTATTGCAGAATTTGTTTATTAAATCCAATCATTTTATTCCAAAGTTATTTAAAGCAGCATTCAGAATAAGAATACCGGATTAACTTCGTGGTCAACAGCAAAAAAATGGTGTTGAATGAAATTTAGAATAATATAGAATATTAGAATACAAAATATTTAATCAGATAGAATATTTGAAAAAATATTAAATCAAATCAAATTGCTGGTACGCGGGCACACAAGTTTTAATTCTGCTGGCAGTGCCAAATGTGTTCGATGCAAGCAACTTGAGTTGATACAAGATGGCTTTTCTACTTTTTTATTTTTATAACTAAATTCTTCAATAAGTTTCAAGTTAAATTTCTGTACAGTATATAAGTATCGGTATCTGTGAAATGTGTATATTTCGCCAATATGTCAATGCTTGATTTCTTGTAAACATACTTTGGAAAATAAAATTTCAAATGAAATTTAGAAGAATTTGCACATAATTATAATGCATAGTAATAGAATAATGAAGAAATAGATTTAGTGAATTGCATACTGTATATTGAACCCCCCTGCAGTTGAAATCTATTTTCTTATCACAGTATTCGATATACTTTTTTCTAAAGCTTGAAGATTTTCTTTTTGGAGGATGAAACCCACATAGGTCTGAGACCTGTGCGAGGGTAATGAGCTGGATGATGGTGATGAATGAATTAGACCTACAGTTTCAGGTGGGTTCCAAACCACCGGGAAGTGGAAGTGGTTTTACAGCAGAGAAAAGTCTTTTTTGCTCGTTAATCCAATCGGTCACCCTTATAAAGAGGGCCCAGGAACTCGTAGCTCATCTTTATCTGATTGAACAGATAATTGCTACGGCTCATGGCTATCACTTCCCGAACATGAAGATATCGTCACAATATTAGAATTTTAATTAATATTCGAGATACTATAGTTTCGACAGTCACGTCATTGTCAATCTCTATCAAGTACAAATGAAATAAATGAAAATATAAACATGAACCAAATATAATAAAAATAATAAAGTCATGTTCACAGTTTAGAAATGTCCAGGGTGCTATTCGATCTCATCAAGTCTGAATAAATAATGCGAACGAGAATCAATGCAGAGATCAAGATAAAGTTTCCGATCACGTATCCGTAGATGAAAGCTGTCAAAAGTAACACTTTTGTATGGGGATTATCGTGTCTAATACCATCGTGTTAGTTTTCTCGACTCTGATGGGACTAACAGACGATCAGGTAAGTCGGTATTTCATCATACGTGAAGGGCAGACTCAGATGAACATAGCGCTAATCAGATTAGATGACTCACAGTGCGTCTCGCAGCAAGAGAAGGTTTTCATGAAGACTTGTTTTGAAGGAGAAAGTAATCTGTTACAGGGTCTCAAGAGGTCATAACACCGCCGCCGCAGTCACTGCATAGCACAGCCATCTGTAGTCTTCATCTTAGAAGGTGAGGTTCATCTCAAACACACCCCTTCCCCCCTCCAACCAACTGGCAACATCTTACCTAACCGCAACCCTCTAGTAAAAGCAGGCCAGAATACTTTACCTGTACTTTTACCAGGATCGAAACGGGATCATCACAGCTTTTCCATGAATTATGAAAATTCCCTCTGTACTCAAATCATATTTATTCATTCATGAACTCTACATCAGCTGATGTCAGTCACTAACACCTTTTAGTACGCAAATATACAATACATCACACATTTTCAGCAACTCCGTTCTAGATAATTTAGAAATAAATGCCCATATAGGTGTGCAGTACATTGTCCAATTTTTAAATCAGTTGAAATTAACAATAAATAGTAAAAGTTAGTTTGAAGTAACTGACAAATATACAGAAACAGAATTTATTAATTTCGAATTCCTCAAAATTCTATTAATCTATACTGAAGACTTCCGCAATGGCGGATATTGATAGCAGCATTGAATAGCTGATGGAAATCGATGAATACTACTGTACAAAAATATCAGTCACCACCGGGAATCGAATCGTGGACCTCCCAATTGATATTTTTGTACAGTAGCATTCATCGATTTCCATCAGCTGCTGTCAATGCTATTCAATACTGTTGTCAATATCCGCCATTGCGGAAGTCTTCAGTTAAATTAATAGCACTTTGAGGAGTTCGAAATTAAAAAAAAAGTAAAAAAGCCAATACCTTCAATTCAAAAACAAACATAATTGAAATGACGTTAAGGCTCTAAAAAAATGCGTATGTAAACGATAATCAACTAGACCAGGAAAAATCATTGCATTTCTAGAAATTTGTTGGATAGATGATTGACCTGGGCTCCATCCATTGAGAAAATATGTTGTAAAATTTCATCTGGGATATTTGTCCTGCGACCGATTGACAAAAAGTTACTTTTTTACAGCTTACCATGGGGTCTTACTATCACATATTAGGTGAGCTATCTTAGTATGGGGTAATTCATCAAAACAAAGCCTTGATAGGGCGTCTAAGATCCAAAAGAAAGCAACATTTAGTATGTTGATTAATGTTAATGTTGATAATGGTGTATGGAAAGAGTAAGTATCTGTTCAATCAGATAGAGATAAGCTGCGTTCTCGTTGGACCTGTTTGTAACGGTGACCGATAATAAGATTGGCCAGCAAAAAAGACACGTTCTCTGCTGTAAAATCACTTCCCGGTGGTTCGGAACCCACCTAAAACTGTAGGTCCAACTTATCAATCACCATCATCCAACTCAGACCTATGTGGGCTTCATCCTCCAAAAAAAAATAGATTGGATTCAAAATCTTGACGTACACGATTATAATACAAGAAGCCGAGGAGATTATCACTTGCTGAGTCACAATGGTTACTTATTCAAACAAAACCTAGTTATATTGATAGGAAACTCTACAACAAGCTACCGCAGTTTATAAAGAGCCTTGAAAATATAGAAATATATGAAAAACAATTGTAGAAATATCTAATTGATAAAGCTTTTTATAGTGTACACAGAGGTGCCCATCCCCCCAAGGTCAAGAGCGCAAATCCCCCCCCCCCCATTTCATACTGCCCCCTTTTCACCCCCCCCCCAAACTTGGGTATCTGCCCCCTTCCCAAATACAGGAGACACTATTAGGTACTAATGAAAAAATGAAATTTAAATGATTGTATCAAATTTATCTCACCAATTTGATGCAATAATAATCATTTAATTCAACATATTTATATACATATCATGCACATATTACATTCTTCAATATAAATACATATATAATAATTCATTGAATATAGATAAATTAAAAAATTATTTGTGCACGGCAAGCAAAGTAGGATAATTGCGTGCTGGCTGCAAATTTAGAACAAAATTAAAAATCTATTACTTCCTCAAAATACAGCACAGTATTGTTGCGACGAACTGTCAATGTTAATATGAAAAGCAAAAATTCTATTATAATTACAAAATTGCGTTAAAACAAATAATACTCCCCAAAAATCCCCCCCCCACAATTACAAAAAGTTATAAACAAAACAAAGAATAATCAAGAATAATATGTAGAAAAATTCCCCCCCCCCCCAAAATGCCAGGAGCGCAAACTGCGCACCTGACCCCCCCCTCTAGGCACCCCTGAGTGTACAAGAGTTCCTTTCACATCAAAATTAAGCCTCACCCCAACTAATAGTGTAACCAGTGTATAAGATTGTGTAATTGTTGATCTGACTTGTCTTATACTCCTTAACTAGAGTCTCCAAGACGTACGGTAATCTACAAAAAGTAGGCTATTTTGTCTGACTAGATAGGAAGTATTCTTTTGTATAGGATGTGACATAATTTATTTAGTTATTACTAGTATTTCACCCATGCTTTGAAAAAGGATTCAAAGTGGATTTTGTAATTTAGCGTGATAAATGGATTTCAACCACCAAGCCAATTCAATTCCAAAAAAAGGAATTAGTAGCTGCATTATTGATACGGAACAAATGTGTTGTTTTGACCTGTTACTTAATGCTTGTTTGCATCTTATACGTATCATGTATCAGCTGTTACCTGAGCTTCCTGAGTGCACTGAATTAGATTTAGAGTAGGGGTGTGTGTATGTCAGTCTCACGTTTTTGTCAAATTACGACATACACACCTTTACTCTCTCATACTATAGCGATTATAGCGTATTTTAGTGGCTTTTATTGGAGGAGAGTTCCACCTCGCCGTTTGAACCATGTTATGGTTAGCCGTTCTAACAGACGATTTCTTATGAGTTTTCCACATTAATCATTCAATAAAATCTTATAAACCGAAAAATTTTAAAATAAACTTCCTTGATTTCTTTCCTGTGACAAGTACCCAAATTTCAATTGGGACTGGAATACCTAGTTTATTGTCAGATTAACGTGAGGATAGTCGCTGGAAAAAGATAATGACTCATGTCTGTTGAAACTATAGTATCTCCAATGTTAATTTAGTGGTTATGACAGCTATATTATTCGTTATGGGTAGCTATCACATTATCACTACCACAAAAACTAATAAGAATGATTTAATTGGGATAAAATACAAAGTAGATAATGATTGTATTACGAATAATACAAATGAATGTTGTCACTAACACTAAATTAATTAACATTAGAGATTCTCTTGTTTTGACAGCTGCATCATTGTCAATCCCTATCAAACCAAAACTTACATACAGGGCTCAGCTCAGTATATACCCTCCTTAGACGAATACTATTGGTTCATAGACTTGAAGCCTCTCATTAGTCACACTCCACGTTGGAGGCCTGTCATTGGTTGATACTAGACACGCCCTTTATCAACAAGAAATAGCCTAAGATAATGGACGGGTTTTGTTCAACCTATGCTTAACCTTCATTGAGTTATTAATTGACCTTTAATATTTTTCAAGTTAATTTTATTGTTGATTTGAGTCTAGTCAATAGGACACCTGTTATCTACTTGTCTCCAATGTGGAGTGCGACTAATGAGATGCTCCCAGTCTAAGAACCAATAGTATTCGTCTAAGAAGGGTATATACTGAGCTACTTTGTATTTACGTTTTGGTTTGATAGTGATCTACAATGATGTGACTATCATTTTACTATGTTAATTAATGTTAATGTTAATTAATTTTGTGGTTGTGATATACATCTGTATAATCCATCATGGATAGCTACCAGAATACCGAATAATACGACTTGAAGTTGTCACAACCACATTTATTGAAAACCGTCAGAAACTAGTTTCGGTTGTTACACCATTATCAATCTCAAACAAACTAAAACTAAAGTACAGTGTAGCTTAATATATACTAAACACAGAATGATACTATTGGCTGAGGGTGAAAGTGCCTCTCATAGGCTGACCTTCATTGTAGATCTGTGACTGCTGACTGGCTGAAGGCCAAAACAAGACACACCCACTGGTGGGAGAAGCAACAAGGAATAATCAGTGTCAAAATCAAAATCCAAAAAATTACAAACAAGAGCAATATTCAAGTAGGTTAGAATTGAACAATTAAAAAAATTAAAATAAAATAAAAAGTAAAGCTTAATGAAATGGAGTTAAGGTCAACTGAGAAAACAAGAAAATACCTTTATTGAAGAGTAAGCCAGAGTTATGATGAAACCACCAAGTTAGTTGTATTGAATTGGTTGAAATAAATTTGATCATTTAAACTAACATTGGAATCATTTTTTACCAACCTAGTTATCTCCAAAGCTTCTAAAATGTTCAGTTGTTTGCCTTTGAAAATCAAATGCGTGTCAATCAGTGGGTGTGACTTGTTAGGGCATTCAGCCAATCACAGACCTTCATTGAAGGTCGCCTATGAGAGGTACTTTCACCCTCAGCCAATAGTATCATTCTGTGTTCAGTATATATCTACTCTGCACTTTAGTTTTAGTTTGTTTGAGATTGATAATGGTGTAACAACCGAAACTAGTCTCTCATGGTTTTCAATGAATGTGGTTGTGCCAACTTCAAGTATTATTATTATTAATTATTGATATCTTCCACAATATCAACTTCGCCACGACAAAGAAAGTACCTGAATACCACCAAAACCAATACTAATAGTAATGATTTAGTTTTATTCATAAATTAATTACTACTGCTTTTCTTATGATGGGTATTGTTGAGTATCTCTACTTAAGTCATGAATTCCCTGCTACTTATTACATCCAATCCTCTTTCAGATCCCTTCTAATTTTTCACTCAATGTATCAATTCACAAAATTTCCGGAGGAATGTGGGACCTGGTAGTCCAAGACACACCTCCAAAAATAAAAAATTCTAAAAATGGAGCACTCAGTAATACATATGTAGAACCTGTTCACGCCCTCATACATTTTTCTTGTAAAGAGAGCATGTCAAGGCCACATGTATTAAAAGTTAGAAGCCACTGGCTTAGTCAATTTCATGCAATAGGGGAATTGTGAAGTTAAAAATTGAATTGTGTGAAAGAAAGTGATACGGCGAAAGCGAAGAATTTGCATAAGTGTTTTGGTGAGCTGACATGTGGCTGGGCTATGTTGTCGAGCAGATATTCTGTCGCCCAATCGAGCAGAAATATCGACATGAAACGAGAAAGCAGCTTCGCGACAAAACGGCAAAGTTTGAAGACAGGCGTAGCAAAATAAGTGAAAAATCTCCACGTTTGTGCCAGATGGCGAAAGTTGTACGCTGATGTTTTTGATATATTGTTCAGTCTGAGATTTATATAAGTTGGTTCGTGATTATCGGTGAGAGGCTACTCCTGCTGCTGCAGCTCTCAACATTACGTTTTCAGTGTTCTCTTGGGAATATCTGGAAATAGGCGAAGTTTGATTCCTGTTGTAGAAAAGTTTGTTCACAAGGAGTTTTCGCACTTTTATGTCTACCTGTAATTTTTTGAATGCTTTTAGTTCGTAAAATAGGAAATCGTTTTAATGTGTACGAGTTGAGTTAAAATCAATGAGAATCCATACATATAAAAGCCAAGTACCTTTGACTGGCCAATTCATCACCGTTTATCGAAAACCACTCGGCCAAAACATGTTTAGTTTAGACGTAGACCCGCACTAAGAAATTAAAAAATATTCTTCAAAATACGCCTAAATTTGACTTTTCCTAGCGTTTTTTGTCGTTCTAATAATTTCATTGTCGAAAAATCTGAAATTTTAAAGAGCAGTTCCCCCTCTTCACAGCTGGTTTTGTATTAATAGTCAATATTCTTTATTACATATTAGTAGTTACAAAAGGCGGGTTTTGGCACATCCTTGACCTTTGACCTTTGACCTTGACCTTGACCCTGACCCTGACCCTGACCTTTGACCCTGACCTTTGACCCTGACCTTTGACCTTTGACCCTGACCTTTGACCTTTGACCCTGACCTTTGACCTTTGACCCTGACCTTTGACCTTTGACCCTGACCTTTGACCTTTGACCTTGACCCCGGACCGGAAGTGACGTAGCAGACCGGAAGTGACGTAGCAGACCGGAAGTCAAACCGGAAGTGGCCCCCCTCACCCTAAAAGTGGCCCCCTCACCCGAAAAGTGACCCCCCTCCCCCTAAAAGTGACCCTTTCAGGTACCTGCTTCTAGAGTTATCAATGGCCTTGACATTCTGGCGCAATTCCAATGCAGGAAAAAACATGTCTGTGTATAATTGCGCAACATTACGTAATCACTGACTTGGATATTTCTAGCACCATTTTCAATGCCTAGTGGATAGACTATTATATATATTATGTATACATTTAATATTTATCAGTATGGAGAAGGCTACAATAGCAAGAGAGTTGCACAGGTCAGCTCGTCGGAATTTCCCAACACGTATGGTAACTGTGAAAGGTCTAGATGATCTCTATCAGGCTGATCTTGTTGAGATGATACCATATGCACGTCAGAACAAAGGTTACAGGTACATTATTACAATTATCAATTGTCTCAGCAAGTATGCTTATGCTATTCCAATAAAGAACAAGTCGGCTGATGCAGTTGTCAAGGCAATGCATCCTATATTTGAGCAGAATCCAATGAACCATTTGCAAACTGATGATGGTAAAGAGTGGTTCAATTCAAAGTTTCAACAGCTTGTGAAACACTATGACATCAATCACTATTCAACATATTCAGATAAGAAGGCCTCAATAGTGGAACGTTTCAACAGAACACTTAAACATTTAATGTGGATCAAATTCACTGAACGTGGAACCTATCGCTGGACAGATATTCTAACCTCACTTGTCAAAGAGTATAATGGAAGAATCCATAGGACAATAGGTATGCGACCGGTTGATGTTACAAAAGAGCATGAGACATTGCTGCTTTCCAGACTAGGTGAGCAACGTCATGAGTATCAGCAGAGCTTGTTGGACAAATCTGAGAACAGGTTCTATCCAGGTGTTCACCAAAAAATCAATCCAGGTGATAAGGTGCGCATATGCAAGTATAAAATGACATTTGACAAGGGTTACCTACCCAATTGGACAAATGAACTGTTCACTGTCACACGTGTGAGACCTACTGTACCTGTAACATACGAGTTGGAAGATTGCAGAGGACAGCGTGTCCAAGGAGGATTCTATGCAGAAGAGATTGTGAAAACCAAAGTACCTAGTGTTTTTGAAATTGCCAGAGTGCTGAAGAGGAAAGGTAATAAACTGTTGGTGCGCTGGAAAGGATACGATCGCAGTCACGACTCTTGGATTGATAGAGCAGATTTGGTGTGATGAAGCAGGTTGTGCAAAGGAGTCACAGGTTCAATATAATTGACTTTGATCAAGTGGTGAGAGGCTGTGGTCTGGCCGACCCAGAAATGAATGCAAAGAAACGTCATGGACCTTTGTTCCCCAACCATATGCGCTGCATTATATGTGGACCATCAGGCTGTGGAAAAACCAATTTACTGTTCAACATGCTTTTCGATTGTGAAGGAATCTCATTTTCAAATATCTATCTCTACTCAAAAACTGCATTCCAACCAAAGTATCAGCTACTGCGCACCATTATGGAAGACCTTGGACCTAAACTGAGCTACACTGAGTGTGACAGCTGTGGAGAGATACCTGCACCACATGAGTTGCCCACCAATTCGATAATAATTTTCGATGATGTGATTTGCGAGCAACAGGAAGCCATCAGACGTTACTTTACCACTGGTCGACACAGTAATGTTGATGCATTTTATCTGGCACAGACTTATAGTCGTATACCGAAACAGTTGATACGTGACAATGCCAATTTTCTAATCATGTTTAAACAAGATGAACTGAATATGAAACATTTGTACAGGGATCATGTGGGATCTGACATGACCTTTGATGAATTCAGAAGAATGTGCAATGACATATGGTCATCATCCATGCATGCATTCCTTGTAATTGATCAGTCCTCAGACAAGAATAGAGGGCGCTACAGGAAAGGACTTGATACATTTTTAGTTGAAGCACAACAGTGATTATGCTCAGTCTAGCACTGAATGGCGAGTGAGACGGACAAATAGATGAAGAGTATGTATCAGAAGAAGAAGCAAACTGTGGAGGAGATTGCACCAATCATCATGGAGATTGCCAAGCTGAAGCGTAACATCAAGCGGAAGCATAGAGAGCTGACACTGGGCAGGGAATTGACAGAGGAGCAGAATGCGAAGCATTTCAAGCCAATCAGTGATCCGCTTATCACTATTGTTGAAGCACTCAAATCTTCTCAACCACCAGCTCAACAACAACAAGAACAACAGTCAGTTCCAATGACTACACCATTATTGGATGCACCCCGTATATTGCCTACACCACCAACAACACCAGCCAGCAGCAGCACTCCCTATCCAGGAAGGATAAGGCATAGACTGCAACCACTGCCAGATATTAGAGAAGAAGAGTCACCAATCTATGAAGCATATGGAACAGGTGAAGATGCAAGTCCAGCTGCAAGTACTTCGAGTGTTGCACGACAATTGTGGAAGCATCAGGACATGAGTGATGATGATGATGATGATGATAATGATGATGATGATGAGGAAAACCTTAGTGTTGAGAAATTGCTTGATACTAGCAGTCATGTGGCACAACAAGCCTTGGCCCAATCTGATCTGGCTTCAAAACCAGTGGGAGAGTACATTATGCGATCAGTGCGCAAGGACTACAACTCTGATGATGCATTTGGACCAAAAGTGATAAACAACTCATACTATCTAGGCAGTAAGATGCTTACCTTTGGACCTAAAGGTAACAAAATTGTGCTGTCTAATCCTGCAGATGGTAGAATTGAAAAGACTTTTAGAGCTACACCAGGCCTTTGTGAGTTGATTTTCATGAAAATGCCCGACAAAGGAAAATTGGAAGGGGACGACTTGAACGCCTATAAATTACTTCTGGACTTTACCAATGTCTACAGAGAAAACTACAGTCCAGATGGCAGAATTGCAAACTATAACAATATCAAGTACAAGAGGACAATCAGGGATCTGATAAGAGGAGAAGCAGTCAGTGGAAAAGGAGCCAAAGTTGCTGGAAGAGGACTGGTAGCACCTTTCAATATGGTGGCAAGTGATGGCAACAGGATTGAATATGTCTACTACAATGACCCCAACGAACTTGTGGACAGACTGAAGCTGCTGGATCAGTCTAAAGCAGTTGGCAACACTGGACATGAGAATGAAATCAACTCAATCTTGGAAGAGCTGGAGGAAGGTGGTTACATAGTTGGTAAACCTGCATACTAGTTGCACACTATATAAGGCAACAACGTTGCAACAAGAGACAGTAAGTCTCTCAAGTGAAAGAGTAAACATGAATTCTTTGGGAAACATCAATGCCCGCCATAGGCGTATGATCAATTTGGCAAATCCACGCAGCAATCATGATGCTGTGAATCTGATTACATGTAGAGATATGATGTCATTTCATTTGCCAAAGAGAAGAGATGTGGATACATTGCAAGTAATGACAAGCCTTAAGAATTCAATACTGACAGATATGCAAGAACCAATTCAAGCTACAGATGGAGTTAACAAACAGTATTTGGAGAAAAGGTTGGATGAGCATTCAAAGGCTGTGGTTGAAAAGTGTCTCACTGTCATGTTGGATGTTACTACGTCAAGAGAAAACCTCAATTTGAGTAAAGAACAACTGAGGGATAAAATGTTAAAGCTTATGGGAATCTCCAAGCCGTCTAAGGGTATAAAATGAGATGACAAGGCTGCTGATCGACATAAGATGGCTGTATGCAGAGGAAAACGGAGGTACCGAGGAAAAGGAGTACTTTCTGCAATCACAAATGCAGCGGGTACAATAGTCAACAAAGCAATAGACGTACTGCCCGTAGAACTTCATCTTCCTGGCTACCAGTACTGTGGACCAGGTACAAAGCTTGAAAAACGATTAGCAAGAGGTGATCCAGGTGTCAACAAACTTGACCAAGCCTGCAAGCAGCACGACATTGCCTACTCAAGGAATAGTGATACAAGGAGCAGAGCAGCAGCAGACAGAGATTTGGCTGAACGAGCTTGGAGTGTGGCAACATCTTCAGATGCTGGATTGGCAGAGAGAGCTGCAGCATTAGCAGTAACCAACATCATGAAGGCCAAGGCAAAGTTTGGAGGAGGAGCTAAACAACAAAGGAAGGGGAGAGCTGCACAGAGGAGGAGAACAGCAGCAGCAACCAAGGGTCAAGGCCTGTACCTGAGGCGTCAGAAGACGGGAAACGGGGTGCGTCGCCGTCAATGTGGCGGCAGAAGATGATTGTAGCTCTACCTGACCGAGCACTAACAGATGCCGACCTCTACAAGTATGCCTGCCATCTCAAGCTGAAGAAATTTCGAGGAGTATTCATGCGAGATGCTCTACCAGCTAATGGACCACTGGATCAAGAGTGTGGCATCATCAACCTGGACCAAAGTGATGGAGCTGGCACACATTGGGTGTGCTATGTGAAGAAGAAGGATGGCATCGTTCACTACTTTGATGGCTTTGGCAACCTGAGACCACCACAGGAGTTTATCGACTACATGCACAGAGGATCGAGTCCAGCAACAAGGATCGAGTACAACTATGATCAGAAGCAAGAGGATCTCTACTCTCATATATGCGGACATTTATGTTTAAAATTTTTGCTTGATGAAAATAAATAACAATGTACAACACTTGTCTTTTCCTTTCTCCCATCCACATAGTATAAAGGTTCTAGTCTATACTCTTATCAAGTCATTGTGTAATAGTACACTGAGCAGTCAAGACCATGATGCTATGCTTTGGAGGTAAAACCTCAATATTGAAGAGTGAATTTTTCCCGCCACTTGATACAAGCAATGGCGAATGGGAAGTTGGACTCATCAGCTTTACAAGCTGCAACTCTATACCAAATGTTGAGAATCGTTACAATAATGCAATACATTTTCTGGCTCCAAAAGTGGACCAGAAGGCAGTAGTCAAGCCAGAGGAGGAGGAGGAGGAGGATTATGCAATGACTCATGAGGAAGTTACAGGTAAAGTGTTTGCTCAGCATTTGTTTAGTGATACCGCCCACCAAAGTATTCAAAGGAAAACCAGATCTGCCCCAGTAATGGTTTGGCAAAAAGTATTATTGCCAGAAGGTAGTTTTGAATTTCAAACAATTGCCAACCTGCTTGAGGCAAGGATGAAGAAGCATGGAGTCAAGTTTCAGATGGCTGTGGACCCCTCTACCTTGAAATGTTTAGTATTATGCGATGCCAAGATAGACTTTAGACAACCTGATTCAATAGGAAAGCTGCTGGGATTCAACCAAGTTGTGGATGCTAACATTGAGACTAGAGGTAGTAATACAGTGCAAATCAGTCGTCCCAATGTGCTGCGTATAAAGTGTAACATTGTGAGTGGATCCTACTCAAATGGAGTCAAGGATCATGTGATCTATGAGTTTTACCCAGATGTTGATCCAGGGTATAAAATGAATGTGACTGTACAGAATGTCATCTATTTACCAGTGGACACCAAGCAGATTGGTAACATTACGTTGGAGATTGTTGATGAGAACGGACGTCTGGTGAACTTTAGAGAGGAGCCAATAAACATTGCCTTACATTTGCGACAACAACCCAAGTGATGGTGCTATTATTTGGCAAGTGGAATCATGGATTGGATGTGGAAGCAGCAATGTCCCCCACGGGGGTAGAACAAGAGTCTATTAATAGGGCGCTATTTGTGAAAGATGTCATTCAACCATTGGACTCTGTGGAGTTAACATCAAGCAGCATCAAATATCTGCAGAAGAAAGGTTATCAAGTTAGAAGAGGAGGAAGACGACAACAACACTGAAAAATGGGAGTATTGGATGTGACAGTACATGGTCCTTCAGCAGACAATAGCATCATTGGCTATGAATATCATTCTCATGCACCATATACTACAGGCTTTGGTGCCAATGATGAGATTCGGATATCAATTCAGCAGCAGGACATCTATACACTGCCATCAGAGAGCTATCTGCACATGGAGTACAAGGTGACCAATGCCTTAAATACAACCTTGGTAGGCTCACCTTGTGTCTCTGGATTCTTTGGCCACCTGTTTTCCGAGATACGCTACGAGATCAATGGAGTTGTAGTGGACAGCATACGTAGCCCCGGAATCACCAGCCTGATGAAGAATGCCATGACCTTTGAACGAGAAGAACAACACAAGATGGATGGAGCTGGCTACAGGTATGATGCCAAGGCAGGGTTTGGCACATTTGATTCTGATGGTACCAACACAACCATCATGAATGTGCCACTTAGATATCTGCTGGGATTTGCCGAGGACTATAGACAGATTATGCTGAATGTGAAACAGGAGCTGGTGCTGAGACGCAGTGCTGACACTTTAGACTGTTTGAATGCAGCAGGCAAGGTCACAATTGAGAAACTGGTGTGGAGGATGCCCTATGTAGAGGTGTCTGATGAGGAAAAAATGCGTCTGCTGAGACTGGTGCAAAAGAACACGCCCATCTCAATGCCATTCCGACATTGGGAACTGTACGAGTACCCATCTTTGCCACAGACCACAAAACATACGTGGACTGTCAAATCAACTACTCAGCTGGAGAAGCCAAGATACATTGTGATTGGACTGCAGACTGGAAGAAGAGGAGCAGCTACTGTGAATAGCTCATACTTTGACATGTGCAAAATGAAAGACGTTCGAGTGTTCTTGAACAACAAGTACTATCCGTATGAAAGCATCAATGGTGATGATAACCAAGTGTATAATATGTATGCAGCTTTTAATGGAGTCTACAATCATGATGATGCTCGAGCAAGCAACCCACTTTTTGAGAAACAAGCTGTGCGGGATGGTAAGATGTTACTGTTTCCCATTGACTGTTCACGTCAAAATGAATCACTCAAGATGGGAAGCATTGACATCAGAGTTGAGTTTGAAGCAAGTGAGAACATTCCAGGAAATACACATGCCTATTGTCTGCTGATACATGAAGTGGTTAAGGAGTATCAGCCAATGACTGGTCTTGTTCAATCGGTCTAGAGAGAGAGGGAGATAGCAGTGGAGGATATAAAGGTGGTCGACAAGCATCAGGATGGTCATAGTTGCATGAAGCATTGAGTGAAGCATACATCATGTCCAGGAGACTTCTACACTTTTTGGAGGAGGAAGAGGAGGAGGGGGAGTTGCCACCCAGCGATGGAGAGGATGTTGTGGGCTGCTGCCTAGGCTACTACACTCAACACGAGAAATCATTGATGAAGGATGCTTCTACAAGTACAACCGACCTCAACCAGGCTTCCACTGATGATGATGACAATGATGGCATCATGCCAAGCAGGGCTACAGAACTTTTTGGACCACTACCAATCTACCTGATGGACTTTCAAGGCTTTGAGGGATTGAATAACCAGTTTATTGTCAAGGAGATGGCAATATTGGAACGTGACGATGAGCATCATGTGTTGACACACCACTATTTTTTCAAGTCACCATACCCAGACATTTTGCTAAAAACAAGCATATTGGTTGATAACAATCAATTACAAAGAGCTAAACATGGACTGAGATGGTCGGGCAATGGAGCCGGCCAAACACATCTCTCATATTCGACCTTGAAGCAAATTGTATGTGACACAGTTGGAAGATGGCTGCACGAGAACAGTGACTTGGGACGACCAATCAAGATCTTGGTCTACGGATATGAGAAGATTTCCCTGCTGGAAACGCTACTGCAGCTGGACAACAAGGAGAATGTGGAGTATGTGGACCTGAGTTCGCCCTACCTCTTTCATGAGACGCCCAACTTGGAGGTGCTGATGAAGACTACTACAGTCTACTGCCCGGAACATTACCTGCTCGACTTCTTGGAGACTGTGAAGATGAAGCTGGCTGGTGACAATGGAAGAAGAGGACGCTTAGATGTACCGCCATTTTGTGCACTCAATGTAGTAAACATCCTGCACAATTGGATTATGCAGGCATTACAAAAAGATAGACATTTTTGTCGAAGTTTGTTTTTATCAATAAAGAATGAAATGTGAATATTGCATCATCATTTACTCCTCCACCACCTGCTCTCCTAGTATATAAGAAGTAGCTGAGTCTCGCTGAGCATCATTCAGTCTACAACAATGGCCAGTATCACTACACTGCCGTTCAAGGTAGCAGTCATATTTGACAATTGTAGAACTCCATTGACATCAGTATACAAGTTGAAGTATAGCTTGGTAGCCATAATGGACTTGCGTTCAGTGCCTGGATGGAGGAGCAAGGATGTTAAGCTGGAGATTGATTTCAACAACAGTGATGAGACTTGGTGGTGTGACTTTGAGTGTGGTGACCAGAGTCTATCTTTGATTGGCAGAAGAAGGATTACATTTGCTGGCTTTGACTACAACGCTATGGATGGACGTGTCAGATGCATTAGGATTGAGGATGGTCAATCAGGCGATCCTGCTCTACTGGTATCAATTTGTAAAGCTGAGCAACATCCTAGATTATGGCCACCAGGTGATGTGACTGATGGCGTGGGCTGTGTAAAGGAATCTCTTAATAGGTCAGCAGAGACCTATGGTGTTACCAGAGACTTTGAAAGGGGCAATATTGTAGCCAATTTCTATGTATTGTTTCATACTTGCGATTGTTTATATTAATAAACAATGTATTGTAAAGTATACTTTTCTTTTCAACCTATTTCCATGAAGCAACAGTGCAGCTGTGTATGCACTAGGTGAACACTTGGTGTACACTTTTAAGCCTAAGTGAGAGCTAGGTGAACACTTGGTGTACACTTTTAAGCCTAAGTGAGCACTAGGTGAACACTTGGTGAACACTGGTGATTACTAGGTGAGCACTAGGTGAACACTAGGTGAGCACGTGATGAACACTTTTAGGCATAAGTGGACACTAGGTGTGACTACTGATACTAGGATAGGGGAGAATGAATAACAAATCAGTTGCAGATGTCACATTTTTATTTCACAATACATAGAGAGAGATTCATTATTCTTTAATCAATTGGATTCTATGGGTTTTCCCATCAGGATGGCACATAAACTTATATGATTTCATGTCAATGGTTCCACCAGCAGGGACGAATTTGGAGGTTATCCTGCTGTACGACTCTGGTAGTATAACCCGCATGTGTGTGTTCTTGGAATCCAGTGTGACAGCTACCTTCTCACCGTATTTTGTAGTGACTCTCTCTGCGCTCACCATTTGGTATGGGAACCCTGGCTGGAGATCTTTCATGGATATGTGGTCTAGTGGCTTTTGGGCTGCAATTGTGTTGTAGATGGCATCAGCGGCAGCATTAGTGGATGACATCTGTAATTGGAAATGAACAGGTATTAGCATAATCTTGCAGTCAGCATTGTGAAACAATGGGTCAGCCATTTTGATGTTAGATTTCATGCAGTAGACCACATATTATTGGATGAGATCATGGTCAGCCATTTGAGGTTAGATTTCATGCAATAGTATTGGATGATATCATGGTTAGCCATTTGAGGTTAGATTTCATGCAATAGCTATGGAATATTTGGAGGGAAGGTTTATACACTACAGCAATTAAGGGATATTCATTAGTAAAGAAACAAGTACTTACTGTTATTGATTTGAGTCTTTAGCTGGATTCACTGTAGGAGCTAGCAGTCGTTTGCTGAGATACAATGAATCTACCAGCCAGATGTCCACCATATATATACTCGGTAACCGGATCTCCCCACCCCCAACTTTTGGGAGAGTGGGGAACCGTTTTAAGGATGAGGGGCCACTTTTAGGGTGAGGAGGGTCACTTTTATGGTGAGGGGGGTCACTTTTAGGGTGAGGGGGGTCACTTTTTGGGTGAGGGGGCCACTTTTAGGGTGAGGGGGGCCACTTCCGGTTTGACTTCCGGTCTGCTACGTCACTTCCGGTCTGCTACGTCACTTCCGGTCCGGGGTCAAGGTCAAAGGTCAAAGGTCAGGGTCAAAGGTCAAAGGTCAGGGTCAAAGGTCAAAGGTCAGGGTCAAAGGTCAAAGGTCAGGGTCAAAGGTCAAAGGTCAGGGTCAAAGGTCAAAGGTCAGGGTCAAAGGTCAGGGTCAGGGTCAGGGTCAAGGTCAAAGGTCAAAGGTCAAGGATGTGCCAAAACCCGCCTTTTGTAACTACTCATATTCTTTAAGAACAGTAATAGTTGTAATTCTTACAATAACTATGGTAACTTTATGGCATTCTCACAATAATTATGGTAACTTTATGGCATTCTCAAAATAATTATGGTAACTTAAAATTCGTCCCCCCAGGGGTCCATGGAGCGTAGCCCTGGCTCGACGGCTAAAGCGAATAAAGAGAGCTTGCCGGTTAGTTACCTATAAAATTTACACCAAATAGGAAAATTAAAGTAATATCAAGTATTAAAAGGGTTCATGTAAAGCAAGGGATTCATGCAGAACATACTTTGAATACCTGACAGTCTTTAAAATGCCATTTGGCTACCTACACTTATAAAATGCGCTAATACGTAATGTATGCTCAGTTTGTATTCATTTCAGTTTATGAAATATGCAGCAAAAATTCGTATATTATTGAAAAATTGAATCATAATCATTTCTAATTACTCTCAGAAGACAAGAGGTTAATTTGTTCACTTTGATGGTTAAACAAAGAAGTTTAAGTTCGAGAGGCAGCACTTAACCTCAAGTATTGTAGGAGGAGAAAGCTTTCCCATCTCGGTTCAATTTCTTTGTTAACGTAGTTTTCTTTTCCGCACTGAAATTGCTGGAGGGTTTGTTGTCATTGATCCTGTCGAAACTACTAAATAGAAATGGTCATCGCTTGACTGGGCAATTTTCCCTTCGCCCAATCTTATAAAAGACCCAGAGCTGGAAGCCGTAGCTAGTGGTCTCTCAACAGTTTATTGGCTACAAGGTGGGTGCAATAAAGACATGGTTGATGGCAGTAGGTCGGTTAGGTTCTATCTCTCCACACCTTCATCAAACTTTACTCTGCTTCTGCTAACTCATCTCCTGTATACAGTACAGTCTCGCACATCCGGTCTTCGATAATCCGGACGTCCCGCTAATCCGGATGGCACAACATTTCTATCATTTTTAATTTGACATTACCAATTAACATTAGTTTTATTTAGCAGTAGTTAAACTTATGAGAATAAGTTTGTTCAACGAGCATTTTGGGAACATTTCAAAGTTTACATTAATTATTTGCTAGTTTATCAGATTATTTCAAATTTGAATTTTCAATGATTATTTTCGGTGTTAATATTTGAGAACTATCATCGTCAAACACTGATTTTTTTTTAAATTTTTACACATTGGAACCGATAAATGCGAATTTAAAAAAGGCTTCATCTAGCTGAATTAATTTTTTCAAGAAAAAATCTTGGAAGCCTGTCTTTTATACTGTGTTTAGGGAAGGGGGGAGCAGATGGTACCAGAATGATGTACTAAAAGAAAATAAAAGATAAAAGAGAGGGAGTCATGTTGATGCTAGATATTATGTAAGCTCCAAATATTCAACAATCGAAATGATGTACTAACAAAAACCACAGATAAAATATATAGTTGATAAATCTGCTTGAAATAAGATGAGATGTTTCAAAATAAAGTGGAGTGAAGTAGCAAAAAGGCTTAAAAGATAGAAGGTTCTACTTGAACATTTTTCTACAAACTTCACATTTAATGTGCTACGTTGTAGGCGAAAACACATCAAATATATTAACATATTGGTGAAAACACACAAGGTAAATTGGAATTAACTTGTGAACTTGTTTGTGCTTTAAGGTGAAATTTCCAGTGAAACAGACCTATCCTAAGATTTTGATTCTAACATTTGAAATTTTGTGAAAAGCAGTTTTGGGCAATAGCCTGTTGTATTCACATTGATTGTATGTTAGTTGAATGAATGAAAAATAACGGAATTCATGTTGATGCTGAACATGTAAGCTCCTCATAATCAACAGTCGTTTCAATTCAAATGCTCCTCCTATTTCAAATCTTCAATCCTACTTTTATCATGTTGTTTCATTATTATTAGAATTGGAATTTCTATGACATAATCTAAACTGTATAATTTTCATATCAACAAAAGCCAAAGTATTCACTTTTGATGTTATTCCTGTTGAGAAATGAGTAAAGAATAACGTGCTTTCCACATATTACTTTCCAGAGAATAAATCAAAGTATTTAAAGCGAACTAGGCTATTTGAATCTCATGAATAATTGATGATACCGAGTTCGCCATTCAAACCTCTTAGCCCTGCCGAATCTTTGCTGGAATGTTCAATAAACCCATTAGTTTCAAGCATGGAGACGAATGAAAAGTACTGTAAATGAAAAGTCACGATATTGTACACGTTGATCAGATTTCCAATTTATTCAGCCTGGCAATAGGAATGAGGAAATGAATGGCTAAGAATGGAATAATGATAAGAAAGTGGGCCGATGTGAGTCCAATTGTCCGTCTCTCTACGTGGTCAATCTGAAAATATTGATACATTTGACTGCAAAAATCATAGAATCATGAAATCCGAATTATAAAATTTTATTTTCCATTGATTCTGTCTTTGATATTCCACAGGAATACACTGTACCCATCCTCATAAATAACCCATTTCTGTAACTCATTCCACTTATATTACTTGTTATGCTTCTGGAAAGGTTATAGAGTAACAAATTTAATATTTTAATAGAAATATTTTAGAATAGAATGACTTTTTTATTTGTTGACATGTTATGGACAGAATAAAATATTATTATTATATATAATGTTCCATGAATACCAGTGGCGGATCCAGAAATTAATTTTTTTGCGGGTGACTGGTAGCTACTGATGATATGGTGGGGGGGGGGGGGGGTAGAGGTGTTCTGAATACAAGTTGTATTTTGAATTTTTCATTATCAATCATACCCGATAGTTATTATTCATATTATTGGGAAATAAAAAATAGCTTTACTAGTGCTTTGAACCATATCACCGATAAAATTTATTTAAATTTATAGTATATTGGAAAATTTTGATTGAATTATGGCTGAATCTGGTATGTTCAGCAGTTTGTCAAGGAACATAGTATTATTCCGGTATTACAGTCATATTATTCAATTTTTAAGAATGAAAATCAATGTAGGAGCTTTAGTTAGTTGCAAATTTTTTAATAAACTAATGTTTCATCTAGTTTTAATAGATAAACTTTGTGTGAATTCCACACTGTAAAAAGATATGTTTTTCTAAAGTTTTATCTGACGATTAGTTTTCCTCTTATAGAAATATGGGATCTGAAGTTACTCCCCCAGAAATTTTTTGTATTCTTTTGTATTCTCTTTGAGAAATCAGTTAAAATGGTATCAGATCCATATTAAATATAAGTAAACCCAATGCAAGCGTTGTATCTGTAATTTCTATCAGTAGCTGGTGATCACTGGTTTGCCGACCACTGTGATAGAATGTTAAAAAAAACATTGGTTGATATGTTAATGTAGTTCCTCATTACAGCATTAAAAGAATGTTGGTACTGTCGTGATTCAATTACTGCAATTTTATGTTGCACTACTTTTTCTATTCAGTAAGTACAAAAATCTAAACACTGAGTTGATTGGTTGCAGGCAATATAAATGTAACTAAGACATTATGCAGTATTAAAACGTTAACGGATTTCATACAACTGAAGACTTAGTAGTGAATTAGGTAATTATTGCTAATAAATATTTTACAAGCTTCAAACTGATTATATTGGTAAAATATTTACACTATTCCAAATACTTTTTGGATGTTTTAGGGGGGGGGGGGGCTTCAGCCCAAAAGCCCCCCCCCCCCATAAATTCGCCACTGATGAATACAAAGTTCATAATCTATAATTCAAGTGGAAAAATCTCGTCAAACCTGAAGGGATTATAATAAAAAAGTGAGATAAAACTGAAAAAATGAGTAAAATTATTAATGTGAACCAGATTTTGGAGCGGGTTCCCCAATTGACTTCGATAATTAGTTCAGACCATCAAGAAAAACCTGCTTTGAGTGACAACATGAATATGAAATATTAGACATAAAAGAGCTAGGAAATGTAAATTTTTAGTTGCGTAAGCGATTTTCACTCTGATTCCTTTTCAATAGAATCTGATGCAAAGGAAGGGGCTAAAGAGGGATGTATCCCCCCAATTTTCAAACAGTACTAGGAATGGCCTAACTTAGGCAGCACTTGGAAGGCAGGTGAGAAGAGAGATGGTCGAACTATTATCTAAGTTGATAAGGAAAAACCTCTCCAAAACCTCCAAGTTTAACATTGGTTGAGTTCACGGGAGCTTCACCGGTGGCGTTTGATTGGTCTATTCCAATTTTTTTTAAATATATGAATTTGAGTGAACCAACCAGACGCCACCGGTAACATTTACCAGTTACAGG
Source organism: Conomelus anceps (assembly GCA_948455865.1). Classification (NCBI taxonomy): domain Eukaryota; kingdom Metazoa; phylum Arthropoda; class Insecta; order Hemiptera; family Delphacidae; genus Conomelus; species Conomelus anceps. Next base: position 127,410,471 of record OX418216.1, read on the forward strand.
TAAAGCTCCCAGGGACTTGACCATTATTAGATAATATTCTCATAAACTGAACGACATCAATGAAAAATTCGCTAAAATGTGAGATATTATAAATAAGTAAATAAATATTTGTCTTGCAGTGTACGTTTTAGATAAAAAACATTGATGTTTTCAAAGTTACAGTTAAAATAGTTTCAATTTTGCTCGTTTGGTGCGAGGTCTAATGTCCACAGAACTACAAATACTTAATATTATGACTTTTCACAAAAACTATTATTAAGGTGAGCTGGTTCATATGCTTCGTGATCCACGAACACCAGATTAGCAATGGATACGAAAGGCAAGACAAGAAGTCGAAGTATGTAAAAATGTATAAAATGGCGAATGTTGTTAATTTGAACCATATTGCCAAGACAAACATGGAAGAACTCCATTTGGAATATGGAAATGCATCCCTAAGAGTAGGGCAAAGTAAGAGTTCAATGACAGTCTTTTATCAAACATTTGATACAGTTCAAGGAGTTTTGTATCGGACATTTGATACAACTCAAAGAGTTTTGTAACCAATCACCTAACCACAACATTGACAGCCCCAAGCTGTACCCACCCAATGTATCAGATACCGAAAACTCCCATTTACACGGGACCTATAGCCTACATCAAGTAGTGACGAAGTGCACTCACTATCCACGAGCTACTAGCTGGCTCAGTTGGTACCATACTATGTTTAGCACTTGTTATCATACTATGTTTAGTTTACTATGTTTATCATACTATACTGGCTGGCTCACTTGATGACCGAACGTATAGAGGTCCCAGTTTTAACTCGACCACTCGGCATTTTGTCTGTCCGTCTGTCTGTATGTTACACGATTACGGCTAGATTGATACGACCTTGATTTACCCCCGATTATTAGAATGACTGATACTGGTGCAAACGGGTTTAAATAAAAATAAAAACGATTTGAGAGGGGGTTTAATCCGTCACAAAAATCCGATAAACCCAACGTTTGCGAAAAGGGGTTCAAAACCTTAAAAATCTTCAATAAAAAATAATAAAAATCTTGAATTTTTTCAAATTTGTTTTAGAACTTTTTGAGCTGAGTGGAATGGTATATACTAAATTTTTGATAAATTGAGCATTTGGTGGTGAGGTTGGTGGAAATTAACCTTTTCAAAAAACGCATTTTGTGGATAATTTCTGCTTTTTCCGATTGGAAGTGGAAGATAACTCTGTAAGAAGAAAGTTGACACTGAACGACTCTTTAAATATTAGATGGGGCGGGGTATAAATCCTCTTTGAAGAAAGGGTCAAAAATCTGAATTTCACTGAAAATTTGTGAGGGGGGGGGTCAACAAATTTTGAACTTTCTTGTTAATGAATAATTTTTGCTTTTTATTATATGAGGTTAGTATTAAGAGTGCTGCTAAAAATGAATTGTAACCCTTTATTAGGATTAACAGGTGATTTCTAGGGAGCGTCAAAAATTTCGGAGTTTTCAAATATTGAATTCTGCAGCTTCTATCATCAATGAAAGATCAAGCAATGAAAATTGAGTAGAGAGTGCTCTTGAACTTTTTTCCGAGAATATCATTCCGTTTTGAGTGAGGAGTGTTGGGCGAGGGCTACTGTTCACTGAACTACTAGTTTACTATGTTTTTCATACTATACTAGCTGGCTCACTTGTCATAATTTATTTGTTTATGAGAATGTAGTTATCTTGAGGTGACCTGATACAAAGAAGAGACGGGGTGTGATACAATGAGCTGGGTTTTACTCTGGCATGGGGATGCACACAGTGGCTGCCGGGCTAAAAGACAGGACATGAGGAAAATGGCTGTGATGGGGTGGCGGTGGGAAGCGGTTGCTCTCTCAGGAGAGCATAACTCAGCATGTCTGGCGCCAACTGCACAGCTTCCCCTAAAGAATGGGCCCCCTGTACCCTGGGCCCCCTATACGCTTCCCCTGTACCCTGGGCCCCTTTTACTTATTCATGCTCCTCTAACGGCAACTCTCAAGATCTCCTATCAAGATCACTTCAATTCTCAACCTTTGCATTTCAGGTCGGCTCTTTTCTCACCTCAAGACTCAATTGAATTCCTCACAAGGACACAGCAAAGCGCAAAACATTTCAACGTCAATGAAAGCGACTTAAGCTGACGAGGATCCAGAAAGAAACCTTGTGAGAGTTACCTACCTGATTCATAACTGACACCAGAATTGAACTGAGAACGAATTGATAATATTATGAACCAAATAATAAATATATTACTATATATACCGATATATATATCGGATGGATAAAACTCTATGACTTATTAACAATATTTATTCTGAAAAATGTGATATAGTACCAGGTCATGACCATCTTCATTCCACAGACCTTAATATAAGAGTTCGTATTTTAGATAGGTGTAATTATATTACAAATGGCCGACGCCATTGTCCTTACATAAATTCAACCTATATGTAAGATATATCCAAGGCTAACAGAATACAGAAGTATATCTATAACGACGCCAGCCATTTTCAATAGAGTTAATACTTATTGCACATATAGAAAAAAGATTAATACTGTGAGGGAACATTTTGAATCAACCTCTATGCCTTAAGATTTGAAAACGCCGCGCTCCAGTCGGCCATTCATCTATTGATGATGGCGTCTGTTGGAGCGAAAATTCAAACCCGATATGACACAGATATAAATAGTGAAAAAGCTCTACTCTGAATAAGAAACTCATACATATTGCTATCCTACAAATTCTTATATAATTTCAAGCTCCACATAAACCAACAAATATCCCAAATTTATGTCAAATGTTAAATTATCATTTCAAGCCGTGATAATGTAAGCTGGACGTGTTATCACAAGCCAAGTACTGCATGAATGTTTGGATATTTGTTTCGTAATTTATTTCTACTAAAATTATTTAAAATGTTAAAAGGAAAGCTCACATATTCCCTGAGACCCATTTTGAGTCTCCCTTTGCAAATATTAATTTTAGTGCTACATTTAAGTTTTATATTAATTCATGCTTTGGCTGACCGATTTATAGGCCACATTGCCGAAAATTTGTCAGCTGTTCTAGGACTTTTTCCGGTTCCCAAAAAAAGTTCTAGACGACTTACGACTAAAAGACTGAAGGAGAAGGACGCAGGATTCGCGTATCCCTTAACTTGCTTTAATTTCATAAATGTAGCACAAGTGTTTAAAGTTCCTAGTAAATGATAAATGTCCTCTTATGTTGAATGTTTTTGATCGTACATTCTTTTATTGTAAAAAAGTCAAACTGTGATAAACCTGGCGATTAAAACTACCATCACCAACTCCAAGAAATACTGATGTCCACGAGGCTGAAAAAAGCAAGTGCGTCGAAAAAGGGGGCTGAATACAAGGAAAGTGCGTGATTTAATTCCTGATCAGGTATAATTATCATTATAAAAGCTTTTTGAGTGCAAATTTCAATTTCATACCAATATTTCAATCTCGCCACATATATCAGTGTAACATACAAAGTTGAATTCATGTAATATCTGGTAAAGACGTTCAACATATAATAGTGACCCTTAGGTCTAATTCCTTACACAGGAAATTATTCTCAATTAATTAAAAAACTCAAATATCATTCGAGAACTGATGTCCACGAGGCTGAAAAAACCAAGTGCATCGAAAAAGGGGGCTGAATACAAGGAAAGTGCGTGATTTAATTCCTGATCAGGTATAATTATCATTATAAAAGCTTTTTGAGTGCGAATTTCAATTTCATACCAATATTTCAAATCTCGCCACATATATCAGTGTAACATACAAAGTTGAATTCATGTAATATCTGGTAAAGACGTTCAACATATAATAGTGACCCTTAGGTCTAATTCCTTACACAGGAAATTATTCTCAATTAATTAAAAAACTCAAATATCATTCGAGAACTTAAACAACGTTTGGAAATTAAATATCTCAAGTGGAGATTATTTTATTCTTGTAATACAATTACTGAGACACATGATTTATTTGATTGGCATTAATAAATTATACTGTTGTTAATTGACTTTTGTGTATTTTTCTCTTGGAGTTTCTTGCTTGGTATTAGACTAAGTACACGTTCTCGCACACATAGCCTAGGGTCCATTTGCCTGTGGTACTTCATGAGAAAGTCCACTTGTGGTTTCAAGGATACCTTGACTGACCTTAGCATAAAAGGTTCAGTTGCTTCAGTGAGATCGTCTACAGTCTACCAGAGAAATCCTCCTTACACCAGTCATACAACAGAACACCTAGTGGTAATGTTATTGCTTTCAGATATTTGATTGTACTCAGCTCGAAAACGCCCTCTATCTCTTTGATTAGTGGTAGGTAGTTTATAATTATCATTTGCTTGAGAGGTAGTGGACGTTTATTCGTTATGGAGTATTTTCAGGAGGCGAAATTTCAATACAGCCAAGCCTTGCTTGAGTTTGTATGTTAGAGCCTATTATCCGGACACAGCTGATGGAACATTACATTTTATTTCCATTTCAGCTTTCAAATAGAGGAATTGGAGCCCAACCTGAGAATATTGCCTAACAATACCTACATTTATATCTTTGAAGATTGCCATAGCTTGAAGTCACCGTAGAAAATAGCGAGTTTTAATAATAAATGTCATTATAACAGCATTGAATATTATTTATTATGAATATTCACAACAAGCACAACACCACTATCACCAACACATGAAACATTGTTAAACAGGGAGTAGGCCTAAACTGTTCAGAAACGTCTTGGAAATGTGTAGAAGTAGTTACATAAATTCTTTCTCATTGATATGATTAATTATTTGAAAAAAGAGTGAGACACTAGTGAAACTACAAAATGAGATTCAACATTAATACAGCAGTGCTTAAAGATTATCAAAAGCTAGAGTGAATCGACCAACAAACTTAATTGTGAGTGATTATTTCCACTGGTAAGTTGTTCCTGATATACGAACTCTAGTTGAATCTTAGATATGATTGAACACGATGAAGTAAATTCTTTTAAGTTATGATGTTGAAGTTCCATCTTGTTTCCACTAATATGTATTATAAACTTAAAAAACACTTTTAAATGGAAATTGACTCACGTTATGGCGTGACGGCCGTTTCGCTCTGTTGTCTAGAGCATCATCAGACGACTGAGTGTACTGTGGGTCGTCTGATGATGCTCTAGACAACAGAGCGAAACGGCCGTCACGCCATAACGTGAGTCAGTTTCCATTTAAAAGTGTTTTTTAAGTTTATAATATATCTTTTAAGTTGTTTATTGTGATAGGAAGCAGGCTCACAGATATAGATGAAAAAATTTTTACATTTGATTGCATCATCAATTAACAAAACTGTTACTAACTTGTCAAACAGTCTGAAAAGTTAGGACTAGACATGATGAAACTAAATTTTTGTATCGCCATTTTTTATTGTTGATTAATACAGTAGTTTCTATGCTTATTATGTCAATGATTCAATTGTTTCAAGATACTTATTTGTGAATGCTCCTGGGTAGAATTATATCGTTTTGACATTCTTTGCTTAGTGTTAAAATATTGAAGAAGACAGCAAGAAGTTCAACGGAAAGGTGGTGTGAGGCGACATCCTGTTGTGAAAACACATTGACGAAATATAACAATCTCCTTCTACCAACTAACAAACAATCGAACAATCTCACTTTTTGCAGCATTACAAACGGCCATAGCTCACAACAATTGTGGAAAAATTGTGCCTTCAGAGAGAACTTAATTAGTTTAGATTACAGTACTCTATTTATATTAATTTAAACATAAAACAGTATTATTACCGTCGCACAGTTACACATTTAAATTGTACAACAAATTATATTACTCAACCAAAGAAAATCTACATAAAATGGCGAAGTCTAGACAGAATTCGTCCATTCTTGACTTAACCCTAATAATAATCAGAAAGAAGAAGTGAAAGATGAGTAGGTAAAGTGAGAAAGTGTAGATGAGAAGGCGAGATGGAACAGTGGAGAAAATTAACAAGCAGAAAAGAATGGAACAGTTTATGAGATAAAGTGAAAAGGAATATGTAAAGTGAAAAAAATAATTGAAGTGAGAAAAATAAGTATTGTGAGAAGAGTAAATAAAGTGAAAAGAAATAGAAGAAACAATAAAAAAGTAAAATAAACAGAAGACAATAGATAGAAAAAGCAGGAAGAAGACAGAAAAGGAAAACGAAAAGAGAAGAGGAAGGAATGGAAGGAAAAATAAAATACTTTATATAGTAGTAGGGCTAGGAAAGTAAAGAGAGAAGAAGGAAAAGAAAAGGTGAAGAAGAAAAAATATGGATAGAAAAGGAAAAAAGAAAGCTGGTGAAATAGAATGGAGTGTAAGAGAACTAGAGGAAGAACATTGATGAAAGAGAAACGGTAAGAGCCAAGAAGGATCAGTCTCACAAGAAATTGTAAGTGAAAAAACTTTTTCAGTTGAAAACATTTTGTTAGGAAACACAAGGAAGAAAAGAACATATTTCTGCGCTGCCCATTGTGTCAACAGTACTTTCGGTTACATTGATAACAGGCACTTTTTGTTTATTCTAATTCTGTTCTCTCCATCTTCCTTACTCTCAAATGGTCATCTAGATATCTAGAATGTTCGAGACAACATTATCTGTGTAGAAACATTGAGAAGCGTATGGAGATTTCAAGAATTTGCCAAAATGTTCCAGATTATGTTTAATTTCCAGAATTTTCTGGAATACTCTTCCTGGAAACAGTATATAAAGAGCAGTCCTTGAAAACAGTAATTCAGTTGTTATTTGATCTTCAAAAATATCATATCTAGTGACAGTTTGTGACAGTATAGACATTGTGATTATGCATATCAAGTGCTTGTGATATTTTAATTTTACCAGGAATTGACTTAATTTCACATATTAAGTCAAGCTCAACAATTATTATTTCAGAGCTACATTGCATAGCATCTCCTGCTTATTATGCAAGAAAGAGGAAAAAGAAACTTTTGGATCAATTGGTATAATCTACGCAATAATTGCAATTGAAATTTTAGGATAAGTTTATGTGGTGAATTCTTTGACAGCAGACATTCGTCCTTGTGGCAGAATACTCAGTGCTAAGTGCTATTATTATGATTATCAAATACCGTAACAGACACTATGCTTTGTAAGTGTTCAGTTATTTATTGAATTATTGATCGGCCTATTAACGGTTAGTAATTAGTTTTTCTTGTGTGATACTGATTTGTGCGCGTTTTAAGAAATTTTTGTAAATAGAGTTTGAGTGAGTGTTAATTTCAAGAGTGTTGGCAGCGTTATTTTTGTGATAAAGCAGCATCAGTAACAATATGTATAACTTCAGTAGCGTAGCGAAAATCTTTCCGGTGGGGGGGGGGGGTCATCGGTGATTTGGGGGCCCCTTGCGGGTCGGGGGGTCCTGCCCCGGGAAATTTTTCATAAATAGTCCCTCTAAAATCATACTCCAAGAGATTCTGGACTCATGTCTAGAAAAGCTTTTATCCATTCATTTTAGTTCAAATTATGGGAAATGTTTAAGAAGTTGAGAGCTTGATTTGAGGCTTAAAAACAGTAATTTCATACGAGTATTTATCAAAATGAAGTTTATAAGTTGGGTAAAGTGAAAGCTTAAATTCAATAAATCATTGCTTTTATGAATCGCTTGCCTAAGAACTTGAAGAACCCACTCTTCATATATTGTTAGTCAATTCTAGCTCTCTAAGATTCAGCATACTTGAATCTCTATTTCACATGACTACACTGGCAATAAAAACGGGCTCGAAGGGCCCGCGGCGCCAGGGGCCTCTAGGGCCTGTTAGGCTTCTAAGGGGCCTTTAGAGGTTTAAACTGAAGAAAAAAGGGGCTCTGGAGGCCCCTAGTTGGACACTTTGGGGCCCCTTATTTTATTTTTATTTTATCACTTGCTTACATTTTGTAAAATGATGTGGCCCCTTGACGTTGAGGCCCAAGAAAACTTGCCTTATTCGCCCCATCCCCTTCTGTAACCTTAATTAATTTTTTTTAGTTAATTAAAGTATTAAAATGATAATTTAGAAAAAAATTTCTAGCTGTTACAGGTCACGTATGAAAACTTTTTTACCTCCAGTAACCGATATTATTGTAATTTTATTGATGACTCCCTACTCGTTTTTGGGGCCTTTTTCACAGACTCAAGGGCGGGGGTTGTAACCCAATGTACATCTTAACTAATTTTTGAAACCAATAAATATGTAACCGAAGCTAGCTGATAAAGCATGTTCATCGCATTGGAAAATACATGATAAGAGACAATTTCAACAAAGAAGTCTCAAAATGATATGTTAAAGAGATAAGCAAGATTAAAAGGACAATATTTCTGGCAGAACTATGAACAACTTTTGGAAAATAATCAGACTCGTTCCTCTTTCCACTTAACGCTGCCGTAATTTGATTTCGCAACTAACTTTGCAACTTTATACTTGGACGTTGGAGATAAAATTTGAATGAGGATAGTCTAGAATATGGAATGGGCGGGCGTTCCACCTTGTTTTTGTAATTATACAGCGCATTGTAATCCAGTTACAAAGCAGTTTGGGACCAAGCCGTCTGCATTAATATTTTGCGCCGTGGCTTTTACGCGCCGCGTTAGGTGAATGCTTGCAAATCGATAGCCTTTGTTGTCGCAGTTCTTATTTCGAATAGCTCATTCATGCCGAAAGGCTGCTTCACTCGAGGAGGCCTACTATCCAAGACTAGCACGCAATATCCTCACAATATACACTGGAGGTGAGACCATAATTAATTTCCTTAAACCAACACAAATTTCAAAATGTAGAAAAATACTCGAAAACGTCATCATTTGTGAATGAATGGTTGAGTTCATGGGGGCCTTCTCATTTACCTGTAGACGTTACCGGTGAAGTGCGATTGGGCTATTCTATTCCAACGTCTATAAATTTGAATAGACCAATCAGACGCTACCGGTAACATTTTCCGGCTACCGATGAAGTTCCCAAGAACTCAAACAATGCATTTTAATTTGTCATTTCAAGGTATTGTTTTTATTGCTTTGATAAGTTAATTTAAAGCATTTTATTTATTATTTTTTTATTGACATGCTTTCATAATACCTAGTAATTGTATATTATTGATCAAGTATGACCTTCCTGTGGAATCATTCCCGCGCACAGGCAGTAATGCCTATGTAGGAATTGACGATTTCGTATCTTTTTCATCTTTTAGTGGTAGTGGTTTATATTTATTTTCTATGTAAGTGATCCTTTTTTTTCTCTTTACACTGAACGTTAGTTGTACACATTATTTTTTGTTTGAAATAAACCTGAATTTGAATTCTATAGTAGACTCGAACACACATGTTGTTGATATTATTTGATGGTTGGCTTAAATCTGAACTGTATTGTTCTCCATTATGAACCAGTTATAAGGATTCTATTTTCAGCCTATGCTTTGTTTATTATTACTGTGTAGATTTTTGATGTATGATAAATGAATAATGTTGAATATGTGTTCAACTGTACCATACAGCATTTTATAAGATTTGTACTGTGTTGAATAAAAATATGATTGTATTGATTTTTAAATCTGAGCCGCGTAGCTAATGTCACGAATATGAATTATAATTCTTCCAATCCAATCAAGAATTATTTTAGCATATATTCAGGTTTTTAATCATTAAGGATCATGGGGCTTATATCACTGGATACTAGTCAATTTAATGCCTGTGACAACGTCTGTATGATTTGTAATAAAATAATTATCAATTATCAATGAAAAAATCAACCACTTATTCCTTATCTTACATGTATGTAAGATAAGTTAATAATAAAGATAAGTTAATGAAATAAAAATAAGTTACTAATAAGACTTTCTTTGTTAGTTTGGTATTGCGATAGGAAGAATTCTTTCCAGGTTGACAGGTTGTCTAAATAACGGTTTCACTCTATTTTCTATTCTGAAGTTGAAATAAATAGGTAAAGGGAAGTGAGAGTTATGTCATAAGCCGTAGCAAGTCTCTGTTCAGTCTTTGTAAGGGTGACCGATTAGATTGGTCAGCAAAATGACTCTGTTCTCTGCTTTAAAACCACTTCCGGATGGTTCGGAGCCCACCTATAACTGTAGGTCCAGCTCATCAATCACCATCATCCAATTAATTTCCCACGCACAGGTCTCAGACGGCCTAGTATTGTTTTAATTGTTTAAGATTGTCTATTTCCAATTATCCAACTTATCAATCACAATCATCCAACCCATTATCCACACACAGGCCTCGGATCAATGTTGGCTTCATCCTCCAAAAAAATAAAAATTTCTTTCTAAGTTCGGTATTGTGATAGAAAGCATTCTTTCTAAGTTGAGATTTTAACTGACGGGTTTACCCTATTTTCTGTTCTGGTTTTGAAATGAATAGAGTAAATTTGACAAAGTGACTTGACGAGAATAGCTGCTTACCTGACACTTAGCTTCAATGCACATGTCCAGGCTGCCCGGTCGACAGCGTGTGCCGTCTCTGACAGAATCAGCCAGTTTTGCCACAACACCGGTGTTCGAAATACAATTGAGAGCGCAGGGATTGCCGTCGTCGTAATGCGGCTTCCAGAACAGCATCTGATCATTGTACGGAATCTCGTTGTAAGAGGAGCACTGATGCTCCCTGAAATCGACAACGTCGGGGCACGGCTGCAAAATAACAGACACAAACATGAGTAATTAACTGATACCTGTCATAGTTATTTCTAGTTGTGACCTACACAAAACAGGGAAGAGACATTCGACATAATTATACCACATACCACTTGACATACTAAATGAGTACCTTACATCTTCGCTTGAAAGTTGAGCTAAACTTTACTCCAGCTAAAATCAATTTACTAAAGTTCACTGAAAGTCCGGACATGTGTAATAATAGCACAGCTGTCAGAACCTTGTCAAAATAACATACCTTAATACAGGTTTCTTTAGATATACTATTGGTTCAGTATACCTCACGCACTAGAATAAGGGTGCTTGCCCAGAGGGCGGCTCTGGTGGCGCGGTTGGTTGGAGCGCTTGTACCGGATAATACTGTAAAAGGGGCTCTGGCTGGCTTCGTTTCCTGCAGCCTTGGTTTCGAATCTCATTCAGCCATTCGTCTCATTACCGACGCACAAGTCTCCGGACTCTTGTGGGCATCATCCGCAATAAAAAAAAAACATACTCGATGTACTCAATGATGGTCACCATCATTGATAGCTGTGAGCCGTAGCAGGTATCTGTTCAATCAGTTTATATAAACAACACTCTCCTGGGCCCTCCCTGTAAGGGTGACCGATTGGATTGGCCAGCAAAAAATACTCTGTTCTCTACTGTAAAACCTCTTCTCGGTGGTTTGCAACCCGCCTAAAATTGTAGGTCCACCGTGTTTCCAATAACATGACTCAAGTGGCGAGGTAGAACTACCCGTGAGGGTCTCCCAACCAATAAAGGCTAACCAATAAATACTAATTTTTTTCATTTTTACCATTGAAAAATTAAATACAATCATCAGTTTCAGACCTGACCCTTGAATGCTTGATTCAATGTGATTATTTATTAAATAACATGTATTTATTACACGTCTGTTTTTCACAAAAAGTCACTCTGTATCAAGTCAGCAAGGCGGCATTTCTATTTTCATCCATCCTGTACTTTTGTTGTTTCAGACAACTGATTGCTCAAATCACATCGGATTTCAGATGTCTGATGAAAGAATTTATAGAACAATATTAATGCATTTATAAAATTATGATTTACTTAGTAATAATCTTTCATTATATTCAATTGCAATATCAGAAATGATTTGTTTATCTTAAACGAATATGTTATTCTTATTAATGATAAGTTAATGGTTAAAAAGGACGCCTCAGCCAGAATGAAGAAATATTAGGCTGAGAAGAAAGAATGAGATAGAGCAATAACATAGAAGAGATAAATGATCTTCCTTAGATGGACTACACGTTAAAAACTTCCTATGAAGGCTCTACCAGATGAATAGGAGGGAACGAGAGCTATCTTGAAATCCGATTCCAATTACATATGGCGGAGAAGCTTTTAAAAAAATTATTTGTTTTATTTAGAAGAAAGCCTTAGTGCCTTTTTTTTCTCCTTAATATCCTTTAAATTCAAGCAAATTTTGAAAATCCTTAAACATACACCGCATGCAAATTCCTAAAAGGAACATCCATAATTTCATAGAATTTGGTCCTTGCGTTTTTCATTAAATGCGTTACAGACAGACAGGCAGGCAGGCAAATGCAAAACGGTCGACTTGAAAAAGAGACCTCTCTTTGATCAGTCAATAATTGCCATAATTTAACTCGTACTATATGTAATAATCATTCCTTAGAAATCTTTTCAAAATTTGTATCAAAAAAGCATATTTTTCTTAAAGAAAATACGCTTTGTTGGAAAAATATAATTATCAAATTTTAGACAAATGCAACCTTAGACTTGAAACAGAGACCTCTCTTCGCTCGGTCAACTACAAATAATTGCAATTTCAATACCAATTTATTGATAGAAATTACCCTACCCAACCATAGCATATATCTGCTATGTTCTAGAATAGCTAGTCAATGTGTTTTTATAACATATAGTTTAATTCAGAATAATCGTCTAACTGTTATATTCTAACTTACTACGATCATCTAAAAGTGTTTTTATATCAGTGATAGTGGTGTTATAACACACTATGATCATCTAACACAACATCACTGTCACAGATGATCATAGTGTGTTAGAGTCTAATACAACATCACTATCACTAATACAAAGCTGGCCAATAAAGTATAAGCTACATTATTTGAGCGCAATGCATATGAAATGCCAGAAGCTGCCACTGTATTCTAATCATGAATTGCAGTAAAAATAAGGGAGCAAAAAAGTTAAAATTGACCTGGTCCAAATGAATGGCAGTAAACAATTTGTTGGTTGGGACTTTATCAAACCACTGGCCACAGACGAAAACAACAATAGGCTTTCAGGCTAACAAAAACAGTAATAACTCTGATACATCGGGGCTTTTACAACACTAGTTTCATTTGTGGGAAATGCAGTGCATGAGCCATGAGCCACGATGAACGTTCGCGCGGTCTCAGTCTCGTCACAGCGATTGCTCGAAGTTTGTTCGTAACAACGGAACTATCTCTTTTGTTGTCATATCTTCGGGATAAATCGGCCGACTGTTTATTTCCGAGCCGGAGTTAGTTTTGGAAGAGAGTTGTGGGGAGGTGATTGTGCCAAGAACGAGTTAGGGGGGGGGGGGGGGCGCAGACAGATAGCTTTGGAAGACGTGCTACTGTGTGATTTATTGGAGGGGGACCATTCGGAATAGTCTCCCTATACGGGAGTATTGTTTCTCGCAGATGTCGCGTTCGGAACATGCCCATGCCCTATCTACAAAATGTCCCGATCCTCATTCTAAGAAGCACTCGAAGCCGACCATTTTGTCTAACTGGCAACGCTAATAAAAAGTATTATTTATGATAAAACTGTATGTCATCACTTTTGTAAGAAAAGAAAGACAAGCTCATTTATGACTGTATTGAACCTAACTAAATATTTCTTCGAGTCTGTTGAACATGGGATTCCATATTGGAAATCAGTAGGCTGCTTGATGCATGATAAGATGCAAATGAAAGCTGCTTGGTATATGGAAAGAGCAAATAGGTTAGATTTATGTAGGCCGTTGTTCAAGAGAGGGTATCCTTACTCTTCAATATTTATTTAATAGAGCCTATCCAAAGCGTACTTAGATGAAAATGCTTCAAGTTACGTTCATAAATACGGCCCTTGGTCGTACTGTACGCTGTACCTTGCTTATATGTGTATGAAGCTACTTTATATTGTAAAAAATAGTGATGCAGGCTAAACCAAAATCTTAACGTTCATAATTATAATACAGTAAGCCGAAGAGATTATCACTTGGTGAGTCACAATGGTGGTTAATTCGAACAAAACCTAGTTATATCGGCAGGAAATTCTGTAACAAGCTACCGCAGTTACTAAAATTTTTGGAAATATTGAAGTATTAAAAAAAATTAAGAAAATATTCAGTTGATGAAGCTTTTTATACTGTAAAGAGCTCCTTTCAGATAAAAATTAAGACTCGCCTCAACTAATTTAAATTGTGAATATGTTAACTAGATTGTATAATTTTAAGATTGTATAATATTGTTGATCTGAGTTGTCCTGCACTTCTTAACCGGAGTCTTCAAGGCGTAATCTTAAAAGAATATGTCACCTCTGTTGGAAGAAAAGAAATACAAAGCTGATTTATACTTTATTGAACCTAACGAAATACTTCTTCAAGTCTGTTGAACTTGGGACACCATATTGGTAATCAGTACTTGCAGCATAATAATCACTTTTGAGATCACTGGTGCAGTTCCTGGGAGCTTTGCTGTTACCGGTGGCGTATGATTGGTCTATTCAAACTTATAGACGTTGAAAAATTTGAATACCAATCAGAAACCACTGGAAAAATTTACCGGTAAATGAAAAGGCTCCCATGAACTCAACCATTGTTGAAGTGATTAGAAAGTCTGTTAAGAAGACCTTGGAGGTATACGAAAGAGGAAGGAGCATAACGTATACTCCCCATGTTAAAAAAGTGTCGCCGGATTGAAGCATATCCACTATGGTATAATCCAAACAAGGTGGCTTCGTTATCACTGATTGTAATGAATACCTTTGTAAATTAGGGCTTATCATTCACAAATGAGAGTTACAGAAATTGAAAGAGAAAACGTGATAATATAGAGAACATGTTGTGATATGGTATGGTTTGAAATATGGTATTTGTGCGGAATTGTGAACGTGTTCAATTTTCGGCTCAAAATTTTTTAAATAATTAAAAATTCTCCAATATTTTTGTATTGCTTGTTTGAAAATTTGTTTTTATTGACTTTCATGTGCACCTTTTTTCAAAATTAAATGGATAATATTTTTTCTCTAGTGAAAATTAATAGTGAAATTGTGACTTGCAGACAACTCTTATTTGGACATTTCTGTATTGAAATTTAGAAGAGAAAGCAGTTTTGGGCTGTAAAGCCTGTTGATTCCTCTTCATTCTACTGCAATGTGATGATGTACATAGATGATAAATAACATTAAATATCATAAAATTGTTACAATGAGTTAAGTGATGAAGTATTATAATACATAATAATAATTATGAGACTGGATGAATCATCACACTAATATCAGTGATACCGACGCCATCTTGTTCTGCTATGGGTAGTCTAAAAATACATTATTGGTCTTGAATTATTGACTTAAAAGAGATGATAAACACATTCAACACCGATGTATAGTACATATTTTTGAAATTACAACTGGATACCATTCAAAATTTTTGAAATGCCACGGGGTGAGCGGCGGTGAGAATAATTGACAGCTTACCTGCATATTGCATATTCGGTATCTGATAGCTTGTCCTTTGCATCCCGAAATAGCATTACATCTTCTCAGTTGGAAAGCAGCTCCGCCATCGCATGTTCTGGAGCAAGGGCTCCATTCAGACCAGCCCGACCATATTCCTGATTCGACCTCCTGCTGCAAATCATAAAATTATTACAATGAGTTGAGTGATGAAGTATACTTAATAATAATATTGGTTATCAGACTACCTATGAAATTGAATGAAATAAATTTATTCATCCACAAGAACATTGCACAATAGACAGAAATATGTATATATTTCTGTATTTATATGATTATATAAACTCATGTGATGTTCATCACATTAATTGGCTACTATGTACAGTGATATCAAATCTTTCTAGTTTTGTAACTGATGCTTTATTTAATTAGCAATAAAGTTATTAAGTGGAACAGGCCACTGTTGCTTGTGTAAGTTATCCTCTGTAATCAAGAATATATCAAATCGTATATTTTTTATATAATTTCAAGCTTATCTCTATAGATTCTTCAAGCATGATTATTGTAAGAATATTAACTAATCATTTGATAGAGAGTGTTACAACTTTATTCAGTGTGTTATTGAGTTTTTTCCTTATGAAAATAATCTAAATAAGTCAACATTCGATTATTATAGTCTCTCTCACTCTCTCTCTCTCTCTCTCCCCCCCACTCTCACATACACTCTCTTTCTCTCTCTCTGAAGAGTCCTAACTCCTTCCTTTAATAGAGGCAATGATTCAATCAAACTCTCACTCATACTCTCTCTGTCTCACTGTCTCTTTATGTCATTTTATATTTCTCACTCTTTTAAATTGATTTCGTTCTTTTTTCCCATAATTATTTTGCTTTGTCTAAGAATATCAACTGTTTTCTCTTCATTATACACAGTTTTGTTTCTTGTGATCTAATATTTCAAAAATTGTGTACTTCTTATTTCTAAATCGCAAACTTCTTGTCTTTATTATATTCTGTAATGTTACTTTTAATTTGATATTTAAACGTTAATGGTATTTGAAAATTCTTCACTAGCGAATTCAACACTTACATATTCGTGAGATGTTCATTTCGCATTGTTGTAATGCTACCTCAGAAACGGCTGGAGGCCTACTGAATCAGGTTTATAATGGTTTAATAACCCTGATGCAGTATACTTGCTCCAAGATATTATTATTGTTATTTTATTCAAAATGCGGTATTAGTAAAGCTTGAATGAATAATATATTTTATTTTTTGTATTCTGAAATAGTAAATAAAACGATTGCATTATGACTGCTTTTAACCCACAAGTGAGATATAAGCTAGGACACGAGGGATCTAGTTTCTGAATTGAAATTCTAATTGATTCCAAAATGTTTGAATCAACTGATGTGACTAACGCATAGAAATCATTTCGACACTATTTTGAAGAAATATAGATTGGTCTAGACCTATACTGAAAAGTGACGGTAGTGTTATAATAGCTTCATTAAAACACTAATTTAACAATTCATGGAATAAAGTATTGACATCACTTCCCAACCTATTATTTCTACGTAACGTATAGCCGTAGATAAAAACGTAGATTACTGAATAGATCAATATATTCTAGAAAACAGTACACTATTCGTATTCTATGTCCGGTAAGTGATCCATCACTTCATACACGGGTGGGAGGAGACAAAACTTTCATCAGCTGATACGTCAACATGTTTCAGTAGCTGTGCTCAAAGTTGACATAAATTTGTGTGTTTCTACTCCCGAGAGAATTCTCGTTTGACGTTCTCTGCAGAGGAGGAGAATCTCGCAAAGCAGTTCGCTGACACGTTTCGCAGATTTAATTAAATCAATCTCCAACAAGTCTAAGCCACTTTCCAGATTAGCAGACGTCAAAAGGATTCGGAACCCCTTTAAACACGGAGACACCACTCTGTTAGTAGATGTTCTCTGATAAAATCGTGGCTAGACGATTGATATTAAGAGAAGAATCTTATTATTTCAGAAGTACTAGTTTATTTCTCATATTTACAGAGGATTAAAAGCTATTTCAAAATTTTGCTCCTTTCAACTCATTGAAGGCTGAAAATAATTTCACAAAATGGCGTGAAAAATTGATAGATAATATCTTTCAAGATTAGACTACAAATTTATCAATTTATGACTTGCCTTACAGTTGATCACCACATCGAAAGCAAGATGGGTAGTTTTGAAGTAGTGGGTGGAGTGAATAAAGTCAAGTGTGTTGAGTAACTCATATTTTTGACTCGGCACTTGGGGTTCTTGCTATTTAATGTGAATGAAAATAAAATTGAGTCAATCACAACGCCTTTTAATCAGACTCCCGTCGACTCCAGTCAGTCATCAGAGTCCACTCACTCAACTTTATCCACACAACCCACCTACGGGAATTTGAGAAAGAAAGTGGGTAAATTGTCATTAATTTATTGTTTTCCTCTATTATTATTAATATTTATAATAATCACACACAAATAAAGTGAGTTTCACATACAAAGCCGGCCATTGACAAGACAGTGATTTCACTCTGCTACATTGAGAAATGCCCTAACCATGGAAACCGTATTGAGCAAGACTGCCTTCTGCATCGCACGCTTTGCTTTTTCCGTCACACTCAGCTGATTGAGGTTTGCTGACCCCATTTAATTATAGCTCCCACTGTAGACACAGTTGACTCTCTTTCCTGTTTCCAGACATCCTCAACCTCAGTAGCCAGTGGAAGATTCTTGGATATTTTTTCATTGCAGCAGTACTGGTCCAAGTAGCATGGAATGCTTAAATCTATTTCAACATTTTTTAGAACGTTAACCTTTTGGGAACAAATGATCTGCAATGTTGTTTAACATATGTAATTAATATGTTAATTATATGATATTCTGTGTTATACACATATGCCTGGAAGCTAAAACGTATTCTGCAGTACAATATGATAACATAATTTAATAGTAGATACTATTCAAGATGATAAAAGCTTCAAATTTATCCGTTTAGTCAGCACTCTTCTAAACTTATTAAAGGCTACTGCAGTATAATTATGATGACGTATAACTTACTAGAATACAAGCTGATAAAAGCTTCAAATGTATCCGTTTTGTCATGCAGCTAGAACATTGGAATATTAACTCAATAACACTGACCCAAAGAGAATAATCATCATGTACTGACTCTCTCTGATAGGTGATTCCATGATATCCTATCAGGCATTGTTTGGTACTGTGGGGCCGGGCTTCAAGGCGGTCAAGCATAATACAGAGCTCGTGAATTCTGGTACCCACATCCTACCAACGCGATAGAGGGCATTGTGATATTATAATGTTCACTAGCTGAAGTGAGAAGAGCTGGGCCAAAACTCCAGCATGTGTTTATGACCCTTTGATATTATTTCAAGTCAAGCTGTTGGAATCCAAATTCAGATAATATAGTCTTTTTTGTAGATTACGCCTTGGGGACTCCAGTTAAAGAGTATAAGACAAGTCAGATCAACAATAATTATACAATCTTATACTCTTATGCACTAGTTACCATAATTATTACTATATCAATTAGTTGAGGTGAGGCTTAATTTTGACATGAGAGGAACACTATAAAAAGCTTTATCAACTAAATATTTGTTCAATTGTTTTTTAAATGTTTCTATATTTTGAAGACTCTTTAAAACTGCGGTAGCTTGTTGTAGAGTTCCCTACCAATATAACTAGGTAGTATTATATCTTGGATCAGGGAAGTATAGAGTTCAATAAATACTCATTTCTTACTCATCACCACTGAAAACATGAAATGCTTTAATCTTTAGGGGTTTAATCCCGATAAATAAAATAAGCACAGTTCACAATATTTATATTATACAATTTAAGGTGTGGAGCAATAGTTTATTTGAGCAAGTTTCATACTTTGTGTCGAACCGCTGATTTGGTCTTTGATGGATCTCTTCACAATAAATATACTGTGGTTATCTCTCACTTCATTTGTTGTAACATTGTCTTCTCTTTTATTAATAACTAAGAAATGTATAAACATTTCTTGTACAGTATTTTTGTTTTGATATTACATTTCCTAATATATTAAATAATATATTATCTGTGACGTTTCCCATGACGAAATACTTGATGAACAATGTAATATAAAAATTGACACTGCATTTCTATTTAACATAAATGATTTTCACTCGTGCTATACTGGTGATACTGGAGGGATGCATTCCACTTTTAAAGAGAGGCTGATGACGCTTCTCTTTATAAGTGAAATGCATCCCTCCTGTACAAGTAAGTTGAACTTATATTAATTAGAAACACAGTGTCAGTTTTGATACTGGATTGTCTATTCTTTAATTGTATTTATTTTATTTTTGAAATAACGAAGATTGCTCAATTATTCAAAGATAATTAATATTATTCAGACAGCAGCTCAGAACAACCTTTTTAATGATAATAAATGATTAATGATAAATAATGATGCCTTGTGTGCTCACAAGCAGGGGCTGAACAAGCGGGAAAATTCTCCACAAACCTTCAATTATCTTTAAAAATAACTGAATGTTATCACTCATGGAAAGTAAGGAGCCCCATGATGTTTTTTGTACGTTTTTATTGATAGAATTCTGGTATCCATTCAGTCAATATTTTTTAAAGTGGCAACTACGCTTTGAAAAATAACATTTAATCTGAGTAAGAAACTTCGGTTACAAGTACTTCTTTGCAATGTCTATAAAAAATATATTTCTGAATTGGATTGCTGAATAAAAATGGAAGTTGGCATCATTATGAATGAAAAACTATACAGTAGGTAGGCTTACCATATTATTATTATCACACATGGTCTTTCTAAGTTACTCAGTTTCATTTGGAAATTGGTTGTTGAGTATTAGTATTAGTTGTATTGAATAACTTTTTGAATGTCAACAAATATACGGTAACCTACAAACTAATCTTCTTACCTTGATCATCGGCATTTGTTACTCTATATGTAGGATCGTTTCACTATCATCAAAATCTATATCAGATTCATCATTCAAAGCAGCAAATATTTCATCATCATCCATTTTAGAAAAAATTTAGAATGAGAAGAAACAACAAAATGAACAAGCTTACAAACACGAATTTACTGACAACAAAGAGTGTACTGAAACACAGCGGAGACGACAATTAATCAGAGATGCACTTCTGATACGATAACACTTGGATGAAACCAACCTGTTTTAGTATTTGTAGCGAGATCTAGCGATGGAATCGATAACTAACATCATAGAAAAAGGCTTGAGAAGACTGCCAAGAACGTAATACCGTAAATTATGTATTTACGACTAAACGCATAAGAATGTATAGAAAAGCAAGGACATATATTACAGCCATGGCATTCCAGTAAAGATTGGCATGGACGTAATATTACGGCTGTGACACTGGCTGAAAGAACTTGAATTAAGTGACCGGCACGCTAAGTGTTACCGGAGTCTCCAAGACGTAGTAATCTAAAAAAGAGCAAAATATTCAATAACTGCATATCGCTCTTTATGCAGCCTGAAACTATATTTGAGAGTTGACGATAATAATTGTTATATCAATGCTGAAGTGTAATTAATAACTACTGTTGTTTTTGGAATTATAACTGAATATCGCCTGTGATATTGAATAATCTGACAGCGGGAAGAATCAGCGAACACATAAGACCAATAGAAGGGGCTTCTTGTCGCTGAGGTGAAGCATATTGTTATGCGCTCATCCACTACAAAGATGGCAGCGCAGGGATGACTCACCCAAGTGGCGAGTGCTGGAGAAGCCGGTTTTTGGTATACCCAGTATGACATGCGTTACATCACCAGCTTGTTTCCTCATAAATATCTGTCATTATATCCTTAGGCCCGAATTTATGAATGTGACTTATCAAAGATCGACTTGGATAAGTCAGACTTAGTGGCAATAAGTTGTACTTACACTTACAGGTTCATGATGTGAAAGCCAGCGAGCAACAAAGTGCCAACCCAGCTCCCATAACAAAGATCTGACTCCTGATAAATAATCTGACATTAATAATTTACATTAAACAACTCTAATTTACACTAATATAAGAATTTACACTACATAAATGTTGCATGGACAACTGGGTCGGCTTATAACCTCACTTTTCAGCTAGTAAACTCACCTAATATAAGTAAAGCTTAGACAAAAGTTTGTACTCATGAACTCACTTAAACATCTTCTTAACTTTTTAAAGTCAAGTTATGCTTATAATTGGTGTCTCAAATCCGTTCTTAGCCAAGCTAGGTACAGAGCTGACTTGAAGCCGTTCTTAGATTGTTGTGTTACATCATATTTTGAGTTCATTTTTTAGTATGACATTGGCTTATAATAATAGAATAAAATCATCATATTCAATTTTTGCACCATTGCAATGTAATTCACTGTATATTTGACTTGTTGAAATTATTTCTACTTATTTTATATAAATATAGTTCTAACCTATACATTTTTTGGCACTAGGATAGAATTCTCTTTCTACAAAATAGAATGGATGAAGTTCTTTGGTCTGCTGGGAGGTAGCACTCACTACACTGCTTCAAGATGCTATCATTTTTGAAATTCGAAAACAGAAAATAATAATTTAAAAGATATTGATGTGGTAATTATTATGTAAAAACAACTGTAAATTTACATGCAGTGCAGTATCTTTATCTTTTCTTGCATGTTATTTTATGCTCATTAGTGCCTGATAATATGACACAATTTTAGGTTAGCTTGTGACCATGTTCAATGTAATAGAGCCTTTCCAAGTCAAACTCAGATAAGTCGTGCTTAGATCAACGTAAGTCATGTTCATAAATACGGGCCTTAACGTCTGTCATTTGACTGGTCTTATGTGTTTGCTGGTAAGAATACAGAAAAATACAATTTGATGTATTCTGGTAATATCGATTTGCTAAATGGAGTTTTAAAACTAGCTTTCCTCAATGTGACAGAGCGTGTGTTCTAGAAGAGTATTGTTGCTAGTTTAGAATCTAGAAAGCAGAATGAATAAGAAGACAGACAGTGGCGGTGGCATTGTTGAGCTGTCAGTCAGCTGACTGGAAGCACCGAGAGAGAATGCTGATTACGATTCAGGCTCCATTAAGTTGGAGAAGATTGCGGCATTATTTATAAGGACTTGTGCTGTCCCTCATGTACTCCGAATGCATAAATCATTCAACGCTTGATCACCTAGAGCTCGTTCTATTCGGTTGGCATTCACATGGCTTTAATGCGACGTCAGACAGCAAAACAAAACAAAACACTTGTCTCGACTCATCAGCATGCAAATAAAATTCTCCACCAGGAACATTCCCCAATCGACTCGTTAAGGTCCCGTTCTGACACCGAAAGATGAATAACATCTCATATTATTACCTTGGCGAACACTAGATTAATTAGAGAAGAAGATCACATCAAATCAACCTCATAATATTTTTTGAAAGAGTGTCTAACTAAGGCTGTGCGCAGGGTTTTTGTCATACTTTATTTTACTTTTTATGATACTTTTTTATCGAAGTTTCTTGTCTTGAATCTTGTTCGGTCTTTGAAATTTTATCTATTGCAGTGAAGACATTTTTTTTATTCAATTATTTTATGGAATAAAAGCGGCTCAAAGTAGACATTTTTCTGTTTTAGGTGGCAATTGATCTCACTTATGAGCGATTTTAGACTTTTGATAAATCTTCCATAACTAAAAGACACCTTGAGGAATAAAATCACATATTTTTTCATTTCAATCTAACAGAATGCTTTTTCAAAATAAATTTTTGAAAAATTAGGAATTTTATACAGATTTAAAAAAATGTAGTTTGAAAAAACTAATTGCTTGATTTTTAGTAAAAAATATGTCGTTTTATACCTTGAGGTGTCTTAGTTACAGAAAATTTATCAAAAGTTTGAGATCAATTGTCCCCAAAAACCGAAAATGTCAACTTTGAACCCCATAACATCTCGAAGCCCTAATAACATCCAATACATCAAACTTCGAAAACAAATTATGAACAAAAACCCTGCACACAGCCTTTTAAAGAGTTGATCATTTTGGTAAAACTTACTTCAGTTGACAGCGGCTGATATAATACACTTTATCTACCTGTTTGATCTAGCTTATTTGATCATCAATTTCAATTTTTTCAATATGTTCAGTGTGCAATTTCATGATGAACATTCTTCCATTAGTATTGGAAATAACATTTATTTTTATGAATGGAGTTGAACTCTCAGTCGTTGACTTTTCATCTTTAAGAAGGCGGTATTGATGATTGCTGATTCTCAGATGGTCTGACTCACCCCTGAAGATTTATTGCGAGGATTTATTCCTACTGAGATTTATTATCATTGAAACATGAAATCAACAAGATCCAGTCTAAAGTCAATGGCGGGAATAGTTCATTCAACTTGTTAACACCTGAAAGTTTAACGATCGGGAGTCTTTACGTCGTGAGTGAAAGGGTTCGATGAATGGTGGAAGGGTATCACATACTAACAAGAGTGTCTATACTCACAAACGATTGGTAACCAAGTAAAGTGGTACGATGGCATACGAGTCAGCCATACAAGTTTGGGAGGGAAGAGAGGAAGAGAGAGAGAGAGAGAGAGAGAGAGAGAGAGAGAGAGAGAGAGAGGGGAGAGACAGAGAGAAAGAGATAGATAGATATAGATAGAGTGTGTGTGTGTGTGTGTGGGAGAGAGAGAGTGATAGATAAATAGATAGATAGAGAGATAGAGAATGAGAAGGAGAGAGAGATAGAGAGATGGAGAGGGAGAGAGAGAGAGTGATAGAGAGATAGTGAGTGAGAGGGTGTGAGTGTGAGAGAGAGAGTGAGGGTGAGAGTTAGTGTGAGAGAGAGAGAGATAGAGTGAGTTAGTGAGAGAGAGATAGAGAGAGAGCGAGAGTTAGTGAGGGAGAACGACTAGAAATACAGGAGAGAGAATGAGAAAAGAAGAGCAAAATGGAGAGAATAAGAAAGAGAGAGAGGGAGAGAGAGTGAGTGATAAAGACAGTGTGAGAATGAGAAAGAGAGAGAAAGAGTGAAAGAGACTGATAAAATAGTAAGTGAGAGAGATAGAGACAGTTTGAGACAGTGAGAGAATGAGAAAGATTGAGAGAGAGAAAGTGTGTAAGAGACAAAGAGTGAGAAAGGGAGCATGAGAGACAATGTGAGACAGTGAAAGAGACGTGTGTAAGAGACATAGAGAGAGTGATAAAGTGCTGTGTAAGAGCCAGAGAGAAAGGGCCTGAAAGAGAGAGTGTGTGTAAGACTGAGAGATTAGATTAGATTAGATTAGATTTGATTAGATTAGAACACTTTATTTATGTAAATTTACAAAATTTCTTAAATGATTTTAAATTTAGCATTATTACCGTCGCATAGGTAGCAAATGTACAGCAAATGATATTAGTTTTAACTGAAGAAAATCCCAGAGAGTGAGAGAGAAAGAGACTGAGTAAGAGGGTGAGAGAAAGAGAGTGAGAAAGAGTGATTGATTGATCAACTGTCTTTATCGAGGGCGAAGTTAGAACTCAAGGTCCTCTATCCCACTCAACACTAAAGAAAAAGGGTTAAATTTAGAAAAAGAAGAAAGGAGAAGAAGAAAAAGATGAGAAAGAAGAAGAAGAAGAAGAAGAAAAAGAAGAAGAGAAAGAAGAAGAAGAAGAAGAAATAAAAAGAATAAGAAGTAGAAGAAGAAGATGATGAAAAAGTAAAAGAAGAAGAAGGAAAAAAGAAGAGTAAGAAAAGAAGAAGAAGTAGAAGAAGATGAAAAAGTAAAAGAAGAAGAAAAAGGAAAAAAGAAGAGTAAGAAAAGAAGAAGAAAAAAGAAAAAGAAGAAAAAAAAGAAGAGTAAGAAAAGAAGAAAAAAGAAAAAGAAGAGTGAGGAAAAATAAAAAGAAGAGTAAGAAAAAAGAAAAAGAAGAGTATAAAAAAGAAGAAAAAAGAAAAAGAAGTAGAAGAAGATAGAGGAGAGAGTGAGAGTAAAATACTGATAGAGGGAGAGTGAGACAATGTTATAGAAGAAGAGAGTTCGAGAAAGAGAGTGAGTTAGTGAGTGGGAGGGTGAAAGAGAGTGAGAGATTGTTGGCGAGATAAACGGGCGAGAGAGAAAGTGAGTGAGTGAGAGAGAGCATCAGAGTGAGAAGAGAGTGAGAGAGAGCATCAGAGTGAGAAGAAAGTGAGAGAGCTTGAGTGAGTGTGAGAGTGAGTAGTAACCGCAGCATAAGCCGCTGGATAAGTGGACGTAGCAGCAGTTGCGACTCCAACCCCGAACAATATTCCCCGCGCACAGCGCGCTCTCCTAAATAATTGAAGAACCACCTCATTGTTATCTGCACATATAAAGCGGCCCTAATTCCAGAAGGAATCTGGATAGCGCCGTTTGAACCTTTATTTATTCAAATTTCCGCTTTGTTCCTGTGAATGGTCGCGCTCAACGAAAGATGCCAGGCTGGGCTAGGCGGCGGCCCTTTGCTGCATTATGCCACATTTTTTCGCAGCGCAATGCCCTAACCTCACTTTTAGCGAACGTAACTGTTTCAAATTTGGAGCCAAAGAGCTGCCATGAATTATTCCAAGGTCAGGCGTTCGTGTTCGCCTCGTACGCGTGCGTGTCATTTGAAAACAAGCGACGCAGCCTACCGCGTAACGTGAGAATCATTTATCACGACCTCTGGCTAATTAACATCAGGTTTACAATGATGTTACGTGGTTGCCCCAATTATCACGTGACACATTCACTATTGGTTATCATTTGAAATCGATCAGTCCCTCTCAGTTTCTAAATTTTTTAAATTGCAGCTGAACCGCTCAATCAACCAATTACATCATTCAAGACCTACAAAAAATGTACATGAATGTATAAAACTAGATGTTAGCATCATTCCTACTAGTAAAATTACAATTCTCTAAAAATCCTACCCTAAATCATTCAAATGAAATCCTAATATCCTATCTTTTGTAAAATTCGTCACTCATTTAATTAGCATTTGAGCTATCAGCTTTGTGGCATAAATGAAATGTTGGAGTTGTAAAATAAGGCGAATCAATAATGGAGAAGAAGCCTTCGCAGGCGAATTAATAATCGAAAATATTGAAATAGAGAAAAAGTTAGTATGAAATGGAGAAAATGAACGGAATTAAAATAATAAGATAAAGTTGAGATTAATGGGGGCCATATGGCTGTAGCGAATCTACACCCAGGATGTAGTACCTCAAGGTATGTCCCTGGCTACGGACCCCCCCCCCTCCCCCCTCCCCAACCAAATTGGCGATGACTAAAACACTTTGATCCATTGAGCTGAATAGAAGAATTTTTTGGTTCAGAAACGTTTGAATCGCTCAGAAACGTCCAAAATGCTGCTTTAAAGAGGTAATTTTTCAAATTTCTTCCCCCCTCCCTTAAAATCAGTTTAATCATGTATACAAGTTTAATTCTATGTATTAAACCCGTGTGACAAGCAGGGGCATATTCGAGGGGTTTCCTCGGGTCCGAACTCTCTCCCTATTGCGATGACTCAAAATGGAAGGTTTTATTTATTTTGACAAA
Organism: Conomelus anceps; assembly: GCA_948455865.1. Lineage (NCBI taxonomy): Eukaryota > Metazoa > Arthropoda > Insecta > Hemiptera > Delphacidae > Conomelus > Conomelus anceps. The sequence continues at coordinate 127,437,423 of OX418216.1, forward strand.
ATTATGTATGTGAAGGAGCAACAGACTCTAGTCCAAAACTGCTCTCTTCCCAAATTTTGAATATGTCACATTGTTTTTGTTTATGCCTAGAAACGGTCAATATGCAATTTTAGAGATGTTATTTTCTAAATTTTTTCATCGTTAACATTGCTAGATTTGTTGTACTACTCTGACTGATGACAATTTATTGCAAAAATAATTTTCATTGATTCAAGTTGGAATGTCTCCTTATGGTAGTGGTAATACTTTTATTAATGTATATAAATGTGAGTGAGAAAAAGAGGATGATAGTGAGTAAGAGTGTGATAGTAGGGTGAGGGAGAAGCTTGAAAGAAGGGGAGATATATTATCCTAGTGGGAAAAGAGGTTTACAATGGTTGAGGTATGTAAAATATGAACAGACCTGGTCCCCTGATGGTACATGAGTTGAGAACCAATACAATGACAATTTTATGCCTGTGGGGACGTATTGGCAGTGAGACTCTGTTATTATTCGACTTTAAAAAACCATTTTGGATAAAAAACTCGAAGTGAACTGATGCTACAATGGCATTGCAATATCGATTGTAAAAACAATAAATTATTATAATTAGAATCTCCTAGTTAAGTAGCTAGCTAGTACAGGAAGATAGTGTTCATGACAGAAATACTCAATTAGCGTTCATTGAATTTAATTAAATTTCTTTATTGCCAAAATAATATGACATAAAAATACAAAGAAAAACAGAGAGGTATCGATCAAATTCATGGAATATAATAATAACTTTTAGTAAATGGAAACACCATTTCAGTTGTTGACACAAACACAGCAGAAGGATGAAACCTTCCTCGCTGATGGGAGCTTATTATATTTCAGGAGCGTATTGCTATATTCCTTTTGACTGTTATAATACTAACGCCATTACATTGAATTTGACGATCGAGTTTAAATATTGGAGCGCTTGTCTGTGATGAGATGAGGCTCTAGCATTCTTCGTCTCCTGCAGCCTTGAGCTCGAATTTCATCCAGCCATGGATGTTTCTTATGATTTACCCATTCACCTCATCACCCACACACACGTCTCCAGACTCATGTGGCCATCATCCGTATTAAAAAAAATCGTAGTAATATTCATAATGAATAAACCTTCTACATTGATTGATAATTCATTATCATACTGTAAAACTTATTAAGAAAACTCCGGTTTTTTTATACTTTTTTTGTATTGTTGAATACAAACAAAAATTATGTTTGTTGTCCATAGCAAAATTTATTAATCTATAATTATCATAGATGAATTCCACTAGTAACCTAGTTACATTTCTATAGCTCTGTATAATATAAACGGACATATACTCGGAAATAGTGTTCTATTCTTGCATAGGTAATTGCTCCCTATTTGTGTCTTACGTGGTTGATATAACTGAATTAGTTACATGGCTGATAATAGTTGCTTAATGATTTAGGTTATGGAGCCATCTGAAAGTACAAGTTACAGTTTAGTCTATCAACCAATGGACTCTAATTCGTAAATTCAATATACTTCCATGCTATTTCCAGGTTATTCATATTTTTAGTTTCTATAGGGTTCTATTAAGTGTGGCACAATTGAAGGCTTAGTCCATTTGAAGTGAATAATCCAGAACTTCCTTACAATAAATCCTCTTCAGTAATTCTTCAGTGAAATTGGACAACAGTATTATTTATTTATTTACTACACAAATTTCGATCAAGTAGAGCACAAGTTCAACAATAAGCACAGCTCACTGCTGCTTTCTCTACAAAATTTTCGACTAAAAAATCCATATAATTCAAAATATTCTATTTTGATGTAAACTACCCATTGAGTACCTAGTTTTATAATGAATAATAAAATGACTTGAAGTTTTCACAACCACATTTATTGAAAACAGTGAGATACTAATTTGGTTGATACACTCAATCTCAAGCAAACAAAAATTGAAGTACAGAGTAGCTTAATATTATACTAAACACGGAATGATACTATTGGCTGAGGGAGAAAGTGCCTCTAAGGCTGACCTTCATTGAAAGTCTGTGATTGGCTGAAGGTCAAAAAAAGACACGCCTACTAGTGGGAGGAGCAACAAGTCAAAATCAAGAACCAAAATCCGTGAACACATAGAAAGCAGCAAACAAGAACAATACACAAGAAGGCTAGAATTAAAAAATTGAAGCCTACTGAAATGCTGCAGTCAAGGTTAACCGAGAAAAACACGAATGTAGGCCAGAATTATGATGAAATCATATATCAAGTCTTTTATTGAATTGGTTGAAATAAATTTGATCGTTTAAACTAGTATTGGATTAGTTTTTTACCAACCTAGTTATCTCCAAAGCTTCTAAAATATTCAATTGTCTGCCTTTGCCTCTCAAATTCAGAAATAAACATTTTCATTCTGTGGTTGCTACAACTTCGTCTTATTATTCATTATGGATATCTTCACAATATCACCTTCGCCACTACAAAGAAACCTAGTTTTATCATGTTTATTGTTGAAAATACTGAAATAACCACTAAAGCCTATTTTGATTTACTAAATTATTTACTAAAATTACTAATAAATTTACTAAATTGACAAAGAAATTCAGAAAATCTATCGGAGGAATATAAAAATTATTCGATTATAAGAATGGTCTGATAACATCATAGTAAATAGAAGATTAATTTACAGATTTGTGCAGTTGAGAAATATGTTGCCTCTTCACCAATTGATAATAGTATTTTTACCCTTGATGCACCTATGGAATCATTGGCTGAGGCAACTGAGGGACATCTATTATGCAGCCGCTTATTTTATTACATAAGAAAATAGTAAGAATTTGTCTAAAAAACCAACTGGATACTCTTCTGAATCTATTCAGAGATTTTCAGGTATTCACTATTTCTAAATTATTTGAATTTGACTTAATAGAATTTATTTATTCGAGATAACAAGCTTTTCCTGTGGCTCCAGTTCATAACCATGCTACTCGAACACAAATTAGAGAGCCCGTGGAGAAGCCTCGTCTCAGGACTTGTGCAGCTGCAGATCATGCTTTTACCAGGGGCCCCCAATTATTCAATCAACTTCCTCTATCAATAGCCGCATCACAAAACTTTAATGTGTTTAAGAATAGTCTCCAATATTTCATTAAAATGAAACAAAATTGAAAATTTATCATAAGAGCGTTTAGTTTGTTTTTTATTTTTTTGCTATTGTTATTTTTTATATTTGTCTTGAGTGCACTGGTTTGTTAAACAGTTGATTTGCAGTGAGTTGGCAAACAGTTCAGGGTACACGTTCTGAAAGTTGTAATGATTCTATAGTTTTTTCATGAAATTACAGTTATAGTGAGATTTTGTTTCAATCAAGATGGGTGATAGTTTTGTTTAATGCTATTAATCCAGAGTGAAGTTTTTTTTTTGTTTGTTAAATACTGAAAAACATAAATATAACAAATGTGAATAAGGTAAGAATATAAACGGCAATTGTTCTGGTTTATTATAGTTTGTAAGATATTTTGGTTTATGGTTGATATTTTGGTTGAGAGATATTTTAGTTTGTTGAAAGATATTTTCAGTCCAGGGTGAAGTTATTTGGTTAAGCGACTCCCCCCTCAGCACAAGCTTGGCCATTTTTTTTTTGATGAACCATTTTTTTAATTCTAAAAGCATTATTCCTTTTATATATATATATTTTTTGAAGATGAAGCCCACAGGTCTGAGACCTGTGCGTGTGTAATGAGTTTGATGATGGCGATTGGTGAGTTGGAGTTACAGTTTTAGGTGGGTTCCGACCCACCGATTAATTTAATATCATATATTTATCTTGTCTTGAATATTCTATGATTTTACTTGTTTTATTTATTTATGGGATATTTTCGGATATTTTATTTGCTTATTTATTTGAAAAAATGAAAAGTTTATTTATTTTATTGTACACTTATATATTTTGCATCTTGGAATGTTATTGTGTTTTATATGCAGATGTAATGTACATTTTGATTGGTTGAATAAAAATTATCATTTTTATTATTATTATTATTGATAGGCCTATACATTTCTCAAATTGTGGTAGAAAGTCTTCAGCCTTTTTACAAAAAAATGTTTAATGCTCCCAAGGTGTCTAAAATAAATTACCTGCAACATCTCTAGTCCCGAAAATTCTCAAGTTTTTACTCTATATTTAAGGATATATAACCTCTATGAAGTTTTCAAGTAACTTATTAGTAACCCACTTACTACAGATGGTCCACTGAAGGTGGGCTATTCAGGCATGGTTTCAAGTTGAAAATGTTAATTGACCAAGATTGGGAAATAATACTATCCCTTGCGAGAGAAAGTTAAGCTGGAAAGAATAAATGAAGGAGTCAAGAAAGTCGTTCTTGAATCCCCCATGGAATAGAAACCAGGGAAAAGACTCAAACTTTTCGAAAAGTCTTTGAATGAGTAATGCGCTGAGCCGTGCCACTGGAGACGTTCCCGACAAGTAATTAGCACAATGCGATGTATGGCTCTTGCATAAAACATTACTCTTTCTGTCTTTGACCTTTTTCGAATCTTCCTCAAAAATCCGGTGGAATAGTTTGAAATTACGTGGTACTTATTCAGGTACTGTACTACTGTTTGAATTTGTTCTTGTCTAATTACTATCGATTAACCACTGATAATCATATTACTGTATTAATGTAATAATAGTTGGCCTGCAAATCAATCCATAGGCAACCCATTTCACCTCACGGCTCCAAGGCCGTAAGGCTGTAGATCATTTTTTTTTTTTTTAATTTCTTGTATTTGATATTCAATCAATCATTTATTTATTTACAAGTTCCAATTAAAGGTCCCGCTAAACATTGTGGGTTTTTCAGGTGCCAACATAATATAAATTGCAAAATTACAAAATGGAAATCAATTATATAATTCAAATTACAAAAAAGGAGAAATTAGGGAAAAGAAGAACAGGGAAAATGAAGGTTATGGTGGAAATTGAATATTAGTCTAATGTATGTGAAAAAAAGAAATGAAACTAAGCAAGTAAGAAAAAAAGCCAAAAAATTTATTATTTAGGTATTGGAATTTTATGTATTGCCATGAGAATAATTCGTTTTCATAAATTATTTTGTGAAATATGGGGGTTCATAGTTGATTTTTTTCGGTTTTCGGGGCAATTGAACTCTCCCACTAGTTATTTTAAACATTTGACAATTGTTTTATATCTAAAAGACACCCTAGGAAAAGAATAACACATTTTTTATTTCAATGGTTTCTTTTTTTTAATTTTGAAAACTGAAATTTTCTAGATTTTTTATAAGAAAAAGAAAAGGGAAAAGAAAAAAGGAAAATAAAAAGAGAAAGTAGAAAGAAGAAGAAGAGGGATGAGAAAAAAGAGGCTATCATATTAAATTTTTGTAGTTAGGTTATTACACATTCTAAAAATCCAGATTCAATTGAATATCCTATAAAGCAATGGATTATTATTATTATTATTATTAACTGATTTATTGTTTTCTCTTCCCTTTGCATTCATTCCTTGGCTTCGACTTGATCTGTCCACCTCTTTCAACCTTTCACATGCAATTTCACCTATTTATTTGGACATATTTGTTATTGTGAATCTAATTAAGTTTGAGTAATCGATATAATTTATATACTCGATTACATGACATCTATATAGGAGATGGGGTGAAAGCTGATAAGGACAGATGACACATTGAAAAAAAATTGTTTTCCATCCATGGCTAGTTGGGCAATCTCAGTATTTCCACGCCTCAGTTAGCTGATCATCAATCATTGATTTGCCAGTCTCCTTTATCACTTACTATTAACTGCGTACAATTTTAAACTCGCAGTTGAGGATATAAAAGATCCAGAATGATCAGATTATAGCCCAACCTGCACAATTTCTATTAATTATTTTTGGAGAGAAAATAATTTCTACTAATATTTTTCATGTAAGATCGGAAAAATAGCTTCAACTGATAAAGTTGCCAATCATACTAGTGATTTCTTCCATACATTTCATTGTTGAAATATAGGGCTTCTATTTTGAAAATTAAAGTGTATTTAGATAATTTTCCCAATTTTTAGCTTATTTTTTGGGTCATATCAACTCTGAAAAGTTTTCACGTAACATATTGAGCCGCTTAGTTATTCAATTCAATCAATACCGTTATTATTAAAATGTAGGTCAGAACTAATAACGGTTCTTTCGTGTTTTTCTCTGTTGACCTTGACTGCATTTCAGTGAGCTTCAATTTTTTAATTTTAATTTTTTAAATTCAAGCTTACTCGTGTATTGTTCTTGATTGTTGCTTTCTATATGTTCACTATTCTTGATTTTGCTACTTATTTTGCTTGTCGCTCCTCCCACCAGTAGACGTGACTTGTTATAACCATGACCTTCAGCCAATCACAGACTTTCAATGAAGGTCAGCCTATCAGAGGCACTTTCTCCCTTAGCCAATAGTATAATTCTGTGTTTAGTATATATTAAGCTACTCTTTACTTTGGTTTTAGTTTGAGATTGATAGTGGTGTAACAACCAGAACTAGTATCATACAGTTATCAATAAATTGTGGTTGTGACAACTTCTAGTCTTATTATTCATTATGGATATCTTCCAAAATATCTCCTGCGCCACTACAAACAAAGGCAATAAATAAATTCAAATTCAATTTAGAAAATTCAAAAATAATTTTATTATTTGAACGATTTACTGATTTAATATTGTTTAAAAAAGACAAACTTTCAATTTCAATACTCGCAAGGTACAAGTACAGTACAGTACAGACGCGTTGATGATGTAGTGCAGTGCTGCATAGTGCTGCTTCCTAGCAAAAAATGACGCTCGTCCAAAGGTGGTTCAGACTACGAACGATCCCCTGTAACGTAACCCCGCCGCGTAGCATCACAATCGAACAAAAGTAGTTGATCGTAACATTGTTGCGTAACATCTTATTGTATTTTTGATAAGATCAGATGATTTTGATCGAGTGATGCTACGCGACGGGGTGACGTTACGAGGTTTTGTTCACAGTCTGGACCCACCTTTTGGAAATTCTAGGTAATTTCAATGGTTTTCAATGGTTGGTTCCATTTAGTTTTCCGTATATACCTGATGAATATAACTATGGAGGCAGTACCTGATGAATAATACGGTATAGTGAAATAACAATTATAGGAATTCATATTGGAAAATAGGAACTGCAAGAATGAAAAGTAATGTAAAGTTCTTATTAAAATTTACCCCAATACTTCTATTTTTATAAATATTATTGAATACATTCATTGTTATAATTATACTTATACGTATTACAATGATATTATCATCGTTAGAATTTCTACTATCGAGTGTGATTTGAACGCATGTTATTGAAAGAAATATTTTTAAGTGTAAAACGTTAAATTTTACGGTTTTGATATTTTAGAAATATAATATAAATTCTATACTTTATGTCATGTGTTGGAACAAAAAACTTTCCATGGAATTTCTCTTGAACTTTCAGTGAGAATATGATCAACCCAATTTCAACTCTCACAGGCGGAAAAATCACCAAAATAGTAAGTACCCAAAATAGTGCCTAAAACAAAATCATTATAAACATAATATCAATCATACCGACTTCATGAGCAACGTGGTAATGCCATTAAAGCAATGTCGTTATCGTAACAAATTCACTTTGCCAGTGGTTCAGAAAACACCTGAAACTGTAGACTCACAATTCATAACATTTTGTATTATAATTCACCTCATATCTGAAGGATAAGTCTTGGAGTCATGTGGGTGTCGTCAATCAGAAATTAAAATATTTCGATTTTCAAAATGTAGTTTTCAATGTATTTCAACAAGGAAAAAACAGATTTTTATGATTCCGTCATCAAAATTAGTGTTGTTTAGTGCGGTGAATGTTAGGAGTTAGGAGCATGCGATTTCTGTCCATAATTAATCAATCAACCCCGAGATATGCGTTGGTGAAATGGAATAGCTCATCAAAAGTAATGGAATCGTAATTGGCAATTTGGCAGTGAAAACAAGATGTGGTGAATATTACAGAATGTTACCGTAATGCGGCGAACACGTGGTTGTGCGTATTCTTCTTGAAGAGTTGCTGAGAACAAAGGCGCGACCTGAGTTGAAATGGTGACAGATGAAGAGAGCACGCGTATGAAGAGAGCACGATTTGGAGGATTAATGAGGTTAAGTGGTTCAGTTTGCTTGCCTGCCGTTGTGTGCATCTGCTGTAGTGACACCCTTCCCTCCAACTCCGACAACCATCCCACCGCCAACCACCCACCCACCTAACCAACCCCAAATCCCACCTATCAGGAAAAGCACATCTCTCTCTTCAGGAGGAAGCAGAGTCGCATACCAAACGATCCTCTCTTTGCTCTCAAGTTATCGTTCGACATTCCTGTCTCACCGAGCGATTTCTGCGTTCCAATTGCAGGGAATTAGTCATCACCATACCTCAATAATGAATTTGAGGTTTCCGCCTAATTTAGTTTAAATAACAATTTGGAGAGACTAAATTATTTACGAAAAAGTACAAAGTCACTACAACCATTGAAAGCTTGCCTGCTTTTTAAATGGGGTATTCAGATTTTAATATTTTTCTATTGAAAATTTTCACAAATTACGTTATTTTCTCTAACTCTTATTAGTTTCCACAACTATGAAAGTGCTAGTTTCAGATTTCCTCGACCTGCAGACTATTTTTGGTTTGAATAATTTTTTTAATTTATTTATTTTGGTATTTTGTATGTAATTTTTTGAATTTATTTATTTTGGTATTTTGTATTTTTACATGTGATGTACGGATTTCAACCGGCAATGTCAACACAATTCCAAAAAGGGAATTAAGAGCTGCAATATTGGTACAGAACAAATGTGTTGTTCTGGCTTGTGGATTGAAGCTTTCTTGCATCATAGTAATGTATCATGTTTCAACTGTTTTACGAGCTTCCTGTATCCGAACACATTTTAAAACATTAATAGTGCCCATAAGTGAAATTTAATTTTGAAAAGTATGAAATGTAAACTAAAAATCGGGCTTCGAGGTGGACTGAATCGAGTTTAACGGAAGCTTTATTCCAAATTTAGTGTTTCAAATTGTTGGCGTTTTTGTGAAATCCATATGTACGCACACAAACACCCCTCCTCTTTCTTATTACATAGATTACAGGCATTTGTCAAACATGTAGACAAGATTTTCAATGTCCTCTTTTTAAGATGTTGCCGCCAGTGAATTGAAATGAGTCTTGACCTCGTCTTCAAGTTCCTCAGTAGTTGTAAAGTGCTGACCGCTAAACAATTTCTTGCACGATTAAAGCAGCAGTTTATTGTCAAACCTTGCAACATTTGCGGTCATTCATTCTGAACAAATGAAAATCTCTCATTGACTCCAGGTATTCGTGCTTCTTGTCTAGGATTCAATGATCACAACTGAAGTATGTTTCAGTTTCAAATATAAAAATTCAAAATGGAATGCATATTTAAATCCTGTTGTCAGACATTCTGAGCAGTATAGGTTGGTGTCACAACATTGATCACTCCGACTGGATACCCAGTTCACGGATTAGGTTGTCATACTGAGTCAAGAATTTTCATAGGGCTTTTTAGTTATTCATGTTCATAATGTGAAAGCTGTGTGTTTTTTTTAGGAAGAGTTATGGTACCCGGAATAGAGGAGTACAGTTGGTGCGGTTTGGATTAGATGGAGAGATGATGAATAACGGTAGGCTTGAAAAATAGAACAATCAATTATTCATCGAAACGAGTTTATATGGCGCAGAATAGAAAGCTCCAGGATTTGGGTGGAATTTAGCCAGCGTCCATTGCAGTTTACAAAGCGCAGTAACCATACAGACGCAAATACTGTTGTCAGAAAAAGTGCGAGTAGAGAGTGTGAGAGGCGGTAAGAGAGAGAGAGAGAGTAGATATGCAAGAGAGAAAGAGTGTGGGTGAGGGAAAGAGAGAGAAAGAGTAAGAGCAAGAGAGAGAGAGAGTGAGAATGATTAAGAGCAAGAGATAGAGATTGATGGATTAATTGATTGGTTGAATGTTTTATTTATCTCCTGGCAGGGTTAGGACCATTTGATCCCCTCTACAACCTAACCAGGCTGATACAATTAAATTTAAAAAAAAGCAGTACATCAATAATTATTACTGAAAACATAATATAATTGTATATAAATGAAAACAGTAGAATAATAATGTATCTAATTTAAACAACAAAAATAATAAATTTTGATTAAACTGTTAGTAAAGAGAGAGATTGATTGATTACTTTATTCATAGAGAAATAATAATTCATCAGTTACAAGTATAAAATACTTGTCACTTATTATATAAACGGTTCATCTATTTATACAAACATGAAATTACGACTGAAAATGAGATTATTATGTAAAACACTTAATAAGTTTGCATGAAAAGGCGAAGTTAGAGGTGATGTCTTTATGTTGTGAGTGAAAGGGTTCGATGAATGGAAGGAGTGATACTAACAAGAGTGTCTATACTCACACACGATTGGAAACCGAGTAAAGTGGTATGATGGCATACGAGTTAGCCGTACAAGTTTGGGAGGGAAGAGAGAGATAGTGAGTGAGAGGGAAGGGGTGAGAGAAATAGAGGGCGTGAGAGGGTGTGAGAGAGAGTGAAGGGGAAAGAGAAATAGAGGGGGAGAGAGAAATAGAGGGAGTGAGAGAGTTAGAGGGAGTGAGAGAGTTAGAGGGAGTGAGAGAGTTAGAGGGAGTGAGGAGTTAGAGGGAGTGAGTGAGGATGTGCAGAGCTAAAGAGTGAGTGTGAGAGTGTGACTGTTAAAGAAATAAGAGAGGGTGAGAAAGAGTATGGAGAGAGTGAGTGCGTGTGAGAGCGCATGAGCGAGTACGTGCAAGTGCGTGCAAGAGGGTACAAGAGCGTGTGATTGAGTGCGAGTCAGCACGTGCGAGTGAGTGCATGTTCTCACACCCTGTGACATGTAGGCTACTGCTGCTGCGAGGTGAGAGTGAGTAGTCGCTGCGCTTGTGAAATGTCAATAGAGACCAATTAGGGACAGACACGTTGTCAGTAGCCACTTACACACGGCTTGGGTCACCCACTCCTGCTACAAGGTACAAGACTGTACTTTTGTACAGTACTTCACTTGTCGAGTAATACTTTTCCGAGGAAACAGAGTTCTTGGCAACAAAAAATACTTTCAGGGAAATTCTTGAGAATGTCACGATTTGGGAGTCGAGCGGAAATGTGCTATAAAACGGTCATTTTAAGTTATTTTCAAGTATTTATTCATTGTTACGTTACATCAATATTTTAGTATTCATTCAGATAACAGTGACTTGTCAGTAAACTTACTAAAACTGTAAATGAGCATAGTATTATTATATTGATGCTGTCCTCTTGTTGACGAAACACTAGCGCTCTATGTGATAAAAATAAGTTTATCTACGACCATGTCATAATGTATACATTACAGTTTCACAAATGATGCCAAAACAACTGTCTTTTCGAAATGCTTTTTGAAGCCCGTTGCATAAAGAGCTCATTATAGTACAGGTTCTACATTATAACACGTGTTCTGGACCAATCAGAAGCATTTTTGATGGAATCAATATCGTAATTCAATATTGTGAAACTATCAGCTGATTTGATCAAATTGCTACGCCAGCTGCTTTAACCTAACAATCTACTATAACTTCTCGTATTTGAGTTGAGAGGTTACGTATCTCTGACAGTCACAGGTAAAATGAAATTGTTTTAATTAAATGTATACTAGTGGTCGTAGATAAAATAGTGTATGCAACGATTTTATTTGGCCATTAAGGCACTCGTGAGATATTTATAACACTCGCATTCGCTCGTGTTATAACTTACATCTAACTCGTGCCTTAATAAGGGTCAAAATAAAATCGTTGCATAAACTACTATAGAGTAAAAAGAAGTGAACCTCTACTGGTTGCATTGAAAAAGCGAAAGCCATTTCTAAGTTCAGGAAAAAGATGAAAATAACTTAGTGATTAATATAAATATAATGATTATATCACATTTAGTACATATTCATTTATTTTATGTAATATATTTCAATATAATATAAAAACTGTCACAGTATTTCTATTTAATATATATCATTATCACTCACTTATAATGGAGATAATGGAGGAATGCATTTCAGTTTTAAAGAGAAGCTTCATCAACCTGACGTGAGGCTGACGAAGCTTCTATTAATTTAGAAGTGATATGTATCCCTCCAGTATCTCGAGTATAAGTGAGTGAAAATCATATATTAAATAGAAATACGGTGTCAATTTTAATATTAGATTGTTCATTTTAGATTGAAGTATTTCGTCATGGAAAACATCACACAATATATTCCGTACATATTTCCTCATTCTATGTGCTTACATGCTATTATAATACAGCCTACACTTATTTTAAGAATATTCGCACTGAATAGGGCATCTGAGATTTACGCTCGACAAGCAATGATTATCAATAAATTGATTGACGTAATCCACCTATACCACTCTTATAGTGAACCTGAATCTGTTCAGTGATTTTGTTCACTCTGATTTTTCCATGACGCTTCTAATAAATGGAAAATTCACCGAAACCCCTTGAGCTCACAGTCTATTTTACTCCATCACGTTTTTTTGTTCATCGTAAGTTGGATGATTCATTACCATGATAACACCGACGCCGATGACGTTACATCACATCTAATTGACATCGTCAACGAATAGACGCCGGTTGGGGAACATCAACGGCGCCGGATTTAGACGCCTGCCGCCGTCAAAGCCGCAACACTTTTGAGGTCAAAGGTTGAACTTCTCAGATGTCATTTTGGACGAGTCCATTAGTAGGGTAGTGGATTGTACGTATCATACTGATGTGACTATTATTTCGCACGGCCAAAATAAGAAGCACTCATTGATTTTGATCTCCAACACAGCAGAAAGGTTCAGTTCACCAGCAACGAATGGAAACTGTTTTAGATCAGTAGGATTTATCTTTGAAATATACAGAAATGAAAAAGGCGTAGTAGGTCAGAAATACTGATATTCCAGGCGTAGCATATAAATTTGATTCGAAAGAATTGAGAAACTATTAAATCAATGTATAAAATGAATTAGAATTTTTAAGACCAAAACTCAAAATGATATCAAATCAACAATATTTTTTCATTTAAAAGTCCTGAAAAAACATGTGTTTATCATCAAATTTTCTAAAAACACTCCTAAGGGTGCTTTGGTGTCAAGAAAAATGCAGCAATGAACTCTCTACCCACAAAAAATGTCAATAACACAATTTTTCCCCGAGAAATGACGATGAATGAGTCAGTCAGGTTAGGTTAGGTTATTGGTTTAATTTCATTCTAGTCTAGTTTTATTCGAGACTATGATTTCAGTATAAAGTTCCTATTTTTGTTAATGTTAAATGTTCCTCTAGTCTGATGTAATTTTAGAACTAAGTTTCATAAAGAAAGTCTGTGATAAAACCAATGTGAAAAATTCGTCCACGAGGAGTCACCAAATCTCTAAGTAGGTTCGAGCATATTTGAACTTATCCAGGTCCAGGAAACTATAGAAGGAAAACCCATGCTTCGAATACGTGAGTGAAAAATCTAAACTAAACTTGGCCAAGTAAGTGTTGTGTGCACTGGTTAAATATATTTTCGCTAGCAGAGTGTTCGCACCAACATGTGACGAATATTGAATTTTATACATTGTGCAAAGTTGAATCAGCATTCCTATTGCGCTTAATAGCCCTTGGTCATATAATAATACATAATTTATGAACTTCAAAAAATTTAATTTTAAGAATTATTGTCTGAAAAAAGACTTAGAACATTTTCTATTAAAATCCGATATTTTTAATATTACATTAATAATTACGTTCCTTGCGGGAACCCATGCAAATTTAACACTTAATAAATTCTTATTTCATGTACAATTTTTCCCCATCATTGCATGACCTGCTCGGCCATTGAGTTTATTGAATTTTGGCGCACACATGGCATTGTGGAGGATACTTCTCATCATCCGCCCGTGTTCAAATTATTGTGTTCAAAGAGGAGTAATGGGCTCAATTATATTGACCTTAGCTATTTAAAAGTATACTTAATAATTGATTGTAATACGGCAGACTTTGGGAACTATTCTCTACATGCTGGATGTGCACTCGTTAGCATAAGCCTGCAGGACCTGAACGTCGGATTCCACCAATTATTGTAGTGTGCCTTAGCCGGTATCTTTGGGGACAACCATTGAAATTTGGCGGGGTTACACTGCAATTTTTTGTGTAACTGGAACGATCCCCGGTGTCTCAACAAGACTTGAGATTTCAGCTTCAAGAAAAGCCTGAGCAGCTCTGATTATCCGGCAGTAAGTTAATTTATGTGTTTTTCCTTATAGGAAATCTGAAGGGGCAGAACTAGAGCCCACAATACCAAATTTATAGGTTTCAAATTATTGTTCTAAATTTGTTCCAACTATTCGTCATACATGATTAAATATGATTTAACCAAATATATGACCTAATATAGGGTACAAATGATAGATACCAACATTGATAAAAATATAGAATTCCTTTTTCCAAAAACACATAATAATAGCTACTCATGTGGTGGCGTAAGCTGTCAGGGTTTTCAACTTGCCCTTGTGCATTCCCGGATTCTAAATATAAATTTTTGTTCCAACTTATAGTTAGATATTATTAAATATGATTTAACCCATAAATAACCAGAAACGAAGTGGACAAGTAATTCATGGAGACGAGATGCGATTGCTGTGTAGATGTGTGTGTATACAAGCGCGTTTTGTGTCGCGCGGATACGCGATCAGTGGGCGTTTCTGCCTCTGTTGGGCTTGTGACGTCGAGCTGTGAATATTTCAGGACCTGCCTTGTACTACCAGCTTCGGCAGAGAGCTTTTCCATGCTCTCTCTCCCCAGAAGAGAAAGGCCTCTGACTCCTGAATTAACTCGACACGACCTCAACCCCACCCCCATCATTCCGCATTGAACAGCCCTTCTCTTAAAGAATATTACACTAAAAAAAAAATGGAAGTCAACATTCAAAGACCTCTCTGATACGAGATGCCATGTAGTCAACATGCAACGTCAGCAAAATCTTCACTACAATTCCTTTCTTCAACAATATCCGATATCTGATGAACTTCTGAATAGAACTGGTATTGCTATTCAGTTTTATCGTACGTCTGCACCCTTCCTGTTGAAAAGAATTATTTACGTTGAACATTCTAAAAAGTTTTCTATCTTTTATAATATAAAGAACTGATGAAGATAAGTTTTTCCAATCCTTTTATTAGAATGACATCTTGTTCTTGTATATAGTATGACAAATAATACATTTCTTTCAGAGAGAAAAGAGTAGAAAAAGTATAAAGTAATCTATATAAATAAAATTAGAGTTTTGTCTGTACATTTATCAGAATTATATATTTTTTGGTTATTTTTACGTTTTATACATCAAATAAGCCGAAAATAGTCTAATCTCACTTTCTGTCTGTCTGTCTGTCTGTCTGTCTGTCTGTCACGGCCCCAAAGGCATTTTACGCGGCCTTCTCCTCAAAAACGAGAGCATCGATCGGGATTTTAGTTATTTATCAGTATTGAAAACCTTTTTGACAATGTCTTTGGCTATAAAAAACTAAATTAACTTTTTTTTTTAACAGAATAATAAACGTTTAAAAACCAAGTATTGTGCGATTTTGGATACATTTCTTCCAAGTTTTATTACCACACTAGCTATTTTGCCCGTCCTTCGTACGGATTATGTTTAGAAATAAGACTATAGTCTGTTCAGCGAGACAACGGAATGGAGTAAACAAATATGTGCGTGCGTGCAAGCCGAGACTCAACGAAGCCCGATTCACACATAGCCTAGTTTTCGAAATGCATCGAACAGGTAACAGGCCTACCCATTGAAAACGACTTTCAATAATCATTTTCAAACACCTACTTGGATAATACTTATTATTTATTGTAAATGGAAATAGATACATGAGAATAATGAATTATATGAATGAGATGGATATTTTCTTATTTTCAATGATTAATATATCATGATAAATTACGTGATTTGTTCTTATGTGGTAATAATAGTGCTACCTGGCGAATTCCCAAGAGCCTAGCACAAACCGCACCTTCCTAAAATGTTAATTTTTGTTTTGATAAATTTAAATTAGAAAATTTTGTTTTTTTTAACAAAGAAATAATTGATAAAACATAAGATGAGCTTTGATTCACCAGACATATGTTTCCTAAAAGACTGCAATGCTCCGACTACACAAGTCTGCAGACAGCGTAAATAACGCCGTGAAGGGCTCACCATTTATATTTGAGAACAGCTGATTGATATATCATGATAAATTACGTGATTTGTTCTTATTCTTATGTGGTAATAAAACTTGGAAGAAATGTATCCAAAATCGCACAATACTTGGTTTTTAAACGTTTATTATTCTGTTGAAAAAAAAGTTAATTTAGTTTTTTATAGCTAAAGACATTGTCAATAATGTTTTCAATACTGTTCAATAACTAAAATCCCGATCGATGCTCTCGTTTTTGAGGAGAAGGCCGCGAAAAATACCTTTGCGGCCGTGACAGACAGACAGACAGACAGACAGACAGACAGAAAGTGAGATAAGACTATTTTCGGCTTATTTAATGTA
The DNA here is from genome assembly GCA_948455865.1 of Conomelus anceps. NCBI lineage: Eukaryota > Metazoa > Arthropoda > Insecta > Hemiptera > Delphacidae > Conomelus > Conomelus anceps. The sequence goes on from OX418216.1 coordinate 127,454,093, forward strand.
TAAAACGTAAAAATAACCAAAAAATATACAATTCTGATAAATGTACAGACAAAACTCTAATTTTATTTATATAGATAAGAACAAATCACGTAATTTATCATGATATATCAATCAGCTGTTCTCAAATATAAATGGTGGGCCCTTCGCGGCGTTATTTACGCTGTCTGCAGACTTGTGTAGTCGGAGCATTGCAGTCTTTTAGGAAACATATGTCTGGTGAATCAAAGCTCATCTTATGTTTTATCAATTATTTCTTTGTTGAAAAAAAAAAATTTCTAATTAAATTTATCAAAACAAAAAATAACATTTTAGGAAGGTGCGGTTTGTGCTAGGCTCTTGGGAATTCGCCAGGTAGCACTATTATTACCACATAAGAACAAATCACGTAATTTATCATGATATATTAATCAGCTGTTCTCAAAAAATATTCTCTCCGATACCTCTCACTGAATTGCTGACGTTCTCAGTTGTTTACTAAGGGCCCGTTCACAGGATACAGTTTTTGTGCGGTACAGTAAATTTGCTGTATCAGTTATTTTGCAGTGCTTTCGTTTGCATGTACATTTCATATTGTATGTTCACACAATACTGTTTCGACTGGATCCAGTAAAAAAGCTGTTCTAGCCGATTTCTACATTCGGTTTTGTCTTCAAAAACTGTATCACTAAAATCAGCTGTACCGCAAAATAACTATCCGTATCCGGTGGCACATGTATTGTACCGGTAATGGATATGTTCAAACGATACGCTTATTACGCTGGAAGCAGTCTTCAGATCGTCAGCATTGATCTTCCTCATTGATATTCTTCAGCATTGATCTTCTTATTAGTGAATTCCAGTGTCCAGAAGTGGAAGATATTAATTGTGAAAATTTAATTTCTCTAATATATGAGAGACCCGCCTTGTGGGACAAGACTTAAGATTAATATAAAAATAATGAGAGAAAAATGTGTAGAATATTGAAACCAGAATTTGCATACTTTGATCAAAATTTAAGGGAAACCTTCAGTAAGAAACTTATTTAAAAAAATCTTACACAAATAAAAAAAAATCCTGGACTGGAATAAATAAAACTGAACTGGAAGCGCAATGGTGGGAGTTGCTGGTCTCCTATCGGGCGCCTCCCCAGGTGGCGGATTGGGGGATGCCTCCTAGATATAGGTGGTACCGGGGAAATGAAATACCCGGGGTGGACCAAAACCAGCATAGAAACTGCTGCCTTGCAGATGGAGGTCAATGGAAATCCAAAGGCTAGGGGAAGAAAACCCCAATAGAAAATTGACTGCTGCCTTGTAGTTCAGCATTGGTTTGTTAAAGGCTAAGGAAGGAAACCTGAAAAAATTCCCTGGTCCTCCAGGTTGGGGGTTGGATGTGGGGCTAACTCCCCCACTCCATAAAAAAAACATTTGTTATGGAAGCACAAAATGATAGGAACGGACGGCCCTCAAGGAATTTAGTAAAGGAACAGACATTTAAACGATCGCTGGATAGGGACCGTTGGCGACAATTACTAGTGCAGGCCAAGACCCGTCCTGGGTTGTAGGGCCACTGAAGAAGAAGAAGAAGGAAGCGCAATGGAAGAAGGAGGAGAGCACAGCAATAAGCAGCAAAGCCGGACCGTGTGAACATCACAGTACAGTTGACGCCGTACAGTAAAAAAACCGTACCGCGAAAAAACTGTATCGTCTGAACGGGGCCTAAGCTGCTAACAACTTCATGATCGTTGCTATCAAAAAAGCCGAAACATATTTAGTCTTATTTCTAAACATAATCCGTACGAAGGACGGGCACAATAGCTAGTGTAACCTAAAACAGTAGAGCCATTATGTTCCACATAACAAGGTTCAAGTTCAAACGGCGAGGTAAAACTGCCCGTGAGGTTCTCCCCACCAATAAAAGCCATACTCTTATTATTATTATGAATTATTATTATTATTATTATTATTATTATTGTTATTATTATTATTCTATATAGAAGACTGAGGTTAGGATGAAATAGCTTATTGGACTCAGATCAGGATATAAGGTAGGATACAACAAAATAAAACAATAGGATAGGTAAATCTTGAAAAAACTGAGAGATTATTCTAATCAAATTGGATTTGATGGAATTTCTCGTTGGAATATTAGATTCTCGATTCAACCGAATTTTGATCTTTTAATTATTGTAAATAATGGAACCCCACTCGTTTATTCAATATTAATTCCATCAACTCTGTTAATAAATAAACATATAAAAGAATTGAGTGGATCTGGATAAAAATCAATTGAGTAATTATTTAAATCAAATTAATTTTATGGAATTTCCCGTAGCCTGATGAAAGTTTTATTCTCGGATTAACCAAATTTTGATCTTTCATTGTAAATAATAGAACCACACTTTAAAATTAATTCTATCAACTATTAATAATTCTATTCACAATGTATAATGGAACACATCAACCAATGATGTGTTCCATTATACCTATAAAATTTTGATAACCAGACTAGCCTCTTGATACCAATCACGCCATTGAAGATAAATAAATAAATTTTCCTACAACTGCTCGTAAAGTAGTTCTTTACGTACTGAAAACTAATTGTAAAGTACCTCTTTACTGCTCAGCAAGCGGTAAAGTACTTTACGCTTGCCAGCTGTTTTATTCACGCTTCTGTTTTGATTTTGATGCCTTCTCATTGGTGGATCACGGAATCCGTGGAATGCACATAACCTCAACAATGGCGAGTGCTAACCAAATCCGCGCATGGTCTGTGATGTTAAAAACTACAAGCTTTTATTGTGTTGGAATCCGGAACTGCAGTTTTAGGAAAAATATTGTATGCAATTCGCGCGTGAAGCTTCTTTATCGCTCTCGCAAAATTACTGCGCTCCGCTATGCGTCGCGCAGTAAATGTTTTAGCTCGAGGGATAAAGTCGCGCTTCACACTCTTAATGCATAAATAACTATTTATTTCCACAAAGACTGAAACGATTTTCTGATAATTAATTAATAATTTATGTAATAAGCTATGTTAATAGTTATAGCTAAGCTTTTGTTGGCAGAGCCAGAATTTTTTCATTTTTAATACATTGTATGTTGGAGTTTTGCATATATGTACTCTACATTGTAATGTTTACTCTACATTGTTACTCTACTGTACATTTTTTTTAAGATTGTTGTAAGAATTGTTTTGGCAATAAATTTCAATTTCAAAAAAGTTCAATAATATTAACTTTGTTTCTGGCTCTAGTATCAGCTTTTTACTGTTTCAAGCACAAGTATTTGGACTGAGTAGTAGCCGATTTAGACCATGTATAGCCTTTAGCCGACTTGGACTCTCTAGATTCTTCATACCACACAAGTTTGAGCTATTTCCACCATATTTTAAAGAAATAATTGTAAAAGTGATTAGAAAATGTTTCAAGAGGATGGAGAACGTTTGAGTAATTGATAAAACGGAGATAAAAAGTTATTTACCTGTTCATTCTCTCTTTCCCACATCTGGCGTTCATTCTCCAGCTCTTTCAAATCTGATTCCACGTCAGACTCAATTTCTGAGCTTGTTTCGTTAGAAGCTTCTGCCACCGTCTCCTGTTAACATAAAATGATACAACTTATTATTACTAATGCAGTTTATTAAAACTTATAAGTTTTATTGTAAAAGTGCAGCAATCGGCCGGTTGCACGAAAGCCAATTAAATGGGTTCAATGTCAGTTAACTAACTGTCGTAAGTGTAGCGGCTTTATTTCTGTTGCATAAAGATCCATAGGTTATTTTTCGTTAACCGAACGGGTACAATCTGGCAGCACTGTAATTTGATCAACAGCTGATTCTGAAGTTGAAAAAAAGATGAATTAGAATCATTTCATTGTGAATTATTCATCTATCTCAATATTATTATATTCTTAATAGATTTTGGTCATTTTGAAAGGTTTTAACACCTACGAACTAATTTGCAGTTCTGGTAATAAAATAACCTATAAAATGTAACTTAACGGGCATTAGTGAGATTTTATCTTTGGTGATCGAGCGGTTGAATATCTTTTACGCCGGTTAGCCTAATCGTGTCCTTTAAATATTATATGTAGAATGTGTAAGTGGGTAGTAATGTCAGTGAAAGTCCAGTTTGAATGATATGATGTGCAAAAGTTGATTCGGTTTTTGTATTTAAAGCTTGTAAACGTATAGTTAGTTAAAATTAACTATAATTTTAAATTTAACCAACTATAAGTAACTATAAATTAATATGCTTTCATTAATAAATCTCAACAACTTACGAAATAGCTCGAGCAATTACTACTGTTCTTGATTGCTCATTATAAATACATTTTCTAACTTGACTTACGACAACTAACATGACTCAAATAACTTTCTAAAATGATTTACAAGAGCCTAGATGTCAACCTTCTATGTGTCTTCAAGCTGATGACGCTAGTTTCATAATTTAGCAGTAGGCTGAAACTTATTTAGTAGTAGACCATCAACTTATTGAGTTACTTGTGATGTTAAACGTGACATAAAAAGGAGGTAAACAGACATGCCTATAACAAGCACATGACACATCCTATTTCAATTTTAGACTCCAATCCTTGGAAAGGAATTACAGAGAGAACATGTATATGGTTGACGTATTATTATCATCATTTTCATTCAATGAGATTGTATCAACATTCATAATTTCTCATAGTTGGTAAAAATCTCATTATTATTGGTGATGGTGATATTTTAGAAGCTTTGGAAAAAACGAGAGGCTTAAAGAGCAATTATGCTGATGGTTTAATGATCAAATCTACTCCAACCAATTTAACACCGTCAAACTGATTCAATAATAAAATAGGTCAATGTCTGCTTGCTGTATCGTTTGATTTTACGTTCGCTTGACCTTCATGGAGTTATTGACCTTCAATATTTTTCGTGTTCATTTTGTTGCAGATTCGTGTCTGGTCGCTAGGGCACTTCCTACTTGTTTTTCATGGCTGTTCCTTATTGAGAGGCTATTTCTTGTGAATAATGGGCGGGTCTAGTATCAACCAATGACAGGCCTTCAAATGAGAGGCTACCAGTTTATGAACCAGTATTATTCGTCTAAGAAGTGTGTAGATATTGAGTTATTCTGTATTTTTGCAAGTACCAGTATCTATAAATTCTAGTTTGCTAGAAATTAACAATGACGTCATTATCGAACTTATAGTACATGTATTTCAAACTGAAATTACGAACCGAAAAAACTGAATAATTATTCGTAATGTTAAAAATAGTGGTTAGTTTTCATTTGTTTATACTAGTTTTTAAGTGTGAATCAATTATTACCGATTATTAATACAGACTGGAAAACAATACTAATAGAATTATGCATTAAACCTGTTTTGAACAGAAGCGAAAATGTCAAATTCTATGTGGAATGGGAGCATACAGCGGGAGCTGAATGGGAGCATATTATTTCGATCGTAAATGACTTCTTATTGTATCTCAATTTTTTCCAATAATTTGTGATATTATTATCAAAATAAGAACTTCACCGTAAAAATAAATTTATGATCTGTAGTTTTCAATAGTTACACCTATCGAATTATTTGTAACACTAATAATAGTGAGTGCATGTCTTTTAGAGGGTGTATTTCGGACCGTCTAGTGTCGCAGAGCGTCTAGTATGTCACAGCGTCCAGTTTTCAAACCATCTAGTTCTCTGTGTCAGGTGGTCTAGATTGCAGACCCTCTAGTTTCTTGCGTTACGCTGTCGCAGAGCGTCTAGTTTTCAAACCGTCCAGTTCTCACTTCGTCTAGTATGCTCGGTTCCAATTAAAGTGGACTCGTGGAAAGAGCCTTGGGTAGTTTCATGTCGCCTTTTGAAACATGGGAAACACGGTGGACCTACTATTATAGGTGGGCTCCAAACCACGGGGTAAGTGATAATAAAACTTATAACATCAAATCATTAAATTATTTGTAATAGTTTGGGATGCATAATAGACTATGGTATTATTATTATGTATTATTGCGCAATGAGGATTTTTTTCTTTTCAGTTGAAATACAGCCATTAATTTTTCTATTTCAAAACTTTCTGAATTTGCCTACACATTAGTCGCACCAAGCAAGCCAACATGTCTCATGAAAAGAGGAGAAAGTTCTAAGAACTTTCGTAACTTCTTATTAAGATTGATATGAGGAGTCTCAGACTGCCAAATAGATGGTTGGACTCGAGAGCCAGAATTCCAATACAAGAGATTGCAGTAAGTGGAGTATCTGATAGTTTTGTTTTCTCTTTTCGACTGCCGGGTCCAAAACCGAAGTGGGATTTATGTTAGCGGTTTCTGCCGCCTCCTCCTCCTCCTCTTCCTCATATTCCTCCTCCTCCTACGCCTTCTCCACCTCTTCCACCACTTCCTCCGCCTTCTCCTCCCATTCTTCATCCTCCCATAGCGGAAAATCCGCAGTCAAGCTTAAATAAATCATACGCTAGAAGGGTCACGGAGTAATCCCCTCGTCAATAATATACTAGGTGCCAATTTCAACCGGACCGCACGCTGCTGAGCTGTAATATATTTTGTATACGAATATACGAGGTACATGAGGTATATAATACCTCGATGAAAAAATCTAGTTGTACTCTTCAATTACATATATTAAAACAGAATTTATTAATTTCGAATTCCTTTAATTGCTATTACTTTATACTGAAGACTTCCGCAATGGCGGATATTGACAACAGCATTGAACAGCTGATGGGAATCGATGAATGCTACTGTACAAAAATATCAGTCACCACCGGGAATATATAGTATATCAGAAATATATAATATCAGTCACCACCTATAGGTCTCCATGGTCTAGTGGTTAAGGGCGCTCAACCGGCAATTGAGAGGTCCGTGGTTCGATTCCCGGTGGTGACTGATATTTTTGTACAGTAGCATTCATCGATTCCCATCAGCTGTTCAATGCTGTTGTCAATATCCGCCATTGCGGAAGTCTTCAGTATAAAGTAATAGCAATTAAAGGAATTCGAAATTAATAAATTCTGTTTATGTATATTTGTCAGTTTATTCAATTGTCAGTCACTTCAAACTAACTTACATATATTATTTGTGTAAACAAGTGATGTTGGTTGACTCATGAGGTTTGATAAAACTATGATTAACTTCAACCAATAACTTCAATTAACTTCTGTCAAATAACTACAGACTTTAGACAATACACGGTTTGAGCAATTTGAAATCGCCAAGACAACTCGTAAAAATTTATTTACACTAGTGAGCCCAACGGGCTGGGCTGGAGTACTCGCTTGCAAACAACTAATTTTGGAAAGGGAAACTCATTTGAGAAGCTTATCGTAGGGGAAGGTGGTAACGAAAAACGGCTGTTCTGAAGATACTGAAGATAAAATTCACAAGACATCTATCACTTCTAGTTCAAGTTTATCGTTGCTCTGATACACAGATTTATTTTCCACAAAAAAGATGTACCGTACTCATATACCTATATATCAGGGCAATGGGATTAGTGTATCTATAGAGCAGATATATTTACTATATAAAAAACAGCTGTATATATATATATATATATATATATATATATGTTCATATTTTGTCAGGGCAATGAAATTAGTATATCAGCTGATAGAGATTCTATAAAAAGCCTGATCGCATTTATTCACCTTCAGCTGATGATAACTCAAAGTATATTTTGAAATCTATTGAGAATTCCATATGGTGAAAACAACTGTTTATCATATTACTAGCAGCTACCCGTCCTTCGTACGGATTATGTTTAGAAATAATAAATAATAATATTTATTATTATATGTTTAGAAATATGACTAAATATGTTTCGGCTTTTTTGATAGCAGCGATCATGAAGTTGTTAGCAGCTTAGTAAACAACTTTGAACGTAAACAATTCAGTGACAGTTATCAGAGAGAATATTTGAGAACAGCTGATTGATATGTCATGATAAATTACGTGATTTGTTCTTATGTGGTAATAATAGTGCTACCTGGCGAATTCCCAAGAGCCTAGCACAAACCGCACCTTCCTAAAATATTAATTTTTGTTTTGATAAATTTAAATTAGAAAATTTTCTTTTTTTTCAACAAAGAAATAATTTATGAAACATAAGATGAGCTTTGATTCACCAGTCATATGTTTCCTAAAAGACTGCAATGCTCCGACTACACAAGTCTGCAGACAGCGTAAATAACGCCGCGAAGGGCCCACCATTCAGATTATATTTGAGAACAGCTGATTGATATATCATGATAAATTACGTGATTTGTTTTCATGTGGTAATAAAACTTAGAAGAAATGTATCCAAAATCGCACAATACTTGGTTTTTAAACGTTTATTATTCTGTTAAAAAAAAAGTTAATTTAGTTTTTTATAGCCAAAGACATTGTCAAAAAGGTTTTCAATACTGATAAATAACTTTAATCCCGATCGATGCTCTCGTTTTTCAGGAGAAGGCAGCGTAAAATGTATCCAAAATCGCACAATACTTGGTTTTTAAACGTTTATTACTCTGTTAAAAAAAAAGTTAATTTAGTTTTTTATAGCTAAAGACATTGTCAATAATGTTTTCAATACTGTTCAATAACTAAAATCCCGATCGATGCTCTTGTTTTTGAGGAGAAGGCCGCGAAAAATGCCTTTGCGGCCGTGACAGACAGACAGACAGACAGACAGAAAGTGAGATAAGACTATTTTCGGCTTATTTAATGTATAAAACGTAAAAATAACCAAAAAATATACAATTCTGATAAATGTACAGACAAAACTCTAATTTTATTTATATAGATAATAATATGAAGATATATTAATGAAGGGCTGAGATTCTATTGTCCTTTTATTTTGCTTCAAAAAGGATGAAGGAGTGGGTCAATTTCATTGGCAAACGAACTTGACCTGTCCAAAGATACCAAGAATCTGTTTCAAATTTGAAGTTGATTGATAAAGGCGTTCGAAAGTTATCGTGGAACATACAAACACACAACGCCTCGAGCCTCAAGTAAAAAGGAAGAACTCGCTTCGCTCGTTCAATAATGTTATATTTTACTGTATTTTACAAAAAGTAGATTTTAATGTTAATGACTGTGTACTGAATACAACCTTTAAAGCCTCGGTTTCCTAGAACTAAAGAATTTGTTTCGGAAACAAGGCATTGTTACATCAAGGCATGGTTTCGGTGAGCTTGGCATACTGAGACAGTTCTGTTAGCTCAGTGGGGAAAGCAATAACAAACTACCTCACTCCTCGTTTGTTTAGTACGCTCTTTGGACTAAACGAAACGTTGAGGTCTGAAGAGTAACCTACAGTCGAAATCGGTTATGGTACTAAAATAATGCATACACTATAATGATCGGACTGTAATGATTCATAACTGGAGCAAGGAGCTGACATTAGAAAGTGGGCTGGCGCTTGTAGCCTTGAGACATTTGTTTTCTCAGTTTGTTTTCAAGATGAAAATCGGCCGATTGTAAATGCAAAGCATGAACGCAAACAGCAGAGAGAAATGGGACGATAAGTTTGCAGCGCGATGCGAAAGATTTGGCAGTGGCAATGTAGGGGAAATATTAGGTATGGTAATGCTTGTAAATCTGAACCGGGTTTAAACTCACTGCCGTCCCCACAAGCGGCGTCAATCTCGGTACATTTACATAACGCAGTAGAGACCAGTCACCAAATGACGAACTAACGTACAGGAGTGCGATCTGCATACAGCATCCGACCAAACTACCCCTTCACTACCCCTCCACTTCCCTTCAATTCCCCCTCTCCTACCTTCAACCCCCCCACCCATCAACCCTTCATCTTCGTCATCACAAGTGACACACGCTCGACTCAAATCACCATCATAATTTCACTCAATACCTTCACTTTCTATATATGCGCCAGCAATGCACGCAGTAACTAACTCACTCATACCCCTACATCCATACTGAAACGCGCCTCTAAATTTGGACATTCACAAGGCTCGGCACAAGTCCGAAATAACTCATCCGTCGCTACAAAGTACAAAGTTCAAGCCTTGACGTAGCTGCTTTGATCGATAAAGTACGTTCGTGAAAAAACCGACCGTTAGCCGTTGAATAACCGTTCGATTTCATAATCTCAATCGCTCATCTAGACTAAATCGGCAGTTTAGAATCGAAATAGGAACCTGAAATGGTCTTGATTTTAGCGGAATCTATATTGGTTTAGATTTTATATGTTAATGTGTGTGAATTTGAATCGGTCTAGATATTATGGTAATGTTCGTAGATCTAAAACGGACTTAAACCTCCCGTCCACAGCGTCATCAATATTCTTTATTGATTTTTATGATTCAAACCAAATATAATCAATAAATTAGTTTACTTCAGTTCTAGAGTTCTCTTGCTATAATTGTTGTAATATGGAAATAATAATGAAGAGTTGAGAGTAGGTTAAATTTTTAATATTATTGTTATCATATTTATTACCTTTTAAAATTTGTTATTATTTATCTGTTCTTTCACTCCAAAGATATGAAGTTATAGTTATGCTTGGTTGAATTCTTGTTGAGCTCTTGTTTTTGTACCGCTCATTTACCTTATTTCGGTTTTGTACAAAAAAATATGCCTGTTGCATGTTGTCAATGCTAGCATGATTATACGTTCATTAAGCATTATAAGCAACCCTTTGTACAAGCGAACGCTTCAAACAAATAAAAATTATTTTTTAAGTTATCCTGCCTACACTCTAATGATTTTCTCCATCGAGAAAAAGAAGTTCCAGTTCTAAGAACAGTATTATACAGAGGAATAGCCACTTGCATAGTTTATTTTTTTTCAACCCTTTATTCCAGATAGTAAAATATATTTCATAATAAAAATCGGTAGTAAGAACTATTCTTTGTTGAAAACTGGTTTTGGAACAGTTTTTGAATTGTTGTGGTGTTGGGGAACAGTCCATGTGCGGTTCTAGAAGACGTTATTCAAGAACAAGTTACATTAGAGAATGTGGGAATATATTGCAACTCGTAAATCCCAAGTTTTGATGTGCACTTCGATCTCTAACGTTACCTTTTACATGAATGTGAAGTTAATATTTTCACTATTCAAAGCTGAAATCCCCTTTTGCCCTTCTTTATTTTGGTAACAGAAGTGACATCAATCATTATTTTCGCTTACCAGTTAATTTGTCTGATATCTTCCTTTCATTTCCTCTCCATTTAGGCCAAGAACTAAGGAAAGTGTCGAACATGTGGGGGAAGGGTAGCCCCCAAAAGTTAAGCACATCAAAGAAATAATTTATCACAAACTCTCTTTGGATGTCTAGAGTGATTGAAAAAGAATTCAGTTTTCAACAAATGTTCGTTCACTAAAGCCTTCTTTGAATTATTATTCTGGACTTAATAGAGATTATGGAAGAAAAATCCATATTTAGAAAATAATTTAATAATTTATCAGTTAAATTGATTTGCAATAGAAATAAATGGCATTGCTTTTTATATTCCCTACTAGCATTTTACCCAGTCTTGCCCGAGAATCGAGTTTGGAGTTTTTCTTTTCTGATAGATGGTAGCGGTCACAAAATTGAATTGTGTTGAATTTCATATTAAATCCAATAGATCCTACAATGCTATTCTTTTTCAATCCAAGTAAGTTTTGATTCAAGTAACTTAACTTGATGGTTTTTATTGATTAATTTTTAATAATATTAATAGACAAAAATAATTCCCAAAAATCCCTGTTCTAGCCCAAACAACATTGGATTTAGTCAATTTACGAATATTTATTATAATAGCTGAGTATTTATTATGCTGATTAGAATTGAAATAATAGATTCTAACAGAACTAAATTGAGATCAGACAATGATAAAAAATTATACAAATTAAATAATTTCAACCATATTGGTTTTGAAATAAAAATGTCACCCATCATTTGAAAAGTTCTACCAATATTTGAACCTAATCTCTCAAGTAGTATGATGAGCAGCTGCTCTAAGCACTCGCAATAAGACAATAAAAGAAAGATAAAGTAAACTACAAAATACAATAATAATTATGACTAACGTATGCTCTATGGTTACAACAAAAATTCTGTGGAATTTTGAAGCTTTGAATATTAATTTTGAAAAGTCTGGAAATAAAATCAAGAATCGGGCTTCAAAGTGTACAGGAAGGAAGTTTAGAGGAAGCTATGTGCCAAATGTAATGTTTCAAATCGTTGCCGTTTTTGTGAAATCCGTAAGACAAAAAAATATATACACCCACACAGACACACCACTACTTTCTCTTATTATATTTATTGAAATCATTCATTAATTTATTGGTAATATCATTAAATTAATATTGGTGGAGGCTACTGTTCCACTACTGGTATCGATATTAGGAATAGAATTGTGATTGAAAGAAATGCCTATATTATGGTTTATTTAAGGATATATGGGCAGCGCATCATTGAACGTATCCAAAAGGACTAAAGCCTAAAGGGTTGTTTATTGTTACCGGTTTATCGGAGCATTGTAAATGAGGAATGCATTGTAGAATACTTATAATTGAAGCGTTAAACTGGGCCTTACGGGTTGAAAGAACATTTCGGTAGCGAGAGAATTATATATTCGTTGAAAGCTGATTGCGGAACGTTCTCAGTGAACCAGGGTCTTTCTGTATTGGTAATGGTTGTGCGGCGAGCAATGGTTTATGGTGCAAAACGAGCCCGCCTGTAACATTAAGAGAGATTGCCTCTTCAACTGTAGTCGCTAAGCGAACCCTTCCTTTGCCACACACAAATACTATTCGAAATGTTATGTTGGCAGCAAAGTCTACTCTTAAATGTAACCTCTCTCCTCCGTCTGTCTTCGTCTAGCAATAAGGGGCGCCTCACACCCTTCCCTTCTCCACTAGGCTGCAATGCCAGTAATTCACGTTCCTTGACTTTTTACATTTTTACATGAATCTTCTACACGTTTTTACAGTCCCACCGCCTCGTAAGCTATCGCTCAGCTGAATTGTGAACAAAACATAAAACCGTTGAGCTCTGTCTCTATATTTCTTGCTTTAACACCCACGTTAACAATCATGCTACTGGAAGCGATCATGTGGTGAAATGTTTCGAAAGCCGCCTCCAGTCACCACTCTCAATGGAAACATGCGTTTAACTCACCACCTGAACAACAATATCGTAAACATTTTGTGGTTCAAGAGATACATTTTTATTATAGTTTTGAATAAGTACTGTTGTAATACAATAGGAAAGTTGACCTACAACAAACGATCCTTATAGGTTATACCTAGATCCCACATTCTACCTATATCCTACATCCTACCAAACAAACACCATACTAGCACCAACTTCAGAATATGGGATGCCATACTGGGATATATCCTCATAAGGTATATCACCTCAAAAAGTAATATAATGTCGATATTACAAGAAGATGCAATACAGGGTAGAATGCTTATTATAGGTATATATGTAGGTATATTATAGGTATTATTATAGGTATTATAGTATACCTATTATTATAGGTATTATATGCTTATTATTGATCACATTATAGGTATCATGGTTATTAATAGGTATCATGTTTTTTTCAAAATTATAACCTAACAAATTTTTCAGACAACAAAAAAGGGAATCGAAGAAAAAGTTGAAGATTTCGGAATAGTTGACCTACCTTAGTATGACATCACATGTTCTGGAGCATGTATTAGTATGGTGTTAATGTGTTAGTTTGGTGGGATATAGGTACTATGTAGGATGTAGGCTAAGTAGGGTAAAGCATATAGGTGGGAAATAGAGTATAAGTAGGATGTAGGATAAAGGTTTAGTTCAATCTATATGATAAGAAAGAGAGAGAGATTAGATTAGATTATTTACTTTATACATGTAGATTACAAAATTAACAGTCTTAGATTCTCGCTTATGATTGTTGAAAATATGTAAGTACTGTAATTATTGTTCTATGAATTTTACAAATCCAGAGACAGAGAGAGAGAGAGTCTGTGAGAGAGAGGGACAATGAGAATAAGGGTGAGTATGTCAGCCCTGCGGATTTCACAACGGCGATGATTTGGAACACTAAATTTGGCTCAAAGCTTCCTCATTCAGTGCACCTCGATGCCCGATTCTTATTTTCTTTTTACATTTCCCAAAATTAATGTTAAAATTTCCAGTGATGGGCACTAGTACTGTTTTTAAATGTGTTTAGATGCAGGAAGCTCATAGCAGAAGAGCTGACAGATGATGCATCACTAAGATGCAAATATGCTTCGAGTCACAAGCCAAAGCAACACATTTGTTCCGTATCATTATTGCAACGCCCCATTCATTTTTTGGAATTGTATTGGCATTGGCGGTTAAAATCAATTTATCACATGTTTAATTTGTAAAATCAATTCTTCCTTGAATCCCGTTGCAGAGCACAGGTAATCCACTAGTTTCAAATATCATTCATTATATCAATATCATTAAGCTGTTTTAAAAAGTGACGGGCTTCTATGACATGATGTTATAACATTATAATCACTTGCTCGGTGGTTTGTAATCCACCTAAAATTTCAGATCCTCCGTGTTCTCTGTAACATGAGGTGGAACTACCTACCAATAAAAGCCATACGCTTATTTTTATCATTATTATTTGAAAAGTTCTCTTCAACCCGAAATAAATGTGGGTTGTTTATACATGTGTGCGTCAAGGGGGTTGGAAGAAGGTTGCTTGATGTTGTAATTTAGCAGAAAACTGAACGTCCAACTAAAGCAAAGCACCCGGTAATAAATTTGGAGATCCGACAAAAACAGACTTATGAATATTCGGGGTGACTGGCGCTATTCAAATTCATGGCGAATCATCATTTTTCATTTGAAGCTGGGCAGAGGACAGAGGGCGCCTGCAGAATGAGAAGTGGAAGTGAAGCTTACAATCAGATTACGAGAGATCTGTGTTGGTTGGAGGACCTCGCCCTCACTCAGAGCGAACCCTCGCTGGGGCAACTATTGCCTCAGATAGAGGGGAAGCTGTTCAAGGCCTCACTATATACAGTTAGTTATATGGTGAGGCTTTGTTCCCGTGACATCATCGGGTCAGGCAGCTCGTCGAAACCGGATCTTTGGAGTCAGTATTGCTCAATTCAACCCCATAACACAAGCTTTCCAACATTCGCAAATATCAGTCATCTCTGAAACAATTTCGTCATCTCTTTCGAAGCAATTACATGTGTCATCAATCCTTCACCGACCACATATAGCTTCTCTTTGTGTCGGTGATTGCTGCAAATTAAAAATAACCCCGATTAAATGGGAGAAAAACTTTTGGTGATATTATAAATACCTCATGTAGTGGAGTATTCTTAATATTACCTTTATTACAGTAGTTTTAATCAATGACTTTGAAAATTTATGTACGTAGTATAGGGGAGAAATAATTTATATAATAAAGTGATAGCTGTGAGCTGTAGCAGGTATAGGTGGATCGCCGTTGTAGCATTGCTACATTGTTTTAGTTAAATGAGGCGCAGTTAGTCACACCTATTTATTCAGTGAGCCTTCGGTTTCACCCACTTCAACATCAATTTTATTATTTCTAACTATAATATTTTATTTTCTACTTGGGTATTTTTCATAATATTTTACTTTACCTAAATCTCCTTTTAACGTTTCTAGTCAATCTTTCAATTTAAACTGTAACTGTCCTTTGTTGGTTATGTTACCAGACTGCCCTAGGTTTTGCTTTGTTCATAAACTAACCTACTGCATCTTGTTTTTGCAGCTTTGCACTGGCTTCTAAAAGATGATTTGGATTGTTTTGCTGTTTCTTTGGTATCAAAACTATATGTTATAATTCACACCATGATGCCATAAATATTATTTTTTCAATAAGAATATGAATTTGTTACAGCCATGATTTGTTAGTAATCTGTCTTATCCTTTCATTTAAATATCTCTCGTCGTCAAATCCAGGTACAGTAATTCAAGTTTATTAACTACAATTATGTATTTTGCTACTACTGTCATTATTATTGTGAAATTGTTATTTCCCAATTTATCCTTTTTGTATTTTTGTATCAACAGGTTTTCCTGGTTCAGGTGTAGATTGACATCCAAAATATTAATGTAACCTCAACACCTTGGTTCATGAGAGAATTTGAAAAATATAAAATAATTATTATGGACCGGACTTGAAACCAAAACTGCTATCCAGGTGATATACTTCCTTTTTATATTACTTTTCCGTGGAGTCAAGATTTCAAGATCCGGGTCTGTCTTCAACAGACCTGTATAATTTTCATTTAATAAGCTTAGGCAAATCTACAATTGTTTCAAGCTGAGAGTTTTATATCCTGGCCAGTGATCTTTTTTAACTCAAGTTTCCAACCAATCTTTAAAACCTAGCTACTGTACAAAAATCAGTATCTGAAAATTCCATTTACATTTGTAAGGAAGACGACGAGAGATTATTCTATTGGCTGTTAATTTTTTTATCTGTGATATTTTGAATTTAACCTTTCTTTAAAATTATAGAGGCAATTTTCTTTTATTCTGGACCTTATTTGACTTGAAACACTTCATCATGTGTGTCTTTTAATTGTTTTAAAGCCTTGGTCTTATCGACCACAGCCTAATTTGTTTTTCACTTGTGAATTCAGTACAATTCCTATGTGAAACAACCAACCTTAGTTTGCCAAGGTAGGTTGGTTGGTTCACCATGAGAAAGGCATTGGTTAACGTGTATTCTTATGACCAATGCCATTCTGGTGGCGCGCCACCTGTATCTGTTCAGTCAGATAAGCTAAGAAATCTTGGGCATTCTTCGTAAAGATGACCGATTGGATTGGCCAGCAAGAAAGACTCTGTTCTCTGCTTCTGCTGCAAAATCACTTCCCGGTGGTTTGGAACCCACCTAAAACTATAGGCCCAACTAATCAATCATCATCATCTAACTCATTAACCACACACAGGTTTGAGACCTATGAGGGCTTAATTCCCCGAAAAAACTATATTTTCAGCTTGTGAATAGCACTATTTCACACATCCAACAGCACAATCAAAACGGATTCACACTCATACAAAGTGCAATGCTCTGATTCGACGTGTGAATTGAATGCGAAAGTGGAATGTGCCGAATTGATAATCACTAGTAGTAATGAGGATATTTTTATTAAAAAGAAGAGAACTAAAGACTAGTATTTATATTTCCACTTCCAGAATGTCTTCCAATAATAGATTTGAAAGTTCATAAAGAGAGAAGAGCCCATAAGTTGAAAGTCGAGTACAATGGTAATGTTCAAATGGCAACAACTCCCAGCAAAATATAATCTCAGTCACAATATGAATGTTTGTGAAGCCTCGATGCGTGCTCAAGCACTAACAGAATATGGACAGATTACGAAATAATACGAAATAAACTTTTTGGACTTCTTGTTCCCTAACGATCTGCGTTGTTAATATTAACTTTTTATTGTAAATTTAACGACTGGCAGTCAATTTTCAATTGTCAATAAGTAATAATATTATACTCACACTTGGATTCAAGGCCTTGAAGATGAGTTTCCATAACTCGAAAACGTTTGGCCAAGTGTGAATACAATTATTATTTCTTCACAATTAGAAATTGACTGCAAGTCGTTAAATTTACAATAAAAAGTTAACGAAATAAACCTTTCGAAATAAAGCTCAACAATATTACCATATTTGAAATTGAAGAAATCTTATTAGTCTTATCAGAATAATTTCGTGTATAGATTAGAAAATTTCAAGGCAAGTTCAAGTGTCATATACCTGTTTTTAAATCAATTCAAGCTTAAAATCGATTGCTGTACAAGTAGTAGTGGGATTGAAATTTTTTTTCGTTCCAGTGTCTGTGAAAGTATAAAATATGAACTATGAAACTGGAAAATGGTCGTTTTATTGCAGATGAATGGAGTAGAACTACATGAATAATTCAAATATTAATAGTGAATACTACAGAGCTTTTTTTCTTTTACGTCACAGTATTATTAGAGGGTAATGATCGACCAGGAAGAGGACCAGTGTAATGATGGCTTTAAAAAAGGTCAGCAGTTCATTCCTACCACAACTTCAATGAGAGTCCATTCTTTCAAATTTGTTACAAATCTTGAATCGATTCTCATTTAGATCGCGTGAATAGTAAGAAGTTAGCAACGACTCTGCCTTGAAGGTCAATTTTCCCCACAAATTAGTTCGGGAAAAATGTGAAGATAACTTCATCTTTTTTAACTGAATCAATAAAATCAATAAAGGTTGTAATTCATGGAAAACTCTGTCGTCATTTCAAAAAAGATGGGAAATTTCAACTTTTTACAAAATACTCGTAAGGAACAAAATAGTAGAAAAATAAAACACCGTGGTCTACTAAATTATTACTGTGATAAAATATTTCTACTATTAAAAATTTCACCAAAACCTCCATTTTAAATCATTCAGAATACAATATATTATTGTAATGTTGTCAAGAAGTGTGATTTGGGCTTTGCTTGTCGCGCCCACATTTTGTATTCATTTTTTGAAACAAATCAAATTTTAAAGATTGAAATGCATTATGCGATTTCACATTTCCTACCCTGAGCTTAGTACAAGTAATTTCAATGTTGCCTAAACTCAATGATAACTTAAACTCAGAACAATCAATCAGCATTTCCCTCCTCATGCTCCTCTCAATTTTTCACCCTGTCAACAATATTTCCTTATTCAATCTTCGCATAACGTTTTTATTCAAGTACGGCTTATTCTTTTCCACAACAGTGGACAAACAACAAGTCTGGACAGCCAATAAGTCTCTAGTAGTATTGGATAACGTGTGTACCTTATATCGAAATTGCATACGTGATCCTATTGTATGCTTTTTGTTTGTTTTTCATTATCTTTATCTCATGTTCAATAATCGAAAACGCTTCAGATCTTCGATTGCTGACGAAAGAAAAATCCATAAATCGATTGTTCACTCACCAGCTATCTTTCCCTCTCTCACCAGCTAACGTTCCCTCTTTCACCCCTATTCTCTCTTCAGTCCCATATCCACAAGGCCATACAATTTCCATTATTCACTCATGCATTTTGTATTTTCATATTCGCTCACGCATTTTGTGCGAAATATGTGAATATTCATTTAACAATACCTGTATTCGAATATTCAGAATATAGGTGTATTATATATGAATTATATATTGTATTATAGGTTGTATTATATATGTATTATATATTGTATTATAGGTTCATATATATGAATTGATTGTATTCTGTACAATTGCTAAATTCTATTTCAACTCCTGGAACTTGACCAGTAGTCCATCTAGGCAAAACTCAGTTGAATCCTAGGAAAGAAGAAAGAGAGCAAGTTTGTTGGATTAGGAGCTTCATACTTCTAATTTAGCATTTATTAGAGTCTTAAAAGTTGAACATTCAGTTTGAATTTCTTATAAACGGAATTTGTTTCCACGTACTATGAAAAAATATAAATTTGATATTTATTTATCAAGGCAATATTAGAATGATTGCAAATATGAAACAGACTAATGCCCGTTTTATGAACTTTCCTCCAGTGACCCTTGATTCGAGAGACTCTTGAAATGCCTATTCAACCACATTGAATTTCAAGAGTCCCTCGAGTCAATAGAAACTGAAGGAACGTTCATAAATACGGGACTACGAGCCCAAAACTGCTATCTTCGAAAATTTTGACTCGGCTTTATTATCTAAAACTTTGAGGCTAGGTCACGAGAAAAAATGATAAATATGGAATTGAATAAGGAAGACCATCACATAGAGAATTGAGCATTTAGTGCAATTTAAACCTCGTTGAGTTTGCATTTGAATGTAAATTTCGCACTCAAGTTGAATAAATCAAGTGAGAAAAAATATCATCTCTGTGATTCAAATTTTATTCATACTACTAGAAATCTTATTTTCATTCATTCATTTACGGTACCCGTTTCTCAAAATAAAACGTTTTGGTGATACTAGTAAAATTTATCACAGTAGTTAAATCAGGGTTTGAGACTCTACTAGCCGGTTTTCCATTCTACCATTGGAGTAGACTAGTCAATTTGGTACCGTTCATTTTTTAAGTTCAATTTGTGTTTTTTACTGTAAGTTAAATTTTGTCAAGATAAATTAACTTCAATCGCTGAAAACGTCACAAACTTGCCGATATTGTCGCAAATAAATCTTAGCGAGGCAAACTTTTCTGAATTGTAAGCCGGTAAGAGTGATCGATCAGAAGGCGTTGCACAAATTGCTAAAGTAGGTTATGCTATCGCACAGAAGGTTTGCGTCCTCTGGGAGAGGCTTTGCTGGATATCGTGGAAAAACACAGCTTTTCCCCTGCGAGGTATTGATTGCCTCTTGTCTCGGATACTTACATTCCAGTCGAATATGAATGGCTCAAGGTGAAATGAACAACTATAAAAAAGTAAATGCGTATGGCTTTTATCGGTGGGGAGACCCTTACAGGTAGTTCCACTTCGCCGCTTGAGCCATGCTATTGGAAACATGGTGGACCTACAATTTTAGGTGGGTTCCGAACCACCAATGCAACGGTGCCAGTGATCGATTGAAACATAAATACATGCGGTCCGGTAGTCTGAAATCATAATAATTATAATCCCCATATCTGTTCAATAGTGCTTTACATGAGCCAGTGGTGATTAAAGATTAAATTTGTTTTTTTGGGATAGAGCCAAGACCAATGATAAAAAGTTTGGCGTTCCTTGTTTAAGTATATTCTAGTAGATAATTTGACAAATTAAATGATTAAACGTCACCTGATCTTTAGATGTTTAGAGTATTGTTATTTTTTAAGGACTCAAGCAAATTTAAAAATTGAAAACACGTATTTGTGTGTAACAGTTTGTTTAACGAAATTTTCTCTTTTTAGGGGTGGGGGCGTCACCCTTGGGCCCTTTATATATGCTCCCTGACATGAGAAAAATACTTCTCTACACTCTACACTCTACTGATATCCTAGCGATTTTTTTACACATTTCCTGAACTAGTCACATTGTAGAATTATTGTAAAACTTGGCACAATCATCGAATATAATCTTATGTAGATTTAAAAAATCCACATAAGATTAAATGCCCACATAAGTCTGAAAATTTTTGCGTGGGTAATGAAGTGAATGGGTGAATGATGTGAAACATCCAAAAATGTAATTCAAACCCAAGGCTGCTGTTATCGAGGCCAGCCAGAGTCTTATCCAATCACATACAAGCTCTTCATCCAACTGCGCTGACAGAGCTGCATCAACGTGTCAAAATAAGCCTTGCCCTAATAAACTCGAGGCTAGCCTACCTCAATTTAATCAAGTCATAGTTTTTACAAAAATGGCACATTAAAATTGTCGTGTCAGGTTCAGATATATTCCCCACACACAATCTACTGATTGAGCTGACGTTAACAAATCTGAATACCGCCCCAAAAACATAAATTTCTACATGAAAAACTGTTTGAAAACAATAACATGTCTACTGCAGCAATAGAATACGGTACAAAAAAACATCAATTTGTTTGTGAGAAAAATTCTGGTTGAAAACGATGACATATCTACTGTGTGACAATCAGTGAGCCTTGAGGTAAGCAGTAGGTGATTTGTTGTTGTGAATCTCACTGCGTCGTTTAACTAATTGACAAGGCAACAAACGGTAGGAGATTAGGACGGTAATTTACGATCAAATTATTTGGATTAATGCTGAGAAGAATGGGGCGGAAGGGAGGTGCACTTTCAAAGAGGCAAGGCGTGCGTGCGAGCGTGCGAGTGAGCGAGTGAACCAGACAGGGAAACGATCCGCGGGACACGCGTTTCACTCGGCGAGCAATTAAAGGCGCGGATATCTGTCTCTATTAACAGCGCCCTGGCCATGGCTCACCTCAAGTCAAGATGAAAGAGGCCATCGCCCGTAAATCAAGCCCCTCCCCGACCTCCTTCACCGCCACTATGTAAAATGCTAATTGTAACCAACTCGCTGGACATAAATTCGGGCAAATTTAATTTGTTTCTCACGTTATCTCTGCTGCTCTCACAACGTCACAACACTTTGTCTATCGTCGGCCAGACAAATTCCTAGAGAGCCATTCACTTAAAAAGTGATGGAAACCAATTTCTTTCTCGAATTGAAAATCTACTGTTGTTTTTTTCGAACTCGTTTACTGAGATTTATTTTGTACTAAATAATAATCTGCGTCGCCCACTATGTATAGGGGAAAATAAAGGAAAAAGTAATAGAATAGCTCAAAAGGAGGATGAAGCCGTACTATAGAATAATAGAAAATGAAGATGGAATCATAGTATACTCGTCGTAAAGTAAAACCTGAAGAGTCTGAAGCATTAGTTTGGGAAACGACGAACAAGTTGTGAAATTTAAGACTTTTCAATATTATGGTTTGAGCAATCAAATGTATCACATATTTGGACAAACTCAGACTCGATTTTTTTGCTTGGAATAACCTTTTTATTATGATTTATAATTTTCTTTTCTTTGTCAATGGCCCACACTAACTCTCTCGTAATCAAATTGTTCCCGATCAAGCAATTATAAATGATAACTGTATAGATCTGTAATTTTTCAAGTGCAACTATGTTCATTTTGAATAGAAGCCTGCACAATGTATTTGCTATATTATGGTTAATATGATATAAATGATGTATTATAGGTAAACAGAATTTATTAATTTTGAATTCCTTCAACTGCTATTACTTTATACTGAAGACTGCCGCAATGGCGGATAAAAATTCTGTTTATGTATATTTGTCAGTTTATTCAATTGTCAGTCACTTCAAACTAACTTGTATTATAGGTATTGTTACGGAAGCAAACAGGCAGTTAGTCACGCACTTGTTCTATTTAAATCATTCTATTGTTTTCATGGTTGGACGTGACTTCGACTGATCTTCATCCAATCTTCTAATTCTCTCTCCCTAGATGTCTTTGTCATTCCTATTGTTGAAGTCTGCAACTCTCTCACTCAATTGATCTTCTCGTCAATTCTACATTCGTCTAGAACGATTGAAAAAATTCTCGAAGTGTCTGGTGAGCTCCAATTCTTGGAATTATACAACTACAACAGCTATATAAAGGAGTTCACATGAACCAGACAGTCAGTTTGACAAAAGCTTGCATAACAGTTATGTTTACAAACCTGTGTGACAGATTGTATTGCAGATCTCGGGAGAGAGACAATCCAGTGCCAGTGGAGTAAACGGTGCTTTATTCAGTCTTTAGACAGTGTCAAGTGCAGAGACAAGTGTTTACTGTTTATGCAGCTTACTAATAGTTTAAAGACGTTGTGTTGAGTGATATTATTTGGGACTGTCAAATAACGAATTGGACTGTGTTTTGTAAGTGATTAGTAGCTATTAGCTTGTCATTTGATGATCTGTCTTATTTAATCAATTGAACTTACAATTAATTTGTGTAAATAGACCAATTTGTGTAAATAAAGTGCAAGTGTGAACTTTAGTGTTGCCAGCCTTATTTTAGCTATTAGAACCCGTAACATTAATATAATGTATAATGTGCTCACAGTAGTACCTCGATAATTCGGCCATCAAAAATCCGGACCCTTCAGTAATCCAGCCCGATTCTAAACGTTAAAAGCAGTAGTTTCAAGAGAATAACTAATTACAAATAATAGATACAAAATTACTGTATTTAGGGTTGTAGTAATTGAAGGAGTCAGTTTTGAGAAGTGCCCAGTACATAGAACATAGTAGTACAGTACATAGCAGTGCTTGCTGTTAACTTCTTAGAGGATCTATAAAGAGTCTCAAATTCATTACGTTTTGAACGGTCTCTCAATGGTCCGGCTTATCGAGGTCTTACTGTCTTGTATGTATGTATGTTTCAAACAAGAAATTATATGTATGTATGTATGTTTCAAACAAGAAATTATACAAAAATGTGAGCGTAACTAATACCAATACAATAGATTGATCATTACTATACCCCTGAAAGCATATGAGGGGCACACAAATTGTACAACTACCAGCATTGCCTCGATTATAGAAAACTAAGGTACACATTCTCATATTTCATAATGATGATCATTTAAAATGATTAACACTTGAATCAAATAAGCAACAGTCAACTTTCTCCATCGAACATTTGGAAAGCCAGAGCTCATTTCAAAGTATTGATGAAATTTAATAATGAGAATCAAAGAGAAGTCTTTCAAGGGATGCTTCTGTCATGTTTTTCCACAGGGCATAGGATTAGAAAATTTTGAGTATCATCTTGAAATTTGGTACCTCTCTAATAGAAGTGGCCTAGATCATGAGTTTGGTGGGACGGTTACAAATAGGATTTTGTTGATTTTTCTGCCCTCTTTCTTACCCCTTCTCAAGTAAAGTTCCAATCTTTGGGGGCCATGATTCACATGGCCGCCCTTGGATCCCTCTGAGAAGTCCTGATAAGAACTTTCTCTTCAAGAGAAACTATGACTACAATCAAGCTTGACAAATGAAAAAACTCTTACACGTGCTTTCTTAGTATGATATACTTTTGCACAGAATGTATCGTATTGTAAACTTAATTAGTGGACAAATTTTATGAAATGGCTGTTGATGTTGTCATCTATTGCTGTACTAACCAATCACAGAAGTTCTTATTATTCTTCAAGCTAATTGGCTCGCTTCTGAAATGAATAACACGTTTAAATGGACACGTTTTATGTTTACCGATCATGCCCTGGCAACTGGCATGATAGATCACTTTAATTCAAAGTAGAGATGACTGCAGTTCATTGGAAAATATTGATAACCTGTCATCTTGGTGTCGAGCTAATGATGTGGGAATGAATCGAGGTGAGCTACAAAGCGACATTACTTTCATTCCGGTCAGATTCCTTTCATACTGTGGCACTGATAAGTTATGTTACCGCATATTAACGGCTCGACATCCATGTCACATCACACTCCAACGCACATGGACAGCACATCAAATAATATTTAAATGACCTCCAGTCCATTGGTTAGCCATCAGTTCTTGTATGTCAGACTACGCGTGCTTGCACAGTGAGGCATCAATACTCGATGATAAAGATGCGGCATCAAACATGTGCTGAGGAATGATGGTATTCATGCTGTTCTACAGTCACCCACAGCCTGTATTTCATCTTGCATCTGCGATTATCATAGAATATTGATGGTTCACTAAGAAAACTTCATAATAAATCTAGTTCCTATTTGTAACCGACAGAATCAAGTCAAGTGTCTCGTAAAATGGAGAGAAGCTCCTTAGAACTGCACAATATTTCATAAATGAACAGGAATAGCGATACTAGATAAAAAAAGAATGAAGCTGTACTATAGCATAGTGAAAGCATGGTGGATACTGAAGATAGGAGAATTATTGTCCTTTAGTAAAACCTAAGAGTCTGAAGGACTCTTTAGCATTTATTTTGAGAACGACGAACAAGTAAAATTTAGAGCTGTTTAGTAAGAAACTCTATAGAACTGATTAAAAGCATATGATCGATATAAAATATCAAGAACATAAATTCAAAAGCAGATAGATTCGAATTGTACAGAAACAAATTGAGCATACCACATACAAAATGATAATATGCAAAGAAGCTGTACAAAAACTTTTCAACTTCAAGAGTAGAATGAGTAGAGATTTTGTAATTTTCGCCTACCTCTGTATTATTCTTGTTTGTTGCTTTCTATGTGTTTTTGGTTCCTAATTTTGACATTTATTTTTGCTTGTTGCTCCTCCCACCAGTGGGTGTGTCTTGTTTTGGCTTTCAGCCAATCACAGACCTTCAATGAAGGTCAGCCTATTAGATGCACTTTATCCCTCAGCCAATAGTATATTAAGCTACTCTGTACTTTAGTTTTAGTTTGTTTGAGATTGATAATGGTGTAACAATCGAAACTAGTATCTCACTATTTTCAATAAATAATATGGTTTTGACAAATTCAAGTCTTATTATTCATAAGGAGAAGGAGAGATGAAGTTACTGAAAAATTTCATCCCATATTACCAAATCACCGTTTCTTCTTCCGTAACCGTACAGCTACATCTAACTAGTTCAGGTATCAATCAAACAGCTTTTTGAATCAATGTAGCCGTTTTTCTACTGGAATAGTTCTTAGATGATCCACAGAGTGCAGCACAAACAACACCTCCCTCCATTCTGTTTTCTAGAATCATTTACAGGAAATTTAATTTTCAAGTATAAATTTAACAAATTTATTTTTGGAGTATTAGAGAAATAATCTGCAATGGTGATATTCTTTCTACCAACAAATAATTCATCGTATGGCAGCTTTTTTGTATAGGCCACTTACAAAATTGTGAAAATCACTACCATTGAAAGAATCTGTCTCAGATAAATTCCGTACCTCTTATTTATTACTATAAATACTATACAATACTACATATGCGCCACTTGAAACTTGTAAGTTTACAGTTTGATTCCGAGTTATGTAAGTGATAAAATATTGGAAAATTAGCTGATAAAGGAAAGTTTGATGTAATTGTAATTGTAACAAGTTTTTTCTCTTACAGATTTGAGAAGAACAAAAACTGAAAAATCTGCCCCCTTATTCATTTTTATATCACATGTAAGCAACTCGAAACTTGCCAGTCTTTAGTTTTGTTCTAAGTTATGTAAGTGATAAAATAATAGAAAATTACCTGCGTTGAAAAGTTTGATGTAATTTTGAGCCTGAAGGAGCGGTGTTTAGGTATTCGCACATCTATTGTTGTGAAAATCTATTCAGTGAAGTTTGTTAAGGTTGGGAAAACACCGTGTATGACACGCAATTCAGCCGTTACAAGCTAAGAGGAAAAGGCTACCTGATGATGGCCTCGTAAATTGGACCATTTACCATCACAGCTTATTGTTCAATGCATGCAAGCAAGGTGTTCAGAAAATAGCTCTTCGCCACTCCAGTGTTTTCTCTTGACACGTTTCCAATTCGATCTTTGTACATTTGAAGAGTTACCTATTTTGAAAGTGCTACATCTTACTTTTTGAGTTTGTTGAATTGAATACATTCATGGAGTCTTTTTTTTAGCTAGGAGTAACTTCAGGTTTTTATTATTACAATAATTTGTCAGTAGAATTTCAAGTTTTCTCATGAAAATGATGATTGAAATCAAGTGTTAATTAGAAGTGTTCAACAAAATGATGCGCAGTAGCAAGCTACAGCCAGCTGATGTATCCGGCCTTTTTCATGATCTCGCATATCTTTTACATGTTGAATTGCATGGCTTTATTAGTCTTTTTCTCAAAATACTATGATATTCGATTTGGGGGGGTGTGTACCTTATATGCGCTTAAGATAAATTTGATGGCCGGAAGCTGCAGTCGGGCAAATTCCCGAAGAATTGTGAGGACACACCACTCCAGCTCAAACCCATACGAGAAAATGTCTGTCCTTGCGGAATACAGTTGCGGGGTGATACACAGAATAGCTGTTATTTACGCCCACGCAAATATAATCCAACAAAGAGAGATATACTTAAAATCAGGAGTAATTCAGCTAAGTCC
This sequence comes from Conomelus anceps, assembly GCA_948455865.1. Lineage (NCBI taxonomy): Eukaryota > Metazoa > Arthropoda > Insecta > Hemiptera > Delphacidae > Conomelus > Conomelus anceps. The sequence continues at coordinate 127,481,545 of OX418216.1, forward strand.
CTCTCGCGAGCGGAGATTGAGTGCGGAACATGCAACTCTTGCTTGTTGCACTCTCCTCGCAATTCACGCTAGCGAGGTGGAAAAGCTATAAGGAATACTCCTGATACAAATATCCTTCCAATAAATAATCGAAAGATTTAATTCCAAGGGTCCTTCAATAAGGACAAACCAGAAAGTTACTGAGGCGATATATCCCTCTCGGCTATACTGCTTGATGGTCCGCTGAAATAATATATAACTATAACCTGCAGCCAGGGTCGAGCAAGGATTATAAATCAGAACTAAGGTTTTAAAGTTACAATGGATTTTTAATAAGTGCAAATTGATATTATGGAATTTAAAAATACAATGAAAGGTAGCAATTCGTATGCGGAGATGCAACTCTCGCCTTCAATTCCTACCACTAATATTCAGAAGTTAAAAATGATATATTTAATAAAATTGTTCATATGAGCATTTAGGTTTTTAGCCTAAGGATTTCTCAGTTCCAAGAGAGTAGCTTGATTGCAATTTACAATTGGATATGCCGATTATTTGTATAAACCTTGTATGAATAATATATTTCGAACATACCAGATATTTGGGCCCAATTTACGCGCACTAGTCGAAGTATTATATTTCTTCTTTGGCTCGTCACTAGTTGGCGTCACCCTCAGACATCTTGGATTGATCCTCGTGGTCGTTCGCGAATATTTTTGATACTTTTACTGATACACTATTTAAATTCGGCAATCCTGGGGTTGCACTCAAACAACGGGATTTTAAAACAGATATAAAAACATTTAAATTTGACTAGAACGGATTTCTTTAAAATTAAAAATTATTGAGTAGGGGAGGTTTAAAACGGAACCTCTCCCTCAGCCAGCCTAGATTTTCGTGAAGTCTCCTTCTTCAAGCTCTGGTCACAGTACTTGAAGAAGAGGCTGCGTCATGCGGTAAATCCGCCAATAACAGCGCAGGAAATTATTTTCCTCCAATGAGGAGCTTACACCCGATTTTTAAGTACGGTGTACCATACGTAAGAAAATTAAACAAATTGAAAATTGGAGGAAAGAATAATTAAATTAGAGAAATTAATAATTAGCAGGACAAGCATAAGCAGATTTCCCAAGTCGATCAAATAACATAAATACAGGAAATAAATAACAATACGAATATTTTTTGTGAAAAAGAAAGTGACATTACTAACCGGTAACAGCTGTTTGATAAGCCGGTTTTATCAGGACAGTCAACAAGCTAACCTTTCACTTAAAGTAAACAACTTTTGTATTCCAGCCCATTGTAGGACGCTGTTTTAACAAATTAGGCAAATGTTTGTGCATCTAATTTTACGTAAAAATTAAATAATACAATTGATAATTCTGAGTGAGTATTTAATGTTAAACCTTGTTTTCTCAGATTAATTGTGATATTACTGTTAATTTGGGGTTGGTGAATTTGCACCGTGACATAAAGCCCCCAAATTAGAAATATTTGAAACGCAAGTGTTTCTAATTTTCACCGTCTAAGGTGCACTAACCTAACATGAACCTTACAACTACTACGACTTAAGATCTACAACACACAAATATCACAGCCAATAACATCAGTCTGCATTAGAATGCATAGTGCTTATTGCAACTATTCTCGACTTATCGCCGCAGCGGTGGTGTCGGGACCACAACTAAGAGTCGTGAGATTTTTCTCAGACAAAAAAAAAGAGGATACATTAGTGCAGAGGTGGATCTCTGCCACATGCACTAGACAGCCATGGGGTTACTGTAAATCCTAAATTCCCTACGATGACGGGATGGGTCAGCATGCAAGCCCCCAGAACCTCGTTACAGACCTAATTGCAGAGGTGCTTGGGTGATGGTGCGTGATCAGCATATCTGTAGTGCGGTGTCAGTTGGTGGCATCTATTGGTGTAGTTGGCATTGCCAATGATAACAGCTTGTTTAGCTTAAAATAATAAATTTTTCTTTCGTTGCAGGTTTGCCAGTTGTGCATGAAGGTGCTTGCTTGTTGTATATATTTCCTTTGTTTGCTTTGCCTTTCCTTTTCTCAATAAATTCTATGCTTTCAACTTTATTCTGCTTTGTCCGCTTCAATTCTTCATTTATTCTTGCTTGCTTTTCGTTTTGCTTTTGTTTCTATTTGATTTGTTTGTTCTTAAAATTTTCTTCTAAATGTTATTTTCAATGTAGCTAGTAATTAATTTCTATAAATTTTCCATATAATATAAATAGTATAAAATCTCAAATAATAACAGTAATAGAGATTTATCCTTAGAAATTAGAAAATAACAATATAAAAATATAAAACATGACACCAAATATAATATAATAACAATAAATAACGAATATAATATATAATATAATTTACTACCACCTTTGGAATATTTTTTTTGGAAATTATCACAGACTGTTTTTTTTTTTCATTCAATTTTGTATATAATTTTTTTGTTTTAAAGATTACATTTCTCAGTTTCTTTGATTATAATGATTAATGATTTTTTTTTCCTATTTTTCTTCTTTTTTTCAGTCTGGTAACTTTCTAAATTATATAATAATAGAATTTAATAAAAAATATTTTACAAAAATTCATCCTTTAAGGATGTAAAGGTAGATTGAGCCTTTAGCTCTATGCTCATGCGTAATAGTGCATGATGTAAATCTTATTACAACACATAATTTCACAATAAAACATTAAACATAATTGTAACCGTGTTCGTGTTGTGGGGTGGCGAGGCTAAGGATGATGATGATCATCGTGAAGCTCCAGGGTTCGATGGCGCGCAGAGGAACATCTCGATGCAGCAGGATCCATAACGATACGCCGGGATGACTTCGAATGCCGGGCTCACTGACAAGGACGAATACACACGGTGAGGAATGTGGTGGCTCGCTCCACATCCAGCAATTAGTTTCTTGGGTACATCTTAAGTTTGTTGATCTACTTCTTAGATCTCAATGAAGTGTTGATGCCCCAACTCAAAGTTCTGGAGTTGATTGCATCCAAGCACTTTTCTAAAATTTTACTTTGGCAGCATATGTGCAGCATTATGTTGCGGCAACATCATGTCTGTCCCAGTACTAAAGGATTTGTGAAGCAAATCAGATCGTTGCAGGTAGCATGGTCTACGGAATCCCATGGCAGTCATCAATGATGCTGACCTGACCGGTTATCTCACGTTGATTTATAATTCGCAGACATTTGACATGTTTTGTCTAATGCTGATTTGATGTGTCGCAGACAGTACGGTCTAAAATAGTAGTTACCGTAGCGGTGAAGCCGGTCTGACTGGACTTTTCTCAAGTTGGTTTGTTGTATCGCAGACAGTATGGTCTAAAATAATTGAGTTACCGTAGCAGTGAAGCTGGTCTGACTGGACTTTTCTCAAGTTGGTTTGTTATGTCGCAGACAGTACGGTCTAAAAGAATTGAGTTACCATAGCAGTGAAGCTGGTCTGACTGGATATCTCAAGTGGATTGTTGGTCATCTTCGCCATTTTCAAGAAAATTAATGCCCGATGGTCGGTGTTGACATATATCTTGTGACCGAGGAGGAGAGTCCTGTACTTCAAGCAGACTTGGACGATGCTCAGGAACTCTTTCTCGGTGACAGAGTATTTATGCTGGTTTGTAGGTCAGATTGGTATGTCGCCGGTTTGTAGGTCGGATTGGTATGTCGCCGGTTTGTAGGTCGCAGACAGTACGGTCTAAAATAGTAGTGTTACCGTAGCAGTGAAGCTGGTCTGACTCGGTTTTCGTCAATCCGGTGTGTTGTATCGCAGACAGTACGGTCTAAAGAATTGTTACCGTAGCGGTGAAGCCGGTCTGACTCGGATTTTTATGCTCCACGAGCTGGAGGATGGAGTCGGTTGTCTGCTGACTGCGCTCCGAGTGTAGTGGCGCTGGTGTGGTGGCGGCGAGTTCGGTAGCGCCAGTGTAGCGGTAGAGGTACACTCTTTCTCCACCAGGTGGCAGCATCTTCCCAGCAGCAGGGCCTAGCGCGACCAACACTCCAACAGCTGTTTGCCTTTTTCCGTACTGCTTTGGAAGAATATTTTCTTTCCTTCTTTATGAAGACCGCTGTTGAAGATTTCCACTTATGTTTCTTTCTCCGTGGGCTATCTCCGATCCAAGGATCGTGAGGAGATTTCCGTCTGCCGCATCGGTGTGAACCGGTCTGCCAGTTGTTCGATGCAGGGAACAGCGGTGATGATGATTTAAGAGGCAGCGTCGACGATGATAGAGACGGTCTTGGACTGCTAGTGTTGTGGTTGTTGCAGTTTGTGTTGTTTCCTAGCCTCGTTTTCGGAAACCCAAGTTGAATTGGAGCGAATAAATTATTACATCTATTTATTTCTTGAAATTTATTTCCAATTGTTCTATTTTTGTGTTGGTGTTGGTTTCTGTGACAACTTAGTTTATTACTTTGATTGTGGTTATCTGTGTTCCCAGTTCCAGCTAACCTATCACCCAACTTATCGGCCGTTTGAACAATCGCCGTTTTCAACTCAGATTTTGTTTGTTCAACCTGACTAACTATGCTAGATTTTAATTCTTTTGTAGTTTCTTCAAGCTGTTGACTTTGCTGTTCAGCTTTGAGAACCATATCCTCTCTTAATTCCTGAAAGCTAGCTTTTAATTCTTTAGTATTTTTTTTAAGTTGTAGAATTATATCTTCTCTTGATTCCTTATAACTAGCTTTTAATTCTTTATAACTAGCTTTTAATTCTGAGATGTCAGCTCTTGTCTCTTGACCGTGTTTCTTTATGGCTTCCAGGATGGTGTTCACATCTGAGGTGGATAAAAATGCATTATTATTATTCTGCACACACCTCTGGCCTAGTTTCCCACTATCTTCGTTCATTGTGTCCTTAAGTGAACTATGTGAAGATGTTTCTACCTCAACCTCAGTGGTATTTTGGCATATATCTTTAGTCTGAAGCTCTGGTAAGGTTGGCTCATCATTAGTGGATATATTGATGGTGGATCCATTGTCAGCCATGGTATATTGCATGATGAGTCAGTGGAACAGCTGAGTATAGAATAAAAATAGTGAATTGTTGTGAAGTGCAGAAACAAGATTTGGATATCAAAATCAGGTCAGTCTGTAGCTGTAGTCTTGTAGTTAAGCCCCCACAACACGAAAAACGGTGAGACAAGTACCGCGGTTACAACGTACATAAAATTTACTACACGAAATTTTCGGCTAGGCTGTGCGCATTAGGCGCTAATATTAAGATGACAATATAATAAAATAGTATCAAATATAATTGTATAACGACTCTAATCAAACTTAATGCTAATAACAGTGCAGGATAAATATCACAATTTTTTGCAAAAAATGCACATATAACGGTCAACCTGGGAAATCTGCTTAATTCGGAAATTCTTAAATTAATACTGGATATCCCTCGGCTTTTAAGTCCTAAACGCTCATACACTACTCGACTCTGGCTGTGATTATAAACTAAATCAGACAGGCACATCAGTTCGACGGTAGGCTGGACGTTCACCGGAGATGCAGTATAATTCTGAAATAGAAAAGCTAATTATCTCCTTCCAGGTTGCCACAGATTTTCCTGTAAAGAAAATACATGTCCTAAATATCCCCTCTCTCTACTGAGTCTGTTGTTCCGGGCGCCACTTATATGATATTCGATTTGGGGGGGTGTGTACCTTATATGCGCTTAAGATAAATTTGATGGCCGGAAGCTGCAGTCGGGCAAATTCCCGAAGAATTGTGAGGACACACCACTCCAGCTCAAACCCATACGAGAAAATGTCTGTCCTTGCGGAATACAGTTGCGGGGTGATACACAGAATAGCTGTTATTTACGCCCACGCAAATATAATCCAACAAAGAGAGATATACTTAAAATCAGGAGTAATTCAGCTAAGTCCCTCTCGCGAGCGGAGATTGAGTGCGGAACATGCAACTCTTGCTTGTTGCACTCTCCTCGCAATTCACGCTAGCGAGGTGGAAAAGCTATAAGGAATACTCCTGATACAAATATCCTTCCAATAAATAATCGAAAGATTTAATTCCAAGGGTCCTTCAATAAGGACAAACCAGAAAGTTACTGAGGCGATATATCCCTCTCGGCTATACTGCTTGATGGTCCGCTGAAATAATATATAACTATAACCTGCAGCCAGGGTCGAGCAAGGATTATAAATCAGAACTAAGGTTTTAAAGTTACAATGGATTTTTAATAAGTGCAAATTGATATTATGGAATTTAAAAATACAATGAAAGGTAGCAATTCGTATGCGGAGATGCAACTCTCGCCTTCAATTCCTACCACTAATATTCAGAAGTTAAAAATGATATATTTAATAAAATTGTTCATATGAGCATTTAGGTTTTTAGCCTAAGGATTTCTCAGTTCCAAGAGAGTAGCTTGATTGCAATTTACAATTGGATATGCCGATTATTTGTATAAACCTTGTATGAATAATATATTTCGAACATACCAGATATTTGGGCCCAATTTACGCGCACTAGTCGAAGTATTATATTTCTTCTTTGGCTCGTCACTAGTTGGCGTCACCCTCAGACATCTTGGATTGATCCTCGTGGTCGTTCGCGAATATTTTTGATACTTTTACTGATACACTATTTAAATTCGGCAATCCTGGGGTTGCACTCAAACAACGGGATTTTAAAACAGATATAAAAACATTTAAATTTGACTAGAACGGATTTCTTTAAAATTAAAAATTATTGAGTAGGGGAGGTTTAAAACGGAACCTCTCCCTCAGCCAGCCTAGATTTTCGTGAAGTCTCCTTCTTCAAGCTCTGGTCACAGTACTTGAAGAAGAGGCTGCGTCATGCGGTAAATCCGCCAATAACAGCGCAGGAAATTATTTTCCTCCAATGAGGAGCTTACACCCGATTTTTAAGTACGGTGTACCATACGTAAGAAAATTAAACAAATTGAAAATTGGAGGAAAGAATAATTAAATTAGAGAAATTAATAATTAGCAGGACAAGCATAAGCAGATTTCCCAAGTCGATCAAATAACATAAATACAGGAAATAAATAACAATACGAATATTTTTTGTGAAAAGGAAAGTGACATTACTAACCGGTAACAGCTGTTTGATAAGCCGGTTTTATCAGGACAGTCAACAAGCTAACCTTTCACTTAAAGTAAACAACTTTTGTATTCCAGCCCATTGTAGGACGCTGTTTTAACAAATTAGGCAAATGTTTGTGCATCTAATTTTACGTAAAAATTAAATAATACAATTGATAATTCTGAGTGAGTATTTAATGTTAAACCTTGTTTTCTCAGATTAATTGTGATATTACTGTTAATTTGGGGTTGGTGAATTTGCACCGTGACAATACATATGCTCTTCAAGAAACTTGGACGTCTCCTGGTTTCTAGTATAATTATTTAACTGTTAATATACGGCATTTATGCTTGATACAATCAAACATTTCTTTAATTCACAGCACTCGATAATGTTATAGCATGTACATCACATCAAGGGTAGTACTTTTCGGGTATTTAAGTTATTTTATTTGCCTTCAGACTCACTTCAATTAATTTTCAAGTACTGGGAAAGATCAAATATTCAATTTTTAAAGAAAATTGATTGGAGAAATAAATATGCAATTCCAGCAAGCACATAATTAGTTGAAGACCAATTATTTGGTTGAGGTTAATTGAATATCTTTTTCTCCAATCAATTTCTATGAAAAATTGAATATGTTATCTTTCAAAGTATTCAAAAATTAGTTTAAGTGTATTTATAGACAAATAAAATAACTCGAATACCTGAGAATTATTATCCTTGATGTGATGTATATGCCATAACATTATTGAGTCCTCAGAATTAAATAATTAAACGATCGTATCAAAAACTGTCATAGTAAACCATAGTAAACGTACAAGTTTCTTGAAAATCATATACATTTCGAGATAAATACTCATAAAATTATGCAATTTAACATGTAAAAGATAGGCGAAATCGTGAAAAGAGACCCAGATGACGTCACTGCATCAGCTGACAAGGCTCGACAGATTACAGATTCCACTTTGGGCGATCACATTATTTGAGGTGGAGTTATGTGGAATGTGGAAGATTCTTCTGCCAGATTGATCCGTTAGCGGAGAACTTGAAAGTGAATCTCTCTGACCAAGGCATTATGATATTTCATCCATCTACAAATTTGCCAGCACGAAACTGTGTGGTTAGAAGCATTACAAATTACAAGAGACTGTTTTCCAAAGTGACGACCTGTGGTTTCCTACACTGATACGTTGACATTTCTATCAAATTACACTTTTTGGTTAAAAAAATATATAGCCTCCAATACATGCTGTCTCCACACCGATCAGGTCTGCCTCCTTGACATTTTATAAAGATTCGATATATTTTTTCAAAGGAACGTATTTTCTCAGGAAAGAAAAAAAAATATTTTTTTTTTAATTTTGAGACTAATTTTAAAAAGAATTTAAGGAATGAATATTATTGTGTATTGTGCGAGTTGAATGATGGTAATTATACCAGTGCTATTTTAATCTCAGAACTTGATAAATACAAGTTATTATCCTTCAAAGTTTGATATGTTTTAGGGTAATATTTATGATGGTTGGGGGAAATAATCCATGGATTTTACAATGCATAAACAATTATTGTGAATCTTTGTAGATTGCAATGAATTTCGTACTCTCATTTGAATACTATCGATTGCAATGAAGGCTTCGGTATACGAATAGACAGAAGCTACATATAGACATGTGCAAATTTGATGAAATATGGTTCGCTTTTTTGGAAGTATCAAATGGACTCATTTTGAAGCCAATTACCCTTCATTGACACTTCTTCAATAAGATAACCAAGGTAGAGAGATTGGGTCATGCTAGAGAAGCACGATATTACATTAATTTATTTCCGTTTACATTTAAATTTTCAAATCTTGAATAACAATAACAACTAAAACCTTGTGAAACTAATAATAATTACAACAAAAAGCTTATTTCCTGACCCATTTTCTAAACTCCATTATTTGAGTTTCTAACCCGGAATTTCACTGATCACTTGTATCACATGTCAAGTTGAATCTATTTATTGGGGGAAATTAAATATTTAAAAAAACGAATAAGTGCTCGAATTCTCACCAAGCGGAATGAGGTAAGTCATCGAAAATACGGCTCAACTTCGCCCACAGCGCTTCTGTTTTGCTAAGTGCTTGAATTTATCGATCTCTTAATTTATTATGAATCTATTTATTCAGTTTCTAGTACTCAATTTTATTCTAGTGATATTCGCCAGCCGTGTCAGGTATTTGTTCAGTCAGATAAGTAACAAGCAAGTGAGGGTGAGCCTTTCTGTGAGGTGACCGATTGGTTTGGCTCGCAAAAAAGACTGCTCTTTGCTGTTAAATTACTTCCCGGTGATTCGGAACTCACCCTAAATTGTAGGTTCAACTCATCAATCATTATCATTTACCTTATTCTCGCACATTTATCAGGCCTATGTGGGATCCACCCTCAAAAAAAGTATAAGTTATATGAAATTATATTATATTAAATTATAAATTAGATATTTTGTGAATACACTTTTAATCAAGCAAAAAACAAAATAATGAAATATTTGTTTCTTTCCAATACTTAGAATACAATGCATGAGTTCATTGTTAATGGATGGATTTCACTATCAAAAAGGACCTACAGCTATCAGATCAATAAAACACCAGAGTGATTCAATACAAGATGAAAGCCTAGTAAGAAGGAATAAGTGGTTACCTCTCTATATTCTATTCAGTAATTCATGTATTCAAATGTTAGACAACGTATCTAGGGAGGGCTTTTGTGCGACACTCCGTGGCACAGAATAAAAGAAACGTGTTGATCTGATAAGAAGAGCCGTTCACAACGGCAGAAATGTCCGTTTGTTGTGAATAGGGTGGCGCAGAGTGTCTCACTAGGAAATCCCGAAACTAATAAATGTAACTCGTAGAAACACGTCGTATTCGAATCAATACCTTTTGCCCGGATCGATTTACAGCTGTCCATTATGCATTCCTCTCATTGTACTAATGCTACATATCTTCCCCAGAAACGTGTCTATAACGACCCTCTTATTGAAACGTTTCATTAGTTGATGATTTTATCTACAAACTATTTATTGGACTGAAATGTTCTATAGAATTCCAATGAGGCGGAAAGAGCTTTCTTATTCCAGCCATCTGTTTGACAATTCTGTCTGTCATTCAATTGACTGTAACGTAATCGAAATTCTCTTTGTCTCTTTAAAAACACTCGGAGCCCATTATAATGGAGTGAGTGGATGATTGAGATAATATTCAAATAATCATAGAGTTGATTCCTAGCTATTTTAATCGACATTCAATTCATGAGATCTCTGAACAACTATGTGAAGAAAACTAACAGAAGTTCACAGACTAAAGCGTCACCGGTTTTTCTCTCTTTTTTTTCTTTGAAGACAGAATTGAATGTAATGTCAAATAACAAATAATGAAAGCAAAGACAGCAATATTGAATTAGTCGACATGAATCTACCTATCATGATATTTCTAGCCATACTGCATAAAATCTTCATGAAATTAAAAAAAAAATCGGAAAATTTTATAAAAATGATTATTTCTCATATTTTATGTCTCTAGATATATTGTAGAACTTCTCCGTTATGTGATAAATGGAATAAGATGTCAAATTCTACTGTACTTAATTTTTAAAAACAAAGCGCAAGTTTTAATGCTTGTGGCATCGTCTTCAGTTGGTGGTTAAACCGAAACAAAAAATGTGTAATATTATATTTTTTTAAATCTATGTGGAAGAGATTATTCAATATTTAACTTTTTTGAGGATAAAGCCCACATAGATCTGTGACCTGTGCGTGGTTAATGAGTTCGATGATGATGATTGATGAGTTGGACAGTTTTAGGTGAGTTCCGAACCACCGGAAAGTAAGTATTTACAGCAGAGAACATAGTATTTTTTGCTGGTCAATCCAATCGGTCAACCTTAGGCTACACTATGCTATTTTGTCCAAAACACTGAGGTTAATTTACACTAAGAATTTATATTATTCAATAAAACCCATCACTCCTAAAAATAATTCACACTTAGAGACTATTAATTTGTTTTTCAGTAATCAGAATATCTTATTCTAATGCTTATCTAATCTGATTGAACAGATACCTGCTACGTTTCACGGCTATCACTTCTCCAATTCAAAGTTTGTGATTGAGATAAAATTCAAATAATTAAACAGTCGATTCCTTTATAGCTATTTCAATCGGTATTCAATTCATGAACTATTATTACAATGCAATTCAAGCCAGCAAAAAGGACTCTGTTCTCTGCTGTAAAATCACTTCCCGGCGGTTCGGAACCCAACTAAAACTGTAGGTCCAACGCATCAATCACCATTATCCAACTCATTACCCACGTACTGGTCTCAGACCTATGTGGGCTTCATCATCGAAAAAATGTTATTTTTTTCAATTGATATTTAATTTATGAGTGCTTAAAACATTTTTGAACTACTACTTGGGGAAAGCTAACTTGAGGTTCGCAAAATAAAGAGTCTCCGATTCGAAGTTTGTGATTGAGATATTTACCAACTTACTTGTTTGAAAAGTCAAATAATCATAGAGCTGATTCCTTTTTAGGATTCCTTTATAGCTATTTTGATCGATATTCAATCAAAAATAATAAGCGTATGGCTTTTATTGATGGGGAGACACTTACCACCTCACCGTATGAGCCATATTATTGGGAACATGGTGGACCTACTATTTTAGGTTGGTTCTGAACCACCGGATAAGTGATAATAAAGCTTATAACATGAAGTCATTGAGGCACGGTCACCCATCCAAGCGCAGTCTTGAGCGCTCATGACTGAATATCGCGATCGCATAAACACCACGCTTACCGCGTGAACAATAAACACAATATCATCATATTCCTTTCATGAGTGCTTAATATTTATGAAAAACTACATGGGGGAAACTAACAGAAGTTCACAAACTAAATAGCCCTCGATGAGTTTTTGGTGGGCGACGTGAGAGAAATACAAGATCGAAATATGAGATATGGTGGGTTTAATTCAATTTTTTCGTGGCTATTTCAATCGACATTCAATTCATGAGCTCTTAAGATTTACATAGGGAAAACTAACAGAGGTTCACAAACTGGAGCCCCCGATTCCTAGTTTGTGGTGGTCGAGTTGAGAGAAATACAAGATCGAGATATGAGATATGGTGGGTTTGTTACAAGACTGCTAGGAGCTTGTAAAGTGATGATCGGTATATAATGTGCTACCAGCTTTTGGCTAGTGGCTTGTTTATGGAGGAGTCAAGCGAGAACATATGCTCGTGGCTGATGATTGACTAGATCGGCTGCGATATATAATCGTATCCAAAAAATTATAGAATCAACCGCGGGCGAAATTATGTGTAATTACGAGGAGAGACGACATGTTTTAAGGCAATACCGAATATTTAAATCAATATAAAAATATTACAGGAGTCGGTTAATGTCTGCCGGCAGGTAGAGCTGTCGCGGGCGCGGCTTAGTTTGGGAAGAATGCGTTCGACAGCCTTAGGCTCGCCGGAATACATTAGACCCATAAAACATTTGAAACAAGGCTCAGCGTCTATAACGTCTTGGTTTGCGTCTCGCTTCAACAAAGAGCAACAAGGAGACGAATTCGGTGATGTAAACCTGCCTTCTCATACTGCCTCTCACTCATACCCTCTCTTTCTCACACTAGCACAATCACTCCCACTCTCTCACTCTCTCTCACTAACACTCTCTCTATAACAGTCAATCTCTCTCACTTTTTCTCTCTCTCTCGCTCTCTCTCTCTCTCTGCCATTAACACATTCTCTCTCACTCTCACTATATCAATCACTGTCTCTCACTTTCTTTGTCTTTCTCTCTAATTGTATTAAAGCTTCCTATCTCTTTCATAGACAATGTCACAACTTTGCTGATCAATATTCTGTGAAATACTGAAATTTATTCTTTATTATTTCTGCATAAACTAATTCTAGTAAAGTTCAATGGTGGGTTGAGTTTAATATAGGGCTATTCTGCCCTAACTCCGCCTTATTGTGTAAATGCCTCCATTGCAGAATTTCTCATTTCATTTATTATGCAAACATTCTTATTGATGTCAGTAATCAAACTTACAAAACAGTGCAATAGTAACAGTGTAAACGTATTGTCTTCATATCTATTTTTATCTATTTTTTCGATCAATGTAGGTGATGTCATTCATTGTAGGTTTAAATTCATTAGCCATACAAATTGTACTTTTACTGAAATAAAGCCATCTGAATCTGAATCATAATCTCTCACTCTCTCTCTCTCTCTTATTGGTAAAGTGCCAAGAATGGACGCATCTTTGTCCAAACTTCGTCATTTCATGTGATTGCATCACTTAGATTGTCATTACCGTAGTTAATATCATTAAAGTCATGAAAATAGGATCATTGTACAGTTGTTAGCACTATAAAAATAGCATCATCCAAGTACATATGTGATATTGATAATTTTGTTTTGAGCAACTCATATGCAAAATTTGTACATTGAAATGAATAAAGATGGACAATCTAATAATCATTCTCTCTCACTCCTTCTCACTCCCTCTTTCTCTCTCTATCACTCCCTATATCACACTCTTTCTCTACCTGTCATTCTCTCTCACTCTATCTCGCTCTCTTGTCATAACACGCTCTCTCTCTTTTTATCACTCACCCTATCACTCACTCCCTCTCTATCTATATATCTCTCTGTATCCCACCCACTCTCTCGCTCCCTCTCTGTCGTTCTCTTTCTCTCCATCCCTCACTTAAACACTCTCTTTATCTCTCTCTCTCTGTCTTACTCTCTCGCGCTCTCTCGCTCTCTCACACTCTCTGTCTTACTCTCTCTTTGGCTCACTCTCACACACACTCTCTTTCTCTTACTTGAATAGATGAGAAAACAAAAGAAAACTAACGCATGAGAGCGGTACACGTGATACCAACCGAGATGAAAGTTAAATTATGCGACCCGCGGCAAATGTTTATATTTTCCCCCCAAAAACATAATTAGGAAGCTGACAAACTGAATACTCAATAGATCATTATTACTTACAATGATGTAATGCGTGTAGCCGGATGAACGAGCTTCCAGACTTCTAGTTTAACAACTACTAATTCCAGTTCCACATAGAAGCAGTTCTGCTTCTCAGCAGCCTCGAAGATTGTTTGTAAGCTTTGATAGGTGATCAATCAATCCTATCTATGTTATTAGGGCTGCATTCGATCGCAGGTTAAAAAGCCATTTAGGCAATGGATATGGATGGACTCTGGTATGACTCATTCCTTTTCAGCTTCAGCTTTCACAAGCTCCGTTCAATGATTACGCTCCTGTAATGAAGTGGTGTATACTGGTTTTTCTATCCAATCACCACAGACCTATTCATAACATTCATTACTAAATAAAGAGTATGTATCATGTCAATATATACTTTATAATGTCAATCAAGCAAAAAATACGATACTGTTCTCATCCGTAAAACCACTTCCCGGTGGTTCGAAACCCACCTTAAATTGCTGATCCAACTCATCAATCACCATTGTCCAACTCATTACCCACGCACAAGTCTCAGACCTATGTGGGCTTCATTCTCCGAAAAAATTCGGAAAAATGTCATTATAATCTGGCTTAGAACTGAGTTGTTTTCTCATACAATAAAATAAATATTTTTTCTACCGTTTCTTTACTAGAGGGCAGAGGGGTCATGGTCCCCCCAAGATTTACCAAAAATTATAAGAATGCGGGTATTGATATTAATATTATTATATTAGACGAAGCTTCTTTCCAGAGATATCAACTGGATAGCGTAGTAATAAGGAACATAATTTAGCAAAAAGTCAAGGAATTCGGATGATTTTTTGTAAATATCTACCGGTGATTACCGGTTGCGCCCCCCCCACCCCCCCAACCATTTAATGAACTGAAATTGCGCTAATGTTCCTAGGCTAATATTAAGTTTTCGAAATATTCCAAGATAATCTCACTTTATAAATGAGTCGATTCCAATGTTATTTTGAGCAAGAATAATCTATATAAATAAATTAGAGTTTTGTCTGTACATTTATCAGAATTATATATTTTTTGGTTATTTTTACGTTTTATACATCAAATAAGCCGAAAATAGTCTAATCTCACTTTCTGTCTGTCTGTCTGTCTGTCTAACTGTCTGTCACGGCCGCAATAGCTATTTGTGTAACTAGAGTGCAAAATAGCGTTTTTCTGCATCGAGAGAAACAGTTTTTTTCACGAGCCGAAGGCGAGTGAAAAATGTTTCTCGAGTGCAGAAACAATACTTTGCACTCGTATTACACATTAAATTTTTCCTAAAGTAATGTATAAAGTAATTTAAAGAGAACAAAACAGGGCATACATAACCTGACAATTCCTCACATAACCTATTTTCGAATCAAATCGGTTTCAACAACAACAACTACTACAACAACTATTTCACAGCTGAAGCAGAGTAGCCAACCTATTTTTGAATGCAGAATAGGGAACCTGCGTGTTACATGCTCACTATTTTGTGGTGTTAGGTTGCAAATTTGGAGTGCGGAAAAGTACTTTCCCGCACTGGTGCAGGAATAGACTATTTTGCGTGCTACAGTTAGTGCAAAAATAGGCACTTTCTCGAGTCACTGTAGGAAAAGGCATTTTTCGCGGCCTTCTCCTCAAAAACGAGAGCATCGATCGGGATTTTAGTTATTGAAAAGTATTGAAAACATTATTGACAATGTCTTTAGCTATAAAAAACTAAATTAACTTTTTTTTTAACAGAGTAATAAACGTTTAAAAACCAAGTACTGTGCGATTTTGGATACATTTTACGCGGCCTTCTCCTCAAAAACGAGAGCATCGATCGGGATTTTAGTTATTGAACAGTATTTAAAACATTATTGACAATGTCTTTAGCTATAAAAAACTAAATTAACTTTTTTTTCAACACAATAATAAACGTTTAAAAACCAAGTATTGTGTGATTTTGGATACATTTCTTCTAAGTTTTATTACCACATAAGAAAAAATCACGTAATTTATCAATCAGCTGTTCTCAAATATAATCTGAATAGTAGGCCCTTCGCGGCGTTATTTACGCTGTCTGCAGACTTGTGTAGTCGGAGCATTGTAGTCTTTTAGGAAACATATGACTGGTGAATCACAGCTCATCTTATGTTTCATCAATTATTTCTTTGTTGAAAAAAAAAAATTCCAATTTAAATTTATCAAAACAAAAATCAACATTTTAGGAAAGTGCGGTTTGTGCTAGGCTCTTGGGAATTCGCCAGGTAGCAATATTATTACCACATAAGAACAAATCACGTAATTTATCATGATATATCAATCAGCTGTTCAAAGTTGTTTACTAAGCTGCTAACAACTTCATGATCGTTGCTATCAAAAAAGCCGAAACATATTTCGTCTTATTTTTAAACATAATCCGTACGAAGGACGGGTAGCTGCTAGTATAAATAAAATTAGAGTTTCGTCTGTACATTTATCAGAATTATATATTTTTTGGTTATTTTTACGTTTTATACATCAAATAAGCCGAAAATAGTCTAATCTCACTTTCTGTCTGTCTGCCTGTCTGTCTGTCTGTCTGTCTGTCTATCACGGCCCCAATGGCATTTTACGCGGCCTTCTCCTCAAAAACGAGAGCATCGATCGGGATTTTAGTTATTGAACAGTATTGAACACTTTATTGACAATGTCTTTAGCTATAAAAAACTAAATTAACTTTTTTTTTAACAGAGTAATAAACGTTTAGAAACCAAGTGTTTTGCGATTTTGGGTACATTTTACGCGTCCTTCTCCTGAAAAACAAGAGCATCGATCGGGATTTTAGTTATTGAACAGTATTTAAAACATTATTGACAATGTCTTTAGCTATAAAAAACTAAATTAACTTTTTTTTCAACAGAATAATAAACGTTTAAAAACCAAGTATTGTGTGATTTTGGATACATTTCTTCTAAGTTTTATTACCACATAAGAAAAAATCACGTAATTTATCAATCAGCTGTTCTCAAATATAATCTGAATAGTAGGCCCTTCGCGGCGTTATTTACGCTGTCTGCAGACTTGTGTAGTCGGAGCATTGTAGTCTTTTAGGAAACATATGACTGGTGAATCACAGCTCATCTTATGTTTCATCAATTATTTCTTTGTTGAAAAAAAAAATTCCAATTTAAATTTATCAAAACAAAAATCAACATTTTAGGAAAGTGCGGTTTGTGCTAGGCTCTTGGGAATTCGCCAGGTAGCAATATTATTACCACATAAGAACAAATCACGTAATTTATCATGATATATCAATCAGCTGTTCAAAGTTGTTTACTAAGCTGCTAACAACTTCATGATCGTTGCTATCAAAAAAGCCGAAACATATTTCGTCTTATTTTTAAACATAATCCGTACGAAGGACGGGTAGCTGCTAGTATAAATAAAATTAGAGTTTCGTCTGTACATTTATCAGAATTATATATTTTTTGGTTATTTTTACGTTTTATACATCAAATAAGCCGAAAATAGTCTAATCTCACTTTCTGTCTGTCTGCCTGTCTGTCTGTCTGTCTGTCTGTCTATCACGGCCCCAATGGCATTTTACGCGGCCTTCTCCTCAAAAACGAGAGCATCGATCGGGATTTTAGTTATTGAACAGTATTGAACACTTTATTGACAATGTCTTTAGCTATAAAAAACTAAATTAACTTTTTTTTTAACAGAGTAATAAACGTTTAGAAACCAAGTGTTTTGCGATTTTGGGTACATTTTACGCGTCCTTCTCCTGAAAAACAAGAGCATCGATCGGGATTTAAGTTATTTATCAGTATTGAAAACCTTTTTGACAATGTCTTTAGCTATAAAAAACTAAATTAACTTTTTTTTTAACAGAACAATAAACGTTTAAAAATGAAGTATTGTGCGATTTTGGATACATTTCTTTTAAGTTTTATTACCACAGAAGAACAAATCACTTAATTTATCAATCAGCTGTTCTCAAATATAATCTGAATTGTGGGCCCTTCGCTGCGTTATTTACGCTGTCTACAGACTTGTGTAGTCGGGGCATTGCAGTCTTTTAAGAAACATAGTGAATCAAAGCTCATCTTATGTTTCATAAATTATTTCTTTGTTGAAAAAAAAACTTTCTAATTTCAATTTATCAAAACAAAAATTAACATTTTAGGAAAGTGCGGTTTGTGCTAGGCTCTTGGGAATTCGCCAGGTAGCACTATTATTACCACATAAGAACAAATCACGTAATTTATCATGATATATCAATCAGCTGTTCTCAAATATTCTCTCTGATAACTGTCACTGAATTGTTTATGTTCTAAGTTGTTTACTAAGCTGCTAACAACTTCATGATCGTTGCTATCAAAAAGGCCGAAACATATTTAGTGTTATTTCTAAACATAATCCGTACGAAGGACGGGTAGCTGCTAGTTTTCATATAAATTCAAGAAAAGACTAATGTTATTTCTTGATTAATTCTGTGAAATCATCGACTTATAATAGTGAGACTTTCGATAATTAGAATTGGATGACAATGAATCCTCCTGAAAAAATAATTCAGGTAACTAGTTGAGGTGAAAACTAGTCCAAGATAAATAATGTAGTACATAATAGAACTTTTAAAATCTTCGGTTGTACTGTTCGTTTTATAGAATCGCACTCATCTTTTTTAAGGTAGACTTGGCAGATTCTTTCACAGGAAAACATATTATTAAATAAGATCACAAGTGGAATTGTGAGTATTATGCACATAATTGTGGATTCCGATGGATATACAACTGAATTGAATAATCTCTTCCAAATAGATTTTTTCTAACACATACAAATATTTTGCTTCGGCTTAACCACCAACTGAAGACGATGCCACAAACATTGAAATTAAAACTTTTCCACAAAAATAAAGAACAGTAGAATTTGCATCTAATTCCATTTATCACATAACGGAAAAGTTCTACAATATATTTGGAGACATAAAATGTGGGAAATAATCATTTCTATAACATTTCAAGATTAAAATTTCTTTTAATTTCATGAAGATTTCATGATAGTAATATCATGTCGACTCATTATAAGGAAGTGATAGCCGACTGCCGTTGCAGGTATCTGTTCAATCAGAGATAAGCTACGAAACTCCTGGGCCATCTTTGTAACGGTGACCGATTGGATTGGCCAGCAAAAAAGGCTCTGTTCTCTGCTGTAAAATCACTTCCCGGTGGTTCGGAACCCACCTAAAACTGTAGGTCCAACTAATCAATCACTATCATCCAATTCATTACCTATGCACAGGTCTCAGAACTATGTGGGCTTCATCCTCCGAAAAAAATATTACTGTCTTCGCTTTCAACATTCATTCTTTGACATTATATTCAATTCTGTCTCAGTCTGTTCTACTAAGATGAACGAGCATAGAAGATGAACGATCCCATGCGATCTAAATTTTGATAGCCTACTGTTAATAACTATTTCTAGACAAAAGGGCCCTCATCATTAAGTTCGACTTTAGATGCAAAGTAAGGTACTAGAAACTGAGAGGGTCAGCTGTACAAAGACAGATTTGGGGCATCAGAAGAGGAAATTATTACAGTAGGCAAGGATGGCGATATCCTGGAATAAGTAACAATTTGGTGAAGTTGGCTTGTTTCTGACATAAATCCGTTGCTAGGTCCAAGTAATCATCCTTGCCTATCCCCGCTTTGTCCAACAAACTAATTTCGGCATTTGAAATAACATTTCAACCTCTCGACAACGCCACAATAATAACTATTGTCAAGTTTTGACACCAGGAACAAAAGTTATGTCTCCATTTATATTTTTCGCACATAATGAGAAATTTGAGATGGAGTTGACACTTCTTCATTCCCTGATATTATTTTAACCTGCGTCATAAATGTATAATGCCTGTAATACCTTGGACTATATTGAGACTAGAAGGGCTGAATTTGTTACGGTACACGTTAATAGGTCATTGTCAAGACTTGCTTGTTGTATCGGTCGATTTTTCATTTACTTTTCCTTCAATATTTTCAAGTTTATTTCATTGTTGATTTGTGTCAAATCGATACGACCTGTTTTCTACTTGTTTTTCATTGCTGTTCCGTATCGGGGGGCTATTTCTTGTTAATAATGGGCGGGTCTAGTATCAACCAATGACAGGCTTCCAACGAGCAGTACAACTAATAAAGACTCCCAGTCTGTAAACCAATAATATTCGTATGATAAGGGTATACATTGAGCTACTCTGTATATTAGTTTTAGTTTGATAGAGATTGCCAATGACGTGACTGTCAGGTTACCAACCTGAACCAATGACAGACCTCCCACATGGACTGCGACCAATGAAAGGTTCTCAGTCTATGAACCAATAGCGTTCGTCCAAGAAAGTATATGCTGAGCTACTTTACTGTTATTTTACTGTTAGTTTGATAGAGATTGACAAGATTGTCGAAACTATAGTATTTTGAAAGTCAATTAATTTGGTGATTGTGATAAGATCTGTATTATTCTTTATTATTCGTTGTAGTTGCTGAATAATCAATTGATTTGAATAATCCGAAATCTTGAATTAGTCTATTATGAAATAAATAGAGAGACTAGATATTTCCGTAGTAGTAGTAACAGTAAAAAAACCTCTATTTAATCTTTCCAACATTACATGCATCAATGGATAAATTTCATATGGCAATGGAATGAGAAATAGCCGTCTCTAGTGAGATGACTGTGAATAAGGCCATCTGCCATTGACTAATCCAGAATAGCCCACTCCCCACTGTAGCCTATTATGAAATCAATAAAGAAGCTTGTTATTTCAGTATAAAATGTGAGATGTAATCAAGTTTCAACAACATTATTGCGTTTACGATATAGAGCCTAGGCCTAAAATATCATATAGGAACCGTACAGGAGATATAAAGTTTTTCTGAAGTTTATATCTTCTTTCTGGTGGTGTACAACACTATGGCCAAAAGAATAGAAAATATCCTTTCCGTAATTGTACATGTCACTGTAAAAGTCAGCGTCTGGAACGGAGCTTTATTACAAGAAGATAATGGCTTAGAATCTGTCACTCTGGCAAGGAACGGGTAATTTGACAGTTGGCTGCGGGCTTTGTGGTTTCAGCTCATGAAAGTGTTCTTTGTGTTTTGTGGCGCTACATAAGGAATTGTATCTCCTTTATCGTGACCAGACCAGTCTCCTAGACCGCTGTCTACTAGCTGGTTCTATTTAGGCTGTACACAAAAACAGCACATCGAGTTCCGATCTAATTTTGCGTTTGTTTTGAGTCTGAACAAATTTCAAAATTTGAACCATAAAACCTTTGGAATCTTTTTGGATTTCTTGTTCCATAACGAACTGAAATATTATTTATTAACAACGTTATTAAATAATTACTTGGGTAGTTATAGCGGAGAGTCCCATCATGTATCTGTTCAATCAGATACAGATAAGCTACGAATTACTGTGCCCTCTGTAAGAGTGACCGATTGGATAGGCCAGGAAAAAAGACTCTGTTCTCTGCTGAAATGCGGTGGTTCTGAACCCACCTAAAACTATGTTTCCAACTCATCAATCATCATCATCATCAACCAATTCATTACCCACGCACAAGTCTATAGAGCTTAGGCCTAGCAATATCGTATCGAGAATATTGGACGGATTTAGAAATTCCACTTCCCTCCATAATCACAGATTACTTCAGATAAGATAACGTTATCTGAATAACTTGAAGTGTTTATTTGAAAACTTTAGTTTAAAATTTTTTTCTGATTCTAACAAAACAGAAAAGTACTGCCGGAGAAATACCACCTTTCGATATCAATTTTTCATGTAACTGTGAGCATGTAACGCAATATAAATTGAGAATAGAATATTTCGTACAAGAACAAAGATTTTCATCTCACTTGCGCTGTTGCCAATCGTTTGGTTCATCGCGCTTTGGATGAAGAGAACTGTGGAGAAAGCACCAGAAGAGGGAATTAAAAGGAAATTGGCACCGTGCGAAACAATAGAATCTAGAAATGGAAAAGCTGCGAAACAACTTTCATTTCCAAGTCTGAGACGTCAAAGAAAATAGAATTTTTGTTATTTCCCCAACAGAAACGGTCGCCATATTTTCACTGAATTGCTTTTCTTTTACAGGTAGGAGAAAACTCGTATGAGTGCCTGAGTGGCCTTGACTGGCACATAGAATCTGGAAGTTGAGAAAGTGTTATCAAACAAATAACATTTTACTAATGTATTTGGCATATTAAAATGAAGTTCGATGATTGTTGATCAAAATCAATTTAAAGGTTAAAATGAAAGATGAAATCATTTAATTGAATAATAATAATAATAACAATAGTAATAATAATAAGAAAAAATACGATTCTGTGACACTCTCCAATTCCTATCAATGCTGCATGCTAGAAGTTCTGCTTGTTTGCTCCCTAAACTACTATAATTGTTGAATTTAGTACCTTGTCCTAGCAATTCTTGTTCTGAAGGTGAAAACGCGACGTTAGTGAAATTTTTAACTCTATCAGCAAACTTATGGTGATGATTTGTATTATTCGGTTTTGGACGTTGTTCTTCAACAAGTTTCTGTAACTTCAAGTTCTGTGTAACGGTTTTTTCTTTTAATTTCTTATAGATTTCGTCCCTGCACTTATTGTGTAAGACATCATTCTAAGTTACAGAAACTTGTTGAAGAACAACGTCCAAAACCGAATAATACAAATCATCACCATAAGTTTGCTGATAGAGTTAAAAATTTCACTAACGTCCCGTTTTCACCTTAAGAACAAGAATTGCTAGGACAAGGTACTAAATTCAACAATTATAGTAGTTTAGGGAGCAAACAAGCAGAACTTCTAGCATGCAGCATTGATAGGAATTGGAGAGTGTCACAGAATCGTATTTTAACCAACAGATGTGCAGACATAATTTTACAAGAACAGGCAAGACAAGTTTTACCCAATATTCAACGTACAGAGGACATCGTGAAGAAGATTGAGAAGAAAGTCAAAGACAACGATTTGATCATAGTAAAAGCAGACAAAGGAGGCACCACGGTTATATTAGAGAAAACTGAATACATAGGTAAAGTTAACGAATTCATTTCAGATAACAATTTCATTGAGATTAACTCCAATCCAACCAACAACATTAATAAATTAGTTAAAAGTAAGCTGGCAGGTATCACAAAGTTAATTGATAAACAGGAAATCAAATATTTAACAGTTATGAACCCATACCCGCCCAGATTATTTGGTCAGCCCAAACTTCACAAGAATAATATTCCGATAAGACCAGTAGTGTCATTTATTAATTTTCCATGTTCGAAATTGGCCCACAAACTCAACAGTAGCTTCAGATCGTTAACGGGATTCCAACCCAAATTTGGAATCAAAAATTCATTGGAGTTAGTCAATAAAATCAAAAATATTCCTGTTCATTCATCTTATAAACTTGTTTCTTTTGATGTAACTAATCTCTTTATAAATATACCAACTGAAGAAAGTCTTAACAGAGCTGAAGAGATCATGGAAACTACAATTAATGATCCTATTATTAGAACTGAGCTGTTAGGATTGATGAAGTTATGTACTGAATATAACTATTTCAAGTTTGACAATAAATTTTATGAACAGAAAGATGGGTTAGCGATGGGTTCACCCCTTTCTACTAGCTGAATTATTTATGGATAGCCTTGAACGTAGAATTTTTGAAAATAATAATTTCAAGGATAGGATTGCTTATTGGTACAGATATGTAGATGATATTATTTGTTTGTGGAAGGGTAGTAATAGACAATTAGATAATTTCCTTAGCTATTTGAATCGTTTACACCATAAGATTAAATTCACCATAGAGTTAGAAGAGAATAGTGTTTTAAATTTTCTAGATTTAAGAATTGACCATAGCACCGGAATCCACAACTTCTCTATTTTTAGAAAAGTAACTCATACCGATGTAATCATACCTCATCACTCATGTCACCCAATATCGCACAAACTTGCAGCTTTCAATAGTATGATTTATAGAGCTTTAACCATTCCAATGAGCAATCATCACTTTGAAAAAGAGATTAGTACGATTAAACAGATAGCTATTACAAATGGATATGAGGAAATCATTGTCAATAAAATCTTAAATAAAATAAATATGAGACTAGCAGTCAGTGCTAGCATTACTGTAACTGAAACTGGGGAAAGGTCATGGATAACGGTGCCTTACCTTGGCCCAGTTTCTGATAAATTAGGAAAACAACTGAAAAAGAACGGTTTTGATGTAGCTTTTCAAACCAAACAATTTTAATGTGCTTATTTGGGCGTAGTAAAGACAAAATTGATATCTGGGATAAAAGTGGGGTTTATAAATTGAATTGCGGTGATTGTAATGCTTGTTATGTAGGTCAGACTGGTAGAAGTTTCAAATGTAGGGTAAATGAGCATATCAGGGATTGGAAAACCCAAAAAGGAGATTCAAATTTTGCAGAACATCTCATTAATAATGGACACAAGTTCAAGGCTGAAGAAAATGTTGAATTTCTGCATTTGATTGGCAAAGGCAGACAATTGAACATTTTAGAAGCTTTGGAGATAACTAAGTTGGTAAAAAACGATTCCATAACTAATTTGAATGACCAAATTTATTTTAACCAATTCAATACAACTAACTTGGTTTCATTATAATTCCAGCCTATTTTTAAAAAAGCAGTTCTTATGTGTATTTCTCAGTTGACCTTGATTGCACTCCAGTGAGCTTCTAATTTTTAAAAATTTTTTAATTTTAGTTTGATTAAATTCTAGCCTTATTACAATTTTTTGTTACTTTCTTGATTTTCACAGTGTTTAGTTATTGATTTGACTCGTATTTTAGCTTGTTACTCCTCCCACCAGGGGGCGTGACTTGACAACCAATCACAACGTCCGATTAAGGTCAGCCTGTTTCCCTCTTAGCCAATAGTATCATTCCATGCACAGTATAATATAAGGCTTCTCTGTACTTCAGTTTTCAGTTTGATTGAGATTGATAATGGTGTAACAACCGAAACTAGTTTCTCGAAGTTTTAATAAATGTGGTTGTGACAATTTCGTCTTATTATTCATTATGGATACCTTCCACAATATCACCTTCGCCATTACTAAGAAAGAAAAATAATAATAAGCGTAAGGCTTTTATTGGTGGGGATACCCTTACAAGTAGTTCCACCTTTCCACCTCACCGTTTGAGCCATGTTATGAAGTAGGTGATAATAGTGCTTATAACATCGAGTTATAGAAGCGCAGTCACCCAAATGTCTTAAACACTCAAATGAATCAGAAAAAATGGTACAAAAAAGAATCTACCATATTGATTTTATTAGCTATTGAAATGCTCCATAGTTTTTTAGCCTTAAAACGCCAAAAATCAAGAGAATCAAAACTATAGAAAATTGAGAATGTATTGAAATCATAGATTTTTAGTCATTTATATATTTTTTACTGATACACATTACATGAAGCTACATGATATCCTCCCAATCTGCTTCGAAGCTTCGCACTACGTGACCTAAATAAATATGATTAGAAATGGATATAGAAGGTAAAATAAACATGAAAATAAATATGAATATAACTTACTATGTTTTCAACTATTTAAAATTGAAGTTTAATTGCTTGATTTAGAAGATAGATATGGGTTTATGAAGTTTAGTTGTTTAAAAGTGTAGGCTAGATTTTAATTGCTTAGAATCATAAGATGAGAATAATGAATTCTTTTGACCGAATCATCCAAACATGTGGTTGCATCATTCAAGAATGCATGATGCGTATAGTGAGATTCTATGTATTTTTGAATGGAGTTGACATTTCAATTAGATTTATTATACTTTTAGACAATTCAGTTACAAAAAAGAATCATAAAATTTAAAGAAGGTAATAGGCAAAAGCTTAAAGTTTTGTTACTAAAATAATTTCTCCAAGGTTTTCAAGTGTTTTACATACATAGATGATCAACGATCAAAGTTGAATTCTTACATTTCATGTCGAATGCCTGCAAGGAATTGATTCCGACTCCAACTTGAACGATAAAATCATTGCACTTAATGGAATGATAATACCAAGCAAGTTTGATAAGTATCTTTTTTACATTCGTTTATGCACGAACTTTTCGAATTTACCATTATTTATGAGGGAGTTGAGAGTTGGCTGAATTTATTTGGAAGCCTCGTTTTGCGTGCCTGCAAGAACTTGAGACATATTTCCAAAAGGCGGCTAGGTGTCCCTGTCCCCCAAGGCGAAATCAAGAAAGCGCCTGATAGGACAATTTCTAATGGTGTCACGTGCGACCTCTTCTAGCCCAACGTGGCTTCACTCTCAGATACTACTTACTTCCATACCCTTCAGCACCGGGCTTTTACAGACCCTTGCCTTTGTTTTTCAACGATTTTTCGTGAGTCATCAATAGTTCAGCTATCGCGCTAACTTCCTTTGCAGTTCAGCTTCCAGAAACTTTGTATCAACCACTACTGACTAGCTGCACTCAGATAATATAATGCACTCGTTCATTAATCATCTCATTAGCTTAACATTTTTTTAAAGATTAGGCTACGTCTTGTTGACTCCGATTGAGGAGTATAAATGATAAGTCAAAATTACCAACTAGGCCTACTACTAGAGAGTCCCTCTATTTCTAAGTCTGAGGCTACCAACTAAGACAATCAATTTAAGTAATTATCAAAAAATATATTGCTAATCTGTGATTAAACATCAAGGAAACAAAATATTGAGAGTGATTATTACTAGAGAACTAGTTAAACAAATAAATGATGTGAGTTTCAAATGTGCTTTTCAATCACAAACGTGATTTCACATGCTTTTCGTACCTAGAGCCCTGAATATGACGTATTTTCTGCTTGCTTAAAATTGTTGCTGGGTTGTGAGGACAATATCTGTTGTAATTAATTTATCTGAATTCCTTTTAGAGCTAATATCATTTTATGTGGAAAGTATTTTGACAATAATAAAAAACAAAATAATATACATAGAACTATTACAACATAATGAACAATTATAAAAAATATATTTCATTTTCAAATGAAATCTATTACTATAGATTTATCAATCTGGCAGATATCAGACCAAAATAGTGTCTGATAACTGTAGAAAGATAATAATTGTAATGCAAAAAACAGTGTATTGTTATCAGTTGTCTCAAATACAGTATAACTCACTGAACAGTATCACCAATAAACACGAAAATGGATAGAAAATTAAAGTTTACGATAGTTTACTTATTTGTTACCATATTGGTTTCAAATGATACCGTTCCCACACCGGATTGATTACTGTGGGAATGGAGTACGGAATAGAGAATATTCCTTTAGAACACTTTTCTTTATTCTTGAAGAATTTTATAACAAATATTTCTGTTGAAGGTTATAAAGATATAATGAAATGGCCACAAAGAGAATCATAATCATTGTCAATCAATTATTATTTCCAATCGTGATTTGAAGCACGTTCTCCGAAGAGGAAAGAGCAATTGAATAGACCTTTCCATCAAATAAATTTTGTTTTTGAGAAAATATTTTGCCAGCCAAAAGGAATAGGAGGCATTGTTTACAATACTGCAGTAGCCTGTGCCATATCTGAAAACAGTGTTCGCACGCCAACACTTGCACTCATTCAGTGTTTTTCTAGCACTCGTTCTCCGATCGCCTGTTATTTCAAGCAGCTCGATTCTCGGCTTATTCGTCCCACACACTGACTCGAAAATAATAATTATACAAGTCGATACTTCCATCATTTCTCTTTCTTGCTGAAAGTGGACGCTTTCTTTCACAGAACAATCCTTAACATTTTTATATTTCAGAAATAATGCTTCCTTCATCAACAGAAATGAATTATCTTTCATTACTCTTAACTTTATACTCATCATTCTTTCATAACTACTTTGAAATCCGGGAGATCTTTTATAAATAAGCCGTGTTTTCCTAGTTCGGCACTTTTTACGGAGCGCACTGCACACCAGTGTTACCGGAAGCAAGCTGATGAATTATGGGCGGATTCAGCTCGAAATTGCTGTACGTAACTATTAAGCGTGCGTAGCATTTGAACGTACGGTAATTACCGTACATAACAATTAAAGGTGCGGTAATTTTGCCCCACCAACAATTCTTTTGCTTATGTCCGGCGACACTAATGCGCAGTGCTTTCTGCAACAAGTACAGAGCTTGAAAACCCCTACTAAAATTTTGTGAAATCGTGAATGTCCAATACTATTCACTACTTCCAAATATGGAAAACATAAATGAAAAATCATTCACAGTTGAAATTTCATACTGAAATCATAGATATCTGGAATAAATCACATCAAAATACCAGATTCAAAAATTACAAATAAATTATCCATCATGGCATCACTCCTTGTATTGACTATGTTGACTGTATCAACTTTTATACATTATCGTGATGTGCTTGAAAACTTTATCTCTATAAATTCAATTTCTGTTCTGATAAAGGCACTGATTCACCAAACAGTGCTTAGTCCACAGCAAACTTTTCAGTTCACAATTTCTCTCATCACAGTATTGCTGAGATACTTCATCAGCAGTTACATTTCAGTTTTTTTTGTAGGATGAAGCCCACATAGGTCTGAGACCTGTGCGTAGGTTATGAGTTGGATAATGTGATAACGTGTTGGAGCGTTTTATGTGGGTTCCGAACCAACGGGAATTGATTTTACAGAAGTGAAGCGAGTCTTTGGCCAACCCCATCGGTCACCCTTACAAAGAGTACAGTTTTGTCCTATTCCAAGCTAGATTTGACGTTTTTCTTTCCACTTTGTTCTTTTTTATACTTATTTATTTATTGCGACAAAACTACAATGAATGTGAAGGAGCAACAGATTCAACTCCAAAACTGTTCTTTTCACAAATTTAGGGTATATTGCATTGTCTTAAACATTGAGATTAACACAGACTAAAAATTTAGATTAACTAAAAAACTTCACTCAAAAAATTACAAAATGATTCTTTTTCACTTAACGACTATCAATTTAAAAGTTATTCACCAAGTCCAGGACTGGTTGGGTTTACAAGTATTATTAGGGTGAGAGAATATCCGTGTAATGTATCTCATAACAGTAGCAGTCGAAACTATAGTCTCTCGTGTATTATCAATTGCTATTCTGTTTATAAATTGATAAATAAATATACAGAGGGTAATAAAAAAAGCTATTGAAAGTTGGAAAGGGCTCCAGCATCCATGGTTTTGCTCAATATGTTCAACACGATAGTAAATAAGATGAGTATGAGTAGAATTTGATCGTGAGGTGGGTGCGTGCGTGTTCATGTTGTTGGAGGTCCAATTGAAAGAATTCGAGAACAGTTAGGTAGTAAAAAGAATACATTATGAGATAACACTTTGAATGCACAGCGGTAATATATCTCGATTCAATTATAGCGAGCTCCTCGAGGCTCCGTGTTTTCGTGACTATTCCTATTAAATTTCGTGTAAGTCGTCAACACCTTCTATTGTTGAGGCAGGCATTCAGATGAGAGAGAAAGAGTAAGAGAGAGTGAATGAATGAGTGAGAGCGGTCTCTGCACCCACTCACTTATCTTCAAATGACACAATGTTGTTGCCCGGTCCCGGCTATTGCCTGTCCTTTGCAGCCCAAAAACATTCCAATTTCAATTGTAATTGACTTGAAGATAGTTGTGTTTTACTAAATTTACTAGGAAGAGTACCAAATTCGAAAATCTAAAATTAAAATGCCACTCCAACAGAAAAGTTCTACATTGAATTTTGGGGATGCATTTTTTTAAATCCCTTATTTGCTTACTTAAAATTATCACTCAGCCTTAACTTCCAATAATCATTGCTAATCTTGGGGTTGCTTATTATAATGAATAATACTGATGTTGTCTAAATCATTATATCAAACCACGAGACTATAGTTTCAACTGTTGCTGTCATTATCAATGATGTAAAACCAATTATTTCCGAACATATGTTTATATGGAAGTTTTCATTATCGTGATAAGTGCAACAGGGCCACGAAGTATCTGTAACGCTATGCGAAAAATGTTGTATAACATGATAAAATTGAGAATCAATTTAAACATATAAGTGAAATTATATCCAACTAAACTTTGATATCCCATAAATTTAATAATTGGTTAATGTGAATATTCAGTCGTACTTTCTTTGTAAATTACGTATTGGAGACTCCAGTTTAGGAGTATAAGACAAGCCAGATCAACAATTATATAATCTTATACACTAGTGACCATAATTATTACTATATCAATTAGTTGAGGTGAAGTTCAATTTTGATGTGAAAGGAACTCTTGTGAACTATAAAAAGCTTCATCAACTAAACATTTTTTCAATTGTTTTTCAAATATTTCTATATTTTTAAGAATTTTTAAAAACTGCAGTAGCTTCTTGTAGAGTTTCCTACCAATATAACTAGGTTTTTGTTTGAATAAGCTAACATTGTAACTTACCAAGGTGATAATCAACTCGACTTCTTGTATTATATTCATGGATGTCAAATTTTTGGTTAATATCACTCTTTTTTACATATAAGGTAGCATACACATATAAGCAGGGTACAGTTAGGAGACCAAGTCTCTTGAACAACGGCCTACATAAATCTAATCTATTTAACTTTCTTAGTAATGGCGAAGGTGATATTGTGGAAGGTATCCATAATGAATAATAAGACGAAATTGTCACAACCACATTTATTAAAACTTCGAGAAACTAGTTTCGGTTGTTACACCATTATCAATCTCAATCAAACTCTAGTGTTTCAGAGTTTGATTAAGATTGATAATGGTGTAACAACCGAAACTAGTTTCTCGAAGTTTTAATAAATGTGGTTGTGACAATTTAGTCTTATTATTCACTAATCTATTTACTCTTTCCATACACCTAACAGCTTTCTTTTGGATCTTAAACACCCTATCAAGGTTTTATTTTGATGAATTACCCCATACTAAGATAGCATAACTAATATGTGACAGTAAAAACCCATGGTAAGCTGTAAAAAGTAACTTTTTGCCATTTAATCTAGCAACTACCCAACTAAACTCCTAGAAATGCAATATTTTCTTCCTGGTCTAGTTGTAGTTGATTATTTTTTACAAACATGTTTATAGCCCTATCTTAATTTGAGTTATGTTTATTTTTGAATTAAAGGTATTAGCATTTTTTAATTTTTATTGTTAATTTCAACTGATTTATGAATAAGACAGTGGACTATACACCTATATGAGCAATTATTTCTAAATTATCTAGAACGAAATTGCTGGAAGATGTAAGCCTAATTCCGATCTATTCGAACACGAAGCCTTTCAGAAAATAACAGTTTAGTTCATTACTGCTAACTAGAATGAGAATAGGGGATCATTGTACATAATCGTTTAATATCCTGATGTAAAATTCACCAAGTGCATGGCAGAGTAGACTATCTGTCGAACAGAGAGAATCAAATAATCTTTGAAAAGACAATGGCGCAAATTGCAGAGAGGAATATCGTCCGGCAATAATTACTGGTAAGGCTAAACCGAGACAAGAGAGTTGTTGGACGATTTAAGCGGCTTACGAACTCCTATGGGCCTTTAATTAACACAAACGCTCAACTGCTAAGAGGACGACGACACTTTAACACAAACAGAGAATCAAGTTGGAGCCTACTAACTGCTGAAGTATTGCGGAAGAAAATGGCGCAAGATAGAGTTTAAACGACTTGGATGGATAGTTGGGTTGGTTCAAAATGTGATCAATAATGATGGTGTGATTACTAATGACAGATAGTCACTAATTTGCGGATTAAATGAACCGCAATCAAAAAACTGTCTTAAAATCAATATGTTAGTTTATGAAACGATTGCATTATGACTGTCTTTTTAAAAGCAACGAGCCTCCACCTCTAAACATCTTACGAGCTGCTTTTTAAGGCAATATTTTACCTCTGACTACTTATTATGTTCAATATAATTTATCAATAGATCCGATAACTTGCCAAAAACAACATAACCTAAATAGTTCCGATTTGAAGTCCAGTTTGATTTCGAAACGTTTAAATAATCTGATGTGACTATTGTATTACATTCGTTTTGAGGAAATCCTGAGCTCTGTTTTGTCTAAACATCTGTAAGTACTAAAAAGTGACAGTAGTGTTAAAATAGCTTCTTTGTATAACTAGTTTGGTGAGATGTGGAATAAAGTAAGACTTTAAAGTAAAACTCTTTTCATAGGAAAAGATTAAGAGAGGAAAATGTACAAATTTCTACTGTCATTTCACATTTAACTTGACTCTCTTCCTTAAATTAAACTAAATTTATTATCTTACCAACTTCTCCATGAGATTAGGGAGGGTTTTCGCTGCCCTGGCATGAGAGTATTTGTTGCCAATGTATTTTGTTTATTTTTGCGACTTTTTTAACTATATCTTATAAATGAATTGATTGATTGAAATATTTACTAGGTCTCTTCATAAGAGACAAAATTATTATTCAAATGCCATACAAATTTGTTGCAGAAGATAAAACGTACACAAGCTTAATTATTCAAACGGTTTGAACAATATATTGATTAATAACATGCACCGTAATTCTATAGATACCTCTTGTCCGAGAGCGTGATAAGGTGTTGGAGTGATTTACGTTGGGCCATAATACCCCATTTGTTTGTATTTTGACGAGAGCGTCAAGAGATAAGCCGTAACCGTAGTTTGCAGGGCTTTCAGTTCGAATTCCGTAATAGCTAACGAAGGGGAAATATTAATCAGTGCACTGATTGTCGAGGCAAATGACAATATTGATTGGTTACTTTTGAGGTCAGTGTTGTTGAGCATTCGGCCAGCACTACATACTCACTGACCTACAAGCTCTTATCCATTTAGCCCACACTCCAAACTCGGGAATCCCTTTGCATTTGCAAACGGACAGAGATTGGTGCGCATTCCGCCTCAGAGAATCCTCAGTAGCGTGTTCCACTGAGCTCTGCATCAAATAGACATCTACTCTCGATCTATCCATCCCCATAGATGTGTTCCAAAATCACATTGATTCACAGCTCGAATCAATACCATCCCACGCGTTGATTGTGGAAGAAGCTCGTTTCTCTAACTAGCAGACCAAAAGATCATAAAAGATTATTTCATAAAAGAAGCTAGTCCGAGTACCAAGATAAGATAGTAATATGCAACACACAAAAAATTAAATTCAAATTTAAAATTGCTGTTATAATTTTCTGTGATGAAAATAATCATAATAATATTGAGGTCTTACTGACTCAGGTCTGATGTCAAGAGTTATCAGGTCACACCTGAACAAAGTTCTGACGTGACTCGAAGACTGTTGTCAAGGCAGCCGGAGCACGGTCTTCATGTGTCCTCCGAAACAAGGGAGTGGCCTCAGTGAAAATCTGTCGGTCAGCGGTCAGACGGGGATAGAACCCGTGATGTAACATATTGTTACAAAAGCAAGCAAAGCAGTTATTTACGCACATAGAACTATTGTGCCAAAATTTAATGTTCAATTCTTTTTATTTTTCATTGGACGTTTCAACTTTATCTTGGGATTAATTATTTCATGGCTTAGAAATGTAACTGCGTTTTGAAAAGTTGATTGAACCTATAGTTCATGGTTATCTACAGTCTAGACGTCTAGACAATTGAAGAATGTTAGGTATGCGTGAGAAAAACCTTCAGTCCCACAGTCACTTAAGGATTGTTAATTTTGCAAAAGGGAAATTCTGACCCTTTCACCACTTCTCTGTCTCTTTCTACTACTATCTTCTCTCTCTCTTGTTGATGGACGGTGCGGTGTACTTTCCCACTTTTGGAAAATTATGTACTGTTATGTTGGACAACCTGCTTGGCTAAAATTTGAAACTCCAGCCAGCAGAGAGCACATTTTGCGAGAAGTCTCATGACTGTAAAGTTGTATTAATTATTCAGTTCAATTCTTAGGTATCAATTTTGTTCTATAATGAATTTTTCATTTTCCGGACCTGGAATGGTCAAACCACCTTGGTTTATGAGAGTTTCTTGAAGCTAACGTTCAACAGTGTCTGCTATAATTGTTAATTGTCAATTTATGTGTTAATATTTTGTTCTTCATCGCCGATTGAGGGTGTTTGTATCTAGCTATTAAAATGTATTGCTGACTTCTACTGCGTGGTTCGAGTGCCGTACCTGAAGTGGATTGAACGAGAGCTCAAAATCCTGCACAATCTACAGCACTGTACCCTTGTCTGCCAGCGTGCCAGGATGCATCGACAGAGGCTCTGAAAATCCGAGGAGTACCTCAATCTTTCACCTACGGGATCTACCCTTACCTGGGACCTCGCCAACCATGTCAGGATGCAGATGCAAACCTTCGGCAAAATCAAAAGCTAAGTAATAAAGTGCTAGTGCTTCCAAAAATTAAGTTCTTTGCTCTTTTCCACTTCTGGGACGTCCTCTACCGCGTTAGTAGCCTTTTTGTAAATCCCGTCTGGATTTACATAGGTCTCTTCAAGACGTAATTTTAGAAAAAAGAGAAGGACCATTTATTATGAAAAGTTTACATTATAATCAAAAGTTTGTTTTTATCATTCAAGACGTAGTCAAAGCTTTTTCGTTTAAAGTGTATAGTAATTAATGACATTATACGCAGACAGTGTTATTTAAATCTGTCTTATAATAAAATTCATTTACTTGCCTATTGTTTGTCATCTCAGTTTGTTAAGATTTATTCATGAAGCCTTACGATATTTTCGAAAATTAGCCCAATTGTTGGAAATTTGTTGTTGGAAATGACCATTGGCCCTCTCCAGCACGAAATCCACCCATTGTGCTACTTTGGCGATAATATAGGTTATCGCTGTAAATGAAGTAATAGCGCACTATGTTGTTCTACATAGATCATTCCATTCATGATCGTACGTGACTTGAAACGCAATAAATACATTCTCTTGCTCTCTTGCGTTCTCTTTTCACATGTCTTTGTCACTCTTATTATTCAAGTCTGCAACTCTCTCACTCAATTGATTTCTCGAGACTTCTCGTGATTTCTTCAGACTTCTTGAACAATCGAGATCATGTTCAATCGAGATAATAATATGTATATATGGGAATATATTCTGTCATGATTGGTTTATTCTACATCTAGAATTTTCTTGTAATTTTTCTTGTTATATATTCTCATGAAGTATATTTTTGCCTTCCCAAATTCTGTTGAAATGTCATCGTCTTACAATTCATGTCGTTCTTTTACAACATGAATAAAAATATAAAGATACCTTTGTCAACTCACTACTAGCGTACAAGCACTATTCTTAAGCTAGTTTACTAGCATAAAACTCCGAACAGAGACATAAAGAGCCGTTTTTAACGAAGTGATTAGGACTTTGTTATGAAAACAAAAATATGATAGATAAGATGTTATATCTTCTCAGTGCTTCTGTAGGGGTTAAAAATGGTTTTTGAAATTTTTTCAAATTTTCAAATTTTGCTTAGTTGCACACTGGCCACATGTACTGGAGGTAGTGGCCAGTTAATTTCCTGGATATTTTTTGCAAAATGTGTATTATATGTTTTTCTTGGTTGGAAATAAAATTCATTACTCTTGTACATTAAATGAAGCTGTAAGTGCAGATGTTAAGCATTTGAGATGTGGGTGTACCACAGAATTATGGATGGAGATTCTAAGAAAAATACAGAGGCCAAGAACACTTGCCCAGAATGAAGGCCAGAAATGAGAATATATGGGACATATTGTGAGAAACGAGAAGAGATATATAGATTGCTTCAGGTCATACTTCAAGGAAAAGTATTGAGAAGGAGGAGTCGGGAGAAGGCGTATATCGTGAAAGAGTCCAAGAGTTTGGTATGCCATTGTAACAACTTACTGTGCTGATAAAAGATAGGTTGAAATGGATAAATTTATATTAACGGAAAACTGAAATATATACAGTGAAAAATATCGAGCAGACTTTAGGATAAAAAAGAAAATGTACAAATTGAGAATAATTGACAGCAAAATCAATTGACTGCACTAATGACTATTTGAATAAATAAATGAAAAAGAAACTCCTATTTCCGGAAAAGTGGCGGAGATCTATTAACTTATATGATTTTTAAAAGTTGTCCACAAGAAACTTTACAAGTATTTTGGAGAAAAACTTGTGATGGAAATCACATGAAGGGAAGTGATAGCCGAGTGCCGTAGCAGGTACCTGTTTAATCAGTGATAAGCTACGAAACTCCTGGGTCATCTTTGTAATGGTGACCGATTGAATTGGCCATCAAAAGAGACTCTGTTCTCTGCTATAAAATCACTTCCCGGTGGTTCGGAACCCACCTAAAACTGTAGGTACAACTCATCAATCACTATCATCCAATTCATTACCCACGCTCAGGTCTCAGACCTATGTGGGCTTCATCCTCCGAAAAAAAGTGCTCTGGCTGACTGCTAGGCTAAATTTCTGACAAAAGAATTATAAAATTTGTATTTTATCTAGTGCTTCATTGATATGGTTATTTTATGGTACTATGTGAACTTAAAATTATTTATATTTGGCTAAGGTTGAGTGGTAGTTAAATATTATGAATATTTAAGCACAATGTTTTGGACAATGTACATATTCAAAATGTGTGGAGAGAGCAGTTTTGGACTTGAGTCTGTTGCTCCTTCACATTCCTTGAAATTTTGTTACATAAAATAAATGAATAAATATTTGTCTATGGTTCAGAGCTAGGAAAGACTTTATAGTCTTTAGGCTTCTTCGTCTGATGAATATAAACGAATGATGCAGAAGACATGATTGGCTGTTGGAAGGAACGCAATTAACATGCTCTCGTACGATGGATTAGAATGACAAGCAATTTTAAGGCTTCATCTCGATTGGAAGACCAATGGCAACTAAAAACAATCGACCGAGATGGAGAGTGTACTAAATGAGAAGCTTATGTTTAAAAAAAAGAGATTCGGTACCAGGAATTATCGATTCTACGATGTGTAAGTGGAGCAAAAGTGGTACAGTTTGTGAACTTTAGCACCAAAAGAAAATAGTGAGAGAAAAATTAGTTGGACGTTTGAGTTTGCCAAGAGGAGGCAGCGAAGGGTTTGCATTGACCTAGAGCTCAAATTTGAGTTTAGTAGTAAATTGAAGTATGTTAGTTAGTTTAATCACATGAAATTATATATAAATTCCAATTTTGGTAGATTTTAATGTTAATGACTGTGTACTGAATACAACCTTTAAAGCCTCGGTTTCCTAGAACTACAAAATTTTGTTTCGGAAACAAGGCATGGTTTCAGAAGGCTTGGCATAGAAACAACTCTTTTAGCTCGGGGAGGGAAGTAATAGCAACCTAGCTCACTCCTCGTTCGCGTAGTACGCTCTTTGAGCCAAAACATAATGTTGAGATTTAACGAGTCACCTACAGTTCAAATCGCCTATGGTACTGTACATACATTCCTACAACACGGATTTGGACTAAATGGACATTGGACAGGGCCGCGCACACTACAATAGATGCTTTTGGTACAGGATATCCCATACCAAAAACATCAATGTAGTGTCTGCGGCCCTGTTCGCGGTCCATTTTAGTCCAAATCCGCCTTGTAGGAAACCGAGGCTATGTCCCATTGAGGCTCTGTGAACAGCTTGATACCTTCTAAGTTGATTGAACAAATGAATAGAACTAATCAATAATTAAAGATTATTATAATATAATCTTAATATAATTATTGAAGATTATAAATTTAGGAT
The DNA here is from genome assembly GCA_948455865.1 of Conomelus anceps. Taxonomy (NCBI): domain Eukaryota; kingdom Metazoa; phylum Arthropoda; class Insecta; order Hemiptera; family Delphacidae; genus Conomelus; species Conomelus anceps. The sequence continues at coordinate 127,519,367 of OX418216.1, forward strand.
TTATTTTTGTCAATTCGAATACAATTTATTCCCAAATTTCTGATTGATTGTATATGAATGGACCAATAATTTCATTGCTCAGTAAATTATAGAAATTGGTTAGAGAATGCCAGCTGTTTGCCTTTCACAAAACGGTAGTAAACATTGATAGTGTGGATAAAATTGATAAATATTGTAAATTTTTCAAAATTGGCTCATTCAATTCTTAGAAATGTGTAGATTTGAAGAAAGTATCTGCGGATGTACTTTGAGAAATGGTGCTGCATTAGTTGCGGCTTACCACGTTTTTCTCACATTGGTAAGTGTAAACATTTGAAAATTATAACCTAAAATTAAAATAGGTTAGAATGATAAATAATATCGACCGGGTCCGTTTTATTCAAATTTCTGGTTTCATACGATTTGACATATTATTCTGATTATAGAGCTAGATTGCACTTCCGTATGAAGTCCAATGAAATAACCGGCTGAGAGAATTGATAGTCGAGATCGATACCAAACCCAAAGCTGAAACTAACCCATCAACTATTGATTCTCAGTCAATTATTTCATTGGATTATATACGTAAGTGCAGCATAGAAGGGTTGAAATAAATTGGCGCTTATCCATCGTAAAAACTAAAAATGTACCAACGCTACTTCATAATTCCTTGATATTCTACTCACCCATCACCATTAGCCTAGTCAATCAAGGATTTTCCAGGGAAAAATATATATATATAAAGCTGAATTGGAAGGGGACCGCTAATCCCTATCCCTCAGCATCATCCTCAATAGTAAGTATGTAACTATACACATCATTCCATTCAGAAAAAAGGACTATAACTTTTTTTGAAACCTTTTTCCTGTAAAATGGCAAACGAGAAAGTCCCTTACGGACAGGGAGGGAAAGTCACTTAGGTATGATTTTCCCTTGCGAAATAAGAAGAAATCCTGTTGAAAAGATTCCACTTTTAAGGATTTTTCAACTTTCATGAAGAAAAACTATAAGGTTTATCGTGAAAAAGAATGGGACCGTTGTTGTAGCCCATTATATTACTAGCATGATGGTAGAATAATCAAATGTTGTCAATGGTTGGTTACAGATATATCTAAATAAATTCACGTCATCACTGATATTTTGAAGCTTTGGCGGAGGCTAGGGGGGTTGAAGCTCCAGTAGAACTTTTGGGGACTTTTGGGAAAATGTCCCTCTAGTGTTCTATCGATGGTGTGAAATTCAGCTTCATATAATTTTTTCCTGAAACGGTGTTTTTAGACCTTTATTGACTGGGCTATAGAGTTTAAATAAGAATTTTACGCATTGAATCTTATTATTTGTCCTATTTATTTGATATCCAAGATCCTGAATATCTCGCAAAAAAAGTTTCGAGACGTTTGTGCCTAAAATAATTGTCATATTTGTGCTTAAAATAAGCTGAGTGAAGAACAAAATCTAGTGAAAAAAGGTCTGTCACAAGATTAGTGTGATGTTTGCCTGAAATAATCAAGAAGTGGCTACGATTGGTTAGGTTAAGATTGATATTAAATTTTTTATTTTTGTAATTTTTTATTTTTGTAATTTATTATTTTAAGTCTCTCACAGTTACTACTATAATAAATTGGTAACAAAAAATCCAACAACAATTTGAGTCCAGATAATAATTATTAATATTATTTATTAGTTATTGTTTCTTCTTGCTGGTAAAGCTTACAAGAGTCTGAGACTTGTGCGTGGATGATGAAGTGCTTCAGTTGGTTTATGAACCACCGGTTAAGTGATATAAAAATAGATTTAGATTAGAGGTAAAATTTGTTGATACAGAGATTATAATGTACAGTGAAAGGCAAGATACAAATCACAGAACCTCTTTGATCAGTCATATTGAATGTTCAGAGCCCAACGTCAATTGTGGAAGTTCCCCAACATTCTAACATGTTCCCCGTAACAGGGCTCAAACGGCGAGGTGGAGCTACCCGTAAGGGTCTCCCCATCAATAAAAATCCATACATTTTTTTTTAATTGAGCGTATTTGGGCTGCTTCACAAGTTTTTAAGCGTGATTATTTTTTACAGAATCTTGTTTTTGGTTGCGCCGCTGTGCTGCAACCTGGATTCTTAGGAGAAAACTCAGACTATAAACTGAGTGGAGGTAAGTTGATATTGTAATTTCTATTAGATGCTTGCATTGAATGTAGATTTTGAAAAACCTGCTAAAGCTAACACGAACGATTAATGATTACTAAAATTCAGGACCAAAACCGTACAGCTGCCAATAAAAGTATCATTTATCTACCTTTTAAATAATTATCCAAATTTCTGAGTGTCAGGAAGCCTGACTGTTCATCAATCATTTAATTAAAAATAATAAATGTAGATGGTAATAATTAATTTAGATGTGAATCAAATTGTTTAAATAATTGTAATATCCTTGGATTATTTCCACTATTAATGAGCATAATAAATTGTGTTATAGCCTACCTAAAGCCAATCACATACAATATTATTTTCATCCAGCGGTGTTTTGTTGTCATCACTGGCAGTTGCAAACCTCAATTTATTTGTGGGTGAGAGATATCATCCGAAAAAGTGTTTTTCTGTATCCCTCCCTCAAGTAACAGTGACGGAAATACAGAAACTGTATTTTACAACTGTGATTTAGGGGATGTATAAATTCCATAATCCAATGTTCTCCACCAGTTTCAAGGCAGTCTTCCAACCGTTTTGAGACATCACTTTTTTATATTAATTCTTGAAATAATTCTAATTTGATTTTTTTTCAGAGTCCCGAGGTACCCTACATGCATTGTTGGGTTTTGGCCTATTCGCTAATTTTCTGTCGATTTTTTCACTTATTGGTATAATAAAGGTAAATTGTTCTGTCACATAGTTTTTCTGTCACTAACCTAACCTCACCTAACCTAACTTACCTAACCTAAAACATCCATGAATAATTATTTCTCCAATATCAAGTATTAAAATGCTCTACATTTCAGCCATTATTTTTTTAGGTTCGTTTCTACATATCAGGGTTCCACCCATTACACTGAACCAAACTCTAACAATAGTACATTTTTAATATCAATACTCAACATAAGTTTTTTAATTATTGTCTCTAACAATAATTAGATTGGAAAGTATGTTTTTTCGCATTTCATAAAAACATGCAAACGAGATTGATATTGAAAATAAATTTCTTAATAAACCTTTATTAAGAACTGTAGACCAAAATTGTTAATTGGAACTAGAGGAAATATTTATCTACAGATAGTGTATGTTATAACTGGAAAATGGATAGTTAATGATTGATTGATAAAAAAATTAATAATAATTACTTTAAAAAATTAATTTCAGAGGTAGATCTTGTTTGAGCTCAAATTTTTCCCAAATTTTGAATAATCATTTGTTGACGTTATTGATTATTTTTTCGGAAGGTACGAAGGTGCGATTGAAATTATATATTTTTTATTATTGAGCACTTGTCGACCCACTGATTAGGCTCAGCTCCTTCCAAGAGTGTAACTGTAGAAAGATAATAATTGTAATGCAAAAAACAGTGTATTTTTATCAGTTGTCTCAAATACAGTATAATTCACTGAACAGTATCACCAACAAACACGAAAATGGATAGAAAATTAAGTTTACGATAGTTTACTTATTTGTTACCATATTGGTTTCAAATGATACCGTTTCCACACCGGATTACTGGGGGAATGGAGTACGGAATAGAGAATATTCCTTTAGAACACTTTTCTTTATTCTTGAAGAGTGTGGAGAAGTGATAGCTGTGAGCCGCAGCAGGTATCTGTCAATAACATTAGAAAAGCAACGATATCCTGGGCCCTTTCTATGAGGGTAACCGATTGGATTGGCCACCAAAAAAACTTACAATGCAATTCAAGCCAGAAAGAAGGACTCTGTTCTCTGCTGTTAAATCACTTTTCGCGGTGGTTCGGAACCCACCTAAAATTGTAGGCCCAACTCATCAATTCATCATCCAATTCATTACTCATGCATAGGACTGAGATCTATGTGGGCTTAAAAAAAGATGATTTAAATCTTATTGAGAATTTCTCATTGATGAGAATTATTAAGCAGTAGCCCAATAGGCATAGAATGCTTTTCAGATTGATTCTTTCTCAGATCCTACAAATTCAAGTACTCCAATACTACTCGCTCATTCTTATTTTATGATTTATTTCTACAGTTCTTTATGTTTTATCATGTTTTATGGGATTTTTATGTCTCCCGAAATTGCAATGCTCATCCATTTTATTTTTTGATTTTCCAGAGATATCAGTCACTTGTTCTCATTTTCCTGATCTACTTGTCGGTATGGATGTTCCTAGTTCTATTTGGAATTATTATGTCGGTTATACTTTCCCAGCATTTGTTCAATATTTTTGGGATCGCGCTTACTGGTAAGTGGATTTAAATATTCATCTCTTATACATCGTAAATTTCAAGTAATTATTTAATTATTACATTATTATTTAATTATACATTATTATTTAATTATAATCATTATATATTATTATTTTTCATTGTTCGAGAAAATTCATCATAATTTTTATTATCAGAATTCTATTAGTCAGCTGTATAATTCTTAATTTTATAGAAAATCATTCAATTGAGCTAGACTTTACACGATGTTATATCATGCTGAAATGCAATTATTACTTATTAAATTTGATCGATCCTTTTATAGGAAGAAAGGTCTACAATGTCCAATTTCGGCGTTCTAAGAAATCAAAGACAATAGGGTGCACTGTATCATTTTAATCCATTAGCCAGTATCCTGTTGGTCCGTCATGAAATGACTTAGGCCGGGTTCACACGTGCTACAATCGCGCGATTGTAGCCAGAGCAATTAGTAGCGAAAGCAGTGTTATTGTGATGGAGAACAGTCTCGCCAAAGAAATTATGAATCGCAGAGCTGTCGGCGACTTTTTTCCCAATACAAATACAAAAAAACATAAAAATTTCAGATACTCAAATTTTTTAAAGTCTCATGCTACTGTGCTCAGCCTCCTTAATCCAAACCAACTTGAATTTTTCTCCTATCTCTAAAATTAACATTTTTATGCTATAAAATAGATTGGCCTTCATGGTTCACTTGGTATAACGGCAACTTATGCAGTTCAAACAAATATTCTATAAAAATGTTGATATTCATGCTAAAAATCTCACGACAATGAGCTAAGTACAATAGGATTTTTAAAAAATCAGAGATCCAAAATTTTATGTTTTTTTTTTGTTGCTAGTTGAGTTAAAAACGGAGATGACCTTGACTAAAAGTGTGCGATTCTATAGAATCGGCTACATCGTAGCTACAAGGCAGCGAAGTGTAGCTCGTGGGAACTGCACAATCTGATCCTGTGCTTTACTAAAATCACGCAACTCTCGATAATTGCTCTGGCTACTAATTTCTCTGGCTACAATCGCGCGATTGTAGCTCGTGTGAATCCGGCTTACTAGGCCCAGACGCCTTCTTTCAATTTTTATTTTCTTTACTGATGAAATACTTTTGGAAACAATACTTTTAATATAATAGTAAAATGTTTTCTGTACTGTATCTAATGGAAATGTTCATAAGTTATAGGCTTATGTAATGTCAATGATAGTCTATTATTTGGATAAATTAGTATGAAAAATTAATAATTCACGTAAACGGATAGTTTGTAAATATTGGTTTGCGTCTAAAATTTCCTTAATTTCCTACAGTACTCGATGTCTATTTATGGTTGATCGTTTACAACTATTGGATGCAGCTGAATGAATTGGAAGATTGATAACAAGCTGGGAAAAAGTGGGTGAAGAGAAGTTAGTAGCAAAGATACGGCGTTAAGAAGATCAGTATCAAGAGCTGTGTATTGCAAAGATGCATGATAATAAATCTTTAAGTATTCCAGAAGTAAAAATCCCAATTGATTGTAAAATTCAACCCAGCGAAATTCCAATATAGCAAATAACAGCACTTTCATAAGTTTATTTTTTATTGTCTAATTTGAAGTTCAACTTCAAAAATTTATTGTCGATTAAAGAAAGTACGGTACAATACAAATATAATAAAGGATGAATAATAACCGATAAGTATTTTTCATCAATTTTATTATTTATGACCTACATGTAAAGACAAAATTCTTCTAATTCTGATAATTATTTATTCAATATTTAGAATTAATATTCAGAATAATCAAGTACTACTTCCTGATACTAAACTTGATGTTGGAGAATACATAATCCATTTAGTCAGTGCCATTTGTGAACTTTTATATACCCGAAATGTATGTGTTAGATATATACACACTGCTCTGCAGACTATAACCCTATCAAATATGATTTAAAATGTCTTATACTTACGAAATGTATACTTCCGAATATCACGAAATCAATGGCATAGATTCTCTAAATTTTGTTGTATCAATAACAGTGGCTGAACTAGGAGTCTGAGTTGTGAGGGGGAGTAGAGTCTTCTAAATGGAAAGGAACCCTTATGAAGATGATATAGCCAATGACTAATTTATTTTAAAATCGGGGTTCAGGGTACTCCCCCGAAAAATAATTCCCCTGAAACAGCGATATTAGACACGTACAAGTCATGATCTCCTGAACCTTGCTTGTATGTGTATGAAGCAATATTATATGTCAAAATGAGCGATGTCAACCAAAATCTTGACGTACATGATTATTATACATAAAGCTGAGAAGATTATCATTTGGTGAGTCCAATAATAAATAGTAGCTTATTCGAACAAGAGCCTAGTTTTATAGGTTGGAAATTCTACAAGCTACCGCAGTCTTGAAAATATAAAAAAACAATTGAAAAAATATAATACAAAATATTTCGTTGCTAATATAGTATGAAAGAGTTCTTTTCAGATCAAAATCAAGTCTCACCTCAACTTATTGACATTGTAATAATTATGATAACTAGTGTATGAGATTGGTAATATTGTATGTATATAATATTATTGATCTGACTTGTCTCACGCTCCTTAACCGGAGTATAGTCTTCAAGAGGTAGGTAATCTAAAAAATGATGAATTTATCAATAATTTGAAAATGTTATCCCACGTTATGTGTTAAAGTAAATTTCCTGACTATTGCGTCATTGGCAACGAGCGAATGAGCAATCATGACTTTCATTGTTTTTGTAACGAAAATTAAAGCAGGTTTTCTTGAAACTATTCGCGCTTTATTCTCGATCCCCCACCTTTCCTGATTCATGAACGTTCAGACTCATTTAAATCCACAAGCGGCAACATTTTATGAGTATTTAACAGCTTGTCCACATCTATAACAAATGCCTCAATCTTCAAGCTGTTGAATTTGAGAAGTAGACGTAAGTGTAGATACCATTTTGGTAATAAATACCAATGGTAATAGACCATTTTTTCTATTTAAGGCTCTTTTATTTATGACTTATCGGAGGATAATAAAAAAATGATCCTAGTACTTGCATTCAGTACATAGTAAACTAATTGGAGATTGTGTGACTGGATGATATATTTGGGAAAAAGAACAGATTGAACTGGAAGACGAGTGAGTGAGTGACTGGGTGATGGATTTGAAAAAAGGCACACCGAGCTCTACGGAATTCGCTGAAAATGACGAGAAGGGAGCACAGAAGACTGCACGGAAAGAAAGTGGTGAGAGAGGATCTCGAGTTGGCCGTTTGAGTTTGAAAATGGTGGAGAGAAGAGGATTTGAATTGACCTAGAAGATTGAAGTACAACTCCTCTCCCACTAGCCAAAAAACCGAAGCGGTGCAAGATCAAGCCCTGGCACAAAAGCAAGTCCCTGATAAATCAACAGAATCAAGAAGAAGCACGAGCTAGGATTGCCGAATATAGTAACTGATTTGTTCTCTTTCACATTAGAGCGGATCAGAAGTAGTCTACATTTCACAGTCTTCCTCGCAAGACATGCCCAATAAATTCATGCCTACCAGGGGCATTCACCAATATATTTCTTCAACTGTGTAAATACAACACGCTTTCCTTGCGAACCGAATAATAGATCCTGTTGATACGGAGTTAATCTTCCATGATACAGAAATATTATGTTGCAAGACAATTCTGTACTGATTGACATTGCTCCTCACCCTTCGACGGTCTAGTAGAACGAATAAAGAACAATGCGAATAAGTAAACAAGTCAACAAGTGGATTCATGAGACAGAAAGTAAACAAGTAGACAAATAAAAAGGGAGAAAATTGAGCCAATATTGAAATTCCCAAAATTTTGAAAGTAAACACTTCTAGATTTTCAGGTACTATAAAAAATATTAAAATTTATTTCTACAATGTTTATTATCTATATTCATTATTTCGACACATAATTATTCATTATTCAATTGAAATTGGGAAGAATCTATCAATACGTGGTTTGAAACTCTCTAATCGTTTCCAACACATTAGTCATCAGTCAACTCTTTACACGTACAGTCACGTACAGGTTTCAGACCTATCTGGGCTTCATCATCAAAAAAAAAAAATTGTTATGATTTTGTGTGTGTTTTGATTTTAAGTTCTTGCTTGTATTTGTTTTTATAGCAGATTGTATGTTATTTTTTTATGTAAGTTATTGATGCATCCAACTCTATTTAACCGTAATTAAGTCACGTCAATGACCGCGTCCATCATTCTGGTACGATATAACTAGTCGTCATTCTATTAAGCTGGTCAGCTCACACCATATAGAATAGTGTCATTTTCATAAAAAAAATGAAAAAGAGTAGACATCCCCCTAAGCAGATTACAATATTCATATAGAATATAATAATAAAATTACACAATAAAAAAGAATGAATACGGTACCTCTTTCAAAATGTTACACTATTTGTCCTAGGCCCACACCAGTAAAGCAAGAAACCGACTTGAAACATGAAACATGACTTCATGAAGTGCGCTATAGCAGAACAGGAATTTGTCAATACAGATATATATGTATAGCCAAACAAGAGCAAAATCAATATGGAGGTCTACATATCATTATTAATTATATGTGCTACAGGAATTTGTCAATACAGATATATAACCAAACCAGAGCAAAATCAATATTGAGGTGTACATATCGCTATTAATAATTATACGTGTTATGTTGTTGATTTCAATGGACAGAAAATGAATAGATGAAATGAAACTTTTACAATTAACGAGGGACATATTATTTCATAAGTAGTGACGAATGAATTGAAATAGTTTCCAAACCACTATGTTGATGCTTATAATAATGATGAAGTATTGGTTACCTACTGTACTAAACTCACTACCTCTCAAAGATATACAATAATTTATCTCTCTTGTAGTAAAATATCTTGTATTCGTAGTACTATTAATCGTGTAGAGATACTTGAATAATGAATAAAACGCTTCCAGATAGAGAGCAGTGATTTCGAAAATCTGTTTAAAAGAAATGTACCTGGAAGTACATTGTTCATGTGGCGCAAAATAGGGAAGCTCATTATGAAAAATAAATACAAGAGCTGGAGAAGCGCAAGTAAGCGATAAATAGGAAGAGGATCGTTGAATAATTCGCAGCTGGAGCGCGAGATATTCGCTCATTCGAACCCTTGTTTTCTCTTATTCTCATCCGCTCTCTCCAACACGCTCTCGCTCACTCTCATCCTCGTCCCCTCATTCTGCCACTAGCTTACTCATTCTCTCTCTTTTTCTCTCTCTCTTACTCACTCTCTCTCTCATCCCCGGCCTCTCATAATAAGTCACTCCTCTTTCTCATCCTCGTTCCCTCGCAATAAGTCCCTTACCCTCCCACAATCTCTCTCATCTACGTCTTCTCACTCTCACTCATGCTCATCTGAGCTATGAGGATATTCCCGTGCGAAGGACGTACTAGTGAATTACGGCCTTCCTGGCTCTTCACCACCCAAAGACAGCCGTCCATCAACATGAGTGCCTCCCTATTGAAAAAGCATATATTATGATGGATGAAATATTGTCTGACTTGAAGTCGAACTTCCGAAAACCCTTTTCCCATCACCCCCCCCCCCTTCTTATCACCTCCCACCCTTCAATTCTTTATCGAACCTAGTTCGTACAACACACGGCGAAACGTGTCTTCTGCCAATAACAATATGCCTCGACGAAAGAAGAAGTCGAACCGATCAATTCTCTCGGAAATTGAAGGTCGGCGAAGCAATGGATAACTTTTTGATGAATTGTACCGGCTCGAGCAAATAAGTGAACGTCAACCAGTCGATCTAGGATCTAGGTCGAAGGCTGGTTTGTTCGGGTGGCGATCTCGTTTCATTTATGAAAGTCTTCTAGTCGCTCCCAACCGATATCGGTTTAGCCTAGCACAACATTTCTACATTTCTTTGCCCACATAGGTCTTATACATATGCGTGGGTGATGAATTGGATGATTGATGTCTTAGTACAGTTTCAGGTGAATTAGGAACCACCAGGAAGTGATTTCACAGCTGAAAACAGCCTTAAAATATGTAGCATGTTACATTCAAAATAGGTATGCATTCTTGTATTCATCTAATTTTCTATTATAATATACTCTATAAATTGTAATCTGCTTAAAGAAGAATGAATATAGCGATACATTTATAATATGATATGGCAATAATTTTTTATGGATATGGCTATAAATTTTTATGAATATGGCAATAAATTAAATTTTATACCATTTGAATGTGGAAGTTGTAGTGAACACCTCTACAGTCAAATAAAAAATGAATAATAAAGAATGAAGAATTCAATACAATAGGCATTACTCTTATCCGTTTATTTCAAGAATTTAAATTCAGTTTCAGTCTTTCAGTAACGAAATAGACTTTTAAACGACAACAGCCTTCACACTACAAAACTGAATTCATCTCAACTTGCAAAGTCATCCTTCGGATCCTAGCCATTCTTTCCAACAAGGGTTAAAAATATTTGCGAGAACGGAAATTCCATTCGAGATTCCTGACAGCCAGAAAACGTTTGTTAACTGCTGTAATTGATCTTCTTTCCAATCTCGTGAGCTGAGATGCAATTTAAAATGGAGTTGAGCGTTGGCAGAGATTTGATCTTCCGACATTTCATTCTTTTACCTACTATCTACAACTGCGTTATCATTGCACTCACAACGATAATACCTTGGAAAATGGATAACTTCATTATGGCAAGTTACTATCGAATGTAATTCTATACATGAAACTTCAATTTTCAAGACACTATAAGAAATAAACGATATTGTTGCGAGAGGGATTCCATTATTGTTGATTTGGTGATTAAACTCAGTACTGGAGAAAAAAGAGAGATAAAACATATTACTGATCTCTTCTAACGAATGGACATTATTTCACTTTATTAAAACGCACCAGCGAGGTAGACGCAGTTTTTTTTACTGGAGATTAAGTTTCAAATCTTCCGCCAAATAAATGATGCTCCATTTACTGACAGGTAGGATATGAAATTGTGTTTTCGATTGCAATTTATCAAATTGATGGTCTAGAAGAAAATTGAAAAGTGAGGAGACGCCTGATCGCTGTTTTCACCTCTGAACTTTCTTTTTATTTTATCGAGGCTCAATTCGACCCGTGTTCATTCTGCTGAATTAAAAATTTTTTTACTTCTAAATAAGATAATTTAGTTTTATCTTACTCTGAACATGTTATGCCTACATTTTTTTGTTCTTTATCTTCAACATTCAGTCAGAAAATTGAAATATGTAATGCAATTTGGATTTCATAATACATGAAGTATGTTTCATTTAGGACTTAGGCCTGTTTGAACATATTGAGTGCATGCAAGGGAAGGGGAATAATATTCGGGATACATAATATATGACAGTAATAAAGTGTAAATATATAGTAGATATTTACTAAAATTATAATGTAAAAATATTTATACAGATTTATACACTAAGATAATGCTTTAGAAAATAGTGATAAATATTGTATAAATGTAGTAAAAATTGTAGTCTACTTGAAAAGAATGTTCTAATGTCATTTAAATTTTCGATTAAAGACTGTTTTGTATACTCCGCCAGTTCAATTAGATTAATTTTATTCATTTCAAACGTTTGATTAGACATTTATTTTCCTGTGACTCCTGAAGGAGATGATCAATATGAATAAGACTAACGTTGTAAATCTCACTCTTATAAATGTGGGGACTGTAATGTTTGATATGTAGGCCAAACCGGGAGAAGCTTTAAATGATAAAATAATTGACATTTTAGATATTGCAGAAAGGTGAATCAAACTTTGCCGAACGTCTTTTTACCAATAACCACAAGTTCACGGTTGAGGAAAATGTCGAATTTCGGCGTTTCAAGGTGATAGGTTGATATTGAAGATTCTAGACGCTTTGGAAATAACTAGAATGATTTTGGAATTATTTTGCTGCTAGATTGAATGATCAAATCAGTTTCAACCAATTCAACACAACTAATATTGCTCTATCATAAACTAGGTTAAGGTCAAACGTTCAATTTCAGCTATAACAGGACTTTGCTCAGTTATTTATTTTGTTTCTTAATAGGTCAACTAGGTAGATTTTTATTATTCTTGCAGTTATTTGGCCTTGAATGAGCTATTTACCTTCAATATTTTTCGAATTTATTCATTTTTATGCGTGCTTGGTCACTTGTTTACTATATCTTATATGTTATCACATTTGCTTCGTGATGGTAGGCCATTCTTGTTACTAGGGGGTGTATCCAGTATCAGTAGGGACGAAAACGACAGAATAGTATTTGTCTATTCGGCTCCACTGTATTAAGTTTTAGAAAATTGAGATTGGTAATGATTTAACAGCCGAAACTATAGTCTCTTGGGTTTTAATAATTGAAGTAGTTTGGACAACATTAAGTCTTATACATTTGGCAATGCTGTGCTGTATCGCATATCTTTTGTAATTATTCTAATTTGGTGTTTCCTAGTTTTGGCGGCTCTCACACCGCAGTTGTTTGAACCGCTTATCTGTGATTAGATAAGACTCTGGCTGGCTTTGTTTCCTGCAGCCTTGGGTTCTAATCTCATTCAGCCATGGATGTTTCTCATCATTCACCTCATTACCCACGCACAAGTCTCTAGACTAATGCATACATGTAGTCTCATTCATCATGGATAACTACACAATATCACCATCACCAACATCAAGGAGATAATCAATTGTTTAAAGCACACACAACAGCAACTCAAGTACACACTTGTACAAATGGATTCAGAGTTGGCTGGCATTCATGGAGGTTGAACTAGAATGGATGGGGCAAAACGGTTTCCGTGCAAGACGTTACTGGGGACAGTAGACATAACCGGAAGGTTACAGTGTAGATTCTAAGTTTCCGCCCTTTCACTGTTCGCGAAACAAGACAACAAATAGCGGGAATCTCCTTAACTAGGTTGGCGCGGTTCCAGAGACGCTTCAGTATAAATTACTCTTCGGCTTCTAGCCACGGACGTCACCGCCTTGGGAAGAAACCCAGCCGATCCTACAGAGCTGAGATTTTCCTCGCTCTGAAATCATCGGTCACACAAACGCCTTTACTTGCGTCTCTCTTGACAGTTCTATCTACCCTTCCCCAGTATTGATTTTATATCAAACAGAATCGAGTGATGCGTGACTATTTCAAGATTAGTCAGCTAAGAAGCGTGGAAAAGGGGAGAAGGTGGGATGAGTTTGATTTTCCTGGAATGAGAAACAATTTACAAGGGTCATGTGGCATTGAATCAGCAATTGAACTTATTACCTTCCTGACTAATATTAATATAGAGTGGCTGAAAGACTCCAGAAAGTTCAATACTCTTCCATTTTTGTAAAGAATTATATGGTCCAATATAAATTTAAATACTACCAATTACCAATCTAACTACGAGCTTCACCTAAAATTATATCATGAATAAAAAGACTTGAAGTTGTCACAACCACATGTATTGTCAACCGTGAATACTAGTTTCAGTTTCTACAGCATTATCAATCTCAAAAAAACTGAAACTAAATTACAGAGCAACTTAATATATACTCAACACGGAATAATACTATTGGCTGGGGGAGAAAGTGCCTCTGATAGGCTAACCTTCATTGAAGGTCTGTGATTGGCTGAAGGCCAAACAAAACACGCCCACTAGTGGGAGAACCAACAAGAAAAAATAAGTGTCAGAATCAAGAACGATCTGACCCACGTAACAGGCATTGCAATCACCTTAATTCACCGTAACTGATACTGAAGAAAGGTTATGGATAACGGTACCTTATCTTGGCTCAGTTTCTGATAAAGTAGGAAGAGTTGAAATAGAACGGGTTTGATGTAGCTTTTCATACAAAACCTATTCCAAAGAGTTTTTTCGGGTGTAGTAAAGATAAAATTGATATCTGGGATAAAAGTGGAGTTTATAAATTAAATTGCGGTGACATTGTAAATATTTTTATAATATTGTTTACAATATTTGCTTTGTTTATAATATTTTTACTTAGCCCCAAAACCTTTGTAGGTAAGGTCACAAAGAAAGTTTCACATTATTTACTGATTTTTACCTCCGGCTAATTATGTATAGTATTCATACTATAAAAACAATGAGATACAATTGGTACTAACTTGTGATTCTCATAATATTCACCATGTATTTGCTTATGTAAAGCATTATGATTATTGCCTGTTGGGTTATACCTACTTTAGGATAAACAATTCTATACCGTTTTTTATTTTTTTTTTTTTGCTTCTTGAATAAAGTTTTACATGAAATTGAACACGCAATCTGTGTCAATTAAAACAGTGGATGCGAACCAGGCATGACTGTGAACACTGTGAAAAGCATGTTCACCCCTTGCATAATATGAATTGATCCTCACACTAAAAGAGAAATACTAGAAGAGAATATTTCTGCTGTCAAAAACCTTGCTGTCTTATTTCGGAAAATCCTTGAGTCGGCACTCATTAGGAACGACAATTCTGGAATAATTGCAGGCAAATAATTTCCGGACGAGGGAAAGTGAGAGTAGCTTATTTGAAAGTAGTTTGGCTGGCAGCGTAGAGGAAAGAAACCACTGTTCAGCGCTCGGATAGAGATAAGAAGGGATTTGTCTCGGGTAATGTGTGTCTTCATTATTTATTGACTGGAGGACCAAACGCAATCCTCTTATCATGTGGACCATTATTCTGGTGCGGGTTGCGAAATTATTGTTCTCTTCTATGGAATCAGAATACTCTGCTCATCCAGCTCATAATAGACATGCAATCTCATGATAGTTTACCATCATGAGCTCATCACAGCTCGGAAAATATCACACAAATTTGCTGTGCTGTAATTTTATCACTTTGATGTGTATTCACCAGGGGTGTATCCAGAATTTTTTTCTGCGGGATATCAATTGTGAACATTTTTTATCTACGGCTACCTTATAAATTTCATAAGAAAGGTTATAACGTGTTTGAAATACAGTTTCCCTCATTTCACGTCTCATCAAAGTAGTGTCATAATGAAGTATTTTGATGATACTATGACTTTCCAGTCCAGGAGTCTAGAGTCTAGATCAATCAGAACCCAGAATTTATTCAAAACAGTGCTGGAATGAATGTTATGCATTAATCACATCATCTGATTTTTTTTATTGCGGATGATGCCCACATGAGTCTGGAAACTTGTGCGTGGGTAATGAGGTGAATGGGTGAATGATGAGAAACATCCATAGCTGAATGATATTCGAACCCAAGGCTGTAGGAAACGAAGCCAGCCAGAGCTTTATCTTATCACAGACAGAGCGCTCTAACACACTGCGATACCAGAACATTTCAAAATCAAACTGGATTTCAAATCGGAACTGTCAACAACAATCACGCTTAGTAGGTTGCGTTATATTTTGGGCAAGTTATTGGAAACATTAAATTAACTTACTGAACTATTGGTGGACGGAGATTAAATATTGTATGCAACGAATGTATTTTGCCTTGAAGCAACTTGTGAGATGTTTAGAACTTACATCTCATTCGTTTCTTTGTCAGTCATTTTACAATCGTTGCATAAAGTATTATTGTTGACGGTAGGTATAACACCCAAAAAAGCTCCGCGCCCCCATAAAATATAAAGATACGTATTTTTTAGAATCGCTTAAGACTCTACTGGGAGGGGGACTGTATACACTTCCACCCACTGGATTCGTGCCTCGCTCTCTAGAATGAGGCTTCGTTGAGTCAATACTTCAGATTATGTTCAAAGGATTTTCTCAAAAAATGAGAGTAACCAATAAAACGTCATGTCTATAAACATTATTTCTCATTACTGTTCTATCACTGAGTCTATAGACATTATTTAATTGCAGTTTGAAAATCAAATGTAGTTCGTGGTTAGAGAATACTCAACAATCATTGAGTGTGAATCTACCTACAGAAGATAGTTATTTTTCTATGAGAATCAGCAGTTCAAACTTCCAAATGGAATGAGATTCAGGTAGGACTTTAGAGCTATCAGATTTTCGTCTATATTTATCTAATAATACAAAATCACAATATTATTTTGAAGATGCAACAGAACGGCTACTTTCTCAGTCGTCCAGTCAATCATTAATTAGCTATTAAAATTATTAGCTATTAAATAAATACATAATAATAATAAATAATTGAATAACACCCCTAAGGCTTGTTTCACAAATACCGGTGCCTATTACCCGGCATAATTACATTGTATCATATGATTTTAAAAATCGGGTAGCACTCCATATGATACAATGTCCCTACTGGGTAAAAACAACGCCGGTTACTCGATTGCTGGGTGTGTGTGAAACAAGCCTTGGAGCCGCTGTTGAATTAATATCTACTGAATGATTTACTGGCTGAGAAACCGGGCATAAGAGCTCTATATATCCTCCTTTGCGGTGGCGTATTCTCAAGGCTAGCTAGGCTAGCTGCGAAGCCTAACTAAGTTTTAAGAAATAAATATTTTTTCAGATATATATTTAAGAAGGTAAAAAGTGTTGAAAAACAGTAGTGGCGTTAAGTTTATCATCAAATTAAGCGTGCACGATGCGGCGCGACGAGGCCAAATACGCAAAGCTAGCTCGTTCACAGCGCTAGCCCAGCGGCCCATATCGGCAATGTTATTCTCGATGATGGAGTGAGGTGGGGTGGGGATAGGTTCGTTTTTCATTGCAGTGAACTAGACTCAGAGCTATCGCTCTGAGAGAGCAAGCCCTCGCCCGAACAGTGGCGAACACGGCCGGCTGTAGCCGAAGCGAGTTGATGGGTCAAGTCAGCGTTCATGCTATTGTTTGAAGTTTGGTTTCGATTCGGTCAATCTGTCGGCATTTCGTTGTTTTTATAACTTTGTTTCTATTTTTTTTAAGTTCTTTAATTTTTATCCGTTTGTTATATGGTTAATTTGTTAAGTGTATACGGTTAATTTAATTGAACGTCTGTGTTGTTCTGGGCTTTAAACACAACATAATTTTTTTGTAATTGGAGGGTAATTTTTGGAAGAGGGGGGGGGGTTTAATTGCGAGGAGAGCTAGCCTAAGGTACGTTTTGAGACTACGCCCCTGCTCCTTTGGATATGAAATTTTTCAATATTATAAAATATTTGTTGAATTGGTTATCAAAATCAAATTACGTTTTGTACTCCTGAGAACTGACCTTATTTATATGGTCTAAAATTAGTATTTGTGACGGTTATGGCGGATGAAGAAGAACAGTAAAAACTTTCCGGTATTCTCGATTCTGGACAGACGTTTGATAAATGTTTCAAAACCACCAAACCGCAAAGGTGCTGCCGGATTCCGCTCAACACACAACAGAAAAACTTGCGGACAGGGCTGGTGCGATTGGTGTTTTTGGAAGCCAATGTTTTGCGATTCTCAGTATTTCCGGTGTGAATATCGCGACCTGTAAAGTGGAAGGACGGGGTTTAAAGTTGAAAGCTGGTGGAAAGTGGTTGGGAAAGTGAGGTGTGCGAGGGTGCTGGAAGGTAATTGTTGGTACAGGGAGGATTTTCAGGGGGGGGGGGGGGCTTGGTAAGGAGCAGACCCAGGTTGTGCCCCAGCTCTGATGTTGTCCCCCTCCCCCAAAAGTCTTTCCGCATAGCGCAGACATTGAGTAATTAATGAACCCTGTTCTGATCACCTGCTTCACCAACCCCTGAGTTCCTCTCCATCCAAACCACAATCCCGATTCAAATTAACACTATGAGTTATGGTGGAAGACTACACGGCTTCTTCAGCGTCGAACCCTCGGACTTGCAAATCGGACCAAGCCTCGCTTCATCAACAAATTGGAATCGGAGCTTCCTTCAAAGGTACCTTCCTGCCCTGACCATCTGTCGTACTTCAGTTAGGAATCGCATCTTATCTAGACCTGTCCAGAGAGTCTGATAGATATCCAGTAGGCCACAAGTCAATTACAGTAATCGAGAGCCTGAAACTTGTATAAGTCATGAATCGTTTCTCATCGATCATATATTTGCAAACATTAGTAGACGTCAAATAATGTTTCTGAGATATCGAAAAGTTTCAATATTGAACTAGCATTAAGAGAGATATTGGAGTTACAACTTTATCAACAAAAGTGAGTAATTACTTGACCTGAGTTAATAAATACTAGCGTAGCACCCGGTCTAGCCCGGGAATCCAATTTGGAATTTCTCTTTTCTGGTAGATAATTTATGGTACGGTAGCGGTGACAAAAATTATTACGAAAATGGTGAATGAAGCTGCAGTGTTGCTTGTCTAACAGTTCAACTTTTGAAAAGAGAAGCTGGGTAATTAGCAGCTGCAATATTGATATAGAACACTAATCTCTTGCTTTTTCTTGTAAAATATCGGCTTATATCTTTTTCAGCATCAGTGTCATCTAACAGCTGTTGCTTGAGTTTCCTGCATCTAACACATTCAAGAATGCCTAGAAAAGCTCAAACTTATGGTTTGGCTACCAGTCGTTTGTCAGTTCCATATTTATCGATTTCATTTGCAAAGTATATTATCTTGAAACTCTTTAAACAGATCCAATTGTTTTATTTGATAATGTGTACAGATATATTTATGTCCAAGTGATAAGGATATGTTTTTTAATTTCTCAAGAGATTAATTTTCAAGGTCAATTATTAGGATTTTCAGTTATTATTCAGTCAATTATTCAATTTTTTCTAAAGGATGGAGCCCTCATAGGTCCGAGACCTGTACGTGGTTAATGAGTTGAACTAAAGGTGGGTTCTGAACCACCGGCAAGTGAATTTACAGAAAAGAGCAGTGCCTTTTTTGCTGGGCAAACCAATCGGTCATCCTTACAAAGAGAGTCCAGGAGTTTGTAGCTTATCTTTAACTGGCCCTTTTGTGGAATGTCAATGCTATATGTATTGTGATAGGCCATGGTTTAAAAACCTTTTGAAAATGTCAAAAAATGCTCAAATTTATTATTTGGTTACCAGTTGTTGGTTAGTTCCATATTTCTCAATTTTATTAGCAACAGAAATTATTTTGAATTTCATACGTCTAAAGAGATCCAGAATTGTCTGATTTATTAATTTCCAAGGACAGCAATATGTTTTTAAGTTTTTCAAGATA
Organism: Conomelus anceps; assembly: GCA_948455865.1. Classification (NCBI taxonomy): domain Eukaryota; kingdom Metazoa; phylum Arthropoda; class Insecta; order Hemiptera; family Delphacidae; genus Conomelus; species Conomelus anceps. The sequence continues at coordinate 127,538,854 of OX418216.1, forward strand.
TGAATTTCCAAAGATAATTATTTAGGATATTCAGTCAATTATGTTTATCCGGAGGATGAAGCTCACACAGGTCTGAGACCTGTGCCGTGGGTAATGAGTTGGATGATAGTGATTGATGAGTCTGACCTACAGTTTTAGGTGGAATCCGGAAGTGATTTCACAGAAAAGAACAGAGTTTTTTGCTGGTGAATCCAATCGGTTACCTTCACAATGAGGGCTCAGGAGTTCATCGCTTATCTATATTATTCTTCAATTAGTCAGTAATATGTAAGGACAGTAATCAATCATTGAGTATTAAAATTCGACAAACCACGATTTCTAAGATGGATTTTTTGGCAAATCACATTGATGAATCCTCTATATTAAATTCAAATTGATTTTCATTGATTCAGAATCATTACATTGTCTATTGAATTCAAATTCAACAATCTACAAATCAATAGAGTAGGGGTTATCGAGAATACTGCCGCGGCCAATCAGAAGACAGGGGGGCGTGGCCACCCCCCTTCCCCCTCCCCCAGGTCAGACATTTTGTAAACACCTACCCCTTCCCCCCTGTCGCAGTCAGCCATTTTGTTTTTAAGGTCACATACCCCCTTCCCTATGTGCCCCCACTTTATTCCCAATAGATTAAAGGGGGACCCCCCGCAAGCACCAATGAGAGAGGACCTATCCCCCCTGACCCCACCTCTCACAGAAGGTTCCCAATAAATATAGAACATACAGCTTTATATCTATATATACATGCTTGCAATTATATATCTATATATACCTGCTTGCAATTACTATATCTATATTTGCAATAGCATCAGCCCCCGCCGCCAGATTTAGCTATTAATTGAGGCTGCACACCTGCTACCTCCTGCTGTGATTCTCAAAGCCCTCTCTTTCGCACGTGCAGTGTTAATATACCCCCTGCCCCCTGCCCCCCACCCACCGATTTAGCTATTAATAACACTTCCGCCCCCTGCTGCGAAAAAAACTATTTCATAACGTTTAAAAGCGGAGCACGTGCACAAGTTTTTTATGTGACTCATTAAGCTGTGGAATAATAATCCTCTCTCTCTTTCTTTTTGAAAGAGAGGTTATTTCTACAATACCCCATGCTGTTTGCTCAAATAATCCGACCCCCACTTTCTCTCTCAGGTCATTAACCTTTGCATGAATAATCCTGTCTGTGTGTGAGAGAGAGGCTTTCTCTCTCACTCTCTCTCAGCTCATTTGAAGGTCACAAACATGTTTTAACCTGTCTGTGTGAGAGAGAGAGGCTTTCTCTCTCACTCTCTCTCAGCTCATTCATTAGCCTCGGTTGAAAATTCAAATATGCTTTGCAATAATATTAAACTCATCTATAGCTATACCAATAAGTAAACTGAATGACCAAAACATGGTATTATTGAATCACGTGCAATACCTTTTGAATCTCGTGCACTACCTTTTGAGGTGTGCAAGTGAAACTGGATCCTCCAATAGATTCATAGGCACCTGCTATTAGTAACATGGTTTCTAGGCAAGCCCAACACACATAATCGCGTTTAGCATCATTAAATGTTGTTAGACACAAATAGGTGTAGAATGCTGGCGTACTTTTCAGGTCATTAACCTTTGCATGAATAAACATGCCTATTACAATGTTGGTTTCCCCCTCATGATTGAAATTTTTTACATTTTTTATCCGCTAAATCATATAGAGCATCCCAAAGTTCGTTTGTATCTGAAATAATTTGTATAGGGGAATTGTTAGAACACCCATAGTGCAAATGACCCTCCTCACTTATAACTATATCTAGGAGATCATATATTTCAGATAAAATAGGATAGCAGAAATTCTCAGTTTTTGTTGCAGACAAAGTTCCATCATCTGCCTCAGTTGAAAATTTAATATTCTTTGCAATAATATCAAACTCGCTTACTGAAATTGCCATCAGTAAACGGGATAGTTTTTTAAATTTTGTATAGCTGTAGCATCGCATCCTTCCTCTATGATAGTTAAACACATACTGAATGACCGGCGGTTTGTTAGTTAGAAAAAGCCTCCAAAGGAACGTCAACCTCACCGCCTTATTGGAGGTCACTCTTTTTTTATTTGGGTAAAAAGAGGTTCGCACAGGGCTAGGTCACATAAACCTGTGCTATGGAGAAAAACCCATTGTAAAAATTTACATTTCTTTCAACTCTACTTGTCCGTTCTCATGTTCGCATATTAATACAAAATTTCTCTTGTTAAAATCTGTCAAGTTCTCATTATTTAATACGCTTTTAAATTTATCACATAGTAATAAATCGAAATAAGAGTCTCCCTCACTGTCGGGATCGTCGAGATTTAGTAACACTCTGCCTGTACCATAAATTATTGCGCTTTCAACGGTCAGATATGAACCGAGAGGTACTGATTCTAGAGGCAACACCTCACGTGCCAAAGCGTTGAATGCGTCCACGCAGAACCGTCTCATCTTTCCTAATGATTCAAGTTTCTCAATTTCACTCCTTTTATGCATTCTCCCCACCGCTGTTTGCGCAAGCGCAGTTTGTAGCTTCTTCCTCAATTTGTAATAATTTTTTAACGCAAAGCCTATGCGGCCTGTACCAGGATAAATAATGGTTAATATCGCTCAAATTTACAGTGTTTAAAAAAATTTGTTTCAACTGTCTCGCAAGTCCAATGTTTTCACGAGTAGAATTTCTAATGGCATCCTCACACAAATCAAACCACTGCAGATATTCTCGTAATTTGTTCTCTAATTCTTTATCCGCACACATCCACTTCTGAGGATCCATTATCTACAACTAATTATTTATACAGCGGGATTAATACCGAAAAATTGATAGGTCTTCTACCAACTCCCACGCTACAAATTCTCACTTTGTGTGATTCCAACTCATAACCACAGTAAACGCATACGACCTTTTTTCCATCATAGTAAAATCCTTGTCTCGCATAATTTCTTTTGCTTGTTCTACTATAAAAAGCACAATTCCTCATACTTTTCATTCGATTATTTTCACAAGTATAATCCCCCTCCTCTCCTATCTTTGGAAGCGTGTTAGATGTTAATAGTTGCAAATAATGTTGTGCACTTATTAGAGCGCACCTCCCACCTTCTACATTTTTGTGTATGTTACAAACCTCAAAACACCACGTATCTTTAAACTTTGTGAAATTAGGTTTCGCGTAATATTCCGGTATGCAACGTACATCATTATGATACTTTTTCAAAAATGCCGCTTTTTCTGTTCCCTTTGTAAAAATGCAATCATACGCGCCGAGATATCCTCTTATCAATGAATCTGTAAACTCCGTCTCCCCCTCATCCCATAATATTTTATGATAATGTTGTTCTAACCAGGTAGCCTCGCGAAACATTTTCCAGCTCAAAGTAGATTTCGGAAAAGGCGGTTTAAAGTGTAGTACTACATAATTACCAGCCCGATCAACCAGCGCGAATTCTTTTAAAATTATTTGATTATTATCTCCCTTAAACCAGTGTAGATCCGCAACGGCAAAATTCTTCTTCTTCTTTTCTTCCATCTCACACTGTATTCCCACTGTACGTGTTTTTCCGTCTTCACTAACCTCAAAATCTCCAATCGCCTCTTGAAACAGCGAAGAAGTGGACATGTTGCTCTCTCACACACGCCCACACGAATGATAAATTATTTTTTACATTTCACCTTTTAAACATCCCCCTACCGGCAATTTATTGTACTTCTCTAACTAATGAGGTTAAAGGCGTGTATTCCATTATTGAATCGCTTATAAGAATACAATATGCCGAAGTCGAGTTTGGTAGTTCTTTACTAAATTCCATATCTAATCTTATATCTGTGGATGTTTTCAAATGGTCAGATTGGTGTGAACAGTCAATCACAATTATTGGTGATTTTTCGCAAAACGCTTTAAAATCAATAGCGTTCCCATGTTCTGCATTTATAGTGCGATTATAGTAACTCGGCGCGAAATCTAAAAACATACGGTACATTATCTGCTTATTCCCCAACAAATTATCATAGGGATAATATTGACTGTTTAGAAATAATTTAACGTTATACAACTCGCACGAATCAAAATCAGACATTGATTTATTAATAGCATTTTTCCGAGCCGTTTGAAAGGCTAAAATTACATAGCGTGGAACATCTAAATGCGATGATGTTTTTATCGCCCACGAATGAATTCTCGATGTGGCCATGTTTGGAAATTCGTGAATCTCCCATCTTCTAAACGCAAGTTTTAAAGGGCGATCAGAATCGAGTAATTTCAAAAATTTCAACCTTACGTGATCTTCCAAATGGATGTACGGAATTTTCCACTGTAGTTTATCAATTGTTAAAGAAACATTTGTTCCTGTAGCCGATTCAACGCAGTTTAGATCCGACGCACTTCTCAATAATACAAGCTCTTGTTTCAAGTTTAAAATTATTCGTTGAAAATCTTCGAAAAATGGTAACAAAAGTTTCAGCGGTACGCAAAAAATGAATTTATTATCCGTCAACTTATATCCATCTCTATCAAATCCTGCCAATTGGTATGTATTTGTATCGAAAACATTTTTCAAAAGCAATCCTTTAATTGTAGACGTAATTCCGACAAGTCTCGATTTCGCTACTTGCTGTCCCGCCAATTCATAACGTATCTCATCAAACAGATGGCCTACCACGTTGCTGACAAGTTTATATTCGGCATGCACTGGCGGATCCTCGGGTTTCGCACCAGGCTTTGTACATTTAACACTCCCCTCAATAAATAGAAAGGATTTACAAGGCAGTGTGTATATATCCTGCTGATTTACAGGAAGCCTTACTTCATCCGAATTACCTAGTTTCTGTCCAGAATATGTTGTGTGCGTGTGAAATTCGTACTTAGTAATATCAGAGTAAAATTGAATTTGACTATCGACATCTAGAATTTCACTTATTGCGGCTCCCGACATTTTTCCAATTAACTATAAATCCCAATTTTTCTAGTATTCTCGCGTTTTTAGCTGTTAATCTGTTTTTCGGCGTTAACATAGGTGTTAACGCTACTGAGCTTAAACTCCTACTGACGCTTTCTCTGTTCTCATCTCGACGCTTAGGTACGGCATTGAATACAATAAAACCCATCTTCTAACTTTTCTCACGAATATGTAACCTCACAGTTATACTATCCCCTCGAAAATCGATAAGTGATCCGTCTTGATCGGTTACCGTCACATTAATAAACTGAATTCTGCGCGTATTGAGAGGTACATATATAATTTCTGCGGGCGTTTCATTAATCAAATAACCGGGCGGTACCCTCGGCAGAAATTCGTAAATAATATGCTTTTCATCTCCGTTAGCGAAGCTTCCACATGCTAAATTACACGACACCACGATTGTATTAATATGACTGATCGAGACTAAATGATTTGAATAATGCCATGTATTTGCTTCGAGTAGAAGTTTATCAAACCCGAGTGTCTTACCAATTGAATCGTCAAAAGTTAAATCTACTGGTTTATCGGAATAAATTCCAACTTTCATAGTGTTATTATTCGGTTGTATAACAAGACTCTCATCGCTCAAGTTCAATTTCAACTTTATAGCGCTTATTATATTATCAATTTCGTACGATCCTGTATCAAGATTCACCAGTTTATCTCCATATTTAAAACTGGAATTTTTCCCCCTTATTATATTCGGTATACTATTAAACGTCCACAAGTTAACCAATCCAATTTCCCATTCGCGATTTTTATCCAATTCCAGAGCGTGGTTTAAATTCTCATATAGATTACTTGTTTTTGAGGTTAGTGTAATAACAGCCATCACTCACTCAGCTAATGCTTTCAACACAAGCGTAAAATTACAACTGGTTAGCAAGAAACAAAATCACTAGGTGCCCACAAATGTCTGTGTTTACCCGCTGCAATTGGTTGGTATTATAGAATATTTTTACATTATTTTCTTTTTCCCAATATTTTGCCAATTCGCGTGGCGGTTGCAAGTCACCGATCGGATCAAAATAATACACATTTTTCCCTCGTTTAATATATGCAGTCCAATGTGTTCCCATTCCAATCTGTTTGTCTAAATTAACAATTGCGAGCTCATTATTTCGAATTTTACTCGGAAGTGTATCAATCATATATATGCCCCTTAGTGGAATATCTAATAATTTGCACCATTTTATCAGGTCATAGTTTGACAGCGGGCCGTTCATCTTTGCGTTTTTCTCTGTCTTTTCCTCTGCTTTTTTCCTCCTTGCTTCTTTTTAACCTTAGGAAATAGTGTTACACCGTATTGGGTGGGAGGTACTAGTATTCTTCCGCCTGTTGGATATGGTTTCAGATAAAAACCGCGACCAGCAATATGATTTTTTAACCTATTGATCGCCTTTTGCCTAATACTATCACTATGTGTTTTTCTAACTCCCCTCGTTTTTCGTTTTCTCAAACCGCCACCAAATGCGGATTTCGCTTTCATAATGTTTGTAACAAGATAAGAATATGCCCTCTCAGATAACCCCGTTTTTGGGTCCTTGAAAATTTCCCAAGCTCCATCTGCCAAGTGCCTGTCAGCCTCCGCCCGCGTCTTGTTATCAGACGCTCGGGAGTAAACTATGTCGTGCGTCTTACATAAATCATCAAGACGGTTTATTCCTTTATCTCCACGTGCTAACCTCGACCTTAACCTCGTTCCTGGACCGCAGAAATTATATCCATCTAGGTGCGCTTCTACAGGTAACAGGTCAACCCCCCTATTTATCACTGTACCCAAAATATTCCCAATTTTTGATAAAATACCTCTACCACGCTTACGAACAGTGCGGCGCTTTTTCTTAACAGTGTTCATCCTTTAAAGGTTAAACATAAACTGAACTGTAATTACTACTACTACTACTACATAATTGATTAGTTTTCTTCAAAAGAAAATTCGATTTTTCATTAAAAGTCTTGGCACAATTTGCAAGAACGCTATAGTATTTGTAGAAATTACAAACTGTTTCTCGCTCATCAACCATAAATTTATACCAATGTATCAACCCAATTTCAAAGGAAATTGGTGTTTTATAATACGAATTAACGCAAGATTTAATATTGAATAAAGTATGATTTCTCAGTGAAGTTGACGATCCAAAGGAATTGAAAAGAAATTGCGTATCATTTCGTTTCTCATGCAGATTGCACGATTTATCTTTATTTAAAAGTAGTACGGTGTTTAGACAGCATAATAGAAATATAAATAGTACTATCGTTTTCCACACGTGCCGCATCGCCAAAGCACATTCCATGTTGACAGATGTAAACATACTGATAAAAATAGAACACCGTGTTGAGGGGGAGAAGCGAGCGCGTGCCAGCGAGAGCTTCCTGCGAGCTTCCTTCTTTTAGGTGCTCACCTACTCCAAAAAGGAATGCTCATCGCATCCCGCAATCCTTTTTTAGCTAGCCGCGCACACCGCTAAAAGATCATTCGCGTTTGAACGTCATAGTTATCGGATCGAAAAAAAGTGCGATCATCTTTATCAGTTTGAAAGCGTCACAACAGTTTGAACTTTAGCTATCCGCGCACAGCGATAAAAGAGCATTTGCGTTTTTGAACGGCACAACAAGAAGAGTGATCATTTTGAAAGCATCACATCAGTTTGAAACGAAGGTGAGCAATAATAATTCAAATCTTTATTTACATTAATCAATTATAACAAACTCGAAATAAAGCCACAAAATAATCAAACTCATAAAAATTATCTTCAACCCAATCACGCATTTTTACAAGTTTTTGGCTAAATACTGTTAGTGCAAAAAATCTTGCATATTAAATTGGAGCAATTGTAATAGAAATAGTAATTGTTCAATAATATTTACAATAAATCTTCTCACACCTTAATGCAGACGTCACCTCCATAATCTGATAATAAGTGTGCATAATCCAAATTTTTAAACATCAATCTGATCCATTTTCCCTATTTTGTATGTTTCAGTTCCAACTAGAGGTGTTTCAAGTCTACAACAGAGCGCAAGTGATTCCTCGGCTTCCTTCTCGTGCAGGTTTGTTTACTTTTTTAATTAATTCTCCTCCTCCTCCTCCTCCTTCTCCTTCTCCTCCTCCTTCTCCTCCTTCTCCTCCTTCTCCTTCTCCTTCTCCTTCTCCTTCTCCTCCTCCTCCTTCTCCTTCTCCTCCTTCTCCTCCTCCTTCTCCTCCTCCTTCTCCTCCTCCTTCTCCTTCTCCTCCTTCTCCTCCTTCTCCTTTAAGACTGTTCTTATTATATATACAAAATGATGCATGACACAGTTTTTTCGAATCTGCAATAATTACTTTACAATATACACATTGCAAATAACCCGTTTTATGTAGAAAAAATCCATTACTCGCGAAATATTCAGCATTTCTTTTAAAAACCAATATCCTCTTATTAAATGAGTTTGACCAGTGGGGCTTTGATCTTTGATAAAATGTCTTTATTCGCTGCTCGTAATCGCGAAGATTATTAAAATTTTCATTTTCGATAGAAATATTATGCATTCTCCTCCACCCACAATTCGGACTATGTTTTTCATGTTCTTTTTCGGGATCGTCTGTTATTAGCCATTTTTCCAAACCAACTAAACAAAACACGCACTGCACTGAGTCTGGTGGCGTCTTGAATACAAATCCCAGTTTAGCTAAATGTTTAGGCGATAAAAGGGGAGATTCGAATTTTTTCCATCTCTCATCAAAACTCAACAACCTCAATCTTTCGTACATTAAAACGTGTGATTGATCCATAGTGTGCTGATCAACTTCTAATCCACTACTAACTTGTTTGTTTTAGATCAGTTGTACCAGCGGAGTGTAAGAGAGCACACATCTGAGTGAGAGGATACATCTGAGAGAGAGCGCACATCTGAGAGAGAGCACACATCTGAGAGAGAGCAGACATCTTAGAGAGAGAGAGTTCATCATTTGCCATCACCCTTTTACAATGTAAGTAGCGATTATTGACTGCGCATTATTTCGAATTATTTTTCTCGGTAGAAACTATTATTCTGCAGAAATCACACTGCATGCGAATATCTCCATTCAACTAATTCTGCTGCCGATTGTTGTACATTGGAGGAGTAAACTTACGTTCAGTATTCCTACTTAGTTTTACCAACACACTTGAGTGTTTGAAATAATTTACAATTTTTCCCACACCGAAATCTTCTGGATGAATTACACAAAAATTTATCAATTTTGTTGTTACACATATTAAATGTGTGATAGACACCATTACACGATTCGTGATGGTTATCTGCAATATGTAATTGCATTATTCGATAAAAACAAGTATCTGAATTACATTCTCCAATAAATTGGTGTAATGGTTCATTGAGTGCAGGATTTATACACATGCAATAGTGTCCAAATTCTCTTCCATAGCACTCATAGCGGTGGAAGCGTAATTTATGTATTAATTGTTTTTCGAACGAGGATTTATTTTTAATAAACTTTTCTTCTTCTTCCTCGTCTACCGCCACGTTTATATCCATAGATATAATCTGTTTCACACTCATAATCTTTTTTAACCTTTCAGTTGGAGAACACAGTGGAATCGCTTCCTTTGAAAGTCAATCATTCGTAATTTAGAATAGTCCGTGGTGATCAACTTCTAATCTGCTACTAACTTTTTGTTTTAGAGAGCAGAACGATTTCACAATGGCTCATACGACGGAGAAGATTCAGGGTTTGAACGGCAGCGCAGCTAGATACAGATTCACGTATCTGGAGGAGGAACGTGACATCAAATCTACGCTGGAATCAAGCAGGGAGGAGGTGCTGCAGCTTATCGTCGACGAGTCGCAGCGGTTCAACGGAAATGTAAAGTGGTTCATTGTTTTAAATGTGATTTTACAAAAACTTGTTGTGCAACCCGAGGAAAGTGAACAAATTTCAGCAACTGTGAACTTTCACAGCTACTCGGCAATTAGTGTAAATGTATGTGAGAATTTGAATGAATGGAATAGGGATTTTGTGTTAGCTATTGGGAAAATTTTATCTTCTTTTGAAAATTTTGTTAGATTTGGCAGTGGTTGGGTAATAAATAGGATCCATTCGCTGGATCTCAACGTAATTAGGTATAATCCGATTTATACATCTTCATCTTCCTTTGTAGAGACTCCCGATTTTATTGTAAGGAAAAAGTGTGTGATTAACATAAAAAATTTCAATGACGAGAAATGCCTATTGTGGTCAATTCTCGCTTATTTCCATTATCGGCGAAATACACATATGAGTGTTGAATATTTGAGCAAGTTTGCTCACACAGTCAACACAAACGGGGTCAACTTTCCTGCTACTTTGCAGGACATTAAGAAATTTGAAGCTTTAAATCCTGATATATCCATAAATGTAATTGCGTACGACAATGGAAAATTTTTCCCATACAGGTGTAGCATACACAGAGAGCGTACTCACCAAATTAATCTTTTGTTGCTAACAAGCGAAACTTATCCCCGAAAATCACATTTTTGTCTCATCAACACCGCAAACGGGAAAAACGGGTTGTCTCGGCTTTTGAGTCGTTTATCAAAACATAATGGGGAGGTACATGTTTGTGAATTCTGTTTCCATCGCTTCACAACAAAGAAATCGTTGAACGTGGATGGAAAACTAAATTTGGAAAAACACAAAGAGCAGTGTTCAAAATTTGCTGCACAGAGAACAACACTTCCCAAGGCAGATGAGAAACTGAAATTTACAAATTACACGTATACCTTGAAACCGAAATATGTTATTTATGCCGATTTTGAGTCGTTTATTGTGCCAATAAAGAGTGGGGAAGAAGAAGAAGAAGAAGAAGAAGTTGATGATGTGCCCATCACTGGAAGCTTTACAAAAAAGGCAACTCGACATGTTCCATGCGGATACTGTTTTGTCGTACTCAATATCGATGGCGAAATTTGTCATGGACCACGTATCTATCGGTCGCGAGATATTGCCGATAAGATTGTGGAAAAATTTCTAGATGAAATTACAAGTGTGGGTGAAGTGCTTTACGAGGACATGAAAAGAGAAATACCTATGATTCGGTTGAGTGAAGCGCAACAAAGAGATTTTAATAGTGCGGAAAAATGCGGGCTGTGTGGGAAGGATTTCTTGATTGGCGACATCAAGTGTAGGCATCACTCGCACGAAACAGGTTCATATATTTGTGTCGCACATCAGTCGTGCAATTTGAATGGAAAGGCACCTAATTTCATACCCTGTTTCATGCACAACTTCACGGGATATGACAGCCATCATATCGTACAGGCTTTAGGTAAATGCAAAAAACCAATACAATGCATTGCCAATTCGTCGGAAAAGTTTATGACAATCAGCGTGGGACGAATCAAGTTTCTAGATAGCCTGAAATTTATGAATGCCTCTTTGGATAGTCTTGTTAAAAATTTGTCAGAAGATGGAAGATTGGAATCGAAATTCAGGAGAATGCATACACTGTTCAAGACACCCGAACAACTGAGGCTTTTAGTTAAAAAGGGAGTGTATCCATACACATATTTCGATTCGCCAGAGAAATTTGAAGAAGTCAACCTACCGCCAATTGAGGCATTTTACAACGACTTGTCAGATTCGCCTTTAGAAGAAAGGGAGTACGCGCATGCACAGAATGTTTGGAGAGCGTGTGACATTGAAAACCTCGGACAATATCATGATTTGTATCTACTTTGTGATACACTCCTTTTGTGTGACGTTTTTGAGGATATGAGATCATCAATGTTTGAAAAATACGGATTAGATGTAACCCATTTTTTGTCTCTGGCACATTTCTCGTGGAATTGTATGTTGTATTATACAAAAGTCGAGCTCGGACTGATTACAGATGTGGATATGCACTTAATGTTTGAACAGAATGTACGAGGTGGGTTATCTGTTATACCACACAGATTTGCCGAAGCCAATAATCCTTTTATGCATGAGAAATACGATGAAAGCAAACCGACGAGCTATATTTTATATTTGGACGCATGTAATTTATATGGGTACGCAATGTGCGAACCACTCCCAGACGGAAATTTCAAATTTCTATCACAAGATGAAATTGCGCAAGTTGAATTTCTAAACTTGCCGGTGGATTCAGAGTTCGGCTACGTTATCGAGTGTGATCTCGAATATCCTAAATCGCTTCACGATTTACACAATCATTTTCCGCTAGCGCCTACAAAAGAAGATGCACCTCACCATCTATTGTCTGACTACCAGAAACATGAGGGACAAATATTAACAACAAAACTTTTGGCCACCCTCTATGACCGCACGAAATATGTTTTACATTATAGGAATTTAAAATTGTATGTAGAATTGGGAATGAGGCTTAAATGTATTCATCGCGTGGTGAGGTTCACGCAATCATGATGGTTGAAACCCTACATTGATTTCAACACAGAGTGTAGGAGAAACGCAAAAAATAAGTTTGAAATTCAAAATTTCAAGGCGTTGAGTAATATAATCTATGGGAAAACATTGCAGTGTGATAGAAACCACACCCAAGTAGAGCTTGTTACCGACGAAAAAAAATTAGACAAATTAATTTCGAAACCTCTGGTCAAGCGATGGGTTATTTATAACAAGCATGTAATCGGGGTGTTTCTAAGAAAGATTGAAATCAGCTTGAAAAAACCCATCTTTGCAGGATTCACCATTTTGGAATTGAGTAAACACCTAATGTTTGATTTCCACTACAACAAGATTTTGAACATATATCGTCCTGAAAATGTGAATCTATTAATGTCGGATACGGATAGCCTGATGTATGAATTGAAAACAAAGGATGTGTACCAGGATATTAGGAATAATTTGACGTGGTTTGACACATCTGATTACCCATCCACTCACAAATGTTATAGTCTTGTAAATAAAAAAGTGGTTGGGAAATTTAAGGATGAAGCAAATTCAAAGATAATTACACAGTTTGTCGGTCTCCGCCCCAAATTGTATTCCTTCAAATATATGGACGATGTGGATGAAATTACAAAAAATACTGCTAAAGGTGTGAAACGTCAAATTAAAGACAGGTGCTTATCGTTTGATCTATACAAGAAGTGTTTATTTGAAAGGATCCGACACTACGAGCGTTTCAATATGATTAGGAGTTTTTCGCATAAAATTTATCAAATAGAATGTGCAAAAACAGCGCTCTCATGCTATGATGATAAAAGGTATATTGCCCCGGATGGGATTCATACCTTGGCATGGGGCCATTATAGAATCCCCCAAGTTGAAGAAGGAGAAGAAGAAGAAGAAGAAGGAGGAGAAGGAGGGGGAGAAGGAGGTGGTGAAGAAGTGAGTAGAACCTTCCTCTCCGAGTGCGCAGCAGCGAGTGAGTAGTGGAGAAGGAAGGAGGAGTGTTGTTTTACAAAAAAGAGGGTGGCTAAAAATAGATTACCTACGCTCTCCGAGGCAGTTGAGATACAATCGCGCGTGTGTGATGTCGACAAAAATGAATGAACTTAGACATAGATTAGCACAAGAATTGCATTCTGTGCCAAGAGTACATTTTAATAGGAGAAAATATGAGATTAAAAGTGAGGTGGATCTGCTTCAGGCAGATTTAATTGATATGAGCTCGCTGGCGAGAGATAATTCAAATTTTACTTTTATTTTAGCTGTAATTAACTGTTTTTCTAAATATGCTTATTGTGTGCCAATAAAATCCAAAAGTGCCGGCTCTGTGTATGCTGCACTTGAACCAATTATTCGTAAAAATAAAAATGTTAAATTTTTTCAGACAGACCAAGGTACCGAATTTTTTAATACAAAAGTAAAAGCATTATTGGATAGGTATAATATTAAACATTACCATGTTTTTAGTGAGAAAAAGGCTGCAATAGTCGAACGTTTTATTAGAACTATTAAATCAAAAATCTATAAATATTTAACGCAGCATGGAACAAAACGATGGGTAGGAGCATTACCAACATTGGTTAAAGAGTATAATAATGCTTTCCACAGAACAATTCAAATGCGGCCATCTGATGTTCGCAAAAAACATCGAAATCATATAATAGCATCGCTTAATAAGGCGGCCAATGAGAACTTACGTTTGAAATCTAAACGAATAAAACCGAAATTTAAATTGGGCGATGTTGTACGCATTAGTAAGTACAGACAGGTTTTCGACAAATCGTATAATATTAATTGGAGTGGGGAATTATTTATAATTCATTCAGTCTATCCGACTAAGCCACCTACTTACATCTTGCGTGATTTGAAAGGGGAAATAATTTCTGGCCGTTTCTACGAAGAAGAAATGAAAAAAACAAAGCTGGATGAGGAGGAGCAGAAAGTTTATTTAGTAGAGAAAATTATAAGGAAAAATAAAGATAAAATATTGGTTAAATGGTTAGGTTTCAGCGAACCTACATGGATCGAGAGAAAGAATTTACTAGGTTAAGAACTGTATTGTAAATACTATGTATTATATTGTAAATACTATGTATTATATTGTAAATAAGCGAAATGTTGTATATTGGAAAAGAACTGAAAAATATTATCAATAAATTGATATAATATGTTGAAGCATGTGTTTTATTCAGTTATCCATTGACTATCATAGTGATACAATGGTAAAGGATACGACCATACCCATCATCAATTTTGATGAGGTTATTACAGGTAAACCGAACATTGGCAAGAGTAAAAATGGTAGTTTATTACCGCATAATGCACGCATTATCCTGATTGGAAGATCCAACAGTGGTAAGACAAATACGTTATTGAATTTGATTTTCAATAAAAACGGATTGAAATTTAAACATTTATACTTATTTAGTAATTCTTTGTATCAAGATAAATATGAATTTTTGAAAAAGGTGTTTTCAAAGATAAAATGTGTTACTTTTCATTTATCAGACAATACTGATATGATAAAGCATCCCAACAAAGTTGAGAGAAACTCTCTTGTCATTTTTGATGATTTACAATTAAGCAATGTACCTCAAATTCGTAATTACTTTACAATGGGTAGACATCGCGAAATTGACACAGCCTACTTGGTACAAAGTTACGGATCTATTAAAAAACATCACATCCGAGATAACGCAAACATGCTAATTATTTTTAAACTTGATCAATTAAATTTGAAATTAATTTATAGGGATTTTGTAGGGGAAGATATGAGTTTCAGTGAGTTTAGAAAACTATGTTGGGAGGTGTGGTCAAAAGGTGCTCACAAATTTGTTTCTATTTTTACTGAATGTAAGGCTGAAAATGGAAGATACAGAGAGCAATTGGATAAATTCATAAAGATTCCTTTGCAATGAGGTAACTTCGGTGTTTGCACGTTTTTTGTTCATTCAACGTCGCGGCATTAATGGAGAAAGTTAATATGCGTAAGAAACGCGGTCGTGCTGCTCCTACCGCAGCATCATCTGTTGGGGAGAGAAGCAGTTTAATAGATAGAATAAAAAAATTGAGAAAAACTATTATTGAAAAACACAGAAATTTATTGGGTTTTCAAACACAGAGTGAAGAATTTAATCGTAAAAGGTTGGAACCAATAATTACTCCATTAATTGAACTCAAAAAGAGCACAATCTCTGCCAATGAAACAGTAAAGCGCGAAAAAGAACACAAGGTTGAACCGTTGGTAACGGAGAAGGAGAAGGAGGAGGAGGAGGAGGTGGAGGAGAAGGAGGAGGATGGGGAGGAAGATGTAAATATTTCTGCTAATGATAAATCTGCTTTCTTTGATTCGACTTTGAATATTACTAACCGTCGCACTCGAATAGAAGAAATTTTAGACAACTATTTAGGTGTGTTTCATAACGAGAAATTAGATAATTCTATTCCTTATGGTATACGTTTTGATCATAAACAAAATTTATATTTTATCGGCGATGAGCCCGTAAGTTTTGATGATGTTTTTATAACTGTCGGCGAACAAAGGTTTAGAATGACTCATGGTTTGTTGGAGCTATTGTTTAACAGTAGACCAAATTCAAATCTCTACAATAACAAAGATTTGGCGAAATATAAAAAAATATTATCACTGACATCTGTACATATTAATAACCAGGGTTACGTAATTCGCAATTCTGGTAAAAAATCTCAAATTATTCAAAAGTTATTTCCACCCAAAAAACGTTCAAAGTATGGGAAAGGATTATTGAATTTTGTTAGAAATAAATCACGTGATAGAAACTACATATTCTGGGATGATGTTAACGAACTAGTCGAACGGTTATTTATTTTAATGGGTTCAAAAAATGCAGGAAATTCAGCTCACGATATTGAAATCGATTCGATATTACAAGAACTGCGAGAAGGTAGCTTTATACAGTAAGAAATGCGAGGACAGCCGGCGTTGCCAGGAAGCTGTTCAGTAGAGCGAAAGAGGAGAGAAAGAAATATGAGAGAGATGAGGCTGGGTGAAACCGGCTGTTGCGAAAGAGGAGGTTAGAAGGAATGCGGAGTGGACGCCCCCTCACCCCTCTGCGAAACATCGTGTAAAGTGAGAATAGCCGACTAAAGACATGAGCTGGGGTGGTGACGTCAGTGCTGCCAGCGCGAGTCATCTTGTCAACCAACACAAATCGGAGCCTCTCCGCTGGAGCGGGTGTACCGAGGTGTTGATAATTAATTTCGACATTCGAACAATGAACACCGATCGATTCGGTAGGCTGCATACAGTGCATGCGAAGCAATTAGAGGAGTTAAAAAAATTAGTAGCGAATTTTGACAAGTTGAAATTTGAATTGAGTGAGTTGAAGAAAGCTGTTTTAACTAGAACAGAATTTAACAATGAAAGAAGCCAACTTGTGTCGTTTGAAAATCTCAATAGTGGATTAAGTATAATTAACAATGTGTTGGAAAAACGCATGCATGATTTAGAACAGGTTGTTTTAACTAGGAGAGAATTTGAGCAGGAGAAGGCTAGTGTGCTGGTGAGTAGACATACCCTCAATAATGAGATGAAAATTATTAGCAAAGAGGCAAAGGCAGAAAGAGATAAACTACTCACTCGAGATGAATTCAATAGGGAAAATTTACTCACTAAAAAAGAGTTTATAATTGAAAAAGCAGGATTCATCTCATATGAACAACTTAACACAGCTGTAAAAATATCACAGGACCTATTAATGGATTATGTGCATAATAATCGAGATTTCAAGAGACATTTAAATGATCTGATGTATAGATATGCCTATTATTTGATAGAAAAATGTGTAATGGCTGCCAGAACGTTTGATTATAAAGAGTTGGAGGGACGAGGACTATTGCCAGAACATACTGTCAGCGAATTTCTTCGGCTTATTGGGATGGATGAGCCAACGATAAAATATGATAGTAGTTTGTTTTTACCTCCGCAACAAGAACGTCTATTACAACGCTATCAATCTAGGAATCGGGGAGTGTAGAAATATTCTATTTCTGTGTACAGCCCCCCCACCTGCTAGGCACGTGTTGCGACCGTTAAATTCTAAGGTTAATGACCTGAGAGCATGTCACAGCTTAATGAGTCACATAAAAAATCTACATAAAACTTGTGCACGTGCTCTGCTTTTAAACGTTATGAAATAGTTTTTTTCGCAGCAGGGGGCGGAAGTGTTATTAATATCTGAAGCACTGTCCGGGGCTGGGGGGGCAGGGGGGTATATTAACACTGCACGTGCGAAAGAGAGGGCTTTGAGAATCACAGCAGGAGGTAGCAGGTGTGCAGCCTCAATTAATAGCTAAATCTGGCGGCGGGGGCTGATGCTATTGCAAATATAGATATAGTAATTGCAAGCAGGTATATATAGATATATAATTGCAAGCATGTATATATAGATATAAAGCTGTATGTTCTATATTTATTGGGAACCTTCTGTGAGAGGTGGGGTCAGGGGGGATAGGTCCTCTCTCATTGGTGCTTGCGGGGGGTCCCCCTTTAATCTATTGGGAATAAAGTGGGGGCACATAGGGAAGGGGGTATGTGACCTTAAAAACAAAATGGCTGACTGCGACAGGGGGGAAGGGGTAGGTGTTTACAAAATGTCTGACCTGGGGGAGGGGGAAGGGGGGTGGCCACGCCCCCCTGTCTTCTGATTGGCCGCGGCAGTATTCTCGATAACCCCTACTCAATAGCATAACACATTCGTGTCCGAAGTTTGTCTAGAGTTGGCAAGTTTTATCCCATCACAAATAATAGTCATTTGTTTTGCACATTTCACACATAGCTGCGGGACATTGCAAACATTTTCTGCTTTCAATCGACTAACCATGTCTTTGCATTGAAGTTGATTCATTGACGGAAATGTTCAACCGCATCAACTTCTACATTTCATCAAGCTTAGCACTTCCAAAATCAACTGGAACAGGGGTGCAGTGCTGAATAATGTACGATTCTCTTTATCTAAACAGTTGCGTTGTTTGTACAAGGGCTAAACAAACTATTATTGTGAATTGTCCCTTCTCCCTCGAGTCATGAGGTAATTAGTGAAATTTTCCAATAAAAAAATATTTCAATAAAATCCTGACGAAGCATGAGAATTATTATGATATGAAAAGAAATAATTTTGTAAATGCCCCAATAAGAACAAATTTAATGACAGTTTCATCGAAATTGGGTTCCACATCTGAAGCCTATCTTGTTGATGTTATGAAACTGCTACAGTACAATAAAAAGTATTGTAAATACGTAATATTGTATTATGTATCATAGAGTGAGTCAAGTCTTTATATTTGAAGTTTAGTAGCATTTTTTAATAAGTTGAAGTAATCATTTTGAAAGTAGCAGTTTTGTAATCAATCAATTTATTTATCATTTTTACAAGATTTCACAAACCATAGTTTTGTAGTAAGTAGCTATGCAATATCATCGAATTCAATATTGTCTTATCAACATCTTCATAGCTATGCGATTGTATGATGCTTACGGAATGCAATATGAACAAGGTTATGAATTTTTTTAAAGAATGAAGCCTACATAGGTCTGAGACCTGATAGAGTGATAAGTTAGATTATAATAATTGATGAGATGGACCTACAGTGATCTATAGGTGGGTTCCGAACCACTGGAAATGATTTTACAGCAGAGACAGAGTCAAAAAACACGAAAGCTGGGCTTTATGTTCGACTCAGTTTCACAGAGATGTTACAATGCTTCAGAAGCTTCATAACCTTATTATTCAATCAACGTCAAAAAATGTCCACAAATATTGAAGAGCATATTTTTGTAGGTATCATGCCAAAAAGCATTTTCTATTCTATTTTCTTGAAATTTAATTTTGTTTAAGTAGAGGCAAGGAAAGAATAGACACAGAATTTCTCTCAACTCCCCCAGTACCGCTACTTGCCACATCCACTGTGGAGTGGGCATGTTTGGGGCGTACGACAGTGATTACCATGGAGAACATGGCAAAGTGGGGGAATACATGCTCTTCTTCTCTTTCTGACAGTCACTAAGCTTCTTTCTCGGCGGTGTCTATTCTTTCCTTGCCTCCACTTTAGTTACGTTAATATTGTTGTGAAAATTCCATTTTCGTGAACTGCAGTATAACTTTTTTCCGGTGGATGAAGATGACATAGGTCTGAGACCTGTGCGTGGGTAATGAATTGGATGATGGTGATTTATGAGTTGGTCCAACAGTTTTAGGTGGGCTCCGAACCACCGGGAAGTGATTTTACAGAGAACAGTATTTTTTGCTGGCCAATCCAATCGGTCACCGTTACAAAGAGTGTCCCAGGAGTTTTGTATCTTATCTTTGACTCTGATTGAACAGATACCTGCTACGGCACTCGGCTATAACTTCCCATATGTTAGGAATATTAATATGTAGATCCTTGATATGCAGAACTGACGTTTTTAAGGCGCGGCGGACGTGTTTCGAACTATGTGGTTCTTCTTCGGCGCTTAGTTGCAAACTGACTGATTCTCTATTATGTAAGGTGGTGGTGGAGCTCACCGACACTATAGCTAATAACTAGTTACGTTATTCACAATTCTCAATTTTCTATCTAAACTGCATTGTGCATTATTTGAACAAAAAATACTTGAATTATTTCTCAGGGGGTTTTAAATTCAAATGGTTGATTATTCTGTTAAGAATGATTAGGAGGTGCACTGGTTTTGGAACTTGCTGATGTGAGATTTGATCAAATAAAGTACACAAAATTAATAAAATAATTCATTACTCCACTTATTATTTTTCATTACTTCCCCTGGGAAGGTAAGAATGAGGAAGGCTGCCTACTCTATTAATAGGTACCGCATTCATCTTCCAGACCATCCGGTGTGACTATCGTATATTTTTCATTTACTATTCCAAGAACAAATAGACAATAATGCAGAAATCTGAAAATTCCTGGGAATATCAATTTATAAAAATATATGAATTTAAATTAGTTTTTACTTAAGTAGGACACTATTCAACAAGCTTAACCTATAACCTGATCGTGAAATCCTTTATATCAAACTCAATAATGTAATGCTCTATAACACAAGCAATCTTCGGTACGTCACGATCTAGTGGGGTTAGGTTAAGCTTATTGAATAGCGGCCTCCGTGTAATACGTAAGTACCAAATCATTCAATTTCACATTTCATGCAGTGATATTTCCAGAAATTTATAGATTCTTCCACTATTGTCTATTTGTTGTAGCTATTGTAGCTTAAAATATAGACACATTTTTAACAAATGTCGAGAAAAAATCTCAAGTAATCAATCTCCGACGATATGATGTTGAAGATCCATCTTGTTCTTGATCGCAAACAATCTCTGATAGTTTGCCTACATTATAAGTATTTCTTATTTTCCTCACAACTTTGAATTTAAAATGTTGTGTCGTATGGTAACAACTCTCGATTTAATTTGTCGAAAATCGCGTAAAAGTTTGCCTTAAATCAGGAAATAATTTTTGCTCGCCACTTTGATTTCAACATTTTCTATCGTGCTCAGTAACAACAATCGATACAATTTGCAATCGCGATTCCAATCGCGTGCATGAATGAAGTTGTAGGTGTGGAAGCGAAGCGTGCCGACTACTGTATTGGTGCGCTTGCTAGAGCCAATAGAAATAGTGTATCGAGCGAAGCTGGCAAGAAGTCAACTTGGATGAGGGTCAATGATTTGACCACTTCATCAGTGGCCTGGACTCTCGGCTGACCCCACCCTGCCAAATCCATTAGCAAATCAATAATACGACGCTGCTCTTCAAGCTTCTTGCTCACCTATAAAAACTTCAACACTTTCATAGAACACAAGTTCGCTTTTATATAATTGTGCAATGAAAACGTAGGCTATGAGTTGTTACAATGGAATGGGGTGGAAACAACTCACTCCAAGAAAAGGCGAATTCTAGAAACTTCTCTTTGAAGAAATATTCATGTTTGCTCACTTGTATGCACAAGAAATATGACTTAGAGATTCCCATGTCAAATTTATTGGAGAATTGATAGATTTTATTGATTTAAGAATGAACAATTGAAATGATTTTATTGTATTGGTTATTAAAGAGAATATAGAAAAAATGTATTAACTATCGAGTTTCATGATAATAGGATAGATATAATGCTGCAGGACATATGCTGTATCAGGAATTTCATGATTCTAAATTGAATCCAACAAGACTGTAATCAATCATCAAATTATTTTTTTATAGAAATTGAAAAAATGGAAATTTTAATACATACTCAAGTTTGCAAATGAATTCAACCTATTTATTTGTTATATTGGGGCCTATTTCTGTTTTGCTATAGCGTCCTTCAAACGAAAACGTCACGAACTCCCTCTTTGATGGCAAGCTATCTGCTTTTCTGGCGAGGACCTAGGTTGAATAGTGTAACAATTTTTAGAAAAGGTTTTCATTTTTTTTTTTACGATGAAATTTTACTAAACCCTGCTCAGCGAGAGTTGACACTAAGGCTCCACCTCCCAAGGCCTGACGTCACGGTCAGGCCTATTCACAAGCGGTCCTAGCGCTATTCTCTACTGCTCTACTCTGTCAAATGCACGGCTCATAGTTCGAGACTGACTCCGGAATTTGTGTAAGGGATGACTGTGACCTGAAAAGTGACGCTTGTCGGACGATGACCTTGCTCTGTATTGGCCAAGCGCTCTGTCCCGTTAGTTTTTAGGAGGAGCCTCAGTGTCAACTCTCGATGAACAGACCATAGTATATTGCACAAAACACAATCAAGTAAAGATACAACAGGCATAGCCCACTAATGCTCTCTTTTAAAATGAAAAATCCAAATTTTAGGTTATGTCCAAGTTGTACAAAGATTTTTACTTTGAATACAATTACTGATTATTTCCAAAACAAAAATATCAATTTAGGAGATCGATTTAAAAACGTAGCACTAACACAGTATAGTAGTCCAGAGAAAGTAGGCATAATTTTGAATTATATATAATTGTAATATATGTGCGAATTGTAATCTGTTTAAAGGAGGTTGAATGTTTATTTTTATGAAAATGGAGATAAATGCTTTTCTTATTCTCTAAAATAAAACCTCAAACATATTTGTTTGGAATAATAGAATTTCTAATTGTAGCTCAATCGTATTCATGAATAATAGATTTAGAATATATACTGAGAGAAATTTTATAGAGAGGTTACAGCTTATGAGTTATTAATAATGAGTAAGTAACTCCAAAGAACCTCGGCTTGTAGAAGAGGTTATATAAAATAAAACCTCATTATTTTATATAAAATAGAACCTCGAACATATTTGTTTGGAATAATAGAATTTCTAATTCTAGCTCAATCAAGTCATGAATAATAGATTTAAAATATATACTGAGAGAAATTTTATAGAGAGGTTACAGCTTATGAGTTATTAATAATGAGTAAGTAACTCCTAAGAACCTCGGCATGTAGAAGAGATAGCAAAAAATGACTTCAAATGTATATCTGTTTGGTGTGGCTTCAACCAAATAGCGTTTATAAAATACACGAAATTATCACTATAAATGAACATTATATCATATATAATAATAAACAATGATTAATTTCGAATTATTTTGTAGCTACAGCTTTGTCTACGGAAAATGGATAGCAAAAAACCTTCAATAGGACAGTTTTTGAAAAATCTTCCATTCATTTCCTTCTATTTTTCTATTCCATAGGCTCAAATACTGTTGTAATACAAAACAAGGAGATACTAAAGTAGTAACCTCAAAACATGAAGAAACAAAAGCCTTGAATGGAAGTATCATTAATATTCACAATCCTTTAGTTCACCAAGATTACAAAATAAATGATTATTATATCCTTATCATATTTTGCTAATATATGATAAAGGATATTGTTGTAATAACATGGTTTGATAACATCCAGTGTTCTATTTCGAGTGAGTCATTAGCTTTTAAGTAAATTAGAATCATTTAAATTTTTTGAAGTGGTTTTTTAGTGCATATAAATTTTTAGTGTAAATCAACCTCAATGTTTTGGACAATATAGCAGTCAAAATTTGTGAAGAGTCTTCATAATCACTTTTATCTACGACCATGTCATAATGTATACATTACAGTTTCACAACTGATGCCAAAACAGCTGTCTTTTCGAAATGCTTTTTGAAGCCCGTTGCATAAAGAGCTCATTATAGTACAGGTTCTACATTATAACACGGGTTCTGGACCAATCAGAAGCATTTTTGATGGAATCAATATCGTAATTCAATATTGTGAAACTATCAGCTGATTTGATCAAATTGCTACGCCAGCTGCTTTAACCTAACAATCTACTATAACTTCTCATATTTGAGATGAGAGGTTACGTATCTCTAAAAAAGTAAATTC
This sequence comes from Conomelus anceps, assembly GCA_948455865.1. NCBI lineage: Eukaryota > Metazoa > Arthropoda > Insecta > Hemiptera > Delphacidae > Conomelus > Conomelus anceps. Next base: position 127,562,565 of record OX418216.1, read on the forward strand.
GTATGGATTTCGTGGTGGGGAGACCCTTACGGGTAGTTCCACCTCGCCGCTTTTTTAACGACTGCTTTTTTTTATATGCAACCGGGACCGACGGCTTAACGTGTCCTCCGAAACACGGGAGTGGCTCGAGAAAAATATCTTGTACTCAACTGGGATCGAACCCAGGACCTTTGGCTTATCAGACCAGTGATAAGCCAACTCGTATCTCTGAAAGTCACAGATAAAATGAAATTGTTTTAATTAAATGTATACTAGTGGTCGTAGATAAAATAGTGTATGCAACGATTTTATTTGGCCATTAAGGCACTCGTGAGATATTTATAACACTCGCATTCGCTCGTGTTATAACTTACATCTAACTCGTGCCTTAATAAGGGTCAAAATAAAATCGTTGCATAAACTACTATTTTGCTATTCTGCCTATAAATAAATAGATAAAAAATAAATACTAAATTAACGATAAATAAATAATGAATAAATTATCTTTATCGCCTAAGCTGTGGTGTGTATGTCGAGTCGAAATAAAAACTATTTTTCTTCCTGGTACAATACTCGTTATTCAACGCACCGCGGATAATCTTTCACAACACATCCTTGTTGAATCTCTGTATTATTTTGACACGTAACATTTCTCATATCTGAGCTCCAGTTTATGAGCAACTACTCAAAATGTGCGGCATTAGACAGCGGCACTTATTAAAACAGAAACAATGGGAGAGAAGAACAGTGGGTAAGTAGTGTGAGAAATTGAGAGAATAAAGAGAAAGAGAGAGTTTGTGAGAGAGAATAAAGAGAAGCAAGAAGAGCCAGAATTGTTGAATAGTGTCCGTATCTAAATGTGGCCTGGATAAAGTAGAATGTGCTTAGCCAGGGGCTGTTGTGGTTGTGACCCCAAGGATAAGAGAGATTTTGAGAGAGAGAGAGTAGCACACGAAGGTCCTTAATGCACCATTATGCACCCTCGCAAAGTGGAAACCCGGGTACACTCTTCACGAAGTGGTTCGCGATTTCCAATGATTTATCGCACAGGCAACTACCATTGGTTGTTGACTGATCGCTCCGATCCCAAAATCGACACTAGCGATAATGCTGCCTGAAATCGTCTCGGGAAATACACACACATCCGGCTATTTTTCATCCAGATGAATGTCTCGCGGTCTACAGCGGACTCTTTGCAAGCATACGTCTACTCCTTATTTTCCCTGTCGGATTCTATCACGATAGCAATATTACATGGAACAGAGAAACTGCTCCAACATTTTTCACTCAAGGAAAAAATATAGTTAACCTCCGACTGAGAATGGAAACGGGGTATCTCAAACAGAACTGAATCAACAAGATGTGGCAGCTCTTAATAAATAAATTACCAAATATTAACTAATATTGACAATAAATAAATAATAATAATAAGCTATAATATATTGACTTTTTCTTATCACCCCAATTTAAGGTACATTAAATCAATTATTCTTCTTTTGTAGATGTTTATCTATTTTTTTTATAGAAAAAATATTACTATAAATAAATATTTTATTTAATGCAGCAGCATTGCACAAAAATCATTATCAAAAATCAAATCAAAATCATTTATTTATCCTTTTCACAAAAAAAGAAACATAAGAATATATATGAAATACATCTGAATATACAATTTAAATATAAAAAGCACTAAAATATAATAAGGAAGGTCCCTGCAAGCTTCAAAACCTGTGCGCAGGGGCCGAGTGTTATACAATTATAATTTCTGAAAGAAATTTAAGAAAACGTTTAAACTAAGGTAAAGTTTGATATCTATTTAGCCACTACAATTTATTATAGGACAGAAGGATTGAAAAACCTGAAGCAATAAAACAAACTAAGGAAAAAGGGAAGGGGAAAGGGAGTACGTAAAAGAAAGGAATAGGGAAAGGCGAGACAAAAATGTAAAGAGACCGCAATAAATTAACAGTCCAAGATTAAAGCCAACACTAAAATCTCCTACACCAAACTAAAGAGAATATATAGAATATTTAATGTGACAAAATTACAATGAATGTGAAGGCGCAACAGACTCAAGTCCAAAACTGCTCTCTTCACAAATTTTGAATTTGTTACATTTTCCAAAACATTGAGGTTAACACAGACTGAAAATTTGGATTTGCTGAAAAACTTCACTCGAAAAGTAACAAAATGATTTTTTTTCACTAACGAGTATCAATTTAAAAGTTCACTCGAAACTAAATTAATACTAAAAATAGTTTATAACATTAAATTTTGATTGAAACTTTTGCGCCGAAAACTACTCACTGCACACTATGACCAAGAAAACATCAACAGAGCACAAACTCAAAAATAGAACAGTCATTTATTTTTATGTTCCTTGCGCTTTCGCCATTACTCTCTCATTGTTTTAACTACTCATATGCGAAATTTGTAAACTTACATGATATAAATAAGGAAATCTAATCTAATTCTCTCCGATGTTGCCTTTCTCATCTTCTCGGACACTACAGTTCCCCTTTTAATTTTCGGTTTTCATATATTTATAATTCACCAAATATAAATTAATATTGATAATAATAAGATATATTTGGCTAATGCAATAAAGTCTATTGAAATCTTTACTTATATAAATCTATTATTATTGTTATTAAAATAAATTGGTGATAACATAGAAAAGAATTATAGTTTTCCAGTACTTCCAACCACCTATGCAGTCTTCAATACTTGTGGACTACAGTTCACAATAAAGATATCAGTGAAAATATAGGGTATTAGAACAAGCAAAGTAGCAATTGTCAACGTTTTTTTTTTAAACAAAAGTTCAATCACCTTGTGTGATAATTGGTGCTCCTAAATAAAAGAATGATGTAGATTCTACCGTTGATTGATAATACCCCATCATCAATCATTTATTTATTTATTTATTTATTGTAACAAATTTACAACGAATGTGAAGGTGCAACAGACTCAAGTCCAAAACTGTTCTCTTCACAAATTCTGAATATGTTACATTGTCCAAAACACTGAGGTTAACACAGGCTAAAAATTTAAGATATGCTGAAAACCTTCACTCGAAAAATAATAAAATGAATCTTCTCACTTAACTACTATTAATTTAAAAGTTCCCTTGAAACGAAACACTAAAAATAGTTTACAACATTAAATTTTTATAAAAACTTTTGAACCAAATAATATTATCTGGTTGCCATGAATTATAATTTCATGCATTATGATATTCGATTATACCTTCCCCTAAAATTCATAGATTAATATTCATACATAGTGTTGTACTTTGAGAGCTTCATAGAAATTATTAGAGCTAATGGAACAAACTCAACGTGCTTCCAAGCTATCCTAGATCCTAGAGTAAGTAGGGTACAAGTGGAGCAGGAAGGCTCGATCAAGATTATCAGATTACACGAGTAGACGTCCCTCACTGTTCTGCAGACGTGATATGATATAGACTCACCTGCACATCAGTACACGTGTTCCTTCGTTGCAAATAAATGGAAGGATCGCTGTCGTAGACATGTTATATCTTACAAAGCCGCAACACTAATTTGCCAACTACTACTGTCTACATTTACAATATATGTACTATACATTTACAAATATATACATTTACAATATATATACTATACATTTCCAATATTATACACTATACATTTACATTATTATCCTCGTGTTATTTAGTCCAACTGGGTGATGAGCAGAATAGTGGAATGAAATAAGTGGAAAAAATTACAATGTAAATTACTTGATTGAATTTAAGTTTTAGATTAAAATTACCTCACTTCCTCAAAACCAGTGCATCAATAGTGATTCATTGGTTGAGTTCATGGGAGCCTTACCGTTTACCGGTAAATGAAACTTTATCTGATTGGTCATGTTTTTAACGTCTTCGTTGAATGCTTGGAACATGGTAATAGCTGATAGCAATGATCGCCTTATCGTTTACCGGTAAATAAGATTCTACCGGAAACTAACGCGTCCGATTGGTCTATTCAAATTTTTGAACATTTTTGCATTTCACCTATTAATTTGAAGACAACTGTGACATCAATAATAATTGTGATAAGATATTCAGTGATAACCAAACTTCAAACTCTTGGACTAAAGTCAGTAAGTGTTCAAGACTGCGTTTGGATGGGTGACCGTGCTTCAATGACTTGATGTTATAAGCATTATTATCACTCACCCGGCGGTTCGGAACCCACCTAAAATTGTAGGTTCACTATGTTTTCCATAATATGGCTCAAATGGCGAGGTGGAACTAACCGTATGGGTCTCCCCACCAATAAAAGCCATACGCTTATGTATTTATTTTTTAGTAAGTGCTCATTTTATTGTTGAGTTATTGAGCAGTCTATTGTACATTCTGAGTACATTCTGTACTGAGTTATTGGACATTTATTATTGAGCTATCGATCAGTTTATCAGACATTTATTATTGGGTTATTGATCGGTCTAGCTTATTATTAATTTATTAGCTTTGGACAGTGATTGTTCTTGTTATAGGATAATCTTTAGTTAGTTGTAAGCTATTGTTTGTCTATTTTCAAGTATACTTGATTGATAATAACTAATTATTATTTGTGTATGCTATTGAGTTAATTGTGTAAATAGAATTTTGTGTGTTATTTTCAAGCGTTGCTAGCATTATATTAGAGGTAGAACCCGTAATATAATTACCTGTAAATTATATACCCGTAAATTACCATACATAGCTGTAAATAACATACTCGCAAATTACATGCTCATAAATTACATAGCTGAATATTATAAACCCGTAAATCACAAACTTTTAAATATCCATAGATTGATTAGCTGTAAATTAAATACCTATAAATTATATACCCGTAAACTACTTACACATGAATTACATATACATAAATTACAAACCCATAAATCACATACCCATAAATTACATACCCGTAAATATAATAGCGTAATATACCCGACAATGCTTACTATTCTATTTAGTAGCAGTCAACAATGTCTTCAATGACTATCAACCACCACAGTATGAGCATTTTTTAAGTTTTGAAGATTTTTTTCAAATTATTATACATATATAGAAATGTTCATAACTCCTGAAGGGGAACGAATTTCTACAATTTGATAGCATAATTTTGAAGGTCTCTTCAAGTACTATCAACCATAACAGTATGAGCATTTTTAAAGTTTTGAAGAATTTTGCAAATAATTATACATATATAGAAATGTCATAACTCCTGAAGGGGAACGAATTTCTACAATTTGATTACATTTCTTTGAAGGTCTCTCCAAGTAGTATAATTAACTACAGTAAGAGCATTTTAAAAGTCTTGCAAAAGACCATGGAGTATAATATCAGGCACTTTTTTGGACAAAACATAGAATTCATTCAGATTTGTTTGATATTTAGTACACAGATAGGGCTTGGCCTGAGAAATGTCCTCACAAACTTTGGTGCATCTAGCTGTTATACAAGGGGAGTTATTGATCTGGGGATCAATAACTATAGAAATGATCTGGGGATCAATATATATAGAAATGCTCATGAAGGAGAACGAATTTCTTCAACTACATAAAATTATGAAAGTAGTGTGTAATATGTTAATAATGCATCTATCGTATTTATTTATTTCTTCATTTATTTCAAAAACACATTCAAGTAAAGATACAACAGGCTCCCTGAGTAAAAGATACACACTACGTTCCAAAATAGCTTCTATAATTCTCTTCATTGAGAAGGCAATTAGCTGGAAGACCACGGCCACCTTGCAAGAAGCAGCAGTGGCAAGAATCAATAAACATAGTATTAGGTGTTGAATGGCTAGGCGGCCACAGCCTGGCACAATGCCATGGCGTACTGCGGGAAAAACAAAAATACATAATAACGTGCGGCTTACTCCACAAACATCCGTTATTGTATCTGGCAGTACGCTAAAATGAAAGCATGGCCGCTGTACCGAGAGCCCTCTCTGCTCTCACTAATCCGGCTCTGGCAATGCTTTCAAAATAATTACTTTCGACGACTCAGTCTAACCCATCACTAAATAAAAAGACAGAATCTTTCATGTTCAGCATCAGCACCGGCTTTCCCATCATGCTCTTCTCTTCGGCCAAAGAAAACATGATTTTCTTAAGCAAGGTCATGGAAACAGTCAAGCCGGGCACTTCCACGAACTTCTAGTTAAATTGGAGAGTTTCGTCCTCAGACAAAATCTTTTACGAATTTTTTAAAACTCTGTTGGGTTCTAAAGCTATTTTTTTAGTAAACTTTTTATAATATTGGATTCAATTCACTAAAATAATCTATTATCCACTACAAGCAGGGTTCTTCTGAGAAAGCTAGTTATTTGATCATTATTTACCTCAACAGAAAAAATGGGTTCTAAAATTTATTTTTGAGGTACAATTTTTATAATATTGGATGCAGTTCACTAAAAGGACCTATTATCTACTATTAGCTCTGTGGACCTATATATTACGGCATGAAAATCAGGTTAAAAGAATAATTGAATGTTCTCCATAATTTAAACGGCAAGGTCAAACAACCTATGGGTCTCCCACCAATAGAAACCATACGATTTTCATTATCACAAAGCCCACTTTTCTACATTTTATATATTATTTCCAGGCAGCACTGCTGATAAATCTTATCTCCAAACGCCTTATTTCTGATGAATCAATTCATAAAATAATTGAATGTGCTTACATAATTAATAACTTAGTAATGATTTGTTTGTTATTCTACTTAATTAAAAATTATTTGGTTTCTCTATTCAAAACTGTTATTATTAATAATGATTCTTATGATTAATCAGCCTATATGGGGGATCGACCGGACGTATAAAAGGACCTGAGAGCTGTAGATGTACTATCTTGAAATCTGATGCTGATTCCATAATGATGAAATAGTGTATCTTAATTCATATTATGCTTCGTATAGGAGAAGGCTTGCGTGACTTTCCTTTTTTTCCTTTCAAATATGCAAGCAAATTCTGAAAATCCTTTGATAAATCATTACACGTACATCGCTTGGCATTTCTAGGAAGATAATCATGCGAAATATTATAGAATTTGGTCCACGGGTTTAGCCAAAATTGCGTTACAAATCAACGAACAAACAGACAAATGCAAAACGGTCGACTTGAAAAATGGAGACCTAACTTCATTCAGTCAAAGAATAAGAGATGTAAACTCTTCCGTGATTGACACTAGAACAATAGCTATGGAAAATCCATTGAAAGATGTTGCCCAAAATTGACAAAGAAATATCATGCACAATTGAGAAATAAGTAGGTCAACAGGAATGATTTCAATTGAGTAGGTCTCAATCAGTTCTCATTAATTAAAACTCTGAACAATGATTCATCTAAGTTTTCATTGCCACTAAAGCTTTCAACTACTAAAAATGCTAAATGTGCTATTTAATATGCTCACACACCGAAAAAAGGTTCGAAAAACGAGTCTACAGCTAAATAACTGATTAAGTGTCTGAAAATTGAGTAGATGAGAACTATCAACTAATTAAAACTGCCTGTATTTCTATTGGCGTGTTTCCCCCCAATTAAAATGGTAGTGCATTTATTTCTACTCTTGAAGAGGAGCTTCAAATCCATCACTATTTTAAGTGTTCAAATACAGAGTGTCAGTTTTGATCAGTAAATTGATCAATAAGTATCTCGTCATGGAGAACATTAAAAATGAGAACAATTGACATGAAAGATTACAAAATAGTAGTCTGTTCTCTGCTGTAAAATCACTTTCCGGTGGTTCGGAGCTCATCTAAAACTGTTGGTTCAACTCATAAAACACCATCATACAACTCATTAACCACGCACAGTTCTGAGACCCATGTGGGCTTCATCCTAGAACAAAATCTTTGTAATGGAAATGGAATACTGTTTGAAAACCCCGATATTTCTATTCCTAGTTTGAATGACTAATCTGGGACCACTCCTGGAAATGTGAGGCATGAAGAAAGTGCATGACACATGCTATCGATCTCAATTTTGTTTCTCGTAACTAAAGACGCATATACTGTATGTAGCAAGAAGAGAACACTTAAAAATATCCATATCCAGCTCATATCTGTCAAGAGTTATCACGCTATTAGATGACTGGTTTATGTGAAGATGTACGAGGTAAGAAGCGCCACTTATAGATTGAAGGTGATCGGCTTGAAGGGGATCGAAGGTACAAGGGTCAATGCTTTCTTTAAGGGTGTGAGTCCGAGCATGCCATGATTCCGAGAACTAGTCTGCCTTCTACACAAATTGAAGGCAGAAGAAAAGTTCCAAAGAACTTGGTCTGGCTTGGTGTAAGTCCAATGCCTCCTTTATCTCGCCGTTTTCAACGAGTCACGATACAAAAGAGGGGCACAAGCACGTGCAAAATTCTTTCAGCAGAATCTCACTCGAACGATAAAGAGGCACGACTCGTTTTCCACCAACTTATAGAGTGGACAGTGATTGACAACTTGTTCAACCATCAAATCCAAGTGCCACAACAACATTCAACTGATTTTTCCACGGTGGGAAAAAAGAAAATGGAAAGCTCCCATATGATCTTCATTCCTAGCCATACTTTCAATGCCAAGAGCACACTACAGAAGGTGATTTGTTTGTACTGCCACGTTAGTGCTGAGCTGTTTATTTACACGGAATTGCCTGTCACATTCACGATTTTTCACTTCTTTGTGGATATTTTATGAAATGCAAACTTGAAGCACTATATTTAGTTTAGATGTATGGGTGTAAACGTTAATTATTGTGTGGAAACAGCCAGAACATTGACTGGCGTGAGCTTTTCTGAAGTAAGAAAACTAGAGTAATGCTACATTCAAAATAGAGAAGATAATAAAATTTGAGAGCTAGACTACTGTGAAGTTCACCACTTGTTTATAGTGATTTTTTTGGGGATGAAGCCCACAGGTCTGGGACCTGTATGTGGGTAATGAGTTGCATGATGGCGATTGATGAGTTGGACCTAAAGTTTTAGGTGGGTCCTGAACCACCGGGAAGTGATTTTACTAGTGTTTTTAAACTAGAATTGTTTTTTACCAACCTAGTTATCTCCAAAGTTTTTCAAATGTTCAATTTTCTGCCTTTGCAAATTAAATGCAAAAGTTCAACATTTTCTTTGGCCTTGAAGTTGTGTCCATTAGTAATGAGTCTCCTTTTTGGGTGTTATAGATAACTTCCACAATATCACCTTCACCACTACAAAGAAAGAATCTTTGTATTTCCAGAATGTGTAATAAGGTCTACAAATTTTATTTGGTTGGCTCTTTTTTTTATCCCTCTTCTTCTTCTCCTTCTTCTTCTCTCTCATCTTCTCCATTTTCTTTTTCTCCATTTTCTTATCCTTCTCCACCTTCCTTTTCTCCATTTCCTTATCCTCCTCCATCTTCTTCTTATTTTTAATCTTATTATATAGAATAATAATAATAATAATAATAATAATAATAATAATAATAATAATAATAATAATAATAATAATAATAATAATAATAATAATAATAATAATAATAATAATAATAATAATTAATAATAATAATAATAATAATAATAATAATAATAATAATAATAATAATAATAATAATAATAATAATAATAATAATAATAATAATAATAATAATAATAATAATAATAATAATAATAATAATAATAATAATAATAATAATAATAATAATAATAATAATAATAATAATAATAATAATAATAATAATAATAATAATAATAATAATAATAATAATAATAATAATAATAATAATAATAATAATAATAATAATAATAATAATAATAATAATAATAATAATAATAATAATAATAATAATAATAATAATAATAATAATAATAATAATAATAATAATAATAATAATAATAATAATAATAATAATAATAATAATAATAATAATAATAATAATAATAATAATAATAATAATAATAATAATAATAATAATAATAATAATAATAATAATAATAATAATAATAATAATAATAATAATAATAATAATAATAATAGTTTCCTCGCATGATGGTAGATATCAAGCTGATATTATTTAAATGATCAGATATTTTCTTGTTCATTCTTAGACATGTCATCATTGAAACTATCCCAAAAAGCATTTTGTAGTCATAATGATTCACTTTTCATGTATATTTCATATCAAGATCCTCAGTTGAAATCTTGTCCCAGCATTTTAAGAATTAATGTGTGTCAAGGCAATAATGTACAAAAGCACAAAAAATTAGCCTGTATTTATAAACGTTTCTTCAGCGTCTCTTAACTCCGTTAATACGTTACGTTAAGATTACCTAGAGTCAAGAAAAACACTGAAGGCACGTGAATACGGCCTTGAAACTTCAAACATAATCGTCTATGATACCCATGCTGGGGTGGGAACGTTTTCACGAGACTGGTAAATGAATAAATAAATATGTCTTTTATCAAGATTTTGAAAATTATGAGTTATATAACAGCTTTAGCACGGAGTTGAATAGAAACCTATGTTATTAGAACGAACTGTCAATCCAATACAGGCATTAGCTCTGTTGTTGAAGCCGTATGCTAATAATGCATTTCCAATGTTCAGATGCATTGCAAATATCTTCAGCACAACCTACCCTAAGCCTACCCTCAGTCATGATGCACCGAGTGATCAACATATGGTGCGACCCCTCAAATCAGTGTCAACATCTGCTCAAAGGGTAGATAGACGAGGAACTCTCGCGTGATTGGGTTGGGAACCAAACTGCTCCTGGAGGAGAAAGAGACTTATGTTTGCGAATTATGTCATTATTGATCAGGGAGCTTCTGATTATAATCCCAACAATACGTTTCACATTACGGGAAAGAAGAATGACAATACCATATCCACCTAAATTCTCGATTAAAGGTTTGATTTCTCAATTAGCCTAAATAATCAATTTTTAAATTGAATTTTTTTTTTGACTATTTGAAACCACATGTGCTTTATCCACAATACCTTACTATAACTTTATCAAGAGTTTGGAAAATTTGAAAGAAATTGAAGGATGTGGAAATGGGTGGAAGAATTGATAAAATGCACACTATAAACTCTTAAAATAGTTGGGGAAAAATTTCCTTTTTTTGGAAATTGTTTGGCATACTTTATTAAAATAAATGACGTTTCATTGAGAGATAGTTCTGTAGCTTTCAATTTATTACAGAGGAAGAACTGATATGAACCTATTCTAAAGGATTTTAAACCATGTCTACTATACCTAGTACGCTGTTTTAAGTAGTTTACCTCCTTTTGTCACTAATTTTGGGGTAGACAATCAAGACTGCGTTTTGATGGGCGACCGTGCTTCAATGGCTTGATGTTAGCTTTATTAAGCTTAATTATCACTTAACCGGTGGTTCGTAACCCACCTGAAATAGTATGCCCACCATGTTTCCCATCACATAACACGGCGAGGGTCTTCCCACCTATAAATGCCATACGCTTATTTTCATGAGTATTGTTCCCATAATAATTAAAAATCAATTTCCACCATGACAATAGAAGCTACACTAATTACAGAAAGAGACTTATGTTTGCGAATTATGTCATTATTGATCAGGGAGCTTCTGATTATAATCCCAACAATACGTTTCACATTACGGGAAAGAAGAATGACAATACCATATCCACCTTACAATCAAACTGCATTACATAAGGTGCACTTTATTTTGATACCAACGATCGAACCCCATATAAATTTAGATTTTGAGTTAATGTACCAATAGTACGGAAGTATGAGTATAAAATTGTGTACTTTTCAGGCTAATAGTATGAAAATTCTTCTTTCAAATATCTTTTACCTCTACATTTATATATTTTACAATAAATTATCTTTCACTTTTATTCATTCTTTGAAAGAAATTCAACAAATAAGCTTGACCTTCAATCATAAGCATATTATAGCTACCTTAGATAATGCTGCCTGGAATAAAAGAGTATAACCTTTGAAGTACAAGGCGTGGTGGGTCTTAGTACAGTGTCTGTTTTGTACCTCTGTTTTGTTAGAGCGTGTTTTGAATACGCCATTCAATCAAGATGCTCTGATTAGAGGTCTCTGGGTTTCAGAAATGCAGACTTCAAGTGGAATAGAACTCGGAGGGTCCATATTTTCTCTTTGTTGCTTGAATATTACAAATGTAAATTCAATCAAGCAATGCATGTGATTCTGTATTCGTTGTATTCCAAATGAGCGAGGACTCTGCTTTGAACAACATGGAAGTTTTCTATTTGATGAACTATGACTCACAGTCTGAATACGATACAACATTAGTTTCATAAATATACTTAGAAGAAAATTAACTTGGCAATCTATGTTCACAAGTATAAGCTCTACATACTCTACAATAAAGAAGGGTAACGTAATTATTGACTTTGAAACTCCAGCTGGTATAAGATGCAATGGCGGATCCACGGGGGGGGAAAAAGGGGAAATTCCCCCCCCCCCCCCAAACAGAGAAGAAAAAGAAAAAGAAGGAGGAAGAGAAGAGGAAGAGGAAAAGAGAGGAGACGAAGAAGAAGGAGAAAAATAAAAAAGAGGAACAAATGGAAATGATAGAAAACATAGAAGTGGAAAAGAGATTACAGTAGAAATTAGTAGGAGGAGAGATGAAAATGAAAGAAGACGTAAAAAGGTAAAAAATAAGGATAAAATTAAGAGTAGAACAAAATGAAGGAGAGTTTTCAAAGTTGTTGATAAGCGAGGAAAATGAGACAGCAATGCCTAACCAACAATTAATTTTCTATTGCAAATATTGTGTACTTCAGTACTTGGTCTGAAAATGATGCCAGTTCTGAAAGGGTTTTCTGGATTATGTAGCTTATCAATGGCTGAGGACTACTATGGCAGAAAAAGCAGACTTGTTTTATTAGCACTACTTTACATTTATTTAGATAATCACTTTAGAGCCTAGATCCTGGATACTCAAAATATTTTTGGGAGATTTTGGCTGATTACAGAATAGTTTTTCAATTGCGAATAATGTCAGTAGTTTTTCTTGTTAATTTAATTTTTTTCATTAACAGCTTGTGTCAGTGGCGTAACTATGGTGGGGGGGGGGAATGAGGGGAATATTCCGCCCCCCCCCACCGTGAGCCACAAGAAAATTTGGAATTTTAGCAGGCCATTGTGAGACAATTTTTGGCAAGGGTCAAAGATGTCTGGAATCGCTAAAAATTCGGTTTTGTAGGAGTTTTATTTTAAAAAGGTTTTCAAGGAGTACCCCTCAATTATTTTGAAAGAAATTTTCAAGTAGCCTACGGCACTGCACATTGCCCCAATCTGGAGCATTGAGGGATCAAATACAGAAAAGTGGAAGTTTCAAGTAAGGTCCCGGTTCTCCCATCTACAGTAACACAAGAACTAGACAAAATTTACTTTGACACAAACCGTGGGTTGAAGTGTTAAGTTAGAAGAATTAATGCCTAGAATCACTTGACATAGGCCTATGTAGTTTTAGAGTTGTAATTTTTCAAATTTTTTCTCGGGGAGTTCCCCGAACCCCCGTTCTGAAATAAATAGCCACGTATATTGCTTCAATTTATCATTAGAGGTGCACTACTCCAAATTACAAATTACTATTGTACAAGGAGCCTAACCCTCCTGGCAACATCCCCCCCCCCCCACTAGACTGACCCTGTAGTTATGCCACTGTCTTGTGTGAAGTAACGATATACATTAAAAGGTTATTAAAATTTGTATTTAAAATATATCATTACAGGCAATAGTGAACAATTAAATTTGGAAAATGAGTTTCATTTCAATTGAAAATACCCTTAAATTCACGATTTTATTCCTCATTTTCAAACACCCCGGACCACCCCCCTTGGCAACCATACCCCACTCAGGTATTTCCCCCCCCCCAAATCTGCTGCTGGATCCGCCCCTCATAAGATGTCTTTTGATTGAAAATAACATACTCTACATTATAATTTCTATATTTTTGCAATAATTCGAGGAATATTTTATGAATGAGCTCGTTTAACACATGTGCTTAAATTGTCTCGACTTCTAATTTTTCGACTTTAAAATCTCAAACAAAATTCACAATCGTATCCACTTTCTTTGGACTATTGGACAGTTTTAGTGCTTCGTTTTTAAAGTGATCATCTAAATCAATATTCATGTTTTGGAAAAAACTGGAATTGTACTTCAAAGTAAAATTTCTAGTTGAGCTTGGTCATAACCTAAACTTTGGATTTTTTAATTGAAAATTTTTAAAGAAAGCAGTAGTGGGCTGTGCCTGTTGTATCTTTATTTGATTGTATATTTTAATGAATAGATAAATGAATAAATAATTGAACAAAGAAATCTCTTGATTGCTGATTCATTTAAGGGCTCCTATCAACTCTGTCTGGTAAATGTATAAATTTATCTTTAACTTTAATGATTATACAGTTAAATGATTTTATGTAAACTGTGTTAAGGGAGCTTTTTTGGGCGTAGGCCTGTAAGCTTCCATCTATGCTCTGTACTAAATAAATATATTTTGTGTAGATTGATAAAGAAAACAAACTATCATCAACTTGAAGTTTAATCAACTTGAAATCTAATCTCATAGTCTAATTGATGATTTTAAATTGCAAGTTTGAAGGTGAATTCTACAGGATTTACATCCTCACTAGAACGGAATCCAGTTTTCTATTATAACCATCAAGAAAGTAAAACTGAATTTCATATATTCACGATAGAACGCACTAGATAATTTTCGCAAGTCATTTATGATTCCGTTTGGTTTATCAATAAACATCCTACAAGTCAACAATATTCAATATAAGAATGATCACAGTTTGAACATTTTTCCCCAATTATTTATTCATCAAGAAAGTAGCTTACAGCTCTGTTTATACTTAGAATGAAATGTCCAACTGTAAGCCCCCCATAAAATTCTCAGATGTGGAATATTTTGGTAAATATAAAGTTCAACTTAAGAAATTCAATTTGTATAAAAGTTTTAAATGAGCACGATCACGCAAAACCAATTTTACAATAATAAAAAAAAACTAATTTATTTTGAACATTTCTTTTACTGCAGCATTACTAGTACAATATAATGCCATTTTTTGATCAGTGAGGAGGCTATGCAGTCAAAAATTTCTGTAGAAAAAAGTTCACCCAACAATAGTTAATATTATTACAGAAATATTTTACAGTATTCATATAAGTTGTGTCGTCAATTATTACAAAAACACTCTACAGCTTTCATATTAATCGACTTACTACAACTTGACTATAAATTTTATTTGAATCAAAATTAATGAATGATATTCATATTATTTCTTATAAATTTTGTTGCTTAAAAACCGTTCACTTTTGTCTGTACAAGACAGTCGTTCCCCTAATTCTCAGAGTACTTTAAAATCTATTCAATTTCTGTATATACAAAACAGTTGCTCGTTATCAAGAAAATAACTTTATTTGCAGCTCAATCAAAGTTCTCATTCACATTCAAGGTATTGTTCTTAATTCGATTTCGTTGATGAACTTCTAAGTTGTTCTCCAAAGCCATGAATAATGGAGCGAGCAAGATTTTAACTTCATTCCACAATGAGAAACGTTTCCTAGCATGAATAATGTCTGATAGCGTTCAAGTTGAAGGAGATATTTCCTATCTCCCAGCGTTTCTCTTCAATGCCAATCTGTTGTTGACTTCGATTTTGCAAAACTTAGGACGGTATAAATTAATTAAATAACTTACGAGAGTGTACTTGTTAGTTGAGATAAATTCAATTTAAAACGTTACCAATGTTTATTATAACTGTTTTTACAACAGTTGTATAATATGAATTTAAGAGCTCATAAATGATGAGAAATAAGTAGTTTTTTTGATTAATCCAAAGTTATCTATTACCTCCAAATTTCTTGCTACAGACGCCAAAAATTACAAACCTGCAAATGAATATTGAATACTTGTCACATTCAGTTCACTTGGATCAATGGACATTATGCAAATGTTGCAAATAAAGTGATAACAATTTATTTCAGTTATTATTCAAGCAATAATAGTTTCAATCAATTGCAATTCGTTTATGATAAGTCTGTCTAATTGTGTGAATCAAGGAAGAAGCCTCGAAAAATATTCCTATCTAACAAGAAAGCCCAACATTTCTGGTTCACAATCCATCGTTCGTGATTCTAGAACTCTTTATTCAACACATGCTTAGTCTTTATTGTTCCATGACAAACTGCGAGTAGAATAGTACAACAGTACATATTTACATTGTACATTGTACAATGTACAATAGTACATTGTACATATTTCTACTTAGACGACATGCATAACTATTTGAAATTGGAATTTATCTTTCTCAGGCGGAACATGTTTTCCTGTGCCTGCGCAGAACATAATTTACAGAATGAAAATTTCTATTTCCTATTCACTTTCAATCGTTCTGCATGTCTTTTAAGCTAAAAGATCTGCTATTCTACTCGTCGTTTGTCTTGGATCAACAAATACTAAGCTTTGATTATGTTAAATGAACATTTCACGAAACACTGATTGCGAAACAGGAATGTCTTTCAAGCCTTTCTTTCTCGATTCACACGATGCGAATATCTACAAACCATGCTCTATGATCTGCTGTATGAACTGTTGTATTAGTACTTTATTTTTGAGAATATTGAAGTTGTAATTCGTTTATTATCAGAGTTTTTTACGTGTTTGATGTTAATGAACATCCACTTTATCAATTACTCTGACGATGATTGACATCGCCATCATAATTGACCAAGGGTATGTGAAAAATCAATCAAAATGCTACATTTTTACCGTATTGGAGAGAAAGGTTGGTGAGTTACATGTTTTATGCAGCTGATGATTTGATTATTTCTATGTTAAATTGATCAAATAAATGGTTGTTACAATCAAACACGAAAACTTCCTTACTAATAAACGTATTGCAATTTCAATATTCTACTAAATTTCAATGGTACTGAATTGGGGTTGATAGTAAGTGAACTTTCTAATTAATTTTTTGACAAAGTCAATCCAATCATTGGATAGATGGCAATTCAAAAAGAAGGCCAAGTTCTGTCCAAGTATTTAGGAGCTGAACCAGAGTTTGAAACACAAAAATTAGCTTCCTCCTGATAAAGAGACATTAGTGGAGTATCTTTACCAGTTTAATTTCACGCTTTCTGAATTTCCACCGTTCCCCTTCCTGGTATGTTTGCATTAAATCTTCCTGGTTGGGGAAAGCGGCTACGGGGTCCCGCTTACAATAAGGGGCCCATTGTTTATTGGGTCTCGATACATTACGCTCCATTTCTTTCAAAGGTTCTTTCTTCATCCTCCAATTCCAAGCAGTTGGGCTTAGCTCTAATCCCTTCAGGGAACGAGTATTGTAGCAGGGATGAGTCATTTATTGAAGCAGTTTTTGGAAAATTGCTTCATTACTAAGTAATAACCTTGGGTAATTTCATGTTTACATCTAACAGATTGTGTCTGGCTGTTTCCGCTATTGCATTTCAAGGGAGTTTTTGAATATATGAGATTATTATCATAGAAGATATTGCAATCATATAAATTTAGCACTCAAGCATTTCCATATGGTTGGATGCAAAGCTGTTCAACCTACTTCTGTAACTTTCAACCTGACGATTACATTTATATTATCTTCAACATTACTGGTGTGAATAAAGTTGAGTACATTGAGTGAGTTGGGTGAGTGGACTCTGCTGAGTTAGTAGAGGCGACTGAGTCGATTAGAGTCCGACTGGTTGGCATGAGAAACAGCTGTGATTGACTACATGCTTATTTACATCAAATTACAAGAATCCCAAGTGCAGAGTCAAAATGTGAGTAATCCGTCATTATTTGGTTCATCGACTGGGATTTGTGGATAATTGATTTTATTTTATATTGTCTCTTCTCTGGAACTTCTATAAAAAAATGTTAAAAAATGTTTATCTATGTAATGTTTAGTATCTAGATATAAGAAGTTAGATATTGATTTCAATACAGCTTATCAAGCTGTTAGCTTGAAAGAAGTTCAGCTTCATTCTACTTCTTATCAAACTAGTATCATAATTGAGCTATTTTAACATTACTGTCACTTTCCAGTACAGGAATCTAGACCAATTTAGAACTAGGATCTCTTGGAGCTAGGAACAGTGTCAAAATGAATATTATGCAAAAGTAGCAACAGCTGATTTGAGCATTTCGAAATCAAGCTGATTTTTTTCAAATCGGAACTGACAACAACAATCACGCAATGTAAATTATGTTATATTTCAAGCAAGTTATCAAGTTCATTGTTAAGTTGAATTAAATGTAATTTATTGTTAGTTGGAGATGAAATATTGTATGCAACTATTGTGAGTAACGAGTGAGATGTAAGTTGAACATGAGCGAAGCAAGTGTTCTAAACTTCTCATGAGTTCTAAACATCAACTCGTGAGATGTTTAGAACATGACCGATTTCACGCGTAGCATTAAGGCGGTCATAATACAATCTTTCCATAAACTACCATTATCAATTGGTATTCCTCGATGATGTTTTTCCACACCTATAATGGTTCTCTATGATGGTTTTCCATCCAAGATCATCTGCTGTCCTTCCATAAATCACTGAGTATAAACTTGAAAAATAAGTCAATTGATCGGTATTTGTTGATAACCAACGTGCTCAACATTTTACAGCTGATTTATTTCCGATAAAGGTGCAGCTCAGTATTGGGAATTGCACCCAAGATCTGCTACTGTTCCTCCACAAATCATGGAGTATAAACTCAAGTGTCAATCGCTTGGTATTTGTTGATAACAGACGTGCAAACTTTCTCAACATTTTACAGATGATTTACTTCCGATAAAGGAGCAGGAAAATAGTGGCAGAGGGGGGATGGTTTGGTGCATTGTGGGATTGGCTGAGAAGGAGGGGGAAGCCATAGGTCCGGCAACGGATGGTCCTGGGGTCGCTGGAGATTCGTGGCACAGCTAGCAGACATTCAGTCGTTCCAAGGACGTGGTCCGAATGGCAAATGACCGGCAATGCAGCAGTAGGGGCTTATTCGCCGTAAGCCGAGCTACGTGCCATCGTCTGACCTACTCACACAATACTCTGCGCTTTAAATAAATTGGTCGCTCACCGCCAACCATGACGACTTCCGATTTTCATACCCACCGCTGCCACCGCATTGCTGCTGACGCTGCAAATCTCTTTCTTATCTTTCCAACAAGACACGTAGTCCTACCAACCGTTCAAAATGCAAAATACCTGAGAAAACATCTGTCGACAGCTGGGGTTGAATAGGAAATCACGACCATCCCTCAAAAGAGATCGTGCACCACTTTTAGAAAAACTTGTATTGAGTCTCATGTACCTTATTATAAGGCTGGAAACAAATTGATCCAAATGATTTTTCCTAAATTTACATTCAAGTAATGAATTTTTGTAGAGATGCATATGATGCACACCACTTTAAGAAAATCTTGAAATGAGTCTCCTTCTTAAGCCGCGTCTCCACCAACCGAACATGTCTGCCGAACATTGTTGGCGAATACAAAAAACGGACAAACATTAAACATATGGGTCACCGAACATGTTCGTAAGTTTAATTGAAATGTTCGGTCTGTGAGCGAACAGTGACGACCAACACAGGTTCCCGCCACTAACCCCACCACACCGATCATAATGTCACATGATCATAATCGAGAAGGCGTCCACACCAAACCAACTCCAAACAATGTTCGGTGACATCAGATGATTCCAGCGAACACTGTTCGCCGAGCATGTTCGGTTGGGTGAGATGCGGCTTGAAAACCTTATTATAAGGTTGGAAACAAATTGATTCAAATGATTTTTCGGGATTGTTCCTAAAGTTATTTTTGAATGATGAATTTTTGTAGAGACACTAGATATTGTGTAACTCTTTTAAAAAATCTTGAATTGAGTATCCTCTTGGTGTGAAAACCTTGTAAGTCTGGAAACAAATTCATCAAAATGATTATTCTTGATTATTCCTGTAGTAGAATTTGAATGATGATTTTTGTATTGGATGGGCAGAATATAAATATTCTGTGTTTCATCATGTCACCAAGCTCCCTTTTTTATTCACATGGGGACACAATCTGGAAGTGCTGGTAAGACTTGATAGACACAGTCAAGCAATTCAGTTATAAAAAATAAGAATACCCATGATTGATAGGCATAGATGAATAAATAAATGATTTTTATCATTGAGAATTCTCGCACATTTATTTGTTATGCAAATCCTTAGAGAAATCGATAGAATTAAATTCGGAATTCAAAAATTATTACCATCTGAATAAATAAATAGATAAAAAGTAAAGTTCCTCAAGTTATATTGCATATGGATACATGCAAATGCCTTTGAATCTATTGTAAGCAGTAGCCTTTTTGATTGACTTTTTCGTTTGTTTACATTTGCTACTTCCAGGCTGTGTCGATTAGAAGAAAATTGTTCTAAAACGTGGTCAAATAAGATTAAAGTGGTTTGAAGTTGATTTGTTCATAAATGGATTTATGTTCATTGCTAGATGCATCATTTGTATATTTCAAATTAGTGCTGAGTCCATGTATTTCAGCAGGGTATTATAATGTACGGAATAAGTATTAGAAAAAGGATAGGTATTCTAGGTATGCAGAATTTGTCAGTTAGTATTGTTGGTAAAAGTTTAAATTAAGAAAATTAAAAACATCTTGATTTTTCACTTTTTTTAAGTCTTTTCAGAAGAAACCCTACGAGTTTCAATCTTTAGCACATAGGCCTCTCCAAAAAAAAAAATAATAATTACAAAAATGAAATAATAAGAAGAGAATAAATGTGGAACATCTCTCTCTGTGGATGGTGGAATTTGTAAGATAGTAGGTAAAAGCGTGAGTGAGCGAAAATGTTAGACTGGTTTATAAAGTATCCTAGAATAAACCCTACAAGTTTGAATCTTCATCATATAGACCTATCCTTAAGGAGTTAATTATTCAAATGACTTTTTTTATATGAGAATAATAATATAAAAAATATCTCTTGAAACTGAGCACAAGGTAATATTTAACTGTGATGTTTTCCATGACGAGATACTTTATGACCAATCTAATATCAAAACTGACACTGTATTTTAGTTATCACATATTCAATTGAAATACAGTGTCCTTTTTGATATTAGATTATAATATTTATGATGCATTTTCGAAATGTCAAGGACTCCCGTGATACTCAGGTCGCTATCAAATCTAGTTATAAAAACTAAATAAACCAATATATTGCATAAAAATGCAATGTGGAAGGAACTGCCCAATGCCGGAGTTCAGTTCTTCTTGGCCGTGCTCTTCTCACGTATAAGTAGTCCACTTACATTCATACTGCGCCACAAAATAGTAGTCACTGATGTCTTTCAGTGATTCGAGCTATACAAAAGTATATATTTCTGCTTTAGTTGAGGGGAAGATTTTCTCTGAGCCGTTCCTGGAGCAGCATCCGAATGATGGCTTAGGTGGAATTGATGGGTGGTTTATAAAACTCAACTACATCACTGATTCAATATGATTCAATAATCTTGGATAATGCGCTAATTTACGTGCATCATGCTCCAAGAATATTGAATAACTAAGGAGCGTCACGTTTCTGACAGGTTTACTGTGATAATTCTAAAAATGTAAAGAATAACTAAAGTTATTTAGTTATAATTCAATATAATACAGTTATATTTACAGTTACAGTGTTATTCATGTAGAGAATAACCACTTTGATTTATCAAATACTAAACGAGTTTTAGAAATTAGAGGTTTCAATCGAAAATTTCTGTTGCCCAACTATTTAGCCGACGGCAAATCCATGAGAATTTGATACATAACATCATACTCACTGCTAATATATTAAATCAGTACAGGGAAGTCAGTACTTACTCAGGACATGGAAAGTAATTAATTATCAACATATCTTTCATTGATTTTGATAAAAACAAAACGTTGTGAAGGAGTTGAGCAGTTGATTGGAGAGCTTGTCTGTGATAAGATAAGGCTCTGGCTGGCTTCGTTTCGTGCAGCCTTGAGCTCGAATCTCATTCAGCCATGGATGTTTCTCATCATCCACCAATTCACCTCATTACCCACGCACAAGTCTCCAGACTCATTTGAGCATCATTCGCAATTGAAAAAATTGTTATTACGCTAATTAAGTGACTGCTTGGGAAATAGTATGGGAGTCCAATCTCAGTAGACGACAAATATGCAAAGCCAATCTGTCTGAGTATGAGTATTCAAGATTTACAAGATGAGAAACACTGAAGCAATAATTATATTACAATAAGAGTTGAATTCAACTATACACGGGTCATATAATTGCATATTATAATTTTACAGAGTAAATTCAACTAAATTATGATTTTCCTGAAAATCAATTCATGATTGTAATATTAGTTCTCCAAGATAATTGTTATAATAGTTATCTGAGATGAAAAACACTATGATTTGTTCCACGAGAGATTGAAAAGCTGCCTACTGAGTTGAAGACAGTTGAAGACGGGTCGGGCCGATTCCCAAGGTCATCTGTCAACAAAACTGAAATCAAGTGAAAGCGAGAGTAGAACAGCTGGCTGCAGATTGAGGAATGACTGTGTCCTAGAAAGTGACTCAATGCCACTGCTGTGGCCTACTTCCTTATTAGCCGCCGCCTTCTTTCCTGTTAGGGTAGAGATCCACTCCAAACACTCGTGGAATAGGCCAACGTTTCAGAAAGTGGGCCTTTGTTCTGCCTTTTGATTTTATTTCAGTTAAGTATGTTTATGGTAACAAATTTTTAATTGTTCTCATTTTAATTCCATAAATTGCACTGGAGACTTTTAAATTAAATATATTGACAGCAGTAACAAATAGTTATGCTGAAATTCGATGAGTGCTATTATCCAAGTTTGTCATTTTTGTGGATTATATTATAAAAGATATTAAGTAGAATGTACCCGGAGTGATTTGGTAAACAGTGTCATGGTTGTTTTTAAAACAGTTTTTGTTATAAATAATGATGAATTAATTAGTAGTTGAAACAGGGAAGAAAGAGAATTTGAACACCACACAACCTCTCACTTTTCTCTATCACTAAAATGCAGAAAGAGTAAGCTTTAACGAGAGAAAGAAAAAATAATAAAGGAGAAAGAAAAAATGAGAGAGATACAAACAGGTTGTGTTATTAAGAGAGAAGTGTGGTGACAAGTAAATTCAATGACTGTCAACTTCCTGTCACTCAACTGTCAGACTTAACATTTTTGCATTGTCTCTTTCATTTTTCTACCACCTTGGTTTTAATACGACTTCAATCTAGAACCAAAATATTATTTTTCCTCAATATTTTATGAAAACGACTGATGACTGCAATTGATCAATTATTGATATTTAATTGAAAAAAGAGCACTCCAGTGCTTGAGTTTTTAGGTTGATTTTGATGGAAATTTATTTGGAACAGTTCTTTAATTTCATAACAGTAACTTCGAATCTAATAGGAATTGGATTTGAGTCTTTCAAAACTCTGTATAATTCTATTATCCTATAATTCAATTTTGTACGGTTGAGTTCTGTCATCCTCATCAGGCTACAGCCCTTCTGGATCTTTCAATTTTCATGTGTACCATGGTACTTCGTACCACTGGTAGCACACTGGTTCGTAAACTCGGATGCAAAATTTTATTAGTCTAAGAATTTCCTAAATGTATGAATGTATAATGTAAATAATGTTTCAAGACTAATAAAATTCCATTCATCCATTCATCAGAAACCTTCAATCAGTATTGATTCCAGTGAGGAAGGTACGAATATGATTGTGGAAGCTCTAGACAATATTTTTCAACTAAAAACAGATATGTTATCCAGTTATCCAGTAGTTAGAATTTTAGGATTATAGTTCATATAACTGAGCATCAATCGTACTGTACAAAAGCATGAACTGAAACAATTTTTTTCGGGAAAACATTGGAGTTTTCACTTGAGTTGCGGTTATCGATAATGGTGGGAGAGTGATGTTTGGGGTAATGTTGGGGGGGGGGGGGAGTATGTAAAGGGGGCTGAGTGTAGGTGAAAGGCTGTAGTAGCCTGATCAATCAACCAGCGTCGTTTAAGCCGATCGGGGTACCATTAGGGAGTCAGTGGTTCCCTGACCAGGATTAAATGAATTGCTTTTTACATGCCCATGGAAAAGCTCTAACAAATCATTTTTGTGTGCTGAGAGAAAAATACGGGGATAAAACAAATGTGATCTATAGAGATTGGAGATGCCTGGGTACCATTGCTATTGTACCATGAAACTTCTGTCTACAAACAACGAAAAGTTGTACTTTTATACGTTTCAGACTTGCAACAAAACAGGAAAATCTGACAATTTTACTATGGAAATGATTTAAATAACTTTATAAAGTTAGTCAATGGTCGAAGCCAAAATTAATTTTTAAAATTTTTCATAATTATTGTTTATTAGAATTTCAAATTGCTTTTAATTGTATTATTGAGTAAGTTCTATAGATTTTTCTGATTTAACTAGTTTTCCATCAGTTCAAGACAGCAACAAATATTTTCCGATTATCGTAGAGTGAGTTCCATCAATTTTCCCGATTTTTCAAGTAGTTTTTACATCAAATCAAGACAAACAAATTTCTGATTATCGTAGATTGAGTTCCATTTATCATTCCGATTTTTCCAAGTAGTTAGGGAAGTGATAGCCGTGAGCCGTACGTAATTTTACGTACTTTTTACGTAAATTACGTAATTTTTTAAATTAATTATTAATTCCTCCAAATTTTGTTTTCTCTTACATAATGTCAAACTGTAAACTCAAGACCGTTGTAGCCTTCCTATTGGAAGATTTAACCTAAATTCGCTTTGATTGGCGGATTACCGCATCACGTTACCTTCTCCAAAACTCTGGCTTCAGAACTTGAACATGAAGAGAGACGATTTTTGGCAAGTTAAGGAGGAGGTCCGTTTTTAACCTCTCCTACAAGAAATTTTTTTTAAAGTTTGAAACTTACACATTTTAGTCAATGTTATGTGTTAAACGTTAAATTCCCCAGTTTCTTCGAATGTAAAAAGAATCCTGATTGCCAAATTGTAAATTTAAAACCTCACAAATACTAAAATCCGCGATCATACACATGCAGCCAGTCCAAGATGTCTGAAGAAAAAACGACGCCGACTTCGATCGAGTATCAGCACAAATAAATACCTCATCGAGTGCGCGTAGAAATTGGGCCCAATCAAGAAAGTGAATGGTATGTGGAATATTTCATCATTAATAACTGAGGATATATTAAGATTGGCATATCATTTGTACATGGTGCCGAAGCGAATTCTCATAATTGATTCACCCTTAGGTGACAAAAGCCTACATGCTCGAAAAACAATTAATTATTCAAATTCAAATTCAGTATATTGTTCGAATTTTAATTTCTTTTAATTAATATCATTTCCATTTATAATATTATTTCTGATCTTTTATACCAATTTTTTATTCTAAATTTTATAATAAACCGCTTAGTAATTTCAATCAGTATTTTTATAATTTAAATTCCTACCCGACTCTGGTTGTAGAATATTTTAGTGATTTAATTCAGAATTTCGACAGCCGGCTCAACCGAGTTAAGTTAGTTATTTTTTGGTGAATAATCGTTTGCCCTTGATAGAGGGCACACGTGTTGGTTCAACAATTTGTTCACTTTTTGAACAGTCTATGACAAATTGTTTTTTATAGCTTTTCCACCTCGCTAGCGTGGATTGTTTGGGAAAGTGTAACTAGCAAATATTACATATTCCACACACAGCTTTCGCTTGCGAGAGGGATTTAGCTCGAAATATATTGTTTCTTTATATTTTATCTTTCTTTGCTGTATTGGATTGTGTGGACGATATTTTCAGATATTCTGCATTTTCTCACTCGATTCTGTCCGGTTAGGACAGGTATTAATTTGTGTAGTTGTGGATTGGGATGGTGCACCTATTTTCAAGATTTTCATAAAATTATTTACGACTGCAGCTTCCGGCCATTTGAATCATCAAATTTATATGCATAAAAGGGGCACCCCCGAGCCATAGCTCACAAAAGGGCAATAGCCCGGACTTCAGCTCACAGTAGTTAAATAGTTTATTAATCAGTTCAAGAGAGCAAAAAATATTTTTCCTACAGTGACCCAAAAAAGGGTCTATTTTTGCACTAACTGAAGCACGCAAAATAGTCTATTCCTGCACCAGTGCGGGAAAGTAAATTGCAGTGCGGGAATGTACTTTTCCGCACTCCAAATTTGCAACCTAACAACACAAAATAGTGAGCATGTAATACGCAGGTTCCCTATTCTGAAATTCAAAAATAGGTTGGCTACTCTGCTTCAGCTGTGAATAGTTGTTGCAGTTGTTGTTGATGAAATCGATTTGATTCGAAGATAGGTTATGTGAGGAATTTTCAGGTTATGTATGCCCTGTTTTGTTCTGTTTGAATTACTTTATACATTACTGTAGGAAAAATTTAATGTGTAATACGAGTGCAAAGTATTGTTTCTGCACTCGAGAAACTTTTTTCACTCGCCTTTGGCTCGTGAAAAAAACTGTTTCTCTCGATGCAAAAAACGGTGCTTTGCACTCTAGTTACACAAATAGCTATTACGATTATCGTAGAGTGAGTTCCATTGATTCTTTTGATTTTTCAAGTAGTTTTCACATCAAATAAACACGAAACAAATTTCCGGATATCGTGGAGTGAGTT
Source organism: Conomelus anceps (assembly GCA_948455865.1). Lineage (NCBI taxonomy): Eukaryota > Metazoa > Arthropoda > Insecta > Hemiptera > Delphacidae > Conomelus > Conomelus anceps. Next base: position 127,589,261 of record OX418216.1, read on the forward strand.
CTATCAATCTTTCTAATTCTTCCAAGCAGTTGAGGAAGTGATAGCCGTGAGCCGTAGCAGGTACCTGTTCAATCAGATAGAGATAAGCTACGAACTCCTGGGCCCTCTTTGTGGGTGATCGATTGGATTGAACAGCAAAAATACTCTTTTCTCTGTTGTAAAATCACTTTCACGTGGTCTACAACTCACTTAAAACTGTAAGTCCAACTCAATCAACATAATCCTACTAATTAATCACCATCATCCAACTCATCTATCACCATCATTCACCTCATCAATCATCATCATCCATCCAACTAATTACCCACGCACAAGTCTAACACCCATGTGGGCTTCATCCTCAAAAAAAAATTTCCTATCAATTCAAGACGAGATAAAATATTCTCCGATTATCTTATGATTTTATGGTTTTTGTAAGTAGTTTTCGCATCAATTCAAGACAGAACAAATATTTCCCGTTTATCGTAATCGATTATCGTAAAGTGAGTTCTATCGATGATTAACAGTTGCGTGGTGCTAGATTATTTTTCTAGGCGGAATTAATAATGGCGAACATGGAGGCTTCTTGTGAGATGAATCGGAGCTTTTATTTTGAGGAAGCATTGAAGAATCTATTATGTGGCGCAGGGAGTTAGCAATTCATTTGCTACAAGACCAACAATGTGAGCGCCGGGTCGAACCACTAGTAGGCAACAAGCAGCGCGCTCCGTTCAATCAGGTGCCCGCCTTTTCAAAGAGCCCTTCTCCATTGAGAGCTCGCCTTTCACACGGTGCTTTCTTTCGAAAATCATTATTTGAAAAATTAATCATTGCCCCCGTTACACACGCCACCGAATATGATTCACAACTAATGTTACTTTCAGTTGCGCGCGTTCAAGTGCATGCCTGCCTGCTCAACAATAAGCCGCAGACGTTTTGAAAGGCCCACTGAAAAATAACTACAGTCATTGTGAGTCTTGCTTTTGCAACATGGAAGTTGATACACTTTTACTACCGACTTCTCAAACTTTGAAACCAAGGAAAACTTTGAGAACCACTTTTTGATTCAAGGGAAATTTCATCTAAGATGTGGGTTAATCTTCAAACTGCAAACTACAATTTCTAAGTAATCTTAAAATAAAGGTTTTCCATTTCATTCATGATGAGGGTCTTGTCAAACTGTGAACCATAATTTTTCTCAGTTATGAGCAGAATTTCAAAATTTAAATGTGGATTGACCCGTCAGCCTTAGCAGATATCTGTTCAGTCAGTTAAAGATACCTTACGAACTTCTGGGCCCTCTTTGTAAGGGTGACCAAACGAAGAATCTGTTCTCTGCTGTACTCCTCGGTGGTTCAGATCTAACCTAAAACTTTTTTGCGGTAATGAGGCGAATGGGTGAATGATGTGAAACATCCATGGCTGAATGAGATTCAAACCAAAGACTGCAGGAAACGAAGCCAGCCAGAGTCTTAAGTTGTTTAGAATTTTATAAATAATTGCCAAATAATTAAAATTCAGGTTTTTTGAACATTCGATTGAATTGTTCCATTGGAACTTGACAATTGAAATTAGCAGGCTTCGACAATTACCTACAATCAGTGATCAAGAATTTATTCTGTATTACTCTGGAAAGTTATGTTCATCTAATATAAACCTACTTATAGGCCTGATATTGTTAAAAATCAGTATTAGTTTTAATATCATAAACTCTTCTTAACTGGTTTTAGTGTTCCGCTTCGAGTAAACTTTCAAACTAACGGCATTTAAGTGAAAAGTAAATGCGTATGGCTTCTATTGGTGGGCGACCCTTGCGGATAGTTCCACCTCGCCGCTCGAGCCATGCTATTGGAAACATGGTGAGCCTACAGTTTTAGGTGGGTTCCAAACCACAGGAAAGTGATTTTACAGCAGAGAACCGTCTTTTTTTCTGGCCAATCCAATCGGTCACCCTTACAGAGAGGCCTGTAAGTGAAAAATAACCATTTTATTTTGTTGGAGTGAATTGTTTTAGTGAATATTAATTTCTAATAGAAATCAACCCCAATATTTTGACTAATGTAGCATAGTAAAATTTGTGAAAAAAGTAGTTATGGACTTTGCCTGCAGCATCTTCACTTCATTGTTATTCTGTCTATAAATAAAAATATTAATAATTTTTCAGAAAACCCCAATAGCTTTTTAGATCTATGCAAAAATGAGACTTATTTTAAATGTGGCTTGGTTCCATAAGTTCAATAATAAATTAAAATATCTAATATTGCAGTAAGTAGATAACTAACCTTGGTATTTAGGCTAAATATTTATAATAATTTCTATGCAGTAGACTCAATGAAATATGTATTTTTTGAAAACTCTCAACTTCAACCTGATTTCAGGTGTATCAAGAGATATGGAAACTTGAAAACAAGGAACATCTGCTCCTGACATGCTTTATCATATCAACTGATATGAGGTTCTAGAGATACTTTAAAAACCCCATGTTCTTTTCCAATGAAACTCAGTTATTGAATTTAGAAACAAGTCATGTTCACATTGTGTTTGTCTGCTGTTGACAGCCATGGTACTCTCATCAGGTAATACAACTGCAAACATGGTAATGAATAGAGTTTTTAATTTTACTCCTGACAAGTAGTTATTTCACCTGACCTGCTGCAGTTGTCATCAGTATTGTATTATAAAACGCCTCTTAAACAAAAGTCGAAGCGATTAATCCAACAATGTTCCCAATTTCCACGAAGAAGAGTTCATTTTCAAACTTCAACTTCCATCTAGGTCTGGGAGAACAATTAAAGTCAGCAGATCTGTCCCTGTCAGTTGGAAAAGCCAACGAGTTTTTGAATCGTACCACTTCAACTGTGATGAATTTGTGTTTATTGATTTCATAACCTACCGTGGTTTCAGGATACTGCAGGTTCCTGTTTATTAAAAAAATTGTTGCCTTGTGAAGACTATGAATGAGTCCAATATGATTTTAATATTCCATAAACTACACTACAGCCAAAATAATGAGATTTTTGTTTTTCATAACCTTGATATAATAGCCAGATGATAATTTTATCATCATTATCAGTGAATGATCTAGAATCATGATCTAGTTCATGAATCAATTATTGGTTTCTAAACAGAATTGGAATGCTATGAATTTGTCAATTCGTACAAACTTCGTTCTAAAACATAGTTATTTGTACAAACTTCGTTTTAAAACGTAGTTATTTGTACAAACTTCGTTCTAAAACGTACTTATTTTTACAAACTTCGTTCTAAAACGTACTTATTTTTACAAACTTCGTTCTAAAACGTAGTTATTTGTACATCATTCAATCAACTTAGTAGTTGGGGACTAATTCGAATCAGTCTTGAACTCAAATAATGTACTCTCTATGGCAAAAATTATTCTAGAGCATAAAATTGTACTTTATTAACAGTTTCATCTACATTACAGTGGAAAAACACATTTAAATTTTGATTGATGTGTTAAAATTTTAAAATGAATGTCATCAGCAAGGTGTATCTAACTTTTTATTTATTTTGCCGTTTCAATACCTATTTGATTGAAGTTTGGATAATTTCAGAGTTTCTGTGTTTGGTTTCTGCATGGAATACTGATGAAACTAGAAAGTTAAGGATAATTAATTTCGAAACTCCTTTTATAATTAATGATTAATAATTATTAATTGATGAATTCCTCCGAAATCAATATAATATGTGAACGTTCAGAAATTTAATAAGAATGCAGCATCAACTCATGGTTGAAGTTAGGGACTTATAAAATTCATAAGCGTGTGGAGCAGAGAATATTACAAAATGCTATAATTGAATTGACCTAGTCTGTACATTCCTTGTTGGTTCCATCAAAGCAGACCTGTCTTTCTCTGTTTCAGTTTCAGTTTTAGTTTGAAGGATAATTTTGAAAATAGAAGTTTAATCTAACAGTTAAGGGAAGTGATAGCCGCGAGCTGTAGCAGGTATCTGTTCAATCAGAGAGATAAGCTGCGTTCTCGTAGGTCCCGTTTGTAACGGTGACCGATTAGATTGGCCAGCAAAAAAGACACTGTTCTCTGCTGTAAAATCACTTCCCGGTGGTTCGGAACCCACCTAAAACTGTAGGTCCAACTCATCAATCACCATCATCCAACTCATTACCCACGCACAGGTCTCAGACCTATGTGGGCTTCATCCTCAAAAAAAAAAACATCAATTTTTGTGTTCGTTATTTCGAGGCTTTATCCTGACCGTGTTTCCCTAATTTCGTGCTTCTAGTTTGAATGATTATTTTCGCAATAGAAGATTTATCGGCTGATGTAAAACTGTTTATATCCATGTCAAGTTAAACTATATATATATATATCCAATCCAATAATATGAAGCTTATATGTATTTCTGCAATAAAATACCAAAAGAATTTATATAATATATATATATATATATATATATATATATATATATATATATATATCGCGGTGAGATTGGACAATGAATTTCAATTTCTACTCACATGAATGAAGACGGCGACAACCAATAACAATATTCGATGAACTACAATCATACTAGCGGTGAGTGCGCCACATTTCACTTGTTCTGTTGGTTGTCGACATCCTGCAAAATAAAAAATGAAATTTATAATCCTGGAAATATAAATAAACAAAGATTGAAAAATAACATACTAAATTGAGAGAATCGAATGTTTTTGATAAATTATTGAATCATGTATGTGTGATGTTGACAAAGGATACTTTAAAGGGTCAAAGCTAAAATAATCATACCAAATCAAATTAGCAGCCAATTCTAAAGCCTAAAAGTACAACTGAAATACTCCATTCATCATATAATATAATATGTGTTAATACTTGTACATTCACAACCTTGTTTGATATAGAAATATTCGAAGAGTTTTTACAACTTCCAGTTAATAATTCTTCCAGGTTTTTTCTTCTCATTTTTTTTCAACTATAAATAAAATGCTTTTATTGAACAAAAAAGATTACATCATTGTATCAAATTACTTTTAGGCTACTTTCGCTATAGATTAAATCGGGGGGAAGGTGTAGCTATCTCTCTCTCTCTCTCTCTCTATATATATATATATATATATATATATAAGATTAATTTCAGGTTTAGCTATATTCTTCATCACTGAACTTACTCATAACATCAGCCAAATTATTAATTAAAGTAGGAATAGCCCATTCCACCTGTGAAAACCTGGGATTATGAGAAACATTTATCATGAAATGAATGTATCTTGTTAACAATCTTATTAAAATTACCCCCTATGATTTTAACAAAGAAGACTCTTGTTTCAATAGCTACATCAGTGAGATTTGAGCTTAAGCATTATTTAATAATTAGTCAATAAATTCGGGCCCTTTTTTCAAGACCTTGACGTTTTTAACAGATTTTTTACCTTGATTTGACCTTTATTTCCTAAGTTTGAAAGCCCCCGCATGACTTTTTTGAAAATCAGGGCCCTTGATGACCTCTTTATCGGTGGTTCCAGGGTACTGCCCATTGCCACGGTTTCCGTAGCCTAGCTGAAGTCCATAATCAGTAAATTAATAAGTTGAAATTATTCATTATACATGCAGAAACAAAAATATTGAAATACAATGAAAAAATAGAACAAAAGTTAAATCTATAAACTACAGTCAAACTTCTATATAACGAGCCTCCAAATAACGAAATCCTCTACATAACGAATTTTTACCTCGTCCCATGACATTTTAGAATTTTTACTGCTTATTTACCTCTTTGTAACGAATTTCGGACCTCTCAACAACGAAGTTTTCTTTTCACTTCAACTTACGAAATGTAGTGTGTATAGGAAGCCGAAAATGTCATTTTCAAGGAATTGTTTATTTTCAGCAGGAAGGTCAATAAAACCAAAAATAATGAGAGATTCTGGTAGGTAGAAGATAGGATGGTAGAAAGTTAGTAGAGGTTGAAACACATGTCGGAAATTGAATGCAAGTTACTGAAAATAGAATTTTAAGAACTTGTCATTATGTAGGTCTACTGGACTTTCCCATCCTTACACCATTTGTTTTTGTCACACATTTCAATTCTCAAAACTCGGCATTTATAGTAAAACATTAAAAACTAGAAAAATTTTGAAAGTTCCTATACGAATTTATTTACAGAATTATGTTGTGTTTAATCTAATAGTTCGTGTGTAAAAAGTACTGAAATAAATTTAGTAAAGGCAGTTGAAAAATTTTGCTACTGAGTATACTTCGATTAAATTCCACTACGTTGAAATGAATTGGTGTCTTCATTTAATTATAAGATCTGTAAGATGGGGTGGTAGTATTCTCGACACAACCTCTCAATAACGAATACCTCTCTACAGCGAATTTTTTCTCAGGATAATCGACTTCGTTATACAGAGGTTCAACTGTATTTTTTATAAAGGTCTAAATATGCATTTGGAGTTGAAAACACCTTCCAACCGTGGTTGCCAATGTACTAGGAAAGGTTCAAAGTTGGAAATAAAAAATACTCCAGAAAAATTTCACGGATCAAAGATATTTCAGTATACTTGTGAGATGCACTCAAAAACAGGCAGCTGGAGTTTAACGATTGATAAATTGATAACGAGTTTTTTTAAAATTTGGATCACTTTCATGGAAGTAACAAGTAATATTTTATTAAAGATGAAACGATGGAGCTAAAAAAGGAGATCTATTTCATTCCAGACAATAGTCATGTTTCTCAGAACACTTTTGACAAGGAAATGTGCAGCTGTAGAGGAAAAATTATCATCTTCTGAGAAGTATGAAGTGTTGAAAAATGTGGGTGTACTTGCTTACAATAAAAAAATTCAAAGAGAGACTGAGTCTTATTCTTGCTATCTCAATTCAGCTGGCTTGTTCTCTTATTTTTGCAATTTAGACTGGAGCTTTCAAAGCAAACCGAACAACAGGCACACAAGTAATAATTCTCATACAAATACGGTATATACCAGAAGTTTGTTGCTGTAAATACGCTCTCTGGCGAGGAACTTTTCACATGCCGTGGAATATGAAAAGGAGTTGTCTACTTTACTCATCTCTTCCTTTGCATTCTAGCAAAATAACTTGTAGCAAAGTAAATTGTTATCGTCTTCATATTTCAAACAGAACTTCTGTTTTTATTTTGTTGGATTTTTGTAGGCTATTCGGGAGAAGAAACTGATCCACCAAAAACACTTGATCAACAACACTTGAACGTCCGAGCTTCTGATCGTTGTGAATTCTGAATCAAAGATAAAGGATATTCCAATTAAAATTTTGTATTTATCTATAAATAATTATCTATTTATGAAGTTTCTTTTTAACTATGCGTGTTGGCTATCTACTACATACTTGAAGGGAGTCCTGTTCTCAAAATTAGGGTAAAACAACTAATCACTTTAGACTTCAGAAATGCAATAATGATCATTGACATTAAAAGCATGAGTCAAAGGGTCAAAAACATGAAAAGCAAAGGGTCTCGGAATACTTTCAACTAGTTTGAACATTGTTGAGAAGAATACAACACTCCTTCTCTTTCCCAATGTATAAGATTTGAGTCAATTCAATAAAAAAAAAAAACATTCTGGAGCATGAAAATCATGTTTAAATAGCAAAATCGTGGTCAATGAATAGTATGAATTATTATACTGAATTGCGGAAGTATATTATTATTCAGATGGATTCGTAGAGGCCTATCGCATGATAATATACTTGGTACAATTACCTATTATCTAGATACAAAAACTTTCATGACATTTTTCAGGAACCTAGTACGTATTTATTGATAAATTCAGTGTCTGAATAGTTATGCAACAAGCTTAAACCTTGATCGGGAAATATGAATTAGGCTACGTACGCTATGAGAATTTTTTAATAAATCTCTGGGCTTTTAAACAGTGCACCAAATTACGTAGTCAATGGTGTTACCTAATGAAGTCACTGATGAAAACAAAAGCCTACATCATGAATAAATGGTCCTTAAGCTTTCTGTAAAAAACGTTTTATTCCCGTACACTACAAGACAAGAAGGTTTGCAGGAGCTCCAATTTAACTATAGACAGAAGGTGCTTGAACATACAAAATATTTCAAGGCTTTAAACTATTCTAGTGTTATAGTCCATCAGTCTGTGGTATCACGAATTAGATCTGTACTAACGTCTGTGGAAATGAATGGTAATTTAACATGGACGGCAGCTGGTCTTCTGATTTTTCAGTAAAACACGGTCAAATGAAATTGTTTTCTGTTTTCTGTTCTCTCAGTTTTCAAAGAATTCTTTCATTATTTTAAAGCGACGGATATGAAGATGGTTTTGAATAAAGCTTCTTCTAATGATTTTTAAAGAAAATGTCTTATTTCTTTAAGTAAAACTACTGCAAGACAAAAATTTTGACAAGACAAAGTTTTGCAGCAGCTCTAATGTAACAATAGACAAAATATTTGGGTAAAAGTTACTGTCATACTCTATTAGTCTAAGCATAGACTGTAATATATGATGTGAATATAGACGAAATATTTAGGTTAAAAAGTATTAAAGTTGACAGTCTCTATCTGCATTTCATGAAAAAATAAAGCTGGGCTGTTTAGAAGAATAATGATCAAATATGTAACATAATTAACTAACAGTTGACAATCTGATTCTCCATTGTTTAAATCAGCATTCTTGCTGCTGATCACTTTGTTTTCATAGAATTCTCTTCCTTCTAACTACAGGAAGAGAAAAATAGTTTTTGATGAAATCTTCAATATAAGACTTGCAATTGCAATATACAGGCATTTCAGGTTTGTGAATATACATTGACTTTGAGCGTCATTAATACATGAAATAGAACAATCAAAACTGTTTCACACCCATACAAATTGCAGTGCTGTGATTCAAATTAGAATCAAATGCGAAGGTGGACTGTGCTAGAAAATCACCGACGAACGATAAAGTATGACGAAGAAGTCAAAATCGAGAATTGAAGTAGAAAACAAGCGGAACCAAAGAGCAGCCAATGAAAGAGAAGGAGAAGTTTGTTATTTGTGAGCAGCTATCGAGGGACGAATCAACCCCATTCGTTTGAGTGTTTTCACACTTTCATCGTACGGGTAGCAACCATTAGAGACAACCTCACTCCACGCCTCGTCTCACCACCACTCTCAAGCTTCCGATAATTCTGTCTAATTAATCATCCCGCTCAAGATAAGACCGCTTTACAAGGAATATCAATTGTAAGACGAGATAAAGCGAATTAGTCTTTATTAGAGCGAGCCCTTTCACGGCTGTCGTAGCCGGAGAGAAGAGAGAAGAGATCAAGAGTCGTTCCATCATGCTAGTTTCACAGCCTCCAACCAGAATTACTCTCACGCCGTTCTGACACATATCAAGTCTTCCGTCGTAAAATACATGCTACAAGCACCAACCAATGCTGGCACAATATTAACTGATACATATAAATCTGGGGAATGAGTACCACTTTGAAAGCCAACTTGATGGGAGCAGCGAATGCACATCACAGACAAAGACAGTGAAACAGGAAGAGTAGTACGACTGGCTATCGATTAAAATGCGCAGCGTGCAACATAGACATACTTAGACATGCTACGTCATAGACAGATATAAGAGACGAGGACCTATCCTATAGTATATGTTTGTTATCATATCACTCCAATTAGAACATAGTTAGACATTGTTGTGCTATTATTTCTATTAACCCTGGAATGATATTCATATTTCGGAATAATACGAAATGCATAAACGGTCTGATACAAATGCTATTTGTATTTTTTCTGCATGAAGCTAGATTTTTGTTGAAAAAGTAGAAATGTTCTTGAGAGTGTTATATGGACATGTCATCCCTCATCACTGCAATACACGGTGATTGCCCTACTTCATGTCGTCAGTTGATATTTCGTTGTCTTGTAATAGCAACTGTTGGTTAGGTGTATTCATATTGTTTGTGACAGTTTTAAATGAGGTGTATTCTTTCAGACTCTCATTTTTAATGAATAAGAAGATAAAGTTGTCACAACCAAATTTATTGAAAACAGTGAGATACTAGTTTTGGTTGTTATATCATTATCAATCTCAATCAAACTAAAGCTGAAATAAAGTTTTGACTCTTTAATTTGAGGAAAACTGAATTATGACTTCTTCAATTATGAGTTTACTACATTTAGTCTGAAGGAAATTTATTTTCATCACATTACATAAATTTTCTGGAAATACTCCCTTTTGATGGGTGATTTGTCAAGGAATTCCGTCCTTGTAAACAAACAAGAATTTTACAAGTAAAAGTAAAACGCAGTATCAGTCAATACAAATATGATATGAACAGAGTCCTTAAGATAGATCAAATAATATTATGGATGAATAATAAAAATAATTTGTTTTCGTAAACCTAAACATTGGTTTTTAATTGAATAACTAATAGTCGTTAAATATACATATAGACTACTTAAGTTACTTCAAAGTAGTATACGATTTCAGGATTAGAGTGAATAGACATTGCAATCTTATAACCAGTTATCTATTGATTCAATGAGACTAGGAAAATAATGGTCGCTTGGTGAGCACGGTGTCAGGGCGGTCGTAATGTTAAGAGCACTTGAAACTGCGCGTTGATGGGTGACCGGTAGCTACAACATGACGTTATCTGCTTCATTATCACTTACCCAGAGGTCGAAACTCACCGAAAATGTAGGTTCACGATGTAAAACATCATTGTATCATCAATAACTGACCTGAGCGCAGTTTACAGAGATCATGTCGGCATTGTCAGAAAAAATGGTGACACTCATAAGTCATTTGCTACCAGGATGCAAACTAGGATTGTGTATATTACACTTCTTTTTTCAATTAAATTTCACCATGTACATTAACACAGCAATCAACATGCACACAGTTTATAGTTTGTAGCAATAAAATGATCGAATTCCACCTTTGAAAGCATGGAAAACCATCGAGTGCTTAAGATCATGTTCTCTACTCCAACCACAATGTAGCTTGTTGGCTTCATAGATGAATAGAGAAATCAATGATTTTACGATTGTTGCATAAGTGTGATGCTATAAGTCATGGCTTTCCTAAGCAATGCATGAACTAGACGAACTGTTTTACAATAAGAACAAGCCATGAAACAAGATCTTACAGGTATTTTGTACCCCACGTGGCAATTGGAACATGGAAATAGAAATTCAAATCGCAATAGTATCAAACCACAATCACGATTGAAACATTGCAAGTATCAAAACTTAAACAATCGCAATCTTTCAGAAACGGTCTGTAAGGCCACAGTAGGCCTTCTGTGGCTGTTTGTCACTCACACGTGTAGTTTCAGTGTTGAAAATAATAAAATAATTAAGCCATATGTAAAATAATTGAACCATCTGTAAAATAACTTCAATAACAGGCCTACATCAACTGAAACTGAAAGAATATCAGTTATTATGAGCGAATGCATGAGCTATCATCCCAGTATTTGTTATTTTCTTCTTTTATTCTCGTTACTGTTTGGAAATTACGTGGAGTAGTTTTCATTTATTTACAACAATCATATGAAAGCATTCAGGACACAAACCCCAAATAACAAATATTAAAAAAATTAGAAATGATGACTTTATAAATAAAAATAAAAATGACAATAATAATGATAATAATAATAATTCTATGATATAACACAACTGTAAAGTTCTTAAACTCGGAGAATATTTATTAAACAGATTTTAAGAGAGGTGATTGTAGTGAAATTATATGAAGCGAGAAAATATGAGTTGAATGAAAATAAGGTCCAGCATAGAAATATTTTAGGTAAAGCTGCTTTTATGCTTTCTCAAATGCATTCAAATTCATGAAGAAAGGATCTAGATGAGTACTGGGCTGATTGAATAATCAATGCATTTTTTTCAAAAATCGATGCATTTTTTTTCAAAAATCGATGCATTTTTTTCAAAAAGTCTTTGTTTGAACATCATGAAGTGTATTGGGGAATTGTAGTGACTATCCGAATTGCATTGGGAAAATTGCAATCTAAAGAAAAACTATCGTGCCACATGAGATACAAATATTAACAGTGAAAGGCGGTGTGGAGAAGAAATTCTGTTATTCAAAATATTGAAAAGAAACAAACAGAATTAACAGTTTGAGCTGCTTCAAGGGAGAAGGGGTTGCATATCAAACAGAGCTCTCAATTCAGCTGAAGGGAAGTTGAATGGACAAACCTCATCTATCGTCTTAAATAGACATTTGAGATTTTTTTATTTTTCTAAATATTAGCCTTGTGGGAAACAAGATATGAATGCCAAACTTCTAAGCAATTGTTCAATATCATACTTTAAGTTCAATGGTGTCATTCTCAATAAGTATTCTATCGATAATGCCATGTAAGATTCAATCGCTTTACAAAATAATCACTATATCCCATGAGTTTTCATAGTTGAAATAGAAATAGAACGCTAATAACTGTTTTTCCTTATTCAACGCCTATAAAAGTGGATAAACTTTTTTTGAATATCAAGTTTTGAAGACTCCCATTATGGAGTATGAGACAAGTCAAGTCAGATCAACAATTATATACAGTAACAACAATTCTTAATCACTAGTTACCACTATTACAATTTAAATTAGTTGAGGTGAGGCTGAATTTTGATCTGAAAAGAATTCTTGTATAGTACAAGAAGATTTTTCAACTATATAGTTTTTTTTAAAACTGGATATTTCCAAGACTCTTAAGAAATTACGGTAGCTTGTAATAAAACTTCCTACCAATTTAACTAAGTCTTTGTTTGAATAACCTACTATTGTGATTCATCAAGTGATCATCTCCTCGGATTCATGTATTATAATAATGATGTTTGATTTAACTTTGATTTACCCCATAGTGGGTAATAAATAAAGTAGTAGAAAATATTGTGGTAGTTAATGCAATGGAAGCAACTGGTGCCAAGAAACTGCTTATGTCAAGGTCACACTAGTTTGGAAAAGAGGAAAGCTTTTTGATGTAGCTTTCCATTATAGAGTGTAGCAGAACTCTGTGGGGAGAGAAAGGTCAAGGTGGTATGTTCCAGAACGAAGCAATGCTTAAACAAGCGTTTGTGGTTTGGGACCTGGAAATGTCATTTTTGAAGAGGGTTCTCTGAGAAGGTGGGGAATATCTCAGCCATCTGAATGGCTCGTTTCCACAAGGTATTTGCCCAATATTAATATTATTCTCAATTTGCCATCTTGAAAACGTTGATCGACAGGTTTAAAATAAAATAAATTTCAGACAAAAATAACCTTTTTGATACTTTTAAATTGTCTTTCTAATATCATGTTAAATCCACCATTTAAAGAGCTTAATTGAAAATCAATAAGAAGCGGAAGCAGTTGAGAATTATTATAGCAGCCAATCCATCGCTCTTATTCAACTCTAGATGTTGAATTTATTTTCATTTATGTCATAACTAAAAGAAACCTAACCTTGCATAACCTGACAAAAACATAATAAGGATGACTAAAACGAAAAAAATAAGTACTAGGAAGTTTGCACACTGTGGAATCTTTCCATAATTGAGAATAAGTCCCAAGAAATTGTCAAATTCCACTTCCTGAAATATACTGTATAAGAAAGAATAAATTCATTACTCCAGGGTAATCATCATCGCAGAAGTGTACGTCATCTGTTTAGTCAGATAAATATAAGCTACGAAATTTTAGGCCCTCTTTGTAAGTGTGACTGATTGGATTGTCCAGCAAAAAGGACTCTGTTCTCTGTTGTAAAATCACTTCCCAGTGGTTTGAAACACACCTAAAACTGTAGGTCAAACTCATCAATCACCAATCACTCATTAACCACGCACAGATCTCAGACCTATGTGGCGGTAAAATATTATAACAGAATCAATAACATTTCCTGTAACTTAATAATTCACCTATATAAAATTATGGAGTCTAACTTGACAATTGATTTCAATTAAAGGTTCCTATTATTAGACAAATTGATTCCTATTTCCTCAACAGAACTGAGACAAATCAAACTTTCTGTGATGCATGTTAGCACTGCGATACATACGCGTACTGTATGTAGTAGAGGAAAACGCCACAAAATCAACAAACCTCGATAGCTCCAACTGCAATATTATTATTCTAGGCGAAAAGTCTCTGTATGCAAGCAGATGCTCAACTGACGGGCAACTCTATTCCGTTCTGGAAATTTCTGACTATTGATTCAGCAGCACTTTGATAACCTGTGCGGGTGTTTGATTAAATTCCAATGATTTACTGCGAAATGAGAGAGTATTCACAGGCGGGTGAACTTTTGCCTACACGCGGTGATGGTTGGGTCGAGAAAGTGGCCACTCGTTGCTAATTAATTGGACTGAAGCGTGGTGAGGGCGAGGCGAGGACGAAGCGAGGTGCACCATCCAGCCCTGCTCGCCAGTTGAGCGTTGAGCGACCCAAGATCCCCCAACCTGCCTCGGTCCGTTAATATTGAGCAGGGCTCCCACTAATGACTATTGGCCCGGTCTTCGGTCGACCATCAATCACTGGATCGTCGCTTACCGAGAAATTGCTGCCCGCTTTGCAGCACTCTCACTTGTCTTCTCACTGCCATACATTCCTTCGTCTTCATTCGTCAAAATTGACCAAACATCGCCCTTGCCTACTCTTTTCTCCTTATTCGAATTTGGTGAAATAGTTTGCAGTTTCGAACTTTTTTCTTTTTTGGGTTCTACTGATACTGATTCATCAAAATTCTCAAAACTCCACCGCTTATTCAACATTTCTATCTCCTGTACTTATTGAATTTTATGATTTAATTTTTGGTCCAACTTTGGACTCTACTGATGTTATTTCTTTTCTGTGCCTTTTTCATTCTCTTTATATCTCTTCCGTCCCATTTCATGATGAAATTTGTGTTTTTCCTTTAAATTTTTTTGGACTCTTCTCTTCTTCCTCTATGCCTTTGTTGTCATTTTCTTGTTTTTCTCCTTACTATCTCAACTCCGTGTGAGTTTGAAATCCTAATATTAATTCTCACTCTTATTTAACATCTCTTTTACCCGTACTTCTCTACTCATTTCAATTTTAGAACATAATTGTGGTTTCTAGAGCTTTTTTACACTACTGACACTGCTTTATTGGGCGTTTTCACACACACCGACACGGCGCCGGCACGAAACTGGCACCGGGCGCCGATATCGTCACGACATCGTTGAAGCATTTCACACTTACCGACACGGCATCTGGCTGTCGGTGAAGAACTAACCTTATTTTGCAGTGGGCGGCACAGTTCAAAACGGTACGATGGCTGATATTACAACAGGAGGTTGTATTTGTTATATTTATTATTATATCTACGACGTAAAAGGCGCAGTCGTAATAGACAACTTTGGATTGACCCAATAATAAAAGTTCGCTATTTGGATGGCTTGTATTACACCTTATTTGATAAGCTAGTGACAAACCCAACAAAATTTTTTAGTTTTTTTTTGTATGAGTACTGTAAGGAAACTTTCGACTATATATTAGTGAATTTAAGTGATGAAATCAAAAACAAGACACTCGGATGAGATTGGCTTCTGTCTCTAAAGATTTTGTTCTTATTTTCTTCTATAGTTTTGTCCCATAAACAGGGCTCGGATTCGACTAATTCAATTAGGGTGACAACATCATACCTATCAGCCATCGTACTGTACCAGACGTTTTTTTTTTCAGTACCTAACCTCAAACTGTTGACAAAATGACCAAATTCTGTTCAAATCTATGGACGACACACAAGTGTCGGCGCCGGCACCGGCGGGAGCGATGCTGCCAACGACATGCCGGCGCCGGCAACCGGCTGCTGGCGCCGTGTCGGTGAATGTGAAAGCTGTTCCATTTGGCAGCATTGTATCTCAACCCCCACGACACCGGGACGACATCTTGCCGGTGTCGTGCCGGCGCCGTGTCGGTGTGTGTGAAAACGGCCATTCTCTGTGCCTTTGTCATTTTCTGGTTATTTTTCTTATTCTCTTTTATCGTCTTCTGAGCTCTGCATCCTAATCTTACTTTTTCTCTGTTTTTAGACTTATTGCTCTGCATTTAACTCTGCTTTAGAAAGGTGATAGTAGTTGTTGGTAGTTGATGTCAGTTCTCTGTCAACATTCTCGATGAACGAAAGCTGATTTAAATATTTCAAAAATGTGCTTTCAGAGTTTTATTGGATCTCCAATAATTTTGTCACTACAGTAGTACTAAGAATTTTCACTCATCTTGTTAAACTAGCTCCTTCGCCTACCACAGCATACAAATATTTCTCATTTCCTAATTTTTGTTCTTTTCTCTCTCATTTTTATCCGTCTTTCCCTACTTTTTCTCGGTTCATCTTTTCTCATCATCTTTTCTTCATTTTTCTTCTTCTTCTTCTTCTTCTTCTTCTTCTTCTTCTTCTTCTTCTTCTTCTTCTTCTCCTTCTCCTTCTCTACCTCCTCTTCCTCCTCCCATTCCTACACCCTTTCTTCCTCTCCTCCTTCTTATCCTCTCTTTCTCAAATAAGACTATTTCACAAATGTAAATGAAACTATTTCACAGTCAAATACTTGAACCAGTCAGATAGATCTGGAAGTAATTCACTCACAGAAGGTGCAAATCTACATAATATGTATTATATATAATTCATATTATTCATATATTATAAATAAATATATAGTATGGGATGGGATGATTTCCCCACCAATAAGCTCATTATCAACTGAATAAAATAACATTCACACAAAACTCTGGAATCCCCTCCCAAAATTTTCCGTTAGAGAACATCGCGCAGTATAATCTGTGGACTCAAAAAGTCATTTCAATGTTGAATATAATTAAAGCGAGCCTCACAAGCGGATTATGCTACGAAGACAATCTGTTGTTGTGGTTAGGTGAGATTCGGGGATGACGTTGAGGTGACGGAGGGGGGGGATTCGGTGTCGTATATTAGCAGTGGCAAGATGGCTGGAAAGCAGCCAGTGATAACGAGAAGATGTTTCAGGGTGTAATGCAGAGACCAAGATGGGATTACCGGGATAATTACCGTTCTCCCATCCACGCGCTTATCAACTGAAACCGAGGAGCAAGGAGAGGCACTCTTAAAAGGTTCAATGTACCTTTATTCAACAGCTGGCTATTCTCATAGACAGCTTTTGGTGATTCAAGTACATTTAACAAAATCAACAGGCACAGAATATAGTTCTATGACAAAAGCAACGACTCCAGTCGAATATCCAGTCAAATTGGCGTAAATTTCGGGTGAGAAATGACAATAACACGGCTGAATCGGGATATATGAATAGAAAAAACACACTAACAGTCCCCACGAATCATAGCTCTGCTTCAGCTATCATCTTGAAAAAAACTGTAAAATTATCCGACATGCCGGAGCGTCGGACAAATAATGTTACACTTGCCCTTTTTCAAGAAATTTAAATTTTAACGAATTTGACTGGACTAAAATGTGATGCTAAGACGAAAGAAACGACTTTCAGCAAAATGATGGAAGAAAAATCACTGGAATTTTTATTAGTAATTTAATCACCTTAACAAAAGATCAAAACGTGTGTTGAGTGTTAATAATACATATTGTACTAGGGTTAATAAATCAGTACTATTGTGTAAGTACTATGTATTGATAATAATTTTTACATGATACTTTATGTGTTGATAACACTGTACAACAATATATATTCAGAATGAGTTGTTCTCGTAGAATATCATGAGAGGCTATCACTAAAAAATATATCTGTTTTCTACTTAGCTTGGAGTGATTAAACCTCACCTTACAAAATGAGAGCTACTACCTTACAAAAGTAGGTGGATGATCAAAATCAATGATGCGATTAAAATTTAATGGAAAAGTTGAATTCTTTAAACTTTTGAAAACTGTTTTAAAAATACAGCAACAATAAATAATTATGTCTCAAGTCTTCAAAACCCTCAATATAATGTGATTAAAATTTCATGAAAATTCGAATTATTTGAACTTTTGAAAACTTTTTTAAAAATGCAGCACCAATAAATTATTATTTTTAGAAATATACTATTTCAAAACCTCTACTTAATAAGGGAATGACCTTGAACAGGAAGTTTACATTGACCTTGTTGAAAATGACCTTGACCTTGTCCAGGAATGACCTTGTTACAAGATAAGTTGTCGTTTCTCAGTCTTGTCTTATTCATGACAAACTAGACAGTTCTTTCACTTCAACTTATTTTATTTTCATTAGCATTTATGTGAAAAGAAACAACCATTCTATTATTTTGGAGTGAAGTTTTGTTAGTAAATATAAATGTTTAGTTAAATTATTTACCTCAATGTTTTGGACAAAATAACATAGTCAAAATTTGTAGGGTAGACTTCGTCTTTGCCTGTTGCATTTCTACTTCATTGTTATTCTTTCTATAAATAAATGATTATAGTTTAGTTTTACAAGTATATTATTCATCAAGCATTCATTACAGAGCTGAGAAAGGATATTATTAATACTATGTTTAACCAAACACTAAAGACCCATTACCAATTGTTTACAAGATATTCCAAATGGATTTCAAGTATTGAATAATATGGTTTCGAATAAGGAAGCGGTGTTGAGCTGAAGCTGAAATGCACAAGTGAGACTCGAATATAAGCAAATACGAGCTTCGTGAGAAGCAGCTTCCCCTTGGAATCCATCAACAGAATCGCTAGGGACATGAATGCGAATTCCACTGCAAACGTACGAGGAACGCAAATCGGATAAAAAAAACCCAGCTAGCAGTGAGTAGGAACGGATTCCAAGTGCAAGATCATTATAATTCTCTTGGGAACTATGACGGTGCTATCAGATTTCATACAAACAGCTCGGTCTGGATACCCGCATTTGTGATTTACTTTGAATTTTCGTCAAGAAGGATCTTAAGCGATGACAATAGATCCATTTGAAGAGAGGAAGGCGATCCAAACACATCATCATTCAACAATAATCGGTGTCAGTCATAGACAAGTTCGAAATGAGGGCCTGAACCTGACGCGTATTCACTCAACTCATCATCTAAACATGCACACATTTTTTATATTTTAATATCTAAATTTTTCTATAAAAAGTATATTACACAGGTGGATGGATAATAAATAGAAAACGAAAATTTTGTTGAAACAATAGCGTCTATGATGAAATACCTAAAGGGAACACATTGGATTGAACTTAATTTAACTTTATTTCTTCGTTATTCATTCAATTATTATTTCCGCTTACCAATTATCACATACGAATTCATGACTGAATTCAACCGAGAAGCTCACTCGAACCTATGATTTACCATGTTATAACTCCAATATTATGTTGTATAAATTATAAATATATATCTAAAAGAATTTTAGAATATACCGAATAGAATTTTGAAACATGCACATCTCAATGCAACAGGAAAGGAGGATAAGATATTATGATATTACTCCATTAATACTATGTTGCATACTAGCTACTTCTGAATGAAATTCAAACATTTTCAAGTACCCACCAATGGTTTTTTTGAAAATAATTTAAATAATCATTATAATATGATTATTCCACTTTATTAATAAAAATAAAACCTACTTGCAGTTTTTGAAGTTAATCCTTTACAAACTCATACGGGATTGGCTTAAAAAAACTGCAGGTGGAAGATTATACTTTCTTTCATCCACAAAGTACAACAATCCTATTAAAATAGTAATTTTGATATTATTCTCGAAAATAGTAGGTAGAAAATTAAATTTTTTCAAATTTTATTCATAGATGGCTAGTATACAGCGCATGATATTGATGAAGTATATCATGGCATCTCTGCTGCATTGAACTACGAACTGCTGAACTTATTTCACCCAAATTGAGATTACATAAGAATGAAAATTTCTTCATTTCTCCATCACATAGAAATATGGTTACACTCTTGTTTGGTTACAGAAAATAAGTATTCCCCAAATGAGCCCAAGCCTGTGTTCAAACCTTAAGATACTAGTGAATCGCTACAGAGCTGATCCATAAAAAAAATCACCTATCAATGAAACAAAAAACTCGCACATAAAAAATAAATCACCCATTCGTAAATCTATTCCTATAGGTGAAGCCTGTATAGTTTATTAGAGCTATGATGTAAACTCCCGTAGGTGAGAGCAGGTATAACATTTGTAATAGGCTCGAACCCCTTCCATTACGAAGCTCCCTATGCTTTACTTAGCATAACTCAGCCAAGTGCAGGGAAGATTCTTGTTCACCACCAAAAGCCTAATTAATAGGGAATGTGTCGTCTTACACGTTGTTAAAGCCTCGTCGTATCTAGAGGTGAGCTGGGTGGGCCTCACACTCCGTAACTAGGAGATATCAGTTTTCTTCACACAGCTTGTCGTTAAAACAAGGATAGATTTTTGTAACGCGGAATAAATCGTTAGTCTCGGGGCTTAATTAACAAGAAACAAACGAATAGTGAACATTACCGTTTGTGTATCGTATTAATAAAAAGTAATATTCAAATGAGATGGCATTAGTAGCGTTCCTTGCAGTCGGTAATTAACGACCGAGTCGGTTAACGTCTCCTTTTTTAACGAGCTGACCTAAATTCAAAATCAGATATCAGCTCTGCCTCATCCCCAGACATTGTTAAAAGGACAACCTATTTTTCATCTTATTCTAGAATATTTATTTTCTGTTTAATACAAACAGTTACAGACTGCCAGTATGGGTTTAATAAGATTAAACATGGAAATAACAAGCTTGTTGTAGCAACAGAAAGCTTGTTTCCGTGTTATATTCAGTGAACTATTCAGTTTAATACTACTCTAAACTATCCAAATCAGCTTTGAAAATATCCAAAACTAAATATACCTTAAGCAGCCATGAAATTTATTTTTGTTACATAACTGAGTTCTTGACTATTCATTATTTAATTGATAATGAATTTGATTCTCAATATTTACATTTTTAACAGATTCTGCCATGTGTCCCAAAAATGGGACACATTTGAACCTGCTGTGCTATAAAGCACAATCTCACCAAATTCTTCTAAAAGTTATATGTAGTTGCTTGTTAATATTTGTGTAATGTCAGGTATTCATGACTGATTTCTAGCTATTTCCATGCTTTTTATAAGCATTTCATGTGTGTCTCAAAAGTGGGTAACATATGAATGTTTTATTATGCTGTGCTATAAAACACACTTTCACCAATCCTTCTGAAAGTTCTTTTGTAGATTCTGGTCAATATTTGAGTCATGTAAGGCATCCACAACTACTGATTTCCAGTTATTTTAATGCTAATTAAAAGCATATTTCATGTGTGCCTCAAATGTGGGTCACATAGAATTGGCAATTTTCAAAGAAAATGTCGATTAATGATAAATTAGATCTTGGACAAATCGATGCTTATAAATATATGCTACACTTTATTATTGAAAAATACAAAAAAATAGATCTCACTCAGCTGTGTGTTGGAAAAAAAGCTGGTACTAATATATATGTTTGAGGTAGATTGAGCAACGATTGTCCACTTTTTTAGTGTCTATAACAGCAAAGTTCTGCCTTTTCTAAGGCATCCAAGAAGGATGTTCTCAATTCGACCGGTTTTTTAAAAATGTTTTTAGGCTACATCAATTATTCGAGCACTATTGAACCGATTTCGATGATTTTTTTAAAATGAAAGAGCATCATTCAGCGGTAGACCCATCTAAGTTTCACAATGATCGGCCCAATATTGAACAAAAAGGAGCATTCATCGATGTCTTCATTTCAATTTTGTTCAGATAGGATAGTTTCACACCTAACCGGTAGTCGGGTAACCAACCGCTGTCGTTTACCAGGCCGACCATTGTATCATATGGTTTTACACCCACCCGATTTTGGCGCCGACTTCAAAAGATTACTTGTATTAAATTTGAAGTTTTCTCAGTTTAGAATAAAACCTTCATCTTAAACTTTTTAGTACGAGAGTATTAAATTTTGAGTATCATTTCATTGAAGTCGGTTTCTTTTTTATTTTATTCGTTCGATAACTTCCAAAAACACACTACACGCCTACTTCTATTGAATTGGTTGTGATTGTGAGTCTATGAATTTGTTTCTTCTTGGGCCGATTCGGACATGCATGTGTATATTAGAAGTTATTCCACACACTTTAAACTCTTTCAAAATAATCGACCTACAAATGCAAATGGAGCTTTCATTTGTTCTTATTCACCAATCAATTTTCCAGCTATCAATGTATGAAGATGAACTATAAAATGAGATTTTCCTCTTCTTGCCGACACCTGACAATTGGTCAGTGTTCTGCTGCTCACCGACGCAAAACAACAAAAGTTGGGTTGGATTTTGCAAAAGATTTTCGCGTCCGTTTTATATATGTGAAAGTTGTGCAGTGAATAAGTCTTCGGTGGTTGGATTTAGAGGGCGTTTTGCGACCAACTGGTACTCTACGTCTTTATATCTGCCAGCGCAGATCTCGCCTTGGTAAAAGCAGTCACGTGTAAATTCACAAGAGCTCTCGAAGATGTTTGCATAATTTTATCTTGAAGAAGATCTGAATGAAATCTTATAGGATTTCCCGCCCTTGCCCTTTTCTACTCACGTAGCATGCATTCTTCGTCGGGAGGAGGGAAGAGTGAACTGCTTCCGTCTTTTCTGCCCTCTTTTCGAATTGCCGAATTATGTATTATTCAATTCGTATTCTTTCAATGCGGTAGATGATGTAGCTCGGAAAGTTCTAGACTGCACCATTGATAATTTAAAGTCAGGGATGAGTGTTATATGTATAGAATGAGTATAATATTATAGATATAGGATGAGTATAGTATTAAAGATAAAGTATGAGTGAATAGTTAGTACGAAGTATTGCTTTTCAAAGTGCTGTACTTCGGTTGAAGAGAGTTGATGGCAAATATTTTTTAGTCTTTCAAATCCCACCTTAACAGTCATATAGGAGTAACGAGGGGGTTATTGGGGACGTAACCAACCCCCATTGTTCTAAAGAAATTAAAAAAAAATTGTAAGTAACAATTTGAGAAATCTTTTTTTTTTTGAAGGGAGTAGGCCTACTGGTGGGGGTAGTAGTAGACTACTAGTAGTTGACTGGTGGGGGTAAACCAGCTCTCATCATGAGTCAACTCTAGTTGGGACACTGTTAACAACAGCGGGACATAGTTTAGTGTCATACAGTGCATTACCATATTATTCCACAGACCTTGATGAAGTAATCTGAAAAACCCGTAGCTATATAAGTATCATAGATGGATATAATCCACATATTTATTTATTTTGAACGTATCATTGTCAGTAAATATTATGAGTAAATATATCTATGGGTAACGTCAGTGGTCATTTTGAATAGAATCAATAGGATAATTTCGACAACAATATTGTGGTATGTATAGGGGCAGATCCAGAAACATGTATTGTGGGGTGGTTAGGGGTGATTACCACCCCCCTCCCCAATAGTCAGTCACGCTTACATGGTCGGTCCAGGACCGCCTCCGAATGGTTTTTTAATTATTAAGATTGAGAAACTATTTTTAGTTTCTAAACCGGCCTAGCACAATATATAAATCTCAAATTCTACAAGGAAACGTAAAAGATATATACTACTACCGCAAAATTGACTATTATAATTAATGGTTACTTTGATTTTTATGTTTGACATAAAAAATTTACCAGCAAGTGAACGAGCAAAGTGACATAAGTCTGCTAAATTATTTCAGAGTTCTTTCTAGTCGCAGTATTAAGAAATTTTTTCATTTTCAGGGATGGGTGCCCAGGCCCCGCTGGATCCTTAACTGAGTCTTTCAAATAAATTTACCTTAGGCCTACAGTTAATAATACGTTCAGGCTTACATTTGTCTGATTTATAAGGCACTACATCAATGAGATACCGTAGGGTGATTGTACAATATATAATGTTTTGTATAAAGTGAATATACAATTGTATAATGTATAATTGCATATACATACTAAGCAAATAAGCAATCATTGACCAATAGAGGCGTTACTAATTCTCGAGCGTGACATAATACACTAATGCTATGCCATATCTGAACTATGCCATAATCCTTTCAATTCTGAATTTCATTCCGGATCTATACAATCTAATATCAAAACTGACACTGTATTTCAATTAAATATATAACTTTCATTCACTTTTACTGGAGATACTGGAGGAATTCATTTCACTTCTAAAGAGTAGCTTCGTCAGCCTTTTGCTATTTATACTGTCTTGGTTCCTTATAAGATAATAATTATTCTCAAGTTATATGTCTGTGGTTATCGCACGTTTTACTATATTTCAAATGTTCAGCAGTATGAACCTTTCGTGAACTATTTAAAAAAAAATAATTAAATTTACCACATTAATTGAATATTAATCAATATATAATATATTGAAGCCAAATACCACTGTCTGACTGACTGACTCATTCATCAGCGTCTATCGAAATCCACTCTGCTAAAAAATTTGAAATTTTATACACATGTTCTATCAAGACCCTATAGACGTGTGTTTTGAAAACTTACCAAAAATACGCCCCAAATTGACTATTTTGTAGCGTTTTTCAACGTTTTTAAGAACTTCTTGGCCAAAAAAAATGAAATTTGGCATATGAGTTGAATTTTTGATTTTAGTACTTTAGTACCCCACTTATACTTCCTTAGTTCCCTAAAAAATGAATATTATCTTTATAAGTTATATTTCTATCGTTATCAAACACATTACGATATTTCAGG
The DNA here is from genome assembly GCA_948455865.1 of Conomelus anceps. Taxonomy (NCBI): domain Eukaryota; kingdom Metazoa; phylum Arthropoda; class Insecta; order Hemiptera; family Delphacidae; genus Conomelus; species Conomelus anceps. The sequence continues at coordinate 127,613,932 of OX418216.1, forward strand.
TCAAATGTACAAGAGTACATAACCTTTCCTGAACTGTACAATAATAATTATAATAACTAGGTTCATTACATTACTTGGACATTAATGTTGTATAATACTCAAAGGTCATGTTGAATTTGAATTATTCTATAATATTAATAGAGCACGCGTCTGAGAAATTGTATTGGACCATGACGTTCTATCAGCCTGGTTCGGAGATGTCACTAGTGCTTGGTGCGAATATAGAGGTTTAGTCGGTGACTCGTACCCACTAATCCCTGGGATAACATGCGGGGCAAAGGCAGTTACAGTTGTCACACGTAGGACGTGGGCGTGACGTCCCAGACGAGGCTCGTACGTCACACGTGACAACATGATGTGACACTGTTTTCTCACCCTCAGGCTACGTAAGTAGAAAGGTTTACATTCACCTCCATATATATTTCAATGGATTAAAACCAACTGTTTCTAAAAAGCATTACTGCAAACGTATCCAACAGATCGAAGATTCCGTTAAAGAGGAAGTCGTGGTTTCAGTAACCCCTGGCATGTTTTACTAGAGTCATTTACCGTGTAAGGATTAAAATGAATAGTATTGATAGAAAGAAGGAAGGTCAAGTTGGAGAGATAATAGTGAAAAGAAGAGAAATCTCCGTCTCAACCTAGGCTTATTATTCATTATGAATATCTTCCACAATATCACCTTCGCCACTACAAACACGTATTGTGGAAAGAAGAGAAATCTCCGCCTTAACCTAGTCTTATTATTCATTATGAATATCCTCCACAATATCACCTTCGCCACTACAAAGACAGTATGTATTTTTAATTGCTTCCGTTGCTCAGTGGACAATAATCCAACATTGACTTTTTAATATTTTGAAGATTATTTATTTATTGTGACAAAATGTATTTTTTTATTTACCTAAAATGTATCGTTTAGATACAAAATGTATCGTTATCCGAAACAATAAAAATGAAATATTCAATCCACTAAGTCATACACACAACACTAGAAATCTCATTAATCTTGGTATTATCCAGCCTCGACTGTTGAATAACGTCTCAAAGAATAATAGTCTTTAATCTGTCACATTTTGTATAGAAATATCCCCAACCACCTAAAACAAGTTGAAGACTTGAGCATTAACTTCTACAAACGGTATTTGCATACATGGTTATTTTATATTGGTAGGGATGCTGCTGAACAACTCATTCAGTCCGCCTATAGATATTGAATTTCATTTGTAAGAACTCATGGTAGGCTACATCTAATGTCTAACAAAATGAATCTGCCACTCTCTGCTAGTTTTATAGTTTATAGTTTCCTACTAATTATTTATTATCTTTGGTTAGTATTAATTTATAAGGTTCTTCATGAATAATTGTGAATGCTTGATTTTTGTTTATTGTTCTTCAACCTATAATTTATTTATAAGACGGTCAATTGTATACTTATGTTTTAATAATGTGAAGTTGAACTCATTCTCCACACTCAGACTTATGTCTTTGTGGGGAATATTCACAGTGAAAATTATTTCATTCATTTATTTTCTGCATTCAAGATGTGTGAATAAATTTGATTTGATTTGTTTTATTATACCAGATAGAGATTGGCACTATTCAATAGTGATATCTAAGTTTGAGGTGGAGAATAGGTTCTTGTTCCTATTATATTTTACATAGTTACACACACATTTTACTGAATATACAAATTTATTTACAAATATATCCAATATTTCTCTGCTATTTTTCTTTCTCCTTGTTCTCTTCAAATTATTTTTATTAATTTGATATTCCGCTAAAGATATAATACTGTAATCCTAAAAAAACTTAATGAAGATATCTACCCACCCATAATAGTTTATTAACCCACCCACAATACTAGACCTACGCAATTTACTTTTGTCATTGTAGCTTCGGCTTCAGTTTTAGATGAAGGAATTTATAGTTGCTGACCCTTGAAATGGCATGAATCTAGTAGCTGTAAATATTATATGGTTAAATTCATGAGTAGCAACTTATTTTCTTCTCTTTTTTATATCTCTCACAACTCGTCGGGCTTCTCCCTGTCACTGGTCTTAGTTTTTACTCTTTTTAATCATGAAGTCAATCTAATATTTAAATTTGTAATATGACTTCATTTGTGTGTTAAATAGTCTAACATGTAATGTAATTGTAATTTGTTGTAATGTAAGTTATAACATGAAACATTTCAAGGCTTAAAATTAAATGTATTATACGAAGTGTTAAATTTTGCTGGTCGTTAAATTCATGTACAAGTCATGTAATTATGTTATTTTGTACTTTGTATAGAAAGAAAATGGCAATAAATAATTATTATATTCTATTATATTCTATTCCCTGTCTCTGAGGAGACATCTATTAGAGAAAATGGCAGAGTCTGTCCGGCCTTGAGGCAACTGCATGCATGATCAATGATACTATAATCCTTTTCAGGTTTAGCGGGACCATTTTGTAATGTCTTTTCATGTAATAAAAATTGATTGATTGAGTTAATTTATCTATTTTTTTATAATTCTTTTTTGCTAAACTACCAATTATTTTTAATTTGCTTTCATTTCTTGTTCTAATGTATAATTCACATGTAAAATTTTTAAATTTTAATTTTTCTCATTTGAATTGATTTATCTTACTTAGATAACCCGTATTGGACAATTTCATCCATATGAAACTGGATGTAAACTAGTAGGACATGCTGAGGTAAAAGGCTAAGTGTAAGAATGGCCTCAATAGCCAAGACTTCGCCTCTTTGTGTAATTCATCTCTCAGATCCACGCTCTATTTTTCTTCTTTTCAACAATCACATCAATAATTTCTGCTGTACAGTACCTTAAAATATATATTTGTTGTATTTATAATCTTTTCTACTCAAACTATTCAACCATTTACTTTTTAAAAATCACTGTACATCACTTCAACTAGGTGATCTGCGAGTTGCTAATATTAATAATACTTTTATTATTCATGTACATTGTAAATTTACACAAATAAATTCATCTGAATCTGAACTCGAAATCAATTTTTATCATTTCCAGGGACTGATAAACATCTTCTATTGAGTATAGTTTATTAATAACATATTATTCCATATTACAGTATCGCACTGATCTATTTCAATCCACGATCGTTCGCATGACTTAAACTTTCCACTTAGCCGATCTTTACTGAACTCATACTCTGTGGAGACATTTCTCCATTAATCAACTGCAAATTCCATTTCACTGAACTGACATTCGAAACAGTTCAATCGAAAAAATCATTTCATCAACGCTCATGCATTTCATGATTATTTAGAATGTGTGGGTAGACTGACGAGGAGAGCCTTCTTTAACGTTCTTATATATCTTTATGATTTGAGAGATCGATGCGAGTGCGTGCCACGTGATATCGAATGATAGGTTCAAGCATGAAATGTCGGTCTAACTGGATACAATTTCATCTGTCTAAAAAAAGTTGTTTGAACCCGACTGACAAGTTCATTCCTTACGAATCATGTGCAGTGTTGCCATATTTTTCACCTTGTCGACGATTCTTTCTTAAGTCTCAGTATTTTATTTTTTTTTGTGATACTCGATGATGTATTTTCTCTACTCAAGAAATATACATAAATGATATGACTAGTAGGGGGACACAATTTCAGATGTGACATTGGAGATGGGGAAAGTACACTTCTGTAGTACTGGAATCCTATGGTCAGTTATTTTTTGCTTACCAAATGCAAGCTTGACAGTGGAAATTCATTGTTTGCTTTATTGGAAGCAACTTTTTATACATACTACTTACCAATCTATCTAAGAACTAGTCTCAATTTAGGTCTTGTAGGGTTGTAGGGCCAAGAGAAGGATAAGCAATAAAATAAATGACATTATTTATGATTCCTTACATCAGTTCTATTTTTACTGCGTATTACTTTTCACAGATGACTACTTGGTTTTTGCAGCTTCACTCTAGTTTTAATTGAGATTTTCAATTTCAAAAAACTGTTCAATAAGCTTGAGTAATCATTTTTATTTTGTTCAGCCAAGTCTGTGATAGTACGTTTCTCAAACTGATATTAAAATGGGTTGAGTTTTGAATAAGTTTTCTAGTTTGAAATAAGTGTTAAATAAGCTTGAATTATCGTTTTTATTTTGTTAATACCAACTGACAATATATTATAGATTAATCTGATATCAAAACTGACACTGTATTTCCATTTAATATATGATTTTCACTCACTTATACTGGGGATATTGGAGGGATGCATTTCACATCTAAAGAGAAGCTTCATCAGGCTCATTTTAGTCCCTCCTATATTAATATATTAAAATCATATATTAATTAGAAATAGAGTGCCAGTTTTGATATTAGATTTTTCAAGTATTTCGTCATGGAAAACATCACAGACATTATAGATTATTACAGAAGAAGTTTTGTAGCTCAAAAATAAAAAATGTTGCTTTGCCATGATCTTAATACTTCTACCAGATTTCTTGTACTTTTACATCGGGAGGACTTGGAAATTTACTTAGTACTTTCTGCATAGTCCAGCTCTACAAACTCTGTACATTTATTATCAGTACGTTGTTTATAAAAGTCCCTCTCAGCTGATTCCGACTGTGGGTGACTTACCTCAACAGTATATTTTAGTCCAATCAGCGTACTACGCAAACGAAGAGAGTGATGTATGTATCAGTATAATATTGCAAAAGTTCTTGATTTTACCACAATTAATTTTGTTCGGAAGTGATATAAAATAATGTTCTTGTCAATACAAATTGAAAGTGTGGTAAAATCCTGGATTGAAGTGGATAAGGGTCCCTATCTCATAATATTTCCGTTATTCGTGCTAGAAAAACACTCCTGGGTTATTTGATAGGGTTATAAAGGTCCGATTTCCTGGTATTGTCCAATTACTTTTGAAGTATCATAAATTTCAAAGAACGTTAAATGAAAACGGACCAGTATTCTTGATATCATGGACGAATTTAGTCGGAGAGACGAGAATATCAAAAAGCAGGAACAAAGCTCCAGGACTAGTAGCGGTAAGAATCGGAGACGTTGCGGATTTGGAAGTGGTTGGCTTTAATAATTGAGCGTCGCAGAGCCGGAGCCTGTTATTCAAGACAAAATAAACCCTGTCTACGACTGTCTCCCAATGTTTTCCCCCACATAAAAGGGAATATCATCAACCAAACTCGGTCGCTCCGTCTCAGCAATGTACTGCAAAGAATAAAAAGTATTCTCAGAGCGCACAGTCCAACTTTTGTGCGGCAGTTTCTTCCCATGATTTTAAACCTACGAACAAGTTTCTCACCTTTCATATCTCTCCAACTGCACATTACACTAGTGCAGTTCAGTCTCTTCTCATCCATGGCTCACTCACTCACTCACTCACTCCGCCCTCGGTTAAAAATCTTACTTCCATCTTTTTTTCTTTTAAGCGAGAGGACTTATTTGTATTTTGTCGATGTAATAAATGCAGAGTACTAGCTAAGAATATAAATATTGTACAGTTTTTAGAACTAACTTAAAGTTCTTGAAAGAAACAATCAGACAACTATATTCAAAATAGTAGATAACTTAACCCCTTTCAATCAATTTTCATTTCAAAAAGAGATGTAAATGAGACAGACACCAATTTTTTCCAAATAATTCAATATACAAGAAATTAACATTATAAATGTACAATATAATAAATCACCGAAAGGAAATCAATATTCATGAATATTATGTATAAACTGCATGACATAAAAATTATTCTTTTTACGAGTTCATGATGAAAGACATTACATTTCAACCTTCACAGTCTCAGCATGATTATTGACTGGAAGTAATAGAAATATAAGTTTAAGTTATAAAGTAGTAATATTATTGGTGAGCCGATATAATATACAATAATAATATTATTTTAGGTTAGCCGATTGAATTCGTTTGGAAATAGCAACTTTAAAATAGTCGACAATGGTTTCGATATTCTAGAATTCCAGAGTCTAGTCTAGACGATACTCGTTCTATCATGTCACATGAATGACATCATGAATATATAGGGGACAGTTTGCCAGATGAACGCTCATTCATGCACTCAATTGAACAGCTTCAATTATTGATAATTTCATTCATCCGTAATGAATACAAGTGATGAAACAATAAAACACGCCATGAGCAAGCGTTATTGTTTGTTGAATACCAAAACTGTGGTCTAGTGAGGTGCTATGTTCAAAAGCATGAAAAACATCGAATGGTCGAGGGTGTTCAAGTGTGTTAATTTCAGGCGTACCCGTAGTATTAAAGCGATCATTAATATTTCCTGATATCAAATACATACAAACTTGAGGATTACAGTTAGGCGTGCCAGTTTGGTCTGAAAATATATTTTTATCTTAAAATTGAGAAAAAAATTAGAGTAAAAACGAAACTTTCGCGATAAAACACGCCAGATTTCCCATTTTTGAAACGCTGTAACTAATTAACTGGGTATTTTTGAAAAAACTCATTAGGCTGAAAATTAGAGTAAAGTATTTCAGATAAAAGATGGCACCGTAATGTTGATGGTGTCGATTTTGTGATCAAAACCTTGAAATTTTGCAACTTTCAACTTTGAGGGGGGCTAGAGCGGTTTGGAAGCCCGCTCTTAGAAGGAGAGTTCTGGCAATACCTTCTTTGGGATGCTAAAAATGTGATACTGAACTAAGAGACCCAATTAATTTCTCTTTTATTTGCTGTACTTGAATTTAATATTGCAATGGACTAGGGTTTCAAGATCATTGACCTCACCATGTAGTGGAACGTCTCTCCTGTACACAATACATAAAAAACGGTTGATCTTTCAAAAAATACAATAATTTTATCAGTTTTAATGATCCACGATGCACAATGACTATGAGTTATTTAAATAGTAAAATGATTTTCTTGAATTTTGACCTTGAATAATTTTATTAACTCACATGATAGGACCGCCAACATTCAACCCCCCTTTTTTAGAAAGCCATAACGAAGGTCTCTACCAAATTTCAAGAAGTTAGCTTCCGAGGCCAAACCCATAAATGCCGGGACTATAAAGTCGGTAACACTGTGCATTACCAGTGGGGTAGATTTTAAGTGCACATTTGTTTACTAATAAAAATTGTTATGCATTGGTGTAGAATGGCACATTACCACTGCTCCAAGTATGAGTGGAGAGATGTAACAACATTCCATATTGACATCAAATCCATGAAAAAATAAAATTTCATATGAATAGAGAAACAGTGTTAGTGTGTACACTTAGCAAGGGTACGAAATAGGTTTTCTTAGTTTATTATTATTAATTTAGTGATACTCCTCTTATTTTTAATGCTTTAAAATAAATAAATGAGATGGAAGTTTTCATTCCGAGGTCAAACCCATATATGTCTGGACTGTATAAGTCAGTAGCACTGTGTACTAGCATTAAGGTAGATTTCTAATCATATTCGTTTACTTCTCGACACACAAGAGCGCGTTATAGCAGTACCACTACTTTAAATGAAGCTTGAGTGGAGAAATGCAAAAATATTTTATATTGACACCAAATTTAGGAAGAAATTAAATTTTATTCGAACAGAGAAACAGCAAACTTCATAAGTACATATACGAAAATAAGTTTCCGTAGTTGATTTATTATAATTTTCTCAATATTCCTTCTTATTTAAGATGTTTTTAAATCAATAAATAAATGACACATGGAAACCCGTAGTGAAATATTAGCATCACAACTAGCAGAACACATTCGGTAGGAGCTGAAAAATGTTGCGGTATTTTACAGAGATGATCACGCGGGAAAGTTGTGTAATTTATTTCCGAACGTAAATCTAGATTTATAAATTTCCTCACAAAGTGGAAAACTTGCAGCTCCATATTCCCTCGGGTGCCATTCAGAATGACGCGCCAAAGAGACAAACTTGTAAATTTGTCATCTTTCCACTGGAAAGTGCTCTTTAGAGAAGACATTCCTACTTTCGCCGTTCCTGCTGCTTCAGCCTGAAACCTCTTTCATCCCTTTTGTCCCTTGTTACTCTAGTAGAGAATGATTTTTGCACACGGTACACCGCATCAAATATATGAGTACATACAATGATAAGCTTCATGAATAATAAAACCTAATATTCATTCTTTGGGAATCAAAGCTGATACATACATACTTATCATTTATTATTTTAAAGATAATCAACCGATACAACGGAGTATCAAAGGACTCAACGAAATGAATAATAATAATAATTATTATTATTATCAATTGTGCTGATTGATATGCCCCATTCAAATATGCCCCAACAAACCTCTACTAGCGTCGTCATTCAACCGCTTCGGTTTCTATGAACATCATAATATGGAATTATAGCTCCCTCCTAGTCCAAGTGAGATTGCTTTTGATTTTGGAGTTTCGAGATCAAATATAAAATAGATTATATTATATTATGAATTTACTTTTTACTTATACTTAAAGATTGAACATCATATTATGTTTTACTATTCATATGTATTATCTTGCTGTGCAGAACTGACCTTTTTGAGTCACGGCGGACGCGTTTCGAACTATGTTGTTCTTCTTCGGCGCTTGGTTGCAGACTGAGTAGTTTTCTAGTATGTAAGGTCTGGTGGTCGTAGGAAGGTAGTGGATGTAGTGGGGGAAGTAGGTGTGGTGGAGGTGTTTTTAGGAGGGGTTTGTGATGATGTTGAAGAGGGTATGAGATTTGAAATTAAGTTGGTCATTGAGTATGAATTGAGGATGTGAAATGGAATGTTTGTAAATTTCGAATTGTTCAAGGGTATTGAGTTTTTGACTTTTGGGGGCAATGTGAATTATGTTGAGGTTTTGATCAATGTTGGTGAATGAATGATTTTTTGTGAGTAGATGTTCAGCATTATTTGATTTTGTCTGTGGTTGGGTGAGGGCTTTTATGTGTTCTTTGAATCTGGTTGTGAAAGATCTGCCAGTTTGTCCAATATAGAAGCTGTCACATTCGTTGTATGTCAGTTTGTAAGTGCCAGAATGATTATGAATGTTGGAGGTGGTGGTGGTGTAGATGTTATAACCTCCACATCATTCACATTGCCCCCAAAAGTAAAAAACTCAATACCCTTGAACAATTCGAAATTTACAAACATTCCATTTCACATCCTCAATGACCAACTTAATTTCAAATCTCATACCCTCTTCAACATCATCACAAACCCCTCCTAAAAACACCTCCACCACACCCACTTCCCCCACCACACCCACTTCTCCCACCACATCCACTCTTCCGACTACCTTCCTACGACCACCAGACCTTACGTACTAGAAAACTACTCAGTCTGCAACCAAGCGCCGAAGAAGAACAACATAGTTCGAAACGCGTCCGCCGCGACTCAAAAAGGTCAGTTCTGCACAGCAAGATAACACATATGAATAGTTCTACTGCAGTTCACGAAAAATGGATAAACACAACAATAATCATATTATGCTTCCAATTCACAAAAAATGCACATTGGCAGTTCTTGAAAAATATTTTTCTTGTTCAACAAATCTCATAATCATATCATGCATCAATATACTCTTTCCGTTTATATGTAATTCGACTCTTAAAAATAATTGATGGAAAGATTTCAACACAATCAAAAATGAAAACATCAACGCCTACACTGTAAAAAAATAAAGCTGATAATTTGGGCTAAGCATCAGCCTTCGTAATTTCCAATGTTTTGATTCTAAAATGTAAACAAAAGCTGCCAGTGTTTTGATTTTCCTAGCCTAAACTAACCTAAAGCCTATAGTGGAAATCTATTTTATATTTGATGCCGAAACTCAAAAATTAAAAGCAATTTCACTTCGACTATGAGGAAGATACATAGCAAATTTCAAGAGTCTACAATCTTTCTTTCAAGCGCTAGGGCACAGACGGACGGGCAACGGCACGATTTCAATAAGGCCCTGTCGGGTCCTTAATTATCCACCTTATTACTCACACACAAGTCTCATGCCTTATGTAAGCATCACCAGCAAAAAAATCAGTTATGGAAAAATTCTATACATTCAATTCAACGTAAAATAAATTCAACGCAATTCATTTAAATTTCAATTTATGATTTTGCGATGAGTAGCGATGTTAAAGTTCAACTTCCTATATTATTGAAGCTAAAGTTGAATATTAATAGCTTAAAGTAGAGAAATGTTCAGATTCTATCTAATTATTCATGTTTTAAATAGATGTCAGATTGTCACCACCACTTCAAAATCTACTATAGATCTGTTCCGTTGTGTCATATATGTGAAAGGAACATTTTTTTGAAAATGAACAGTTGTCTGTTACTGCAAATAATATATGCAAACCTGGCATCATATGTATTCTCGAAATAATTTCAATATATTATATTCCAACGACAAAACACAATTTTAAAGCACATATGCAAATGACTATTGGAACTGGAGCGCTATGAAGGGACGTTTTTCCGTAGGAAGCCTGTGCCGATCTGCATACTGCATTAGCTCTGAACATGGCTTCCACATTACAGGAGCTAGACAGGTGACAACCAACAAGCTGCTCAGTTGGAATGTGTTCCATATGTGCATCGATTCTTCTTCGGTGAAAAAAGGTGATGGAATTCAAAAATAGCTAAAGTAGAATAGAACGTTGAAGAATTCACAATGTACAATGACAATCTATCAAAACTTATGCGCAAGTGTTTCATTTGCATCTAGAAAGAGTTGAAGCCCAGCTCTTGTGAATGAGTAAGGTAGCTGTTGAGTCAGATTTAATAAGATACTACCGGTTGTCCTCTTTCTGTAAGAAGGAAATAGTCTATAATTTGAAATTGCATCTGGGAAGAGTTAAAACCCAGCTCTTGTAAATGAGTCAAGTATCTGTTCCGTCAGATAAGATAATATTTGAGCGTTTGTCCTCTTTCTGTAACAGTGAAAAGGGTGATTGTTTTGAGTTGGCCAGCAAAAAAGACTCTGTTCTCTGCTGTAAAATCACTTCCCGGTGTTTCAAAACACATTTAAAATAATTGTAGAGCCAACTAATTAATCATCATCAACTAGCTCATAACCCAGGTACAGGTCTCCGACTTATGTGGGCTTCATCCTATGAAAAAAACTATATAGGTGGAACCAGTAAAATATGTGAAGAGGTAGATGAGTACTGACATACAAAGCATGACACACTATAATTATCACTATATGACACACTATAATTATCAGTATACTGATACACTTAGTGAGTTGAGGGTTGAATGTAAGAGAGGGCCGGCTGCGCCCTAACTCCGCCCTCTTAAGAAAATTGAAGGCAGTCATACTATTCTATCCCTAATAGTATAATAGCCAATTTCAATTGAAAGTGACTCTCCAGACCTGAACTTCATGTTTTAGACCGAAAAGCATACTACACAAAGAGGTGTGGAATAGTTTGGAATTGCTTTCTCACTGAGCTAATAGAGTTATGTCATTATGCTAAGCCCACCGAAACATATTCTGAAGCTCTATGCTTAATAGACCACTCCCAACACGACACAGCATCTGGCCGCATAGGTGAGTGCGTACACTATCCAGCATTAACTAATAAGACATACTTAGACAGCCTAGCAAGAGAATGATCATGTTCATCAATTATTCACGTCAGAGGTTTGCTCACAAACAGATCCAAGGTGATAGCTGCAAGCCGTAGCAGGTATCTGCTCAGTCAGATAAGATAAGCTACTCCTGGATCCTCTTCGCAAAGGTGACCGATTACATTGACCCGAAAAAAACCTATTCTCTGCTGTAAAATCACTTCCCGATGGTTCGTATCCCACCTAGAACTGTGGGTTCCACTCATCAATCACCATCATCCAACTCATAACCCACTCAGCCCTATGAGGGCTTCATCCTCCAAAAAATATAGCCTTTAAGCTGAAGTCATGCTTTAAGGGACAAACAGTTTAGCTGCGTTTTACAAACATGGAGAAGATTCACCCTCTTAGGAATAGTTGGTTAGAGAATAATAATAATAATATCGTGTGACCTGGCTGGCTCAGGTCTGGTGTTAGAGTTATCAGGTCGCACCTGAATAAGTTCAGGGCCTCTGACGTGACTTAACGACTGTTTTTTAGGCAGCCGGGACCGACAGCTTAACGTGTCCTCCGAAACACGGGAGTGGCCCGAGGTAAAATCTTTCGGTCAGAAAAAGAAATTTGGTTAGAGAAAAGAAATGAGAGTGAAGGAATCTGTATCCAGGAGTTGAAGAATGCAAGACAAACGTGTCAAGCAATAAACAGATTTACACAGAGAAGAAAACACACATACAGATAAACGAAACAAATAATAGGAGTTTTCGGGTAAATCTGATGATTTAAAAAACTATACAACTGTTTAACTAGGCTTACACCGTGCAGTACGCCATGTTTGCCTATGGCTGAAGCTCTAAGTGGGTCTAGGATTCCTTTATTACTAACTTTAACAAGATTAAATTCCATTGTTGGGAATAAAGGAGCAGTGCTACCTACCATCAGTTATGGGTATATATAGGGGTTTCAAATAGTTTTACACAGTTATGAGTGTTACTTTTGCTTCCGACCAGAAAACGGAGTGAATTCTTCTATTTGTCCTTGTTTGGTTTTAGATTGATAACAATGAACAACTTTTTATAAGGTATGTTCATCTTGTTCAACCGTCACTCATGCACTGCAGCAAAAACTGAGTGAATTTTTTCCTCCCTTTTTTCCCTCACTGAGCTGTCAATAAGCTGTATTGATTTGACGTTCTCTCGTGGTGATGGAGTGTCTTCGATAACTTATTGCTTTTCTTGTGATCATGTCATTTGTCATTTACTGTCACCATCTGAAAATCGCCATGTATATTGAAGTTCGATTCATTGACAGCGTATCTTCAAAACTTGTCTCAGCTCCTGGTTGGTCAACTTCGTGTACTTTTTCCTCTCAGCTCCTGGTTTAGCTTGATAAACTTAAATCAAACATGAAACGACAATACTTCGCTCAATGCAATCCTATTTGAAAGTTTCAGTAAAATAAGTTATACAAATTATAAGTTAAATTCTATTACAGGTTAATTTATTCAGAATTGAGTAGTCTTCATCATTCTCTTTTCAATTCATATTACTTTTCTGTCATCATTCACTTCCAGTCATAAATGTCAATCGTATGCCAAAAGTCAATGTATCAATGAATACATAACAACATTTTGAGCTAGCTACCAAACGTTATGTGCCTTCTACTTGTTAGAAGCAAGACTTTTAACTTCTTATCTACACTAGTTCTATCTTAATTCTCACATTCATAGCCAAGTTAAATTAAAATCGAATTTATCTGTCTATTTTTTTTTCATCCAGAGATTAGATTAGATTAGATTATCTTTCTTTATTCATGTAAATTTACAAATTATGCATATGAATGGTTATAAACAAGATTATCAACATCACATAGATACTATAGTGAACTCAGATAATGTTTTTTTTTTTTTATAGTGCAAGATATTATATACAATGATCTCATTTGTACGATATTAACTATGGTAATGACAATCTGAGTGATGCAATTACATGAAATGGCGAAGTTTGGACAAAGATTCGTCCATTCTTGACACTTAACCAGTATAGTTTAGGAGAGAGTTGTTCTCTCCTTAGAGAGAGAGAGAGAGAGAGAGAGAGAGAGAGAGAGAGAGTCCTGCTCTACTCAGGCCTAAACTAGTTATAAGAATTCAAAAATTGAGAAATTTGAGTTTCTATGACAAGTTGGTTGTTGATAATAGCCAAGTGATATTGGTTTCGAATCTGTTTCGTCCAGCGAGATCCTACTCTTCACAGGCCTGAACTAATTATAATAATTCAAAAATTGAGAAATTTGAGTTTCAATGACAAGGTGTAATTATTGCAATTGTATCAATTGATGTAATTAGTGCAACTCCTTGGTGGTTCTGAACTCACCTAAAACTGTAGGTCCTACTCATTACCCACATACCGTAATCATACCCTTCATCCTTCGGAAAAAAATTCAGTGATGATGTGAATCGAATCAGGTTTAGAGAACACGTTTGGCCCATTCCCAATAAATCCCACAGGATAAGATTCTACTTGGTAGGTGGAAATGAAACATTGATATCGCCTTGCCTTTAATAGTGGGAGCAGGATTCCTGTTTAATGACGCCATACGCGAAAAGGAAAATCTAACGGAAATGTGTGGTGGAGTTTATGTAATGCGGAAAATTAGTTGAAAACCGCCGAGGACTTAATCGGAGCCGAGCTGGTGCTGAATTAAGACCAGCGTTTCTGTTCAGGAATTCTGTAGCAGTAGACGATGTTTTTGCACCGCAAAGTGATTGCGTTACCACGAGTCGAGTTCAGTTTTGCGCCATTTCACATCCCGACGCTTGCTCTTTTGGAGTTCAACTAAGGTTTGGGCCGAAGAATTTTTTTTGGGCAGATTGCGCTAAACTCTATTCTCAACTTATTAGAAAAAATATATGATTAATGAAAAAATCTGTAAGATATTTCTATTCTTATGTTTCAACTTATAAGAAACATTACGCTCAATGTAAAACCAGTGGAAGATCAATATTTTCTTTGTCAAAGCTTGCAATAATTATTATTGCAGTGAACAGTGTATCTTTTGTTAAAATTTTCTTTTTTAGAAACAAATTCAAAAGTGATAATTCCAATGACCAACAGTAAATTGGAACTGCAGTTCAAACTGTTTTCAGACTCAAATAAGTGGAGTTTTATGTAATAATGTGAGTTCATGGATAAATTTATGTAAGAATAGTTCAACTTCAGTTTCCAATGTTTATCTTTCTGGTATATTTTCCTCAATTCCATCTTGCGCTTTGTAACATGCGACATCATTTTCAGAAAAACTTGTATATTACCAGGAACGCCGTTTTATTCCTCCTAGGTGGGAGGACGAGTGGTTAAAAACGGTCATTTTTTTATTGCGGATGATGCCCACATGAGTCTGGAGACTTGTGCGTGGGTAATGAGGTGAATGATGAGAAACATCCATGGCTGAATGAGATTCGAACCCAAGGCTTCAGGAAACGAAGCCAGCCAGAGCCTTATCTTATCACAGACAAGCGCTCTAACCAACTGCGCTACCAGAGCCGCCATTGTTGATATTTGTTGGAAAATCTATCTGAATTGCTTGAATTCTGGCTCAATTATGTTCCTTACTACTATATTATCAAGTTAGTTATTCCAATGGAGAGATTTTTCACAATTTAATAATATCAATACATGCAATTTTTTCATTTTTAGTATTTATATTAAGGGGGCAAGCGGCCAAGATTGGTCAGAATCTTTATGAAATCTATATAAATAGCTCAAATTTTGGCTCAATTACGTTGTTCCTTATTACTATGTTATCAAGTTAATATGCTATTCCAAGGTAGAAATTGTGTTCAATATAATAATACTAATATCAATATACGTGCATTTTTGTTGATTTTGGTATATATTGGGGGGACACGGCCTCCTGCTCTTTCCAAATGGTGCCCCTGTATCTTACACTTCTTATAATTATTAATATGTCTATTGTAAACGAATATATCTGCTATGTTTCCCATGACGAAATACTTGATGAACAATGTAATATGCTGATAATGTAATCAGCCTGTCACGGGTGATCAGGTGGCAGGCTAATGAAGCTCTGCTTTAGAAGTGGAATGCATCCCTCCAATATAAGTGAGAAAAATCATAATTGAAATAGAAATACAGTGTCAGTTTTAATATTAGAGGAATATATCTATTGAGAGAACAATGTTAATCCAATATGGTACTTTTGTATGATCTTGGAAAGTCTGTGATATTTGAATGACACTCCATTCTCTTGATTCAGGTTCATTCTTTTGATCTCAAACTTTCACTACAAGCTTGTTACGGCACAAGTACTTGAAGTGGGTGGTTGATCGAACCGAGAAATGTGAAGAGTCAAATAATCTACGTTTTGTTTTTCGAATTTACATAACTGGCGCTTGATTTTTCGAATGACGCGCCACAGCGTAGGCACATTGGGCATTAATTAATTGCTGCTATCAAGGATTTGGTTTCAATTAGAGACGTGCGTCCGTGCAACAAGGATGTGTCCCGCTTCTGTCTTTGGAGTGAGATATGTTCCTCGGAGAAGATGGGAAGCGATAGGCCGCGGGCGCTGGTGGAATTAATTCCCGGTGGAGCGAATTCTTTATAAATAGAGCCTTTATTATGGATTTAACATACTTCAATTAAGAAACTGGCCGAGAAGCGGATCAATGCGAAGGGCTGAGCGGGACGATGTTAAATATTCATGGATTATAGACCAAGCGAAGGCTTAGGTACGGTCTGAGCTGAAGTTAGCCCTCGGGAGGGAAGAGAGAGTGTGAGAGAGAGGGCGTTGAGAGGGTAAGAACGTAGTAAGAGAGAGCCCGAGTTGGAAAGGTCTGAGAACAAACTGGCGATAAAGAAGAACAAGGTATAATAACATGAGACCGTGTACTTTTCCCACTCGTTCAAACCTTCCTTCGGAATTCCATAAATCATTAGGGATTTCTGCTTTCCTTAACTTCCTATTCTGCTCTCCATCTAGGTAGCCGAATCGAATTACAACCGGCGAATACCATCTTGCCGGTTAATCTTTTTTGTTGAACGTGAAAATCGTTCACACGAACAGAATCGGTCTTACGACTTACAAGTTCTCTTTAATAGTAAAATAGTCTTGTTGAAATTTTTTTCTTTGTACTAAGAAACTCGATGGCAAGATCTTAGCGAGGCCAGTGTTGACAGTGTGTCTTGGATCAGTCTCATAAAAACACTACATTAAACATAATTCCTACCCCCACAAAAAATTGAGAAATCGTAATTCATCTTTATCTACTTTGATTCAACAATTGTTAAAATTGTAATATCCTTAAATCATTTCCCCATTAATATTTCTAGATTACTAATGGTCTACTAAAGACCAATAGAGCTACAATTAATGTTTACACAGATTTTACATTGAATAAGGCATTGGGGAAAACATGTACATTGTACTGAACTAGAATACACTCTTATCAGAGAGATTGAGAAAAAATTTGTAGCATTGACATGGTTGCAGGACTAAGTTTCAAACTATCAAGCACATAATAGTTGCAATGTCGACATAAAGTTTCTCCAATGGCGCTATAAAAACTTCAAACATTATGAAAATAATAAAACTTTATGTCGGCCAGATATTGTAGCAAGTTTCATGTATGAAGGAGGGATTTGAGGTTATGGTACTTTTCCTGGGATCACTAACACTATTGAAACTTGAGTAAAGACTCCACCATTGGAATTAGTGTAAAATTTTATATTGGATTGAGAATTAAAGTTGTTATTGTTATTTATTGCAATTCAAAAGGCTGAAATTACCTATCAACGCTCAAACTGATTTCTATGAGAATCATAAACAAGAATTTAGGCTGCTCTATGAGAGAAATCATTGTGTATAGTACCAGACAGCTTTTTTAATCTACATGACAACAGTAGGATTAATAAGTAATGGAAGAAATGAAGCATTTATGCGCATGCGCAACCAGTCACCTAACCCGACACTACCATGAGTCCCTCTCACTTATGCCACGCCTTCCCACGCCGAGTGTTTCATCACATATCAATTCTACTGTAATCGCACTGCTTGAACAAATGTAAACAAAAAGTCTAGTTACATGTGTGTTTACATTGTTGGATTTGCTCTTTTTCTTTCTTTTTATTTCTAAAATCTCCCCTCAACGATTATCACACTGGTATTAAAAGTCACTAAAGAAATAGGTGATAAAGGCATCTAGAAAGATGACAAATGAAAGAATGTGAAATAAATAAGAAATTACATGAAATAATTCAATACAACGGAGTATCCAAGGACCCGAAAAGTATACATGAGATGATTATTATTATTAGTTGTTCTGAACATCGTTATAGTATGCTTCCTGATTCACATATAAATAAAAATCGGCTGTCTTTAAAATATTGCAGATCTTGTTCTACTTGATTCACGGTTCTCATGTAGACGTCCTCATTGACTTTCTCATTGTATTTTTTCAATATGATGATATAAAATTAAAGATTAGGAAAATTTCAATAGATTTTAAGAACACATTGAAAAGACGGCAACTCTTGCACGTGGAAATAGAACAGAATAATTCGGCTGAGCAGAGCCTTCTTAATATTCTTCATATCAAATTTTTGTCGTATACACCAGCTGTGAAATGTTATGATTCAGTAAGCATTAAACCAACCTAGTTGGTAAAGTGTCGACCAAGTTCTCTCCTAACTTTTTTACATTATTTGACCCCTCAAGTCCAAATGAATAGGCCCTATTCAATCTCAACCTCACTTGCACTACAACAAAGCTATACATCAAAGTTTAAGAGTCTAGTATATTCCTTTCAAGAGCAGAAGACCTAGAGCACGGACAGACAAACAGAAAACAACGAAACGATCCCAATAAGGCCCTTTTAAATAATCGGGTCCTTTAAATTAATAACATTCTAAGCAAGCTTATCTAGGAGGTCAGTCGCATACAACGAATAATTATGATCATTGTCCTCAACAAACACTGAAAATCTGGTAACAAAAAAACTGACCGAATATTACCATTTCAATAGCTTGATTGATCGCATGTTTAAAACTAAAGACATTCAACTGGCCTTGCCAAAAATAGTGATTTTTCAATGAGAAATAGACATTCAGTACAATCTATAACTAAAGCAATTTTCATTTGTGTAGCGTTCAATATACTTTATAATAAAATAACGAGTCTGAGCTTTTATGCTTGGCTTTTATCGCCCCTTCAAGTCTATTAAGTTCACAAGCACCTTTCTAGAGAGGGGAATGAATCGATAAGCAATTGACGTTTTTTCTTGCAAAATTAGGTCCAGTCACCGATCCTGGCATTCGGTCAATTCTCTGATGAGAATTTCCCAATCGGGCGATTGGTTTCTTGACTTTTTTCTCTCATCCAATCAGTGGGACAATTGTAGCCTTAATCACAATGGTTGTTTTGCCGCTGTGATCATCAAATTATGAATTGTCAGCCAAATTTCTAATGGACTCTACTATGGAAAGCACTGCATCATCATGAGCATTCTATTGAAACGAATGTGAGATCCAGTCAAGCTCTTGGAACAAATTTCCAAGTAGTCTTCAAGTAACAAGAAAACGATATAATTATTGATTGATTGAATCCGCTCAATTATAGTCTTATTTTAAATCAAAATCATTTCTAACATTTACTTGAATATGGTAGCAGAAAAATGGGTTCCATCTATCATTATTTCAAAATCTGTAGTAATTTAGGTTCTATTCTATTCTCGTTTCGGAAAATCTACAAAAATCGGGTAGAGGTGCTGACTATAACTCAGTATTTATTTATTTCAATGGAGAGCAACGGTTTTCCCCAAATCTGCCCCGTTCACAAAAATGTTATTACAATATTATTTTCAAAAAATAATAATATTAATAATAATAATAGTATTGGCAATTTTTTTGTGGAAGTTGATAGAATACTTTATTGGAGAATCTTGAGTATTTGGCGAATGGAAAATTTATTATAATCAATACTAGAATTTGCCAGCTTTTGCAATGGAGGTGATTAGATGCTGATTAATTGATGTTTCAAAAAAACATGTGTTTTTCAATGACAATATTAATGAAATAAATGTACTAACAGAGCTTATGTTATTAATAGGTATATCTATTTACAATACTATTTCCAATAAAAACAAATACAAAAATCTATAAAACTCTTTAATAGAAATCTCTTAATATACAAAAGAAAATTTATCAAATAATTTCGCAGTAAAATTGAAATTTCTTGGCTTCACCCAGCAAGGGAAAACCCTGTCCGCTGGGTGAGAGTATCAGTTCATAAAGTCAGTATATAAGTAGATAGTTATTGAGCAAAAAAAATTGTCAAAAGTCAAATAAGAAAATCAAAAAGAAAAGAGGCGAAAAAAGAATTATAATAACGATTGATGTTGAAGAAAAATGATCTATTATCCAATTATTTATCTGTTCCATCTTGTGTCTACCCTTATTAGCGAGAGAACTGAAAAATCTACTTGGAATGCAATACTATTTGACTAAGCTGTCCATTGGAGTTCAGGTGAGTTGTTTGCTAGTTTTTATGCTAGATGGCGTACTGTGTTATAAACCCATACATTGCGAATTAAAACCACGCAGCGAATATTTTATTAATTATGTTTTCAAATTTATCATAGTACACACATTGATCAGGGACAGTAAGATGGTTCGTCTATGGTACACATTTTAGAATCTAATCATTTTATTTAAAGCTTGATAGATATGATATATATTTATTTAAAGCTTGATAGCTACGTAAGAACGACTGTGGATGGAGAATCAAATAATTATCAGTTATGTGAGTCATGCTAGTTAACATGTATGTTTTTACAAACTTAACTAATAGTGCCTGAATAGTGTAGTGACGATACATAATACTTGGTATATGTATGATTCAAGCATGTATGTACAAATGCATATGCAAATAAAGAAATTGAATTGAATCCGAAATCTCAAACTTTTAATAATTTTAATCTGGCTGAAGTATATCGGAAATACAAAGACAGACACTCTGATAATTTCAGCAGCACAAACCATAGAGCTATTCGCTAAGGCTTGTTGCAATAAAGCTCCATTACACGTAGTAATATTAGTAATTACAAGAAAGCAGGACTTGTTAAGCCTTGCAGCCAACTGAAAGTCTCGTACGAGGTAGAAGACACGTACTTCACCGGTCGATAAAATCCCACTTGAGAGGACAACTTTTAAAGACACCACAGCAGCACATAGCAGCTCTCTCCCTTCACCGAAGAAAAGAAAATAGCAGTATACAAGAGATAGATTGGCCGATCTGGGAGCACAGGGATTAAACTTGGTGCTGCTCTTTTATTCTGCAGGTATTCTCGTCCTACATAATAAAGCCTCACTCTGATTTTTCTTCACTTAATCCATAGTTGAGCGTGATTTTTTCATCCTCTTTTTAACTTATTTTCCTTACAATGTTCAAGACCTAGTAAAATTTGATTCAACTTGGCTTCAAAACTCGATTTCTTGTGATTTTCCAGAAAAAACTTCCATCATTTCCGAAGCCTCCCTACGATTACCGGTAGGATATATATATATATAATAGATATTAGATATAGACAACAGATAATAGATATGGATATAGTCAAATAGTTAATAGATATAGTCAAATAGATATAGCCAAACTTCTGGTTTGGGGATTTATCGAACGTAACATGATTAGAATGATTGACATTGTTGATCGATATATGCATAGATTCAAATCACCATGCTTTTATAACTCTATACAAATTAAAATGTATCTCTTATGAATAAATAAAAGGAACTTTGAAATCAATTATCTTCTGAACTTCTAGTAATTTTATGAAATTGTAACATCTTCCAACTTGATTTTTTATTCCAGAACTCTAAAACCTTATCAAGTGTGATTGATATTAGAGGAAATACGAAGGAAACTTTATCAAGAAAATCAAGGGCGATTTACAGGAATAGTTCTCTGCTGTAAAATCACTTTCCGGTGATTCGGAACCCACCTCAAATAGTAGGTTCACCATGTCTCCAATAACATGACGCAAGCGGCGAGGCGGAACTAACCGTAAGGGTCTCCCCACTAATAAAAGCCTTAAGCATTTATTCTGTATAAAAATTAATTTATAAACATGTTTTGTGTTTTAATCCTATGCATTGTGATAATAATCAAATAAATATCGAAGGTTTTGTTTCATTAAATTCAGTATTCGGTATGAGAGTTCAGTATTAAACATACTGAAGAAAAATGCATTATTTATTCGATATGAAGAAAGAAGTGTGCATACATATTGCAGAAGATAAGGTGATGTTCAGGTACATAATAATTTTGGATAATTTTGACTGATTATGAACTAAAAGGTTCTGCGATTCTTCATGTGACGAATTGTCAAGAGATTCTGAATCAAAACAGACTGCTCGGATCACAAATCACAGCAGGTGAAGCGAATTATTGCCGCCTTATCTTACGATAAAAAGGCGAAAATCTAAACGTTGTTGGCTTCCATACGCGAGCAAAGCGCACGCAGTCAGTAGCAGGATTTTGTGACAAGGCTGAGAGCTATTATTTACCCGTTGCGCACAATCCCAGGAGTCTCTTACAGATGTCCACCGATTCCGGTCTACTTATTTTTCGTTTTTCTCATAAATCAAGATTTCAACGTCATTTCTTTGACAGTAATAAATGATTCACTGCAACACTCCTACCATACTGCACAGCATTGGCCGTTCGCAATCATCTACACACTATTGTTACGGAACGTGCATAGTAAATGAATCACTCTCTATTGTAACGGAAGTATGCATTTTTTATCATTTCTCCACTCGTTGTGAGAGTCGAGAATTTGGAGTGTGAGAGATTCAAACTCTGCGTGCATCAATTCTAGTTTCAACTCGAGTCTATGAAGACTTCTTTGGTAGATATACCGAAACTATTGTTCTAAAAGAGCATAACAGATTTTGCTGTTGTTCAATGTGAAAATTAACGTGTGAAAAATAGTTACTGAGTTACAGTTTCTATAGGTAAAATTAGTTTCATCAATCCAAAAAGTCGTGCGGAGAATAGTTATTAAGTTACAATTTTAATAGGCATAATCAGTCTCATTAACCTATATTAAAAATTTAAGGGGCTACGTTGAGATGAATACCGCTACATTCGGTCTCATTGTAGTTGACTATATCGACATCATCATCTTGAACTGTTGTATCTTTATTATTGTCTGATATTAAAATCAGTGAAGATGGAACGAATTTTTGGAGTAAGAGTGTTGACTAACGTGGAGATGTGACTGACACTACAAGAGTTTTTATTGGGATTCAAGATTCTAATTTCTATTCATTATTGAATTTCAGATGAAAATGTAAGATTCAGTTGAATTCTTTTATATTCGATAAGAAATCGTTTTCATGCTTAGTTATATCAATTGAATAATATAATAGTACATTATGTGTACATTATGAAGCACAAGTAATGAGGCCTACAAAATGAATCATTAAAATATAAGGCATAGTCTCCTCCAGACCATGAAGAGATTGGTTGTTATAATCTCAGTTTGCCAGGTCTTGAAAGACCTATGACAAACATCAAATATCAATTACATTTTGCATAAATTATAATGCCATTAAAGTTGAATATTATAGAAGAGGAGGAAAAAACAAGGAAAAAGAATAAATAAAAAAAAACAACTAGAGTAGTGAAAAAATTACCATAACAGATATTACAGTATGAGTATAGAGAGTTAAAAAAGGTCATGTTTAAAGAAGATAATGATAAATATAGTTCACCTGATCTAGAGATTTAAATAGATGACTTCGCCTTACATCTGTAAAAAAGGAAAGAAATAACTATTATTATTTTCAGACTACCATTAATAATATTGCTCTTACAACTGTTTATGTTTATTATCAGAAAAATAAGAAAATTAGTCTACAATAGACAATTCCAATAAACATTTATTTGGCATAATATCTATTGAAAAATCTTAAAAATCATAAAAATTTTTGTACCCCTCATTATTACTATAAGAGGCTGTAATAAGGGTAGTCTCGAATAAAATCGAGAGTTTTTATGAAAACTCAATAAAATAAAACTATAATTATTTGTAACATCCACGTCTTTCGAAACTCAATACTATCAACTTGTAGCCTATAATGTAATAGACGTGGAAATTGAGTTTGAATGAAGAATGCCGAAGAGATACGTTATAAGATGGTTGAATAGCTTTCAAATGATGTCTTTGGAAGAAATGACAGCTCGAAATCATACGTTCTGTGAGCAGTATCATATCACCTAACGATCCACCATTAAACATTTGATAAAATTGTTGATAAGTCCGATATAATTATCATTTCGATAGATTAATGCATAGTTAGAAGGTGACCTCTAATTAGGAGCCGCGGCTTAAAATAGGGGCGGGTTGGTCATATCAATTCTAAGAGAGAAAGAGAGTAATAAAGTCGGTTACTGCCCACTTAACTCATTCTGTTTTTAAGTCCGACCGTAAAAATCACATAAATCCGAATCTATATATTGAATTATATGAGAATATTCAAGTAGCAAGTCCGTTCCCAACCATGGTAATTCAACTGTTTTGTAGTTCATTGGATTTTTTCATTCCAAACCCAGTCAATCATCCACGGTGGGTTATAATAGCGAATAACCATATTTATAAAATATCGTAACACCTATGATTATAATTAGGAATCTGAAACCGTACCCAATGGTCAGCTATTTTGATCTTGATTAGCATAAATGATTTAGTTTCGAGAGTTTCTCGAACTCTTTATCAATAGGTATTTCTTCCCGATAAGTCATTGGCTCTTAAACTGATACTTTCTATTGTGAACTGAATAATTTAATGAACGCACAAACGAACTGCAATGCAATACATTGGTATTTCTAGTAGTTTAAAAAATTATGAGGCGTTTAAGCCTAGGAACATAGTGTACGAAGTATAAATAGGTTAAACAATAGTGGAGAGCTAGTGCCATCGTTGGCAGGCATAAAAGCATTGAAAAATAGATTTTAGTTTCAAGGATATGAATTACTGGTTAGTCTAGGTGACTAGTTAAAATAAATATATACAAAACATCATCTCAAATATACATTTGAAATGTAGTGCCAGTTATACAAAAAATTAAGTAATTTTGAATTTAAAAAATGAAAGAAGGTAAGGTAAGCAGCTCAAAGAGAAAACTCTTTTTAAAGAAATATTTATAGAATGATATATAATCTATATATATGTAATCATTTGTACAAAATGAGACAATTTGCGCAGAAACTAAAAAGGTAACTCACCTCCTATATCGAAAACTCCCATCTCATAGGCCTAATACCTTTCACAATAGCTTCTCAGTACTTGTAATCAATACCTCCTGAAATATATCTCCTTTACAATACCTTCTACAATATCTCCAATTTATATCGTTTAATGTCAGAGCATTATATCATTCCATCTAAATGATAGAGGATTTTTGGCTCTTCGTATTTCATGATGATTGGGAGTAGAACATTATCTTGAATTTCGAGCAGCGTAAGTGAAAACAATCACATTATGATAAAATTGTCCACTAGAACCGAAATTTAGCTTAGAAAGCGATATTGATTCCAAAGTCTTGTAGAATATTAAAATACTTGAAGGGGCCTCAGGGTAATACAGTATATTCTCTCGGAATCCGGATCACAGAAATAGCCTTGACATCGGATATCGCGTGATTTAAAATACACTATACAGAATTAACCCTGTAATCAAATCGGAAAAGTCGGGAAAAACTATTCAGCACGCTACCTGATTTGAAACAAATAGCTGCTCGCATTTCACGCTAACTAACGTCCGGCGAATATCACCCACGAACAAGCAGGTGAATGGAAACAAAGATTAATTTCGAAAATATCAATCTAATAGCTTCAAAACAGTATGAACAATCAAAATAGTACTTAAAACATGTTTCCAGATGTATGAGAACCGCTTCAAAACAGTATGTAATATTAAAATAGTACTCAAAACATGTTTCCAGATATATGAGAACCACGAATGAGTTTGTAGTTGAAGCGTAAATGGAAAAAACAACTGAGACTCAAGTTCATAGCGGTTCATTTAATCAAATCATAAATATCAATTATAATATTGAAGAGACAAATTTATATTGATAGTAATTGAATAATTCAATCTATAAAATCATATAATTTTATACATAAAATCAAATTATGTTGAATTATTAAATTAATATCAATATCAATTGTCTCTATTAATATTAATCGATCAGTCAATTAATTAGATAAAGATATATTTCAAGCAAGCATCAGCAACTGGAGTTCAGTAAGAATGCAGGCCTATATTTTTGAATCAGAAGTCTTAACAAATAAAACATAACATTAACAAATCTGAACTATTTCATTGTACTGTACTTCCGTTTTTATTGGATTTTCGTATATACATGAAATCTCACTCAAATAAAAAATAATTGAATAGTCTGGTTTTTCAAGTAATAATATTCAGTGAGATGCCGATATGTAGAACATAGCAACATAGTCAATACAGATTTGAATTCTCTTGTCAAAATTTTGTAAAGGAAGCAGTGTTGAGCTGAAAAACTTTTTCTGTCACATTGGATTGTATTCAACTGACATATATGGATAAATAATAATATCCTAGATTTTTCTTGCTTTCTAGTGTTTGATGAAATATTGTAGTATTGCTTTCTACGCCTATAAACAGAGACTGAAGATTTGTCAGCTCCTTAGTCACAACTTATCACTGCTGGTCATGAGGATTAATATGAGTCTTTCAATTTCTAAATGAAAACAGTTGAAAAAATGGGTCTTTAAATAACATTTTTTTGGAGGATGAAGCCCACATAGGTCTTAGACCTGTGCGTGGGTAATGAATTGGATGATGGTGATTGATGAGTTGGACCTACAGGTTTAGGTGGGTTCCGAACCAACGGGAAGTGATTTTACAGCAAAGAACACAGTCTTTAGTTGAGTAATGTAAGCAGTTATGTATAGCTTTTATTCCAGAATCCATCCTCCCTCATGTTTTTTTTATGAAAATTATTATTCCATCGAAAGACCTAGTACCAAAACATTATATCGATTTCTTGAAAAAGATTACATAATCTTTCTTATTCATATAAATTTACAAATTTTGCATATGATTGATTGAGAAGAAAATCATGAACATTACATAGATACCATAGTAAACATGGATGATGCTATTTTTTAGGCACTGGAAATTATGATCGTTAATTAGAGATTATTCTATTTGCATTTAGTTATAGTTATTTGTGTTCTACCATGGAAAGAGTAAAAGTAGTAGTGGCGTAATTTAAAACGGAAACAGAATATAAACTGTTAATTGTACAAAATAGACTAATGATAATGATAATGGTGAGAGGTGATGAGGTAATAATTTTATATAGTTGATTTTGAATAATTTGTTTTAAATGGATCAAGGTGAGTGATGAATCAGGTTAGCTATTACTATGCTGATGAAATACTGTAAACAAAGCAGATGAATTTTCTAGTGGTTTCATGCAGTTGCTCTAGGGTTGGACAGATACCGTCATTTTCTCAATAACTTATTTATTTAATGATGAGATAAAGCCCTTCATGATGAGGTGTAATATTTCTTCAAATTTTTTTTAGTTCAACTCCGATAAAACAGCTACTGTAAGAAACCTGTAGACTGAACAGTCAATCCAATACAAACAGAGTCTATGACAGATCGTTGAAACGTTAGAACTACAAATGAAGAGCCTAGAAGCATCCGATTGAAAGCAAATACGTTGAGCGTCGAAGATAAATAGATTGAATTGTAAGAAAAGCCATCGGTGATGGCCACTGCTTTGACCTAGGACAGACGATTGAAAGGCTCCAGAAATTCAATAGCCGAAATATTCGGGCTCACAATCTTTCTGTTTTCTGTCGGATAGCCCAGTCAGACAATGTTGAGGCTGTCAGGAGGTCTTAATGCATTAAGCTATCTGACAGAAGCCAGTTATCGAGTAATATGGGCTGACTTTTATCTGGACAGAAAAGGAAAGGGTTTATTTATCGATTTGACGTAAAAGTCGAAGGCGGCCAGAAGAGAAATTAATAAGGGTTCGATTTCAGGAAGAAGCTAGCATCGGCTCCAACCCCGAGCGACTTGGGCCATCACAAATTGAGCATTATACGATCCGTATTCAAATGAGCGTATCTTCGATGACACTTCTAAGCTCCTTGCCTTCCAGGTCTGAACCTTTTCCATGGCATCATAAGTTATATACTATACGGTGTCGTGCTTGTTCGACATGCTGATGAAAATAGTGGATCTCATCGATAGTATAAATTATTGGAAAATATTTGTAAGCTACTTAACGTTATAAGAGCAACATTCTTATTAATATTCTTATAATATATATTTGGGCTAACGATCTGTTGAGTAGCGTATCTTTCATTGTCGTGGTGAAGAGACGGTGAACCGTTCTTGGTTGACCTTGACTGCATTTCATTTAGCTTCATTTTTTATTTTTAGCCTACTTGTGTATTGTTCTTGTTTGTTACTTTTGGTTCTTGATTTTGACACTGATTATTCCTTGTTGCTCGTCCCACCAGTGGGCGTGACTTGTAAAGCCGATCACAGACCTTCAATGAAGTCAGCCTATGAGAGGCACTTTCACCCTTATTCTGTGTTTAGTATAAATTAAGCTACTCTATACTTCAGTTTTAGTTTGTTTGAGATTGATAATGGTGTAATAACCGCAACTAGTATCTCACAGTTCTCAATAAATGTGGTTGTGACAACTTCAAGTCTTATTATTCATAATAGCGTATCTGCCAATCCAGTTGTTTGGTCTTTGGCTACATTTACATTTAAAAAAAAATACAAAACTAATTATTAATTCTAGAATATTGCTATTGTTTATGAAAAGAGCACGATCTGCAGAGTAGCGTATCTCCTAATCGAGTTGTTTGGTCTTAGGTTACATTTACTTTTAAGTATGGTATTTTCTAATGTACATTTTTCTCACATTGGGACAAACCCACAGATAACAAAATTATAAAACTGATTCTCAACTTCAAGAATACTGCTATACTGAAAACAGATGTATCTTTATTTCACGTATGGAATTTTCTATCATTTCTTTGATAAGGTTTAAGCGGTGATGTGACCTGTGGGGATCTTGCCACCAATTAAAGTCAAGCGAAGCCTTATTTTCTATAACTCATTCATTCACATTGTTTCAGACACACATGCTTTGTACATTTTCTGGGACCAATTCATAGAAAACAAAATTATAAATCTAGTTGGTAACTTTGAGAGTATTGCTATTGGATTATAAAAAGAGATGCATTTCTAATTTCCTGGGTGCATGTACTATGAGTTGCAGAAAGCAATGCTATATGGAATAAGACTTTGGTTATTTAGAATCGCCTCCACTGTCAAATACCTGATTGGTTCACACTGTTACATTCAATTATTTTAAGTAACAAAACTGTTTTTTCTTTGCTTTTGAACAAATTTACCATTCAATGGAAACCTCATTGCTGAAACGATGTCATCACGACACTGATTAATGTTTTGAGTTTGAAAATGAAATGATACTCAGATGCCAATCACTTGAACCTTAAACGAGCTTTAAAATGATTTAGTTTTTAGAATATTGTAAAATTACCCTTAGCACTTTATTTAGATGAGTTGTTATAGTTGATCATGCTCAGTTATTGATCACATAGTTAGAAGTCATTTTATTATCACATAGTTAGAAGTTATTTTATTATCACATAGTTATTAGTTATTTTATTATCACAATACAAGGTTTATACGTGAGCACTATATTTCATTCCAGAGCTCACTTATCGATTAATTTGTACGGTAAGTCAAAGGTAATCAAGAACCATTTTCAGAGATTTTTTGGCTCTAACAATTTTTTTAGATGGTCATATAACAATCAATATTTGTAAGATAATAAACGTATCGAAAAAATACTATTTGAGTGATAAACGTTACAAAAACATACTTAATTTTAAAGGAAGGTCTGCCGTACAATAGTTTTGATTGAACCTTCTTTAGTTAGGAAGGATACTCACCGCTTCAACTGTTCACTTTTCTGGGAATATATTATTTTCCATATTTTACGACACGTTGTTCTAACAACGCTATTGAATTGAACTAATGTAACCTTTTGAAGCACCGGGTAATCAGACCAGTTAGAGTTTTAGAGGAAGCATTGAGATACGTTCAGCTTCGTTCTCCAGCGGTAAGAGAATTATTATTTAAAGGCGTTTTGAGTCTAGTAAGAGATAGAGCTCAGCGTCGGCTATTCAGGCGAACAAATGTCGTGTTTACATCATCCGTAATTATTTACGGACACTGCGGGGCACCAAACAATTCAATTCAAAGTCAGTAAATAACCGGGAATTACTTCTGTCCCTTGGATAATAAAGTCTCACTACACTTATATTACTCCTGTCAATTACCACTTCTGGAAAACCAACTCTCTTTCCAATAACGAAACTATTCTATAAATAAATAACGATTTTCTACCCGAGGTAAACAAATTCCACCATAAATCGTCTTTCTTTTACATCTCTCGGTATATTCAAGTCTTACATTGAAGTGGATAGTTTGACCGTTCTCATGAGTCAATGTCAGCTTGATGATGATTTACGAATTCTACTTAATCTTTCTCACTTTTTATAATAGTGATAATTTATGAATTGAATCGTCAGAGTAACTTGTATCTATTCATGGAGAAAACTTCTTAAAAATATTGTCTTTCTGAGTATAATCAAACCGATTACCCTGATACTATTTTCTATGCTGGTCGGATGATCACGCTTCTAAGATTTAGAGGACTTTGACATTAGAAGAGTATTCTTGTAACTAACCTGGTGCCTTGCCTTGTAGCTAGCCTATTTACCTCAACACAGTATTTATAGAGGGGTTTCTACAGGTGAATTAATGATATAACATATTCTGTATTGAAAAGTGTAACTATAATGATCTTGTGATTATGTTTTTGATTAATAAATTTTGATTTGATTGTAAAAAATGAGAGAGAAAATTGGATGAGATTAATTTTTTTTAACGAGAATTGAGTTAAGCCTAGTGTGTATATATATTTTTTATATATTCAATATTTATAATTATATTAATTTGATAATTTATTTGATATCAAATCATTCATGTATAAATGATATACCATGATAACAATGACTGTTAATATAACTCAATATTAGATAAAGGATGCAAACAGATAATATAAGATTTGTTTTGTGGAGAGGGACGTACAGAGTAAGATATGATTGTACTTGGACAGTATATTTTAGTTACGGAATTTTTTTACATTAATTTTGAGACTGATAAAGCCTCTACTCTTCTTTTTGATGACCCTTTTACCATTTTTTACAAAACTACTTCAAGTTCTGTAATAGTTTTTTAAATATTATTATATATAACGGATTATTCAATTAATCGAGTTGATAAAAAGTGTTTTTTCTAGTTCATACACAAAATCTTACGTGGTTGTACAGTTTATTAAATTTCAATATATTAAAAATCGAGATAAAAAATTGTGTTTTTTCTAGTCTATACAAAATATTACGTGGTTCTACAGTTTATTAAATTTCTATAAGGGGTAGCAACCCTTTTATAACTTTAAAAAAATATTTTCAAACAGTTCTATTCAATTGTTGAGTCACGCTGTATCTTTACAAGCCTCTATCTATTTAGCATAGACATTATATATATTCTTGCTATTGATCTAGTGTTCTAGTTTAAAAAATAGTATGAAGTCAATCTATTTAAAACTAATTTGATTACTACTAAAGGACTCATAGAATGCAAAAAATTATTATGCCTTAATGATGATCTGAAACTGCTTTATCGAATCAAATATTATACAAAAGCTTGTATACCTTCCTTATATAAACTTGTACTGAAGTGTTAAACTTGAAGAGTTGCAGTAAATTTTTTTCTGTTATGGATGATGCCCACATGAGTCCAGAGACTTGTGCGTGAGTAATAGAATAAAATATTTATTGTACAATTGTTTCAAGGCTAGAGCCTATTGAAACATAAAAGACATTACAATAATATTACAAAGAAATAATAACTCTAAAACATCTGCGCAAGTAATAAACAAAAGTAATAAGGTGAATGATGGGATATACTCATGGCTGAATGAGATTCGAACCCAAGGCTGCAGGAAACGAAGCAAGCCACGGCCTTATCTTACCACAGACAAACGCTCCAACCAATTGCGCTACCAGAGCCGCCAAGATGTTTAGTTAGTAGTTATAGTGTGCGGAAGCTATTTGATTATATCTACTGTCGATATTGGTAGTTATGGAACTGAGAGGTAGGTTTTTTATTATTATTATCTAATTAATATTGTACATCCTTGATTTATTTATCAGCTATTTTTCAATAGGATAAGTCAACTCCAGGAGCTGGAGCAAAATGGAGCGAAGAGAGAAAGCTGAATTCTCACAAAAATGAAAAGTTGGTGGGCAAAGAAGAAGAACAATTCAAAAAATGAACAATTATTACTGAGCGTCTTCCACTTTGGTAGCTAATTATAATTATTATAATTATATTAATATTATAATAATATTTGACAAAAACAAATTTAGGAAGAGTTTTGAAAAGTGGGAAATACGCTCAGTGGAAATTAAGAAAAAGAATGTCATATTTTCTCAAGAAAGAAGAGAAGCTATATAGCTTCTCTTCTTTCTTGAGAAAATATGAAGAGAAGCTATATCGGCTAGAATGAAAAAGTTCTGGGAAAATCGAAGAAATAAGGACTTAGCGATTTCAGTACAAGAGAACTTGACGCTCATGATAATAATAAACCATCTAAACCAGTAATTATTATTTTTCATCTTAGTTCATTTTATTACAGTCATTTTTTAAATAATAATGCAGTTCCACTGTGGATATAGTACTATAATTTTTTTGTTTACATGATTTTTATGAAGTCTTCTAGCAGCCATTATTTCCTGGCCAGAATGAATTGATCTTTTATTATACTAGCATCAACTCTCTTCACACATCAGTGCAATTGTCGTTACAATATTGCACTGTTTTACTGTTTTACTGTGTTACTGTTTTATTATCATAATATAATAGTACAGTGGATAATCAAGCCGTTGAGCAATAAAATCTCCTACAATAATGACGAGAGTTTTCCAAGTGCCTAGAATTCTGGAAGAGTCATATAATGAAATAACAAGAAGCGGGCTAAGGAGGATTGAGCCACCGTATTTTCCAGATTTTATGGCTGCTGTATGTCATTGAAATAAATGATATTTATGGGCACATATGCATCCGTTATTTTGGGAAGTGCCATTGCTGCGGCTGTATTGTATCTTGAAGCTCAAGATGTCAATAATAAGATAAAAATTTGAGAGATACAAGAGTGAAATTGGTATGATTTCAACATTGGAATAAATCAACAATTTACAATCGTTTCCATCTCAGAGTGAGTTTTAGGGGAATGGGAGCCCCAAAATTCAGTATTAGATTTGAGACTTTATACATACAGTATTTTCTGCAATGTAGCATTTTTCTATTGTTAATAAACTCCTCTGGTGGTGCTGAACCCACAACCAGAGAAATTATTATTATTATTATTATTGTTGGTAGAGAGACCCTTACGGGCTCCACCCTTCCGCCTTGGCGTTTGAGCCATGTTATGAAACCACCGAGTAAGTGATAATAGTGCTTAGAACAATTTATTTCAAAAAGATTACATCATGCTATGGACGCGACAGGCTAAACCCAAAACCGCACTCCACAAAACATACACAATAGTTTGAACTAATTAAAAGTTTTACAAAAAAATCAAGAATAAAGAAATTGTCGTTTTTTATAGTGAATAATTTCGGATTCACAGATATATAAACCAATAATATGTAATAATAATAATAATATCGTGTGACCTGGCTGGCTCAGGTCTGGTGTCAGAGTTATCAGGTCGCACCTGAATAAGTTCAGGGCCTCTGACGTGACTTAACGACTGTTTTTTAGGCAGCCGGGACCGACAGCTTAACGTGTCCTCCGAAACACGGGAGTGGCCCGAGGTAAAATCTTTCGGTCAGACCTGGGATCGAACCCGGGACCTTTGGGCTAGCAAACCAGCACTTAACCCACTCGGCTACGGCCACTCCTAATAATATGTAATTAAATATAGAAACATTACAAATTCAGAAATATGAATAAATCTAATAAAATAGAATACTGTTCAGTCGGATTTAAAAGATTCAAAGGAATGAAAAGGGAAATAAATAAAGGGGAAAAATAGAAGATAGGAGGATTAGAGCATAACCTAACATATTTTTTTTCTATTTCAACCATAACCCTTTTAATTAAAATTGTAAATTGAAAAAAAAAGAATTATGATTTTTATTAATTTGTTTAACATGTTTAAATTTAAACCTTTATTATTATCAGAGAAGAAAGAATATTTTAGTGGTCATACCAAATTTAAATACGACGTAATATTATTGACTTAAAATTGCTTGGAGACCCTATAAACCCTATATAAATGTATTATTTAATAGGGATTTTTTTTCATCTAAAAATAATTGTCCGACATGAACTATAACAAATTTTTATCATAAGCTAAAGCTATCACTTTACATAATTTTTTGATAAACATGACTCACAACATAGTAATTCATACCGTTAGTTCATCTCTTAATTGTGTCACGGAAACAACTTTTGGGTATATGGCTGTATGCTTCCATTCATGTTTTGTATTGAGTAAATAAATAACAAGTAAATAAATAACTTCACTCACATTCATCACACCTCTCATTACTTTACAAGTAATAGTACAAAAATTTACTAAAATATTCGTATTATTATCGACATTAGGCTCGTGTTGGTTAATCTCGAAATTTTCTTCAGATTTGTTGTAAAACCTCAATAACCGTTCAGCTGCTACAAACAATCTATTCACGCGACATATGTGAGTGGTTTCTTAAAATTTCTTCACTATTGTTGTTATTTTGAACAAATGGTGCCAATTTTGTGGGATTTTCTTCATACATGGCAACGATTCCCTAATTATTGCACGTTACACGTTGTTATTTTTTTTTCTGTCATGATCTTATCACAGAAGTTTTCTATCTGTACTAATAAGCTCGTTTTATGAGAGTCCTAGTATTTATTTTCCAAGTAGCACTTCCGTATGTAGTCCAGTGAAATGATCGATAGTCGATGGTTGACATCTGTACCAAATCCAAAGCTAAGCCTAACCTATCGACTATCGATGTTTTCAGTCGATTATTTCACTGGACTAATATGGAAGTGCACACAATTTCGAATAGTTTTTAATGGGAAATGATACTATGTGTTCCTACGTTATGCTCCTACATCATTAATTGCGTAATTTTGTGATTTCTATTCTAGAAATCATCTTAATGTTAAGCTACTGGTTATCCAAAGACTGGATTAGGATTTGTAATGATGTGTCTTAAAGAAAGAGTATGATCGCTTGAAAACTTTGTGCTGTCTGCCCTTTGTGACCTGTGGAAATTGAAAAATATGTGGGTAGCATAGAATTGAACATGATTCTTGTAAGCGAAGATTTGTTCCCTCTATACTATCATTATAGTTGGAATGTTTTGAAGTTTCATAACCTCAGATAACGATGGAACTGATTTTGTTTTTTTCCTTCATCGAAAACAGAATAGGTAATGTCTTTGAAACACGCAAGCCCAACAGTCAATCGCAGAAAACTAGATACTGTCCCACTGGGGAGTTTTACAATCTGGGAATTGTGAGTGAGGACGACATGTTACTTAGTATTCAAATTCATGTTAACAGTCTATTGGAGCACATAAAAATAGGTTACGTTACACCTATCATCAGATAGTTTATGGTTGGGCTCTCTTCCTTCACTTCTATTATCACTATCAAATCTACAAATCAAAATTACTTCAATTCACAACAGGTCAAGGATATGCTTGTTTTGTGACTATTACTGTATTAATTCCTCCAATTTAATATTAGTTTTGTAACTACTGTTTACTCCTTGGTATTTTTCAAACAGTTTTGATTGTATTAATTCCTCCAATTTAATATTAGTTTTGTAACTACTGTTTACTCCTTGGTATTTTTCAAACAGTTTTGATTGTATTATGAAAGTTTATGGATTACTTTTAAAAGCTAAAATGTTCCATCAAAATCGATTAGTTATTCGTGTAAGTAATGCGCAAAGTAGCTCATTGCTGCATTAGAGAAATTCATTACGCACGAGCTGTAGGGAAGTGTGGATTAGTTTCTCGCAGCAAAGATACTTTCAGAACAAGTTACACATTACACTTTTCCTACAGTTGGCGCACCTGAAGTGCGACAAAGTAAAATGTGTGTGGCAAAGTAAAAGAGTGCAGGAGTCAGCTGTTTTGCATACTGAGTGCATAAGTAGCCGCTTTGTTAGATAACTGTAGGAAAAATTGGGCAGATGAAGGTTCTCTTTAGAAGTGAAATACATCTATCCAGTATATGTGAGTAAAAATCATAATTTGAATAGAAATACAGTTTGGATAGTAGGTCAAATACTTCACAATTTATGAACATTTCGCATGAAAAAAATTAAAATATTGGTTAAGAAGCTATAAAAGCGCTTTAACTTTTACGAGCAAGATGTGGAGAAGATGAATTGCTGATGGCTTTTGGGAAGAACTGTCTCCGCAACATTGATAGTTTTCTTCTGATAGCATTTAAATGACAATTTAATCGAAACTCAAAGTGCCTTCCATGTTAATCATAAGAAACAATTTCCGTAAAAAAGTCCGTAGCTCACTAACTGCAATTCTAAAAAAATGAATGATTTCCAACTCATCAAGCATTTTGAGAATTCAAAGCAAAGATCTGTTGAAATAGAAGCCTATTCAGCTGGTGAGGAGAGGAGATGATATTGGGGCGAAAGACAAAAGTGCCTGAGGAGGAAAGGAGAACTCACAAAGTGTCGTTTTGAACTTTTTATTCTCTTTCACTGAACCAATTTTCGTAAACTTTTTCGTTTTCCATCTTATTTTGTAGCCACTATATATATGATCGTTGAGTCTTAAAACGGTAGCTACTCATCTTCTTTCTCCACAGTTGAAACTTGAGAAAATTTGCTCTTAAACTGCGGTTGGAAAAAGATGGAAATACATTTGCAATTTGAAAAATTCTTCAGAATGTTCAAATCTGAGCTTCATGATGAGCTCCATGATATTTCCCTAACCGCTTTGAAGATGATGCCAATTCTTGTTCTGTAAATACTCGAAACACTCATTTTACTCTCAAAATTACGAAGCACCAAATTTATGAAGAGCGAAACGCACATGGCAGCGTGACAGCTCATGTTGACAGTGCTTTATCGAGAGTCAATTGTAAGCATTTCAACAATTCCTGTTTAGTTAATTCTCCATGTGAAGAATTGTCAATTACCACCTCCTTCGAGAGCCTAGAGTCAAGCCAATAGAATTTCAGGTTTATGCAAGCCTAGTGACCTATAAATATCAACTCCAAATTTGTTGAGCCATATCAATATTCCTTTACATTGACACTAATTTCTCACTCCTCCAAGAATACATTATGTCACCAAGGGGGCATAGGGATCTTCACTTAGTTAGGGATGAGAAAGGGTGAGAGGAGAGTCTCGCAAAATAGGTCAGACAAATTTCAATTTATGACCCCACCTCTCCAAATTTTACAGCTTGGACCACCCTTGTATGTCATCTTATCAATTCTCCTTCTCAATAAATTGGGTGGTGTAAAGATGATTGAGCACTTGAGTTGAGTGGACTCTGTTGAGTTGACTGGAGTCCGATCGGAAGACGTGAGAACAGATGTGATTGACTCAATTTCTTGAGTATGGAGTGCATAATCAACTTTCGTTGATCGCCATTGATCGTAATTGATACCAAACATAGATCTGGCTTCTGTATATATTTATGACATAATTATGTCTCGCCCAGGAATGCCATTTTAGTCAAAACTGGGGAGGGGGGCCAGTGGCAAAAATCGGTCAGATTTGTTGAAAAATCTGTCTAAATTGCAGAGTACGTTTGGCCAAATTACTACTATGTAATCAGGTTAATATTATGTTATTTCAATGGAGAAATTTTGTTCACTATAATAATAGTTACATCAATCCACGAATTTTCTTATTATTTGTGTGTAGGGGGGTGCTCCTGGTCGTGCTCATCAAATAAAGATGTGTTGAACACAAATCAAGTAAATAAAAAGTAAGAACATGTTTCATATTCAAGAACCTTCGCAAAACTTGAATATTCATCGATATAATAATTGATCGCATCTACATATATGACATACCTAATGATTTAATAGAGGGGCTGAAGGAGATCTATCATAAGGATGAATGATTATATAAAAATTAGATTTGAATAACTGGATTAATTATGGATATTTTTAGGACGGACATCCGATCAACAGAAGCCTACAGTGTGAATCAAACATCGCTTATTGACTCCACAATCCTGCGCTTTTAAGAGCTGGTTAACTTTTGCGATAGGTAATTAGGCAGACGGTGATGAGATTCAAACAAAAACTAATTGAGACAAAGTGAGTGCGAAAAGATTGGAAGGAGACAGGTTGGCTGGCAGCGACTAGAATTGACGTGAAAATTAGGTCGGCGTACGAAAAACTTCTTGTAGGTAGTGGAGATGTGCCTATTCTACGGAGCATTGGGAGAGAAGGGGAGGGAGGCTGAAGAATGAGTGAGGGGGTATTGCAGGGATGCTTCCTGACTCTATGATAACAGATCACCTCATTACGGTCTTTGATTAGACCTTTCCTCCCCTGGGGCACTCACATAAATTACATCCACTCGAAAAGAGCTGCTCTTTGCTCAACGTCTTGAGCAACGCCACTGCTAGAGAGAAAGAGAAACGAGAGACACTGCCCCGTCCTCGTTCAACAAAACCCAGTCAGGTTTTATGTCTGTTTCACACCCTATTGAGTTGTTCATCCTCACCTTCCAAAGAAACCTAGCACTCTAGTTTACTAATTTAAAAGTCATAAATAGGTTCATTCCAGTCGTATTATTTCACACTCCAATCATTCCCTCACCTCGACAGTGGAATGTTGGGCTAGACCAGCCATTTTCTACTTGAACAAGATTAATTTTCCGTCTCAAAGCAGTTCATCCAGATGCTTCACGTTTGGGGCTTGTTAATGAAATGCATTTCAAGTATTTTTTTACCTGTATGAATGCATAGTAGTCCCTTTAATCGATTTCGACTGTGGGTGACTCAACGCTATGTTGAGCGTACTACACAGACCAGGAGTGAGTTTATTACTCACAAAGTGAGTTATTACACAAAAAGTGAGTTTATTACTAACCTGGAAGGGGGGGAGGATGGCAGGAGAAATAGGAGGAGGAAGAGTAGAAGGAGAAGGAGAAGGAAGAGGAGGAGTAGGAGGAGAAGTAGGAGGAGGAAGAGGAGAAGTTGGAGGAAGTGGAGGAGGAGGAGTAGAAGGAGGAGGAAGAGGAGGAGTAGGATAAGAAGTAGGAGGAGGAAGAGGAGGAGGAGAATGAGGAAGAGGAGAAGTAGGAGGAGGAGTAGAAGGACGAAGAGGAGGAGGAGGAGGAGGAGAAGGGGAAGGAGGAAGGTTAGGAGAAGGATGAGGTGTGGAGGAGGAGGAGCATCGTTGCGTCGAAGTTTCTTGAAGACCTGGTATTCATCTCTTGTAAGTTACTTTCTGCGTTCAAGCCATTATTCTAGACGGATACATTTGGGGTAGGATAGGCCTATTTAGGTCTTATTAAGAAATTATTTTAATTTTGATAATACAGACTGTATTGCAAATCTTTGATATTATATTATAATAAATCTTAGTGTATATACTATCAGAATTAGGATAAATATTATAGGCTATAGTAATATCATTGAATAAGGAAATCAATGATGGCTGATCGCTGATCTTTGGTAATATAAAGTATAATATAATAACGAAGTTATGGAATGAGTACTGCTGTATATTATAAAAATTAAAAAAGTTATTATGTACTAGGTCTGAAATCAAATTTGAACCGACTTAATGCGGTCTAAAATAAACACTTCGTTTGCT
Organism: Conomelus anceps; assembly: GCA_948455865.1. NCBI lineage: Eukaryota > Metazoa > Arthropoda > Insecta > Hemiptera > Delphacidae > Conomelus > Conomelus anceps. Next base: position 127,653,545 of record OX418216.1, read on the forward strand.
CTCGAGCTATACTCGTAGTCTTCATGCAGGATTAGATTTATTCAGCGTGCCGCATAAAAAGAAAGACTAGAGGGGGAGAGAGAGAGAGAGAGAGAGAGAATTTGGAATCAGAAATCAGAGTAAATATCCATCAGTCTCCAACCTTCTTCTCTTTCGAAGAGAAGTCGCACAAGTCGGGTTTGAAGTTTACTTTGCAAATCATCAACGCGTTTCATAGATCTGGAAGACAGCCGCAGAAAAAGAGCCGAAGAAAGGGGATAAAGAGATGAATAATGAAAAGAGTCGTGAACAAGGATGGGTTAAAGAAGTTGAAAAGAAAGAGTGGTTGATGAGGAGGGGAAGGAGGAGGTGGTGGAGGAGAAAAAGGAAGAGGACAAAGTGAGCCTGGTTGCGTTAGCGCAAAAGTTTCTCGAAGATCCTGTATTCATCTTTTGTAAGCTTTTGCCATCCCATTCGGCTCCAAACCCCCACCCATCCCTTTATCCACCAAACAGCGCGTATAAAACGAGAAACCTCTCTGATGACAACAACGTACCTTCCCTTGCCATCGTGTTTGGCCCCTCTAATGTCCCACAGTCCCAAATAATGGCTACCATAGTGTACGCCTTTCTTACAATAATCCAAGTTAATAACATTTGTAGCTTCAACTGTACTTTGTGAATTATTATTATTATATTGTGAAAAATAACTATGAATAACAAATACTTTCCTCTAATTTCAAGGCAAAGGATTCCAAGGATATTATTTTAAACATTTCACAAAATCATGGTATGTAAACTAGTCTGTGCATTGGCGTAACTATGGGGTCTCAGGGGGATGGCTCCCCTCCGAGTCACAGATAAAAAAATCTAATAGAGCCTTGGAATACAATTTTTGTCAAAAGAGTCAAAGATGTCTAAAATTACTGAAAATCTGGTTTTAGATGTTATTTTATCGGAAGATTTCCAGGGGAGTACCTTTGAACCCCCGCCCCACACACTTTTTAAATGAGATTTCCAAGTACAGTACCCCAATCAGTTGAGGTGAGGATCAAAACATAGCCGGTTGGGAGCAGTTTCAAGTAGGCGTTCTTAAAACTTTTTTTACTAAATCAATGCGGATCAGGATCTTCCAAGGACAAAAGAACTAGATAAAATTTACTTTGACACATTAATTCATGCTAGAATCACTTGAAATGTGGTTTTGGAGAAATTATTTTCAGCTTTCTTTGTAGTCGTGAAGGTGATATTGCAGAAGATATCCACAATCAATAATAAGATTTGAAGTTGATGTCACAACCACATTTATTGAAAACAGTGAGATACTAGTTTCGGTTGTTACACCATAATCAATTTCAATCAAACTGAAACTAAAGTACAGAGCAGCTTAATATATACTAAATATGGAATGGTTCTATTGGCTGAGGGAGAAAGTGCTTCTAATAGGCTGACGATTGTTCTCTGATTGGCTGGAGGCATAACAGGTCACGTCCACTGGTGGGAGGAACAACAAGCAAAAATAAGTGTCAAAATAAGAAACCAAAAACCGGGAACACATAGAAAGCAACAAACAAGAACAATATACAAGAAGGCTGAAATAGCAACATTTTAAAATTAAAAAATTGAAGCCCACTGAAATGCAGTCAAGGCAACCGAGAAAAACGAAAGTACCGTTATTGAACGGATTATAAAAAAAGAATTCAGGAGATTATTGGACCCCCCCCTTCCACATTCATTGAAATAGGCAATATCATCTTCATCTCTTCCTTACTGAAGAAATGTTTCATTTATTACATGAATGTTACTAAGATGAGTTATACCTTATTTGTAAAAACTATTTTGACTCTTGCTCACAATGTGTTATCTCTGATTCTTGATACTTCTCTTGAAGAGTTCAAATCTCAACCCTCAATTAATATTACATCCCTGTTTATAAATTGTGGAATTGCTAGTTATAATTTTCTGCAAAATTTTACGCGATTGCTCGCTGGCCCAGTTGCATTTTAGCAACCATTTAGTGACGACTTCAATGTAAATAACAAGGCAAGAGATTTTATATAGTCTAAGCTCTTCATTTCTAGACTATATTAAGCTTGCAAAAATAGTAGCAAAGGTGAATTTGCAATTGGTCTCTAGAGAGCGCGCTGCTCTATATTCAAAGCGGCAGCATTGTAGTCACCTCGCGGTAAGTTCTTACCGAGAACTCTGCCTTCTTACTGAATCTTGTTATAATTGCATTAGCTTACCAGCTACATAATCATAAAATCCTATCTGCAGTACAGCCTGCAAACTTTTTCGCCCCGTTCCTGGAAGCTCATGCTAATTTTATTCTCACGTTGCTATGCATAAGAACTATTCTTTACAATTCACGATTTAGTTCACGGCTTAATCTACATCCAACTTGGACACTGCTTGCAGAGCAACATATAAACGCTTGATTAGTAATGAAATTTGAAAGAGCAATATTTTTGGTAGAGGTTGAGTTCATGAAAATGCATGATTAATGAAATTCGACAAAATGCACGATTTGATGAGTTTATTAAAATTTCAAGACCGAAATTACAATATTTTTGCAACTTTAATTGATTGCTGGTTTTTTCTTACTTTTTTGGCAATATTTATTAATTTATCTATAGCACAAAGCACAATCAAGTGAAAATACAACAGCTCACTACTACTCTCTCTACAAATCTTCAACTGAAAAACCCAAATTTTAAAGTTAAACTAGACTTGACAAACTTGACTTACACTAAAAAAGCTATAGCTTGTTTGGTGAAATTTATCAATATGCATGATGCAATGAGTTTCTGAAAAGTTCAAGACAAAACTTACAATATTTTTGCAGACTCAATTGATTACGTTTTTTTTATTTGCAACCCTATCGTTTTCCTCAACTTCTTGGCATAATAATTGATTGGTGAAATTCATCAATGTGCATGATGTGATGTGATAGACTACTGAATGCTTCAAAACAAAATTAAAATATTCTTAAAACTTTAATATTTCATTTTTTCTTGCTTATTTTTGCTGGGTGTTCTCACATATTTGAAATTTTGTTTATTTCTGATATATTACTTTCATCGAGGAACGGCCCGACTATACGATTGCATAACAATATATTCTTATGTTGTCATGCCATACAAAACTCAGGTTTTTCAACCGTGATATTTATAAGTCTTCTCCCGACTCCTCTCCTTCCCAATACTTTTCCTTGGAGCATGATCTGAAGCAATCTTTATAAATAATGTCCTTATGACTCATTATGTCCCAGATATTCTAGTTTTCTGTCTTTGATCATGGGTAAGTTTTTTCCTTTTTTGCGTGTGTCAGCAATTCCTCAATTTCTACAATAATTTCATTAATGACACAATTAATGATATCCTCCATTTTTAAAACACCTCCATTTCGTTTGAATTAAGTTTGACACTAAGTGTGAAATATGAACACCTTCTTTTTTCTGATGAAGCATAATACCACTGCAGATGGAAGATGGCTATACTTTTATAGCCATTAATATTATTATAGCCATTAATATTATTATAGCCTTTAATATTATTATTTTTTAGAATATAATACATAATGTATAGAATGAATTGTTGATGCCATTTTTTTTGTTTTTTTGTTGATGATGCTCACATGAGTCCGTAACTTATGCGTGGGTAATGAGGTAAATGATAACAAATAGATGCCAGACGGAGGAGCGGGATTCGAACCCATGACCGCTGAAACGTCAACAAGCTGAAGTTGCGACGCCTCAACCAACAGCGCTAATCGGCCCGTTTCAATCACTTTTCCAGAGTGAATTGTTGAATTTTCTGCTGTAAATATATTCTTATTTACTGTAGAAAGCTCAACAATTCACTTTTGAAAAGTGATTGGAACTGCATCAACAATTCATTCTATATCATTATTATTTATTCAGTCAGCGTTTGGAAGTCAAAGCGAGCGGACGTGTTGAAGACAGTAAATTCAATTGTGTTGAAAATTAGGTTATCGTTGAGTCAGGAAAAATCGGCATTGGGTAACAAAAGTGCGTGTGATTGTGTGTGCGCGTGTGCGCGCGCGTATTAGTCGCCGCGTATGGAAATCCAACTCCATCCCGGTACTGTAAGTGCTGAACATTTACTTTGATAGAACAGCCAAAAAATGTCGAATAGAGAACAACTGGAAAATATTATTACAATAACAGAGAAAGATAGTCAGGTCAAATACACTCTACATCGGAAGCAGAGAAGTTATTACTTAAAGCATGGAAAGAAGCTAATGAAAAATTAAAACAATCAGAAAATACTAATGTTGAACTGAGAAACCAAATCGATCAAATTCAATCTAGGTTATCTGCGCTAGAAAATAATTCTAATAGTGACTTAAAAAATAATGTGGAAAATTACCACACAGATGAAGAGAAATTATCTGCTGAAACGTAATGGATTCGTCAAAAGCAAAGGAAGAGGAGGAGAGAGCATTCTGATTCACCTCCATTTCAATCATCTAATAAGCGGATTGTCCCTTCACGTGGGGGGAACCAGGTAAAAGAGAATGCCGAACCAAAACAACTATCAAGCAACAAACTAGTTGAAAATATTTTGAAACCGCCACCTATAATTTTATACAATATTCAAGATTATCAAGTTGTGCTGTTGTGTATAGAATTCTAAATGACAAGATGAAAGACTCCTACAAAGTGACTTTATTGAATAATGGTAGTCTAAAGCTAAATGTACAATCTGAGGACAATTACAGGATAGCCACAGCAGTATTGAATGACGAAAAAATTACATGGTCTTCTTTTGAAAACAAACAAACAAGACCTATCAGAGTAATTGTCAAGAAGTTACATAGCACTTGCGATCCAGGTGATATAAAACAAGAACTACAGGAAAAAGGATTCAAAATCTTAGAAGTTGTGAATATATTGAAGTGGAAGACAAAAGACCCTCTCCCAATATTTATGCTCACTTTCGAAAATTCAGAGAGCATAAATAAAATATATGATATTAATGTAATTATGGGCATGAAGGTTGAGATTTGCCCGGTCAAAATATCCAAATTTCTTCCCCAGTGTAAGAAATGTCAAGCCTGGGGTCATACAAGAAAATACTGTAAAAAGGAATCCAGATGTGTGAAATGTGCAGGTTCCCACCTTACCATCGATTGTACAAAACCAAAAGAAGCCAAACCCAAATGCTACAATTGTGGTATGGAACACCCAGCTAATTACAGGGGATGCGTTGTAGCACAAGAGTTACAAGCGCTCCGAAATAAAAAGATTCAACCTAAATCGGTACCACATGTTAACAAAGAAGATAACAAAGCTGTGGTACCTCAAGCTCAAAGAAAATTTAATATTAATAGGGCTACTGGAAACCAATCTTATGCTGATAAGCTAAAAAATGTATAAGCTATAAAAATAGATGAAAAATCCCAGTTCATACCTCATACCTTGGGTGAAAATTTCAAATTGAATATAGCTACGCAACTCCAGTTAATTCTTGAGAAGCTATTGGGGCATGATTAATTCAACAAATCAATTTTATCTAGGCTAGAGAAATTAGAAAATGCAAAGGAAGCTGTTTACAAGAAATATGGAAAATAAATTCAAAATAATGACATGGAATGCCAATGGGCTTTTACAGCACAAGGATGATCTATTGGCTATCATTACAGAACATAAAATTGATGTCTGCCTTATCTCAGAGACGCACTTCAATAAAGAATCCTATTTAAAAATTAGAGGTTACAAAACATACCATGCAATACATCCCAACAATAGTTGTAGAGGGGAAAGTGCAGTTATTGTTAGAGAAGAAATCATCCACAATGAATTCATGAAAATCGAATTACAGGAGTTCCAGTCAATTTCAAGCCAGTCTGTTTTTATATAGATATGCTGCATGTATAATATATTGTTATCTTGCTTACGGTAGCATATATGTGTAATGTAATAATTCTTGAATTCTTTTAAGCCCTTATCTGTAGAATGTGAGCAACTCAATTTCCATGAGATGTACCCTTTAACAAATAAACAAATTCTATTCTATTCTATTCGTAATTCGTTTTCCAAGTTCTTGGTTTTTTACAACTAGAGTCAATACAAACCTACATTGTCATATCTATATAAACAACATTGATTTCACTATGAGACTAAATTTACTCAAATTGTTGCACTCACAAACATTTTAGATCTATTTCTTTAGTGGAACTAGCGATGGAATGCAAGCTGAGCACAGTAATCGATCAGAGACGGAAAGAGAATCAAAACAAAGTTGAGTCTAGCGCTCTTCCTCTTCTGTATGTTTGCCAGCGTCGGTCTCTCTGGGATCATGTTATTGACATGCTTCAAACACACCACCACCCTCAACTCCCTCACCACACAATTCCAGAGCAGAGTTGGCAAATTTTCTAGATCAACTTTACCCGTATTCTTAATACGATAAGTATACCTACGTGCTTCCTTCAACTTGACAACTTTTTCCTGTCTACATTGTCTTGGCTAGAGTCCAAATGGAACACTAAAATTTCTGGATTGGAAGATTGCTGATTATTGGATCACATCACAGTGCAAAATACCATGATATGATCGCGTATTTCAAGTATACAATTCTATCTGTGAATCAGGTTTCTCAAAATTAGAATCTAATCTAATCGTTGAATTTGAAAAAGATGATTGTTTTTTATTGCGGATGAAGCCCGCATGAGTCCAGAGAATTGTGCGTGTGTAATGAGGAGAATGGGTAAATGATGAGAAACATCCATGAGATTCGAACCCAAGGCTGTAGGAAACGAAGCAAGCCAGAGCCCCTTATCTTATCGCAGACAAGGGCTCCAACCAACTGCGCTACCAGAGCTTCCATTGTTTTGGAACAACTCTCTGTTATAATCAGCTAATGTATGATTTAGAACGAAAAATCGAAAAAATCATTGAAATTGGAAAAATAATGTATCGAATTTGGTCAACTTGTTAGAATGAGGAATTTATTTGAAACTGCGTAGTAGTCAACCAATCTAACCACCCGAGTTGAGTAGTTGTGCGACTAATTTACTATTTAAACCTACTTTTTTAAATTCGACAGTCGCCAGGACCATATGTCTTTAGAGAATGCAGAATTATTATCTTTAGGAATGCAGATAAATCTCTAGGAATTTCAAAAGTTCCTAGAATTTTTTTGACTTTTTTGTTTTTCCGCTAATAGAACTCCCGGACGCAAGAGTTCTCTGTGACCGCTGTGGTATGACTGCCGGTAGTGTGTGTGCTGTCACGTTAGCTAGTACCATCGATATCTATACTACTACAACTGGATCGCGCGCTGTGTGTTGGAGTTTCGGTCCGGCCACTCGGCTCTCCCCCACCACTAGTCCGTGTAGAAGTCCTGCTGCAGCCTTACAAATCGTATGGAGCTACCGTGTTTACGTGAACAAAAACTGGCATACCTTTGTTGTTACTTGATAGAATTTAATGCGGTTTTGACTATTGTATTCTCCATAATATGACGAAGGCGTATGTTAAGTTATACGCATTTTAAGCATGATTGAATTGATAACAGGCTAGAAAAGCCATCTATGTTGTAGCGTCACAGAGTGATTATTCAATTATTAAAACATATTCATCTCAATTTTCAAATTGACTTTTATTCTTAATTTGAAAATTTTAACATTTTTGTAACATTAACATTTTTCCTCAAAACTAGATAAAGAACTCTGTTTACAAAAAAATAAGCTTGACAAACCAGAAATATTACTTTTCTTCTTCTTAATTAAATAATTATTATGCTGTATATTAAATTTGGTTCAACTTTCATATCTGGTACGTCTAATCAGATGAATTATTATTTTGTTCAACTCACCTGATTGACCAAAATAGGACATTACAATGTATAATACATGTTTCAACCGTTGAGTCTTCTCCAAATCCCGCCCTTCTTGCCTATGACTCAGTGATATTAAGTATAATTGAAGCTTATTTAACAATTAGGCAATAATTATCTTAGCATAATGCTACTCTCCAGCCAAATATCAATTGTAGTGTACCAAAATTCCTCATATAAGCTATAAATGCATTGCTTTAATATAAACAGGCATTTTGGACCTGAAGATATGAGAAAATATGGGAAAAGAAGATGAGTCAATAGAACAGGGGTTCTCAAACTGTGGTACGCGTACCCCTTGGGGGTATTTCAAGGGGTACGCGGGGCAGGTTAATGAAAAATTAAACTATTTTTTCCCGTTTCGCAATCACACAAGGTTATTATTTAATAATGAAATTTAATAAATTGAATACTTTGTGGTCGAGTTACTAGGAACCAACAAGTGCAATAGGTTTGTATAACTATTTCGTAGAAGTTCAGAGACATGGTTAATGTTGGGGACGATTCAAGGTTTTACCTTGAGCCTAGCATTGAGGAACTATGTTAAAAAGCAAGCTCATCCTTCCCATTTTTTTTTGTTTTTTTTTTTTGTAATGGGTTTCAAATATGTTTCCAAATGTATTGTGTTTTAGATGCAAAAAGGTTTTTTAATTTAACCGTCACCCCCCCCCCCCACATCTCCTCGCGGTGACAAGGAGGTACGCTAAATTTTAATTTTCCATTAAGGGGTACAGTCCTTGAAAAAGATTGAGAAGCCCTGTAATAGAACATTTGAATTGTAAAATAGTGAATTATTGTATTTCAGTTTCCCTAATGACTCAGTTGTTAGAGCAAAATATGGATTGCTAGCTAAAACGAAAAAATGTTAATCCTACACATCATTCAAGTTTATATAGAAAGCACGATGATGAGGATTATTTCAAAGTTGGTGGTATAAGAAGAAAATTGAAGCAAAATGTGATACCAACAAAATTCGATTTTCCTACAAGAAAGCAAACAGAAAACAAGGCGCAAATTATTTAGAATTAGAAATCAGGCTCAGGTAATTACATTTAGAATATTCATTGGGTTTTTTACTATTAAAAATCCTAATTTGGGCCCTATTGACAGCATCAGTAAGATAAAATGTGTAAGAAAATTTATTAGAATTTTAATTCAACTATCTATAGCTCATGCTATAAAATGAATTTTGTATTATATATTCTATAAAAGACCTTTTATTTAGACATTTTTTGTAAACTAGTTATGAATTTTATTTGATTAGGGTATTTATCAAATAATTTTCGATCACCTTCAAAAGGAAATTTGCCATAAACTTGAAGTCTTTGATATGAAGGTCTAATATTTGTATTTCTTAAGTTGTATATGTATTGGTTTGTTAATTAAAATCTAAATTAAAAAGGAAAAAAGAATTGTTCTCAAAATATATAATGACGGGAAAGTTAAATATGCCTAAGAACTTGAAAAAATGCCGACACGAATCTATTGAATTCAGCCTGCAAATTATTCTTACGGCCTTTTCCTGCAAAAGAAATATTATTTGAATTTAGTTTCCAAACCAAATGTATGTATTATCCTGTTTAAAGTCTACCAATATAACTTCACTTTCTGTTATCTATATTTAACCTTTTGATTGGGAAAATTAGTATAAGCTACATCAATGTTTGAATACTCACGTACACCGTTTGTTTGAACCTATGGATATAGATTATGTTAAAACACACTGATAGATGTTGCAGACATCTACCAGTGATGACCTGACTAGTCAGCACTGGATGAGAACTTGAGGCAGAACAACACCAAGGAAATTAATCTAAATCTATTAATAACTTAATGATAAAAAATGGCTGATCTTCTAAGCTTTAATTGGACCTCAATTATGTAATATAATAAACAACAGGAGAGTAGCTTTCAAAATAACTTTATGGCTGCAACCTTATTCGTTTTGAGTGTCATAAATAGTTTACTATTAAATTATTTTGATATGAAATTTATACCATAATCTTCACACGTTTATACGGATTACAAATATGTGAACTAATTGAAAATCGAGCCACTGCAAACGAAGATATAGCGATTTTTGTGATGGCGAACATGGTATCGCCGTAAGCCGTGCTGTGCAAGAGCGCGCTTCTACACGGACTAGTAGTGGGGAAATGTACTCTGCCTCATATAGTATGCAGCGCGCGATCCAGTTGTAGTAGTATAGAGATCGATGGCTAGTACATATTACCAAGAACGCAGAACTCGTTACGCGGAACTCGGAACGCCTGACCGCTTTCTGTCTGCGCGGGCTCTTAGTGTAGCTCAGGAGGTAATTAGACACAAAGATTATGTGATACAAAATTCTTGGAATATTATTATTTTAAAAGTGCTCGAACAGATTGAATTATTGACAACACAAATTTGTGTGTAAGAGTTCGCTTTACTAAATTTATCTTTATTTCTGAGGGGCCCCATCTCTTATTATAAGCCTAATTTCAGACTAATGTAGAATTCTACAGTTCACCGGCAGTCTGACTTTCCTAGCCGGCTAAAGCATTCCTCGTATATTAATATCTGAATAATTTTAATCAGTAAAGCTAATTTAAAATTAAAGCCATCATGATTATTTATTGACAACTATATCAAAAACTCTATCCATAATGTCAGTTAGTAAAGCGTAATGTGAAGCTACAAATGAAAATTAGAGTATTTCAATTTTAGTCCAGGTTTTAGTATATTAGCTATTAGTATATTCTATTGGTAACTGAAATACTAATATCATTTTATATATCTGAAGCAGGGTCTACAAGGTCTTATGCTAGGTTTTAACTGTACCGTAAAAACGTATCACAACGTAGTTGAAAGGTTGTGTGTGGACCGTAAAACTGGCGTTTTGCGCGAACTGAATGAAAACGACAGTTATCTCGCAGAACTGATGGCAGAGGCATTATTTTGACTGACGGTTTAACTGATCAATCAGTGAAATAACAAAATTGGTAAACAATACATATTTTAGTATTTTTACTAATTTTTATTATTCAAATACCTATTGGTGGATTCGTTGAAATACATCACTGCATGTGAATTTCAATTACCATCTTTGTTTTTTTTTCGAACGAATTTGGTATTTTTCAGGGTAATTTCCATTTGATATTTCGAAATACCACAATTCTTTTCAATTTTTCAGGGAAATTTCTATTTGATATTACGCAACACAACAATTATTCAAATTTAGAAATTCACCAAACTTTGAAAGGAGCTGACATTGGTGGGCGGAGTACCCTTGATAACGGAACTGCAGAAAACACAAAGAAAATGAAACAGAAACAGAAATTTCCAATTCATTATGTTTGATTGATTGAAATTCACAACGTTTGCTGACTTTTCGAGTCAGCTTCCATTGCGTTGGTTGAAAAAACAAAGCAGCCACTGCAATTTGAACTCATTGAGGATTTCACATTTTGTCAGTAATTGAAACAGTGACACTGGCCAAACAATGCTCAGATTGTTTGAGACGCTCTTTTGGGCTACGCTCGCAACATCGAATTCTCTCTCGCATTTGTTGGAATTTCAATCTGCACAGGCCTTGGACATTTGTGGAATGTTCATTGTCTCACTCAAAACAGCCTGAATGAGTTTATATGGAAGGTACAATACAACATGGAATAATTTTCTGTTTTAAAAGGCCATGGTGGTCTGAGATAAAATACAGTAATAATTTTATTTATGAATAGAGTTACTATTTAAAAAGTTAAAACAGATCATTATTTTAAAAAGTTTGCAATAATTTTCTTTTTTAAGATTACGGCTTGAAGACTCCGGTTATGGAGTATTAAGACAAGTCCAGTCTGGTCAAAAATTATTAAACAATATTACCATTCTTACTCACTAGTTACCACAATCACAATTTAAAATTAGTTGAGGTGAGGCTCATTTTTTATCTGGAATTAAGACTAGATAATAACAAATCACAATTAAATACAATAGACATTTTCAAAGAAAAATACAATACGAAAAAACTCTTAGTACCCTAGATAATTTATACCCAATATTTATAATTTTACAGTAGTCTTCTTGCATGTTTGAATGTAGATGCTAGGTAATTAAAATGAACTGGATCTATTCTGCATACATTGATTGGAGAATACCACTAACTCCTTCCCTCCCAATCACCATGAGCCACTCTACAACTTTTTTCTTATATGAGTAGAAAGATACCATTTCAAATGAAAGGGAAGTGATAGCCGCGAGCCGTAGCAGGTATCTGTTCAATCAGATAGAGATAAGCTGCGTTCTCGTAGGTCCTGTTCGTAACGTTGACCGATTAGATTGGCCAGCAAAAAAGACACTGTTCTCTGCTGTAAAATCACTTCCCGGTGGTTTGGAACCCACCTAAAACTGTAGGTCCAACTCATCAATCACAATCATCCAATTCATTACCCACGCACAGGTCTCAGACCTATGTGGGCTTCATCCTCCAAAAAAAATGTTTTCAAATACATAGGAATATTTCTGAGAACAATATGAGCAACATAATATGTGTTGGTCGTAATAAAGTTTTTTTCAAGCTTTTGGCCTCTCTATCACCTTATTGGCAGCATTACCTACAATAATAGACTGATTTTCGTATATAAAGAGAAAATAAGTAAGACCTCATAAGGCTCTTTAATAATAGTTGATTAGGATGTAAGGACTTCTATTCATAAGGATCTTTCAAGTCCTTTTTTATTAATAATAAGTAAGTGCTCATGAAAAATAGTTTATGAGGATATAAGGACTTTTAATATGTATGGGGACTCAAAGGATCTTTTACTAGAATCTCTTCAATTTGTATAAAAGCTCACAAGAATAATATGAAATGACAAACATAATAATTACTATCTGCCTCTCGCTCTTTTCCGCTTCCGCTACTTGATTTCTGAGTGAAATGGAATGAAAAATGTTTATTGGGCGGATTTAAGACTGTTAAGGTTTGTCTACTATACAACGTTAAGTTAAATTAATTAATTTGCTAATATCAAAGCTGACACTGTATTCTTATTTAATATATGATTTTCACTCACTTATACTGGTGATGCTAAAGTTGCCTTCAGTATCATATAGTAAATGGAAATATAGTGTCAGTTTATTAGATAGTTCATCAAGTAGTATTTCGTCATGAGAAACATCACTGGTAACTAATTTTGTTATGGAGATAGGCTACAAGCTCACTGAAGAAGTGTGTTCGGAATCCTTGGGCCTCTTCTCTTTGGGTTGGCCAGCAAAATAAGAGTCTGTTCTCTGCTGTAAAATCACTTCACACCTAACTGTGGGTTAAACTCATCAATCAAAGGTCTCTGTCCTACGTGACTTCATCCTCCGAAAAAAATTATTTTATTCAAGCAGATTTGATTTATTTAAGCAGACATGCAGGGAGACAAAAGCAGAAGAATGTGTTTAGCTACTGATTCATTCTGGGGAAGCTGGATTTAGAGAATTTATCAATATAAATCAACGTAAACCTTTCCTAATATATCAATATATTAGTAATTTACTAGTAATGTTGATCAATCATTTTATAGCAGGCTACTAGTTCCACGAGAAAATTCATTCTCAAAGTCCTGACTCGATATCTCAGAAAAATATTATCATGTTTTACTATTAATTTATCATCTGTATTTGACAACAAAATTCTGAGCTAGAAGATTTGGCTCCATTTCAAGATATCGAGAAGTCAGCGAAGCGTGCCCTGTGGCGAAAATTCAGAGAGCAGCAATGTCGTATCTATCTGGCACAGAAATGTAGCAATAAAACTGGTAAGGATGAAAAGTTTGCTGCATCGCTTGACTTAGTAGCTTGATACGGCTAGTAATGCGATGAGTAAATAAATTCAGGATTGATCGGAGCACTGTGCAAATGAGTACCTAGGACGAGTTAGAAAAGTGAGGGCGCTTCAAATTTAAAGTTCAACCCCGCTTGAAAGGTTTCAATCACCTTCATACTTTCAACTCCCCAAAAATGAGTGAAATCCATATAGACATATTTTTATTAGTAGCAGAGTCGATTTCGACTGTAGGTGACTCTTCAGACCTCAACATTGTAATTATTAGGGTCCAAAGAGCGTAGGCCTGCTAAGACTTTAATTAAGACTAGCTTATTTTTTTGAGGAGTAAAATGCATTGACCAGCTCAGCTCATCTACTACATAGATTCTCAGCTCAACTATGGTTTAAAATTTCATAAACTATAATAAAATCTAAAATTGGTGGTTGAAGAAACAATCTATTTACAATTAAGTATGTTTTTATTTTTAAATAGATAGAAATTATTATTTCATGTGGTTATATGTTCTGGTACAACTACCATGCTATTTTTTATCTAGCCAATGCAATAATTCGAAATCATTCACTCAACTATTTTGTTATCGTTATCTCCCTAAAATAAAGGCAAGAAAAGTAAAAAATAAAGACAGCGATTCTATTCTATTCGCTCATTCATGACATCACACTAAACATTTAGTGACACTTATGTAAAGTATATCAAAATCTATACGGTAACTCCTACCCTATACCTAATGCTTACCTACTCTGTATTAATATACTACTCTGTTCCTCTACAATACTTCATTCATTCTCTTATTTTATACTGTATAATATACTCTTTCCTTTACAGCCTCTATTTCTCACTCATAATACACCAATTTGAAGGGCTATTATTGTTTATAATTGTGATTTATATAATAATTTTTTTCAATATTTTCTTCCATTTTTTATATTTTTCTTTTTTTAATAATAGACAATCGATTAGAAGAAAATCAGGACAGCTGGCTCATTTCGAATATAAACGAAATTAAAGAATATTACGAAGGTTGCTGCTTAGCTCAATTCACTTTATTCTTGCATAGCAAGCGTTAACGTTTTCATTTTTGATTGCGTTTTAATAAATTTCTTCCCAATAGTATCTAGTATCTCACGGTTTTCAATAAATAATGTGGTTGTGGCAACTTCAAGTATTTTTATTCATTATGGATATCTTCCACCTTCGGCACTACAAAGAAAGTTGAATGAGAGTGATCAATTGTACAAAACTTGATAACTATGATCTTCATATAGAAGGATTTTCATCCAAGAAAATTTCGAATTTATTTTATATATAGACTTCTATAAATGACTTCATAAGATATACACTACTATTCCTATACGAATTTGTGGATAAAGATAAAAAGGTGAAAAATTCATTCATGGGTGAGTATTGCCAGGTGTGGAAATGCTTCATACCTATAAAACCAACCAGCACGTTTCTCCTTCTATTGACGAAGTACTACAGCTCTGACATGCATGTCGTAACAATATAATATGATATGAAAGTATCACGTAAATTTGCCTTCTACATCGTGAAAAATGTAGAGGGACATCTCAACTGAGCACCTGATAAAATTTTCTTAACCTTTTTGGGAAATAGTTCTCTGCAAAGCAGATATTGTATAAAAGAGTTGGGCATGTAACAATGAATAAACTCATACAAGCTTATCGATAGACCGAAAATATTTGCATTCTTTATTCGTTCTTGAAAAATGCTGCAAATTTATGTAAAGTACTGCATTTATTTTCATTATCTATAGTCATAGATTGTCAATGCTTTTTTATTATCTTTTCTCACGTTTTTCATACTTCTTAATAATAGACAACAGATCAGCACTACAATATGATTATTATTTTTTTTAAGATGATTGATCATCTTGGTTTTAGAACTTTTGGAATTTGTATCATTTTAACATTACTACGGAAATTAATTACTATAAGTAGTAATATTTAAAGACAAAGAACTATGATAAACGGGAGACAAACGGAATTTGTTTACTATTTCTACATTGAAAAAAATTTTTTCTTTTTTGAGGATGAGGCCCACATAGGTCTGAGACCTGTGCGTGGGTAATGAGTTGGATGATGGTGATTGATGAGTTGGACCTACAGTTTTAGGTGGGTTCCGAACCACCGGGAATTGATTTTCAGCAGAGAACAGTGTCTTTTTTGCTGGCCAATCTAATCGGTCACCGTTACAAACAGGACCTACGAGAACGCAGCTTATCTATCTGATTGAACAGATACCTGCTACGGCTCGCGGCTATCACTTCCCTCAATCAAAAAATGTTTACCATTCTGCGAAATTGAAAAAAGCAAAATTAACCCAAAAGAAGAATGATTGAACCTTGACTTGAAACTCCAACGATTCTATAAACTTTGATGATATTTGAAAGAACTCCAGTTCATTGGATGGCTATTCCTACTTTACAAAGAACTATGTCTTAAACATGATTTTATTTCCGATTTCCACATTGAAACAATTAAACAACGAATTTTTTACAACTTTTTACCATTGTAAGAAGCAAAATTCAGTCAGGTACAGAAAATATGAACTTGATTTGAAACACCAACATGTTACAAGATTTTATGATATGCAAAAGTACTGCAGTCCATTATTTTTGATGATTGACAAAGTTTTCAAGCAGTTCTCGAAATAAAATATGACTGTGTTTTAACTCCAGTGGTAGGTGAGGAACTTCATTCTAGAAGTTCCGTATTCTACTCAGGAAATAATCTTTGACCCTGTTTCCAAATCATTTCTCATAGTTATCAGAGTGTAAACATTTCAAAAAAAGTTTATTTTTAATAATTTCCTTTTGGAGGACAAATCCTACATATGTCTGAGACCTGTGCGTGATTAATACGTTGGATGATGGTGATAGATGGACCTACAGTTTTAGGTGGGTTCCCAATAACCGGAAAATTATTTTACAGCAAAGAACAGTCTCTTTTGCTGTCCAATCTAATCTGTGTCATGCCTTCATGAACGACCTTGTCTCTATGAATGACCTTGATAGCTGTGCACGAAGTGCTTATGCACTCTCTCCTGGAAGACGGCGTTTAATAAGATTCAAAGAACTTTCTTCCTTATTACCTTATTACCGTCAGTGTACTGAGCTAAGCCGTCACGGATGGACTGCAATATAACAGCTGCTATTCCCAGCGAGCAATTGGAGCCTGTGAATGGTCGTGGATTAGGGTAAAGCCTACAGAATGCTCATAACGTTCGAATCCAGTTCGCGTCTTTCGGACTGTAAACTACTTCTTTATTACCTAGCTTACAATCATATACTCAGATTTGCTTCTCATTTTTATGTCTGTGCGATAAAGACAATTTTAGCTTCATTATACACCTATTTTCCTCATGTAGTTTTCATTGAAATAGTTTGGGTAAAACTGTTAACGATAACGCTAATGATAACCTGAACACTCCAAGCTGGCAGATGAACAATGTTCAGGTTAGCGTTATTAGACATTAGCGAGTTAGAGATATTAGCGTTGTCTGTAACGTTGCTTTTCCCAAACTCTCTAATGTTTCAAATATTTTTGGCTCAAAAGTTTCAATCAGAACCGGATATTACGGACTCTTTTAAACTGTTTTTAGTGGTCCGTTTCGGATGAACTATCAAATTAATTGCTTTAAGTGAAATGGTACTTAAAATTTTTTTAGTGAAGTTTCCAGTGATTCTAAATTTGTCTTTGTGAACGAATCTCAAAATGTAATCAAGTCAAAAGTATGTTGCGTCTTTGAATTTATTGAATTTTATTTTGATAAATAAATGAATAAATATGAGACATTTTGTGAAAAAATGTGTATTGATCACAATCCATATTCATGATAATTTATCATAAATGTTTGAAATTATAGGAACCATGTACAACGACAAACTGCGCTGATTAATTAAATTTCAACTGTTCTCAGAAATCAGGTTGATGGGTTGATTTTTAATGACCAGTCCTGACCTGGGGAAGGTTTATAGACCATATTCTTGGTTGGACAGACCATCGTCAATGATTTTGATAAATGTTATCAGGTGAGAACAAATTCATGGAGTGAAAAGAGAATCTCATTTCTTATAAAATAAATTGAATCTTATAAAATGAATCTCATTTCTTATAAAATAAAACTGTTTTTGGGTACTTGGACAGTGATTATCATAATATTGAAGACTCCTCTTAATTTTTAGAGTTGGACAAAAGAAAGAGGAGGGTGCGGAGAAATAATGGTCATTTTGCGATTGAAGATGATAAAATGTTTCAGGGAAGGCGAATAAAAACTTACAGAGAGAGGTGTGAGAGATGAAGTTCAAATAATTGAAATTAAGGTATGTATGTGAAAATAGAAGATGGAGAGACAGAAAAGATCATAAACTAACAAATTTGAGTTCAGAAGGAATGTTAGAAGCAAGTCTATCTTTGACGCTGCTACAGATTAAATTTAAAATTGATATTATCGATATTTATACTGGATATTCATACTGCGTTAGTTATCAATAATTATTGTCAATAGATAATTCATAATTAATTGTCAATATTAAATATTATATTCATTTTATATTAAATTATTACTGAATATTCAAAAGGAATCAACAATTTATTATTAATAAATAATTCATAATTATCAATCTTAAATATTAGGCTATATTCTTTTAAATTTAATATCAATATTTGTACTGAAATAAATTACAAAATGATTCATTATACTTGAATTTCATTCCATTTCATTTTATTATATCTTTTAAAGTGATAGCCGCGAGCCGAAGCACGTATCTGTTCAATAAGATAAGCGACGAACTCCTGGGCCCTCTTTGTAAGGGTGACCAATTGGATTCGCCAGTAAACAAGACTATTATCTGCTGTGAAATCACTTCCCGTGGTTCGGAACCCTTAAACTATGGGTTCACACAGGTCTCAAAGTCTGTGAACTTCATCCTCAAAAAAAAAAAATTATTTTCATTCCATATTATTCTCATTTTATTCCATTATAAATTGATACAGTTTTCATTATTAGTTTTAATAATAAAATTGACTCGTGTAATTGCAGTAATTGCAATTAAATTATTGTCGAAGAACTCTTCAAAACTTACTAGAAAGATATTTAGCCGGTATGCTGAAACTTTCTATTGTTAAATGAGAATAGAGCCATAAATTATTGTAGCAAATACTGAACCATGCAAATCATGAATGCAGCCATACTTAGGACATGGCGGAAGTGGTACCCATCATCTGTAAGTGATATATTTTCAGATTATATTAGTCATGAATACAGTTGTAATTGGATTTCCTATGATAAGGCGAAACTCACAGCAAGCCACGCTATTTTGCTGAGTTAAATTCGAGTTCTCTTATTTATATTCAGACAACTAAGGGAATAACAAAACCATCTGTAGCATGAAGCGACTGCAGTTGAAGTTAAGTAGAAATTCGGTTGGCACTGACCGCGGCGGAGAACGTTCTGATGTAGTAAGTTGTGCTTACTGGTAAAGTTTGAGTTCTACTAGCCAGCATAACGGCATAAATTCTGCACTAAAGCTTATTCAACTCGGGCTAATGAAAAGCGGATAATTCTGTCTTTATCCAATGAATTCAATCTGTGAAGCGTGTGAGTTATATCTGTCAAAAGCTTTTTCTTTTCAAAGTTTTTTCTCCCTCCATCGACCTTGAATGTTTACTTTGTTGTTCGTAGCTCGAAACAGGAGGCAACCCATGTAATCACAGTATTGGTAAGGGTAAGCTTCAGTGCTCACAATTGAAGTACTCAAGGAATTTCATACCAAAAATGAATCATTTTTCAAAATTCCCTTGCAAGCTTCTGAAAATGTTTACACAAACAATTTTCCCACAACCGGATTGACTTTCAGGTTGACTGGATTGGCTCCGACTTTCAGGGACTGATGTTTTATCAAAGGTAATTACTGTACTTTTCCAACAATGATACATCTGTGTGTGGCTAATGTTTGTAGCATGCCCATGAAGGTTTAAAAAGTGGAGGGAGCATAAAGTCTAAAAAGTGTAGCCGACGCCATCTTCGGCGGTTACACTCCACTATAGAAATACACCAATGTTATTGTAGTTGTTATATATATCTATGAACTCCACCGCGGCTATCTTTAAAGATGGCCGCGACTCTAGACTTCATTATAGGTTTTGAAGTCATTAAAGCGATCAGTAAGACAGCTAAATCTAGATATTTTTAAAGAATCATTCTGAGAAGCAAATAGTTTTCCACAGATGATAGGCGTGGTCCGAACACTTTAACTGACATGAGAGTGAAATCATGTAAAAGTGAACTCCTTATTTTGAAATTTGCGGGAAAACAGCGTCAGATCCCATACAGTAGGGCATTGATTGCTTCTTTCCAGTTTTTTTTTTAAATTGGCGGTATACTTTATGCTTCCTCCACTTTCTTATACCTCCCTCATATGCCCTTAATTTAAATTTTTCAATATGTTCTACAATAGAGGAATGAAACTTTTCCTTATTATGTAAACAAAATTTTGATTTTAAAAGCTTCCGTCAAAATCTATAATTTTATCGATGCACCAGCTATAATTTCAGCATTCAAAAAGCTCTGAATTGAGACAGCACTTGGTGTTTCCGTGGAGAAAAAATAATAGCTCCAAGAGCAAGCATTTGTAGTCTTAAAGGAGGGTTTGTCGGATTAAAAGGGATTATTTCGGAGAGTTGTGAAGGATGTCTCAACCATGGGAAAGAAAAAGAAAGAAGTAGGTGACTCTCTCTTACACCCTTTGTCTCTCTCTAGTGCTCTGAGTTTAACATTCAGCAATGTGACGCAGCATGGTCGATAAAGAATACACACTGAGTGGTTGGGCCTCCCCTTTCTTCATCATTCCTTCGCCGCTTACCTACATCAATTTCCACGATGGTTTGAGCTCAAAGTCTTCTTTCTCATCATCCAATTCAATTTGATTTGAAAGACTATGAAGTAAAGGAAGATCATTCTTCTCAATATATATCATAAATTATGATATACAGAAATTATGACAGTAGACAGTTACTATTATGAAACTAGAAAAAATATCTCAATTAATGGAGAAATTGAATAAATTCATTAGAACTTACACTGGAATGTTCATATTTGAAACTGACAGAAAAATCGGAGCTTAGATTCAAAATGCTTGAACAAGATTCAAGCGATTTAAAGCAATATCAAGAATAGGGAATAAAGAAAAATATATATCAGGGTGCAATAAGAATGTTATTATTTATTGTTAGTTGAAATTTCATATTATATTTAATTGAAAGAAGACCTCATATTATTGATAAATTCAATTTGATTTCTCTATTTGGTAAAATTATATGAAATATGAATATAAAGTAAGACATAGAACTTGATTAATAATATGTCATAATGATGACATATCATTCATATCGATGAGATTCATATTCATGATAGATTGAGCGGCGATATACCACGGCGTTTTTTTTTTTAATGTATTTGAATGGAGGAATGAATTTGTTGATTGTACTATTGAATCTGGTCGATTAATAGATTTTTTTCTATTTTTCTACTGATCTAAGAATTGATGTAAACCATGCAACATTTATTAGAAATAACGTGAAACGGAATGTTTATATACAATTTTTATTTAATGATCTATGGAGACGTTTCATATTGCTGTATTTTCTGTTATTGAGGTTGTCAAGCAACCTCAAAGTTTGCTTGAGGCTATTATGTTTTCTTAATGAGGTTTTTTAAATTTTATTAGATGATGAAAATCTAGATTTAATAAAAATAAAAATTAATTGTGATATTGAAACTTGTCATGCTTTGGCTACAAACATGGTTTGCTTAAGGCTATTACAGTTTTTTCTCAGTTTTTTTGTCTAGTTTTTTATGATCAAATTTTTCTTCCACCTATTATATTTATAGTATCAAAAATGGCATGGAACAGACAGAAATAAGCAGTTTGAAACTGAATTATGGCAAAAATATTAGCTTGGAAATTGAATACTGAAATTTGTTTACAATGATTAGAGGTTTTTCATGTGTACTCTAAAAATAACTTCATGACTCCCACTAGCTTAATATAATTGCAGCGCCCCTACCCAAGTGAATTAGATCTAATTGAGCACACGTTAACTCACTTTTGTAGCCTTGTTTTCTGCTGTATTCATGGGTTGGCGTCAAGCTACAAAAGAGTTCCATAAGCCTCCATGACCTTGCGGCTAGTGTTAAGGTTCACTTTTTCCCCACTGGTTCATTTTAGGCTCTCTTTCTCCCCACTGGTTCATTTTAGGCTCTCTTTTTCCACAATGTTCCACTTTAGGCTCAATTTTCACCCACTGTTTCACTACACCGTTTACCTGTTTACTGTTGCCTGTTGGTGGCATATTCAACGGTTGCGAACAAACATTGCTTAGGCATTGTTGGCCAGCAATATTTTCTGCTTACCGCCTAGAGAGTTTTCACTTGGTTACATTCCTGTTTTGCAAGTTTCGTGAGTTATTTTGTTCACGTTCACTCAACCCTACCTACTAACCGCAGATGGTCCAGGAATAGATTTTTTTGTAGATTTTGGGAAATAATTAAATTGAAAAAGGAGTTTAATTTCTGATAATTGAATTGAAGGATTCGAGTTATGCCCGGGAAAACTCCATTAAGAAAACCTTCTAGAAATCTTTTAGAAAGGGGATGGAGGAGAAGAAGGAAAAGGAGTATGAGAGAAGAAGAAGGAGAAGAAAGAAGATAGATAACTTGTCTTTATTGAGGCGAAGTTAGGACTCGCAGGTCCTCTCTTACACTTAACCCTAACAACTACATTATCAATTATAGTACTCAATCCATCATAGAACATGGTAATATATAATGTACACATTTTAAATATACACACATACGCACACACACACACACATACCCACACTCACACATACACCCTCGCTAAATGGTTCAACTAACAATAGAGAAAGTAAAAACAATTTTGAAAAAAAAATATAAATATATGTAAATAGAACCTACAATAAAACACATTTTTCCTGCAAACAAAGAAGAAGGAGATGAGAGAACATAAAAAGAAGGATGAGAAGCAGGAGAAGACGAAAAAGGATGAGAAGAAGGCAAAAACGGAAAAGAACAATAAGTAGGGGTTTGTTAAAGAGAAAAAGGAGAAGAGGGAGGAAAAGGAGGAGAAGGAATAGAAAGAGGTTGGAGGAAGAGGTAGAGAAGGATAATAAAGAAGAGAAGGATGATAAGAAGAAGGAAAAAAAGATGATAGAGGAAGGAGGAAGGAGAAGAAAAACGGGGAAGGAGGAAGAGGAAAAGGAGAAGAGAAAGGAATAGTAGAAAGAGGAGGAAATGGAGGAAGAGGAGGACAGGGAAGTACAAAGAGAAGAAGGAGTAGAAGAGAAAAAAAGGAGAAGGGCGATAAGAAGGAGGAGGAAGAAAAGAGGAAAAGGATTAGGAGGAGGTCAAGGAGGAAAAGGAGGAGTATTAGGAGAAGGAGGAGAAGGAGGTGAAGGAGGAGAAGGAGGTGAAGGAGGAGAAGGAGGAGAAGGAGGTGTAGGAGGTGTAGGAGGAGTAGGAGGAGAAGGAGGAAAAGAAAGAGAAGGAGTAGGAGTGTAGAAGAAGAAGGAAGAGGAGGAGGATGAGGAGGAGTAGAAAAGCAGGAGAAGGAAGAGAAGGAGCGGAAATAAGAGGACGGGAAGGAGGAGTAGATAGGATATGGGAGAGGAGGAGGAGGAGGTGGATAAGGAGGAGAAGGAGGAGAAGGAAGAGAAAAAGGAGAAGAAAAACAAGGATTTAAAGGAGAAGGACTTAAAGGATTTAAAGGAGGATTGTAACGAGAGAAAGGATGATGAGGAGAAGGAGGAGGAGAAGGAAGAGGGAAGCTAGTAAGATGAGAAGGAGAAGGGTGAGAAAGAATAGGAGAGGAGGAGAAGTATAAGAATGATAAGAGTGAGAGGTAATGGAGAAGGAGAAAAAACACGAGCGACAGTTGGATGAGACCAGAAGAAGTGGTACGATTGACCAATCGAACTGATTAGTCAGCTCTTGTTGGCAGACCGATGGTAGGACGGGGCGAAGGGCGAGCTGACTGCGGAAACTACAGAGTCCAAGCAAACTGGGGCAATTATCCCGCTCCGAAATTGAACCATAAACAGGCGGCCAGACGTTGTCATACAAACATGCTAATAACGCGTCCCTACGCGTGCGAAACTCATTTCACCTGTACACTAAGACACGTCTTGGTGCAACGCCTCTCACACTACACAGCGGTACTGTTCATTGGCAGATGAACACCGCCGCAATCGTGTATGCTGTCTGATTCTGCAGTAGTTGAGCCCTAAAGCGCTGGAGGGGTATTCCGCACGCATTTATATAGTCTATTTAAACTGACACCGAAATAGAATACTGAAATACATATCTAGACAAGCTACTCAATAATATTCTACAAAACAGTCAGTGTATTGTATATTAGTGGAGTATATGAAGCAACACGACATGAAAACCTATACACCCACCAAAAAGTTTCATATCAAACGGTTGTCTAGTCTACTTAATAATATGGTAGCTTTTATTATGAATGATTCTCACATGATCCCAAGAAGAAATATCAATCATAAGTTTCATGTTATAACATCATTCATGGTACACTGACTTTATAAAGACAGTGCTGCGGGCAAGTGGACATTGACTGTCTCGCTTCTGATTGGTTTGTTCATTCGGTCACGTGCCACAAATCCGAAATGTGGTCTCCATTGTGTTGATTGAAATTGAAAAATGAAATTCAATCCACTTTCTTTGGACCATTAAAATTGAAATTGCTTAAAATTGAAATTGAAAAATGAAATTTTATCCACTTTCTTTGGACCATTAGATTTATAGTGCTTCGTTTTCAATGTAAACTTCTGAATTAAAATTCTTGTATTGGAAGGAATGGGTAATTGTATTGGAAAGTGAAATTTCTAATGGAAGTAAATTTTATCCACTCTCTTTGGACCATTAAAATTGAAATTGAAAAATGCAATTCAATCCTTTTTCTCCATACCATTAAAATTGAAATTGAAAAATGAAATTTTATCCACTTTCTTTGGACCATTAGATTGTTTTAGTGTTTCGTTTTCAATGTAATCTTCTAAATTAATATTCTTGTATTGGAAAGTGAAATGGACGTAACCTGAATTTTGGATTTTTTAGTTCAAATTTGTGAAAAAAGGATAAGAAATCTTCATCGGTAATTCAACCCCAGACAGACAGGTAGGGTCTAAAAAACTAGGAGTTATAAAAGTAGGAGTATTCAAGAATTCAAAACAAATTATGATTGGTCAAAAGAAAACAAATTTACAAGAGTAGCTACGGGGACTTCAATTAACTTTTCTCAATGCCTCCCCTTTTTGATAACTGATAATTGTTACTAGGATGAGCCCAAACCCAAAAGCCTGTTTCATAACAAAATATGCATGTATACCTAGCCGATTTCGACTCCAGGTGACTCTTCAGACCTCAACATTATGTTCTGGTCCAAATAGCGTACTACGCATACGAGGATTGAGGTGCGTTGCTATTACTTTCCTCGCTGAGCTGACAGAATTGTATCTATGCCAAACCGAACGAAAACAGTTCTGAAGCTCTACACTCAACAGTACACACGGTCTGGCCGCACAAGTGAGTGTGTATACCGTCTAGCACACCTCTGAGCTACAACCTGCGTCCAAGCCACCAATCAGCAGAGACGTTTGGAAAGCAACAAAATTGATGTAGCCTTTTTATATCTGAGATGAATAAAATTTAATTCCCCTCAAACCTCAGTTAGGCAAAATTGCGAACAAAGTACTAACTGATAATATTTGTGATTTAATAAAGTTGAGACATACTCGTCGTACTTGTCTTCTGTTATGGAATGGGTCTCTTTAACATCAAGTTGACAACCATTGTTTCGGTTATAAACTTGAAATTAAGTTCAACAATGGCTTGATAATGATCAAAAGTTATGATGTCATAATCGCATGAAAGTACCAGTTAAGTGCATGTTGAGGAGAAAGGAGAACTAAGTATTCACTAAACTAAGTTTCGTACACAGCAATCATAAACGCTTTCAAAGAGCAATAGATACCAGAGATGCTGGTCATAAAAATGTCCATTTGCTTTCAATTAATGCAACATCAACTGGATCTTGTATATCTCGAATGTATTAATTAACAATATCACTAATGGAGCAGCTGGTTTTATGCATTCTGTACCATGCATTCGATCACAGATCTCTACATATTTGTTATTCATCATATATATTAAACTCCATATTGAAAGGCTGAAGGAATTTATCATTTCTTTGTCAAGTAAAAATTGAGAACTACTCTTGTCATTGTCACAAGTCTTGTTATTGAAGAAGTAAAGCAATCTTCGAATCAAAGTTTTCTGTTACTACAAAATTCCTTCACAAGACTCTATCTCCCTTCTGAGTAGCTATGCTAGGCTTCTATACGAGCTTGAATTATAATATTTGGTCGTCACGAGATACATGAAAATTATAATAACTACTGCTTCAGAAGAACATTATTTCTTACTATTGCTAAATAATCATGAGTTTTCTAATAATTTGGAAATTTATACAAAATAATAATACAAACATTCATTTTTCATAAATAAAAGCCTATAGATCTCAGGAAATGACACAATTGAAAGTTGCAGTGATTAAAATAGGATATATTTATTTTACATTGTAATATCTATATAAATAAAATTAGAGTTTTGTCTGTACATTTATCAGAATTATATATTTTTTGGATATTTTTACGTTTTATATATTTAAGAAGCCGAAACAAGTCTTATCTTAATTTCTGTCTGTCTGTTTGTCTGTCTGTCACGGCCCTGAAGGCATTTTACGCGGCCTTCTCCTGAAAAATGAGAGCATCGATCGGGATTTGAGTTATTTAACAGTATTGAAAACTATATTGATAATGTCTTTAGCTATAAAATACTAAATTCAACCAAGTATTGTGCGATTTTGGATACATTTCTTCTAAGTTTTATTACCACATAAGAATGTATGTATGAATGTATGTTCCCAGTAAATTCCAAAACTGCTGAGCCGATTTTTATAAAATTTTCAGGCATAATGTAGAATAGTCCCGAGATCGTTCCTGTGGAGGTTGGGAGTTCGAAAGTCCTCGCTGAAGGACACAAAAAGGAGAAATCTATTCTTAAAGGAACAGCTGATAGAAATCAACTGTTTTTAATCATATGGTGGGCCCTTAGCGGCGTTATTTACGCTGTCTGCAGACTTGTGTAGTCGGAGCATTGCAGTCATGTAGGAAACATATGACTGGTGAATCAAAGCTTAGCTTATGTTTCATCCATTATTCCTTTGATGAAATAGTATAAATTACCTTACTAGGCTGGAAAGTAACGTTTTGCCGGTCGAGCATATGATAGTTTATGCACGAGGCGCAGCCGAGTGCAGAAACGTGAATATGCGAGAAACGGCAAAAGTTTACAGCGTGTAATGTACGATATTTTTTGTTACACTTGATAGAAAGGCATGCTCCAACAGCTGGATAATATGCGAGACATTCAAAAGTATGCAAGACAATTGAATCAGCTTCTTTATTTAGATTCATAATTTGATGGGCGAATTTCCATAAATCAAAAATAATGATAGCCTAGTGGAATCAGCTGGATAATATTCAAGACAGGTATTGAGTCATAGGTAAAGGAGTAATGCAATGAGTTGACTATATCTATACATATAATATATATGTGTGAGTCAACGGAATTTTTTTTTTACACTTGATAGAAAGTAGCTACTTTCCATAGATTTGTCACGTATGGAAAGTGCCTCTTTTCCGTACTAGATCGGAAAAATCAGCTGACAAATAGGGCCTTATATCCATACAAGATAGGAAAAAACATATGGCGTGTGGCAAAAAAATTTCCGTTGACTCATATATATATATATATATTATATGTATATAGTCAACTCATTACATTACTCATTAAGCTGGGCATTCACGTTCCAACTTGCAGTACCACTTGCAGTACTGCTATAAATGGTCGATTACATTAGGATAGTTACTCGCTAAGCGAGTAGCGAGTAGGACGTTACTAACCGACCGTGCTACAGCAGCTCAGTATACCAAGCCAAATTATATTAAAAATTTAATTTCCAGAATCACCCTCATACTATGGAATTTCAAAGACAATAAACAATATTGCAATACAAAATTAAAATATGAAGTTTACCAACAATTATTCAATAAAATTTCCTCAAAACAATCTACAATATATCTCATCTGAACTGTTATGCTGGCAGCCTGCATGATTAAATGGCGGCTTTGGCCACAATAATATTGTATTTTGGTGTTCGCTACTCTGCCAGCGAGTATCAAATGTGACCAAATTCAAAGTGGACAGGCTCTCAACTTTGAATTTGGCCACTTTGATACTCGCTGGCAGAGTAGCCAACACCAAAATACAATATTATTGTGGCCAAAGCCGCCATTTAATCATGCAGGCTGCCAGCATAACAGTTCAGATGAGATATATTGTAGATTGTTTTGATGAAATTTTATTGAATAATTGTTGGTAAACTTCATATTTTAATTTTGTGTTGCAATATTGTTTATTTTATTAATTTCGAATTCCTTTAATTGCTATTACTTTATACTGAAGACTTCCGCAATGGCGGATATTGACAACAGCATTGAACAGCTGATGGGAATCGATGAATGCTACTGTACAAAAATATCAGTCACCACCGGGAATCAAACCACGGACCTCTCAATTGCCAGTTGAGCACCCTTAACCACTAGACCATGGAGACCTTTCTGCTCAGCAGCATTCATTTTCAACTTGGCCATATTGGCTCGTATCTCACAAGTTAGTTTGAAGTGACTGACAATTGAATAAACTGACAAATATACTTAAACAGAATTTTATTAATTTCGAATTCTTTTAATTGCTATTACTTTATACTGAAGACTTCCGCAATGGCGGATATTGTCAATATCCGCCATTGCAGAAGTCTTCAGTGTAAAGTAATAGCAGTTAAAGGAATTCGAAATTAATAAAATTCTGTTTATGCATATTTGTCAGTTTATTCAATTGTCAGTCACTTCAAACTAAATTGTTTATTGTCTTTGAAATTCCATAGTATGAGGGCGATTCTGGAAATTAAATTTTTAATATAATTTGGCTTGGTATGCTGAGCTGCTGTAGCACGGTCGGTTAGTAACGTCCTACTCGCTACTCGCTTAGCGAGTAACTATCCCAATGTAATCGACCATTTATAGCAGTACTGCAAGTGGTACTGCAAGTTGGAACGTGAATGGCCAGCCTTACCTATGACTCAATACCTGTCTCGAATATTATCCAGCTGATTGCATCATTATGCATCATTATTGCTGATATGCTATCATTATTTTGGTTTATATCTGGGAATTCGCCCATCAAATTCTGAATCTAAATAAAGCAGCTGATTCACTTGTCTTGAATACTTTTGAATGTCTCGCATATTATCCAGCTGCTTGTATCTTGCCTTTCTATCAAGTGTAAAAACAAATATCGTACATTACACAGCTGTAAACTTTTGCCGGTTCTCGCATATTAACGTTTCTGCACTCGGCTGCGCCTCGTGCATTAACTATAATATGCTCGACCGGCAAAACTTTATTTTCCAGTCTAGTAACGTAATATACTATTTCCTACAGTGACCCGAAAAAGTGCCTATTTTTGCACTAACTGTAGCACACAAAATAGTCTATTCCTGCACCAGTGCGGGAAAGTAAATTACAG
The DNA here is from genome assembly GCA_948455865.1 of Conomelus anceps. NCBI lineage: Eukaryota > Metazoa > Arthropoda > Insecta > Hemiptera > Delphacidae > Conomelus > Conomelus anceps. Next base: position 127,682,966 of record OX418216.1, read on the forward strand.
TGCGGGAAAGTACTTTTCCGCCCTCCAAATTTGCAACCTAACAACACAAAATAGTGAGCATGTAATACGCAGGTTCCCTATTCTGCATTCAAAAATAGGTTGGCTACTCTGCTTCAGCTGTGAATAGTTGTTGTAGTTGTTGTTGATGAAATCGATTTGATTCGAAGATAGGTTATGTGAGGAATTTTTAGGTTATGTATGCCCTGTTTTGTTCTGTTTGAATTACTTTATACATTACTGTAGGAAAAATTTAATGTGTAATTCGAGTGCAAAGTATTGTTTCTGCACTCACAAAACTGTTTCTCTATGCAGAAAAACGGTGCTTTGCACTCTAGTTACACAAATAGCTATTTCTAATTTCAAATTATCCAAACAAAAATTAACATTTTAGGAATGTGCGGTTTGTGCTACGCTCTTGGGAATACGCCAGGTAGCACTATTATAACTAAAATACCGTTGCAACGCACGGGTGAACCGCTAGTCTTATTCAAATTCATTATCACATCAAACATCTCTTAAATTATAGCCAACGGTTGTAGTCCCATTTCCCACGAAACCATTGGCTAAGATACTAGGAGAATCGATATTATGAAAGGAATGTTAAGGCTTTGGGTTTGGTACTGATATCGATTATCGGGATTTTCATTCGATTGTTTGATGGGGACGTTACGGGACAGCAACCATAATCACTTATCTTCATAATCAAAACTCTTCTATTCTATAACCTATTCACAAACAACATTTCCAACCTCATGATAAAACTTCTCTTGAACTCGATTCAAACTAAAACTATTTACAAAGTATTTTCAATTTTTAAAAATAATTATTATCTTTTCTCACAGTTTATTTAAAATTGCCATTAGATAATTTATTTCTGATTGAATAGAGTAATATTAAATGAATGAATGAATAAAAGCGTAATGATAATTTCTCTCTGATCAGCCTTATCAAATGAACAGTGATATATTGATATTCTGATCGGCCAGAACGGGGCAACAAAGTTCAGAGACTTTAGTTGACAGTTGCAGTTCTGTATCTTCCCCACGAAACAATCGAGTCAAAATTTCGATAATCGATGTCTGCATCAAACCCAAAGCTGAACCTAATGCTCCTTTCATGAATCGACTATGCTCTTAGTAGATTCGAAACAATGGGAAGATATGAAACTGCAGCCTACATTTACTACATTGACATTTACAATTCCAATCCATATGAACATTATTATAATTATCTCATTGCGAGTCCAGCACATCTAGTAGAAAAGATTTATTTAAATTCGTTGGTGTTTTCCATGACGAAATACTTGATGAACAATCCAATACCAAAACTGACACTGTATTTCTATTTAAATTATGATTTTTATTCACTTATAATGGAGGAAAGCATTTCACTTCTAAACTTCTCTCGCATCGAAATGCTTTAGAAGCGAAATGCTTTACTCCAGTATGAGTAAAGATTATAATCTAAATAGAAATATAGTGTCAGTTTTGATATTAGACTGTTCATCAAGAATTTCGTCACGGAAAAAATCACATATTTTAACACTCCAAGATCAGCACACTTTCAGACGCTGATGAAGATTATCTTTAGAAACGAAATGCATCCTTGTGGTGAGAGTAAAAATTATGATCTAAATAGAAATACAGTGTCAGTTTGATATTGGATTTATTCAATAAAGTTTTCCACTGCCTTTCATGGAGCCGAATGTATTAATCTGGAAACAATGTTTAATTTCTTTCTATTCGATGATTTTCAAGCCCTAATCTATTGGTATTCCATGTATGTGGAATGCAAAAGACTTGGTCAGTGCAAAGCAGTGGCAAAACCGGCCATGAGCAAACAAAACCCAAGTGCTACAACTGTGTGGCAGCGATAAGGGCGCTGAATGCCTTCAAATCGTATAAAAGAGTAAAGAACCCAGATAAGCGATGAAATTCTAGGCTTTTGTTCCTGAATATCCCCTTTAGTTTAGCTCAAAAGAGATTTGGGATTTGAAGCAGTCAATGAGTGATGATATTCTGCTCACTGTACGAGTCGCATCCATGACAAGTACGTTTATATAACGTAATCAATGATATACGTTATGTATTTGAGTTTGCGGTGATCGTAAAACATAATAAATTATGAAATAATTATTATGGGATGATATATCCAAAAAACATATCATTTTGTCAACGATTGAGAGTTTTTGTCCTCTGGTCTATACGGTTCAATAATTGTGTAATAAATAATCCATGAAGTAATATGTTGTATTGAATACATGATAAAAATCAAATGAAAATCTACTCTGGAGATAAAGTTCATTGAGATACATAAAACTTCATTTTAAACGAGCAGGTTACCTGATTCAATTGAATCGGGATTTCTAGATTGTGTAATAACCTATCAACAAATTCAATTTAATAGTTTTCTTCTCATATCGCTCTTATTCGCCATTTTTCTTATTTTTCTCCTTCCTCTTCTCCTCCTCCTTCTCTTTCCCACTTTCTCTTTTTTCTCATTTTTCCTTCATCTTCTTCTACCATCTTCTATATTTTTTTATTTTTCTTCTACACCAACAAGTAACTGCTGTTTATTTTATTTTAAATAATTGAAGAAAAATTATTAAAGATTGACAGAAATTCTCACCTTTTTATTCAGTTATCCGCTCAATTCAGACCTTCCCAGGCTGTTCTCTGTAAAAAAAAAGAATACTGCATGAAAAATTGGTACATCTAACATCGAATTGTCATGAAATGCTCATGCCAATTTTATGTTTGAAAAGTACATTATTAGAGTAATAATAAGATTTTTCAGTTCCATATTACTTTTACACTTGATATTTGAACATAAATAGGCTAATTGATGAAAATCTTTATTGGTGAATTTGACCATCACACATTCGCGTTGAATCTACAAGCACAGTATTTTCAACAATTATTTATCTTTCGATTAAGAATTATTAATCTGGCATTGAACAGTAATAATAAACTCCTGCCGATATCGATCTTGCCTTAAAACTCTCTATAAACAAAAGTTTGTGGTTGGAATCTGAAATTAAGATTTCTTAATAATGCTATTGGAATATCATAATTTTTATAAAATCATGGCTGATATTGATTCAGAATACCATAATATAGTCAATATTACTAATTAAGGTGATCCATTAAATTTTTTTCAATCTTTACAATTTAGTAATTTTCCCGTTTATCAGTATGCCAAACTGGCAAGTATGAAGAATAAAACTGATATTCATTTGCCTTTAATGATTCCATCATACTTGATTGGATTCAATTTATCATGTCACATGAACTGGCTCACAAAAGTTTGAAATAACTCGATTGCAGAGGGCAAATGAAGAGAATTAGATTACCATGGAGAACTCTGTTTTGAATCAGGTCTAATAGGAAGAATGCTACTTTCCATACGTGAAAATTCATTTAACTATCGCAAAAAGGATGATTTTAGATGATCTTCAACACACAGCATGAACTCTAATTGTCTACTAAAAATTCATTCTTCCAATATTATTGTTATTAACATGCACATGTTGTTAGCATTATGTCTGTTGATACCCTTACGGGTAGTTCCAGATCGCCGTTTAGCCATGATATGGGTACATGGTGATCCGTTTTAACAGATAATATATTTATTTTTTTAAGTGAAATTGTCTAAATTTAGGTTATGTTATTCGTCTATTGATAAATTTTAAAATGATTTTTCTTCTTTTATTGCGGATGATGTCCACATGAGTCTGGAGACTGGAGACCAAAGTAGTCTATTACAATATTATGTTTTTAAAAAGTTGAAGCTGTTTATCCTGCTGTTTGGATTTTTGGTATACAGTTCATTAATAGTTTGATGAATAATAAGACGAAATTGTTACAACCACATTTATTAAAAATATTGAGAAACTAGTTTTGGTTGTTATACCATTATCACTCTCAATCAAACTCAAACTAAAGTACAGAGTAGCTTAATATAATACTAAACATGGAATGATACTATTGGCTAAGCGAGAAAGAGGCTGACTCACTACAAAGAAACAATAATAATTTTATTAGAGAACCAGAAATTCATCATTTAAAAATCACCTCATTGAATTTCAAACCGGAAAAGCTGAGAGCAATACTGTGGACACTAATTTGGAGCACGAGTGTGAATTCATAACTGGGATTTAATTTCGCAGCATTTGTGAATTAACCAATCTGAGTCTTCTGAAAAGTAATGGGAAGTTAGTCTCTAATTACGGTCGTTTGTGACTGACGAAAGGTTCATTAATACCGAGGCGAAATTGTGACAAATCAGGCTACTCTGATTAATGAGTGCGAGTGCGTGAAAAATAGCAATCAGACATCGTTATCGCATTACGCACTACAAAGCGAGCAAAGCTCATTCGCCGTATTAATAAACTCTTTCCAGACGAGAGAGGAACATGGAAAATATACGAGGAAATATTTTCAGCGTGATTTCAAATCAGTTTGTGATCAAATATTTCCTCCCTGCCTCTACAAAATATTAACTGTATGAATTAATTATTACAATCTGCAGTGAAACTGATACGTCCTTCTATTATTAAGGACCCGACAGGACCTTGTTGAAATTGTACCGTCGTCCATCCGTCTGTGCCCTAGCACTTAAAAGGAAGATTATAGACTCTTGGAGCTTGACATATATCTTCCTCATAGTCCAAGTGAGCTCGCTATTGATTTTTTGAGTTTGGGGGTCGAATATAAAAATAATAATGAAAAACAGACTTCCAGGCTTCATGTTAGTTTAGGCGAGTGAAAATCAAAACATGGACAGCTGGGCTTGTAGCTTTTTACATCTTAAAATCAAAACATTTGACACCATGAAGGCTGATGATCAGCCCAATTCTCCACTTTTTATAGTGCAAGCGATAACATTTTTAGTTTTGATTGTGTTGAAATGATTAATTGATTATTTTAAATCGTCGAGTTGAAAAAAAAGAGAAAATATTGGGGAATGATAATAATATTATGAAATCTGTTGAAAAAAAGAAGAAGACACAATATTTAAAGAACCGCCAATGTGCATTTTTTGTGTATTAGGAAGCATATGGTGTTGAATGACAAGCAGTTGAATCACAAGATTAGTAGAAAGGTTGGTATGTACCTTGGATGAATGGAATTTTTTTCTTTGTGCATCAATTTTTGGGGGTGATGTTTAGATTTTTGGAAACATTCGTCTATTAGCACAACCGATAATAATAGGTTTTTAATTCGTCAGGTCCTTGGATACTCAATTGTATTGGTTTATGGAACGTTTAAATTGTTTGAAATAAATCATATTTGTCGATAACGAACGTTTTCCAATGAAGGTTTCTTTCTGCCATGATAGGAAGATGGGTTTCATGAGAACAGTTCAATACCAGTCAGTTCTTAGCAAAGTTCCTACTAAAAAAACGTAGTTATCACTATTTGAGCAGTCTCAGCTTATTAGATATCTCGGGGAAAACAACTTTGTTCAAGTTTCTACGTCATGTATGCTGTTGACAATGAGAAAGTTGTGTTCGTGCCGTACTGTACCTAATAAGAGTGAAGAAAATGATAGGCTACTGCTACAAATAATAGTGTTGATCTCATAATTGCTAGGGAGGCTCCAATTCAGTGACAGTGTAAGAACTTGGAATAGCTGCTTTGACTTTAGTCTGGAATAGTCTTGCTACTTTCAGTGTCTGGATCCTGATATTCGCGAGCTGTTGTCGTTTAACTCTGTCGAGAAGAATATTAGCATAACTTTAATAGCTAGCCAGTAAGCTGGAATCCGTTTATGAACAAACTTGGGAGCAAGTTAATAATTGCGGCCCGTTCCACTGCAAGTTTCTCAGACAACGATGTAGTCTACTCCATAACATATAATATGAGACACGTAGATTATCAATTTTTGCACAAAAATTTCTTCATACTAGCTGAGAAGATCTTATAGGTCCTGAAAAATCATGATAAGTATTGTTCTTCTGAAAATTGCAATACTTTCAATATGAGATATTTACTCAATTTATTTAAATACATAAAATAATCTTATAAGTAGTATCGGAGATGTATCTTGGTAGCTAGCTATAACGAATAATGTAGATGTTGTCATAGCTACTGAATTAACATTAAAGCTACTATAGTATCCTGACTGTCGAAACACCACATAATACAATTCAGTGACATTTGTGTTTCAGATCAGAGAAATTTTTTTCTTGATGGATAAGAACGTTATGTAGTCTTTTTTGACGTCAGTCAGTTACTCACCTTATTCTTCATTTTTTCACGTAACACTCGAAGTAGTGTTACAGAAAAGTAAATTTTCTTTTACTATAACAAACCTTCAATTAATTTCAACGAATAAGGTAGTCTTGTTTTATACTTAATTCCATAACGAATAAGACAGATGTTGTCGCAACCAGTAAATTAATTGACATGCAAGATACAATAATTTCGGCAGTTTCGTCATTGTCAATCTCTAACAAACTAAAACTAGAATACAAATTAGCTCAATATATACCCTTCTTATTTGTATACTATTGGTCCATAGACTGGAAGCCTCTTATTAGTCGTACACCATGTTGGAGGCGTGTCATTGGTTGATACTGTACCCGCCCATTATTAACAAGAGATAGCCTCCCGAAATAAACAGCCATGAAAAACACGTAGAAAACAGGTGTCCTGTCGAACAAACACAAATCAACAATACAATAAAATAAAAATATAATACTATTACTAAATACTAATAAATTGAAGGTTGATAACTCGTGAAGGTCAAGCATGCGAAAAATCAATCGATAGAACAAGCAAGTCTTAATATTGACCTATTTTATGAATAAGGTTGATTCCGTTAAATTAGTTAAAACAAATTTGATCATTTAAACTACTAATAACCACAAATTAAATGTCGAGAAAGATGTTGAACTTCTATATGTAAATGAGTATGAAATACTAATATTAACAAGAAATAGCCTCCCGAAATAAACAGACATGAAAAACACGTAGAAAACAGGTGTCCTGTCGAACAGACACAATACAACAATAAAATAAACTAAAAATATAATACTATTATTAAATACTAATACTAGCCAGTTGAACATTTTAGAAGCTTTGAAAATAACTAGGGACATAAATAACAATTATGGTGATGATTTTAATGATAAAATCTATTTTAACCAATTTAGCACTTAACAATTAAACTAGTTCTATGATAAAATAGGTCAACGTCAATATTTGCTTGTTGTAACGGTTGATTTTTTGTTTGCTTGACCTTCACTGAGTTATTGATCTTCAACATTTAATCAATGACAGGCCTTGCAGGTGGAGGGCGACCAATGAGAGGCTCCCAGTCTATGAACCAATAGTATTCGTCTAAGAAGAATATATATTGACCTACAATGTATTTTAGTATTTAGTTTGATAGAAATTGACAAAAATATGACTGTTGAATCTTCAGTATCTCGATTCATTTGATTAATTAAGTGGTTGAGAAAACATTATTTGTATCATTTGTTACATGTTGTATATTTTTTATGGACTTAAACAAGGGAAGAAATCAAGAACTGACCGGTCGTTTTTGAGGATGAAGCCTACATAGGTCTAAAACCTGTGCGTGGGTAATGAGTTGGATGATAGCGAGTGATGAGTTAGACCCACAGTTTTAGGTGGGTTCCGAACCACCCGGAAGTGATTTTACAGCAGAGAACAGTGTCTTTTTGCTAGCTAATCTAATCATTGACCGTCATAGGATATTGAATAAACGATTATTACCTATAGGCCTAAACAGTGATTAACTCAGAATTATTGTTTTCAAGATGATATCAACTAAGAATATATCTTTGGGAAGGGGAAGAGATACCACCTGAAAAGACTCTCATGCCCGATAAAATAAACCAAATATAGCTTTTTTGGTATTGTTTTCGAATTTTGGAGGGATACATCCTCTTTATAGTCCCTTAGTTGAACCCCTTATATAAACAAGGCAAGAATGGAATCGGATAGTGGATCTTTAGCAATCTTGCGGTGTAATCAAGGAAAGCGAAAATAATTTCGGTACGGTCAAAGGAAGCGTTTTCCAATAAGATTGCAAACCTACTATGTAAGCAAAAATATGAAATTTTTATTTAAAATTGTGAAAAAAGTATTATTTCCAACTGTTGCAAAGAATTAATCAAGTAGTCTATATAAATAAGGACTTGATTAAACAAACTCGTCAATTATTTCGTAGATTATTGCATGGATGTTGCTATAGAGTTCATTGAATTGAAAAAAGTATCGAATTAAAAAAGAGCGAAACGGCCGTCACGCCATAACGTGAGTTAATTTCCATTTAAAAGTGTTTTTTAAGTTTATATTACATATTAGTGGAAGCAAGATGGATCTTCAACATCATAATTAAAAAAGTATTGTCTATGTCTTGGGAACACAATAATTTTGAATTTCGGAGAAGAAAATTGTTAAATGTTGTAGAAAACTTTCGCTAAAATACAATATTGTCAATTCAGAAGTAGGAAGCAACTATTAAAAAAAAATATTAAATGTACAAAATAACTTTCAACACAGATCTATTTGATATCATTGTTTTACATTCTTCACATATTGCCATACATTTGCTGTTTTCTCATGTCTTAAAAAAAACTATCATATCCAATAATTTATTATTGTAAGGAATTGATCAATTCGCCTTATAAACAAGGGCTTCATTAAACAAACTTGCCAATTTTTTTGTAGGCTATTGCATGGTTATTGTTATGGAGCTCATTTGATTGGAAAAATATTAACTGGTCCATTGTCCATGTCTTTAAAACATAATAATCACAAATTTGTTAGAAGAGAACGTGATAGGAATAAGATTGAGATGAAAAATAAGAAAAAAAATGGAATAAGAATGCCAAAGTATTCATCCAAAGTGAATACTGAAGATGATTAATACAATCACCATTATTTAAACAAAATATGTGAATTCTGGACACCATTAGTTATCATAATGTCATTGGCAAACAAAATGGAAGAGCTAGTTATTGAAGATATTGAATGTACATTCAAGCAATTTTAGAGATCCTATGATGTTATCAATCATTTACTCACCCACCATCCACGCTGATCATAAAAATTTGATGGTTTATTACTGTTACGTTTTACTGAAAGAGAAAACACTATTTTGGCTGTGCTAGAGTTTGTTGAAACGCACCATTCGCCTCAGTTTGAACCTAATCAGGTCAAAGACAATCGATAATATTTCTGCAAGCGATCTATTTTTAAAAATATGAAGTGATCTGTGTAGATAATGTAACGTAGCTAGTTGTTTAACTCTGCGCAAACTTTATGAGGTCAAAATGCTGAGGATAGTGGGTGAGAATGAGTGCGAGAGGGACAGATACTGCGAGCCAGAGAGAAAAAACTGAATTTTGAGTGAAATGTGAGTGAGCCTGCAAACAGAGCTTGTTGACACAGGATCATTGGGTCCTGTGCACCTAATTCCAACTCGACCCTCTTTCCCCTAACCGTGCACTCACCATTACCATAGGGACTGTCCACCTCCCAACGCGGGTGATTCTGCTGCCTCTGTTCCTCTTTAGCATTCCCCCCATGAACAGCACTCGTCAGAGTCCGGCCTGTTATCGTATTATCAAAATAGCCCTTGGATTTAACCCACTCCAAAACATGCCCCAAACACATGCCATCCACACAAGCTGGCTCACTGACATTATTTTATTCCGTGGCAAACATCTTTCGCAAATCCAGTCACCAAATAGTCTCTTATTATTCTAGGAAAGCACATCCCAAGGATTCTGAGATGTATAACTTATCCGACTATAAGATTTATATACTTGAATAATGCAGAAAATGTGTCTAAATTCGTAATTTGGTTTCCAATTAATCAAGAGTTATAAAACGGATCAGCATTTTAAATCTGTTAAAGCGGATCACCATGCTCCCATAACATGGCTAAACGATGAGGTGGAACTACCCGTCAAGGATCTCACCACCATAAAAAGCCGTACGTTGATAATAATAACAATCAAAAGTGATTTTTTTTTAGGATGAAGCCCAAATAGGTCTGAGACGTTTACATGTGTAATGATGGTGATTAATGAGTTGGACCTTAAGTTTTAGGTGAACCACCGGGAAGTGTTGTAACATCAGAGAACAGAGTATTTTGCTGATCAACCCAATCGGTCACCCTTACAAAGAGGACCTATGAGTTTGTTGCTTATCTTATCTTTCTGAATAAGATACCTGCTACGGATCGCGGTTATCACTACCTAATTTGAAGATTGGTGGATCGGTTCCATCTAAAATTGTAGGTCATTCCACATTATTATCATCCATTACATCATTTCAGATCATTATCATCCACTTATTACCCACACACAAGAGTCTATGACACATCATCAGTACGGGAAAGGAGTAGGTCATTCATGAAAATACCCTTCATATAAGATATGAAAACAAATAATTATTGAAAATACACTTTAGTAGTGAATTAAATACTTACTCATTCGTAAGTTCGTCAGTTCAGTTGAAAGTGATATGGAACTACAACATTAGCCTATAATAAATACACATCAACATTTTCGACTTTTCTGTAATGATAGATGGTTTATTTGTAATGAATCTTATGATTTACTTTTTACATTTTTCTTTCCAATGAAAATTCAGTTTATCAATAAGAATTCAATTGAAAATCATCAAAATGAATAATAAGACGAAATTGTCACAACCACATTTATTAAAAATATTGAGATACTAGTTTCTGATGTTACTCCATTATCAATCTCAGACCTCGTAGATTGATAATGGAGTAACATCAGAAACTAGTATCTCAATATTTTAAATAAATATGGTTGTGACAATTTCGTCTTATTATTCGTCATGAATATCTTCCACAATATCACCTTCACCACTACAAAGAAAGGAAAATCATCAACTTAGCTCACTCACTACATTCCACTTCAAGTTAGAGGGCTACGATCAGTAGCCGACACACGAAATTTGAAAATGAAAAATCATTAGTCGGTAAGTGAGAATTATATATTATTATTACTAGTAGAAAGAGAAAAAAATTAATTCTATATGAAATATCTCATCCATACAAAATGGATGTAACCATTCATTTTCTTAATTTCAATCTTGAATTCTAAATGAGTGTTTTACTCATCTTCTCGCGATCCACCAAAAAGATGTTGATTTTGTAGTAGAGAATGAGACATTCTGTACCAAAAAGATAAAACTATTCGTTATTCCTCAAACTCCATCTGAATATTTTGAATTTAATACTGATGAATGAATACTGATTCAGCTAATAAGAAAAGGTACACTACCAAGGTAAATTGCCGATTTGGAAAATATTTAGCCATTTTCAACGTAAGATTCTCTTCATAGGCTACATAATATAACTTGAAAGAAGTGCTGTTTGAAGGATTTATTATGATTAAAAACATATTTTCAAAAAATTTATTTTCAATTCTAATAGGAATAAATTTTAAAGCCGAATACGTATAATGGGGGTATATATAATAACAGAGATGAGAGTATATATAGCTATAGAGAAATATAAAAATAGAAGAAGTCGTTGACTGGATAATGAATGCTAAGCACGTTAGATAATAAATCTACAAGGTTTATTTTATTGTATGGCTTCTATTTATGCTCTAGTGAGTTTTATTGTCGATTCGATTCGTAACAGAGCCAATTTTTTAAAACTTGTCAAAGTGGATAAGTAAAAGTAACAGTAGACTTTTTTTAGTAGTACAGATTAGAAGACCAAGTTCTGTCTGTCAAGCTATGCAACCAGCACAACACCTACTGCTCTCTACTGCTCTACTCACTCTTTGTCAGTTAACGTGAATTAAAATTAAACTGTAGCAAGGTCGGACCCAGAGGTCATGCACTTCTTTCAAAATCAGAAATTTAGCATGGTAAAGGGGCAGGAAGAAGGAGCAATCTTGCAAAAGAAAGTCAACAAAATCAGATTTGTGACTCCTCCAAACTCCCCATCTGGAACCGCTCCTAAACTGTAAAACTGAACCAATTCAGTAATGCATATTCTTATGCAAGAAAAATCAAATCAACACAGAAGGTTTGTCATTCAAAAAATAATTTCAAATTTCACAGAATGGAACAACAGATTATGTACATAAGAGACAAAAACATTATAAACAATCCAATTTATTAAAAACCAATCGGGGTCAAAAATCAATTCCATTCACGAAAATAATAATACAACGATGGTTCTCCTTTACCATCAAGTTTTTTATTCTACCCATACAAAATAATACTCATCATTCATCATTATCAATAGACAAAAAGAATAAAAACAGAATAATTATTACACCAGAAGTACATCAAAATGCAACTGAAATATAACTTTATTGATTGAAAATTAAAACAATTTCCTATTTCCTTTTCTTGCAATTCAACGTTCAATTTTTCAAGTTCAGCTGCATATTTCATATATGCTATTTGGTGGGTTTTTAAGACACTCTCAAGCATACAATTTTCATAAGAAATAAATTATAGAATTACTAATTTTCGATCAAACTATCAGGTGAATTTATCTAGCCAACCATTCAGCTACAAATACATGAAAATTCTCTATTAGGTAAATGTCCTAGGCAACAATAAATTATTCCTAGGTGAATTTATCTAGTCAACTATTCAACTAAGAAATATTACAAAAACACTCTACTAGGTACGCCATTTTCAGAGGTTCTCGATAGTCTCAAGAAAAAATAACATTTGAATGTGAAAAGGTGCCGAGAGAATCTCGTTACACACACATGGAACTAGATTCTTGAAACATTGACATGAAGACTAAAGTGTATCGTATATCATCATAAAGCTTGGCAGTTTCGAGATAAATTGGGTGAAGTTTCTAGTAGAAGGCCGAAGAAATGCAATATATTCTCCAAAGTACACCACCCAAGTCATGTCCTACTTTTTGCAGTTCACGGCGCTTATTCAGCCGATGTGGATATAGTTTTGTCCGAAGATTCTATCTTTCGACTGTAATAATATTTATGTTTAACCCAATACTCTACCACATTCAACGCATTATTACTATGTATATACTGAACGAACTTTTACGTTCTATGTAGCCTACATTCGCTTAATCTCTTGCTGTACTTATACTTATTACTTAACGACATCAAAAACATTATTGCTTGTATATTTTACAGAGTATAGGAGTTGTCAAAAAATACCTTATCACACTTACAAGATAAATAAGCCTAAACAAGAAAAATACTTTACTACTCAACTCCTTGTCATAATATCATCACACATAAACTCCTGAATACTACACTATAATAGGTACATTCATCAGGTACTTCCTTGATTGTACTTCAAAAACTGAAAGATTTTCACAGCCTCTCAACTATGCTGGCAGCCTATTCATGAATTGAAGACCCATGTATCAAACAGAGCTGCCCTATGGTACACCGAAGCATAATTTTCTTTATTTCTTGAGTTATACTTATGCCTATCACAGTTTCTTGTGAAGACTCTCCTCAATACATATATGACCTCAAAAATGTACAGGGAAGGCACAGTCAGAAGTCCCATATCTCTGAAATACCCCCTGCACGACTCAAATAGCTCAACTTCTTTCATTGCTCTAACAGCTCTCTTCTGCATCCTGAATACCCTCTCTAAATTCTGAAAACTGGAACCACACCCTACACCAATTTTGCTTAGTTGACATGAAACATTATAAATACATGATAGACTGCAATATTGTCAATTTATTATTTTTAATCTTGTAATCTGCCCAAGTACAGATGCAAACCTACTGCATAGTTCTTCAATATAGTAATCCCAAGACAGATTTTGCCACAGCCCCCTTGTGTGAAGATTTTAGGTGTCCTACTGGATCAAAATCTGTGTTAGATTACTATATTGAAGAACTATGCTGTAGGATTTCATCTGGAGTTTTTGCATCTGGGCAGATTACAACATTTATTACGTTTATCTGAATGTTAATATATATTGGTTCCCTATAGTGTTGTTACTGTGCTTAAATTAAAGAAACTGACATTTCGATTGATTTACTTCAAGTTCTGATTATTTTAGAAATTGGGCTATGGCATGTGTATTTACAAAATTATCTATCTCTAACAGATCCTCATTTCGTACACCACGAAAGTAGGATGTATCGTCAGCATAGATTAAAACCCACTTGATATTGACCTGTGGTGAATCATTTACATACATTGGAAATAACAAATTCCCAAGTCTAGAACACTGTAGTTCCTCTATTACTTTATAAGTAGGCTACTTGTTTTTACGTTTTTATGTAGCCTACATCTACTGAATCACTTGACAAATAGAACAGTAGTGATGTAGTGTAGTTGTCAACACTAATCTGTCATTTGCATTAATTTTTCTCTGTAATTGGAATTCTGCCACAGCTAGTTTGAATATTGCAAAAGGTTTTATTACTAATCTCGCTCCAACAGCTTAGCCCCTGTGAGTTATGTGTGTGGCAAGCTGAAGAACAATGAGAACTCAACATATTTTTTTGTCGATAATAACAGGTCGATCACATAGAGTGGGCTGAAATCTTGTATCATTTGCTTTCAATGTGCATAAATTAGAGCTTGTCTGAATAATCGAATGTAAAACTCTGCTTACAATAAAATTCGCAAAAAATTGTTGAGTTTCAGGTCATTGACATCTATGAACGGCCACTCATCGGAGTAATTTATCATCATAAATAATTTGAAATCATATTCATGGAATTAAAAATTAATAATATGATAATTTAATGCTTATTTCGTTATTGATTCTCTACTTTCTTATACATAGGACCTGATGGGGGTTGAACATTGAGTTTCAGTGGGTTGTCTTTTGTCTGGTGCAGATGCTAATAGAGTCTGATTTTGGCTAATTTTTAGTACAATCTCAATTACAATACTACATTATACACGATATATCATTATCAAGTTCATAACATCTGAGTTATGATTGTCAATAGGTTATTCCTGACAAAACATGATATTTCTATTAAATTAGGTCTTCAATAACTTAGTTCGATTAGATAAGTTTTATCCAATACATTCTTAATTTATAAGGAAAAATGATTGGTTGCTCGGTTAGCGCAATATCGGGACGATCGAGGCATATTTCATCACGAGCGCTTCGGATTGCACTTGGATGAGTCACCGGCAGATATGAATCCTGTTATCCATTATTACCTATTCGGCGGTTCGAAACCCACTTAAGACGGTTGTTCAAATTAGTGAGATCCATAAGGGAGAAGCTTATAATTGACTTATTTATTTATTGAGATATAATAATTACAATGAGTGGAAAGATGCAACAGGCTCTGTGTCCAAAACTCTTTGAACATTTTAAAATTATTTTGCAAATAATGGCAATATGTTCGAATACTATGAATATTATCTTAGAACTACAATTTAACCTCTTCTATAAAAATAATAATAAATTATCGTAAAAGTCACAGAGAGGAGACGATGTTATTGATATGCCTATTTCAGAATTATGATATATATATATAGCGTATGGCATCCTTGACACATTTCAAAAACTGTTGTGCTACGTGCTCAAATTTATAATTAATTGTCCTAAGATTCAAGTCGAACATAAAACAATAAAACATGGAAAAATCAGTAGCTCCATGAATATGTACAATTTACATACACAAGGAACCACAGTCAAGAGGTAAAAATTGATTAAAACATGGGACAATAATTTTTATAAAGCTAAGTCTAAATCGGTTAGCCATTCAAGAGCTGCTGGTGCAGCGTTAACAAAATCCTCAGCAGCATGGGGATATAGCCTGGTAGGACAGACCTCAACAATGTGTCTCACAGTTTGTTTTGGGGCTCCACAGCCACATTGAGGCGAAGGAATGACTCCCCATTTATGAAGACTGTCCCCACATACGCCATGCCCTGTACGCACCCTGTTTAGTCCCTTCCAAAGATGACGGGGAAGGCTAAAACCTTCTGGCTCTTTGTTAGGTTTCATAAGCTGAGCCAATTGGTCAGGCACCTGCGCACTCCAGGCGGCACTCCACTCTGAGTCTATGCTGAAATCCGCTCCGGCCAATTCCTTGGCAGATCTCAATGGAGGCCTCCTAGATCTGAGACGATTTATCTCAAGGTCGGGGAGGTCTCCATGAATCGGCAACACCGGGTTGTCAGAGATCTTTCTGAACTCCCTCAGCAGGGCATTCTTCCTCCGCAAGGGAGGTGGAGCAATATTGCTCAGGACTGGGAGCCAAGCTGAAGGGGTTGATCTTATACACCCAGTGATCATTCTCATTGCCATGTTGAGCTGAGTATCAATCTTATTGGTGTGTGGGCTGTTAATCCACACAGGCGCGCAGTATTCAGCTACAGAATAAACAAGAGACAGAGCGGAACACCGCAGGGTATGGGCTGAGGCACCCCAAGTAGAACCACACAATTTTTGAATAATGTTATTGCGGGTTTGAATTTTCTTTGAGGTGCTTTCCAGGTGTTTTTTGAAAGACAGTGTTCTATCCAGCATAATACCTAGATACTTGGGGAAATCTTGATGCTGAAGAAGTACATTGTTGAAATGAACCTTAAGTTTCCTATTTGCCATTTTATTATTAAGGTGAAATGAACTGACTTCCGTCTTCTTCAGGTTTGGAATAAGCCTCCACTTATGAAAATACTCCCCCATTTGCTTCAGGTCTACAGAAAGCACTTCCTCCGTTTTTTCAAAATTCTTATGTTGAGTTGCAAGAGCCATATCATCAGCATATATGAACTTTTTAGAATAAGTGGTGGGCAAATCCGCTGTATATAAATTGAAAAGACATGGAGCAAGGACGGAACCCTGTGGAAGTCCATTGTTAAGTTTTTTCTGATCACTGATTTTATTGCCCAGAATCATGTGAAATTTCCTGTCAGAAAGCATATTACCAATAAGCTGTATAATAGTTTGACATGGGATGACCTGTATCAGTTTGTAGAGAAGTCCCTGTTTCCATACTGTGTCATATGCAGCGGTTAAGTCCACAAATGCCACAGACGTTTTCAAACACTTTTGAAACCCAGCTTCAATATGAGTGGTAAGGCTTAGAACCTGGTCACTGCAGCTTCTAGTTGGTCTAAAGCCTGCTTGTTCGACAGGGATAGCTTCTGAGACTATTGATACAATTCTATTTAGAATAAGTCTTTCAAGTAGCTTATAGCAGCAGCTCAACAGTGCAATAGGACGATAGCTTTCAGCCTGATCCTGAGGTTTATTTGGCTTTAGAATAGCAATTATCTTTGTTTCCTTGAAAGCCTTTGGTATTTGCCCTGTTTGCAAAATATCAGAGAAAAACCTAGTCAACCATCGCAGAGCATTCTTTCCAAAATGAATCAGGAATTCCGGATGGATCCCATCAAAACCAGGAGCCTTGCCCACCTTAATCTCCTTCACAGCCTCCTTGAGCTCATCCAATATGAATTCTCTTGCGAGCTCTGAGCGGGCAGGTGCGTTTTGCTTCATAGTACTAAAGAGTTTCTTTACTTCTTTTGTGTGTTGAGGGTCCCGAGGTGCCCTGGATAGAGTAACCATTCTGCTGGCGATTTTGTTTGGGGTAACCATGGGAGTCTTATGAACAACAGAACTTCCTCCACCCAACTTTCTCATTAGGCTCCAAGCTTTCCTACTAGATTTTTTAAAATCCAGAGATTTAGTAGTTTCCATCCATTTTTCCCGTCTCTCAGAGTCCAGACTTTGGAGCAGCTCTGTAGCTGTGGTTGGGTTCTCAGTCTCCATATAAGCTTGATATAGCTGTTCACACTCATTGCTCCATCCGGGGATGTACTCCTTTCTATATCCCCTAGGTATTTTCTTTTTAGCAGTTGCTATAACAGCTTTCACAAACCTATCATAATTCCTGCTTACAGGAGGTATCCACCTTATTACTGCATCAAGCTCATGAGTGAAGTCTTTCCAATTCGCCCTCTTAAAATTCCATCTAGGTCTTGGAATAGATCGAATTATTGGAATTTGGATTCCCAGCTCAACCACAACTGGGCGGTGCTGACTATGTGGAAAATTGCCTAGTACTCTACGAGATGCTTGCAATGGCTGATTATCCTCGTTATAAGTAACAAAGCACAAATCTGGATTGTATTCCCTATTCCATGCTGCCGATTTAAAAGTTCCTCTGTCTTTGGCATTGAAAATGAGGCTCATATTACTTCTCTCAGCCCAGCCTGCAAGAGCTTCACCATTCTCATCATTCACATTGTAACGCAACATGGTGTGGTGACTGTTGAAGTCTCCAATGTATACAGCAGGGTGCGGTAAAACCGGCAACACCTCAGGTGACCAGGCTACTGGAGGGGGCTTATAAACATTCACTATCCTAGTACCCTCCACCATCACTGACACTGTTTCAATATTATTGCTTGATTCGGCTGACACAAGGTGGGCATTTTCGATGTTGTTTCGGATGTAAGTTGCACATCCATAGTGCTTATGGTATGTTGCCCCCAAAACTTCGTACCCCGGTATCCTTCCTCTAGCCCCAAGCTGCTGCTCACTATCTGCATGAGTCTCCTGAATGACAGCCACGTCTATTTTGTGTTTTCTTAAAAGTTTGGAAAGAATTATGATGAATAATTAACATAAAAAATATGTTTGTCCGAATGTAGTATTACATTTTTAAAATATAGAAATATATTTTAGAACTATGCTAAATTAATAATAAATTAGCATTAAAATGATGTTCTTTCGAATATTAAATTTTTTTATTACATCTCTATAATATAAAAATATATGTCATATTTCAAATATGAAGCCTCATTCTATCCAGGAACTATTTGAACAATTTTTCTATTGGCCTCTTTGCAGAATAAAGCTCACATCACAGATAATACCTCGAGTACATTACATCGGACACTTTTGTTGACTATTGGACAACAGGCAAATCTGGAAAAGTTTATATATGGAGATGTTTGGGAAGGTTTCCTCTACTCTGACATATATTTTATTTGAGGAAATGCCTTATCAATCCAAGCTGGACACGTCAGTTTGCTCTGTCACTCTCTCTTTATCATTCCATCTTTATATTTCTCTCACTCACTCCCTCACTCAATCTTTCACAATCTCTCACTCACTCACTCTCTCGTCATACAACCTTCCGTCCTCTCATATATTCGCTCCAGTTGGAGTTCGACAAATATCTGTGTGGGTGCTGTACAGCCTATGTATCACAGAACCTTATCAAGTAAATCATTGCGCTTTAGTCACTCTATTTTTGGAAAAGTGTTCTTCTGGTATATTACTCATAGTAACGCTATGTTTTCAGGAAATTTAATGATAACTGCATGATATACCATTTAAAAAAAAAGCAATATCACAATAACAAAAAGTCATCACTAACTTCAGTACGAAATCATTTTTGTAATTGGTTGACATCCATAATAATATTTAATTCTCTTAATTATCAATTCTTTTAATATCTGGTATTTTTAACACTTCCACATAAAAACTTCTCACATACACCACTATGCCATCTTGACTCAGATCGCACACTTTAAAAAGCTCAGAATAGATAAAGTATTGTTATTATTGTGATACTCAGAGTCTCTTGTATCTATTCATTGGATGTGATAAAGGCCTACTAAAGTAATAATCTCAAATGAATATTGATAATTGTGGGAGAATGAAGAGGAATGTATTACATTTTTAAAATATAGAAATATATTTTAGAACTATGCTAAATTAATAATAAATTAGGATTAAAATGATGTTCACTCTCTCTTTACACTTAAAACCTGCTCAATTCTAAATTATTTACCTGGGCTCCATACATTGAGAAAATATGTTTTAAAATTTAATCTGGGGTATTTTGTCCTACGACAGCTTGAAAATGACAAAAAGTTACTTTTTACAGCTCAGCATGGACTCTTACTATCACATATTAGGTATGCTATCTTAGTATTGGGTAACTCATCAAAACGAAACCTTGATAGGCTGATCCAAAAGAGAGCTGTTAGGTGTATGGAAAGAGTAAATATCGATTAGATTCATGTAGGCCGTTGTTCAAGAGACTTGGTCTCCTAACTGTACCCTGCTTATATTATGTGTATGAAGGTACTTTATATGTAAAAAAGAGTGATATTAACCAAAATCTTGACGTACTTGATTATAATACAAGAAGACGAGGTGTCTATCACTTGGTGAGTCACAATTAATAGTAGCTTATTCAAACAAAAACCTAGCTATATTGGTAGGAAACTCTACAACAAGCTACTGCAGTCTTGAAAGATTCTTAAAAATATAGAAATATCTGAAAAACATTTAAAAATATATTTATTTGATAAAGCTTTATATAGTGTACAAGAGTTCCTTTCACATTGAAATTAAGCTACACCACAACTAATTGATATAGTAATTATTGTAGCTGATGTATAAGATTGTGAAATTTTTTATCTGACTTGTCTCATACTCCTAAACTGGAGTCTCCAAGACGTGATCTACAAATAAATTATTAATTCATTCTACCATATAACAAGATTATTTATTCTATCACGCAGATAATTATGTAGATATACGTAGATATTTATATTTCCAAGTTATAAAATTGGGAATCTAATTCTGAGAAGTAGGAATCTTCAAGAATTACCTGAAACCAGAGTACAGGTACTCTGATTGATACACGGCTCATTGAATATTCGAACTTGTGGCTCTGCATTGGATACGTCAGCTAGACGTAATCACCTTTGCCGACAAGGACTGACAAGTTTTAGAGTGATTGATGAGCCACAAAAGACGCGCCACGTTTTATTACAGCGCTTGAAGCGAAGCTAAGTACTTCACTGGTGTGGCGCTGAGCTATAAGTCAGGTCTGTATAGTTGGGTCACAAAAGTACCCATTCAAAAGATCATGTCTTCCAGACTTTTCACTTACTTCTCATAAAGAGAAGATTTACATAGAAATTATCACCAGAGACAAAGTTACTATTTCAAGTCTTTTGAAATCGTCTTTTGAACTTCTAATCATAATTGCTTTGCTTTGGAATGGTTAAATAATAAATAATTTATTTTCTCAATAAATCTGAAACTACATAATACATAAAAAAAAATTAGTGTACTGTGGGTAGTCTGACGACGCTCTTTACAACAGAGTGAAACGGTCGTCACGCCATAACATGGGTCAAAATTTCCACTAAAAGTGTTTTTTAAGTTTTTATTATACATAATACGCATAATAAGACTATTGAATATACAATTACCGTGTGTCAAAAATGATTGAAAATGGAGTACAGAAATGCACTATTTTTCACAATATTTTACCATCTGTTATAATCTACACTCAATAGCAATATTATTTAATCCATTTATATAATTATGTTATATGATAGAAAAATATGCATTTAGTTTGGTTCAAGAGCGTAAAACCTAGTTGTGAGAAACATAGCTCAGTGCGTTTCTAAAACATAGCACGTAGATCTGAGAAAAATAGCTCAGTTCGACAATAGACTACAAAATTCAAGCACATGATTGATTTACTTATTTTATGGTTTGATTCTAAGACATACTACATAGGTCGCGACGTTATAATGTATAGGCTACAAAGTAATGTTTATACTATTGTTCAAACCACCAACCTGGGTGGCTCTGAAAAACTGCGGTGTTGCCAGGTAATTTGTGATAATATAGTACATTATGTCCTTTCATACAAATGTCAAAATGAGACCTCCTCAGTATTAATTGTCATAGCTACCGCAGGCGGTTTGGGGGTTACACAAATAGTGGGTAACTTGTTTTGATCACCGCCCACATTTGCGCTGTACGAGGAACGACAATATCGATGTTGCAATTATATTGCAATATTAGTCCATATTTCAACATTCATGTCATGAGATAATTGTATTTCATGAACACAAATAATATTGAACATTCGAACTTAGAGAATTGAATAATAAATGGGATTGACCTGTAAAGAGAGACATACTTTCCTAATATCATATATCACAGAATGATCGTTCATTTCTGTAATCTCTTTGTAAACTATTTGATCAAATTATCGTCTGCCATTGTCAGCAGTCAGTACTCATTGTATCACTCCACAATGTATGTGTGCAATACATGAATATAATAAACAATCCTCTATCCACCAAGGGTTATCCCAGGGTGGATCATGACCCCCCTACATCAAAATTTGAAATTTACCGCAGAAGGGGTAGGAAGGAGGGGCAACCTCGCAAAAAAAGGAAAAAGGACCCATTTGGTCCCCCTTCCAAACTGCAACCGCTTTTGCTATCCTCTTGTTGCTCCGGACTCAAATTTAGTTCATCTCATTTTCGATTATCAATGCCTGTGACTTACGTGAATTACGTAACAATGTGGAGAAACTCAATGGAAACTGATTCCCAATAGACTTAGCAGGTCAATTCAAATATTCCATCATAAATTTCAAATATGAACACATTTTAAATTACTGAGTGCAGGTCACTCTTCAATTGTTCTAATGAGATCCAATTTGTCTGAAGATTGATTGATTTTTGAACATTTTATAATGATTCATCATTGACCTGTCTACAATTTATCTGTGCCTTGAATCAATAATATTCACTAGTATGTTTCAATGCAAACCTCTCCAATAATACGGCCAATGTTGGTTTTGTAAAGAATGTAAAAAATGTAGGTTCCGGAACGCAATTCCGTCGTGCTGGAAGGGGAGAGTGTATGGAGTACTATAGAATAGAATTTTAACCGGTCTTACCCGGGAATCCAGTTTGAAGTTTTTCTTTTCTGGCATAATTATAACTTATGGTAGTGATCACAAAATTACGAGTTTGGGGGAGTCGGCGTAGCCGAGTTGGCTTATCGCTGGTCTGATAAGCCAAAGGTCCTGGGTTCGATCCCAGTTGAGTACAATATATTTTTCTCGAGCCACTCCCGTGTTTCGGAGGACACGTTAAGCCGTCGGTCCCGGTTGCATATAAAAAAAGCAGTCGTTAAAAAAAGCGGCGAGGTGGAACTACCAGTAAGGGTCTCCCCACCACGAAAAGCCATACGAATTTACTTTTACGAGTTTGGGAAGGGTGAGTGAAATACCATACACTGTTTGTAGGATTATGCCATACAATTCATCTGTTTGAAAAAAGAAATGCACAAAAAAAATTTTTTTTGCACTAATGATGTGAATTTTTAGTGTTTTTATAAAAGTCATTTCAAAGTTATTTCTTTAGATTGATGTATTACAGGAAAAGCACATAATACGGTGTATACTATAGCACAATTAACACAATAAATAAGCTCGCATGACACTGGGTAATTAGCTGGCGTAATATTGATACAGAACTAATCTGTTGCTTAGGCTTAAGAAATATCGGCGTATCATCTATTTTATCATCATAGTGACGTATCATATAAGCAGCCATCTGTATAAGCATGGCTTAAAATGGTGTAATATGGAACAATGATATAAATATTCAATGCAGAATTATTGAACAAAGTAGTACCATAGAATAAGGAAATCTTGATGGTTGGTAGTACAGTATTATAATATTTCATAGATTCAGAGCAATAATTTCGATGGGACAATAATTATTGAGAACAACAAAGAACATTCACTTCTAATGATCCGAATCTGAAGCATGTTTCTACTATAATATTCAGCTACCTGCATATATAACAAAATCACTTAATGGTGTAATCAAACAATATTTCAAATATTTAATGTAGAAGTATTGAAGTAAGAATTGTAGGCCTACAGTTCTAGGTGGGTTCCAAACCACCGGGTTAGTGATCATTGAGCAGATATTATGTGGATGGTAGTTTTAAAGCATAATAATATTCCACAATCTATTTTAATAATTACGGTATTATAATATTCCATACATTCACAATAATCACCTTGCTGGGACAATAATTAATTATCATGATAATAACATTAATCAGCTAGTGTGATCTGAATAATTTTCCTAACCATATAATCAGCTACCTGGTTACCTGCATACTAGTTCATAACAGAATGGTGTAATCGAACAATATTAGAAATATTTAATGCAGAGGTATTGACGTATGGATGGTCAACCTGTAGTTTTAGGTGGGTTCCAAACCACCGAATTAGTGATCATAGTACAGAAAATATGGAGATGTTAGTTTTAAGGAATAATAATATTCCACAATCCATTCCAATAATCACAGTATTACAATATTCCATACTTCATTCCAACAATATCAGTACTATAATAATTCTAAACTATACCTCAATAATTAAATTATCATTATAATCCATAAATTAAAAGCAGCTTTTTTGATGGGACAATAATAATTATGAGAAAACCAAACTACATTCCCTAGTATTCTCCTAATGATCTGAATCTGAAGCATGTTTCTAATCATTTAATCAGTCACTAGCATATTTTTTTTTAGAATGAAGCTGAAATCTGTGCGTTTTTAATGAACTGGATGATGGTGATTGATGAGCTGGACTTCAAGTTTTAAGTGTGTTTTGAACCACCGGGAAGTGATTTTACAGCGGAGGGAAGTGTCTTTTTTGCTGGCCAATCTGATCGGCCACCATTACAAAGAGTGCCCAGGAGAGAGCAGCTTATTTCTATCTGATTGAAGCTTCTACGGTTCACGGCTATCACTTCCCCATTAGTACACAACATATCACATGATGGGGCAATAGTACAAATACTTAATGCGGAAATATTAAACAAGGTTTATAGTGAGTAATTATTATTGCATTGTTGACAATGGAAAGCTTGGTAGCGTTTGTCAAAGTTGGATGAGGTTAAATGTCGATCGTTATGTGACATGTGACGCATTCTGCAACATAGAAACTGAAATGACCATGTTGTCACCCGCTAAAGCTATTTCTGTGATGTGTTTGAAGTTAATGCAAAAGTGCGTTGACAGCCGAAGAGCGTAAAATAAACCAGCTAAATGAAACCACGTGTAACAATCATTACTAGCTCTTGTTTCTGATTATTTCCAGGCTATTCCAGCAGACATACATTATCCAGAACCGTAATTCGAATATCAGTGCTTTATTAGACATCAGTGGCAAACAACCGAGCACGAAATTTACGTTGTAGCCTACTGGTAGATGGATGTTGGACATAGTATTTGCTAAGAATAGTCGATGGATGTCACGATTAAGGGTGGTCCCAATAAGGGGGGGGGGGGGGGGTGATGACCGTCCGAAAATCGGTGAAATTTACTGAGAAAGGGGGAATATAGGAATGAGGTGCAATCTAGCAAAAAAGTTCAACAAAATCCCATTTATGACCTGCCATAAGATTAAAGTAAATAGATATTGAACATAGCATCTTCTAAGAATAGTCAATGGATGTCACGACCAAGGGTGGTCCCAAGGGCGGTCATGACCCCCCTTAATAGGAACTTTACTAAAGAAGGATTAGGAACGAGGGGCAATCTCGCAATAAAGTCAAATAAATCCCATTTGTTGCCCTCCCCCCATAAGACCCCCCCCCCCCCAAATTCACGAGCTGGGCTGCTCCTGGTTGCAATACAAACAGCGGGTACGTTCAAAATTGTATGGTACTAGTATAGTATATATATATATATATATATATATATATATATTGTGGGGTCGCATTTTTATGAAATGCTATATGGGCACTAAGTTAAAAATTAACAAAAAAAAGTAAAGATTTATGCTAGATGTAGCAGCCTAGTCATACGACTATTTCACCAAGAAATAAAAAGGAATAGATTAAAAATAAATTTGAATAGATTATTAATAAAACAAATCGGATAAATAAATCATAATACAAACCTAATTTACTGTACAATAAGTATTTATTCAATCATCCATAGACTAGTAATAACTAACCAAAACTTTATTCGATTCATTGTTTACCTTACCGTCCTTATCAGTAATCTGTCAGCTGTAAATGAACCGGCTTTCGGACAAGTTTTTTCAACCAAATTATGTTCAAATTATTTTATTTTCTAAAAACTATATTGTAAACGCTAAGGACCGCTCATTATTTTCCCCATCCATAAAAAATGGATTTGTTATAAATTTCTCATTGTTTTATTTGTTTAGTCCGTGACATGCAGAATTCCAAAGAGGTTTCAACCCCTGTAATTGTGGATGTCACGTGACTTTTTCTATGTGAAATTTTTTATTTAGAGGCTTCAAGAGTCCTTGCCATATTTGTCCAGAGGGAGTAGCCCAATAATTTGTGTGGCTAAATATTTGTTAAATTAAGTGTTAAATGTAAATTACTCTGGCAGGACCACAAGTAGCCTACTTAATGTAGAGTTCCAAATGACGACTGATGTCTATTTTTTAAATTAATTTAAACATTGTGAAACTCCCAACTACGACTTACGTCCAGCTGAATCGTGAGGTACACGATGACCACCAAATGAAGGGACAGCAATATTCCACATCGACCTCATGCATCAAAGTGGTGAATATAATTCATATAAATTAATGGAATTCCATTTGTGCGCGTAGTAAAAGTGTCGTCGAAAAGTATCCATACTGGACGACTCCTAATTTAAATTATCACTGTACAGGCACAAATCGTCATCCTCGTGGTCAAAAAACACCCTTAGTGAGGTGAAATCACGCAATCTTCATTAAATTTCAAACATCTCATTATGAACAATATTTCTTAAAAAACTTAATAACCATAGATTCATCTCAATTCACTTTTAACAAGTTTCATACTAATTTTAATTCTCTGTTCCATGCTTGGAACATATTCTCTTTTTTGTGCCAATAAATTTCTCAAGTATTATTTCTTACATTATTCTGTTTTACACCCTGTTTGACGATTGCTCTGGTCCAACTATATTACATCACTCATTTGTGAGTCAGGAGTTCAATTGTTGAATTCACCTGTTCAAGATTGAGCAAGGGTAGAGACAGTATTCGGTCCCTAGTGGATCTGAATGTGTATCACATAAAGTGGCGTTATCCAAATAATAGCGACCACTTCACAGGTGATACTGAATTTATTGGTTACATTTTTTTTTCTTTCTACTAGCATAAGATTTAGGTACGACCGGAAATCTGCAATTAATCAGTAATATGTCCTTCCAAGGCCTATGAGAAATAATTATAAGGATTACTTGAGGGGCATATTGCTTTTCTTGTAAGGTTTGATTCGAATCTGCCAAGTTTTTTCGCCTTGATCAAATCTTAAGCTCTACCGCATCTACAGCATTTCCAAGGAGGAAATACTTATTTCAAATATTATTTTTAATTATCGAGGGCAGAGGAGAAACCAGCCTGACAATATATATATATATATATATATATATATATATATTGTATATATTATATATTGTATTATATATTTTATTGTATATATATATATATACTATTGTAAAGTAGATATTTATGTTAGTATTGTATAGTAGACATATAGTTAGTAATGTAAAGTAGATGTGAAAAGATAGGTAATAAATAGATGGTAGGCTACGGCGATATAACAGCTAAAAGGTGGATAATCATTTATCCAATAAGGGAGTCAATAAAGTAATAGACATCATGATTCTTCAAATTTTAGTCTATTTTGATACCATCATCTATGTTTCATATAATAAGTATGGCCTTCAATGATAATATCAAGTTCAAGTTCACAATATTGATTCCTTACCCAATGTCCAATGTCTATTGATCAAATACTTTGGCTTGAAGTCATATTAAATTTATATAATCTGCCGTATAGGTTCCACTCAATGACAAAAAGTTACTTTTTACAGCTCAGCATGGACTCTTACCATCACATATTAGGTATGCTATCTTAGTATTGGGTAGCTCATCAAAACGAAACCTTGATAGGGTGTTTAAGATCCAAAAGAGAGCTGTTAGGTGTATGGAAAGAGTAAATTAATATAGATTAGATTCATGTAGGCCGTTGTTCAAGAGACTTGGTCTCCTAACTGTACCCTGCTTATAATTATGTGTATATGAAATGAAATTGGCCTATTTCTTCATAATTATCTTTACTCTTGATACTTAGTATTTGTATTTTATAATGTAGTTATTGTAGGTAGAATAAACAAGCTAGAGCGTACACTAGTATGTGTATATTTCAATTGACGTCTAGCACTCTTAATGTAAAAAAGAGTGATATTAACCAAAATCTTGACGTACATGATTATTATAGAAGAAGACGAGGTGTCTATCACTTGGTGAGTCACAATTAATAGCTTATTTAAAAACCTAGTTATATTGGTAGAAAACTCTACAACAAGCTACTGCAGTCTTCAAAGATTCTTAAAAATATAGAAATATTAAATTGATATATCTGCCGTATAGGTTCCACTCCTCAAATGTTCACACGAAAATAATAATCCTAATTAACTTACATTTTGAGCTGTCTTTTCAATATTCTTTAAGTCAGTTTTCCACTACACAGTCTAAGGCCGGGGAACTCTTTATTTCTTTCTAAACATAACTTCTAATTCTCCTACAATTTGGCATTCCATCCAAGAGAGAAAAGAACAATATATTTTTTCTTAGAACATTTTCGAATATTTCAATTCTTAAATCTTCCAATATGTGCAATGAAGGCTACTGATTATCTGACGTTGATCGAAATGACTTAATTGATCAAGAAACTGACTACCATCAAGATTATGTTGTTCAACCAGGTATAGGCCTACACATTTTTAATTTCAACTCTCAACTTTGTGTAATGTGAAATACCAGTTTTCTGACTTTAGCATTACTTTTAATTAATCTAGAAACTAATTATCACTAATATGAATATTAAAATTAGATTTCCCTTACAATGTGTAGGAAATCAGAAGAATTATTCGAGGAGATCGCCGACTAAAAATTCAAGCAATTTCTCAACTTATTAATATCTATTTGCCAAACAGATGCATTTGCGACTTGTGCTCTTTCATAACCAACGCGATCAAATACTGCAGTATCATTATCTACAAAAA
The DNA here is from genome assembly GCA_948455865.1 of Conomelus anceps. Taxonomy (NCBI): domain Eukaryota; kingdom Metazoa; phylum Arthropoda; class Insecta; order Hemiptera; family Delphacidae; genus Conomelus; species Conomelus anceps. Next base: position 127,711,843 of record OX418216.1, read on the forward strand.
TATGGTTGATGTTAAAGGAAGTCTTAGAGGGGTAATGGGGGTCATCTTCCCCTAAATTTCTAGATATGCGATAGGAAGGAAGGGCAATCTCACAATAAAATTCAGCAGAATCCCATTGGTGACCCTTCTCAATTTTCCCAGACAGGACCGCTCCTGATTGAAGTTTTCTTGGTACAGTACTTTAAAATAAAATTATTTATTTCTTCAATAGATCATATTTTAGAAGGTCAGAAAGATTAAAAGAGTAATGGACGTTAATCAAAGAGAGAAATTCAAGGGAATATACATCAAAGCCCATCACTTCAAAATTAATAAGATTTCTTGATTTGATAAACCTAAGTAAGTCCAATGTGGCTCTAATAAAAAAGTATATTCACAGGAAAATACTGTTGAGTATCATCATGGATGCCAGAAAAAACATTTTGAAGAATTAATGAGATACATGGGCGAGTCCAGAAGGGATAAAGGAAATTTACATGCCCTTCCGAAATTCTCAACCGACTCAAAAGAAAAGATTTTTTAGGGATTCAGACCTTTTTAAGTGATATCTCCAAAAAAATTCTCAGTTGAACGCCCGATTTGCCCCAGATGAGATGTACAAAATTTTACTGGAAAATGGTCTTGATAGAGTGTCAGTTGAAGCCTTTTTGGTAATATAGCCATTCTGAAAAGAGTTACATGCACTTTGAAGTTAATAGGGGAAGTGATACCCGAGTGCCGTAGCAGGTATCTGATCAATCAGAAATAAGCTACGAAACTCCTGGGCCATCTTTGTAAGGGTGACCGATTTGATTGGCCGGCAAAGACTCTGCTCTCTGCTGTAAAATCACTTACCGGTGGTTCGGAACCCACCTAAAACTGTAGGTACAACTCATCAATCACTATCATCCAATTCATTACCCACGCTCAGGTCTCAGACCTATGTGGGCTTTATCCTACGAAATAAAATAAATATCGGAGCATTACTTTGTACTGGGGTATGAAGTATTTAGTGTTTGAACAACTTGTTTTATTTTAATCCATTAAAAATATGTATACGTTGTAGGCCAATAGACGTGGCATTCTCTTTGAGTTTTTGAGAGCTTATGACTCCTTGTAAATTGAATACTTTCCTTTGCTTCTGCAGGTTTAATTAATTTATTTATATTTTTTTTCATTTTTTATTCTCCATCTAGTTTGATTATTTTTGTTTAGTTCCATTTTCCGACCAAATAGGTTTTTGTAACCTATGGAAATATTGGAATATCAGTGTATTATCACATTGTTGTACAGTGGAAATGAGAATTCGAATTTGAATATTTTATCATGTCAAGCTTATCGATTGTGGAGGTGGTATTTATTAGAGAGCTGTATAAATATTTTCCACCTCCAGACGATTCGCTGGTTAGTATTTGATTATTTTTAAATCCAAAGGGCAGTTAAACGAGCTCCAAATGAGACTTACATGCAACTTCAAAGATAATATCATGGCAAGCTTGTAGAATGAGTGTGGAGGGTGGTATTTATTAGACGATTGCATAGTTTCCACCTCTACCTCGCTGGTTGGTATTGAATCATTTTCGAATCCAAAAGGTAGGTTCCAAGGAACCTTTGGCAGAATCCAAAGGCAAACGAGCTCCGAATAAGAAATGCAGAAGAATTTAAGGCGCGCATGTCAGATTTATGTTCACAATGAACATTTTCTTGAAGCTTTTGCGATTACAATGAGTCCTGAGAAATGCAGCTCGCTCTGGCAGTGTCGACTGCCGAAGAACGTAAAAGGAAATATTAAACTTGTCTGCTCGGCTTCCGTGTTCAGAAAAGGATTCGATCGTTTTCGATTTAAACATGGAAACTGAAATGGAATGAGCAGAAGATATATTTCTCCCCATTTGAAATCCGCCAACCGTCTCTTACACCTGCATAGATGTAATAGTTGAACGTTCTGAGGTTCGAGCCAAATCTGCATTGGATTGAGAAACACCTGAGCTTTCAGTTGCATGGTACGTTACACGGAATGCACCTTATTTGGTAGAAAATTCATCTTTTTGCTACACTGTTACTCGAACTTAATTACAGTAGCAACTGATCTGAAAAGAATGGAGAATAATCGATACTATTATACACAATATTAGCTCAAGTGTCAGTCTTTCTTTTCCTACAAATTTGTATATGTGTATACTCTGTGTAATGTGTATATGATGTACACAGAGTGTTCCAGAAGGAATCTGCCAGACTTATTCATCATATTGTTTCATGTGATTATGAAAAAATAATTATTATCATTATTAGGGTATGGCTTTTTATGCCATGAGGGGAACCCTTCAAGCCACGGTTTCCTCGCGCTTGCTTCGACAGTACATATAGTACAAAAATAAAAAAACTGATGAACGGATTGCAGTCATTGAGTAGTGCAATTCAAGTGTCCCTGTGATCCCGGCTGAATTTGAAGCATTCTTCTACATGCACCCTCCAATCCATCTGTAATACATGGGTATGATATGATAATATTTATGACCACAATATGACTAGTAGTTCTGTGAACTACAGTAGACCTCTTGCCCAAGAATAAGGGTGTTTGCACAGAGGAACATACTCGATGTAATCCATGATGATCACCATCGCAAAATTAAGCACAGTCCCTAACCCTTGATTCAATTCTCGTAGTCTATTTTATCATGTCTGGTTTTCAAAAAAGGCCACTCTGTATCACATCAACAAGGCTGTGTTTTCTTGCGAGAGAGCTGATTGCACAAAAAATTAGATTTCAGATATGTGATGAATGAGTTTATAAAACAATATTAATTAAATTTGTATATAATTTACTTACAAATCACTTGTTATTATACTTAACTAGAATATTAGAAATGAAATAAACAAATGTGAATGATATCTTTATTCATATAAATAAGGCTCAACGAGATGAATAACCAGATGTTACGGCCAGATGGATCTGATTCCAATTGCATTTGATAGAACTCATTTTAAAAATCATATCTTCCTATAGAAGAAGGCTTAGTTGTCATTCATTTTTTTCTTTATAATATTATCCTTTAAATGAAACAAAACTTCAAAAATCCTTCAGCCGCGTCTCCACCAACCGAGCATGTCTGCCGAACATTGTTGGCGAATACGAAAAACGGACAAACTTTGAACATATGGGTCACCGAACATGTTCATGAGTTCAATTGAAATGTTCGGTCTGTGAGCGAACATTGACGACCAATAACAGGTTCCAGCCACTACTCCCACCACAACGATCATAATGTTCGAGAAGGTGTCCACACCAAACAATGTTCGGCGACATCAGATAATTCCAGCGAACACTGTTCGCCGAACATGTTCGGTTGGTGGAGACGCGCCTTTACACATACATCGCTGCGCATTACTAAAAGGAACATTCTTGCCAAATTTCAAAGAAATCGGTTCACCCGTTTAGTTGCAAATATGTTACAAACAGACAAATTCAAACTCAAGTCCAAACTGCTCTCTTCACAAATTCTGAATAAGCGATATTGTCCAAAACATTAAGGTTGATCCACAACAAAATTTAGATTTACTTGAAACTTCACTCGAAAAATAACAAATTGATTCTTTTTCACTGAAACTGAAGCGATTGCTTTAAAAGTTATAATTTGAAATTGAATATCTTATGACATTTCTTCCGTAGGATGAAGCCTACATAGGTCTAAGACCTGTAAGTGGGTAATGAGGTGGATGATAATGATTGATGAGTTAAAAGTACAGTTTTTGGCCTGTTCCGAACCACCGGGATGGGATTTTACAGTATAGAGTCTTTATGGCTAGTCAAAGCAAAAAGTCCTTAAAGAAAGAACATTCATGTTTTATCTTATCTGACTGAACAGATACCTAGTATATCTCGCGACAAATAAAACTTCCCAAATTTACCACCAAGTACTAATATTATTTTAATAATAACTACGGAAAACGTGGAGGCTACCATAGAATGGAATTTTAATCATCTGCAAATTAAAAAAAAAACTATATCTGAGTTATACATTATACTGAATCGATTTCAATAATTTAGATTCTGAAATGAAATTTTTTTAATAAGGGCCATATTTATGAACGTTTATTCAGTGTCTCTTGACTCGAGGGACTGTTGAAATGCATTTAGAATAGAGGAATTTCAAAATTCCCTCGAGTCTAGAAATACTGAAGGAACGCTCATAAATACGGGACTTAGTACATTGATCTCTTTCCTTATAGCTTGTAGCATTTTCTCTTCATTTTGTTTCATTTGTTATAGCGTTTCGATCACATTACAGGATTGTGACTCAGCTAATTATTACTTGCTAATTATTTATACGGCTAGTCATTCCTGAACTTCCACGCTAGTGAATAAATCGAATATTAAGGTATGCTAACACATTCGAGACGGAATCCAATCATTTTCTCATCTAAAGAGTTGAGTGGAGTAAGTGTGAAACGTCTCTTAAAAGGATGATCATTAAAAGTTTCTGGACTGCTCCTGAAAGAATATCTTGAAGTGATAAAACTTTTTTATTAAATGACGAGACTTATCAAGTGTTTTGGAGTAACAGCACAATAAAGATAGAATTTTTGCTAAGTGACAGATTTGCTCCATCTTTAAACCGTTTTCAGATTACACTCACATCAAATATTCATGAGATACATATTCCATAGAAATCAATCACAGGATACGTCATACGACTTTTGAATTTTTTTCTGAGGATTAATCCCACTTAGGTTTGAGACCTGTGCTTGCGTAATGAGTTGGATGATGGTGATTGATATTTGGACCTACAGTTTTAGGTGGGTTCCGAACCACCGGGAAGTGATTTTACAGCAGAGAACAGTGTCTTTTTTGCTGCCCAATCTAATCGGTCACCGTTACAAACAGGACCTACGAGAACGCAGCTTATCTCTATCTGATTGAGCAGATACCTGCTACGCCTCGCGGCTATCACTTCCCAATTATTCATTGCTTCAAACTTGGCTTTTCAAGCTACTTGAAAAGGCGATGCAGTTGTAGAATGATGGAGACAACTGTTGAAATTCATATAAGTACAAATAAATTTCAATAGAAGGCCATCAAATGGCTCAATTTCTATTGTTTTGTAATCTTTGTAATTCAATCACTTGTTCCTCATAATATCATTGATCATAAGGCCGCTATTAGCCGTGAGCAACTGGGCAAGCAATCGATTGCCCGTCGAGTAGCGGGGCATTGAATCAAATGGGAGCCATTAGCCGTTGTTGTTTAACATTGTTTACTATTGTTTTTACTATTACTTAACATTGTACTGCTCAACACCATCTTTGACAATGAGTCAATGACTTTCAAAGCGCGCGAATTATCTTATTATTATTATTATTATTACATTTTTATTATTATTGCAGTCCACGTGTAGCGCGAAGAAATCTGCAGTTGCCGAGTGAGTTGCTAAGCTCAGTTGCTCAAATGGGAGACTGGCCCGGCAATCAGTTGCTTCAATCAGTTGCCAAGCTAGTTGCTCACGGCTAATAGCGGCCTTAGTTCGGTTATTGGTTGAGTTTATAGAAACCTTACCGTTTACCAGTCAATGGAATTTTAACGGAAACTAATGCATATGATTGGTCTATTGAATTTTTCTAACGTCTATGAATTTAAATACACCAATCAGAAGCCTTGGTTTCCGGTAACATTTAATTCAATGCCAGAAAGTAAGACTCCCACGAACTCGGCCATTGATTCTCATAATGCTATACTGTTTTGTTTTTATTGTGAATAATGTTTATTTATTATTGATTTGGAACTTGTAAAAATAAGTAATTGCTGTAATAGTTTTGATATACAGTAGTTTGAAATCAATAAGCACTCTATAGTCAATATCATTTTGAAACTTGACTTATTCTCACCAGTCAGGGGCGAATCTAGAAATTTTTGTAGATATATTTACACAAAATGCTGAACTAGTATTGAAATAAATAAGAAAATCTAATTTTTCTTTCCCACTTGATGAATCAGATGAATAATATGTTTTCGGGCAGGATGCTCATCCTCAGTGCCTACGCATTTCTAGGGAAATTTGAAATAATTATTATTTATTTCAGTTAGCTCTGCATGTCGTCTGAGTAAAAATAGGAATACACCATTCTACTCGCAGTTCGTCAACTAATACTAAGTTTTAAACGCATTTTTTTGCCGAATAATTATTTTGGGGGAATATCACCAAAAAAGATTTTCACTCGATAAAATATACAATTACAGCTTCTTTTTATTTAGTGTAGAGTGAAAATTTCGAGGGGATACATTCCCTTTATACAGCTGCCTCTAGTAGCAGTGATGAATGATATAATTAGAATCCTAATTCTGACAGCATATTAAAACTGTCTATTTGGTTTCAGCATTCCCCAACGATTCAAACAATGCAAAGGTATTCAAACAAAAAGGTTTAAAGACATATTAAATAAGCCTCCACAGCCGTTTCTGTTTATTAGCAGTCAAAACAATCTGCCCATTACCTGTTTATAACTAACACATTCATTGATTCAGAAGAAACTATAAACTTTTACCGTCGACCATATGTCGAGCTTTTTCAATCGCAACAAAATAAATGGCTGGGTCTACTTAGCAGCTTGATTCATTGTGCAAGATTGATGTTTTCATGACCATGATTAGCATTAGAACCATGCCTTCAAAGCACTGCAGCTCACTAACACAAGTTCTAATTTTATATCACATTTGTGAGAACGCTTCAAGATGAATCGATGTTGGTCTCTGATAATAAAACTATCAATGGGCGTATCCAGAAGAAATGCAGACTTGTGTTCTTTTTCTTTGAGCTATTGAACTCGCATGGAATTTGAAGGCAGGAATTTTTCTTCTTGGGCTATTCTTTCAGCGCCTACATGTGGCTCCTAATAAATATGTAAATATTCATGGGGAAATCACAGTAAAAAATCATAAATATCTTAACACTCATAGTAGTTGGCACGCCACACAGGCAGATACAGTGCTCACACACGCACATATACACACACGCGCGCGCACGCACGCACACACCATCCACGCTAGACAGTCTCTGATGATCGAACTTCTTTGTTTAGCATACATTACGAAAGTAAAAGATAATGATTTGATCCGAATGAGTTACTAAGGAACGTAAATGTGTTAATTAATCGTTTCACCATGAATCTTCCACTAAATCAACCCGTTATTATAATTTGCTGACAGTTGATGAAAAAATCACATGTCGATATCCGATACAAAGTTGATTGCGTCCAAAAGTTTTGGCTCTTCATCTATCATAGAAATATGGGAGTGACTGACCCAGCAGGCATCAATTATTATTTCACGACGAAATAATTTGAAATTGGAGAAGACAGACTTGATCGATGGGTCGCATCACTTTAGGAGAATTTGCATAGACTGTTTTTAGTCTATAGAATGTGAACTAGTCTTTTAGAATGTGCATTACAGTTGAACTGGATGAGGCAAATTTAAAAAATTCCATATTCTTTTCAGGCAATAATTTTATCATCCAGGATAATTTCAGTGTAATTCTCAAATGAGAAAAGACAAAAACTAATTATGCTTTCAAATTCAGCAAGAAATTAGAACAGCGATCTTTTATTCTTTTAAGCTCTTTAGTCTAGGTATCTCCAAAAGAATCTTCTCCAGATTTATTTAGAGAAATCTTTTAATTTTAGCGTCTATACTATAATGTACAGCATTCACTATTTATTTGTTTATCATCATTATTGAAGTATGGACTGTATACAATGAGTATGGACCGAGTTGATGTGCGTTGTTGATTATTTGTAAGCGCTTAATTAATTCTTTCAAGTTCTTGGTCTAGCCATCAATCTCTCTATGAATCACCACCAGATTCATTTGAAGGAAATCTTTTAATTTTAGCGCATATACTCTATTGTCTGATGTATAGCATCTGCTATAAGTATGGACCAAGTTGATGTGAGCTATCGATTATTTAATAAGCGGTTAATTCTTTCTATCTCTTGGTCTAGGTATCTCCCAAAGAATCTTCTCCAGATTTATTTGTGGGAAATATTTTAATTTAAGCGTCTATACCAGAATGTATGGCGCCCACTATTCAATAAGTATGGACTGAGTTGATGTAAATTGTTGAATATTCAGCAAGAACGTTTTTAGCTGAGTAGAAAGATACATTGGAAAATTCAGTAAAACTACGCCAATTGGTAACTTGGAAATTTCAAGTGTAACTCTCACAATATAATGTATAGGAATAAAATTACCACAAGAGTATCTTTTGATGCAAGTGCCTGCAAACTCTTGGTCGAGCGAGAAGACTGACTGCCTTGAGTGGTAAAATGCGGCAAAACAAGGAGGAAATTCCCATTTCCAATTTCTTATCAGTATACTCACAGTTCTCATGATAATTTTCAGGTAGTTCGTAGTTGTATGTATTGGCATAACAAAACACGGGCTATCCTATGTGCACTAACCTTAGCGCGAAGCCGCTAAAATCAGTTAGCGGTTGAAGGAATAAAAGAGTTCCGTAAGAAATATTTTTGATTGATTAGAAATAATAGTGTTCTGTTAGAAATAATTCACATTGATTTGAAATAATAGTATTCTTTAAGAAGCATTTCAGATTGACTTGCTCGATTGCACTTCTGACATGTATGAAAAAAACACTCTCTTCAAAAATGAAAGATGTTTAGGCTAAATGTCGTGTCCTATACTCTGGTAAGCTAATTTGTAATGCTATTGATGTATTCAAAAGCTTTTGCAATAAATAATTTTGACTCAGTTGTGAGAACTATTAAGTAAATGATTTTGGGAACTTATTTTGTGATAGAACCTTGATCGCACATGAACTTTATCTTGAGCTGATTTCGGTTGTAGCTCTACGGACGTCTACAGAAGGCTATGTTTCGATCTAGAGAGCAGACTACGCAAAGAGAGAAATGAATAGGTTAAGATTTATTTTCTCACTTTTGTTTCAAATTGCTAATTTATTGAATTTGTATAAAATTAAAAGTGAAGAACATTTATTCATCCGTTACTCCTATCGATATGTGATGGTCTTTTAGGCCCATGGACCTAATAGTAGGTCACCTACAACTTCATGAAGAATTAACGCCTTTTCAACGTTATACCTTTGATAAGAATATGCTCCATCACAAGAATAAAATTCTAAAGGACACGAATTCAATACCTAAGAATAATTTGAAATATACAAACACACTACACACAATAAACAAAACATCCTCAATGAACAATTAAATTTTAAATCACACAAGCTTTTCGATCACATTCTACAAAAACCACTATAATTCGTCTAACCAAAAAAACCAACATGCCGATCAAAGACGCCTTTGAAGATGAGTCTCCATAACGAGAAAACGTTTGGTCAAAAGTGAGTAAAATTATTATTTATTATCAATTAAAATTGACTGCAAGTCGTTGAATTTACCATATAAAATTCGAATTTTTATTCTCCTAAAAGTCTTTGTAAACTTTATTTTCGGAAGATCCATCTTTATTTCGAAAAAATTGAATAAGCCGAAGTGAATTGCGTTTTTTACAGATATTAAAGTTGATAACGCTGACTATCTATTAAACATATTTCATGTGTAATATCACGCAAATACATGGAAATTATTTGTAGTATCCATTCGAGTAACATCTATCGTTACATCTACTGGGCATCATGTTTTTACTTTCCATTTTGTACCCCGTTCGACCAGACAACATCCATATTTCTGATAAATCGTATTATCCATCTTCGTGCCACTTTACAGTTAGTGATAATGAATTGAGAAGTGTGATTAGGCTTCTGAATTTATTCTCAGCTTCGACCACTTTCTTATTATAAGTTGATAGAATAGCGCAAGAGAATATAAATTATTGTCAGCGACATCAGTTTATTTTTTATTTTTTAAATAGAGATTGAAACTTCAAGAGGGAGGAAAATTATTTGAGCTTGAAGCCTTGGAGTCTCCACTGGTTAAGCATAGCTAGTCATGAAGTAAGTGACCAGGTAGGTATGTAAGTAACTAAGTAAATAAGTAAGTAAGTACGTGGAATAAGTAAGTAAGTAGGTCATAAGTCATAAAGTAATTCGAACAAACTGCATTGACGTTATTCGGTAGCATGGCGTGAGCAGAGAACTAGTTGCCTTCTAGCTATGCAAATTATTGCAGGACCACCGCGTCGCTGCGTTCTGTTATGCTTCGGCATCTGATTATTGATGGAAACTTTGAATCGAATTGCTTTTTATAAACAAATCAATAAATTCATAGATTTTTTAGATTAATTAGAGTACTTTATACTTGTGAATTTACAAACTTTCTTGGACAAGTTTAAAAACAGTATTATTGTCGTCGCATATTTGTATCTGTACAGCACATGATATTAATTAACCAAATAAAATTATTGCTGGAACGTTGACTTGAACTGCTTTTTATAGACGAATGAGTAAATTTCTATATTTTTGTTAGATTAGATTAGAGTACTTATGTAGATTTACAAACTTTCTTGGACGAGTTTAAAAATAGTATTATTGTCGACACATATATGTACAGCAAATGATATTAACTGGAAAAAATTATAACAAGCATATGACTTTTATTAGTGGGGAGAACCGTACGGGTAGTTCTATACCTTGTTTTTTGAGCCATGTTATGAGAAACATGGAGGACCTACTATTTTAAGTGGGTTGCGAACCACTGGAAAAGTGATCATAAAGCTTTTTTATCAAGTTATAGACCCTTACGGTAAGTTCCACCTCGCCGTTTGAGCCATTTCATGAGGACCTACTATTTTAAGTGGGTTCCGGACCACTGAATAAGTTATAATAAAGCTTATTATAGCACCACGTATCGAAGCACGGTCACCTATGCTAGAATTTAATATCCTATTGACGTATTTACATAAAACGGCGAAGTCTGAACAAAATCCATCCACTCTTAATTAACTTCAGATAATAATATATAACAAAGCGAACTTGAGAAAGTGGGGTTACCCACCAGAAATCGAAAAATTACTGTGTGATTGTGGGGAAATACATGACCCTGATTACCTGCGCTTTGGTTCCCGAATAATTGATGAACATGTACACTCTGATCTTTAATAGCAAATGACAAGGCTGTTTCAGCTGCTAATTTTTGGAAACTTTTGTCATGAAAACCTCTGAGCACGGAATAATAATAACTTAGTACTAGCTAATGAGATAGGACAGGTAGCGGATAATGGTTTAATCAATATTCATAGATCTTGAAGATTCTTAGAGAGGAGTTTATCTTGTAATAGAGGTTTGGAAATAATAATGTGAACTCACCTGGTGGTTTGTGGATAACCCAGACGAAAATCCAATGTGACACCGCGCACAGATAGTAGCCGAGTGCACGCGTTCGGAACACGTTGTGACGCGATCGGTGGTGACCTATTGACACCTGCCACTAGACGCACCAACGGATGCACGATCGACGACGTTCGGCGTGAGAATGAGCACCTCTCCGCGAGTCGAGTCACTGATAGTACGGCGCATGCGCTACTACCCCTTCACCCTTCCTACCCCAGCAACTCTTTTTACTACCGCTACACTAGTGGCTACTACAGACTCACCCCCTTTCCACAAGATCGGTCCCCCCCCCCCCCCCCCCCCCGATTCTGGAACCGCCGGAGATATCTTTAATTAATCACTGGCTCGCCAAACATCGCACTGGCAAATCGTCTTCTATATCAGGAAGTAAGTTGGACGATTCAACTTTGGGTCAGGACGAAGGAAGACTACGACCGCAAGTTGAATTTTCTCGACAGAACGCTTTCCCCCAATTTTTCGGGAAACCCGCTTTTCTGCAACTAAAGCGCACCACTGTTTTCTCTTCTTTCGTATTACAAACGTCTCCACCTTCCAAGAGTATCTCTATGGATGTTATTCCTCCTCCTAAACAATTCCAAGTAATTTTAATATAGAAAATTTTGTTTTTTATTATAAAACTTCAAGGTCTCACGATATTATTTCTTTTCATAAAACTACCTACGTTTCATGAAAGATGTATGGGATGTTGAAGGAAAATGGAAGAAACGGTAATTAACTATCGGAGGTCGCTTTTTAACATGCTTAACCTAACCTCGCTAGATCGTGAATTCCTTGATATCTAATTCAATAATGTAATGCTCCAATACAAGCAATCTTCAGAGCATTCTCATTCGCGGGACGTCACGATCTAGCTCGATCTAACGTTTGTTAGATAGTGGCCTCCGTGAAATACGTAGGAATTGGTATTTCTATCATAAAATAATAGAAAGATTTATGCAATGATAGAGGAAAAATGGAAAGAGGAAAGACTAATGTACGCTTTTATAGTTATGAATATACTTATGTGTGTAGAATGTAGTAACCGATTACGAATGTAGGTGACTCTTCAGACCTCAACGTTTTGTTTTTCCAAAGAGCGCACCATACCAACGAGGAGTGAGGTAGTTTGTGATTGCTTTGCTCACTGAGCTAACAAAACTTTATGAGTATGCCAAGCCCACCGAAACGAAATCTGAAGCTCTATGCGTAACAGCCCACTTCCTCCTTTACACAGGGTCTGGCTGCACAGATGAGCAAAGATGATACTGTCATATGAACTTGTACTCATAATATATTTATGAAGACTAATATACAAGCAAAACAAGAAACTATTTACAAAATTACTATTTGTTCCAACAGAGGAATCACCCCACTCAATCATAGCAAACCATAAAGTTGATTTTTTATGTGATTTTGGCCAAATTTTTATTGATTTTTGTCTCAATTATTTTATTAGTTCTTTTTAATCCTTCAATCAATTCGTCTTATTAATTCTTGTATTGGATTTTATTATGAAATAATTTATTTTAATTATTTTATTAATTCTTCTCAGTTCTTATTAATTTGACTGATTTATTAATTCTTGTGTTGATCGTTTTTATATTTTGTGAGAGCAAAATGTTATTACCGTCAATGTATAAAAACCTGCTGATGAATGTATGCAAAAAGAGTGTAGAACACCATGAGGATAGACATATTGAACACACATATGAAAAATCAAATTCAGTTTTTATGTCGCTTCCAAACACAGAATACAAAATACAGAAAAAATATCCTTCATCACATTAAATGTCTTGGAGTGTGGACATTCTAAGGAACTCTAATACTATTCTTTATTGTTACAGTACTTATATTTCAATTAACAAACAATGTATTTCGTTCTTTTTCAACTTAGTAGATAGGCTACTTTAGGAATGCATTTCACTTCTAAAGAGACGAAGAACTGAGGAAGCTTCTCTCTAGAAGAGAAATGCATTTCTCCAGTATCACCAGTAAGAGTGAGTGAAATTCAGATATTCAATTGAAATACAGTGTCAGTTTTGATATTAGATTAGGTTTGAAGATTTTTATAATATATTACGTAAAGTTATACAGATATATTAAGTGAAGCTGTACAGACAGATAGCTTCATAAAGATAGTAAAGCTTTCCAAATTGATCTTGAGTTGAAGTTTTTTTTAAAAAAAACGCGCTAGACAAAACAAGTTTTGTGGAACTACTACTCCAATAATAAAAACTTGATGACGGGGGTCTAGTAAACAAGAAGTTCATTCACCCGATAGTACAATTATTATTATCTTCTCTCATAAAATCCAGTCATCCCCATAGTAGGTCGACTTCCTTTCAAGCCGGCTTAGAGTATTACGCACCCTATACATTTACAACTGTACTATAAATAAATTTTTCGTGAGGGCTCCATTTTGGCTTGATAACCAGTACACGTTTTCTTATGACTTATTATAAAACTCTTGAAAGTTCATATTTTCACTATACCATAAAAAGAATGATGTCATTTTGAAATATTGATTGCTGAGAATATCGATCAGATAAAATTTTTCCCACTACTTCAGCTTTTAGACTCAAGTTTTTTATTTTTTCATTTTATTATGTTAATTTCTCCGTGTCATCTTCATATTCGATGAATCTTTTTTAAATTTCAATGTTTCTCATTTCAATGAATCTCTTCTTTTTTCCTCTTCAATGAATCTTTTTATGTAGATTATAAGTTTGGTTATATTTGATTTATCTGCAGGTGCTTTCCCAGAAAATATAATTCCAAAAATCGGTAGTGTGCTTGTTCATTGATAGCCTAATTATGCAATGTCAACCTTATTTTGTATTACAAATCGAAATATCCATCATTGTATTTGATGATTAGTGTATTAGTATTTTTGGAATATTTGTTATACATATGGAACGGTAATATGCTTGCTTGTTCATTGGTAGCCTACTTATGCATTATTAACCCAAATATGCATCACTGTATTTGATGATTAGTGTATTAGTATGTGTGGAATATTTGTTATACATATGGAATCATTGGAATATTATGATATACATAGATACGAATAAAAGGTGTATTTATTAAAAAGGAAAAACTCAACCTTTTTATTATTAGCATACTATTGTATTACTAACCTAATTATGCCAAGATACTGTAGTTGTATGATAGCCTAGATGCGAATAAGAGGTGTATTTACTAGAAAATAAAATAAAAAAACAGTACGGTACTTGTTCATTAGTAGCTTACTTATATGATGGCCTAGATACGAAAGAGAGGTGTATTTATTTTTAAAAAACTACTGTACTTGTTCATCAGTATCATACTATTGTATTACTAACCTAATTATGCTTAACAAATCTAACTGCGCATTACTTAAATGATATGTTAGTATGCGTGGAATATTTGTTGTACATCATTGGAATATTATGATATACATGTCCTAGATACGGATGAGAGGTATTTATTTGTATTCTCAATTCCCTAAATACTGATATTCACTCCAGTAAATCCAGTGAGTGATAAATTATACTTGAATAACATTAAACAGTGACGTTGAAATAGAGAAATTCCCGCATAGGATCCACTGTTTAATCTCTTGTTCGGACAAGTCATTTGTTTCTTTTTTTCTCTCTCTGTCAGCTGGGTTTTTTGCTTCTAAGCCGCGGGAAATGAACAAATTGTCGATGTCACATTTCAATGGACTCTTTTTTTCCTTGTGTCCTGCTTTCATTTCGCAGCCACCATTGTTAACACCTCCTTCCTTGTCCCCAAGAACAATTCAGTCATATTTCTGTTTTGGATGAAGAAAGTTTTTTCTTCTTTTTCTTTCTTGATAGATAAGAAGGTTATGTAGACTTTTTTGACGTCAGCCGATTATTACTCTCCTTGTTCTACATTTTTACGTAACACTCGAAGCAGTGTTACTGATAAATAAACAAGGATTTATTCTCCTGAACAAAATCTTCTGATAGATCAAACCTTCAATTTTTTCAACAAAATATATTTCAGGATTCCTTTCAATAAAATGAATTGCACACATAAGAATCTATTTTGGGTTGCAATTCCGTACCTTTCCCAAGAAACAATCGAATGAAAATTTTGATAATTGATGACTGTACGAAACCTAAAGCAAACCCAAAAGTTCCTTTCATATCGACCATCGAGTCTCTCGAGTCGATTGTTTCGTGGGGAAGATATGAGACTGCAGCCCCATTTTGTTAAACTTAATTCCATAACGAATAATACAAATGCTGTAAAAACCACTAACTTAATCAACATTTTAGGTACAATACTTTCGACAGTTACTTCATTGTCAATCTCTGTCAATCTGAAATTAAAATACAGAGAAGCTTAATATATAGCCTTCTTCGACAAATACTATTGTTTCATAGGCTTTTATTGGTCGCACTGATACATTTGTTGTCACAGCCACTAAATTGATTAACATTCGAAATACTATAGTATCGAGTCATGTCATTGTTAATCTATATCAAACTAAACCTGAAAGATATACCCTTCTTAGACGAATAATATTGGTTTGTAGAATGAGAGCCTCCCATTGGTCGCATTCCATGTTGGAGGCCTGTGATTCGTTCACACTAGATCCACCCATTATTAACAAGGAATAGCTTTCCAACTCGCAACAGCTATGAAAAGCTAGTAGAAAACAGGTGTTCTATCCACCAGACGCAAATCAGCAATAAGAGATTGGAAAAATCAAAAAAGGATTCAAACGTTACTAAGAATTCGATTACAAGTAACCACAAATTCAAGGTCGAGGAAGATGTTGATTTTTTGCTTTTCAATGAGGAAGACTATTTTGTTGTACTCAATTCCGTAATGAATGAAACAGATGTTGTCATAGCCACTAACTTAATTATAGAAGCTTTGGTAATGACTAGGGTAATAGAGAACAGTATTTTGGTGATGGTTTAAATATGATCACATCACCAATTTTACGCTATCAACCTTGCTCTATCGTAAAATAAATAGGTCAATGCCAAGATGTATCGATTGATTTTTCGTTTGCTTTCATTTCATAAATAAGTAAATAATTCCACTGTGAAAATTCGATTGTTGGTCGTGTAAGGGTTATAGCAAGTTGAATTGGAACAAAAATAGTATCGAGGATGACAACGTGCTAAAAATACGGTGAGGGAAATGTCAGGGTTTTGAGGTCCTTCAAAAGAAATCTGATCCTAGCTAGGTTGGTTCTAACTCCCTTATTTGAAAATTGAGACTCATTTTTCCAATTATTAAATATTTGTATCATCAACCAATTTTTCTCAGTAGAAACCCAAGCAGTGTTCCCTTGTGGGGTGGGAGTTTACTCGCGTAAAATCGAAAGAGTATTGAATAAATTTCATACTATGATTGGAAACATTTCTCAATATTCTGTCTCTCTTCCCGAAAATTATTCTCTGGATTTTAATCACTGGAGCCGTGCTTAGTTTCTACAAATATTAAAAAATATTTTAGTTGTTAATTGTCTCTTATGGGGTTAATTCCTTTCTTTTCTTTTATCCATTTCAGATTCTTTTTCTTTTATTTCAGATTTCCATCATGTAAAAAAAAGTTAACGGTTGTTTTTGAGTTGTTAACTGTCTCTTATGGGGTTTATTTATTTATTTTCTTTCGCTCTCTCTTTAAGTTTACTTTTGTTGTTTATTTCTTTTTGAGCTCACTGCTGGCGCTCAAGTTAATCTTATGCCAGTGGTGCCACAGTTTTAAACGTTTTTAGTTTTATAAAATGCATTACATATAATATTTTTGTTTTTAAATTATATTACTTCAACTGTTGTAACTGTTTTTATCTGTATTTTGAAGTGGCAATAAAGTATTATTGAATATGTATTAATAAACAAGCGTGATCACTCAGTGAAAGATGTTTTATTGGAAAATCCAGTGAATATTGAAAAATATATTTAGAAGCATGTGCGATCAATTTCAGGGAATTGTTAAATTGGCTGCTAGAATAGGAGGGACTCAGACACAAAGCAGAGATATTGTTGTGCATGATGCGAGTTATCAAAAAGACTTGATGTTGTGCTCTACATGCTGGCCGTTCCCTGCTCAGTGCTCAGTAGATGCTATCTAGCAAAGACATAATAGCAAATCGGGCACATGACTGTGGTCTGCGGCTAGTAAGGGGCTCCTTTGAAAGGGAAGGTGTGACAAGGCTAGTGCTAGAACATTCAAGGGCTGGAAAACTATGAGGCTCAACCTTTCCAAGATAGCACACACACATAAACACACATTTCAATCCTCTCACACACGCACAATCTCTTTCTTGGTGCTCGGAGAACATGGTCCATTGCCTTCTTGGGCCTCTCCTCGCTTTCCTTAGCCAGTTCTCTTCACGTGACAACTGATTTATCGAAACTGTTCCAACCGAGCTCAAAATAACAATGAACGTTTTGGCTCTTTTAAATGGGAAACATTTTCTCATGCTTTTCACAATATGGAATCAAATCCTTGTAGCTTCTCATACAGTAGAAGAGAACTGCTCTCAGAATCAGGTCCTCCGGTACAAAGAGAGATTTTTTTAATACTTATTGATTTCTTTTCATTGTGGATAATGCCTGTATGGGCAACTTAAACAGTTATATACTGTTAGTTTATACTATTATTGTATTTACTACGCATATTAACTATTAATCTATACATAATTTATTCATTTGAAGTACGCTACATCTCTTATAAGCACAACTGCTTTGATGAATTTTGTGTTCTCATTTGTTTCTGCATTAAGAAAATACTGCATTAATAATCTAACCAATTGCACGAATTGAGCTAATATTCATTTTGAGGTGTTCTATTCATTATGAGCTGATATGCTCATGTGAAGTATTATGAAATTTAATATATTTTATATTAATAATCTTTTTAATATAGTAGCCCTATGATTGCCTGATTACTCACTCAACATTAACTATTTAGGCTACTTATAACTCATATCTAGTATTCACGACAGAGAATTATGAGTAGTATGAAGGGTGAAGCTGGGACTGAAGGCCCTCTCTTCTACTCAGCCCTTGAGAAGAATTATTCGTACGTAGAGTTCCGAAGCCCACTCTAATGATAGGCTGCAGCGAATCACAGATCAATCGTGATTGGGACTCTGGGTCGAACTCTAAAGGGCCCACACACTAGCGAGTTTGGCTCGCGAGTAAGACTCGGCCAGCCGGGCTCGGGAGAAAATCACAATTTTTTTTTTTTTTTTTTTTTGAGGATGAAGCCCACATAGGTCTGAGACCTGTGCGTGGGTAATGAATTGAATGATGGTGATTTATGAGTTGGACCTACAGTTTTAGGTGGGTTCCGAACCACCGGGAAGTGATTTTCAGACACTGAGTTAATGGGCTCTTTTCTTCCGAGCCGAGCCGAGCCCAGCCAGACTCGCGCAGGGCTACAAGCGCGGCTGGGCTCGGCTGGGACTCGCTAGTTAGTGGACGTCTTCCGAGCCGAGCCAGGCTCGGCACCTCATTATAACATAGCAGATCGTCAGAAAGCAAGTATTTGCACTGTTCACAAGACGTAAAAATAAGTTAATTGAGTTATCTATTTAAGTTTGTATATTTACTATTATCATGACAATACTATGACTGAAATAGGTACCGAGTTAAACTAATGTATAAACAGAAAAATAAGAAAGAAACCGTATATTAAAATTTGAATATTCAAGAAAAAATAAAAATGATAATATTGCAGTGCAGAGCTTATTTTTAATACAATACAAATAAATATTCGAATGTTGTTTTTTCAACAAAAAATACCTACAGTAACATAAAAACAAAATTCTAAAAAATAATTTCAATAATAATAGCTGCTAACAGATAAAGTGTGTATAAAATAAATAAATAATTATTGAATAATAATGATAATAATACATCCCTTTGCATGTAAGCCCAATGCCCATTTTATATTTATTATTATAAATATAACAGTATTTAATAAATTGCAATTTTCAATTAATTACTTCGATACAAATAAAAAAAAATGGAAGTAATTAAAAAATAGAAATTGAGTAAAAAGTAGATGAAATTAATCCTATATTTCATCTGACCTTTTGAATTCTATGGAATTCCCCCCTATTACACTTTTGCATATTTAATTGTAGATGTTCTTCTTCTTCTGAGGATGAAGCCCACATAGGTCTGAGACCTGTGCGTGGGCAATGAGTTGGATGATGGTGATTGATGAGTTGGACCTAAAGTTTTAGGTGGGTTCCGAACCACCGGGAAGTGATTTTACAGCAGAGAACAGTCTCTTTTTTGCTGGCCAATCTCATCGGTCACCGTTACAAACAGGACCTACGAGAACGCAGCTTATCTCTATCTGATTGAACAGATACCTGCTACGCCTCGCGGTTATCACTTCCCTAATTATAGAACTATATATCTATAATTATGTTATAGATCTATAAGAAAGATACTTAGAGGTGGGAAAATAATTGTTATAAAAAACATAAATCGTGCCTATAAACGCTCTGACATCTTTTTCTCTTATGTCAGAAAAAAACTAGAAGAAATAAAACATTTCTTAATAATAATCAAATTTCAAGAATTATGAAATTTTAGCAAAACCAATACTCTCTCTAGAGTATAAAATGACCTTCTAAATGAGATATTGATTGTAATTTGAAGATTTTGAGATTATATGAGCTATATGGATCAGAATTAACATGAGCGCACTCCAGCCGACCTTGAGAAGTAGCCGAGCCGGACTCGGGAAGTTCACAACACGAAGTGGTGATTTTCTTCCGAGTCTTACTCGCCGAGCCACACTCGCTAGTGTGTGGGCCCCTTAAGTGTGGAATCATGAAGCTTTTTTCAAGAATATCACAATTGAAAAGTAAATTATTACAAATAAAAGAGTATTACAAAAAAGAAGATGCAATTCCTTTATTCTCCACCTGCTAACCTTAGCATTGCCTAGCAGGAGCATATCGATTATTGTGAGGGGAGGGGGGTCAAGATTGTATTATTTATTCACTATAAAGCCAAGAGTATATTCAAGAGAGCTCTTCCAAAAAACACCTCGAACTGCACTGATAGTAACCAAATTTGCGAAACTAAGGTGATGCTTTTTTTGGCCCCCAGCATTGCCCAAAAATATGTAAGACCCCCTTTACGCGGAATTTTAAACTACACTGGGAGTAACTAAATGTGTATCACTAATAGGAGTGGTGATGAACATTTTTGTCCCCAAAAATGGCCCCACGAAAAAATGTTGGGCTACACTACTACTCTTCTGTATAGAGTGCCTCACGAAACCACAACAATACTGCGCTTAAAAAGCTAAATTAAAATTCAAGTCAACATCTTCCTGCTCATTGCCGAAATGAAACAAGTATTCTCCCAGCAAACTACGCGCTCCTATGCTTGCTACTTATGCATTTAGATTCCTGCTTATCAAACGTTCAACGCCTGTTAATTTGCCCTTGTTTCAAAAGTGAGGTTTCATATATTGCTTATATTCTTATTACGATTGAATTTCTAATTTTATTGAGGTATCTTCCCCACGAAACACGAAGTGCTTTAAATAGAAGTTTCGAAGAACTGTTATCGCACCTACAAATTTCCACATTTAATATGCGAAATCCATCGACAAATAAATTGGAAGAGGGATTTATCAGAATTTTTTATTTTTACTCACCACTGCGATATTTATTTTTTAAAACGGTAGCATTTATGATGATGATAAAGCCCTAATTATTCGAATAAATTGTATATATCCTAAAAATAATTTTACATTCAATTTGGAAATCCATCATCACCTAACTTGGAAAAGTTATTGGTCAGAATCTTCCATTCCAATATATTTTTTGGAACAGAAACAATTATGATAATAAAGTCCTAATTATTCGAATAAATTGTAAATGCTGGATAATGAACTATTAATACATACTACTACAGACAATAAGAGTAGGTACCCTTTTAAAACGTAGCCCGGAATAACTTTCTCTTAGAGAGACTGTGGTAGAAGCCGTATGCAAAGAAGGTTGCGCCTCTTATGATAATTTGAAGCGCTATTACCATTATAACAACAGTTTATCTACTGGATAAACCGAATACTCCAGCGCACTCAGTTAAGGATTAATCATTCAACTGATAATCCTGATTATTTTATTTCTTTATTATTTGTTTTTCAAGTATATTATCACTGAATATTTATAACGAATAATACAGATCGTCACAGCTACAAAAATAATAAACAATCAAAATGCTATAGTTTGGACAGCCATGTCATTGCCAATTTCTACCAAACTGATACTGAAATACAGATTAGATCAACGCTTTAAAAAAAATGATTAAATCAGCTTTGTTAGTACTTGAACCTTGCCAAAGAACACAAATAGCTTCGTTTTGAGGGAATTATTTTTTAAGGGTTTTTGAGAGAGTAGGACTCAAGGGGACTATTTTGTAATGGACTGCCTGATAAACTACCAGCTACTCTTGTAGCGCTTTGTGGTAACTACAAGTACTCATACTATTTCGAGGTGGGTCTCCCGACCATTAAAATTCACACTCTTCTTATTATTTTTACTATTAATTTGAACTTTGTTAGGAAACCGGTCCCTCCTCTGGGAAAAAACACTGACAACTCCAATAGTTTTCACTTCCAGCAACCCCCTCCCAGGGTCATTTCTGGGTGCACCACTGCAACCGGTCCTAAGAATGCTGCTTACTTAGGATACTTTCTTAGATCTATCAAATCCTCAAATTATTGTGGGATAGATTAATAATCCGGTAGCTTGTAAACAGTTCGTTGAACCCTTTTCGCATCACTGAATCTCTTTCTATCTCCCTAACAGTTCCTACAGTGTCCCAAGCCTGAATTTTTACTCATATATCACCGTATTCAAGAAGTAAATAAGAGTGCTAGCTACACTAGTCACCCACACAGAGCAACATAATTTTTATTTAGTCGGTGACTCTGTGATATTCACAGTCGAGAGAAACACAGCATACATGCGCCTGAGCCACTGATACATTTCCACAAAAATAGCGCGAAGAGAGGCCAGCAATTCAAAACAAAAGAGGCTTACAGTAAAAGCTTTCTCCTCCCAGTTGTATAATTTATTACACCATTGTTGAACAATTACCCCTCTGGTTTCTGCTCCTGCAGAAACAAAAGGATCGCATGAATTCATTTTACTCAATATACAACACTGAAAGCATTCCAAAATTAAATGAAAAATGATCTAAGATAAAACTCGCTAAAGGTAAATGAAAAAATCATGAGCTGTTTCATGCTATGATATTCTATCCATTATTCTAGTCGACCATATTATACTATTGACTTATTGTAACTTAAGGTGATTTGAGTTTTGTTAATCTCTTACATAAAAGGCGATGTGTGTAAGCATGTTCCCAGTAGACTCCGAAACCGCTGAACTGATTTTTATGAAATTTTCAGGCACAATGTAGAATAGTCCCGAGATGAATTGAATTGAATTGAATTTTATTTCCACACAACATATTACAATCATAATGAGAATACAATTAAAATATAAATAAATATATTTCCCCACATGGACTACACATCCGTGTGTGAGGAAAGAATTCTTATCTATTAATGTAAGAGATAATTTTAATATATTGCACAATGAGTTATCAATAAAATTTAGAAAATATACAAAATGTTTTTTTAATTACAAATGAAAAAAAAGAAGAAAATTTAGTAATTTTGAATAATTAAAAATTCCATACCAGAAGAACTGAAGGTGACTAGTCTAGCAATGATCAATCTACCATAAGTAAATACAGTAATTGGCAGATGATTCTCAAAACACCCAGGCAGTGACAGCTTTTGAATAATGCTCAGGAATCAAGTGTAGGGTGAGTGAATCAGTGCCTCAGCAGCCTCACGGCCCACCTCAAACAGCCAATCGACCACCCTTCTTTTATATACATAGACACTGCACCTCCCCGCATCCAGGATTGACTTTGGAAGGTTGCGATATAATATGTGCACAAGATGAAATGGGTTATTATTTAATGAACTTAAGGTTGATCTAGGTGTGTCAAAGCCAAGATTGAGTCTGTGTCTGGTCGGATAATTGTGCTGTACTTCAGTGAAAATTTCTGTTTTGTAGTTTTTGGCTGATGGTTCCTGTGAAGTTTGGGAGTTCACTATCCTTGATAGAAGTCAACAGTTTTTAATCTTATGGTGGGCTCTTAGCGGCGTTCTTTACGTTGTCTGCAGACTTACGGGCGTACCATGTAGTAGGAGCATTGCAGTCATGTAGAAAACACATGACTGGGCAATCAAAGTTCAGCTTGTTTCATCCATTTTTTTTGTGAATGGAACAAAATTTTTCAATTTTGCAATTCAACCAAACAAAAAATAACATTTTAGGAAATCTAGGAAGATGCGGTTTGTGCTAGGCTCTTGGTAATTCTCCGGGTACCGCTTCTATAACAAGAATCCCGTTGCAACGCACGGGTAAACCGCTAGTCTTAAGATACAAAAAGGCTAAATCAATCGTGCTGCTGTTGTATGACAAACGTATCTTTCGAATGAAGGCTTGGACGCAGGAAGTAGCGCCGAGGTGTGCTAGGTAGTATACACACTCACCTGAACAGTCAAACCCTTTTAGGTGAGAGTAAACTGCTAAGCATAGAGCTACAGAATTTGTTTCGGTGGGTTTGGCATAGATACGACTCTGTTAGCTCAGTGAGGAAAGTAATCGCAACCTACATTGTACCTTACTACACGTTTGCAATGTACGCTCTTTGGACCAAAATGTGATGGTGCATACATACTATGCATACATATTATACTACATATTTATAGCTATTGATGATGATGATGGAATTATAATTCATCAATTAGCTTAGTTCTATAAATTTATAGAAGTCTATAGGCGAAAAGTTTATAGGGAAGCAAGAAGTTCGTATTGATAGGGTTGAATTGAAAAGGTATTGGTAGGTATTGTTTAAAATATCAGGCAAAAAAAAAATAGTATTGATAAAAAAAGTAAAGCAGTTTTTCGTAGTTACTATAATGATTGTTCGATTTACTTTATTTAAACGTTGATTATATTCTATGGTAGCGAGTTGTTAATTTTGTATATTTTACGCCGATTGTCTTCAGAATTGGTTTAATTGATATATTTACACTGATTCATTTTTTGTTATTTATGTCATTCCTATTCATTTGATAATAATAAACTGAAAATTCTGGATTTATAAATAGAATTTCTTAGATAGCCCTTTCCAAAGTTATTTATATGCGAGAAACAAGTTGCGTGGTGTTAATGACTTTAGAACTTGAAGTTTTAAAATATTTAACAAAATTTTGCAACTGCATAGTACTGCCTCTTTCAACCTAAGCCTACAAGAAAGGAAAACAATTTGACATAAACTACCTCAATTATCAATAAGTAGTAATCATTTCAAAGTAATAGAGACATTTTGAAAGGTACTAAAAAAGTATTGAAATCAAATCAAACAATCCCATTTTGACAAAAAAAATTCGAATACAATCTCTTAACACCATCATAACAGAATAAAAACGTTTATACCAATTATTATTAATGTCACAATTGCAAGAATTCAAGTCAAAAGAAAGAATAAGGCTTGCCAAATTTATAAAAATAAATTCACTCACTGGCAGGAAAATACCTCTTAGATTGTAGATCCAGAGAAAATATTTAATGAGATTTCACTTCTCACTTCAGGAACGAGACATGGCCAAATCCAGGGGAAACTTTCAATCAAAACTGAAAGTGTTATTTGTGTCTTTTATGAGGATGAAGACCTTTTTTAAGAGATATCTCCCAAGAATGTTTTTAGTTGTTATCACCAATAAAAACAATTATCCATTTTGCCCCTAACGAAACAGGATAACTCAACTTTATTAACACCACTCAATGTCTCGTGTTGTTGAACAAT
The DNA here is from genome assembly GCA_948455865.1 of Conomelus anceps. Classification (NCBI taxonomy): domain Eukaryota; kingdom Metazoa; phylum Arthropoda; class Insecta; order Hemiptera; family Delphacidae; genus Conomelus; species Conomelus anceps. The sequence continues at coordinate 127,737,044 of OX418216.1, forward strand.
TTTTAAATTTAATTCATTTGCTAATTTGTTGTTGAAATTTAATTTATGAATTGACTAACATTTTTTTATTTATAAAATACAAAACATAAAAATAAGCCTACAAGACATGCAAAAAATTGAAAATATTAAAATACAATAACTGTAATCCAACATTATACAAAAGTAAAATCCATAAAATATTTTTAAATAATAGTACTGCACTATTATTTTGTGGAGATGTAAACCCCTTCCAACTATGGTTGCCCACGTACTAGGGAGGGGTTTTAATAATATTACGGTAGGAGGAGGAAGAAGAAGAAAGAAAAGGTTAAAGGATTTAATGGGCGAAAAGGAATGGTAAAACTGTTATTTTTCCAAAATTAAAGATCAGAAAAGTTGCTTTTTATCCAATTGTTGATGTCATATTTCATTTTATTGTCTATTTTACTATTGTTGAGGTATTGATTGGGAATTTTGTTTATGATTTTAGTACTTATGTTTATTAGCTGTCTCCTAATTGATTCAATATTGGTTTTATAGTTCTGAAATTTACTTGAATTTTGTCTCAAACTGCATTGGCTGCTGACAATGTTATTAACGTATGGAAAGTAGTTTTGTTCTTAATTATGAATTTTACTACAATTCATAACGTACAGCTGTCTGACAGTCATTACCTGAAATTCAGTAAATATTAAGTTAGTTGGATAGAGTCTAGGTTTATTCAGAATTGTTTTAATTTCTGCATTATGAAGAGTTCCTCAAGACGACAATTGTAGCAGCCTCCCCAAACATTTATACCGTACTGAATTATGGATTGCGAAAGAGCGTAATATGGCAGCTCAAGGTGGTTAGTATTTAGAATTTTCTAGTTTCATAGAATTTGAAAGATAGACATTTTAATCTCCTGTAAATGTATTTTACATGCATGTCCCATTTCATATGATCATCTATTGAACCACCTAGATTTTTAGCACTATAAACTTTCTACACATTTGGACAGGTGCAGTTGTTTGAGTGGAGGTTACATTCGGAGTGGAGCTTTAGAATTAAATTTTTATTAGGTTTCCCTATTCTGTTAAAAGAGAAAGTAATATAATAATTTTTTTTCTATGTTTAGGCTTTATGTGTTCCTGTCTAACCAATCTTATTTTTATAGGATATTCTGTTCAGCAATTAAATGTACCTCGTTCCAAGATTCAACAGAGTAAATTACCGATGTGTCATCTAAAGATCTCAATGATATAATGTTTGCAATGATAACGTCTATTCACTCCAAAATTAATCTTATTTGGTGATGAATGAATAAAATGTTGTTGCAATTAGACAAGTTGTTGAAATGGTGCTAAGTCCTCTGCGCTTGGGAAGCAGTGTACTTGCATCAATGCCACTACGAGAGCTAATGATCAATTAATCGCAAAAGCGCCCTAATAGATGGGGTGATTGTGGCGAACGGACGGGGCGGACTCACTTGTTGAGCTCGCTTACTATTTATAGCTTGTCACTAACACTACTGCTTTAAATAACCGATGCCATTGATACAATATTGAAATGTGATACTCCATTGTGGTGGACACTTCGATTCGCCTTTTAAATAACTGTGGTCCAATTCCCTCAATATTTTTTACAAACCTGTATATAAATAAAGTGTGTTTATAAATAGAATCTAGAATGTCATTTTGGGAAAAAATCTAATACTCTAGCTGCAGAATAATGCAATAATAAGAAGAGCGACAAAATATTTGAAATACTCGTGGATGAGTTGAAGTTCAGAACGAATCTATCATCTTTTTCCATTGGTAATTATTGTACAAATTGATTTGGAATTAACTCAATCAATAAGATTGGACATACAATGAATCAAAATGTAATAAGATATGGGATACGCTCATTTATCTATACATAGTGTGGAAGTAGAATATTGAAAATTGAATATTGAATGAAAAAGTCACCACTCACGCAATTTTTGGGAAAATTCACAAAAAATATTTATCCGCTAGTTGCTTAGGTTTCAAACTTGCTTCCTACCTTCCATTTCCCAAAGTGCCAATTTGACCTTTCCTCTAACACTTATATGAAATATTATGTTAAATATTTATAATTATATAATAATTATGTTAATACATATTGATATTAAGTGAGCCGAACACCGTCAATCACTATGTTTGCCAGACAAACATTAATTATTGGAGAAAAAACTTCGCATCCTATAAATAGAATATGAAGAGAAGAGGATTAGTTTGACGAAACACTGACCTAACATCCAAAGTTTCATTCAATTATTAAATAAGTTGATAGCAATGGTTAAACACTGACTTTTCCACAATATTCATCATAAAAAACAGGAAAATGAGTTGAAAATGAATTATATTAAACTTTTGGGTTCACCTTTACAAGTTTTTGTACGCCATGATCCAAAAAATCAGTTCCAGCATGTACCAAAACACCTGTGAATTCTCAGAGATTTTAAAGAATGAGAAGTTTGTCTGCAAAAATAAACCGAAGTCTCATCTGCAAAAAATCCTCGTCGAACAAAAGTTTGGTTTTCAAGCGTACAACGAAGTTTCAGAGGACAATACCTTAAGCTCACATCCAGGAAACTCCAGTGTTGAACTTGGAAAGAAGATACAACTTTTTCTGATCCCCTCTATACATGTTCTGACAGATCAAGCAGATAAATCATTTATTTGCGATTTTCTTATTCACAAGAGCAGTTTGTGAACACGATCAGGCACACCCAATTCTCAACTAACTCTTTTGTAAAAAAAAACTCCACACAAACTTAGCTAACTTCACTTACTTTACACGGCATGTATATTCATGCACCTTCCGGGACTGATTCAGCAAAGGAATTGCTTAACAATTAATTAAACAACATATAATATATTAAATATTTCTATATAAATATATATTAATAATTTTTTCAGGGCCAACTAAGGGTTAAATTAAGTTTTTCCCCTAAAACTGCTTGTAAAGAATTAGGCCCTTATCATACAGAACCACTTCAGTCGCTGTCGCGAGCCACAATTTAGGCAAAATTACATCAGATTTTTTTGTAGATTATTTTTTGGAGACTCCAGTTAAGGAGTATGAGGCAAGTCAGATCAACAATTCATTATACAATCTTATACACTGGTTACCATAATTACTATATCAATTAGTTGAAGTGATGCTTAATTTTGATCTGAAAGGAACTCTTGTACACTATAAAAAGCTTCAACTGAATTTTTTTCAATTATTTTATAAATATTTCTATATTTTCAAGACTCTTTAAAAACTGCGGTAGCTTGTTGTAGTTTTCTACCAATATAACTAGGTTTTTGTTTGAATAAGCTACTATTGTGGCTCACCAAGTGATAATCTCCTGGGCTTCGTGTATTATAAATGTGGACGTCAAGATTTTGGTCAATACAAATCTTTTTTACATATAAAGTAGCTTCAAACACATAATATAAGCAGGGTACAGTTAGGAGACCAAGTATCTTGAACAATGATGTACATGAATCTCATCTATTTACTCTTTCCATGCACCAAACAGCTTTCGTTTGGATCTTTAACACCATCTCAAGGTTTTATTTTGATGGATACGGTACGCTGAGCGTCTGACCGTGCTCAACAATGTCATAGTAAATGAAAGCATCAGCTTTTTAATCAAATTTTGAATTTTTTGTTTTTTGATTGTTTAATCAAATTTATCCGGCTGTTGTAATTTATCCTCAATTGTGGGTCGCGACCGCGACTGAAGTGGCTCTGTATAATAAGGGCCTTAGTTAACATGCTGAGAACCAATCATAAAACAGCTGTTCACTAAGGAGTGAACAGTAATGTACTTCACGCTTGGTCTAGTTACAGCTTTACTTCACGCTCACCAGTGTTGCCGACCTTTCATTCTACAATTATCATACCTGAGTTCCTAAATTATCGTATTTATCAAATACTTTACAATTATCTATGCTTTAATAAAAAATCACTATTTTTTATTTATTTTAAAAATAGTTTTTTTTTTGGAATAAGGTTTCATTGAAAATATAAATTTTACAAAAGCTCTTAGCCACTCAAGACACCAGATTATCGTGCTAAACTATAATAAGGGACTATATACTGGCAACAATGAAACTTGCCAACTGGTTACTGCCACGTAAGTTTTTCATAACCTCATGATGACGGATTGTACGGAAATAATTTCATACAATTGTTGAAAGGAAACCCAAAACTGCAGTTGTAGAAAGAATGTTGTTTGTATTTCAAGTGTAAAACTTCTTTATTACTCTTGCAAAATTACCGTACTCCGCTACGCATCGTGCGGCAACTGATTAGCTCAATTAATTGATAGAATCGCTCTTTGCGCACTTAATACAGTACATAAATAACTAAAGTATTTCTGATTTGAATTAAATCTATGAACTGTGCAATGACTTTTACTACACACTTCTGCGAACCGAACCCGCTCCGATCAATGCTTAGAAGCACAGAGAAAATCAATTCATTTCTGAACTGCAACGACACAAACTACAGCCATCACGAACTATCATCGTAAATGGAGTTCACGTACTGAATTGCAGTTCATTGCAACAAAAGAACTGCAAACGATATTGTACAATTCAACGAGTTTACGTTCTTCTTATACTTGTCAAAAACACCAAACCCTATCTCAGCGTTTGTACAATCCTGGACATTTCTTTCGTGATTTTACTGGCTCCTGTCTCTTCAGAACACGAAACTGTGCTCTGTTGTATTAGTGGAGCCTATCCCAACATAAATTATGATATTCGCTAGCAAGTTTCATAGAGAATAGTCCAGAAATATGAATTATTACAGATGATTTATTCCTCAATAGCATCCCATTTTAAATAGTTGGAAGGATTAGGAACTTTTATATAAACCTATTATTGATTATTTTTTTTAATAATCATCAGATTTAGATTGATACTGTGGAACTCCATAATGGAATTGATTGTTTTCATAAATATTAACTGTTTTCATTTTTATATTGTTGATTGTGTGATCATCTATTTCTATTGTATTGTTGACTATTGTGGCAAGTTTTACAAATTGTCAAGCAGTTCGATTTCCAAAAAAAGACCTACAGAGAAAAAAGTTAAAAAACTAGAATTTTTTAAATTTTAGTTGAAAACATAAATTTATTAATACTTTAAAAAATAGGATGCAATAGTGGTAGGGGGGGGGGGGTGGTTAAGCGGCAAAAATCGGTCGGACTTGTTGAAAAATCTAACTGAACTACTTGAATTTCAGCTTAAAAATGATGTTATCTAAATTATTAGTTTTGATGTATTTAGATGTAGCCTATTAGGGTACATAGCTCCAAAATAAACTTTCAACACTTAGTGAGGAGGGGGGTGGAAAGGTACAATAAAACAATTTTTTTGATTTGAAATCAGTAACAGTAACTCAAATCGATTTTTTGGTTCTTATCAAAGTTGAAGCTGACAAAATTCTCTACAATAATGATCATATTACTGATCATACAGTTTTTTTGTAGAACCAACCGCAAGGGCGTAACGGACTTCCCAAATTGAGGGGTTGCATAGTATATCACATAATGGCGCAGGAAGAATGTTATTTCAGAGATATTCCACCTTAAATGTTATTTATTATAGTCTAATTAAAAAAATCAATTTCAGTTACCGTTACTGATTTCAATGCAAAAAACTGTAAAAACCCCACCACGAGTTCATTCCCCAGCCGTGGGGAATTTCGGTATGTTATTACTCAAGGTTAGAGTGGAAGCGATTGGCGAAAAACCAATTTCTTTGAATTGTTTCTCTCGATTTGATTAATTTGACTGGGCTAGTATCTCATATCTAATTTCATTTTGATTCCTAGTCTGCCCAATCTTATTGATAGACAATTCAAATAAAGTTTTATATTTACAGTAAGCTAGCCAGGAAAAACTCTGTATCAGATTGTTTAATTAATAGCCTATCGACTCACGACGTGACAAGGCGGAAGGATGACTTTAGTTCCATATACCGTCACATTCATAATTCCTTGCTGTACTACCCTGTCATTAGTAATGACCGAGCTCTCTCATTATCATTCTTGAGAGAATTTATTGAGCTAAAACTACCAGCTTGAAAAACCAAGCTCCTATTGATGAAGCTCCTCTATGAGAAGAGATGTTTCTATTGTTGATTGATTTCCGAGAGAGCCAAGAGAATTGAAGCTAAACATTTCAGATCCAATCAATTTCTGAGACGGATGATGTGAACAAACACATTGGATCTTTTCTCCACTTCCTGGAAATAAGAGCTTTAACTGAGCTTCTTCGATTACTTTTTAAAAATGGTTATTGCGCACTATTGGGGAAGATAATCCTCTCCATAAAAATATTCAATGGTCATTGTGTTAGATTGCGAAAATCTCGAGGAGGTCGCTGATTTTAAGCATGTAGATTGAATTTTAGATGATACCCTTGAAAAAATTATCAATTTGAAGTAATTAATAGGATAATTCCAGAGTTGAATCTCAATTTTTTATGCGCTAAGTTTGTTTTGGGAATACAATAATGAGTCCTATGCCAAGGGTTTAAAGGTATTTTCGAGCAGTGGCTACATTTGTTTAGTGCTATTATTTTTATTTATGCTATCAATAAAACGCCTAAATAGTCCTGGATAAACATGAATATTTGTCAGATTGACACAAATTAGATTGTAGTAGAAAGTATACTGATTTAATTAGATTATTAAGTAAAATGGTCTATCAAAATCTGTTGTCACATACTCTAACGCACCTCTACCAATAACATTGCTTCAAAATTAACATTGCTATATGCTATCAATGTTACCTGCTTCATAACAAAATAAATCTTATGCAGTGTCCTGCATACAGTTTAAACCCTGTTTTACATCAAGGTTACAAGGATTCTATCTCAGATTTCAATTCAATAATTTGATTCGTTCGTGAGTTTCCTCACTAGAACGATGACACTGCCCTAAAAATCCCCTTTTTTCTCAGTTAATCACAAGTAATCATACTTTTCGAATTCATCTCTTAGAGACATTTTTTTGAACTCATCTGAAAGCTTATGAATTGGAGTGTTATTTATGTGCTAAGATAGATATCTAACCCTTGAAATATTTTCCTAGAAAATCGGATTGAAATTCAGCACGAAATTAGAAAATCAACTTTTTCTAAACATGACCGCTGATAAAAATTGTAAAGGATGTGGTTTAACAACGAAAATTGATCGATATTTTGCAAAATGTTCTTCTCTCTTCAACAAGCTTCAGAATTCAAATCCGAGAATAATTTTTTGAGTTATTGAGCATTTATTGGCTGGAAGTAGGGATATTTTGAAAGATTTGTTTTGTCAAAAACGAAACTTGATGAAGTTAATGTTTACTAAACATTTTTTGTTGGAAGTCTGATAAGGTAACTTGGGTTAACGGGATTCACACAAGTATGTTTGTACTTTTACTTCTAGTTGCGGTACTGGGCCAAATCTTATGTAAATTTTACTCAATTGTAAATTACCGATTTATAAAAAACGAAGCTCAATAAATAATAATACAAAGTTGTCACAAACACATTGGTATCTTTGAAAGCCTCCAACATCTTCTAACCTCAACATCAGCTCTTGTATTGTTTTTGCGGTGAGTTTAGTGAGTTACTACGTTTTCGGATAAAGATAAAACAAAGTGATAAACACAGAATGATATTATTTGCTAAGAGAGAAAGTGTCTCTGATAAGCTGACCTTCCTTGAAGGTCTGTGATTGGCTGAAGGCTATAACAAGTCACGCCCACCGGTGGAAGGAGCAAGAAGCAAAAATAAGTGTCGAAATCAAGAACCAAATACAGTGAACACATAGAAAGCAATAAACAAGAACAATTTACAAGTAGGGTAGAGTTAAAAAATATTTTTTAAATTAAAAAGGTGAAGCTAAATGAGATACAGTCAAGGTCAACCAAGAAAAACACGAAAGTACCGTTACTAAAATGTAGACCAGAAGTATGATGAAACCAAGTAAGTTGTATTGAATTGGTTGAAATAAATTTGATCGTTTAAACTAGTATTGGAATCGTTTTTACCAACCTATTTATCTCCAAAGCTTCTAAAATGTTCAATTGTCTACCTTTGCCAATTAAATGCAGAGATTCATTGTGTCCATTGGTAATGAGATGCTCTGAAAAATTTGAGTCTCCTTTTTGGGTTTCCAATCTCTAATACATTCATTTATTCTACATTTGAAACTTCTACCGTTCTGACCCACATAACAAGCATTACAGTTACCGCATTTCAATTTATTAACTCCACTTTTATCCCAGATATCAAATTTACTTCCTGGATTTCTTGTTCCATGACGAACTGCGTTGTTAATATTAACTTTTCATGTGAAATTTAACGACTTGCAGTCAAATATTCATTAAGAATAAGTATAACTTACTTAATCTGTAGGCCGAGCGCTTTCGAATCTTTTGAGATCCATCTTCAGAGGCGTCTGAAGATGGATCTCAAAAGATTCGAAAGCGCTCGGCCTACAGATTAAGTAAGTTATACTTATTCTTAATGAATATTTGACTGCAAGTCGTTAAATTTCACATGAAAAGTTAATATCAAATTTAACTTTACTACACCCGAATGGGTTTAGTTTAAAAAGCTGCATCAAAACCGTTGTTTTTCAATTCTTTTCCTAATTTATCAGATATTAAGCCAAGATAAGGTACCGTTATCCATAAATTTTCTCCAGTATCAGTTACAGCTATGCAAGCACTGATTGCTAGTCTCCTACTTATTTTATTTAAAATTTTGCCAACAATGATCTCCTCATATCCATTTGTTATATAGCCTTCAGCCAATCACAGAACTTCAATAAAGGTCAGCCTATCAGAGGCACTTTCTCCCTCAGCCAATAGTATTATTCCGTGTGTAGTATATATTAAGCTACTCTGTACTTTAGTTGCAGTTTAATTGAGGTTGATAATGGTGTAACAACTGAAGTATCTCACGGTTTACAATAAATGTGGTTGTGACAAATTCAAGTCTTATTATTCATTATGGATATCTTCCGAAATATCACCTTTCACCACTACAAAGAAAAACGAAGCTCGATAAATTAATTGTTTACTAGTCATTTTTTGTTGGAAATCTAATGCAGAAACTTGGGTTAACGGGATTTACACTTTATGCGGGATACTCTGTATATTTGTACTTCTAGTTACTGCAAAATCTTATAGTAATTTTACATCTTGCCAATAATGGTAAATTACCTCAATTTATTGAAAACGAAGCTTGAAAAATTAATTGCTTACTAGGCATTTTTGTTGGAGATTTTATGTGGTTGACATGCTTTACACTTTATACAGGGGGCTCCTCGGTACTTGTACTTTTGGTTACTGCAAAAATAATTACTTTATTGTCGATTGTAAATCACCCGGCTTTTAGCCAGCTGAAGGAGCGCGTTGAAAACAGTGAAGTAGATCGTAATGCGAAGAGACTAATTTGAAGCCGCGTCTAATAGTGGCTGTCGACGCGGCGGTCGTCCCAGTCTAGGACATCTCAAGTCGGCTCTAAAGAAGAAAAAGAAGAAATATAAAAGAAGGAGGAGCAAGGAGGAGCGAGAGGTGAATAAGTGGCGGAGTGTGAGCGTGTAGGAGCCAACGTGTCGCCAGTCGACGCTCTTTATGTCCCTTGCATCGATCGGTGGATGAAGCGACCAAATCTCAGTCGCAGTCTGTGTGCATCGTCGCACTCCATCCAAACTCCACACCAACACGCCACACTGCCAGCTCTGCTTTGCCATCTTAGTGGTAATCCTGGTACTGAATAGCACACCACTATTACAAGGACGTACTCGTCATCTTAGCTCACTGTAAGGACGTCTTGATAGAGGCCTCTGTCACAAAAACTATACTAGCACTAAGGAATAGGGAGGAGAAATAGGTAACAAATGAAAAATATATGAGAGGAGGATAAGGAGGAGGAGGAGGAGGAGATAATAAAGAAAAAAGTAGAATAAGGAGGAGAAGAAGATAAGGTGTGGAAGAGGGGTATTGGAAGAGAAGGAGGTGGAGAAGGAGAAGGAAAAGGAGGAGCACGAGAAGGAGGAGGGAGAGAAGGAGGAGAATGTGAAGGAGGGAGAGTAGGAGGAGGAGGAGGAGGAGAAGAACATAGATAAAAAAGAGAATGAGGAGAAGAAGAATAAGAGGAGGAAGAAGGAGTCGGAGAAGGAGAGGGAGAGGGAGGTAATGGAAGAGAAGGAGGAGGATAATAAGGATTAATAGGAGGAAGAAAAAGTAAAGAAATAAGGAGAAGAGAAGAATAAGAGAAGGAAAAAGAAGAAGAGGAGGAAGAAGAAGGAGTAGGAGATGGAGAAGAAGGTAATGGAAGAGAAGGAGGAGATCGAGAAGGATTATGAGGAGGAGCAGGAGAATGAAGAGGAAGAGGAGAAAATAAAGGAAAAAGGAGAAGATAAATAAGAGAAGGAAAAAGAAGAAGAGGAGGAGAAAATAAAGAAAAAAATAAGAAGAAGAGGAGGAAGAAGAAGATGGGGAATAGGGATTGAAGGAGAAGAGGGAGGAGAATTAGGAAACAGATGAAAAAGAAAAAAGGAGAAGAAGAATAAGAGGAGGAGGAGGAGGAAGAATAAGGAGTCAGAGATGGAGGGGAGGTAATGGAAGAGAGGGAGGAGGTGAAGGAGAATAAGGAGGTGGAAGAGAAGAGAATAGGCAAGCTTCAAGGCGATTTGCAGGGGAACTTGCAAAGTAAGTTGCAAGGTAGGGTGTAAGTTTATAGGCAAGTTGCAAGTTGACAGACAAGACTCAAAATGCAAAACAGTTTGCATAGCAAGCTGCGGATTGCAAGGGATGTTGCAAGTCAGGTTGCGGGTTAAAAAACAAGTTGAAATGCAATTTGCAAAGCGAGTTGGAAGACTAGTTACAAGCTATAATACAAGTTTCAAAGCAAGTAGCAGGGCATGTTTTTTGTAGATTACTTCTTTAAGTAAAAGTAAATTCGTATGGCTTTTCGTGGTGGGGAGACCCTTACGGGTGATTACTTCTTTGAGACTCCAGTTAAGGAGTATAAGACAAGTCAGATCAACAATTATACAATATTATTTATTTAAACACATGTAAAAGCTGACAGAATACTCCATGAAGACCCTGATTGTCATACAATAATTGAAATGTAACAATATTTAAAAAACAGAAAAAGAGAAAAAAATGCAATACTTTTAAATAAGATTAAATAATGGTATTAGAAGAGACGAAATTGAGCCATAAAGAAACATAAAGTATATAATAATGAAAAGCTACTTTAGGTAGATAATAAGCTCCATAAAAATATTAAAGTAGGAAGAAGCATTTTTTTAAAGAAAAAAAATTAAAGGAAGAAAAAAGAAATAACTTATAGAAGTAACTATATAACACTAGTTACCATAATTACTGTATCAATTAGTTGAGGCAAGGCCTCATTTGGAAACATTTTGAAATTATTTTGAAACATTTTCAACGATGTTGAAAAACAAGCTGCCAAGGCAAGTTGCAAAGTAGCTTGTTAGAACGCTGGAACCCGTAACAGAAGGCCTATATTTGATTAACTGAAAAATTCCAGATTCCGATCAAGTTGAGGCAGATGAGAATATTAATCCATCCATTTGGAAAGTTAATGAGAGTGCATTTGTTATTGAAGAAAATAGGGTTGGTGTGTTATATAGTGAATGGCCGAGTAGAGAGGGCTGTGTCGTTCATCACCAGACCTCTACAACGTTGTCATCTGGCCCTATTCCAGCTACTCGATCTCTGACCCTTTTTGGGTAGGTCTTTATATTCAACTCGGTTTATCAGGCGCAATGTTCTTCTTTCTCCCCCACAGGGAAATCCAGTTTATGGAGTCGTTATTCATGAGTTTTATATGAGAAAAATGTTAATTTGTTTTTGGAAGTGGAATTCAATCGAAAAAGCATCATGCCCATTTAATTAGGAAAATATTTGAACAGGTGCAGCAATAACTATTAAGTGTCTCATATTATAAAAATATAACTAAAATGATTAGGATTTCGAGTGAATCAGCGGTTTCTCTTACATTGGTGAAAATCTTTCATATAGCTTTTTGAGCAGCATTCTTTACACAAGTATGAAGCGTTGAACTAAGGAGGGGCGAGGAGTGGTGCAAGTTCTAATGGTAAATATTTTGGGAAAGTGCTAATTGACCGAACGTAGTGAATTTATTTCGTCATTTGTTACAAAACACAATCAAGTAAAGATATAACAGGCACAGCCCACTACTGCTTTCGTTACCAATTTTCAATAAAAAATCCTAATTCTTAGTTTTAACTCAACGGCTCGGCATTTTGAGTGTCTGTTACACGATTAAGGCCAAACGTCTCGACCGATTGGCATGACATTTTTAATAAATGCTTCTCATTTCTGAATCTAACTATGTATGTGCATGGTTTTTTAAACTTATGTACCCAATCACCAAAATTACCCTCGATATATGTGCCTGATTTGGGTGCGGGTGGTTTTAAATGAACATTAAGACAATATAAGAGGTTTAATATATTAATATATAATTCTTCAATATTAAGATTCTCTTAAATTTCTTTATTTGTTTGGTGGGAGAATGCTAAGTACCAAATTTTTTATAAATTGAGCATTTGGTAGTAGGGCTAAGGAAAATTTACTTCTTCAAAAAACGAATTTTGAGGATAATTTCTACTGTTTTCGATTGGAAGTGAAAAATAACTCTACACGAAGAAGGTAGACGCTAAACTACTGAACTACTCTTCAAATATTAGAGGAGAGGGGAGAGAAAAACTCAGATATTGAGATAATTGGAAAATTCTTTCTCCCATCAAGTAGAGCTGAAAACTCGAAAATGTTTCAAAAATAATCCCCTTTGAATCTGGGGACGGAAATCTAAAATGCCACTAGAAAATAGGTAGTGAACAAATTTTGATTGTTTTTGTTAATAGATAATTTTTTCTTTTCATGATTGGAGGTTGACATTTAGAGAAGTAGTCCAGTCAACCTGTGTCGAAGAACACTAGTTGAAGGAAAAAAATAGTATAAAGCTAATTTTTCCCCCATCGACTACTACTATTTAGGCAAGTGTTTAGCCAAAAGTCCCCACCCCTACCCCCCTTGTTCACCCCCAAACATGAAAAGTGTAAGCGTTTCGTAAATCGCGTCTATCTCGATTACTAAATAACATATCAGATTGCAATTTTTTTTATCCCTTCACTATAAAATTGTCTGCAATTAATGTCTAGTTAACTTTCGTCGTAACTTTTACCGTTTGTTTGTAATTCGTATGAAAAGGTAAAAATTTGTATATTTTTTGGCACGTAATTTTACTTTTTGTCACAGACCTTTTTACGCCGACATTTTATGGAAGAATGTTTACCACAAAAGTTGTAGCTCCTATTATTACTTTTAAAATTATATAAAACAGTACTTACTTTGTTGAGGATCCAGCGAGATCGAGTCTGTGTAATGCAGAATGCGTGCTCTGTCATGGCAGGTTCGGTCGAGGTGGGGCCGGCTGGCGTGGCGTTGCAATGCAAATATTGTTGTATAGTGAGATTGTTTTTTTCTTTAAGGTACACTTTTGCATTTTCTATAAAAAAAAAACTAATCGAGCCTCATTGAAACCGGAATTCCTCACTTTTTAAATTTGTTTCAAATAATAAGTGCTTATATACAAGTAAAATAGATATTTTAAATAGTTTTTGGTTTGAAAATGCATGTAATATTTTTTTAGGATGTTATTTAAGAACAAATAATTGCAGTATTGAGTGCACTGGGTACAGCATGTTATCAGTTGAAATTCATCCCCATTCTGTAGTGCTGATTTCCATATCTCTGGTCCATTTTTGAATCTGATAGTATCTGATAGTAAAATCCGATATGTTATTTAGTAATCGAGATAGACGCGATTTACGAAACCCTTACACTTTTCATGTTTGGGGGGGGCACAGGGGGGATGCAAGGGGTGTAGGGGCGCGGACTTTTGGCTAAACACTTGTCTAAATGGTAGTAGTCGATGGGGGAAAAATTAGCTTTATACTATTTTTTTCCACCTAAAAACACAGGTTGACTGGACTAAAGTGTTAGCAGCTCAAAACCTCAATCAAGTGTAGAATAATCAGAGGTGGTCATGAATATGAATGCCTTGATCATTGCTCATGGATGAAATTAAATATCATTGAATAAGAAGAAGGCGCAGAAGTAGTAGTAGAAGAAGAAGAAGAAAACGAGTCATTATTTTTGAGTTTTATATGACAAAAATGTTGAATAATAAATACACCGGTTAAGATGTAGCCTAATGAATATCAGTTGGAAAGATATAGGTGAGTTTAAAATAAGGAAGTGCTCACAAGGAGTTATTCTATTTGTGTTATTCCAATTGCAATTAGATCGGTGTTAGACTGGTGGCCCAGAAAAAGATTCGTGCAGTGCAGAGGGATTGTCATAGCAGCCTTTGACAACACGCCTGGCTCAATTAGCTGTGACATGGGGAGCTTCGTCTACTCAAGTGGAATGAATGTACTTGTTATGCACGGCACGTCGTCTTTCATTCTAATTTTGTTGCATTGATAAAAGAAAAAGTTCTGATCTAAAAGGCAGTGTCAGAAGTGTTTTATTACATGAATGAAACATTTCCATTAAATATATTGTTACGTACTCTATCAATAAAATAATTATGGCAACACTTGAACGTAACACTGGAACTTTAAACTTTATTTAAAGGAATTACTTACAAGACGCACTAATCAGTTATATCACACAATAAAAACCAATAAGAAACAAACAGTTCAATAACGTTCAACTCATAATGAATTATATCAATGTAAAAAACTAATTACTAACTGTCAATAGCCGATCAATAATTTAATAACTAACTGGCCAATAAACTGTTCAATGATGTAAAAATAAATATCTAAAAAACAGTTAAAACGCAATAAGTAAACTGAACACTTACGAAGCTCAGTCTGTGACACTATAAATATATATGTTTATCACAAACGTTTATTTATGTATGTCGTTTATTTTAAATCTTGGAATAACAACTGAACTTCCTGCTGAATGCACCGCCGCTTTTAAAAGATTTGTTCTATTCCACTAATTTCCATAAATGTATGGGTCATTCTACTATTTACTCGAACATTCTAGAAACGCATTAGTCATATAGGAGTGAGGGAGACGAAGAGAGGAGACGAAATGAAGACAGATAAACAAGTACATGTTATCAGTGAAACCGAAAGCATTGTATTGTTGACACAATGAGTAGCGTAAAATAATGTTTTCTTCTTTCTTGCGTTTCCTAATACTATTATCAGCAGATGAAAGAAATTGATAGTGCTTCTACTGAAATAAAATGAGAAATTTTTATAACTATTTCAAAGTGTTGACTTCCTCCTTGAATCGACTTTTTAAAAAAGATAATCCGGAAGCATTGTAATGATTTTCACAATAAAGGAATAGAATAGAATGACTGATTTTATTTTTTGCCTAGGAGGGCGAAGTTAGGGTGCAGCAGGCTCTCTCTTACACTCAAAACCCTCATAAAGAGAATAGAGAGACTTCAGAAGGATATAACCTCCTATAATATTAAGTACGGGTACTACTTCTATAATATTTATAAGAATAAGTGCGGGTTGCTCTACTACGTCATGAACAACCTTTAACAAGGCATTCTGTTTATTAGTTTTAAAACAAAAATTTCTAAAACCTCGTTCCCAAGTATTATAAAAATTAATTTGAAATTAATCTAAATCAATTTTTTAAAATGTTCAAAATTCTTTTAATCCAAGTAACTTGGTTTTATTTTCAATTTGAAACAAGTTCATTTGTTTTTAACCAATTTTAAAATGATTTCAAAACAAGTTTAAAATTGATTTAATAGGAATGAAGCTAAATTTCAAATTGAAAAAAGTTAAATCCTTTGAAAAAAAATTAAGTTTCAAAACTATTTTAATATTATATAAATTATAACGAGTAAACTGGCTTTATTTTCTACTTAAAACAAGTTTTTATATTGAATCAATTTTAAAACGAGTTTAAAACAAGGTTAAATTTATTTTAAAGAAGTGAAACTCTTTGTTAAATTCCAAAAGATTTTGAATTTTTTAAAAAATTGTTCAAAAACATTTTTGTATATGGCATGCTTGCAAATCTTCTTCTACTTGATTTTTTATACATTTTGTTATTTAAAATCTTGTATATTGAATATTTCTCTGGACCTCTCCTGTAATTTGGTTCAAAGTTTTGTTTTAATAAATTTTAGATTGATAGAAGGACCTAAAATCTATAGCCCCCAATCATAAGGAGAGCCCACAGCCGAGTAAGTGGGTTCAGTGCTGGTTTGCTAACCGAAAGGTCCCGGGTTTGATCCCAGTTCTGACCGAACGATTTTACCTCGGGCCACTCCCTTATTTCGGAGGACACGTTAAACTGTCGGTCCCAGTTGCTTGAAAACAGTCGTTAAGTCACGTCTGAGGCCCTGAATTTCTTCAGCTGCGACCTGACACCAGACCTGAGTCAGCCAGGTCACAACGATATTGCCTTATAAAATACCTACTTGATAACTTCCTGGTGGGGGGGGGGGGAACCTGGTCCCGTTTCCCCTCCCCACAACGGTGCGCCCCTGCTTCAATGTGGTTTTGCGCAAACTCTCTAGTACTATGTTACAGTTATGTCAAGTCACATATTCCAGTACAGATAGTCTCAGCAATCTATGAAGTCTGAATTCAACTTGGGTATTCATGTAGGGTTCAAGTTTGAATAGTGATCATGCGATTATCAATTATTTTGGATTGCATGGGCTCTGTTTGAGCAAGGACAGTTGGCAAACATCAGCAGACATAAATCGAGGAAAGCAACTCCTCAAAAGAGCTGTTGCAGAGCTGACGGAGCCCTGCTGGTTTTATTGCTTGTCATAACAATGACTTCTGTGCAATGACATAACTGCTGTTGGTTGTTCGGTACAAAATAATCTCCAGCATCGCAACTAAACGGTGCTCTGCTTTTGAATCGCGCTTGGTGAGCGCCCATTTCCCGGCTTTGTAACTGGAAGATAGCGAGCTTAAGAAAGCCCGTCATTTGCCAGGGGCGGGAAGAGCCAAACAAATCAAGGACGTCGTCTAGCTTCAGGACGATGAAAATGGAGACAAGAAATGGCAAAAAGAGAGGGGAATCACAAACCTTGGCAGCGCTAAAGCCATCGTCTTCAAGATATTGCCACCCCAGACTCCATCCTCAAAGAACTCAAACTTCATACAAAAATAACAATAATTGCACGTTTGATAGACCGATATTTGAGAGCTCTTTCTGTTATATTCTCTCGTTCTGAAATATAACTCTTAATTTGGCTTGAACAATTTTCAATTTTTCATTTTTGCAGTTTGACAGACTCATATTTCATTTTTTTTCGTTTTTAGTAAATCTAAATATTTGCAGTGTGAATCAACCTTATTAATGTTTAGGACGATATAGCATATTCAAAATTTTTGAAGAGAGCAGTTTTGGACTTCGCATCTTTGCATTTATTGTAATTTTCTCCCATTAAATAAACAAATGAAATAAAAAACTTCGAGAGCCCTGAAATGTTTTTCATTCTGAAATATAAATTTCCAAATAATATTTTCTCAATCTGAAATAGAAATTGGTTTATTGAGAAAATTTCAATTTTTGTTGTAAAATTCCAATGAAGTACCGATATTTTAAATATAATGTTGTATATATTAATGAAGTTAAATGATTTATTTATTAATTGTGACAAAATTACAATAACAACTAATATTTTTAATCAGAATTGCTACTAAAAGGCCTAATGAACGAAAATGATATGCTTTACCTCTTATAAGGTGAATATCACACAGTAAAGGCCTATTCATAGGAGTAGGAGTCTACTAAGATTTAAAACTGAAAGACAAAACCACAGATAAGTTGGTGCGAATTTAAAATGTCGGTATGACGAATATCCATTTCTTGTTTCCAAGAAAATTTTCCATCTACGAATGGAAAAGAAATATAAAAATTCAAAAACCTCCCCAAATAACAGTTGAGTAATTGGTTGTCCTTGCAAAAGGGAAGGGTGCACGGATCTGAGGAAAGACCCCTTAAACTAAAAATACAATTTAAAATTTTGTGTATAAAATTAATTTAATTAAATCCAGCAAAAAATATAATATTGGGTTATCAAACAACAAAAAATACATAAATTGCTACAACACTTGAAAATGAATTAAATACTTGTCTACCGTAGTTCAGGAACGCCATTTCAGTCCAACTAATTAGGGGGGGGGGGGGGGGGGGGTAGAGCAGCAAAATTGGTCAGATTTGTTGGAAAATCTATCAGAATTAGTTGAATTTTGCCTAAATTATGTTCCTTATTACTGTGCTATCAAGTTAATATGCTATTCCAAGGTAGAAACGCATATTTGTTGTTTTAGGTATATCTAGTAGGTGGGTGGCCACGACCCCTTCCTGCCTCCACAAATAGCACCTTATTCTGCAATCGCTTTTTTTAAGGATGAAGCACACAGGTCTAATACCTGTGCGTGGGTAATGAATTGGATGATAGTGATTGATAAGTTGGACCTGCAGTTTTAGGTGGGTTACGAGATACACGAAAGTTATTCACAGCAGAGAGCAGAGTATAGTTTTATTCAAACCATGTACACAAATCTGTATTCCCTTTTCTACCGTGTGGGGAGTGGGGTAAAAAAAAGAGTTTCTATAACTGAAGTAACTAAAATGGAAAAATTGTGCTACAAATGGTGATTTTTGTAATCCTTAATATTTTGGAAAAGCTATGAACAGTGAAATATGAGAAAAGTTGAATTAGTGTGGGAATTTTTGAGCTTATCGTGAATGTAGACAACGTCCTGAAATGGAGCTTTCCTCACAAATAGCCTAAAGCTGGTTTTATTGACGGGCTGTTATCGGATAGTGTACAATATCATGTTGTTGTCGACATCTCGTGTACGGCTACATCTCGATAAGACGAACCAATTGAGGAAAACGAGAAGAAGAACGTGGTGGACAAGGAAGAGGAGGCAGATGAGTAGGAGAAAGAGAAGGAAGAGGAGTAAGGGAAGAATGAGGAGGAGACTCTTCAGAGAATCAAATGTGATGTAGGAAATGTCATCGTTTTCAATGATTTAGAGATTATACAGCTTCTCAAAAACTGGTATCTTTCAAGATAATAGTAATAATCTGAAAAAGGCCCAAAAAAGGGAAGTTTCCGATTTTTGAGAAGCAACAGCCGCACGAACTGAGAAACATGAAATTCGAATTCAGCACCCCAAAATATGTACGTATATAGCCACAGAGAAAGAAAAACTTTGGCAAAAAAAATTGAAAAAGCAGTGAATTACTATCATGTCACCTAAACTGGCCAGCAAAGGCCAGTTCAATGCATCAACTTGTATTGCATAAGCATAAACAATTAAATTATGCAATGCTCAGCTGACTAATATAGAGTGAATTTAATCTATATTTTTGTCATAATTGTTTTGGAGCGGTGGTGCTACCGATCACCATGTCCAAGGTGTCGTTAGAAAGGTCTTAGCATGTAGTTTTGCCATCATTAAAAAAATTTAGAAAAGTCACCGTGGACATGGGAAAATATGGGGTCAAAGTCGCGATTTTCCCCATATACATAATATGCAGTTACAAACCAACGATCGAGAAATCAGCTGTTTAT
Organism: Conomelus anceps; assembly: GCA_948455865.1. Taxonomy (NCBI): domain Eukaryota; kingdom Metazoa; phylum Arthropoda; class Insecta; order Hemiptera; family Delphacidae; genus Conomelus; species Conomelus anceps. The sequence continues at coordinate 127,756,694 of OX418216.1, forward strand.
TTAAGGAAGTTGTTAAACAAATAAAATCTGACCCTGAAAAATGGTTAAATGACCCTAGCGTATTAAGAATATAGATTCAAGAATTCCGTCGGGTAGTTGATATCGTCGCTGCCGTCTTCTGTGAGTACCTTGTCAAAACTAAGTTGTATATTGGCCTGGTAATTTTTATCATTACTGAATTAACTTGATTTTTTTAAAAAGTAACACATAAGAATAACTGCCTACACGCATTGGTGGACAGAGTTTCTCCTTGACAGCGCACGATTTCGTGCGCCAGGTAGCCTACGCTAGTTTCTTTTAATTCAGTAGACTCATTTGAAATTTCAGGTAAACATGTTGAAATATTCTTATTCCAGACAAGAATGGGGAGGAGTTAGAACCCTCCCCCCACCCAAACCCTTGGGGATACGACCTTGATATTAATTTATATAGTACCGTATCTGAGCACTATTAACCTCACCACCGAATAGTTAAAATATTTACTTCATTTTCAGCATTAGAGATAAAATATGGGAATGATGATCTATATATCTTTTTTTTTAGATTTCTTGGAGACTCCAGTTAAGGAGTATAAGACAAGTCAGATCAACATTATACAATCCTATACACTAGTTACCATTATTACTAGTTGATTACCATATAACCATTATTACCATATCAATTAGTTGAGGTGAGGCTTAATTTCGATGTGACAGGAACTATTGTACACTATAAAAAGCTTTACAAACTAAATAATTTTTCAATTATTATTTATATTATATTATTTATTCATACTCTCATATATTTATACTCCTTTATGTGCTTCAAGAAGTTTCTCACATCCAAAGAGCCGTTGAAATTGAATATTATTGTTGAGAATAAGTTGTTAACTTCAGTGTTGCCAGCCTTATTTTAGCTATAGAACCCATAACAATATTATAGGATAAGTTGCTGCTTAACTAATTATCTACCATAAAGTGGCCCAGACAACTGGAATAGTTAATTTGTTGTATGATTAAGTATCTGAAACATCTGGGAAGTTTCCAAGAAAATGTGCATGATTGCATTTTAGTAGATCTTCTTCCCCCCCCCCCTCCCAATTTTCTTCTCCATCATCTTCTTCTTCTTCTTTCTCGTCTTCGTTGCATTTTAGATCTTCGTACTTTGAGGCTGTATTGCTAAACATGTTCTACGACAATTATTTATCTCATGACAAATGCACTCCTCTTCGCCCTAAAATTGAACAAATCTTAAATGGAATCATGGGCATTATTCCAATATACGTACTGCACTTTTATCGGCGATTACATTGTCCCGGTTCCAGCACATATGTTGAACTTCCACAAAAAAAGTTCAGAAGCTATGGCCCAAAATTTAATGTCTAATACAACTTCTATGAAGAATGCAGCAATGGACTCAAATGAATCAGTACTTAGTGCTTTGCGGAGCATTATATGCGCTCTTTGAGTGGATTATTTTGTTCAAAAGCGTTATGATTAACCATTGAGTTCTCTCAAAAAGATAAAATAGCTGTAGGACTTCTCTTTTTATTAACAACATTTTCAAAAAAGAAATTTTCGATCAATAGGATTGTTTTTTCATCTGACTATCTTGTGACCCAAAATCATTTCAAATGATGCCATAATATGCCTTAGTCCAAAACTCCTTTCTTCGAAAATTTTGACTTGGTCAAATTATCCAAAACTTTAAGGTTAGTTTACAAAATAAAATTAGATTCACTAAAAACTTCACTCGAAAAAAATAATTTGTTCATTTCACTTGAAGGTGTTAGAGTTTAGAATGAATTCAATGGAATGTGAGGAAACAATAGGCTATTCCAACCCATTACTTATTTACAATAAATTAATACAATCAAATGCGAGGAGACAATAGGCTTTTCAGTTCTACATACGTAATCATCTCATTAAATAAATGAATTTGATGATAAAATTGAATAAGGATTGTGTCAGTACAAGTGTACGATAAATTTACATAGATTAAGAAATTGTATTTTATGAAGTTGAATTTTGATAGAACTGTAGTACCTAACATTTAATTTCAGAGTTATCAAAACTTTTAGAACCAACAATGTTCCACCAACTGAGCCTACTGACTCTGTAGAGTCGACGGGAGTCCAATAGAAACAGCCGTGATTGACTCAATTTTTATTCACATTAGATAACAAGAATCCATGTATAAATATGGATTGATAACTTTTAAAATACTGTTTTCTTCAAACGAAGCTCGGCTATGATCCAGATAGTCAGACAAAAGATATAATTCTATAAATCTTACTACTGTAGTGATAAAATTTTAATTATATGTTTATTATCTCCAAAAATTAAGATAATTTATGAAAGTATGATCTGGAAAAATCAAAATATGAGGATCTTTGCTATTTTTCAGAGTAAAATGTTACAACTTTTCAAGTGAGTATATAGCTCTAGAAATAGATGTGCAATAAATAACTCTATATTACACAGGATTCAGTAAATTATAAAATATAAGTAAGTATAACTTTCCAGATATATTATAGAAAACTCAATTTTTCACTAGATCCAATCAATACATTTTCAATGAGATCCATTTGTATGTGCTCTTTCGTGAGTAAAAATTCATTGTGTATGAGAACACTAATTTCGTAATGCGTTGAACTTTTTCATTATTTTCATAAATAATAATAATATCGTGTGACCTGGCTGGCTCAGGTCTGGTGTCAGAGTTATCAGGTCGCACCTGAATAAGTTCAGGGCCTCTGACGTGACTTAACGACTGTTTTTAGGCAGCCGGGACCGACAGCTTAACGTGTCCTCCGAAACACGGGAGTGGCCCGAGGTAAAATCTTTCGGTCAGAACTGGGATCGTAATTTTCATATCACCATAGGATTTGTAATTTTTCTCATTAATAATTACAGATGTGAATGAAGTTGAGTCAGCTGAGTATCTCATACTGAGTTGACTCTGTTAAGCTGAATTGATCAGCTCTGCGCCAACGGGAGTCCGATCAGCAGGCGTGAGAAAAACCTGTGATTGACTCGAATTTTCATTCACATCAAATAACAATAATCTCAGTGGCTCTACACACTGGTGTCTTAAGACATGTGTCTTACGACATCTGTCGTGTCTGATGCATTTTTATCGAAAGCCAACCCATGTTATTAAATGGAGGACTTACACACTGCTTGAGACATCAGTGCGACGCGACATCCCCGCTTCAGACATGTGTCGCACGGGTCGGTGTTTGGTAAGTCATGACTTACAACCGCCCTGGCGCATGCGCACTAGCGCGCGTCGCCCGAGCAATGAGGCTCTGAGCCGTCAACAACTGAGCTCAACAATTAGCCGTCTGCAACGCACGTAAGACATAAGACATGCATAAAACATCCATGTCTTATTCAATTCCGTACGACACGACAGATGTCGTAAGACACATGTCTTAAGACACCAGTGTGTAGAGCCACTCAAGCGCTGAGTCAAAAACATGAGTTAGGTACTCAACTTTATGCACACTATTGGGTGGTGTGCATAAAGTCAGCCAAGTAGCTCAAATGTTTGACTCGGCGCTTCGGATTCTTATTATTTCATGTGGGGTAATCTCAACTTGAAGCTCACTTCTGTTGACCGGACACATTATGCATCCCGGTTGAATTGGCACAACTATCTGAAAGGGCTAGTGAATGAATGAAAGACTTTCAATTATCCTGAATTAGAAATGTAATAAGATATCAACTTTTTATGGTAAATTCAATGACTAGCAGTCATTTTTAATTGAGAATAAATAATAATTTTACTCACTTTTTGGTCAAACGTTTTCGAGTCACGGATGAGTCTCCATGACTCGAAAACGTTTGGCCAAAATGTTAGTAAAATTATTATATACTCTCAATTAAAATTGAATACAATTGAATACAGTTGAATTTACCATAAAAGTTAATATTAACAACGCAGATCGTTATGGACCAAGAAATCCAGGAATGTAATAAGATATTTAAAGGTAATGGTTGATAAGCATTCCTGAGATTAACATATGATAAATAGTGAGTAGATTTTGAGTTTCTTCGGACATAATAATATAAAGTGATAATTAAAAAATGTGGTAAAAAGTTTCGAATAATTCAATTCCAAATTCGATAGTAAAACATGATGTGAATTCAAGCAATAAAAAGCATACGCTTCCTCGGACATAATAATATAGTGATAATTAAAAAATGTGGTATAATTTTCGAATACCGGTAATTCAATTCCAAATCCGATTGTAAAACATGATGTGAATTCAAGGAATAAAAAGCATACGCATACATATGTGAATAAAAGTTGAGTCAATCACACTGTTTCTCACGCCTTTCTATCAATCTCCCGTCGACTCAACAGATCATCTCAATAGTCCACTCACTCAACATACTCAACTTTAAGCACACCACCCAATATAATTTTCTCGTGAAAATAATAATAGAAGAAAATAAAACATTCTTTATTAGGCGGAGTAAAGACTGTGAAGTCTTCTCTACCATTCAAACTCAAGTACTACTATCAGTAAAAGTGCTTATTTCTTATTATCTCGTAACCGGTTGTATTGGAAAATATTCACAAGTTCAAACCATTGTAGCCGTCCCGTTTCCTTTACTTGATAGACTATGCTTCCTTCAAGGAATCCAGCGATTACAATACGTTTTATAGCCGATGTAAATTTCTTATCCGAAAAACGTAGCTGCTTTTGCGAAGAAACGTTTATAAATAAATATTGGATAATAGATAAAATTCTACTCCAAGAGCTGTGTGATAGTAGAGCAAGAGTGGTCGAGTAGAGATTTGAAGGAAACCGTATTTTAATGAGCGGAGGGTGTAGCGGGGTTCAGCGCTCCATGTCGGGTTTTGGCAAGACGTGCCAAAGGGGCTTCGAGGGGGGTGAGCAAGCCCCCCTTACTCCCTTCATAGATCGGCGCCTTACAGACGCCCCACTAAGACGCCTCCTTCCATTCAACGTTCAACCCGAAAGAAAATTTCAAGTTTTCATTTAAAAGTTAATTAAAAACAAAAATAACATTGTGTTCGCTATTAATAAATGCTCACACCTATGTAGGCTACCTGAATGAATGAATGTACTTTTTGCCAAAAACAGTAATAACAGAATTATTAGAGAGCCCGGATGTTAGGCAGTAAACCCTCACTCTTCACTATTATATTATGATTTTATTCCTAGAATTTTTAGAAAAATAGGCAACTTCTAGAAGAATAGGCAAAAACATCCAAAAACTATCAAAATAGGCATTATGCCTAAAATCGAGACATTTTGCCCAACATCCAGGCTCTAGTGATGAGAAAAAACGATTTTATCCCGGGATTATGTATCTTTTCCTGTTTTTATAGTTATTTATTGGGAACTCATTTTCTAGTGTTCACAGACTTACTACTGATGTAGAGGAGTTTTCTTCTGAGAGTGGACAAATTTGTGACATACACTTGATAATATGTTATTGAATTCGGCCTTAATCTATAATTTATGGCATTAGAAAATGGGAATTTATTTTCATATTTTAATATATAATTTGTTAACGTAACTGAGAAATAGGTGTCGTACGGATTGAACCCAAAATTCGTTGAATAATCTTCTACCTTCTTACATTCTAGGCTTCTTCAACAAATTAAAAAAAAAACCTGGTCATAAAAATACACGCCAGCTTTTCGACGGTTTTGCTAGTCTCTTTTAATTGCTCGGTAGCATTTTACCCGGTCTTGCCCGAAAATCCAGTTTGGAGTTTATCTTTTCTGGTAGGTAACTTACGGTAGCGGTCACAAAATTATTAAATTGGTAAGGGTGAGTGAAATTGCAGTGTTGGTAGCCAGACAGTTCAACTTTTTGAAAAGAGAAGTGCACAAATCAGCTGTTTTTTGACCATGGTTAATTAGCAGCTGCAATATTGATACAAAACTAATCTGTTCAGCGGCGCCGACTTCATGGGAATATTGGGGGGGGGGGGGGGGGGCAAAGTCCACCAGAAAGGTCTGTAGGGGGTATCGTCATCTGAAGAGGGGGGGGGGGGGGTACCAGATTAATTATTGGGGGGGGGGGGGGCAGAAAGTGCCTTTCCCCCCCAAAGTCGGCGCCACTGAATCTGTTGCTTTGACTAGTGACATATCGGCGTATCATCTATATTAGCATCATAGTGACATGGCATGCAACAGGTGATCTATGAATTTCCTGCATCTAACCCATATTACAAAAATTCTGAGATTCAAACATTAATTTTGAAAATGGTAAATAGAAAATGAGAAATCGTGCTTCGAGGTGCACTGATTTGAATTTTGAGGAAGCTTAGTGCCAAATTTAGTGTTCCAAATCGTTGCCGTTTTTGTGAAATCCGTAAGACAAACACGCACCCCTAGTCTCTCTTATTATATAGATTTCCACAGACACGCATTTCATATCCTATTTGGGAGTAATTCGCTTAAAAACTAGTAGTGCTGATTAACAGTATTTAGGATATAGGGGTGGTGTGAATAAAGTTGAGTCTGTTGAGTAACTCATATTTTTGACTGTCTTAATTCCTCAATTTTTTCTAAATAATGAAAAACAACACTCTTCCACTGCGCACTGGTCCCCGACCTTGCAGTGTAATTTCCATATTCATGTAAAAATGAATATTTTGTATTATCTGTATTTTGTTTTTTTAAGGAAAATAAATTGATCTTGACTGGACTTGGCGCTTGGGATTCTTGATGTAAATAAAAATCGAGTCAATCACAGCTGTTTTCCATGCCTTCTGATTGGACTCTCGTTGACTCAATAGATCAACAGTCAATCAACAGAGTCGACTCACTCAATTTACTCAGTGTACTCAAGTTTATCCACTCCAACCCTTGTACTCCATGTATATAATATGAGGTTGATTTGTTAATATTGTTGAAAATATTGTGGTTAATATTGCTATTTGAAAGTTTGGAATAAAACATTTTTGATTTCATTTTGTAAATAATGCACTTTTATGAACTGATCAACTAGTAGGCCCTATGATATAATCGCATAAATGAATGTATCAATAACGATTGATATTGACTAATTATCAAAATGCGTTTGCCTATCATTGATGTAAATAATAAATTTGAGTTGTCGAGAACATTTGTATGTTGATTTCCAATTTCACTGCAATCAGAAATGAGAATCCACATATCAGCAGTAATTAGCAAAATATAGAATGGAGATAATATACGAATTATTATTCTCAAACAGTAATGACTTGAGCCCTATTATATAGAGCCACATCAAACGCGGTAACGTGCCACAATAAATTGCACCAGCTGACCGTGTGACCAAGCTTAACAATATCAAATCACATGATCAAAGCCATCAGCTGATTTTTAATCGAATTGACCCGAATTTAATTAATCTGAAAATATGGCTCGCGAACGCGACTGCAGTGGTTCTGTATAATAAGGCTCCCAATATATCTCAAAGCTTGTATAGGTGGATCACCACGAGAATAGCATTGGCCCCCATAAGAATAAGAATTTTTTTTGTTGCCCATAAAAACAAATAATAATTTTACATCGCCATGGTCAAGTATATAACATAAATAGTTGTCATAGGATATTACAAATCACTGATCACGACCATTTAAAGTCCAGGAAGTTCAAGTCCAGGAAATCATCTGACTTATAAACAGGATTAACTATTCAGAATTCCTTCCTTGGTGTTTTTTGCATTCTGTTATTGGTAAACCTCTAATAACTTTTGGAAAGACATTGTAAAATTTAAGCGCCATCACCTAAAAACGTTTTAGAGCCCTAGAGTAGTAATTAAATTTAATATACAAGTTACCAGCCCGTCTTGTAGCATAATAAATTATGCCTGTTTCCACCAGAGGCGAAGACATTCAAATACCTCTTAACATACACTAGGGAGGTTAAAACATATAAAGAGGGTACAGTGAGCAATTGTAACTCAACAAAGGCCTACAATGATCTCTGCCCTCTTTTGCAAAACTAGGAGCTTTCTTGCACAGTAATGATTGCCCCAAAGAATTATACAATAAGACAGGTGACTAAATACATGCCCAAAGTAGACAGTGAGTAGTGAGATATACACAATCTGAGCACTCTTAACATAGAAATATCTCTGAACACCCTTTTTATGATAGAATCGATATGACTTTCCCAGCCCAGGCCCGATTCAAGAGAAATGCCAAGAAATTTAATTGGTTCAACCCGTACACTTCTAATACAATTTGATGTAAGTTAAACATGATTTCAACAATTTTTTTTTTGTCATTTAGGCATAAAATATTTGCACAGCACCAGTCGTGCATTAAGTGATAGCAAGTGTCCAGTTTATTTTTTTGAAAAATGATGACAAATCATTTCTACCAGTAACAGAAAGGGCCAAGTCATCCGCTTACGCATACATATCAGAAGAAATGCATTCATCATTCACTAGCAGGCAAATCATTTATATAAATAATAAAAAATATTGGGCCCAGTACAGATCCTTGTGGAACACGATGTTCAACTAACTTAAAACTAAACATAGCACCATTCAAGAGCACAGCTTGGTGCCTGCCACTCAAATAAGATTCAACACTGAGTTTAACACAGTTTAACACTGATATCATGAAGATCATAAAATGATAGTTTTTCTAATAATATCCTATGAGACACTGTATCAAATTCTTTAGTGGGTCGTACAAACTTCCTCCTACACTCAGCTTATTTTCCAGACCATCAGAACATCTCTTAACAAAGGACAATAATGCATCTATTGTACTATGTCCGGCTCTAAAGCCAAATTGAAAGTTACTGAATAAGTTAATTTTCTCAAAATAAGCTACAAGCTCTCGACTAAGCATAATTTCAAAACACATTGAAGAATATCATTATTATACGAACAGGTCTAAAATTTTCATATGCATTCATGCTACCCTCTTTATGAATTTGAACCACATTAACAAGCTTTAAAATGCTAGGAAATACACTAGGAAATATGATACAACAATTAATTACATGAGCCAGAGGCTCACAAAAATATAAGCTACAACCTGCTTGAGAATAATAGAATTCAGCCCATGCACATCAAGAGCCTGTTACTTAGACTAATCAGAATAGAGAAAAGATCCTCAACACTAATGGGATTAAAATCTAACTCAGTTTGCGGTTTAATTTATGTCATTCATGTCATGGTGGGAATGCCAGATACAATTCTCTGTAACCTTATCAACAAGAAATTTGTTAAAACCTTCTAATGAAAGACTATCTGAAATACATGTTAGCTGATGCCTTTCTTGTAGCGATCCACATATACATCAATCGTTTTCCAAACTCCATTTTCATATCAAAGGTTATGTTTATAATAAATAAACTTATTATATGATAGACTGAAGTTTGAATGAAAGAATGATAAATAATAATAGACTAAAAGTTTGAAGATAAATGGAGTTTTAAAAAAAAAATTGAATGTCAATATTTCAAATGAATATAGAGAAAATTCAATTTAAATGCGATTTTCTTGCATTTTTAACAAATTTTGGCTCGTTATATTGCTATTGCAACATATATTTTCTGCTGAATTTTCTGAAAAAGTACTGCTAAAAGTACTTCATATTGAATTACAATAATTCTAAATATTTGAACATTCAATTTGGATTGGGTTAAGTAACCCACCCACTTATGTCTGTACTTCAATCGACAGTGGGAATAAAATTAGAAAAGAGTCTCTACTCTCTCATAATAGTGATGCAAGTTCTATTTTGACTTAATGGAGATTATGTAATAGAGATCACATTTTAAATGACACTAGACCGCAATTTTCAAATATTATATAACAGAAAATTCTTATTATAAATTTGGTTCGATAAAATATGATATTGTATACCTTATAGAAAGAATCCTCTGAAAAAACTATTTTTGCTTTCTTCTCGAATTTTTGATAGTTTAAGAACCATTTCTATACATCAAAAATGGCAGGCCATCATTCTCCTGCATAAAACAGGCGATCGACTTGAGCCATTGTATTATTTTTGCAGCCTGAAATATAAATCGATTGCATTAAATTGTGTAACTTAAGCAATAACTTGAGCAAGATATCAGATCATCTTACACAATGTGTTCATAGTAACGGCCACAAACTTAAGTTTAAAATTGTTCATCATTGAATTTATTTCAAGAAAAATTCAGAATTTTTAATTTGAAAAAATACAGAGATTTAACATGTTTGGCCACAAGCATTTACTGACTTTGTATTACAGAAGGCGCTCTATATGAAATACAACACAATATCCTTGTATTATTTACTTCTAATACTTGCAAATCTCTTCTAAAAATTCTTTAAGGAAAACCTCGTTGGACAACTCATTTTGTAAGTTTTATCTGTAATATAGGAGCTTCTCTTGAATTATAGTTACAGGGACTTTGGGCCGTATTTACGAACGTAAATTGAAGCGTCCTTATCTAAGTGCGTTTTGGAAAGGCTCTATTACATTGATCGTGGTCACAAGCTAACAAAAACTCGAAACATAGTTACAGACACTAACAAACAAAATAAACATAAATTATAAGATGAGAATAATGCACCGTATGTAAATTTACAGTTACTGTTACGTAATTATTACCAAACCAATATCTTTCATATTAGTATTTTCCGTTTTGAATTTTGATAAAATAATGGAATTTTGATGTAGTGTAGTGAGCGCTATCTCACAGCAGACCAAAGAACTGTGATCCATCTCATTTTCAGCATAGGTGAGAAGGAAAATTTATACGTTAGAGGTCGATTTATGAAAAGAAAGTAAAAATAGTTTTAATATGTCAAATAAACAGTGAATTACATTGCAATGGTGCAAAAATTCAATATTATGATGATTTTATTTTATTTTGATAAGCCAATGCTAACTAAATAAAATAAATTTTAAAACAAAAAAGAAACCGACTCAATAAAATGATACTCAAAAATGAAATACTCATGTACTAAAAAGTTCAAAATAAAGCATTTACTTTAAACTAAGAAAAATGTTAATCTCATACAAGTAACCTTAAGTCAGCGCTAAATTTTCTATAAACTTCGAAAATATAAGTATAAGTATTGGGCCGATCCTTGTGAATCTTGGATGGGACCACCGCTGAATGATACTGTTTCATTTTTTTTTAATAGCGAAATCAGTTCAATAGTGTTCGAATAATTGATGTACAAACATAAAAAAACAGGTCGAATTGAGAACCTCCTCGTGTTTGGAAGTCGGTTGAAAATGGAGACAAAATATGATAGAACATAATCTCAAGAAAGGCTTCAAGATAGCCTTCTACCTAGCTTGGCTAAGAACGAATTTGAGTTACCAATAATTTTAAAAAGTCTTGACTTTCAAGTTAAGAAGATCTTAAGGTAGATTCTTTAATATGAACTTGAATTTAAAAATTGGTTCTGGGCGAATTTGCAAGCTGACTAGTCAGGTTACAAGCCGACAAATTGAGTGAAAATCCTTACATTAGTGTAAATTAGAGTTGTTTAATGTAAATTATTCGTGTTAAATTATTTATCAGGAGTCAGGACTTTGTTGAGGGAGCTGGGTTGGCTTTTAGTGTTACAGCTACTCGCTGGCTTACAGGTCACTTTGTGAACCTGTATGTGCAAGTAAGACTTATCCAAGTCTTTCTTTGATAAGAAACGTTCATGAATACGGCCCTGTAAGTTTAATGAAATAGGTTACGAATTTAATGAGAGTAGCCTTCCGTAGATAAACTCTAGTAATAATGAGAGAAGTTTGAGTTTTACTTTACAATATCTTTCTCTGGACTAAATTCATCGAATACTTGATACAGATAAATCAGAAAGAAATCAGAAATGCTTTTTGAACGCTATAAGAATAGTCACTATTAATATAATTTTTATGTTAAAGAAGCACAAACGTATGTTTATTTACTCTTTTGTTCAATTATCTATAAATAAGATTAAAAACTTTAATTAATAAAAGCACTCACCGTTTTTCTCAGTAAAGGATTGGGTAATCTTGAGATGACATCGAGTTTTGAAAAAAATTGATCAACAGCGTTCTTTAGTTTTAGTCTTATTTCAACGATCATCATTACTACTCCATTCTCGAAATATTTCTGTGTGAAAAATACGCTTATCCACACTATACTCATGGAGCAAACTATTAGAAACAATCGAGCAATCTGAAAATAAATCACAGTCACGTATAAAAACCGATGAACCAAAATTAAAATAAAAAATACATACAAATACACACACATGTACAACAACTAACTTCGCCCTTAATAAAGGCAATTAATCAATCAATCTACAACAGACAAACTACCGCACCCTGTTTTAAATCTAATTCGAAGATATGACAGTTTTCTTTATTTGATAATACTCTATGAATTAGTTAAATACAGTTGCTCATGGAGCAAACTATTAGAAACAATCGAGCAATCTGAAAATAAATCACAGTCACGTATAAAAACCGATGAACCAAAATTAAAATAAAAAATACATACAAATACACACACATGTACAACAACTAACTTCGCCCTTAATAAAGGCAATTAATCAATCAATCTACAACAGACAAACTACCGCACCCTGTTTTAAATCTAATTCGAAGATATGACAGTTTTCTTTATTTGATAATACTCTATGAATTAGTTAAATACAGTTGCTTCAATCAATGGAAATATAATTGTTGAATTATTATATAATAAGAAAGAATAGTAATACACTATTATTAAAAAAATGATAATAATTATTTTATGTAGTTCCATATTAAGCTTTCACTTGATATTCAAACATAAATAATTGATGAAAATAAACTGAACTAGTGAATTCAACACTTGCTTATTCGTATGATGGCCATTTTGCATTGTTGTAGTGCTTCCTCTGCACCTGTATAGGCCTGCAGTCGTGTCTGAGGAAGCATTAAAACAATGCAAAATGACCATCACACGAATAAGTAGTGTTGAATTCATTAGTAAAGTCTATTTTCAACAATTATCTACGTTTAAAAATGATATTATGCAATCTATTATTTTAGGTAGAATATTTTATTAAAACCCCATACGCTCAATATTATTTGTTTATCACTCGATAACCTATGCCAGTCTAATTATTAATTTAACAAACCACAACTTTTCAAATCTCCCGTTTAGTTACCATGTATTTTGAAAATTGCTGATTTGTTTTTTTAAAGGGATTGCCCTTTGAGAGGAGAGCCATGAAGTTTGATATCCTCAAGAATAAACATCAATGAAAATTGCATTGCAACAATGTAAACATCAATGAATGATGTTGTTAATAACTACAACATTCACTCTATTACCTATAAATATATTTATTGAAATAAAATAAAATGCTTTATAAACTAACTTTATGATCACGCTTTTGTTTGGATGAGATCATTCCACAGGCATCAACAAGTAACGAGTTCCAGCAGAGTGATTCCGCAATATCTTGCAAAGAATGAAGAGCAGCGATTTCAATCGACCGTTCCATCTGCATTCCAATAGTTTTTCTGGAGATTTTCTAAAAAAAAAATAGATAAAATAAAAAGTAGACATGATTATTTGATTTTTAATAGAATTCAATTAATATCTGCTCACTCAAAACGTTAAAATAGAATCGAGCAGAGCTCACTAAAATTAAGCAGCCTGTGCATTTGATAAAGAGACGAAATTCAGGAGGTTAAGATACATTAAAAATGAGTAAGACACTTCCCTCAAATATAACATTAAATAATTATTCACGTAAAATATAAAATGACATGAAAAATATTTGATTTTAAACATTTATATTGTACTATTACTTTCTGTTATCTTGGTTTATAAACTGAATTATCACTCAATGTAAAGGTTTTATATTATTGAATTGGTACAGTATTCATACGACCGACTAGTTTACTTACTACTTTTATCTACAGCTACATTGTAAAGTTGATATAAGACGTTATACAGTCAATTACTCAGCTTACTTTATTCCATGCATCATCAAACTAGTGTCTACATATTGAAGCGATTTTCATACTACTGTCATTTTCAGTACAGGAATCTAGACCAATCGGACTTCTGGATTTCTTCAAAACAGTGAATATTACGCAATAGTTACATCAGCTAACTTAAACAATTCTGAATTAAACTGGATTTTAAATCGGAACTGTCGCCAACAATTACGCATTGCAGGTTATGTTTTATTTTGGGCAAGTTATCGGATTCATTGATAAGTTAAATAAATTGCATGTAATGTATTGGTAGTTGGAGATAAAATATTGTATGCAAAGATTGTATTTTGCCTTAAAGCTACTCGTTAGATGTTTAGAACAGCTAACTTAAATCTCACTCATTGCTCAAAGACAGCCATAATACAGTAGTAGTTGCATACACTACTATTTCCTGGGATATAATAACGATAATACAGTTGTATATAACAGTCCCATTACGTTAATTTTTATAACACTTCAGGGGGGAGAAGGGCGATATTAAGCTTAGGGAAAAATCAAGACTCTAATTTGCATTGGCATATGAAGTAGATAATTCCACTGAACATTTATTTGAGTTGTCACCTAGGCGGTAAACACTTATGCTTCTGATATTAGCAATATTTCATTAGCTTATACTTAATAGCTTCCATTTCTTCATAATTATAACATAAGAATTATTTATAAACTTGAAATAATTTCAATTACCAGGACTGAATTGTGACACAAACGCTCCAACATCTTGCTAACATCTTCGACTTCTCTTTCAATTATTTTCCATTTAGAACTTCTGAAATTGATGTTTCTGATAGAATTTTTACAGAACATCGCAAATCCAACGGCACATTCATTGCATAAGGCTAAATCATCATTCGATTCATGAAGAACAGTTTGAAATTTCAAAGTCAAGTCCAAGATGAATATCTGAAAAGGAAGGTTCAGTTAGTTATTCATTTATTTGAAAGGAACAATCCTGTGGAAGCAGTAGATACAAAAAGCGAAAGAAGAAGAAGAAAAAGAAGAAGGAGAAGAAGATGGAAGCAGCAGATACAACATTCATAACACATAAATAGAGTTGGACAACGATGTTTACAAAAATCAATAAAAAAACAATTGAAATTTTTCATCATAGAATAAAAATTCTGTAATTAAGCTTTATACTGTAATAATTTAAATAAATATCTGAACTCTTTAAACTTTTGTTTGATTTTGGCAGTTTAAGTTTATAATTGTATAAAGTTGTGCTGACGTTTCACAACATACAGGTACGATACCAGAATAACACTCAGATAAGTTCTAAATCTAAACGAATATCGTGATTAGATATGTTTAAATTTTTTCGGAGGATGAAGCCCACATAGGTTTGAAACCTGTACGTGGGTAATGAGTTGGATGAGTTGTTTGAATAATTTAATTTATTCCAATAATTCGTATCAGAGCAAACAGAAGCAAGAGATTCATCGCTAACATCTAAAGTATGTATATCCTAAGAAATTGAGGAAAACTATGTTAATGATAACGCTAATTCTGGCCTAATCACTCTTTGCCTCAACTTGCTCTATAGCATCTTGCATTCAGAGGCATAGAGTGGTTAGATTGAAATTCGCGTCATTGTAAGAGCTAGTTTTATTCGAAAGCTCTAATATGCTTGCATCTTGAGCATGTGAAATAAAAGTTTGCTGACTCTTAACAAAGCATATTCTCTGTAATTTTACTTACCCAAAACACCTATGTATAATGTTATTATGAAAAGTTATCAAGTATTTTAATCATATTTTAGATATGCTTATTTGCTTAGGCCGAATTTATGAACGTTTCTTATCAAAGAACGACTTGAATAAGTCGTACTTTGCGGCAATAAGTCTTACTTACACTTACAGTTTCATGATGTGACAAGCGAGTAGCTGTAACACTAAAAGCCAACCCAGCTTCCTCAACAAAGACTTGAATCCTGATAAATAATTCAATATTAATAATTTACATTAAACAACTCTGATTTACACCAACATAAGAATTTACACTACATAAATATTTCAGGGACTACTGGGTCGGCTTGTAACCTCACTTTTCAGCTGGTAAACTCACTCAGTATAAGCAATGCTTCAACTTAAGTTCGTATTCAGTTTCATGAACCCTACTTAAAGATCTTCTTGACTTAAAAGTAGAGTCGTTCTTAAAAATTGGTATCTCAAATTCGTTCTTAGCCAAGTTAAGTACAGAGCTGTCTTGAAGCCGTTCTTAGACTGTTGTATTCTATCATATTTTGGCTTCATTTTTTAGCTCATCAAAATAAAATAATCATATTAAATTTGTACACCATTGCAATGTAATTCACTGTATATTTGACTTATTGAAACTATTTTTATATTCTTTACATAAATCGACTTCCAACCTAACCTATGAATTTTTATTCTCATGATGGAAAAATTGAATGGATAAAGGTTATTTGGTCTGCTGGCATATAGCGGCCACTAAACTGCATCAAAATTCTATTATTTTTCAAATTCGAAAGCCAAAAATAATAATTTAAAAGATATTGGTGTGATAATAATTACGTAACAGTAACTGCAAATTTACATGCAGTGCAGTAAATTCTTTTCAGTACGATCTTTTCATCTATGTCATTTTATGTTTGTTAGTGTCTGATTTTATGTTAACTTGTGACCATGTTCAACGTAATACAGCCTTTCCAAGTCGTTCTTAGATGAACGTAAGTCACGTTCATAAATATGGCTCTTAGTTCTTCATAAAAGCGGAAGCAATAAAAAAATGTTATTCATATGAGATCAAAATAAATAGATATAATTGTTATATTACAATTATGAGTATTCTTGATTACATTATGTATAAGCTTACTTCATCAACTTCTTCAAATGATAAATAACGGAAGCACTTGAGTAGTCTGTGAAAAATTCTATCTTTTGATGCATATTTATTCCATAAGTTGTCAATGTTCTTCAGGAAAATTTTATAAGATGTCTCAATATTTCTCGAAGTTATACTCGAAATAGATTTCACCTGTAACATTAAATTTTAATTACAGCAGTGAACTTTATTGAAATTTTGAAATGGCCATATTAAAAAAAATAATTTCATGAAAATAAATAATCAGTCAAATATAACAGCCCGATTGAGGAATTTTAGATATAGGCCTTAAGTAAAAGTCGGAAATTGTAGCCCAATGGACAATCATATTCCTTAGTAGTAAGCTTGTTCCAAAATAGCAAAGCAGAGCAAGCAGCCCTATTTTGTGAAAATAACAGTAAATTCGGGTGATATCCAATCTATATTACACCAAAAAGTATAAAGTAAATACATTTAAATACGCATAAAGTTCTATTATTGATAGGGATAACATAATGTTGGGTAGAATTGGTCTGAGTATTCAAGTATGACATCTAAGTAGGGAATCTAAGATGCTGAAGGGTACTTGTTATAAGTAATATTGTAATTAGAATTGGAACTGTATTATAATTGAATTATAATTATTGTATTTGAGAAACATTCAGATAATTCTACATGGTATGGTATTCGATTTGGGGGGGTGTGTACCTTATATGCGCTTAAGATAAATTTGATGGCCGGAAGCTGCAGTCGGGCAAATTCCCGAAGAATTGTGAGGACACACCACTCCAGCTCAAACCCATACGAGAAAATGTCTGTCCTTGCGGAATGCAGTTGCGGGGTGATATACAGAATAGCTGTTATTTACGCCCACGCAACTACAATCCAACAAAGAAAGATATATTAAAAAATCAGGAATAATTCAGCTAAGTCCCTCTCGCGAGCGGAGATCGAGTGCGGAACATGCAACTCTTGCTTGTTGCACTCTCCTCGCAATTCACGCTAGCGAGGTGGAAAAGCTATAAGAAATAATCCTGATACAAATATCCTTCCAATAAATAATCGAAAGATTTAATGCCAAGGGTCCTTCAATAAGGACAAACCAGAAAGTTACTGAGGCGATATATCCCTCTCGGCTATACTGCTTGATGGTCCGCTGAAATAATATATAACTATAACCTGCAGCCAGGGTCGAGCAAGGATTGTAAATCAGAACTAAGGTTTTGAAATTACAATGGATTTTTAATAAATGTAAATTGATATTATGGAGTTTAAAATACAATGAAAGGTAGCAATTCGAATGCGGAGACGCAACTCTCGCCTTCAATTCCTACCACTAATATTCAGAAGTTAAAAAATGATATAATTAATAATATTGTTCATATGAGCATTTAGGTCTCTAGCCTAAGGATTTCTCAGTTCCAAGAGAGTAGTTTGATTGCAATTCACAATTGGATATGCCGATTATTTGTATAAACCTTGTATGAATAATATATTTCGCACATACCAGATATTTGGGCCCAATTTACACGCACTAGTCGAAGTATTATATTTCTTCTTTGGCTCGTCACTAGTTGGCGTCACCCTCAGACATCTTGGATTGATCCTCGTGGTCGTTCGCGAATATTTTTGATACTTTTACTGATTCACTAATAAATTCGGCAATCCGGGGGTTGCACTCAAACAGCGGGATTTTAAAACAGATATAAAAACATTTAAGTTTGACTAGATCGGATTTCTTTAAAATTAAAAATTATTGAGTAGGGGAGGTTTAAAAACGGGACCTCTCCCTTAGCCAGCCTAGATTTTTCGTGAAGTCTTTCTTCTTCAAGCTCTGGTCACAGTACTTGAAGAAGAGGCTGCGTCATGCGGTAAATCCGCCAATAACAGCGCAGGAAATTATTTTCCTCCAATGAGGAGCTTACACCCGGTTTTTAAGTACGGTGTACCATACGTAAGAAAATTAAATAGGTTGAAAATTGGAGAAAATAATAATTAAATTAGAGAAATTAATAATTAGCAGGGCAAGCATAAGCAGATTTCCCAAGTCGATCAAATAACATAAATATAGGAAATAAATAACAATACGAATATTTTTTGTGAAAAGGAAAGTGACATTACTAACTGGTAACAGCTGTTTGATAAGCCGGTTTTATCAGGACAGTCGACAAGCTAACCTTTCACTTAAAGTAAACAACTTTTGTATTCCAGCCCATTGTAGGACGCTGTTTTAACAAATTAGGCAAATGATTGTGCATCTAAGTTTACATAAAATTAAATAATAAAATTGGTAATTCTGAGTGAGTATTTAATGTTACAAATTAAACCTCGTTTCTCAGATTAATTACAATATTAGTGTTAATTTGGGGCTGGTGAATTTGCACCGTGACAATGGTTAATAGGCAAATCATACAAAAAATTATAATACAGTTGAAGATATTAGGAAGATGAAACAATTTATTGAACTGTTAAATGGTAGTAGTTCTTAGTTAATAGTTCATTAGTAATGTCGAATTTCCTATTAATGCTAAAAATCATACTCTGCCTCTGCTATTGACAATAATTGCATCAACAAGGTCAATTCATAATTGTTATTTATTCACGGTATTAATAGGAAATTCAAAATAAATAATGCTGTAATATAATACAATAATACAATAATACAATAATACAATAATAATACAATAATAAAATTTACAGATTGCGTAAATTTATTACAATTGGCAAATGAAACAGTAATATTTCAAGGAAAATTTTGCACGGTTTAGAATTCTGTATGGATTTGGAGAAGAGTGGATACAGAAGGAAGTAGATACAGGTGTTAATTTGAATGGCCAAACCATCTAACACTATTTCATTGAGTTCTTATCAATTAGCCTACCAATTTCAATTTTTTAGCTGATGAGAAAGAAATATAATCTCAATCATTAAGATCCCAATAAATTGGATAATGCTAATAATTGCAGTTTTTTGAGATTACGTCTTGAAACTCCGGGTATGGAGCATAGAACAAGTCAAACCAACAATACATTAGACCACTCTTAGACTAGTTACCATAATAATAACAATTTGAAATAGTTCAGGTGAGGCTCAATTTTGACGCGAAAGGAACTCTTGTACACCAAAAAAAGGCATCATTGAGTCTAAAAACATTAAATGTATTGTTACAAAAGCAAACAAAGCAGTTATTTACGCACTTGTTCTCCGTTGTTCGTTCCATTCATGGTCGGACGTGACTTGAAACCTAATCTTCATTCTCTTGCTTTTCACATGTCTTTGTCACTCTTATTCTTCAAGTGTGCAACTCTCTACCTCAATTGAATTTCTCGAGATTTCTACAGACTTTCTGAACAATCGAGGTCGTGTTCTGTGACCTTCCACAGCATTCTTGAAGCATCGTGAAGCCGCCAATTCTTGGAATTATGATACTATCTCGTATATAAAGGAGCTCACATGAACCAGTGAGTTGAGTCTTACAAAAGTTTGTGTGACAATTACTTTAACAAACCCATGTGACAGATTGTGTTACAGATCTCGTGAGAGAGACAATCCAGTGTTGTTGGAGTAAACAGCGCTCGATTACAGTGTATAGTGAAGAGACAAGTGTTTACTATTTGTGCAGCTTACTAATAGTTTAAAGACGTTGTGTCAAGTGATATTATTTGGGACTGTCAAATAACGAATTGGACTGTGTTTTGTAAGTGATTAGTTGCTGTTCTTATCATTTCTTTCTGCATTATTGTACAGTTTATTGGACTCTTGTTTCTTTTGTTATTGATCAGCCTCTAATTAATTATTCATTAATTCTTGTAAATAATTACTGAAAATAAGTATTAGCTTGTCATTTGTTGATCTGTTTTTCTTTATTAATTGAACTGGCAATTAGTGTGTGAAAATAGACTAATTTGTGTAAATAAAGTGCTAGTGTGAACTTTAGTGCAATTCGTTTAGTGCTAGTGTGAGCTGGCTATTGCCAGCCTTATTTTAACCATTAGAACCCGTAACAGTATGCATGAACAAAAAGCTTTATTAATAAGAGTTTAGGTTTAAATATAGTTGAATACTAATAGTTTAAAGGCTATACTGTACAATGGAAGCAAAATGCATATGGAAAGGAAAGAGTATGAAAAAAAAAAAAATATTCTTGTAGAGACTGAACTATTTCAAAGGCCCTGTGATATCTTGAAAGAATTGCCACTTGAACAATTCAACAACTCAGGTATTCAAATACCTCAAAAATATTTAGAAAATACCCTTTTTAGCAAAAATTAAGATTCAAGATAACTTATGACCGACTTTTAGCAATCCAGAAGTTTGTTTCACACAAACTCGGCAGTCGGGTAACTGGTGTCGTTTACCCAGCATAACTACATTGTATCGTGTGATTTCAAAAATGAAGTATGAAACACCAAGCACTCCATGCAAAACAATATCCCGGGTTAACAACGCCGGTTACCCAACTGCCAGGTACGTGTGAAACCATTAATGGATGATTTAATAACTGACTGAGATACCAGGTATTATTGTTGGTGAAAATAGGGGAGATAATAATGTACCAGATATGTAACTTATTCATACTGGAATTTGAAAAATTGATACGAAATACGATTACCTTCTTAGATTTTCTACAGAAAGGCACAATTCCAGTGTTGGCTATTTTCAAGGTGCACGACATTAAACTCATGGCATGTTCTACTTCGATCTCATCATGAAAGGCAGAATCCTCTTCAATTAGCAATTTCATCCAAGCTGACCAATCAGTTAAAAGTAGACTTTTATTGATTAGTGAATCTACTAGGAACTCTTCTGTACAATTATCCTGGAAAATAAAAAAAAAAAAAATGAAAGAAACTCTGAAGATGCGTGAAATCTTACAAAATATCAAGATATTTTCATCTTATCATGATTTCTTTGTAACAGGACCTTACTCCCCAGTGGGTGGGGGTAGTAGAATTGCACCCACAGTATCCCTGCTTGTCGTAAGAGGCGACTAAAAGGGCAACTGTCCGTTGACCTCATTATCCTGGAAACCTATCCTTTATCCTGCTCTTCATCCCAGCCCCTTCCTCCACCCTTTCCTCTTTCTCTGTTATAGGCCAACCCAAGGTGTGATGTGAACCGTGCTGATGGGTGGATGACACTGGGCCTTTTGTACAGTGTCTCAAACGGTGCCTGCAGGACACCAGGCGCCCTCCTGCAGTATGTAGCCTTGCCCGGGCATGCGGGGCTCTGTCTGGGTTGACTCCACTTCCCTAGCTGCTCGTGGGAACCACATGAATCTCCAAAATTCAAAACAACCAGAACCAAACCCCAAGGTAACTCCAGAAGTTGCCTTGCCCTCAAACCCATCAGGATCCGCCCCATCAGGGCAGGTTCCTCAATCTGAAATGGGTGCATCAGGAACACAGGAGGTTCCGTTGCATTCTCATGTAGAGGCTATCAACATTGAGAAGGCTTCTATGGATATCAACATGGACGACATGAGCTCAATCGCATCAGCCCCACTGGAGGGGGAGGATGAGCTTCTCAGAAGTCCAGAAACACCAAAATCCGCCGGTATGCTTGAAGATGCCATAGAGCAACTGAGCAGCTTGCGGGTAAAGAAACCAAACCTCACCACTGCCCAAAGAAGGGCGGCCATTCAGGCAAAACTTCTTGAGAGAGGTGAAGCTTTTGACCCAGCAAAGTTTCGGAGGGGTAAAAAGAAAAAACCTAAGAGACCAGAGATGGGTGAAACTCCAGGCACAAATGTGGGTCTAGAGGCTGGGTCAAGGGTGGCCAAGCGCCCTAGAGGCAACATGGCCGCCCCTCCCTCAGCGGAAGGACCTACAAAAAAGGCCAGGAGTGGAACTCATAGAGGTCATGATGTCCAACCCCTTAATCTAGGGACTTCTAGTAAAGGAGTCTCTTACAGGGACATTTCTGCCACCAAAATGGCCATTGTCTTGGAAAGCTATCCTGAGGCTAAGCTTTCAGCAGAGCAAGGAGAAGTCATTGAAGACGCCATTATGGATGAGCTCCTGGAGGACGGCTGCACTCCATCATTTGCAGGCACCTACATGGAAAAAGGTGTCTTGATTATATCCTGCATTAACGATGCTACTAAGCATTGGCTGGAGGTACTCATCCCCAGACTCAAATCACTTGGGGAGAAGAAACTCATTGTTGGTCTGAGGAAAGACATTATGAAGTCAATGAGGGTATTCTTTAGAGCTCATCCAAAGCTTCTGAAAAAGACTCCAGAAAAGGTCCTTGAGATGCTTGACAAGCAAAACCCCACCTTGAAGGTGAAGGAGTGGAAGGTCCTGCCAGCCAAGCCAGACCCAAAAGGTTATGGATTTGTCTGTTTCCTGGATGAGGCCTGCTTCAATGCTGTTAGGTTGGCCAACTCTAGAGCCAACCTAGGACTCTGGCAAGTCTCAATTGTCTCAACAACAGTCAAGGACAATGCCCAGGGTCCTCCAGATCAATCTACATCACAGTAAAGCAGCCTCAGCTGCTTTCTGCCAGTTCTTCCTCAGAGAGGGATTTGACCTGGCACTGATCCAGGAACCATGGCTTCACCAAGGAAGGGTTGCAGGCCTGGGTGATACCAAGGGTAGGTTAATTTACTGTACCTCTCTCAAAAATGTCAGAACCTGCATACTTGTGAAGAGAGGTATGGACTGCCTAACACTCACTGAATTCTGTTCTAGAGATCTCACTGCGGTGTCTATAACCTGGAGCAATGAAGGCAAGGAATGGAGCACAATTGCAGGCTCGGTTTACTTGCCTTACGACTCCGGGGACCTTCCTCCATCATGAGAACTTGAACTTCTGGTGGAGTCATCTTGCGCTGGCGGACAACAACTCCTTTTAGGTTGTGATGCCAATGCTCATCACACAATTGGATGGGGAAGCTCTGACACTAATCCAAGAGGTGAGGCTCTCCTTCAGTTTCTCATATCTAATAATCTTTATGTCTGTAATGCTGGAAACCGTCCGACGTTCGTTACACGAAATCGAAGTGAGGTTATTGACATTACACTTTGCTCAGAAGGACTCCTTAGTGCCATCGACAATTGGCACGTAAGTCATGAGGCCTCTTTGTCTGACCACAGGTTCATCTGTTTTAACCTGCAAAGTGAAGGCAGCTCATCCTGCTATCGAGATCCAAGGAGAACAGAATGGTCACTCTATAAGTCTGACCTCCTGTCTCAACTTGGATCATTAGGCAAGAGGGTCACCTGCTTTGCAGACATTGATCAGATTGCTTCCGATCTTCAGAATGCAATCATAAGCTGCTTTCAGGACAATTGTCCATTGCGGCGGGGAAAGAGTCGTACTAATACTAAATGGTGGACTGCTGACCTTGACCGCAGAAGGGCGGTTGTCAGGAAGCTTCATAACCATTGCAAATGGAGCCGTAACTGGGAACCATACCACAGGGCACTCACAGAATACAGCCTTGCAATCAAGAAAGCCAAAGAGAACTCTTGGAGACTGTTTACACAGGAGGTAAATAGTCTTAGGGCAGCAGCAAGACTGCAGCGTGTCTTAGCTTCAAGCCCAATTGGCCTCCTGGGAACTCTGAGGTTACCAGGGGGACAATATACCACTGGAACTGGTGGAAGTCTCAAACTTCTCCTTGAGACTCACTTTCCAGACTGTGTTTTTGAGGGTGCTTGCTCAGGCATGTCCGGCAACAGCGAAATGGGCTCACGGCCAAGAGCTGATCGTGGAAGCTGGACTTTAGCCAGACGTATTGTCACACTTTCCAAAGTTAAATGGGCCATCTCCAAGTTTGGCCCATTCAAATCTCCTGGGGGGGACGGTATCATACCGGCTATGTTGCAGCAAGGACCAGAAGCTCTCTTGGTCCTCCTGTGCGAACTCTTCAGAGCAAGTCTGGCTTATGGGTACATCCCTCAAGCTTGGCGCCTCAGTAGGGTGGTCTTCATTCCCAAGAGAGGAAGAGCAGACTACTCAACTGCAAAATCATTTCGCCCCATCAATCTTACATCGTTTCTCTTGAAGACACTGGAGAGACTAGTGGAGAGACATCTAAGAAAGGGAGTGCTTTCAGGTACTCCTCTTCATCGGAATCAGCATGCCTATCAGCCTGGTAAGTCCTGTGAAACAGCCCTGCATCAACTTGTGAGCAGGGTGGAGGACAGCCTTGCTGCCAAGGAGATTGCTCTATGCACCTTCATGGACATTGAGGGTGCTTTTGACAATGTTACTTACACGGCCATGGTCCGGGCAGTGCATGGGCGTGGTCTTGAGTCTGCTATATGTAGGTGGATTGAGGCCATGCTCCACTCCAGGTGGATCAGGGCTGATCTTCAAGACAAATCGATGGTGATCATACCTGCAAAAGGTTGTCCGCAGGGAGGTGTGCTTTCTCCTCTTCTGTGGAACCTTGTGGTGGATGGTCTCCTCTGTGAACTCACTAGTAGAGGTGTCTTTGTCCAGGGCTATGCAGATGACATAGTCCTTATGGTACAGGGAAGGTTCACAAATATTGTTGCTGATGTCATGAACGTCAACCTTCAATTTGTTAATGACTGGTGTCTTGGAGAGGGACTAAGTATAAATCCCTCAAAGACTGTAGTTGTTCCATTTACAAGGAAAAAGAACCTGGAGTCTCTCTCCTGGTTGAAACTTGGACCAACACAGCTCAAAGTATCAGGTATAGTCAAATACCTAGGGCTGACTATCGACTCCAAGCTGACTTGGAACAATCATTTGAATAATATACTGCACAAAGCAAAATGGGCGCTTATGACGTCCAGGAGATTTGCAGGCTCCATGTGGGGGATCAAGCCTCACATAGCGCTGTGGCTGTACAAGGCAGTAATAAGGCCTCAAGTCACATATGGATCACTAGTCTGGTGGACAAAGGTGAACCAGATTACAGCTACAGCCAAACTCACAAGTTTACAAAGGATGGGCACACTCCTAGTCACTGGAGCTTTCAGGAGCAGCCCATCAGCAACTCTTGAAGTTGCTCTTGGCTTGCTGCCCTTGGATATTTTTATCAAGGCAGAAGCACGAAAATCAGCCTATCGATTGAAAGTCACAGGCCAATGGAGGGAAGGCCTGTCTGGAACAGGCCATTGCACAATCACCAAAGCTGTTGCTCATAGCCCTGTGCTTGAAATGACTTCAGATGTCATGAGTATGGAGATGGTTTTCACTAAACCTTTTTCTGTTAAATTCTGCTCTAGAGAGGAGTGGAGGTCTGAGGAAGGGCCCTATATCAGGAGAGGTAGCCTTGTCTGGTACACAGACGGCTCTCTTATTGAAGGGAAATCTGGCTATGGGGTGTACAGTGAATCACCCAGAACAGAAATCTGTGCAAGTCTGGGACAATACTGTACTATCTTTCAAGCAGAAATTTGGGGCATCATGGCTTGTGCCAATATAGGCATTGCCAGACGCTATTGCGACAAGCATATAGTAATCTTGTCAGATTGTCAGGCAGCCCTCAAGGCTCTTGACTCTAATGAAATCAAATCAAAATTGGTGTGGGAGTGTCACAAAACACTCAGCAAGCTCGCAACACACAACTCTGTGCATCTTGGTTGGGTACCTGGCCATGTAGGCATAGGTGGCAACGAGTGTGCAGATGGGCTTGCTAAGCAAGGTTCTAGTAGGTCATTCTTTGGCCCAGAGCCAAGCTGTGGCATAAGCAAAACTACTGCCTTCCACACAATAAACAAATGGTCCAGGGACTTACATCACCAGCAATGGCAAGGTCACTCAGGCCAAGCACTTGGCAAAAGGCTGCTAGCAGACACAAGCTCCTACTTCACCAACTGGCTGGTGAGGCTGGGTAGAGGTCAGGTTAAGCAGCTAATTGCTCTGATAACTGGACATGGCCACTTCAGGAAACATCTCCACACAATTGGACTCAGAAATGAAAATCAGATGTGTAGGCTTTGCAATCAGTCTGAAGAGACTGCCAAGCATATCATACTGGATTGCGAGAGACTCGGGGCAAGGAGAATGGCTCTGTTTGGCTTTAAGCAACCAGGTGATGAATGGGACGTTAGCATAGGGAAGAAACTCCTGGATCTTGTAAAGGGCACAGGTATTGGTTTGCCTAACTAATGTACTAGGGACACACAATAAGCTTCGGTTGACGTGTGAGGATCTTTGAATCTTCTGGATCTTTGAATCCGTCCCTTCAAAACATAACATAACATAACATTACATGTGAGCGATGTAATTACTTATTGAGCCGCACATTTAATCAATATGGAAAAAACCAAGTAAAAACTTTAATGAAATACACTTTTCAAGTATCCACAACTTCATTACCAATGTGATCTATCTAAAGTTCTTTTTTTTTAGAATGAAGCCTAATTAGGTCTGAGACCTGTGCGTGGGTAATGAGTTGGATGATAGTGATTGATAAGTTTGACCTACAGTTTCAGGTGGGTTCCGAACCACCGGGAAGTGATTTTACATCAGAGAACAGTCTGTTTTGCTGGCCAATCCAATCGGTCACCCTTACAGAGAGGACCCACGAGAGCTTTGCATATCTAATCTGATTGAACAGATACCTGCTACGGTTCACGGCTGTTAAAGGCAATGTAAAGTTATAAATAATTATATAAAAACTGGAGATAGCTTTAAGAGGTAATATTAAGGGGGCCCAAAGAACACACCCATTTCCAAGATTGATCAAATAGATCAAACCAACATTATCAAAGAATAATATTGTTTTTTTCTGAATGCCCACTTTAGCAGTATTATATTTAATATCAATCACTTTAAGCATTTATGAATGAAATTGAAATGAATTGTTTTCTTTTTTCTTTGTCTTCTATTCTTGTATTATAACTTTTCATATCATTGACATTATCCAAAGGTTTTATTATGTTCAAAAATGGTATTTTCATTGATATGTAATGTACTGTTTTTTTTTAATAAATTTCAAATTCAATTAAAAAAAAAAATATTAGCAATTTAAGTTTACTCACTGGACATTCTTGCAAGAAAGAAACTACTTCAATGATGTACTTTTCGCTTGTCATTCCAACATCGGACAAAATCCTCCTATGCAGGAAGTAGCCGGCTTGAGATGAAACTTCTCTCTGTTCATGGAAAATTAGCAGTAATATTTTCTCAACCTTACTTGCACTCAACATTTCGCATCTGGCAAAAAATTAAAATACTTCACTTTATTACTTGAATTAATTAATTCAGAGAACGACAATTTATAAACAAACGGTTTACTATACTATCAAAACAAGTGTAGCAAGTAACAATAAACCACAAATAAAATAATAAGAGTATAAAATTTGATATTTTTTCAATTCCAATACCAGCCTTGTAAGCTCTATTGTTTCGAATTGCTGCTTGCTTATTATTTCTCAGTAACTAAACTCAATATTTTGAAAAATATAGCATGGTAAAAATTTGTGAAGACAGAAGTTTTGGACTTTCTCTGTTGCATCTTCACATTCATTGTTATTCTGTCTATAAATAAACGATTATTATCGTTGCTAACTCACTTTTTCTAGAGCATTTTATAAAATACTGTGAGATTTTAAAAACAATTAAATTTACCTATAAACATTTTGTACGTTATCATTTACCTCGAATTATCAATTCTTTGCTTTCTCATCATCATCTCACACAATTATCATCATTTTATTTTCATTAATTATTCGCTTATTTTCATATCAATCAACTTTATAATCACATATTGAAAAAGTCGCTTAATCACTTAATTTAAATATTAATTAAATTTAATATTATTTTTAATAATATCGAAAAACATCATTCTCTAACCATGAGTAAGGTGAAATGTTCAACAGTGATGAATCTCATACAAACTTCGTCGTTTTATGTAAATCCATCATTTGCTTTATCGATGAGACTATACTACTTGTTAGAAAATAATTACATTGAAAATAGCATCATCTAGGTCTACGATCTAAGTGATGTTAAAAATATTCTTCTTATGCAGAGCCACTTCAGTCGCCGTAACGCGCGACCGCGACAGATGGTTAGGCAAACCACTCACAGCGATACATGCAATGTATATGGAGCTTATTATACTGAGCCACAGCTTTGGCCACGCCCCCTTTAGTCGCGGCCGCAGGCTACTCGAGTCGCATAGCCTCGTTCTAGTGGCAAGCCCGTGCGACTGTCGCCTTGGTAGCCGACCATTTTAGCTATGACCTTTATACTGAGCTACTCCAGTCATCTACCAAAGCCACATTTTCAGCTGTCTACAGTCGGCCATGACAGTTCCGTACTAGCTTGACAACATTTACAGTGCATTTCACGGCTGAAGTCCTCTGAGCGCTGAGACGGTCACCCACCACTTTCGGAGCTAGCGAATCGCATGCAAGCGGCATTGCCAATACTAACGCACGCTTGCTATTGTACTGATGTTCGCGACAAATTTCTGATTATTTCTTCTACTTGTTGCATTTTAATAATTAAAACACTATACGACATCCATCAGTAATTAGTCTATTCGCCACATTACAAAGCAGAATTCAGTCCAAATCCCATGTTTGTACGACAACTACTTCACGAGTTATTGATTTATAACTATTCTCCTTCATTCTTTAGTGTGAATTGCTTTATTTAAGCGTGTGACATTCACGAATATTACTAGGATTACAATTATGTTTTAAGGCTGTGCGATAGGTTTTTGGTGATAATTATTTTTCGTAGCTTTTGTATTAAGGTATTAAAATGTCATGTATTGCGGCGATGAAAAATTGGAAAAAATATTCAATGAAATATGGGCGCTCAAAATTGAAATTTCGAGTTTTTTGAAGATGTTTATATCCCCTATGATTGACTTTGAACTTCTGATAATTTTCTTAGAACTAAGACACATCAGAGACTAAAAATACATAGCCTATTTTAAATTTTGATTGCAAAATTAGTTATAGAAAGAATAATCTAAACTTTTTTGTACTTTTTAAAATTTATTTTGAAAAGCCCAACTGTTGAATGAGACAGAATGGAACAGTTGAAAAAAGATAACATTAATAATCGCTAATATAAAAAACTCCAAAAAAGAATTATCACCAAAAACCTATCGCACAGTCTTAACCACAAACACATAGAAAGCCTAACAATATTATATACAATAGTTCCCCTATCACTAATATTTGTAGCCTCTGTGAAGTTGGTTTCAAAAACTTGTTTAAAATTTACACTGTTCCGAAATTCTTTTTTTGATTTTACAAAATAATTATGTACATTATATACCATGGCTCGAGCTTGGCTACAAATTACTTTACGTAAACGGTTTTTTGGAGTACTTGATGTCTCTGTGTCATAGTAAAAAGATGTTTCTGTGACAGTAAAAAGTATGATAACTATAATAATATTAATACAAAAAATAGACGAACAAAATGGAATTGGAAATGATACGAACACAGTAATGTTAATCACTGGCAAAAAGCTTGCGAAATATGCTAGTAAATAATATAGGATAGTTGTGAACCCAATAAGTATATTGAAGTGGACGCAACGACTGTTGAGAGCAGAATGAGCTATTTGGGTCTAATACGCATGCGTGTTCAAAGGAGATAAGCAGCACGATATGGCAGCAATGCTGAGCATTCCAATTGGATTACGCACCAAGCTGGCCAGAAGTCTTCAGCCGTGAAATGCACTGTAGAGAGATTATGTTTGGTCAATTATGTTCGGAACCCACCTAAAACTGTAGGTCCAACTCATCAATCACCATCATCCAACTCATTACCCACGCACAGGTCTAAGACCTATATGGGCTTCATCCTCAAAATAAAAATAAAAAATTAAAAAAAAAATTAACTGCACATTAAATGTTCATTGGTATTGTATGTTTATTGATATTGGTTATGGGTTTGTAAGTGAATATGGTTTTTGTTTTAGATTAATTATCACCTAAAATTCAATTATATTAAATTGCTAAATGTTAGCAAAATAATTAGGGCCATTTGCGTTTAAATCCCCGCCAGTGATTGAAAGGTTTCCAGACAATTATTTTGTAGTATCTTTTATAATTTGTAAACATACATAGAATATAGCCTATATCGTTTATATTTAAATACAAATATTTATAATGATATGAAGAGCAATAAAATCACAATTTCCTACAGCAGGAAGGGTGTTTTTTTTTAGTTTGTTTTTTAGTATGAATCCACATAGCCTGAGACGTGTGGTTAGTACGTTGTACTTCTAAACATCTGTATGTTCTTCAAACATAGAGATCGGTTAGACTCTTTTCTTTTTAATTTTACTCTTTCGGTAACTTTTCTTTTTAATTAGAAATATTTATATAATATTTTCAATTTAACCCTCATCTTCGCTTGACGACATTTTTAACCGACTTCCAAAAAGAACAAGGTTCTATATTTGACCTGTTTTTTTTTATTTTTTTATTTTTGTACATCAATCATTCGAACAATATTGAACTGATTTCGATGATTTTTTTTTAATGAAAGAGCATCGCTCAGCGGTGGTAGCATCCAAGTTTCGCAAGGATCGGCCCAATACTTAGCACAATATTGAACAAAAAGGAGCATCCTTCGATGTCTTCATTTCAATCAAGTTTGAATAGGATAGTTCCACACATAACTGCCAATCGGATAACCAGTGTCGTTTACCAGGCTGATCATTGTATCATATGGAGCGCTTCACATCTAGACGGTTTTCGAAATCATATGATGCAATGCAATTATGCCGGGTAAACGACATCGGTTACCCAAAGCTGGTTCAGTGTGAAACAAGCCTGTAATGTCCCATTTTGACCAATCACGTGAACTTAATTTGAATTGAGAATAAGAAGAATGTAATATTTCTGTCCATATGTTCATATGAAAATTGTAAATAATTTAGTTGATGTTATTGAGTCATAGGAATAAGGTTATTTAGTTTCAATCATAAGTTGGAGAATTTGGAAAAACAGCTGATCTCAGAAGTATTTTTAGTTTCACTGCTGTGATGGATTAAGAATATTTATTCGCCATTAAATACATGTCCGTACAATAGGCTATTTTGAGGTTATGTTTGATGATCCTTTTGTACTAGCTCATAGTTTATGGGTTTTATATTAAAAAAATATATATGACTAATATCACAAAAAATATCGTACATAGCTCGTCCTGGAAGATGTTTACCATACTCGTATGATAATACTGCACTCAACTTCATCTCCTGCATTAACTTATCATATTTTCAGTAAACACAATTTTCCACACTTGTAAAGTAATATAGGCCTACTATTTCAGTGTAGGTATATTCTGAAAGGGACCACATCAAAATAAATCAAAAGCCATTTCACCTTTAAGAAGCCTTTCACTATTATAATTTTCCTAAATACAATATTCCACATTAAATAAAACGTTGTAGAATTTTCCTTAGTTTATCTTTTCTTATAAGTGGATTCTTAGTAACTTAAGTTTGGATGTTATAAATTAATTATTGGCTTGCTAATTTGATAAATATTTCATAATGTAGGCTTTAAGAAATTTCTTATGTTTTCAAAGTTTGAAGAAATTTCTCATGTTTTCAAAGTTTGAAAATTCAACTAAAACGCTTAAAATAAAACATATTTTAAAAGAAAAAAAAGAAACCGACTTCAGTGTAATGATAAAATACTCACGTACTAAAAAGTTTAAAATAAAGTATTTACTTTAAACTGAGAAAATGTTTAATTTCATACAAGTAATCTTTTGAAGTCGGCGCCAAATTTCCCATAAACTTTTAAAATATAACAGAATTACAATCTAATATCAAAACTGACACTGTATTCCAGTAAAAGTGAGTGTGAATCACATATTTAATTTAAATATAGTGTTAGTTTTGATATTAGATAGAATTTCTTATCAATCACGTCCCGGTGGTTCGGAACCCACCTACAACTGTAGGTCCAAATCATCAATCACCATCATCCAACTCATTACCCACGCACAGGTCTTAGACATATGTGGGCTTCATCCTAAAAAAGAATTTATAAAATATTTGGCGCCGACTTCAAAAGATTACTTGTATGAAATTAAAAATTTTCTCAGTTTAAAGTAAATACTTTATTTTAAACTTTTTAGTACGTGAGTATTTTATCATTTCACTGAAGTCGGTTTCTTTTTTTGTTTTAAAATATGTTTTATTAATACTAATGGACGATGCTGTGGCTTGCATGGGCGACAGCAGTCGCATGCACAGGTGACTGCTGTGGCAAGCCTCGGTGTCAGCCTTGTGGGAACTACAGTGGCTCTGTATAAGGACCTTAATCACTTACAGTCGAAATCGACTGAAGAGACGATGCATACATAAATATAATTGATACGAATTTGAATATTACAAAAAATAATTGTACCTCTCAATAATGTTCAAACATTTTAAAGCGCATATCTTTATCTCATCCTTATGATCAAGAGCTCGTTGGAGTAAAATTGTCAATATTTTCACCAGGTCTTTCGCCTCAAGTGCCGAGCCAATGTTGTTTTGTAGGCACTTCAAATAAATCTGGAAAAGTACACATATATTTTCTAAGTATTCAAAGGTTTGGCATGAGATAAGAGTAACCTGGAATGCGACAGTTAATGCTGCTAAAACTGAGTTCACAACAATTCACGTTTCCACAATAGCGATTGGGACAATTAGACACACTATAGAGCGGTTATATTATGAAAAGTATGAAACTCAAGTTGGAAATTGAACCTGGATAATATGAACTATAACCAGAATATTTTAAAAGTTTCCAAATAGCAATTAAGCTCAACATTAGTTTTATAAGGGTAATATAAATTATAGATAGGCTTTGGTAATGTAGTGAAATTTAGAAATAAATATTAATGTAACTCACTTTCTACACAGTTTCAATAAGATTTTTTATTTTTTAAAGATATTTAAAAGTAAATTAACATTTTTTTAAATCATTTCATTTCGAATATATATTTATTTCCCACTTATTTTTTCATTTGAGTCTCTTGCCATTTCTAATAATTTTTCCACAATATGTAGACGAATCTCTTTCCTTTCTCTTCAATTTTTTTGCAACTTTCCTCTATTTTCATCTTTATTCTCTCTCTTTCATTCACATTATTCTGTATTTTTCTTCTTTGCATTCATCACTCTTTTCAAATTGCTGTAAAATCACTTCCCGGTGGTTCGGAACTCACCTTAAACTATAGGTTCAACTCATCAATCGCCGTCATCCAACTCATTACCACGCACAGGTCTCAGACCTATGTGGGCTTCATCCGCAAAAACAATTGATTTTTGTGATCTTCAAGTTTTCAATTTTTTGCAACTCACATCTGCACACAGGAGTCTCTTTAGCAGGCAGTAGAAATGGGTTCTACTTTCAATTTTATTTTTTATGTATGTATATTTTGAAGAATTTGAATAAATTTGATTTGAAGAGCTTTGTAAGCTTATATCTTGGGCTCAAGTAACAAGATGAAATGGTGTACCAATTAGTTGAGTTCATGGGAGCCTTTTACTGATAAGCGGTAAATGTTACCGGTGACGAGTATTGGTCAATTCACAAGTTGATAGAAGTTCAAAAATTTAAATAGACCATTCAGACGTCACTGTTAAGGCTCCCATAAACTCAACTAATGCTTACTTGCATCATGTTTATAAAT
This sequence comes from Conomelus anceps, assembly GCA_948455865.1. NCBI lineage: Eukaryota > Metazoa > Arthropoda > Insecta > Hemiptera > Delphacidae > Conomelus > Conomelus anceps. Next base: position 127,791,063 of record OX418216.1, read on the forward strand.
ATAGAAGGAAGTATAAAAAGGAAGTAAGGGTAAAAAAATAACAAATCTTTGAAAACTACTGATTTTAGAAAAAAATTAATACCGATTACCAGACCACGGGCCTCTTTCAGTAACAGATTTATATCTTTATAAAAAATATTATTGAAAGAATTAATAATATTTCTTAATTATTTTTTATATTAATGTTTATAATAATTATACATTATGTACATTAAATACATAATATAATAAATTGTGTTACAATTACACTAATTTTCAACTAAGCTAGACAAAATTCAGCAGTATGGAGCATTAAACTAATTTCCAACCAAGCTAGACAAAAAGAGCTACTAATTTTCAAGATATACTGTCATTAAATGCATACATGATGGGATCACAGATTAAAAAAATTGTAAGAAAAACAAAATACCTGTACAGCTTAAAGAAAAAGAGCTAAAATGCTAGAGAGCTACTAATTTTCAATAAATACTAAGAGCAAATACATGCATGATGGGATACAGTAAATAAATAGTATGGGGAACAAAAATACCTGCACAGCTTTCTCTCTCAGCTCATCTTCTGGATCATTCATCAATTTACAAAGCAGTGGATAGAAACGATTTCTGACATAATCGAGTTTGATGAAGTTTATCCAATATCCCATAGCAAGGTGACAATGACGTCGGACTTCATCTTCATGTGATCTTGAAAAATAAAGACAACATGTTAGAAGTTCACAATAATGAAATCATATCAATAATAAATAATATTTACTAATTTATAATCAATTATCTAAATTAATTAATATCCGATGAAAATCCACTGCCAAAGATAATTATATCCTTGTAAATCCATTTCTGAGAAGTTACAGTCGTTAGCCGTGGCAGGTAACTGTTTAGCAAGATAAGATAAGCTATCGTGGGCCCTCATTGTAGGGGTGACCGATTGGATGGTCAGCAAAAACGACTCTATCCTCTGCTGTAAAATCACTTCCCGGTGGTTCGGAGCCCACCTAAATCGGTAGGTCCAACCCATTAATCACCTAAAACTTCAACTCATTATCCGCGCACAGATCTCAGACCTACATGGGCTTCATCCTCAGAAAAAGAAGAAGTAGCCCAGAAATGTTGCATGAATTAAAAATGGTTTAAATAGTTTGTTTGCGCAAGTACCCTTAACGCTAATCAGTTTTCAGTCACTTAGTATTAGCATTAAGCTGATTCAAACTAACTCCCTACCAAAAATTGAATTTGATATTAAATCGATAATACGATACTCGTACTTCTAAGAATATTGCATCATATTATCCATCAAAATGAAAGTGACTTACGACTACAAGAAGTTGTTTCACAAGAGATAAATAAGAAGTAGATAAGCATTATAAGAAGCTATCACTACCTTTAAATTTGACTAAAACATCCTAATTATACTTCAAGAATTATGAACAGATCCGAATTCTATCATGATTGATAAAGATCAATAATAATAATTATTATAGCATTTTGAATTGCTACATGAACGTTTCATACCGGAGTGCTTCCTCAAATACAGATGACAACAATTTAAGAAAGATAATTTTGAAACAAAAATTATATTTCTGTAATGTTTTGATTCTCTGAAATATTTTCAATTTTTTTTCAGTAAGATCTGTGATTTCACCTGAAAGCACAAAATATCAAACTACAATGTTATTGGTGTTTACTTTATCCAGATTGTCATAGTCAGAAGATTGTCCGGATGTTGAATATGTCACTAGGGACTATCTTACATGTACTAAAAGTCCGGATGTCGAATATGTCACTAGGGACTATCTTACATGTACTAAGGGGTGTAGGGGTGTTTTAAATTGAAAAATATAGTTTTGAGAAGGGTCCCCATTCTTACTGTTATTTATCAAGGACTTGAGAGGACGTTATTGAAAACGAGCCGTTGTCCGTCCGTCTGTCTGTGGTCTAGCTTTTGAAAAAGATTCTAGACTCTTGAAACTTGGTTCATAGATTCCTATAGTCTACATGAGATCCAAATTGATTTTGGGCTTGGAGAGTTGAATATAAAAATAACATTGCACTGCTGGTGCAACAAAAATTCTATATGAAGCATATTGTGAAGTTTGCTAATCATCCAAATTATTCCCTTTTATTTTTACAGTGCAAGAGTAGGTGTTTCTTAAAATTCTCCTTTTCTTGAATTTTTAATAACAAAATTAAAAAAACCAGAGTAAATATTGAGGAATGCTATGTAAGATCTTTGAATCAAGAACAAGAACAGCAATGTTGTAGGAATTGCTACACTTTCAATTTCTTGTGAATTGGAAAGTAAGTTACGCTGTTTACAGAAACCATAGAAGTTATATAGAGCATAGGCATATCGGCACAACTACTCCTAATAATGATGATGATTATTTCATGTAAATTCGTCGGGTCTTTGGATACAACTCCGTTGTTGTATAGTTTCATTTATTAATTAATATCGTGTAACCTGGCTGCCTCAGATGTTGGAGTTTTCAGATCGCACCTGAAAGTACGATTCTTACTGCAAAACGAATAAAAAATCTGGAGAGCCTCTTTGAATTGTAGTTAGGTGTCCAGAATAGTGCTCAACCAGGCCCTTCTTGGACGCCTACTGCCATCCATCTCTCTCATGGATTGCGTTCTTGACAAGCAACTATTTTAAAGGACCTTTTTAACATTCTAAAGATTACTGCAGAATTAATCCTGATTCCCACAAACAATTTGATGGCATATCGCTGTTTGAACAAGGCCTGAATCGTGTAATGTTACAGCTTCTAGAAGCATGCTTTACAAATCCATTTAAGCACAAGAGCTATATCCTGACGCTGCTACTACTTGGTGACTACTGATGTAGCTGACTACTACTACTACTACTGACTAATTGTTTACTGAGGCTGGATGTGTGTGAAAGGATGAAACTTCCTCAACTTAGGCATCCCCAAAAAGCATTAGTTGACAGAAATAGTAGAAAAGCTGGACTTTTCACTGCAGGCGTCCTCACGAACAGTTCCCTAAGATTTCGACAGTTTCTGAGCTGTGCTTGACCTTTGGAGGTCCAAAAACCCCCAAACTTCTGTACTTTTTTCAGTTGTTGGTCTAAATGATGACATAGTTCACAAATTAATACCGTTTTATATGTAAATAATTTTTGTAATAATGAATGGAGAGGATTTACTGAACATTAAAATGCATAACACCACCTGGCTGGATATATAGTACTATGCATCTATACGGGATTTTATGCATATCTTCGCGAAAAATTGACAGAACTTTGAAATTAAGGACTTTTCTAAAACAAAATTCAATGTTCTACAACTTCTTTCGTTTTTCTGGAAGAGGAGAGGGAATGTACGATTTTTTATAATTGTTTGAACGGCTCAACCGATTTGAGGTCTTCATACATCAGACGACGTGGAATTTTACGATCTTCAACTTTGCATGCAACAATGTTTTCAACGCGGTGAATAGTATTCAAGTTTCAGGTCAAAAACTTAAGAAAGTGCAATGTTGGGGGTTTGTGAGCTTCTGTAAGTTAAACAAAGTCAAGAAACCGTCGTAAACTCAGAGAAATGTTTGAAAAAGACTACAGAGGATCAAAAAATTTCAGCTTTGTTGCTTTTTTTTGTCAAACAAAAGTCTAATTTTCCTCAGACGGATAGTACATAAATATTACATGATAAACATCAATCAATATTTTGCTTGTCAAGTAAAAATAAATAACGGAAAGTCTTCATAAGTTAATTCATTCATAGACCGAAGCTGATTTCATCTGCTCATTATAATCATTTAATTAAATTTTTAGTTTAAAAATTTTAATGAGATTTTAAGAAGAATGATATTACATCACTAAGTCTTCGAGCTTGAATTTTTGAATTATGCTATTGCTGTTAATTTTACAAATATCACCCAAGGATATGGTTTATTCCTTATCTTGCCACAATATAAATATATTACTCTAAAAATACAAATTATACAATCAGACCATGGTCCTGGTCCTATTTCTCTTCAAAAAAATGTCTTGATGTGAGGAATTCAATGCTAATTAAAACGTTTTCATTCTGCAGTACTTCAATTCCTAGATAGATGTTTCTCAAAGAAAAATGTTTCTCGAACATTACTTGATAAATAGGCGATTGTGGGTTCGAATTGAGTTAGCAACAAACAGCACATAAGTTAGATCAACCTAACTACAGAATCTAACAGTAGAATCTAGACGATGAAACCGACGAATTTTGTTATTTTGGAGCTGATTGTTAAAATTTCGATGTAATTTTACATGAAAATTAGGACTCAGTTTTGCGATTGCTTTTCGGTAATAATAATCGTATGGCTTTATTGGTCCGGAGACCCTCATGTAATAAAATAAATCAACCAATAAGAATTAGGCAAGGCAGAAAATATGAAGTGGAAGAAAGAGCAAAAGAAAATAATCTAGAAATCTAAGAATCTAGAATCTAACATTCATCAAGAATCAGCATCTAACAGTAGAATCTAGACTAAGAAACGGTTAGAATTAATATCAACATTGAAGACAGATTACATGAAAAAAGTTTGATAACAGTATTAATAAGAAGAGGTATCGTATTATACAACTCACCCCTTACACCAGTTAAAACTTTATCAAATCCATTAGAATTCATCTTTCCTAATTCTTTTAAAGAGTTTTTCAATGCGTTCATCTCTTCTTTTCTGTTTGCATCAATTAAAAGTGCGGAGCTCATCAGTCTTGTCCCTGGAATAGAAATGTTTGAACTGAAAATCAATCTGTATGTGAAGTAATGAATTATGACTAAAATATCTAGTTTAATCTTACAACAGCATAAGCACAAAGCAATCTTAACATTTTTAACTAACAAAAATTAGCGAAATTAAATTTTGAAACAATTATGGCGGAAATGTGGATCTATCATTTGTAGTGGCAAATGTGATATTGTGGAAGGTATCCATAATGAATAATTAGACGAAATTGTCACAAACTCATTTATTAAAAAATATTGAGAAACTAGTTTTGGTTGTAATACCACTATCAATCTCAACCAAACGCATGATTGAGATTGATAATGGTATAACAACCGAAACTAGTTTCTCAATATTTTTTAATAAATGTGGTTGTGACAATTTCGTTTAATTATCCATTACAAAATGTAGATCAGAGAAAATGATTTCTTAATTGAATTTTTCTACCATTCAACTCATATTTGTTAAAAATTCAGTTCCAACTAGAATATAATCTTATGAATGTTTTTTTTTTTTTTAATTGAATGACATGATTTAGCAACAAAGGTGAATAAATAATAAATACGTGAATTTATTCATTCAAGTTTCATTGTCAATCGAGCACCTTAGGGTGCTTGCACAGCACAGTGGAGCATCCAATACTCGACGATAACCACCATCACAAATCATATTGTTATGAAAGCAAACAAAGCAGTTATTTACGTACTTGTTCTATTTACATCGTTCCATTCATGGTCAAACGTGACTTGAAATCTGATCTTCATTCTCTTGCTTTTCACATGTCATTGTCACTCTTATTCTTCAAATATGCAACTCTCTCACTCAATTGAATTTCTAGAGATTACTACAAACTTCCTGAACAATCGAGGTCGTGTTCTATATTCTGTCACCTTCCATGGCATTCTTGAAGAATCTAGAGGCTTCCCGTTCTTGGAATTATACAACTATGACAACTATAAGAAGGAGCTCACATGAACCAGTGAGTTAGTCTTAAAAGCTTGCTGTCAGATTGTGTTACAGATCTCATGCCGTTGGAGTACAGTGCTCGATTCCAGAGTAAAGTGCAGAGACAAGTGTTTACTGTTTGTGCAGATTACTTATAGTTTAAAGACGTTGTGTCAAGTGATATTATTTGGGACTGTCAAATAACGAAATGGACTGTGTTTTGTAAGTGATTAGTTGCTCTTTTTATCATTTCTTTCTACATTATTGTACAGTTTATTGGACTCTTGTTTCTTTTATTATTGATCAGTCTCTAATTAATTATTCATTAATTCTTGTAAATAATTACTGAAAATAAGTATTAGCTTGTCATTTGTTGATCTGTTTTTCTTTATTAATTGAACTTACAATTAGTGTGAGTAAATAGACTAATTTGTGTAAATAAAGTGCAAGTGTGAACTTTAGTGTTGCCAACCTTATTTTAGCCATTAGAACCCGTAACAATATGATAGATTGCAACAGCAAGGGTAACACATTCTACAACATGTGTTAGATTTTGCGATCGTAATTGTCATTGAATATTGACACCTCCACTGTACAAGCAACAAGCACCCTAAATCCTTAAGACATCATTAATTTTTTACGATACCTTTTCCTTCGTTGTCCTGACCTTTTAAAATTCTTAGGTTCACTATCCTTAGGTTTCAATGGCAACGTTTTGACCCATAAGACACGATTTTTCTATTACGGTATATAGTCACAGCTTTTAAAAATATATTGTAAATTGCAGTTCTGTACACATTCTGCGCATGCGCACAATTTTAATGAATGTTTTAACGCACAGAAAGTCATTATTATGATCATTATCATGATCAGAACACATTAGTATGAAGTAAGCAAAGCTACCCATCAATATTACACAATACATGGAAAATGTGTGATTCTGAAAGCCTCCTATTCTCTGCTGTAAAATCACTTCCCGGTGGTTCGGAACCCACCTAAAACTGTAGGTCCAACTCATCAATCACCCAACTCATTACCCACACACAGGTCTCAGACCTATGTGGGCTTCATCCTCAAAAAAAAAAATATATATTATTACCATATTTAGAATATTATAAAAACTGTTCAATCTAGTCTATAAGATACAAACGATATTTTCAAATTTGCATCAACTACCTTACGCGTTTTGTAATCAAGTAACTGCTGTTAGATTAAAATAATTCGATACTTTAGATTGATTTGTTTATCGTTATGTATAATGGTTATGTTTATGCAGAAGTCACACTGGTAATTTTCAATTGAAGAAGTAACTTTGATGTTGTAGTTTCATATTACTTACATTGAATAGGCTTCCAGCGGTGTCTGAGGAAACATTACAATAAAGCGAAATGGCCAACATACGAACAAGTGTTGAACTTCCTAGTGAAGTTTATTTTCAATAATTACTAATGTTTAAAAAAGTTACAAGTATTGATTTTAATGTTAACGGATTACATAAATGTATGTGATTAATAATTGCGAATTTTACTTGCTTCCTACTGTACATTTTCAAATTATTAAAGCCTGAACAGACTAATGTTAAGAGAATAATTTCGGAAGCGAAGCTTGATAAGATGCTGGTTTTTACTTGGAGAATTCTAATCGCCAAAATATATTAATGATGAAGTTTTACTATTTTTCAAAATAGCAGGCCTAATCACATTTTGTCAATTAATTGGTCAACACAAAAAACATAATAATACATGATTAATGATAGTACTGTAGCATTATATCCTAATAGTTATTTAAATTTGAGCAAATATGGATAATTTAAGAATTTATGTTCATAATGATAAAACCGCTTTATAAATACTATCTAGTCAAGTCGGTTACACATCCGTATCTACCCCACCGAAACAATCGACTACATATGTGCCATAGCCAAAGTTTAACCTAGATATCAGCTATCGATTCTCCAAGTCGATTATTCGGAGGAATAGATATGGAAGTGCAGCCATCTAGTCGAGTGTAGAGTGCCACTAATATATTAAACAAATAATATTGAATAATATTATACGGTGTTATAATAACAAGTGAACAGTTACTGACCTACAACAACAGCAACAAGTCTGTATGCAGTTCGATCTGCTTCAACGAAAAAGTGTAGCGTCGTCTGAATAATGTTCATGAACTTTTTGTTTGATAAAAAATCAATAGAGTTTCTATATAGTATGAAATCGATGAAGTTTGTGAAATTATTAAAAGCCGTTTCACAAAGGCCTTGTATAGAATTTTCATGAATCTGGAAAAAAAAGAAAAACAATAGAACGATATAGTAGCTTGGTGCAAATTGAGATGCATTTTTGGAGATTACAGTATTGTAAGAATAAGCAGTTACCAGCACATATTATAATCATATAGGTCAACAAAAGGGAAATAATAAATCAATTGATTATTGCTGGAATATTCCTGATTACTGAACAGAGACAGACCGTAGATTGTTAGTTTGATTATTTTTATGTTTAGCAAAAATTTACTGTTTACTTACAATTTGGAAAAGCAAGAAATAAGCTGTGTAAATACTAGCACCTACGCTAGGGATATTTTTAATACTTATATAGAAGAGCTTTAACATTGTAAATAGAATAAGAAGATGTAGGAGAAATTAATAAATAAGGATAAGGCCATTTTTAAAGCACATTAAAGAAATATAATGCAGATGAGCGTATAGCATTGGAAATATAATAATGGAATAAAATTGAATTAATAAGAAAGAAGTTGAAGAGGAAAAAATAAAAGTTGGCTAGTGCAAAATAATAAAGTAATTTTAGTGGTGCAAAGTAAACAGTGGTTTCAAGGAATTACCTTACATCAAATATTTTTGACAGGGTCATAATAATAAATAATCTCGTGGCCTGTCTGGCTCAGGTCTGGTATCAGAGTTTTCAGGTCGCACCTGAGCAACGTTCAGGATCTCTGACTAAATATAAATTGGATCAAAAACGACTGTTTTTGGATAGACGGGACCGACAGGCACAAAAAGCATTCTCTAATGAAACAACAAGACTACGAATCAAATCTTGTTATGTGGAGTCAAATATAAGACTTGCAAAGACACAGATGGCCTGCCCTAAATTTTACCGTAAAGTTCACAGATATTTTTACTCACATTGGACTTCAGTATGAAGAGCTCCGTAGGAGAAAGATGTTTGACAGAAGCTCTAGTGAATGACTTAGCACCAGCTGCACAATATAAAAGAATAATAAAATCGTCTGAAGCAGTTGTCTCATTCTTTTTGAAATTTTCCAGCCAATGACATGCAGTAACCTGGGAATATGAAAATATATTTATTCAAATTCATTGTTCAAGCAATTCCTAAGAAGAAGATCAAGAGAACGTATGTTGTAGTAATAGGATGATGTGATGTAAACTATTTTCAGGGATATAGTATTTCAAACTATGTGGGGAAATCGAGAGAATATGATTGTTACACAATGGATTGCACACCTATATGGCCACTTATTTCTAAATGATCTAGAACGGAATTGCTGAAAATGAGTGATGTATCGTGGACAAATAAAAATAATAGAACGATGTGATGAATATTGTTTTAGCCGACAGGGTTAAAGTATCTAAAGATAAGTTTTGTTTAGTGAATGAAAATGTCCTATGAAAAATTCACTTCTTTCAAGTGGAGTAGAACTCTCTTACATAGAAATGATAAAAGGACTTGATTTTTTGTGTTACCCTCTTGATATTATATAACGGTATACAGTGCTACAATATACGACAAGCTCCTTGAGCATGTGTATATTCTTTTATTCATTCCTTTACTTGCTAAGATTTTTTTTGCTATATATGGCAGAATGAACAATTTATATTTTATTTAGCCTACCATGTGACTAAGGACTCAACATGGAACCATTGAGGTAGTTAGTTGCAATATGGAAGGCTACCTACCCGATTATGTGAATAGTATCCTATTGTGAAATTTTTACGACGTTTTAATGATAAATGTGACGTCCTATTGGGACGTTTTAATGATAAAATAGTGAGTGTAGAATCATTTTTTGAAATCATTTTCATAAAACGTATTTTTTTGGTGATGATAGAATAACAATTTAATATTATAAGTGCCAGACTGGCTGGAAAATATCAGTTGTAACATTGTCATAAATTTGATTTTGCAGTTATAATAAATGAAAATCAAGTCGTTCATCACGCCCATAAACAAATGATAAATAAAACAGGCTTATAGTTACTGTAATATGATACAAGATACTCGCCTTAATATCGATGCATTCTTCAGATAGAATGTCAAGTAGGTTATAAGTCATTTTCAGATCATCTGCAATCTGTAACAGATGGATGCGCTATTGTTAGGTTTGAATGCAGTTCTACTGGATATAAAGATATTTATTACTCTAACAAGATACTGATACATTCGTAACGTACTAGAAAACCTTATTTTTGATTTGCTATTATTCCATAATAACCTGACCACCTAAGACATTGTAGCCTCTATTCAGGAAATTGTAAATACCAACAGTTATGAACCAGTTTAGTTGTGAACGTCTGGTTCGTATCAGAGATAGCCTAGTGCAATAAGTGTTGCAACCGGTACTGAGAGTTTTACAGTAGTAAAACTGAATCACATGGTTGAAACTGTTTATAAATAAATAAATAGCCCTTTTATTGCTTCATTGAATAATATCATCACAACAAAATAATTTTTAAAAACAAACAATTGTACAATAATGCAATATTCAGCAGCTGCTGGGGTATCCTTTCTAAAAGGATCAAGTGAGTGCGTTTATAATGCCTTATTCATTCTGTTTGATTTAATTTTATTCAAATAGTATTTCAATCCTTGTATAGCCATACTTCCTTGTAGACATTTTTCATTCTCTCCCATTCCCTTCTCTCTCTTGCAACTCTCTGCCACGTCGCTCCGCCGCACACTCTTCTAAATTCTGCGTCCCATTTGGCGTGGCAGTTCTAAACTGGCTAGGAGCGGGAGGCGTAGAGCTGGCTTGAGTTGCATTGAAATCTTTTGAATGGTGTTTGCAGGAAAAATGTGTTTTATTGTAGGTTCTATTTACATATAAATATTTTTTTTTTTCAAAATTGTTTTTATTTTCTCTATTGTTAGTTGAACCATTTAGCGAGGGTGTATGTGTGAGTGTGGGTATGTGTGTGTGTGCGTATGTGTGTATATTTAAAATGTGTACACTATATATTACCATGTTCTATATATTGTTCATGGATTGAATACTATAATTGATAATGTAGTTGTTAGGGTTAAGTGTAAGAGAGGACCTGCGAGTCCTAACTTCGCCTCAATAAAGACAAATTATCTATCTATCTATCTATCCCATCTGTACGAGGGCCTTCCTCTGCTTCTTCTCAAAGTGCGTGGATGCCAGTCCAGTATTCTTTTGGTCCATCTTTCATCCGTTGTCCTTGCGATATGGCTAGCCCAATTCCATTTTCTCTCTACTATTATCTTGCCTACGTCTCCAATTCTTGTTTCACCTCTTATCCATGATTTTCTTTTCCTGTCACATCTTTTCACTCCAATCATTATTCTTTCCATCGACCCCACATTAGTTCTAAGTTTTTTAATGATCTTTTCACTGAAAGTCCAGGTTTCGCAACCGTACAAAATTGCTGGTAGGATGTCTGTAGCAACTTTTTCTTGTTACCCATGCAAATTTTAGATCTGAATAGATAGCTGTACTTTTTGAACATTGACCAACCTATTGCTATCCTTCTGATAATTTCTCCCCATTGCCCGTCTTTTCCTATTTTCTGTCAAAGGTAAATGAAATGTTCTACTTTCTCTATCCTTCTTTCCTCAGTCTCCAATATTCTTTCATTTTCTTCACTATTATATACCATCACTTTCGATTTATCAAAATTCACTTTCATTCCTACCTTCTTCGTTTCTTTAATCATTTCCTTCATCATACAGCAAACTTCTTCCATGCTTCTTCCAATGATAACAATGTCATCAGCAAATTTCAGTGTATTCAATTTCTCACCGTTGATATCGATGCCTTTCTCTTGCCATTGTAGCTCCATCAGGGATTTTTCCAAGACTGCATTAAATATTTTCGCTGATGATATATTTCCCTGTCTCAAGCCTCTATTTACTTGCACCACTCTTTCTTTTCATCTCAAGTTGAATTCAATTTTCATATTTCTATAAATGAACCTGAATATTTCCAGCTGAAACTGTTTATTTAAATATTAATTTATGTGATGGGTTTAGTGAAAGAGAAGGCCTTGACTCCTGACTCATCCTTAATAGATAATTGATCTAGCTACTATACAGCCATAATAATCGACAGAGGTGAGAATAGATGAAGACGAGGTATAAAAGTGAGAAACAGTTCCGAGCCGCCCTGAACTTGCACCTCGCAGAAAACCCATACACCTTCATCATAGATGAATTTATTTGTTGCGGTCATTACTCAACCCATGTTTTTGATGATGTCGCAAGATACTGGTATTTTTCTTTTAAAAAAACTTACAGCTGTATGTCCAGCATTGCTGTTCAAAGAAAGTGAAAACAAGACCACACATTTTCAATTTGCATGGGATAGGTGTTGGGGTAGAACCACACTAGACTGCACCATACTAGGAACGTGTCAGGCCCAGCAAAGAACGTTCCAATCACTAGTTAGCACACTAGAACGTATCCCTCATCAGAAATTCTCGAGCTTGCCGTGCATGGCACGGTCCTAGTACGGTACGGTCTAGTGTTTTTCTACCTTAAATCGACTTCTCAAATTGTGTGAGGTAAACATGCCAGTTTTCGGCCTCTTACACTTCTAACACAAAAAGAAAACGTCTGCTTCAATTTTTCAACTACTGATTGACACCTGATGCTTCATTTGCTTCTTGTCTTCAAAATAGCATATGAAGTTTGCAAATCGATGAGAAACTACGGATTCAACAGAATGTGATCTCCCAGTGTGTATGAAACTTTTCCGTTTTTAAAAGGATTCTTTTCTGAGCGGTTGCCTGTTACTTGAGGGCCGATATTAGGACGTTCATCACTAATGTTTTCTACATTAGAAGAGAAAGGGACTTGCAAGATATTAGTAACTTTCTCGGATGGCTGCATCTTAGTTCAGTGTGCTGTTCATTAAACTGAGTCAAGCAGCCAGAGAACTTCTTGAAAGCCTCATAAATTTGCAGGGATCCAGGAGCACAAGCAATGAACTTGGTTAGTGTCCTCTCGCTTAATCCTCGTCCATGTTGACACTTACGGTCAAGTGTTGATGAGAAGGATATTCTTGAATATCTTCTTCCAAGAATGGACATTTATATGTTCAAACTTCGCCGTTTCATGTAGATACATAATCATATTATCGCTATCAAATTGCATCTTATACTGTATTCATATCGTTGATTAATTCTTTAGTTTAGATTTGTAAAATTCATAGAACAATAATTACAGTACTTATATATTTTTAACTATCATAGTCTAGAATCTAAGACTGCATTTTGTAATCTACATGAATAAAGTAAATAATCTAATCTAATCTAATCTAATCCATGAGTAAGGCCACCTATAGATTTTGATGGTCGCATTAATGTCTGCTGCATGGTCATGTCTGTCCAGTTACCAGTAAAAAATCCATCTGTACGCCGAACTGTAAAGAAACCTTTATTGACAAACCTTTCAAAGTCTTCATTTGACATCTTTGTTTGAACACTCAACATTTGTTGTAAGTATATTTGTGCAGATTTGGCATAGAGCAAATGACCAGCAGCATGGAAATATGGTATAAATTGCTTGGTATAATGTGCAAATTCCAATTGCCGATTCTCTCTGCCAGAATAAAGTCTAGAACCAAATTCACCAATTTAAACTCTTGTAGCCACAATTTTCAAGTTCTACTAGTTTTAACCAATCTTCACACACTTCTTCTAGTCTTGTCATTATTTCGTTTGTTTTACAATCTCTCATGGCGTCTTCAACAGTTGTTTTTTTATTTTTTATTGTTTGGTTATGAATATCTTTAAACTCGGTGGTAATCATTTCTTTAAGGGATGAACATTCCTCCAATAGCATTAACATCAAAGCTGCCTGAGTCACCATGTGAGCTCTATAAGACCTTGCATAAGCATGTCCTGACATAAGGTGAGGAATCGTTGATTTTCCATAAACAGAGGTCCACATTTCTTCGATTCCACTACCTTCCATAAACTTTCCTAGGCAACCAAGGAAACTCATTAGATGGAATCCGCCTAGTCTGACAATTACTCCAGATATTTCACTTCTGTAGAAGAGCTTGTAACAATGTCTTCTGCTTTCAGGAAAAGTGGTTGATCAAATGTGACAATACACGGCTGGCCAGCTAACTTGCTTTCTTTAGAAGCGGTACTAAGGGCAGAATAAATAGCAGTTGAATTTCCTGGATCTATGTTTATGAAAGGCAAAGGTTTCATAGAGACTCGATTAGTTTTTTTAAATATAAAATGCAATAGTGTACAACACTATTACAACTATATTATACACTATAGAACAATATTTGCATTGCAACGCCTCGCCAGCCGGCCCCACCTCGACCGTACCTGCCATGACAGAGTACGCATTCTGCATTACACCGACTGGATCTCGCTGGATCCCCAACAAAGTACGGTACTGTTTTATATCATTTTAAAGGTAATAATAGGAGCTACAACTTTTGTAGGAAACATTCTTCCATAAAATGTCGGCGTAAAAAGTTCTGTGACAAAAAGTAAAATTACGTGCCAAAAATATGCAAATTTTTACCTTTTCATACGAATTACAAACAAACGGTAAAAGTTACGACGAAAGTCAACTGGACATTAATTGCAGACAATGTTATAGTAAAGAAAATAAAAAAATTGCAATCCAATATGTTGTTCAATAGACGCGATTTACGAAACCATTACACTTTTCATGTTTGGGGGGGCACAGATTTAGGCCCGTATTTATGAACGTGACTTATCAAAGATCGACTTAAGTCGGATCGGATAAGTCAGACTTAGCAGCAATAAGGCTTACTTACACTAACAGGTTCAAGCCAGCGAGCAGCTGTAACCCTAAAAGCCAATCCAGCTCCCACAACAAAGATCTGACTCCTGATAAATAATTTAACATTAATAATTTACATTAAATAACTCTAATTTACACTAAATAAATGTTGCAGGGACAACTGGGTCGACTTATAACCTCACTTTTCAGCTAGTAAACTCACATAGTATAAGTAAAGCTTAGAATAAAATTCGTATTCATGAACCTTTCTTAAACATCTTCTCAACTTAAAAGTCAAGACGTGCTTATAATTGCAGTCTCAAATCCGTTCTTAGCCAAGCTAGGTACAGAGCTGTCTTGAAGCCGTTCTTAGATTGTTGTGTTGCCTCATATTTTGATTTTAATTTTTTTGTATAGCATCGGCTCATAATAATAAAATAAAATCATCATATTCAATTTTTGCACCATTGTAATGTAATTCAATTTATATTTGACTTTTTAAAATTATTTCTACTTAGTTTATAGTTCTAACCTTACATTTTTTGGCACTAGGATAGGATTCTCTTTCTAAAAAAGAATGGATGAAGTTCGTTGGTCTGCTGGCAGGTAGCGTGTACTACACTGCCGCGAATGATATCATTTTTCAAATACAAAAAAACAGAAAATTATAACTTAAAATATATTAGTGTGGTTATAATTACTTAACAGTAACTGTAAATTTACATGAAGTACAGTATCTTTATCTTTTCATGTATTTTATTTTATGTTTATTAGTGCCTGATGATATGACACAATTTTAGGTTAGCTTGTGACCACATTCAATGTAATAGAGCCTTTACATCTCTGTCTTAGATAACTCGTGCTTAGATCAATGTAAGTCATGTTCATAAATATGGGCCTTAGTGTCTTTATCTTCTGGTCTAGTAGTGACAAGTTCGGGTGTAAACTGCAATGAAGCATAATTATGCTGTAGGAATGAACTGCTTGAAAGACATTGAAGGAAATAATTTTGCAGATGAAAAGTTGAAAAGAAAGAATAAAGTCATAACTATAGGCTCCGTAGTAAGTGGTATAGATGTGAGATCTGAAGAAGTGCCCCTTAATCCTGATCAGCTCTTTAATAGGGTTATTTGTATGTCTCAATGAACAAATAATCTCAAACAATACTTCAACTATGAACTCAGCCCATACCCTTTGTCTTTATTTGAAAACAATAAAATGATGAGAAACGGAACTGAATCAAGTCTTATGAAAATATTTGAAAAGTGGACAGTTAGCAACAAAGTTTTGAGAATTTGCCCCCAAAAATATATGTTGTAGATGGAGGGTATCTTTTGCACAGTGTTATTTGGCCTGACAAAGTAACATATAGCAGCATCATAGAGAAGTATGTTGCCACTGAAATGGTATGGGAAAGATTGTCATGTTGTGATCCATGGGTATCCTGACTGTCCCACCACAAAAGGGGTTGAACATATGCGGAGAAGTAAAACAACATCTCTAGAAATGAAATTCAACATTAATATGGAATGCTCTGTGAAGCAAAATGAATTTTTGGCAAATCCAAAAAACAAAAGCCAGCTTATTGAACAGCTTGCTCAGAAGCTTAATGAAGCAAACATTCCAACCATTGTGATGGAGGAAGATGCAGATACTGAAGTGGTTGGAAGAGCAATAGATGTCTCCCAGATTCAAAGTGAGAGGCCTATAGTTGTTGTCGGACAGAATACAGATCTTTTCATTCTATTGTTAGGGCTAACACAGTGTGAAAATGAGCAACTATTCTTTCACAAACCCTCTGGCACACCATCAACGTATATCAGCAAGATTCGTGAAGAGATTGGTGATATGAAGGATGTGATATTATTTTTGCATGCAATCACAGGATGTGATACCACATCTTACTTATTTGGCAAAGGCAAAATTAACGCATACATATTGCTAAGTTCATCAAAAGATCTCCGCACAAAAGCTTTACAGTTTTATGAAAAACAGACAGACAAAATATTCTCAAAGAGGTAGGAGAGGCTTTTGTCTTGGAATTATATGGATGCACAAGGTTGCAAGTCTGAATGACAGTAGGTATTCAATGTACCTTAGAGCTGTTGCAAAAATGTCATTAAAATCCAAATTTAACATCGCATCCCTCCCTCCAACATCTGGTGCTGCTGAACAACACGCCTATCGAACATACTATCAGATTCAAAAATGGATCAGAGATAAGGAAATCAGCGCTACAGAATGGGGATGGATTTTAACTGATAACATGCTGTACCCAGTGCACTCAAAAAAACCACAAGCACCTGAAGAAGTTATATATTTAGTTTCCTGCTACTGCAAAAAGGCTTGAAAAAATAATTGTAGCTGCTTTAAAACATCACTTGATTGCACAGAAATGTGCGGGAGCTGTGGCGGATCATGCAGCAATGTAACTTTGGTTGAAGTTGAGGAAAATGAAGAACTTGTCATGGAAGTTTAGGAAATCAGAAATGGTCAACAATTTATTTTTTACATTTTTTACTTCAAATTGAGATACTGCAATTATTTTGTTCTAAAATTACATCCTAAAAAAATATTACATACATTTTCAAACCAAAAACTATTTAAAATACCTATTTTAGCTGTATATAAGGACTTATTATCAACTTTTCATGTGAAATTTAACGACTTGCAGTCAAATATTTGTTAAGAATAAGTATAATAACTCACTTAATCTGGTCGAGTACTTTCGAATCTATGAGATCCATCTACAAAGGCTCCTACATCATCATGTCAGTTTTTTGGTTAGAAGTGTTGTGTGTAAAATGTGATCAAAAAGTTTGTGAGATTTAAAATTTAGTTGTTCATTGAGAATGTTTTGTTTATTGTGTGTGGTGTGTTTGTATATTTCAAATTGTTCCAAGGTGTTGAGTTCGTGTCCTTTAGATTTTATGTGTAGAATGTGTAGGTTGGTACTGATGTCAGTAAAAGTGTGTCCAGTTTGAATGATATGGTCGGCAAAATTCGATTCAGCTTTGGATGTCAGGGCTTGAAAGTGTTCCTTGTAACGTTGTTTGAATGTGCGGCCTGTTTGTCCTATGTAGAATTTGTTACAATCAGAGCAGTTTAGTTTGTAGATCCCTGGGAGATCGTATTTGTTTGTGTTCAGTGTGGTTTTGAGTGTAAGTGCTTTTTTTATTTTGTTTTTTGTTCTGAATGAGATGGTGTGGCCGGCTTTGATCACATTTTACACACAACACTTCTAACCAAAAAACTGACATGATGATCTAGGAGCCTCTGAAGATGGATCTCATAGATTCGAAAGTACTCGGCCAGATTAAGTGAGTTATTATACTTATTCTTAACAAATATTTGACTGCAAGTCGTTAAATTTCACATGAAAAGTTAATATTAACAACGCAGTTCGTCATGGAACAAGAAATCCAGGGACTTATTATTATTTGAAACAAATTTAAAAAGTGAGGAATTCAGGTTTCACTGGGACTCGATTAGATTTTTTTATAGAAAATGCAATAGTGTACCTCAAAGATAAAAAACAATCTCACAATACAACAATATTTGCATTGCAACGCCACGCCAGCCGGCCCCACCTCGACTGAACCTGCCATGACACAGAACGCATTCTGCATTACACCGACTGGATCTCGCTGGATCCCCAACAAAGTAAGTACGGTACTGTTTTATATCATTTTAAAGGTAATAATAGGAGCTAGAAGTTTAGTGGGTAACATTTTTCCATAAAATAATGTCGGCGTAAAAAGTTCTGTGACAAAAAGTAAAATTACGTGCCAAAAAAGATACAAATTTTTAACTTTTCTTACGAATTACAAACAAACGGAAAAAGTTAGGAAGAAATTCAACTGGACATTAATTGCAGACAATGTTATAGTAAAGAGAATAAAAAAATTGCAATCCGAAATGATGTTCAGTAATCGAGATAGACGCGATTTACGAAACCCTTACACTTTTCATGTTTGGGGGGGCACAGGGGAGGAAGCAAGGGGGTTCGGGCGGGGACTTTTGGCTAAACACTTGTCTAAATGGTAGTAGTCGATGGGGGAAAAATTAGCTTTATACTATTTTTTTTTCACCTAAAAACACAGGTTGACTGGACTATTAGCGAAAGTACCAAACTCCAATCAAAAATAATTTATTGCAATATATTAAATAGAAACATTGCAAGTAAACATAATTTCAACTATTCTACATCAAATTCAATGATTTTTTACAGTAATTATTATTAAAATGGTGTCTGCACCAACTAACCTCTTTTCGGATACACGCAATTCAGAGGTTATGAGAATAACCTCTCAATTCAAACTTTTCGTAAATGAATTACATATCTTTGTTGAAGTACGCTACTTTATTAAGTTTGATGATGAAGTTGTAATAATAATTATTAGAAATTCAATCATTCACTGCACGGGACGACGGGACACAAACCACGCACATTTATCAAACTTGAACAGACAACAAACATGAAATCTTCAAGTGCAACAACTGCATCAGCAATAAAATATCACAACCTAGCACAACAAAAATATCAAGACTGAAAACAAAAATGGACCTATAAAATTAACTGATCAATAATAATATTTGAGCAAAAAACATAAATGGGGTTTTTCTCATCGGAATCATTCATGATACTCTTATGATGATAATTTCTCCTTTTAGATTAATATACCCAGAATATTGTTTTGTAACGTTGGTAGCAAGTGCATATCCATGTATAAACCGGGGAAGTTTGAATAACAAAGATAAAATAAATATTATATTATTTATGTATAAATATTATTCCACCATCAAGAATGATGATGATGATGATGATAATAATAGTTGATGAAATTCTATTACTGTATATCTATTTCTTATTCATTTAAAATAGTCTGCATGTAATTAAACAGTGAAAATAATCAGCTTTTCTACTAGACACGCAGTCTGTCATGAATCAACAAATACCAAGTTTTTATTTTTTATTTTATTTATTATTATTTTTTTTTTTGAGGATGAAGCCCACATAGGTCTGAGACCTGTGCGTGGGTAATGAGTTGGATGATGGATGAGTTGGACCTACAGTTTTAGGTGGGTTCCGAACCACCGGGAAGTGATTTTACAGCAGAGAACAGTGTCTTTTTTGCTGGCCAATCTAATCGGTCACCGTTACAAACAGGACCTACGAGAACGCAGCTTATCTCTCTGATTGAACAGATACCTGCTACGGCTCGCGGCTATCACTTCCGCGGCTATCATTTTCCTTAGAGTATTGAAATACATATTTTTAATTATTATTTTATACAGATAATCATGTTTTGAACTTTTTAAATCACCTTGTAGATATGTGTAGGACAGGAATTTCAAGAATCCAGAATACCTAATCAGAAAGCCACACAGCATATCACTTTTTTTGGTTGTGATAATAAAATAATATAAGGAGCAGCATTGCATTTTACTATTGTTATGTTGAACCTGCTACGCAGGACAATAATTGACACTTCTACATGGTATAACTATCAATATTATCAATATCAATCGTTAGTTTACACTGTAGATCATGGAAATGAATACTCACAACAATCATTGTATTTTAGAATATTGATGTAATAGAACAAGGATTCCTCAATAGACCACATTTTATATGATTATATTAAAAAAAATAGGATCAGTATAAACCTCCTGACCCAAAAGGCTGGATGGGGGACTGAGCAGGTATATTTAAAATTCAAGATTCTACCTTTCATTCTAGAATCGATTGATTATAATTATTTAATCCAGTTTTGAGTTTTTAATCAAATTCTTTTCTGTTACTGCATAGGCTAGACTACTACTGACATCAATTTGCTATCAATTCCAACAGCATTCGGTTTCTCTATCAATAGATGGGTGTGTACCGGATAACATTTTATCAGTGCGTTTACCATAGCTTTGATTTCTTAGTTGGAATTTCGCTACTCAGACTGTAGTCATGAATGGATGGAGTATTTTTCTATTTTTAATAATCTATGGTGAGAATTACTTGAATTAGTTTTTAATACTTGAAAATATTTCTATTATACTCTTAATCATAATTATTAATACACTATAATTTTTTGGTATCGTACACTAATTATAATGTTATTTCAATAATTATACTCTTATAAGAAGTACATATATTCACTTCCCGCCGACCACACTTTATATGTGATGAGGTGAAGGATAATGATGATGATGATGATACTCTTATCAAACTTTGAACATTTAGGCTAATTATTTTAATTGAAACTTAAATTATTTTGAAAATGTTCTTATTCTCAAAGTTTTCTATAATCTCTTTTTCGTAGAATATGGATTTGATGAAACTGAATGTTTTAACCTACTACCGGTAAAAGAGATCAGTCTAGAATGATATCACCGTTTTGAATATTCCTTATTATAGTCTAAGATATTCTTTGAAAATTTAGTCCCATCATCATTCTTCGTTCGGTCATAAAATGCAGATACTTTACCATAAATTATCAGAATTTTGATTGGAAAAAATCAAATACATCATAGTTCTTACACCGTTTTTGTTAATTGCTGCAACAATTTCACTTGAGACATAATATGTTGATGATTAATTGCTTGATAATGAAACATTTGCAAAATTATATTGCTTTACTTATTGTCTCTTGACAAAATGCTACAAAAAACTCCATTTATTATTATTGTTTTTTTAGGATGAAACCCACATAGGTCTTAGGTCTGTGCGTGGGTATTGAGTTGGATGATGATGATGATTCATGAGTTATACCTGCAGCTATAGATGATGGGTTCCCAACTGCTGGGAAGTGATTTTACAGCATAGAACAGAGTTTTTGCTGGCCAATCCAATCGGTCACCCTTACAAAGGGGGCTCAGGACTTCATGGTTTATCTTCATGTGAAGAACAGAACAGATACCTGCTGAGGCTATTCATTTAAGAGAAAATACTAATCCAGAGAGAATGGCGCAACAGATAGTTTTTGCTCGATTGATAATTTAAAAACAAAAGCTTTTGGTACCCAGTCCAGATAGGTACCATACCCAGAATACAGTCAACTCCAGTCAATTATTCGGGATCGGATAATCTGGGTTGCGGATTTACCGGGATCCTACTGTGCGTGGCGGGGAAATTTTTTTACAAACATAATGCAAGAAACTAATTTATTACATTCGAAACATCCTATACTATTTCCAAGGACAGTTTTGTAAATTCCTGTACATTTCGCACAATTCAAGGCATTCGATGGATTTCCGATCGCTGGACACCCTGAAATACATTGTATTTAGACCCTTTATTATGAAATTCGCTTTAACCGTGATTTTTGATTATCCGTGATGGTCCTGCTAGTGATCTTCCCGAATAACCGGGAGTTGTCTTTTTGTTTCAATTCGACAACCTACTATAAAAATGCTATCCTGATTGTACAGACATGTCATTGATTTTGTTCAAAACAATAAACTTTTAATAAAAACTTAGAAAACACTTCTAAGTGGAAATTATAACGTCATGGCGTGATATACACTGACTCAAGGCAGAGTGAAACGGCCGTCACGCCATAACTTGAGTCATAATTTCCACTTAAAAGTGGAATGGTATAGAAGTTTATTATAATGTTGTAATGCTATTGTAATGTTTGTAAAAAAGTTTATTATAATGTTGAAGATCCATTTTGTTTCCACTAATATATAATAAAAACTTAAAAAACACTTTTAAGTGGAAATTATGACGTCATGGCCGTTTCACTCTGCCATGAGTCAGTATACACTGACTCAAGGCAGAGTGAAACGGCCGTCACGCCATAACTTGAGTCATAATTTTCACTTAAAAGTGTTTTAATAAACTTTTATTTTTATGATTAAAAGTTCTGTATTGAATTCTTGCTAATAGGCACATAACACTTCAATTATTCCAGGTCATAACCAGTGATTTTATTTCATTTATAGGATTACCATTCGCAGCATTGCAGAAGAACAAATGGAGCAAAGAAAAGCGGCTACAATCAGAATTGTTCGAAAATTATGATCCGTATATCAGTCCAGATCAGGAGAACAGAACAGTTGTGAAGCTAGGACTTCTATTTGGTAACTACGAATATGTGAGTATGGGATTCTTTCGAATAACATATCATATTTCATAATAATGTATCCCCACTTTCACCAAACTACTGGGTGATTACAAAAGAATGCCCCACTTTCGAAGGGCTTCAATTATAAAACGAAAATATTTACAAATTTCTTGATCAATTAAGAGAAAAAGCGAATTTAAAATTTTCAATGTTCAGTGTTACCGGCACCAGAAGCCCAAACCATACCTTTGCAGTGATCGAGTGCAGTGAATGATGTGTTTTGAGACTTCTAGGCCCATTAAAGTTGTTACAAGTGTGGGAAAAATTGGAATACTGCACAGCTATCGTTGGGCTTCTGGTGTGGTATGTCATGATGAACATTATGACAACTTTTGATCATTTATAAAAAATTGGAATGTGCTTTCTCATTTGAATGGCTATAAAGTCTTGAACGTATCTGCATTTTTTAATAAAAGCCCTTTGAAATTGAGACAAATGTTTTGTAATCACATGTATAAGATGCATTAGACATCAATATTTAATGAAATCTGCTTCTATTTCATAGTTTGTAAAAAAATTGATGAACAGAGAGGATGCTAATTGCATAGACATTTATTATACAGCATGTTCAACCCTTTTGTAAGTGCTATCTATGTGCATCGTACGGTGCAGTCGTCGTAAGCATAAAGCTGGGTCTTCCCATCTCCGCGCTTTTTGCAGAGCGCACTGCACACCAGTGTTGCCAGACGCAAACTAATGAATTGTAGGCGATTTGGCTCGTAATTACCGTACGTTCAATATTGTGTTACTCGGTAATTTTGAGCAAAGTCCTCACAATTCTTTAGCTTGAGTCTGACAACGACACTGGTGCGATAACTGCGCTCCGTAAAAAGGGCGGAGCTAAACCCAGGTATCACGCTCTTCTCTGCTACAGTCTCCCAATATGCATGAACCATGAAATAATCAGAAGTTTCCAAGAAGCTCCCAAGCAATATTTGTCTAAGTAGATCTATCACAATGGACCATCATATAAAATGCACTCTTAGGCAACTTGCACGAAAGAAATATAATAACCTTGGGAAGAGATTTTTAAAAATCAGTTCAAAAAGAGCTATTGAACTGCATTCGAATGCACAATATTTTTCATAATTATTCAACACACAATACACACAAGTAAATATAAACCAAATAAATGTAAACATAAAATAGTTCCTGGATAGGCCTTGAAGATGGGTTCAACAACTCGAAAACGTTCGGCCAACAAAGTAAGTAAAATACTACTTACTGTATTCTTAATAAAAAATTTGACTGCAAGTCGTTGAATCCACTTAAACAATAAAATAGATGTTGAAAATACTTTGGTAGTACAGTAAATACAAACCTTACATACTCGTTGATGACTATTTCACATTGCTTCCTCAGACACAACTAAGTAGGTCTCCAGACGTGTCCAAGAAAACATTACAATGCGAAATAGTCATCACACGAATAAGTAAGTGTGATCAATAGTACTTAATAGTGTGTACTCAATAGTACTTTATTTTCAATAATCATTTATGCATAAATAATTGTTGAAAATACAGTATTTTTCTAGTGAATTGAACACTAGCCATTTCGCATTGTTGTAATGCTTCCTCAGACTGAAAGGCCATCACACAAGTATATGCAGGGGATAAATTCACTAATTCACTAGCAAATTATTTACAACCATCATTCATGTTTAAATATCAAGTGAAAAAGTAATGTGGAATTACAGCATCAAATAAAATATTATAACTTAAGAGAAAATCATGGGTAAAGAAAGGTTTCCTGTGCTGTCCCACATGACGTAGGCCGCACTCTTACCATAAACACTCGCATATAAGCATTAAAATATTATTATTAAAACTAATCTACACAAAACCTAGATAGAATAATGAGTTCCACTTTTTCATATTTATTGCAACACTATCAACAGAATAAATTGATTTATTCTCTTCGCAAGATGTAAATTTTTGAGAATATTTTTAACAAAAAAAAAAAAAAAAAATTACCGTACTGCAAAATTGACATTTTTAATGTTATAATTCTGAAACAGTTTGTAGTGATAGAATTCAATTGTTCATATACATTTCACTTCCTGTGAGTTTCATGCTGTCATTTTCATTTATATATTTATCTTCATTGAGCACATAAAATTC
This sequence comes from Conomelus anceps, assembly GCA_948455865.1. NCBI lineage: Eukaryota > Metazoa > Arthropoda > Insecta > Hemiptera > Delphacidae > Conomelus > Conomelus anceps. The sequence goes on from OX418216.1 coordinate 127,815,974, forward strand.
AACAATAAATAAATGCGGCTTTATGTTATTAAATTAACTTTGTGATTAATCCATTCGTCGTCATAGAATCTTGGGTCACTTATTCTTAGCATAGCTCTTTTGTATAGGTAGTAATATATGCAGGAGCCTGAAAAAACAAATAATTTATATATACTGTGATAGACTGATTTTACTATGGTAGCAAAATTACCGAATTTAAATAAGAATTAGTGAGAAGTTGATAAAGTCAGAGACATGCTACCTTATGAAATCTAATGATTCTCTCATTTATTTATTTATAATACAATAAACCTATTAGCCTATAGACAAGTGAATTCAAATTAAATCTGTGATGTTTTCCATGACGAAATACTTTATGAACAATCTAATTATTAAAACTGACACTGTATTTCACTTTTATATAATGTTTTACTCACATATATTGGAGATGCTAGAGGGATGCATTTCACTTCTGAAAAGAAGCTTCGTCGGCCTGATGAAGCTGAAGATCAGGCTGACGAAGCTTCTTTTCAGAGTGAAATGCATCCCTCAAGCATCTCCAATATATGTGAGTAAAACATTATATAAAAGTGAAATACAGTGTCAGTTTTAATATTAGATTGTTTAAATTAAATGTCTAAATTATATCAGTTCATGTAATAAATGTATGCATCTCCGTATTTCCGTTAATTCTCACACACTTCTGAGAACAATATTATATAGTACGGTAATGCAGGTATATTTTTTTAATGTTAAAATGAGAAAACATTTTGTAACTCAACAGTATATACTTACAAAACCTTTGTGAAATGAAGAAAAAAGGCAATCCTTTTGCCCAGTAATGTTTCATTGGTTGAAACCACCTTGTGGAGAGCACGTAAATTTGAACAATTAGTGTCAAGAGAAAGTACAGCATGGCAATAAAAACGGTTGTCCGGAATCTATCAAATAATAGTTCAACAAATCCGGCCTGAAAAAAATAATATTGTTCATTGCAGTACAAGACATATGTTATCATTAGAGAATATTTTCAATTACCAGTATAGCCAAAAGTTTTTCAATTAAAAAATTAAATAAAGTGGAATTGGTATAATTTAAAAAATATCAAGAATTAATTTGAAAGTTGCAATTAAAATAAATCTGATTTTTGTCAAGATAATAGTTTTTGTTGGTATTTGTTTAAAAAATTGTGACATCTTTTCATTTCCAGTTTAAAGAACTAATCGATTACCATGAAAGTATAGCTCAAAACTTTTTGCATTTTATTGAAAGATTTAATACTGAAGTGGAATTTGTATATTTTCTAAAAATAAAAATATAATTCAAGAAGTGACATTTGATTTGCATTTTTGGAATGAATAATATAGATTTTCTGTCAAGATAATAGTTTTAGTACTGTAGCTGTTTAAAATGAACGAGCAATCTTTTTATTTCCAGTATAAATAAATGAGAAAAACAATAGACTAGATTATAATTTTACTATAAGAATGTGAAAATAAAATGAATAATATGAGCCTCTATTACACTAGAATCGTTTTTTGAGTGGACCCGGCACTGCATTTGTGTTTTAAAAATATTTAAATATAGAAAAAATCAAATCTTTAGGGTGTGCTAGGACTGCTGAAGTCTCTCTTGCACGGTTCACTATGGAATAATATTGAAAATTATTGTATCAATATCATTTCTCGCAAATACTATTTGTTACTGTCGTCAACATCTGTAATATCCGGGAGACTTCAGTACAACTAGCCTACAAAATTAATGGAATTAAATGAGAATTCAAAAATTATTAAATTCTACAGCTGACACATACCTGAAAGACATTAGTTTGAAACAAACTAACCAGAAGTAAAGTAACTGCCAACACTTGAAGGCCGTCTTGTATTCTGAAAAAATCCAATCAAAATAATGATCCATTAAAATGTGTAGTATATATTATCTTATTAAAGTTATTCTGAATCTGTGATGTTTTCCATGACTAAATACTTAATGAACAATCTAATATTAAAACTGACACTGTATTTCGTCAGCCTGACGAAGCTTCTTTTCAGAAGTGAAATGTATCCCCAAGCATATAAGTGAGTAAAACAATATATAAAAGTGAAATACAGTGTCAGTTTTAATAGGTATTAGATTGTTATTCTGAATACAGAGCTTTTTAATTAGCGAGGATCATGGCTACAGAGTTGGAGATAAATTATCATCAATCAATCATTAATTTAAAAAAATTACTTTCAGTAAGAGGTCCCGCTGAATCATATAAGGTTTTTCAGGAGGTTGGTGCCTGTTTAGAAAGCATGTAGATAACATTGAAGAAAATTTAATGCTCCACCACTTCCGTATTAAATTTCGGCGAAAAACTGCCATGAGTGCCACTAAAAGCAAGCGGCGGGCCGCTTTTAGCGCAGTTGGTTGGGGCGTCGCAACTTCAGCTTGCTGTCGTGGGCTCGATTCCCGCTCCTCCGTCTGGCATCTTTGTGCAATCATTCACCTCATATTACCCACGCACAAGTCTCGGACTCATGTGGGCATCATCAGCAATAAAAAAAAATAGTAGTCTAGGGTATAGATATTTTTAATACCGTAATTATCGATTTTCAATGGCTTATGTCTCGGAAAATTTTCAACTTTCGACAAATATGTAGAGGATTTCACTTATAGTTAGTTTATTCAGCTTTCATTTTTATTTGGAACATTTTTTCTAGGCTCAACCATATTATCGAAATATAGTCGAAAACCTAAAAAACCCTAGCCCCTTCTCCTTACTAGAAATGTGACAAAAAGATTATTTTAATCTACCAGGTGTACCTATCGATAATCAGAAGACAAAAATTGCGTTAGATTCAGTGTTTCAGTGTACACTCAAACGATTATAGCGCCCGGCTTAGGAGGCTCTACTGCTGCTTTTCCATCACTGTTAACTTTTTCAATGAATTATTAGACATCAGCACGTTGGCTTGTATTTGTGGTTTATTATTTATTAAAAATCCTTTGTAAGTACCTATAAAAATACTCTTTCACATCCATCTTATCTAAATATACATCCCAATATTATTCCTGTTATTTAGTCTATCTCTATAATTGGCATTTGTGAATATTATTTCTTTTTAACAAGTTGAGTAACAGAATCAATCAGCATTCATGCATTTAAAATATACAATACAAACAGAGCAAGCAAAAGTCAATGAACCTTACTTACATAAACAATAACAGAAGGATACTGCTGTCTTGACGTAGAAAATCAGCAAAGGCATTCAATAGTAAGTCGAAAATTAATAGACATACTTGAACAAAAAGTATAAGCCTATATCTGGAACTCGATAACATTTTATGACAATCCTTTGTATTGTCAGTAATAATATAATGAAGATCAGTACTTGCTATCTATTACTGTGCGGAACGCCGTGCTGTAGTACTGTGCCTGGATATCCGCATTCCCCGTCACCATGGCAACACGAACCAAACAAAGTAGTGTCTAGTCTCCCTACCGAACAAAAGCTTGTGGAACAGTTCACACTAATCCCTATTCACTTATTCTCAACCCTCTGTTACCCGCGGTTGATCTGAGAGATCAGAATAGGATATTTTGTGTTACAGAAGTTTTGGGGATGGCAGTACCTGTTCGAGTCTCCTACATTCCCTGGACATTATTTACAATTTACAAATAATTTAGTAGATTTTCGTGTTTGTCAACCATGCTGAAGCGTTATTTTATAAGTTTTGATCTAAAGAGATCTTTAAGGGATCACAGCATCAAAAATGTAAATGTTATTCTTAGTTTGATTTTTTTAGTCTTTTAGTTGAATGATGCCGACATGAGTATTGGAACTTGTGTGTAAGTAATGAATGTGTGTTAGGTGAATGGGTGAATTATGAGCAACATCCATGGCTGAATGAGGTTCGAAATCAAGACTAGAAATACAAAATCATCAGCCAGTCTTATCTAATCAAAGACAAGGGCTGCAACCAAGTGAGCCACCAGAGAGATACCAACATAAACATTTGAATTTGAAATGCTTTTTTTTATTAATCTTCTATCCTTCCGAACCCTCCACTTTGTTGTATCTGTAAAAAAATAGAAATTCACTTTTTTTTGATAAGTGATCTGTCTGATGACCGCATTCAAAAATATTATGACATAAATTTGGGGGCGCGCGTAACGCAGGGTTAAAACTATGTATTAAGCTATTTTATCAGAGGATAAATTAAAACTTTGTTTATATATATATATATATATATATACAGGCCTATATATATATATATATATATATATATATATATATTGTTACATTTTAAAGACTCGCGGATGGAAAAATATGAATGGTGTATTTACGGGTACATCCGATTAACAAGATAATAATTATTTGAATCGTTACTCACGTGACGTTTTATATATATAGATATAGCCTATATGATGCTTTATGTATCAAATTTTAATTACTTATTCATTTTTCAGTTTGAAAGATCTGGCGGATTGCTGATTATCCAAGGCTTCATAAGAATGGTTTGTATTGCACATAGTTTACTTCATGAACTAATTTATACTGCCTAAACACTACTGTAGCTTAAATTATTACAACAATACTGTTATGAAACGCCAGAAAGAAGAGAAAAATATTTCTCTTCCCTTTCTGAGCTGTGTCAATGATAACTTCTGGTTGGAGCGATAAGTTGGCACTTTTGTTTAATCCCCCTGTTCTCCCCTCCATCTTGCAATCATCTAGAGAGTTCCTGAATGGCATTATCTGTGTAAATAGATTGTTATAGAAAATTAAAGAATTCTCTGGCACTCCTGGAGTGTGATAAAGACTTATATAGGCGGATGCTCATGTGAACAGTTAGTTCATTCATTGGTCAAACTTCGTTGACATAACATAACAAGTAGTGTCAGTTCATGTGGCAGTCCCGGTTCCGTTAATACGGACAACGTTGAATGTGTTGAAGTGTTAAACGCAGTGTATTGTGACGGTTTATTATTCAGGCTTCTTTTACCGTTTATACAATAACAGACTGTGCTCCATAGGTGTTTAAACTGTTATATTTTAGACTTTTCTTTCTGAAATATTGAACAATTATTTATTTGTTGAATATTTGATTGGCCTATTAACAGTTAGTGATTAATTTTGGAACAGTGATATAGCAAATTCATTAAACTGAACATTATACTGATTTATTTCAGTAGTCAAATACTTGTGCTAATTCAAGTAGGCCTAGAAGTAATTTAGTAGTACAAAATGTATATAATAATCAATCACTAAATTACTGCATTAAAAACGTTAGGCTTGCTGCTTGCCATTTCTAATTTGATTGAACTAGATCCCGGGTCGCACGAATGTGCGACTTTATTAAACTTTGTAAAATACATTCCACATTGTTCCATGTTCGCCTATTTTGTATAAAGATTTCAAGAAAACACATAATTCTTCTTCTTCTTCCTCTTCTTCTGCTTCTTCCACTTCTTCTTTTTCTTCTTCTTCTTTTTCTCCTTCTTGTTTTTCTCCTTCTTTTTCTTCCTCTTCCTCTTCCTCTTCTTTTTCTCCCTCTTCTTCTTCTTTTTCTTCTTCTTCTTCTTCTTCTTCCTCTATTTCTTTTTCCCCTCTTTCTTCTTCTCCTTCTTCTCCTTCGTCTTCTTCATCTTCTCCTCTTTCTTCCTCCCCTTCTTCTTCTTTTCTCTCTCTCTTCCTCTTTATCCTATCCTCCCACCCTCTCTCTCTGAATGAACAATGAAAAATAAACTTTTTGTTTCAAAACAGCTGATCATCAAATCGTAAGTTGAAATGTGAAAATGTTCAGCTCTCCGATCCCTATGTTTAAGTAATGGCAAAAATTGAAACTTTGATCGTTCATCCCTCATGTCCACGATGACTTTTTTCAAAATGTAAGACCTTATCAAACATCTACTCGATGAGATCTTTCAAATGAGACGTGAACGAACAAAATCGGTCGAGAAACCACGGAGGAGTTGTCATCACAAAAAAACATGTTCGCCTATTTTATATAAAGATAGAAAAAAAAACGTTCTTAATCGAAAATTCCTGGAAGCCTGTTTCAAGCCTATAGTACTAGTAGTTCTGTGAACAGTAGACCTCACACCAAAGAATAAGAGTGCTTGCAGAAATTTTCATGTGTCTTCCACAAAAAGTCACTCTGTGTCACATCACCTTAAGGCTCTGTTTCTATTTTCCAGACAGCTTATTATTGTTATTCAGATCAGGTTTCAAATGTCTGATAAAATGAATTTATAGAACAATATTGATAAGATTTGAATAAAATTAAATAATAATATCATTTACTTAGCAATCACTTATTATTCTACTTAATTGAAATATAAGAAATTATTTTTTCTCTCAATAAAATATGTTATTCTAATGACGAATGATAACTTATTACGTATGAAGGCTAACCAGATTAATAAGAGAGCCCGAGGACTATCTTTAAATATGATACCAATTGCATTTGATGGAAGAGCTCATTCAAAAATTGATCATATGTTCCCTAGAAGAAGGCTCAAGTGCCTTTTCATTTTTTCCTTTCAAATATCCATTAAATGCAAGCAAATTTCGAACATCCTTACACATACAACGCTGGACATTACTGTACTTAAAGGAAGATCCATGCAAAATTTCAAAGAATTTGGTCGACGTGCTTAGAGGTAAATACGTTACAAAAAGACAGACAGACGGGAAGACAAATGCAATTATGCAAAATGGTCGACTTGAAATAGAGACCTCTCTTCGCTCGGTCAATCATAGGATCATAGCCGATTTCGACTGAAGGTGGCTCTTCAGACCTCACGTTATGTTTTAGCCCAAAGAGCGTAGAGCGTACTACACAGACGAGGAGTGCTATTCCAAAAATTACACAGTAGGATATGACTGCAAAGGTGAGTGCGTATACTATCCAGCACAACTCTTATGACGAGCTACTCGCTCCCTGCAATCAAGCCATCATTCGACAGAGACGTTTGAAAAGCTTCACAATAAATTGATGTACGGTAGTCTTTTTCGTATATGAGATGAGCAAAGTTCAATTCTTCTTGGTGTAGGTGATGACGATATCGTGCTGGTAGCTATCCATAATGAATATAAATATGACTGATATTGGCTGAACCCAAATTTAAAGCTAATGAATTGGAATTTCTTTCTCTTTCTCCAGTCTTGGACCGACAAACGTTTAACTTGGAATGAAACAGAAAAGGAAGTAGACGGATTTGAGCCCGAATATGAAATTTGGAGGCCTCACATCACAAATATAAAGGACAGAGGGTAAGTCAATCCACATAAACATTACATGCATAAACATTGAACATATACATAAATTGTAACATTATTCACATGAACATTATATTTACACCAATCCCAGGGTCTTATTGTCCCATTTGAAAATGTTTGATCTTTAACTAGAAAATGAAATTTAAAAAATCAAATTCACCATAAACTTGTTTTCTTGTTAAATCTTTCAAATTTCTTCAAGTTTGATTGGTATAAAATAGATAGATAGTTTATTCTCAAATAAATAAATTACAACAAAATTCAGAACACCAACCTGTAAATTAGTCGGATCTGAAAAATTGCGGTGATAATGAAGGATCACCAACCTCAATGCAAAAATTGGCAACACTGCTCGTACCGTGTTGCCTAGTCTACAAAAGTCTGACGCGTGCAGTCTTATTTTATGGTTTGTCACCGTAGTCAGTTGTGTTTTTGCTATGCCGCAATTTCTTTGAGCCGCCTAATTTCGTGGCGTGGAGTGTAGTCTGTCATTGCTAAATATACTCTAGGTGTAGACATAGATAGACACATAATAGGCTCAATAGGAAATATAATACTTTCCTACAATTACTTTAGCCTTTTTGATTGAATTGCAAAAAGTTACTTTTTACATCTTATCGTGGACTCTTAAAGTCACATATTAGGTATGCTATACCTTAATATGGGGTAACTCATGAGAACAAAGCATTGATAGGGTGTTTAAGTTTCAAAAGAAAGCTGTTAGATGTATGGAAAAAGTGAATATATCAGATTCATGTAGGCCGTTGTTTAAGAGACTTGGTCTCCTAACTGCGTCCTGCTTATATGTGTATGAAGCTATTTTATATTTTAAAAAGAGTTGACGTATACATTTATATAATGCACGAAGTCGAGTGGAATATGGCTTGGTGTGTCAAATTGTAACTTATTTGAACAAAAACCTAGTTATATTGGCAGGAGACTCTACAACAAGCTACCGCTGTTTTCAGAGAAGCTTGAAAATATAGAAATATTTGAAAAACAATTCAAAAAATATTTAACAATCTAATACTAAAACTGTATTTCAATTGAATATATGATTTTCACTCACTTTTACTGGAGATACTGAAGGGAAATTCCTCCAGTAAAAGTTGTATACAAAAATCGTGCATCAGCATGAGCCCGATGCCTGGAGCTGAGTTGCCAAGGCACCTGTAGTTGCAATACCTCCAGTAAAAGTGAGTGAAAATCATATATTTAATTGAAATACAGTGTCAGTTTTGATATTAGATTGTTCATCAAGTATTTCATCATGGAAAACATCACAAGAATATTTAGTTTTTCAGCTTTTTATATAGTGGATAAGAGTTTCTTTCACATAAAAATTAAGCCCCACCACAACTAATTGATATAGTAATTATGGTAACTCGTTTAAGATCGTTTACATTGTATGTATGCATATAAAAAAAGCTACCCAAAATATATTACCATTTTAGGATATAGGCCTATATATTTAAATTTAAATGTGTGTTTCATTGAGAGCGTAGTGAGGGCTCACGGGCTCTTCCACTCTACCCATCGTATATGTAGGGCATTTTTATGTAGTTCAAAAATAACTATTTAAATACGTTAACTGAGGGCATTTTTGTATGGCATTCTTGATTTCTTTATGAACACAAACCTATAGGCTATATCGACTTGAAACTATTAGATGTTGTGGTTTTATATTACTTTTTCACTCGATATTTAAACAAAAATATAATATCTATAGTGGCATTCCTGATGCTTTTGTAGTAGCTAGGTTTCCAGCCGTGTCTGAGGAATCATCTCAACAATGCGAAATGACCATCACACGAATAAGTAAGTCTTGGGCTCACTAGTAGAGTTTGTTTTCAATTAATAATAATGTGGAAATATTCAACCACAGCTTTTAGAAAAAATGTGTTGAGTTCACACTTTGAAGATTGTTACTTAAGTTAGATAATTGAAATGAGATGGGAATAATAATCCAGGCATATCCGGAATATCCCTAGTCACTTTAGTCGATTCCAATCGAGATAGACAGCATATAATCGAGTATATAATCGAGCATATACATCGAAATATTTGAAAAACAATTGAGAGAATATTATTTAGTTGGTAATGCTTTATTATAGTGTACAAGAGTTCCTTTCACAGAATAATTTTGAGCTCCACCTCAACTAATTCAAATTGTAATAAATTATGGTAACTATAGTGGATAAGAATGGTAATATTGTACATAATTGTTGATCTGACTTGAGTTCATTTATACTTCATAACCGGAGTCTTCAAGACTTAAAATTATTAAAAATAATAAATATCTACTGGTACTTTATAAAATGTTGCTGACAATCTTAGGCCCATGTTACTGGCACATTACTTACATTTGACCCGGAATTACCGTAAAAAATAATTAAAGAAATTAAATATTCTACGCGGTGGGTGAAACTAGCCCATCAAGTCTTGAAAGGTTTTGATTGAAAAAATCTCCACTTCAGAAATTTCTTGACAAACGTTGGAGCTATATAGATATTTTGTTGTTCATTTTTATTCTATTAATGACAGATTTGAAGGAGAGCCTATATATCATCCACATGGAAAGACCGAAAAAAGCAATAATGCGTTAATTCAATCAACTATTGTACATCCAGAAGGACAAGTAACATTAGTGTACAAATACAGATTAACTGGAAAATGCATCCCAAATTTGATGGAATGGCCCAAAGATTCATCTACATGTGAAGCTTTTATCGGTTCTGAAGCTGTTCAAAATATCAACTTAACCACTTTTTCATTTTTCAATGCGGTAAGCAATATTTCTCTATAAATGAAATTATTATTTCGGTACCTGAAAGTACAATATGCATAATTAAAATAATATTCCTTATTAACTTTCTATTGTAAATTTAACGACTTGCAGTCAATTATTGTAATTGTGGATAAATAATATTTGTACCGTACTTACTTCTGCCCAAACGTTTTCGAATTATGGAGGCTCATCTTCAAGGTGTCCTGGATCGGTATATAATAAGGATGTTCTTTATTATGTCTATTGTTTCATTGATAGGCATGTTGGTGTATAGATTTGTTATATCAAAAGATGCAAGAGTGGAGTAGTGTCTTTTATTTTTGTTATGAGATCGCTACTGTTTTTCATGTATGTGTTGTTGTTTATGTTAATTAGTTTTCTGAGTGTTTGATCTATGTGTGATACTGTGCGTATGTTGTCAGAGCAGGCTCTGCGAATTTTGAAGAATAGAATATTAATTCAAACGGATAAGTAGTATTTTTGTTTATTATTATTATTATTATTATTAGTATTCATAATATCTTAATAATTTCCATTATTAATTTGTCTATTATAATTTAAAGTATCTTAATAAAAACTCAAATTCTGTTTTTGAGGTAAGGTGTACCGATATTGATAAATTTTCTTGTAACTAAATAGTCGACAATTATAATAAGTTGAGATATATTACATTAAACATTTTACTTAAATCAATTCAAAACAATTTTTATCTAGGAAAATGAGTCCAAACAAGCCATTTAAATCTAATTGTTTAACTAAAACTCAGGTAACTACGCGATCTCAGCAAATATTAACCAAAAAATCACCAGCAGCTCTTAAAGCTACTGCAGATGATGGAAAAAATGTTGCTAAACAAAAAGTGATCAAACCGAATTAAAAACAAAATTAGAATCATCACTAAAAAATTCTAAGGAAGAACGGATAGGGTTGGTGAATCAAATAAAATCTCTGGAGGTTATTGTGAAAATACAGCAGGAAGACCATAAAATCGAAATTTTAAATCTTACGAGTCAATGAAGGGCAATGTCAGAGGAAATTAAATTATTAAAATCTAAAATAGCTAATGTAAAATCTGAACCTCTGATCAATACAAAAAAGTAGAACCTAAATCAAATGGGGAAAAATAGAAAATAGAAATTGTCAAACTAAAACTTATAGTCAGGTTTTGCAAACAGCAACCAAAACTAAAGTAGAACCTAAATCAAATAGGGAAAAAATAGAAAATAGAAATGGCCAAACTGAAACTTATAGTCAGGTTTTGCAAATAGCAACCAAAACTAAAGTAAGGGGAAATAACGATAAGAAAGGTAGAGTGCTGCTCTTGACATCCAGTCATGGACGAGACTGCAGTGATCTACTGTATAAAAGATTAAAACAAGAATATGAAGTTCAGAGTTTTTTCAAGCCAAGTGCCCCTATAAACGCAATCGTAGAGTCAGCTAAGGAACAAACAAAAGATTTTGGTAAAAACGATTTTATAATAGTACTGGGTGGCTCAAACAATATAAATGAACCTAGCCTAAAACATTTTCCTGAAATAAATGAAAAAAATCAAAGAGATTGTGCCACTCAGCCAAAAAACTAATGTAGGCCTGATGATAAGTACAATTCCATATAGGTTTGATAGGCCAGAGCTAAATTAAACCATTAAGTCAACAAATAAATCAATTCATAATACAATCAACAGCCTAAAAAATTAGAATTCTAAGCAATTGGGGATTTGTTTTCTAAATGAAAGGGAAATGAAAATGAATGAGATCTAAATCAATCTGGCAAAGTAATTTTTTGTAATAGGATTGCGGAGCTGATTGAAAGTCGTTTGTAATCTACTGTTAATAATTCTCATAAACAATCATCTAATGAACCTTTTCTAGTAAAGTGGCTCAAAACCAGGAAGGAAAACTAGTTTCAAATGATAAAGTTCATGTCTTCAATTGTATTAAAAGACATTAATCATTAAAAAATCAGGATAGCATTAGTGGAAGGAACTCTTGATCATCCATGTCAGTTTTTTGGTTAGAAAAATTGCGGTTTTTGTAGATTGTGATCAAAAAATTTGTGTGATTTAAAATTTAGTTGTTCATTGAGGATGTTTTGTTTATTGTGTGTGATGTGTTTGTATATTTCAAATTGTTCCAAGGTGTTGAGTTCATGGCCTTTAGATTTTATGTGTAGAATGTGTTGGTTGGTAGTTATGTCCGTAAAAGTGTGTCCAGTTTGAATGATATGGTCTGCAAAAGTCGATTCGGTTTTTGTATGTAAGGCTTGTATATGTTCTTTGTAACGTTGTTTGAATGCGCGGCCTGTTTGTCCTAAGTAAAATTTGTTACAATCAGAGCAGTTTAGTTTGTAGATCCCTGGGAGTTCGTATTTTTTGTGTTCAGTGTGGTTTTGGGTGCAAGAGCATTTCTTATTTTTTTTGTTTGTTCTGAATGCGATGGTGTGGCCGACTTTTTTTGGAGATTTTGGCTAGTCTGATTGTGGATTAATGTACCTATGTCATTGTGATGTATTTTTTTGTCAGTGATGTTGGTGTTTTGTTTTTTGGTTGTTATTTTATGATTGAGTTTGTCAATTGGGTCGTGTTTGTAGCCGTTTTCTTGGTCTAGGTATTTTATTGTATCTAGTTCAGTGTTGTAATTGTCAGTGGATAGTGGCGTGTTGTTCAGTCTGTGTAGCATTGGCCTGAATGCTGAGTGTTTGTGTTGTGTTGGATTATTGGAGGTGCTATGTATTAGGGTATCTGTTATTGTTGGTTTTCTGTAAATGTTGAAGCTGTGTTGTTGGTTTGTGTTCTTTGTAATTGAGAGGTCTAGGAAGTTGATTGAATTGTCTTGTTCATATTCAGCTGTGTATTGAATGTTCTTATATATTTTGTATGATCGGAGTTGTTCACATTGTCTTTTGTTTTTTCTGTATATCAGTAATACGTCATCTACATATCTGTGCCAGTATATTATGTTCTGTGAAAATTTTTTATTAAAGATTATGTGAGTGTTTTCGCAGTGTTGGAGGTAGATTATCGAGGTAGCAGTGATACTGTGCATACGTTGTCAGAACAGGCTTTGCGAATTTTGAAGAATAGAATATTAATTCAAACGGATAAGCAGTATTTTTGTTTATTATTATTATTCATAATATCTTAATAATTTCCATTATTAATTTGTCTATTATAATTCAAAGTATCTTAATAAAATTCAAATTCTGTTTTCGAGGTTAGGTGTACCGATATTGATAAATTTTTTTGTAATTAAATAGTCTCAAGTTGACAATTATAATAAATTAAGTAATATTCATTAAACATTTTACTTAAATCAATGGAAAACAATTTCTCCACGATTCGAAAACGTTCGGCATAGAGAGTAAGTAAAATATGACTTATTCTTAATAAAAATTGACTTCAAGTCGTGACTCCACGTGATTGGGTGGCAGAGTTGGCTTGTTGATCTAAACTTCGCCTGACGTCACATCAAGTTTTAAAAGTAATTATATATTTTCTACTCTAATCTCTTCAATATTTAATGAAATTTGCACTCTATTTTTTCTCATAGAATCTTAAGCTTTTCAATTCTCCAATTGAGTGATCACTTGAACCATTTTTCCTTATGTAATTGGAACACACCTGATTTATATTTTTAACCCTAATATGGAGATAAACTTTAAAACCTTCATGTTTCTTCACCCAATCTAATTCTTCCATCTATTCATCATTCCATTGCTTTTGCCTGTTTGGAATCCAGCAGAAATTTTACCGCCACTTCCATCTGTTGTTTGGGAATTGTGACTCTTCTATTCGTTCCTTTAAAAATAGATCATCTCTTAGAGCCTTATTATACAGAGCCACTGCAGTTGCCATAATTATTCTGGATAGCCTGAATTACACCAGCCGGTGCTTTGCAAACAAGGCTATGTATTTGTATCTATCTATATATTTATTCACTTGATTATTTATTAATTGAGACACAATTCCAATTAATATAATTGAATATTATTTCAGTTTATTTTTCTCGATTTTGAAGCTGACCTGGAAGATTGGGTGGTAGAGAGTCAAAATGAAACCAAATTGGACTTAAATCCTCCAAAGAACGGCTTTGACCAAATAATAAACATCACCTTGGTGTTAAAAACCAGTGGTAGTATCTTCTCCAGCTTACTAATTTTCCCAGGATTAGGTGAGAATGAATTTCGTCGGACAAAATATTCATAATCTTTTCAAATCATACATTATTAAATTATAATAAATAGCCTATATATTATCTTATTTTCTCAATCGTATTAATTGGAAACGCTTTGATGTATGATAATGGACCTAGCACTGATATAATGCACCTACCACACCAAGAACCAGAATAAAATGTATACAATGTATTGTACATTAATTCGGCAACGCAGCAATCGCACTGACAAAGGAATCGCTCCTATATCTATATATCATTTCCTATAACTATATATCATCAGTAGTCAGTGCTGTTCAAATGATAAACCTGATCCATAACAGTGTTGCCAAATTGTATGCTGCAGCATACAACTTGGCAACACTGTATTTATAGTTTGGCCATGCACCAATTAATATTTTATAAGAATGAAAGGGGTGTATTTGTTTGTTTGTGTTTGTGCTGTTTTTGGCTTACGCATTTCACAAAAGCGGCAACGATTTGGAACACTAAATTTGGCACACAGCTTTCGTCTAAACTCGATTCAGTGCACCACGAAGCCCGATTTTTAAATTCATTTCAGTATTTTCAAAATTAATGTTTAAATTCCACTTATGAGCACTAATACTGTTTTAAAATGTGTTTAGATGCAGGGAGCTCATAGAACAGCTGATACATCTGATGCATAAAAGCTTAACGTCCCAAGAAAAAGCAACACATAAATGTTCTGTATCAATATTGCAGCTCCTAATTCCCTTTTTGGAATTGTATTGGCATTGGCGGTTGATACCATACATCACACGCTTAATTTAAACATCCCGTTGCAAAGCATGGGATGTTTATACTCTAAACTCAATTCCGTTGCCCAATTTCTCATTTCTATGTTCCTTTTTCAAAATTAATTTTCAATTTCAGAATTTTTGTAAAATGGGTTAGATGCACAGGAAACTCATAGAGCAGCTGATACAAAATAAGTCACCATGATGCTGATATAACTTGAATGACACGCCGATATGTCACAAGCCAAATCAACAGATAAGTTCTGTATCAATATTGCAGCGTTGAAAAACAGATTAATTTGTCCACTCCTCTTTTCAAACAGCTGAACTGTATGACTGTATTTTGATCCCAGTTCTGACCAAAAGTTTTTACCTCGGGCCACTCCCGTGTTTCGGAGGACACGTTAAGCTGTCGGTCCCGGCTGCCTAAAAACAGTCGTTAAGTCACGTCAGAGGCCCTGAACTTATTCAGGTGCAACCTGATAACTCTGACACCAGACCTGAGCCAGCCAGGTCACACGATATTATTATTATTATTATTATTACCATAAAATAATTATCTACCAGAAAAGTGAAACTCCGAACTGGATTCCCGGTCAGAATCGGGTAAAATTCTAGTGAGAAATAAATATAGAACTCTTTTGCAACTATTTATCATAATTTGTGTCTGTTTTTCAGGTTTGGCTGCTATGGCTTTAATCTTGCTGATTTTAAAGTTTGATAACTCTATAAGACTGGCAACTTTGGGAATATCTTTCATCATACATACATATCTCCTACAAATAATTGCATTCCATATGCCACCATGTGGAACTCAGCCGCCATATTTAGGTGAGAATGGTGTCATTTATTGAAAAACTAATATTCAATTATGAAATTCTTTATTGATTTCGAATTCCTCAAAGTGCTATTATAATTTATGTCTCTGTGATGTTTTCCATGACGAAATACTTGATGAACAATTTAATATCAAAACTTACACCGTATATCTATTTAATATATGATTTTCACTCACTTATACTGGAGATATTGGAGGGATGCATTTCACTTCTAAAGAGAAGCTTTAGGCTGATGAAGCTTCTATTTAGAAGTGAAATGCATCCCTCCAGTATCTCCAGTATAATTAATTGAAAATCATATACCGGTATGTAGGAAATTCGTAGAAATGGTTTAATTTCATGAATTAACAAATAACATTTTTATTTGTCCTACTTATTCCCATACAGCACAGGAACATTCCATATAAATGTCTCAAATATGTTTCATTGAAACTTATGATATGTTTCAGATACGACGTTTCAAAACATATCTGAGACCTCCCTGAAACATTTCTGATAGGTGAAAATGTCCGCTTTTGTGAAACGTTCCATTGAAATGTAAATGATATATGTATCGAATATATAAAAAATGTAAGTCTCAAATATATTTCCAATATGTAACTATAAACAACTAGCACAACCATTCAAATATATAAATGATAAATATCAAATATATAATTGATTATCAAGTGCATTTTATTTTATTTTGATCTATTAAATAATCTCTCAAAATTCAAAAATTTTATTATCTCGTATTTTGGACTGAAAACTTTTGTGTTAATTGGAGTGAAAACATAACCTTGTTTGGACTGTGTTATTTATCGAAATTTGGGAGAGAACAGTTTTGGGTTGTTTCTCTCCCAATCATTGCCATGATTTGTGCATGTATGAAAAATAAATAAATAAATTCTACATCAGATCAAATTAATGCAGTATGCTACTAACCATGGTGATCCACACGTGTTGCTTATTCCAATATGGCTTCATCATCCACTTCCAGTTGATGAGTTCAGTATGTGAGAATGAGAAAACGGGCGCATTGGCGCATGCGCAAAAATACAATCGCACAGCATTGTGGGCACGTTTCACAATAATGTATTCAGTACATTTCCGAAACCTACCTAGAGATATGAATCATTTGATGCTTGAACAATACATATCAGAAACATTTATGACACATATCTCATGGAACGTACTTTTTAGGTTCCATTAATATAAGTGTGCTATATGGGTTACAGCATGCTTATGCAACGAGACTATTTTATAGACTAAATCCACAAACATTCTGAGTTTGTTATTTTTAGATATTCTAATTCAACATATGATAATTATTCAGCATAAAATGACCTTTTCCTACATTCGGCCATTCTGATAAATTGGCTTGTCATCAAGCCAGAAAACGCAGAAAACAAAATAACCAAACACAAACGAAACATAAATTAAGAAACAAACACAAATTAAATAGATGCCCAGGGCTTCATGAATTCAGCGTGTGTGCTGGTCTTCTTTCGCCCCTCATGTTCTCCAACATGCTGTACCTCATACGTATCTTCTTTATCCTGGATTCCTGGTGACTTTATATGGGACTAAAAATGCGCCTCTCAATTCCCTTCCTGGTCCAGCTTGCGTCCTTTTAATGGCCACATAGTCGCCAATTTTGTACTGTAATGGCTTACAACGGCGTTTATTGTAGACCCTCTTATTCTGTGATGTTTTCCATGACGAAATACTTAATGAACAATCTAATATTAAAACTGACACTGTATTTCACTTTTAAATAATGTTTTACTCACATATATTGGAGATGCTTGAGGAATGCATTTCACTTCTGAAAAGAGGAGGCTGACGAAGCTTCTTTTCAGAAGTGAAATGCATTCCTCAAGCATCTCCAATATATGTGAGTAAAACATTATTTAAAAGTGAAATACAGTGTCAGTTTTAATATTAGACCCTCTTATTCTCTTCTATAGTCTTCGATCAATGTCTGTTCTTTTGCAGACTTCCTCAAATCGGTTCGTTTATTTTGGAATTGTGACAAAAATTTATCTTCTATCAACTCACGTATCTTACATAACTCAGGGTTTCGCATCTTAACTCCAAACAGCAGCTCAAAAGGTGTGGTACCAATACTGTGTTGAATTCAATATAGTCTGTAGTTTATTCACATGCTGATACCATTTTGTTGGCTCCTCTAATGTAAGTTTTGTTAATACTGATATGATAGTTCGATTCAAGCATTCGACTTGTCCATTTGCTTTGGGCAAACCTGTAGTAATTGTTGCACGATGTATCTTCTCATCTTGGCAATACAAACTAAATTCTTCTGATGTAAAAGCAGGTCCTTTGTCTGATATTATGCGAAAAGGGCTGCCAAATATTTGCTTTCGGATTTCCAGCTTGGAAATTACTTCAGCCGCTATTGTGGACCTAGATGGATACAACCAGACGAACTTAGTGAACCCATCTATTACAGCAAATACGGTATCTATACTTTTTGCTTGTCGACTCTAGTGGACCAAGGTCATAAGTCACCAGTGTTAGATCGTCCTTTGCTAGGGGATGCAGGAAACCTTCTTGTTTTCCAGCTTTCCTGTTTGCTAAGATACATGGTATGCAATGCTTTATATACCGTAGTTCTGAACTTTAGCATCAAGATCTGGAATAAAATACTCTTGTTTAATTGATTCTATTGTACTTCTTGCAGCATAATGGCCTTGTTTATGTGATTCCTCAATAATTTCATTTTCCATCTGCTTTGGTTTATCTAACAAGTTCCTTCCTTCTGCTGATTTATACAAAATTCCATTACTAACAAAGTAATCTTCATAGGGATGGTGATTGAGGACTTCCTTTATTAGATTTATTCCATTATCTCTTCCTTGAGATTCTTGTATCTTTAAAATGGTTTTTTCACGGTCACAGTCATAACTGGATACCTGCTCAGTGCATCCACATGGCGCATCTGAGTACCTGGACGATGTATAATTTTATAATTAAAGTCTTCAAGAAATAGAGCCCATCGAGCTACTCTATATAGTGGCTAGATCCCGTTTGATCATTGTTTGTTCAAAAGCTTTGCAATCAGTAACTATTACAAAGTTAAGACCCAGAAGGTACACTTTGAATTCATCTAGAGCCCTAATAATGGCTAGCACTTCCAATTCATAACTTGAGTATTTTTTTCAGCATCATTCGTTTTTCGACTCATGTAATACACTGGATGAAACTGATTGTCTAATGGATTTTTCTGTAAGAGGACAACTCCATAACCATCTTAGCTATAGCATCAGTGTGAAGTTCTGTCTCATATTCTGGGTTGTATATCTTTAAAACTGGAGAGGAAATTAATACCTCTTTGAGTTTTTCAAATGCTAACTTCTCTTTGCTGGAAAACTGAAAGACTTTATCCTTTCGAAGTAGATCACTCAATGGTTTAGCTATGATTTTGGAAAAACTTGTGAAAATATCCTGTAAGACCAAGAAAACTCTGCACATCTTTGACAGACTGAGGCTGTGGGAAATTTTCAACAGCTCCAGTTTCATGTTCACTCGAGTTGGACGAACATGACCAATGATATGACCTAAATATAACTCTTCTTATCATAAAACTGCATTTTTTCATATTCAGTTCTAAACCATATTCACTTGCTGTTTTCAACACTAACTGGAGTAGATCCAAAGCTTCTTGTGAATTTGAAGCTGGTATAATCAAGTCATCTAGGTACAGCAGGATGAATTAACAAATAACATTTTTATTGGTCCTACTTATTACAACATGCTTGTTATGTTATGTTATGAAGGGACGGATTCAAAGATCCAAAGATTCAAAGATCTTCACACGTCAACCGAAGCTTATTGTGTGTCCCTAGTACGTTAGTTGGGCAAACCAATACCTGTGCCCTTTACAAGATCCAGGAGTTTTTTCCCTATGCTAACGTCCCATTCATCACCTGGTTGTTTGCAGCCAAACAGAGCCCTTCTCCTTGCCCCGAGTCTCTCGCAATCCAGTATGATGTGCTTGGCAGTCTCTTCAGACTGATTGCAAAGCCTACACATCTGACTTTCATTTCTGAGTCCAATTGTGTGGAGATGTTTCCTGAAGTGGCCATGTCCAGTTATCAGAGCAATCAACTGCTTGACCTGACCTCTACCCAGCCTCACCAGCCAGTTGGTGAAGTAGGAGCTTGTGTCTGCTAGCAGCCTTTTGCTAGGTCAAATCCCTCTCTGAGGAAGAACTGGCAGAAAGCAGCCGAGGCTGCTTTACTGTGATGTAAATTGATCTGAAGGACCCTGGGCATTGTCCTTGACTGTTGATTCAAATCGAGGAACCTGCCCTGATGGGGTGGAACCTGATAGGTTTGAGGGCAAGGCAACTTCTGGAGTTACCTTGAGGTTTGGTTCTGGTTCGTATTTGGAAATTCATGTGGTTCCCACGAGCAGCTACGGAAGTGGAGTCAACCCGGACAGAGCCCCGTATGCCCGGGCAAGGCTACATACTGCAGGAGGTCGCCTGGTGTCCTGCAGGCACCGTTAGATAGAGGAAAGGGTGGAGGGAGGGGCTGGGATGAAGAGCAGGATAAAGGATAGGTTTCTAGGATAATGAGGTCAACGGACAGTTGCCCTTTTAGTCGCCTCTTACGACAAGCAGGGATACTGTGGGTGCAATTCTACTACCCCCACCCACTGGGGTACAACATGCTTAGTAGAGACTATTGCACAAGACTATTTTATAGACTAAATCCACAAACATTCTGAGTTTGTTATTTCTAGATATTCTAATTCAACATATGATAATTATTATATGACCTTTTCCTACATATATTAAACATATACAGTGTTTGTTTTAATATTCAATTAATTTAAATTCTACTGAAGACTTCCGCAATGACGGAAATTGACAACCGCGCTGAATAGCTAATTAATTAGGTACCGTACTTCAAACTTACTTTTGGGATAGGAGCCGACATGGCCAAGTTTAAAATGAGTGCTGGTGTACAGAAAGGTCACTAGTCTAGTGGTTAAGGCGCCCGACCAGCGATTGGGAGGTCCACGGTTCAACTCCCGGTGGTGACTGATATTTTTGTATAGTAGTATTCATCGATTTCCATCAGCTATTCGATGCTGTTGTCAATATTCAGCATTGCGGAAGTCTTCAGTATAAATTGATAGCAATTTGAGGAATTCGAATTTAATGAATTATGTTTCTGTATATTTGTCAGTTTGTTAAATTATCAGTTACCTAACTAACTAACTTCAAACTACCTTATAAAATTCTGCATTTTGGTCACTTTATTCATGTGTTTTGCTTCATTTATTATTTGCAGTAATTGAAAAAGTACTTGGGTATAGGCCTAACACTTATTTTATAACTTTTCATACTTGTAAGTCCAATGATTGACTGTTCATCAGAAGCTATTTCATAATAAGAGTTATACACAAGTGGCAAATACCAGCATCTGTTATACTATTTCTATTGTTCTACTGATATACGGTACCGCTGTAATGTACGGAACTGTTTTGGTGATAACAAAGATGCTTTGGTGAAAATGATATGCATAGAATGATTTATGTTATCTGCAGTATTTAGTACATATTTCTACTATAGCCTATAGTATTTTCTCCGATTATTTGTTACCAGCATGTAAATACCAGCATCTATTGTGAACTAGCTCTGTTATTTGTATTGTTCTATAATGCAGTTCGTTACATGACAATAATTTAGTCTTACATCACGATTTTTTAATTTTCCTTATTCCAGTCATGTATTTCTATCACTCTCTACTAATTACTGGGCTGGTAGTGGTGGAAACGCTTGCTGTAAAATCTGTAGCTACAATCAGACAAATGCCAAAATCCGCCGCCATTTTTTTGAGATATCTTGAAAATTGCAGAATATTTGATTTGCTAGTCATGCCCCGGCAACAGGTAAGTCATCAATCAGTCTACAAATAATAATCAACTTTTCTCAGAATGATTTTTCAGATAATTATTTTCAATCTAATATCATAACTGACACTATTTATATTTAATATATGATTTCACTCAGTTTTACTGGAGATACTGGAGGGATGCATTTTACTTCTAAAGAGAAGATTCGTCAGCCTGAATTTTCTATGAAATTAATAGTTAAAACTGCAATCAATCGTGATTAAGTGAGTCAATCTTATAAATGAACTACATTCAGTTTCTATAATCACCAAAAATATGATTTAAAACTCTTACTATCTGCGCTGTTTTCCATGACAAAATACTTGAACAATCTACTTATAATCAAAACTGACACCGTTTACCAATTCTATTATGATTTTTTCACTTATACTGGAGGCATGCGTTTCGCTACTAAAGAAAATAAGTTTTGATTTAGACTCATATTATGTAGAAATTTTATTTTCTAAATATTATTGCTTCAAATACACACAAGAATCCTTTCGATATTAGCAAAAAATAAAGTGCCTCAGAACTAATTAACCTTTGTATTATAAAAAAATTCTCTAAAGAAATTTCAATCAAGTATTCTTTCAAAGTAATGTTATTATTGAAAAAGCATCGCATGAAACGGAAAACTTCTCACATACGGTACTCTTGTTCCAGATTTATGATGAAAATGTACAAGGAGCTCAGCCTCTTGATCCCCAAGGAGAAACTCATACAAAAATGATTGTCAAAAACAAGTCTTGGGAGTTAATAGCACTACTTATTGACAGACTGATGCTTTTTTCAGTGATATTAGCATATTTCTTCAATATACTGCATTTCCTTCTCTTCTAAATGTATTCTGTCGTTATTCAACTACTACCATGAGTCATACCCTTATTATTGATCATGAAGCATGAATCTATCGGTACCAATGATGTTTATTGAATCTTTTCATAGAATAATCAAAAGCAGGGTACAGTCCAAATTGAATAATGAATGAAAATCATTACCTATTTTGTATCCATTATTGTATTTTTTGGAGAAAAATTGGTAAATCTCAATTTAATGCATTCAATCATATTATTATAAAAATATCAGTATTAATGAATAATAAGACTTGAAGTTGTCACAATCACATTTATTGAAAAAAAAAAATGATATAGTAGTTTTGGGTGTTACATAATTATCAATCTCAAACAAACTAAAACTAAAGTATAGAGTAGCTTAATATAATTATACCACTGATGGTTCGTCTATGATTATACTAAACACGGAATGATACTATTGGCTGATAGAGAAAGTGCCTCTGATAGGCTGAACTTCATTGAAGGATTGTGATTGGCTGAATGCCAAAACAAGACACGCCCACTGTTGAGAGGAGCAACAAGCTAAAATTGGAGTCAAAATCAAGAGCCAAAAACCATGAACACATAGAAAGCAACAAACAAGAAGAATTCACAAGTAGGCAGGAATTAGATAATTTTAAAATTAAAAAATTAAAGCTCACTGAAATGCAGTCAAGGTCAACTGAGATAAACACGAAAAGTACAGTTATTAAAATATAGGTCAGAACTATGATGGAACCAAGTTAGTTGTATTGAAGGGATTGAAATAAATTTGATCATAAAGACAGATTTACCAATTCTTTAAGATTTACCAATTGGAATCGTTATTTACAAACCTAGTTTAAATGATCAAATAATTTATTTCAATAAACTCAATACAACTGACTTGGTTTCATCATAATTCTGACCTATATTTTAATAAATGTACTTTCGTGTTTTTCTCGGTTGATATTAACTGCATTTCAGTGAGCTTCAATTTTTTAATTTTAAAATTATTCAATTCCTGCCTACTTGTGAATTTTTCTTGTTTGTTGCTTTCTATGTGTTCACGGTTTTGGTTCTAGATTTTGACTTTTATTTTTGCTTGCTGCTCCTCCTACCATTGAGCGTGTCTTGTTTTGGCCTTCATAGCCAATCGCAGACCTTCAATGGAGGTCAGCCTATGAGAGGCACTTTCTCCGTCAGCTGATAGTATCATTCCGTGTTTAGTATATTTTACGCTACTCTGTGCTTCAGTTTTAGCTTGTTTGAGATTGATAATGGTGTAACAACCGAAACTAGTAACTCACTGTTTTCAATAAATGTGGTTGTGACAACTTCAAGTCTTATTATTCATTATGGATATTTTCTACAATATCACCTACGTCACTACAAAAAAGTAATTATCAGTATTATTGTCTAGTAATGATGATAATATTTCGACTCAAGAAACAATAATGAATTGATATCAATATAAATACGGCAAATGAATTTCACTTCTCATCGTATGTTGTGAGTTGCTTATCAACACCAAGGTCCGTATTTATGAACATTGCTTCAGTCTTTTGACTCAAAAGGACTCTTGAAAGTGGAAATTCTTCTTTTTTCAATGTATTTTAAGAGCCCTCGATTCAAGCTTCGGTGATGAAGATGACCAGTTATTTACCCAAAATTTTCTCAATTTTTTTTTTTTTGAGGATGAAGCCCACATAGGTCTGAGACCTGTGCGTGGGTAATGAGTTGGATGATGGTGATTGATGAGTTGGACCTACAGTTTTAGGTGGGCTCCGAAACCACCGGGAAGTGATTTTACAGCAGAGAAAAGTGTATTTTTTGCTGGCCAATCTAATCGGTCAACGTTACAAACAGGACCTACGAGAACGCAGCTTATCTCTCTGATTGAACAGATACCTGCTACGGCTCGCGGCTATCACTTCCCAAAAATTAAATATTTTCAAATTAAATATTATTTAATTCCACCAGACAATTTAATTTGACGTTCTAAAACCTATTTGTCATTTGTATTTCATATTAGTATGAAAATATATCTTTTGGCCAGCACCTTGGATGAAAAACAAAAATTTATATTATTAAAAATTGCGTGAAAAAACGATGATACTGTTCATAAGTATAACTTTAAAATTCACTTACGCTTATCTCTACATGAAAAAATTTACAATAATTCAAAATACCCCTCATGCTCCTAAGAGTTAATAATGATCATGTAACAATAAAATAACAGTGAATTTTCCTGAAATTCAAAATACCATAGACTATATGGTTTGATATTATTCAGTAGTTTTAACAAAATATACGGTATCTCCTGAGAATCATTTTCATGATCATGCTGTGTGAGAATACAAATCTTTAAAGCTCATAATGAACACTGATTCTGTGTATCATGCCTTTTATCAGTGGATAATATGGAGCTGCAACAGAAATGAGATTAAACAAAGGGGCGTGTGACTGAATCCAATGTTGACAGTATAGTGTAAGATTTCACATGGATTTATTAAAGTATCCGTTTCATAAGCAGTAGACGTCTTCTATCCTCAGTCATGTGTTACCGGTATTTGATTATTTTTTTTCAAATTGCACTTCTCTTCAGTAACGGTGAGTAAATTTTCAAGCTTGTAATGTAGCATGTATACACAGATTTAGATAATTAATTGTATAAATAGATTGTAACGATTAAGAATTCATCAAAAAATGTGTAGGGCGATAATAATGTCACTACCCTACTGAAAAAATTTGACATATCCAAAAAAAGTTTGGAAATACAAGGATTTGGTAAGAAATTGTGCAAGTTTGCAATAGGTACTGTTATGACTTTCATTTTCAATTTGTGATTGTGAATCAATGTCATCTTGGATCCAACAATAATTGATTTCCAATTATCACAATACAGTGGCAGAAACTCTCTTAGAAAAAAAATATGGAACTCAATCCAATAATACAGTCTGCAGAAATATTAATAATCAATACTATCAACTTATTATAAATCTGTGATGTTTTCCGTGACGAAATACTTGATTAACAATCTAATACCAAAGTCTGACACTGTATTTTTGTATATAAGTGAGTAAAAATCATAATTTAAATAGAAATACAGCGTCAGTTTTGATATTAGACATGATAATTTTAAAGGTTCATTAGCAATATCTAAGCTACATCATTTTTAAATTTATTTTTCAACAATTTGAAGCTTTGCTTTACTCAAGGACCAGAAATGTTTAATCAAATGGAGAACAATGTTGAACATTGTTCTCTGCTGTAAAATCACTTCCCGGTGGTTCGGAACCCACCTAAAACTGTAGGTCCAACTCATCAATCACCATCATCCAACTCATTACCCACGCACAGGTCTCAGACCTATGTGGGCTTCATCCTCAGAAAAAAAAGAACTAAAATGAAGTGGATCTACTTCAACTGATTGGCATGCGTTTTTGCTATCATATTATTGCATTTAGACAATAACAAGGGTTTGAATTTGAATTTCAATACTATTATTTCAACTCTCCCCTGCAACAGTCCAATTTCTTATTGATATGAAGTTACGGTACTGCTCATTCAAAAATTTCTAGTCCATCAAAACTGTCCTGCTTATTACAGAATTCTTCAACTGTTCAACCTTTTTTCTGTACTATAATTTTTTTAGGATGGAGCCCACATAGGTCTTAGACCTGTGCGTGGGTAATGAGTTGGATGATGGTGATTGATGAGTTGGACCTACAGTTTTAGGTGGGTTCCAAACCACCGGGAAGTGATTTTACAGCAGAGAACAGTGTCTTTTATGCTGGCCAATCTAATCGGTCACCGTTACAAACAGGTCCTACGAGAACGCAGCTTATCGTCTCTGTCTGATTGAACAGATACCTGCTACGGCTCGTGGCTATCACTTCCTCATTGTTGTTCAATTATTGTCACTTTGTTCATTTTAATGCGAATTACAATTTAATCTTTCACGTTTAGTTAAGAGTAAGAACATTTAGAAATAAGTTTATTTTACTCATTTATGATATTGATAATTTCTTACTTATGATATTGATTAGATGTAGAGCTAAGGCAAAGTTTAATCTAATATTAAAACTGACATTGTATTTCACTTTTATATATTAGTTTACTCACTTATATTGGAGATGCTGGAGGGATGCATTCCAATTCTGAAAAGGAGCTTTGTCAGTCTTTTCAGAAGTAAAATGCATCCCTCCAGACTCTCCAATATAAGTGAGTAAAACATAATATAAAATTGAAATACAGTGTCAGTTTTAATATTAGATTGCTCATTAAGTATTTCGTCATGGAAAACACAACAGATTTCAGCAAAGTTAAAGTTATAAGAATTACAGTGCTATTAATTAAACTGAAGACTTCCGCAATGTATAGACTTCCTTTTATACATTTGTCAGTTTCTTCAAATCCATCAAATAGACTATTTCTATTAAGTTTGCTTTATTCATTTTCATATTTTCCTTATTAATTTTCATAGAGTTAGACATACCTATAGATCGGCTCACAGATGCAGAGCTGTAGGAAAGCTTTCATACTCATATTGACTCTATGAATTACACATACTTATATTGACTCTATGATTTACACATATTTATATTGACTTACACATACATGCACGAATTAAATTGAAAATTAATAATTCCATGAATATCTAAAATTTCAGGAATGTGTAAAGTGTGTGATCAGCCCTCGAATAAAGAGGTACGTCTGAAGTGTGACCTTTTGAAAGATTACAGTGAACTTGTAGTTCCAATTAATGCGACAAATGTACTGGGAGTTAACGTAATAATTCACCCCTTACAAATGGAAGTGGTAAGTTAGTTTACAAGATGTCACCGTAGTTTTATTATATTGATAGTCTGTTTTATTGCTAGTCATAGAACCTTGATTTTATTTATTTTTATTATCAATTTATTTGTAAACGTTTATTGATGTAAGAATGGAGTACATTCCAAGTTCAATATTTAATTCAACTTGAGAGTCTTTATATATAGAGAGTCACTGCAGTCGCCACAATTTCAGGCTAAATTACACTAGCCGGACAAATTTGTCTGATGTCTATAAACATGTTTATTCCCTTGTGTATTTAGACAATGTTGAGCTCTGTCACATGGGCAGCTTGTGTAATTTATCCTTACATTATGGCACGTTACCGCAAATACAGTGCGGCTCTGTATGATAAGGCTTCAGTTAAATCAGCGATGAGTCCCATCTTATACTGTGGTTTTGGGAGTAAACCCAAACTTGGTGACCATCCAAATCAAGCTCCATCCAAATAATAAATTGGGCAATAATATGGAAAACTTGAAAAAGGTCTGTTGAGAATATTAGTAGTTCAACACTGATAAAATCATATTATTCATTAATCCTTCAGAAATTCACTTGTTGATCGTGTCCAGTACAGGTCCCAAAAAAGATGTTCCACAGATAGAATCAATATATGATGATTTCATCCATACCGGTATGTATCGGCCAGCAAAAAATACTGTTTATCCACTGTGAAATCACTTCCTAGTGGTTCGGAACCCACCGAAAACTATAGGCTGAATTCATAAATCACCATCATCCAACTCATTACCCACGCACAGATCTCAGTCCTATGTGGTCTTCATCCTCCCAAAAAAAAAACATTAAAAATTTATGCTTGAAAATTGAACTCCCATTTAGTATAGGTCTACAGGTCAGCTGCAGCAGACATAATGTATGTCTGATATTATTATTATTCAAATAAAATAGCAAAAGATTATTTATCAAATCAAGCCAATTTAGTTAATTTTTTAATTTATTCTTAAGTTATATAAGTTAACTTGGAAAAAAAATCTTTCATCAGAGTGGATGCAAAATATTTTCATTTAATGTCTCGACTGGAAAATTGAGGTTCTACACGAATTGTAGTAAATTTTCGACTAAATTTTTCTCTAACTAACGTGTGTGTAATCTTTAACTTTCTTGTATTTTTTACAGGACGAAACAGAGTCAATGGTGATGGTTGATGTTTGGTTTAATCTGGTAAGTGCACACAACGCAATAGAGTAACGATATTGATTTTTTTTGTAGTGGCGAAGATAATAAATTTAAAGATAAATAACTTATTGTGGTAGATATCCATGATGAATAATAAGACTTGAAGTTGTCACAACCACATTTATTGAAAACCGTGTCGTAGTACGTTAGTTAAAGAGTATCTCACGGCTTTCAATACATGTGGTTGCGACAACTTCAAGTCTTATTATTCATCATGATATTTAAAAAGACTATTCAATTTCTACGGATGAATAACTTTTCATGAATTTAAAGAGTCTTTATTGATTCCACTGATCATGAAATGTATAGCCTAGTTAGGTTGTAGTATAACTATAGTTATTTAGTTGAAGGATACGGTAGACAAAATTATCCAATAATATAAACTTTTTATGGTAAATTTATCAAATGTGATAAAGACTATGGTATATAGATAAGATATGTTAGAGATATTGGGAGCCTATTGATTTGATTATTTTGTTACTGGTAATTACTGATATTTTTGTCCATTTATATTTTCTTGAGTTCATTTTCAATCTTATAGAGACTTCTTGTCACCTTTGAATTTTTACTTTGTAATGAGTGTAATGGAATAATAAGGATTCATTCATTCATGCAAACAATAATAATAACCTATACAATAATATGGCGATGTGTGTATGTATAATTTATCAATGTATGTATGTTTTTTCCAGTAAACTCCGAAACCGCTGAACCGATTTTTATGAAATTTTTAGGCACAATGTAGAATAGTCCCGAGATGGTTCCTGTGAAGTTTGGGAGCTCACAAGTCCTCGCTGAAGGACACAAAAAGGATAAATCTATTCTTGAAGGAACAGCTGGTAGAAGTCAACAGTTTTTAGCGGCGTTATTTACACTGTCTTACATACCGCGCGTACCGTGTAGTCAGAGCATTGCAGTCATTTAGGAAACATGACTGGAGAATCAAAGCTCAGCTTATTATGTTTCCGTCCATTATTTCTTTAGTGAAAAAAAATAAGATTTTATTATTGTAAAATTGCCATAATGCTGATACAGATGACACACTGATATGAGTCACAAGCCAAATCAACAGATTATAGTTCTATTGAAGCGTCGAAAAACACCGCTTATTTGTGCAAGACCCTTTTCAAACAGCTGAACTTTATGGCTAGCAACACTGCATTTTCATTCGCTTTTTGTGACGGCTACCTCAAATTATCTTCTAGAAAAGTGAAACTCCAAACTGGGTTCCCTTTTGTGCTATAGGCTCTTGGGAATTCGCCGGGTACTGCTATTATAACTAATAACGTTTAATAATTCACTAACTAATAACTCACTTTGCCAAGCACGGGTGAGCTGCTAGTAATAGATATAGGCCAGGATGCATAGGATATAAATAATACGTAGAATAAAGTAGAGTAGAATAGTATAGAATAGGATATATAATTGATAAAATTTAGCCTACTACATTAATTTACTAATTGAGTGGTGCTGTGGAATATCATTATTATTGAATACTAGATTTCTTGTTTCATAACGATCTGTGTTCTTAATATTGACCTTCCATGGTAAATTCAACGACTTGCAGTCAATTTTAATTGAGAATAAAAAATACAAAACTTTTTATTACAAAGTAAAAACTCAAAGGTGACAAGCATTCTCAATAAAATTGAAAATAAACCCAAGAAAATATAAATAGACAAAAAATATTAGTAATTAACAAAATAATCAAACCAATAGGCTACCAATATTATATCTTATAGCTATACTTATATCTACTATAAATAGCAATACTAGTAACTATATTTTTATCTTATCTTTATACTATAGTCTTTATAATATCTCTATAAAGTCTTTATAACACTAAAAATGAACTTGATGAAAAAGGGTAGAAAATGTTAATAATAAACAAAATAATCAAATCAATAGGCTCTTGATATGAAAAATAGCCTGACTGGGCCATGTAGAACATTTAAGAGAGAGTTATACTTCAGCAGAATTATACTTTAGCAGAATTATATTTTATTACAAAGTATTTACCAACCTGTGCGCAAGCAAGGAATATTGGAAGACGTATGATAGTAGCTAATTATCCTGTGAAAATTGTCTTCGTTCTTTATGTTGCATTCAAGTTTTAGACTAGCTTTTTTTGATTTCAGACATGGCAAGATAAAAAATTGAAATGGTATCCAGAAAGCTATGGTGGTCTGCAATCTCTACATCTGGATTGTGCAAAGATATGGGTTCCTTCACTATCAGCCGTCACTCAGTGAGTGGTACTAATACAAAAAAATATATGAATAAATTATATCATAAATTACTAAAATGAACACATCAAGTAATTTAATATCATTTTGTAGAAATAGCTTTTTGCCATGCCAATGCATAAGCGGACACAACCCTTATAGCCAAAATTATCAATATATTCCTGGTATTTGAGAAGAATTTTTGTTTGTTTAACTATAGAAGGTGCATTTCTGGTTGAGTTCATACAAGAATTATCATTCACTTGTAAATGTAACCGATGGTGTCTGATTGGTCTATTTCAATTTTTCAACGTTTGTATAATTTGAATAGACCAATCAGAAGTCACCAGTAACATTCACCATTTACCGGTAAAGCTCCAAAGAGCTCAACCTTTATCTTGATTCGATTATCTTTTCGATTATCTTTCGATTATTATCTTTCGATTATCTTTATCTTTATCTTGATCGATACTTTTTGGTATACCCTCAATATTCATAATTAACATTTTTCAATATCGGTTAGGAAAAGAATAATTATTCTTAAAAAATAAAAAAAATAAAAAACTATTATTTATTTATTGAATATAAAACATTATATTACATAATGTATATATAATGCCGTACTGTACATAAAATCCACATATATTTATTATCGCATATATATATATTATTATTATTGCATATATATACTGTATTATATTTATAAATATAAAATATTTATTTTATAAAATATAAAAGAAAAATGTAAAAAATGAATAGATAATAAAAATTAAATAAAATATAAACTTGATTTGAGGAAAAATATTACCATGCGCAAAACAATTACAATTGTTTGTTACTTATCTGCTATTTGCAGTTTTTTCTCTAGATTTCGTGTTCGATTAATGATGTAAGTTTATTCTGATATCTAGCTATCTTGCTTCTCATGACTGTCAATTTTTTTTATCATTGGATTTTGGATCAATGCTTTTTGTTGTATTTATCAACAAGAGAGATCTGCAATGTTCTGTGTACGAGTATACCATTATTATAGAATCTTTCTAAAGAATTTTATAAACTTTTTGCATTGCAGGAGTGTGGCAAAATACCAGCAATATTGAAACCTTGTGTGCAAGTGTACCCTATAAAGAAATAACAAATTGATATACCAGTACCGAACAAAATAGTTTCATGTACGGCATTTTACCAGATCTGCAGTGCTAGGGACAATTTAATTTTCATTAAAGATTTCTCAAATCAGTTTGTTGAAAGAGAGTTTGAAGCATTCATGTGACCTATCTTTTAAAACTGAGATTATGAAAGAAATGGCTAAATTATTGAAGTTAATTTTCAACTGATTCTCATTATACAATACACATCCAGTAAAATTGTTTTGATGCGCATGTTGAGTGTTTTATAATAATTTATTTCGAATAAATTATTCATTTGACATGAGTTTTGAGTCAATCAACAGAAATGCAAAAAATGTAAGCTGAATTGACATCATCTGTGCTGTGCTGTGTTTGATGATCTTTTCCTTTTCAGCCTAGGATATGTTGCTGAAAAGTCTTCTTCAAATCTAGATTGTATAGCTTCATTTAATGGTGAAGTATCGTCGATAGGTGTTGAAAAAATAAATGCATTCGATTATAAAGCTGATTACACATTATGGCCGTATGACAAGCATGAATTTGCTGTGATTTTCAGTTATAACAAATCCAGTATGGGATATGGAAACATACGTTTCAACTACAAGGTAATAATAGAAAAAGATGAATCAGAAATATTTTTGTAACATGAGAAGAGCTCTTTCTTTTGCTTCAATCTCTTATTATCACTTATCATAATTTCTATTCTTGGCCCACCGTCTTAATAGTTGCAATCACATTGTCACATATCACAATACATTTTTTTAATACGCTACTTATGTTTCTTACATTCCTTTTATCTTGTTTTTTTGATTCCAAAGCAAAGCTCTTTATATATTTTTTTACCTTACTGTAGCCTATTGGCAATCTTACAGTCATCACACTCTAAAGATGTTCATGCTGGGAGCCTTCTCATTTACCGATTACCGGTAGCGTCTATTCCAATTTTTTAACGTCAATAAATTTGAATAGACTAATCAGACGCCATCGGTAGCATTTACCGGTTGTCGGTAAGGCTCCCAGGAACGTAGTTACTTTCATAAGCTTAATATCGGAGCTGAACTACAGAGGGAATGTAATAAAAAATTCTCAGATTACAAAAAAATATATTAAACATAAAAAGATAATTATATTATGTACTGATAAAAATTATTTGGGAATGTATGTTACAGGCTATTTCATATATTACAAAGATTATAAAAATGCCTGAAAATCGTAGCTTTTATTTTATTGGATGGTTATATGTTTTGGATCCCACATCCTCGCCAGAAATAAGAAGCTCTGTGTATGCAGTGTGATTAGAAAGAATATTATTGAAAAAGCAAAGGTTATTAGTTGAAGGTGACACTAGCATAATTTTCAATATTGGTACACTGCCGGCGTTAACACTATTTTTTTAAATTGATGAGTTGAATTTACAGTTTTAGGTGGATTCCGAACCACCGGGAAGTGATTTTACAGCAGATAAAAGTTGCTGGCTGATCGAATTGGTCACCCAGGAGTTTGTAGCTTATATTTATCTGACTGAAGAGATACTGGCTACGGCTCACAGCTGTCACTTCCCTTATACCTTTTATAGCTTATGCCCTATGTATTTGTAGCCTATCAATGTTTTTAATTTGCAAGTCATAATCAAGAGGAATGGTTAGAAACACAAGGTTGACTAATCCGGTAGGCCTATATATTATTTTGTATTGGATACACTTCCAATTACTTTTTTTTAAAGCTTTCTCCTTGTTTGATTTCAGGAAATTTCAAATCAGAGTCTAATCAAAGATAATAAATGGAAGTTGGAACATATTACCCATTGGTTGTTGTTTGATTTTTCAAGTGTGAAGATGGAAATTGTCTTAACACGACATCATTCAATTCATACTTACACGTACATATATCCGTCATATGGTAATAATATATTTTTCCTACAACTGCTCGTAAAGTAGTTCTTTCCGTACTGAAAACTAATTGTAAAATAACTCTTTCCTGCTCTGCAAGCGGTAAAGTACTTTACGCTCGCCAGCTGTTTTCTTTACGCTTCTGTTTTGATTTTGATGTCTTCTCATTGGTGGATCACAGAATCCATGAAATTCACATAACCTCAACAATGACGAACGCTAACCAAATCCGCGCACGGTCTGTGATGTTACAAACTACAATCTTTTATTGTGTTGGAATCCAGAACTTCAGTAATAGGAAAAATATTGTATGTAATATGCGCATGAAGCTTCTTTATCGCTCTCACAAAATTACTGCGCTCCGCTACACATGGCGCAGTAAATGTTTTGGCTCGAGCGATAAAGTCGCGCTTCATGCTCTTAATACATAAATAACTATTTCCTACAACTGCTTGTAAAGTAGTTCTTTACGTACTGAAAACTAATTGTAAAATACCTCTTTACTGCTCCGCAAGCGGTAAAGTACTTTACGCTCACCAGCTGTTTTCTTTATGCTTCTGTTTTGATTTTGATGCTTTCTCATTGGTGGATCACAGAATCCGTGAAATTCACATAACCTCATACAATGGCAGACGCTAACCAAATCCGCGCATGGTCTGTGATGTTACAAACTACAAGTTTTTATTGTGTTGGAATCCAGAACTGCAGTTTTAGGAAAAATATTGTATGCAATTCACGCGTGAAGCTTCTTTATCACTCTCGCAAAATTACTGCGCTCCGCTACGCGTCGCCACAGACAGCTAAACTGTAATTGCCACAGACAACTTGTTCTGTAATCTGTGGCGTCGCGCAGTAAATGTTTTGGCTCGAGCGATAAAGTTGCGCTTCACGCTCTTAATACATAAATAACTATTTTATTAAGGACCCGACAGGGCCCTTTAGAAATCGTGCCATGGACTGTCCATTCCTTGAAAGGATTCGAGAAACAGAATTTTTAAATTTCGAATTCCTCTAAGTGCTATTAATTAATACGGTACTGAAGACTTCCACAATGGCAGATATCGACATTAAAAATTCTGTTTCTGTATATTTGTCAGTTTGTTGAATTGTCAGTTACTTCAAACTAACTTGAAACTTGCTATATAGCCTCCTCATAGTCCAAGTGAGATTATAATTAATTTTTGGGAGTTTGGGGTTCGAATATAAAAATAATTATGATATTAAACAGATTCCCACTATAGGCTCTAAGTTAGTTTTGGCTAGTGACAATCGAAACATTGGACAGCTGGTGCTGTAGCTGTTTACATTGTAAATCAAACTATTGACATTATTTATTTATTTATTGTGGCAAAATTACAATGAATGTGAAGGCGCAACAGACTAAAGTCCAAAACTGCTCTCTTTTTTGGGTATTCCTGGTAGAGGGGGTGAGTGACAGCTCACTCTGTCTCTCTCCTTCTACTCCACGTCATTGCTCCCTCGCCCAGTGGAAACAAAGGCTATTGGCTACAAATGGCAACACACAAATTAGGTCACATCTTGAAACTTCCTGTGCTTAATGACATTGTCATCACCTTTCATTCATGGATTGTGAGGGAAAGGTGAAGAATGTTCCAGAATAATGAGACTATATAAGGAGCGAATGACTGAAGAATAGGAGTAGTAGTTGCCCAGTTCTTATGAGAAGAGTTTCTGAGAGAGCTTGAACAGGTCGAGCCTCTGTGTGTGTGGACTCTGTCAGTATAGAGACAGTGTGTTTTGTGTTATAAGTTAGTCAGTCAGTCAGTGTTTGAAGATTGAACTGTTGAGTGATCTCTGTGTGTGAACTCAGTCAGTATAGAGTCAGTGTGGTATTTGGTGTAGAAAGGAGTTCGTGTGTTTTGTTTTCTGAAAGTTGTGAATTGGAGTTGTGATTCTATAAGTGAATTTTAATTTGAAGACTCAATCATCGCTGAGTGAAGTTCTGTGTCTGTGGTGAAGCAGTTGGACTGTCACTAGGGTGAAAGGTGAATCAATTAGAATTCATTCTATAAGGCTACTTTTTTTTTTGTTTTTTGTAGATTACGTCTTGGAGACTCCAGTTAAGGAGTATAAGACAAGTCAGATCAACAATATTATACACTAGATACCATAATTACTTCAATTAGTTGAGGTGAGGCTTAATTTTGATGTGAAAGGAACTCTTGTACACTATAAAAAGCTTTATCAACTAAATATTTCTTCAATTGTTTTTTAAATATTTCTATATTTTCAAGACTCTTCAAAAACTGCGGTAGCTTGTTGTAGAATTTCCTACCAATATAACTAGGTTTTTGTTTGAATAAGCTACTATTGTGACTCACCAAGTGATAATCTCCTCGGCTTCTTGTATTATAATTATGTACATCAAGATTTTGGTTATTATCATTCGTTTTTACATATAAAGTAGCTTCATACACATATAAGCAGGGTACAGTTAGGAGACCAAGTCTCTTGAACAACGGCCTACATGAATCTAATCTATTTACTCTTTCTATACACCTAACCGCTTTCTTTTGGATCTTAAACACCCTATCAAGATTTTGTTTTGATGAATTACCCCATACTAAGATAGCATACCTAATATGTGACAGTAAGAGCCCATGGTAAGCTGTAAAAAGTAACTTTTTGTCATTCAATCTAGCGAGCTGTCGCAGGACAAATACCCCAGATGAAATTTTACTACATATTTTCTCAATGTATGGAGTCCAGGTCAATCGTCTATCCAACGTAACTCCTAGAAATGCAATTTTTTCTTCCTGGTCTAATTGATTATCGTTTACAAACACGTTTATAGCCCTATCTTCATTTAAATTATGTTTGTTTTTGAATTGAAGGTATTGGCATTTTTTACTATTTATAGTTAATTTCAACTGATTTAAAAATTGGACAATGGACTGCACACCTATATGGGCACTTATTTCTAAATTATCTAGAATGGAATTGCTGAAAATGAGTGATGTATCATCAGCAAATAAGAGGGCTCTACCACTAATTAATTCTTTAGGTAAACGGTTGACATATAACAAAAAAAGCAATGGACCTAGTATTGACCCCTGAGGCACTCCAGCTTGCACTTCTAATTTATTAGATTTATTCTTTACTATACTATTACCAACTACTGTAGTTAGTTCTACACATTGTTTTCTCCCAATAAGATATGATTCAAACCATTTCAGTTCAACCCCATTTACACCTACATTTTGCAGTATTTCCAATAAAGTTCTATGATTAACACAATCAAATGCCTTTGACAGATCTAAGAAGATTGCAGTAGCTTTATCACCTGAATCTATTATATCTATTAGTTTTTCAACTAGAGAAACTATGGCTGTTTTTGTTGATCTCCCTTTCTGGAAGCCATGCTGTTCATCACAGATAAAGTTTGCTTCTTGAAGGTGCAGAAGTAACCTATTTAGAACTACTCTTTCAAAAATTTTACTTATTACATTTAAAATACTAATGGGCCTATAGTTTTCTACCTTTTCTCTATCACCACTTTTGAAGATTGGCAAGATCTTCCCCTCTTTTAAGTTATCTGGAAAAACACCTTGTTCTAATGAATGATTGATCAGATGAATCAAAGGGTATAACAATTGATCTTTACATTCTTTCAGAATTTTACTGGATACCCCATCCATTCCTACAGTTTTTTTATTATTTAAACTATCAATAATATTTGACAACTCGTCTTGGCATACTGGGTGGAATTTTAATTCGTTCTGAATCCCCTCAGTATTCCTCATGTTTGCATCACTAATACCTGTATTAAGAGATTTTTGAAGATCCTTAGCAACCAGTTGATAATATCTGTTAAAGAAATTACAAATGTCTACACTATCATCAATATATTTGTTATTTTCGTTAATTATTCTGGAGACACTAGTATAAGCATCTACATGAGCTAATTGCCTATTTTTGTTTATTACATCCCACACTGCTGTGTTAAAGTACACACTATTATTCAAAATTTCAGCTGTTTTCTTACATTTCGCTCTTTTCACTTGTCTTGTATAATTTTTCTTTAGAGCTTTGTAATTATCTTCACTTAACATATTTCTAGATAGTTTGAATTCATCATATGCATCTTTAACCCTATTTCTTTCTGCAAGGATATCATCAGTTATCCACTCTTCAATCTTGTCTAATTTGTTCTTTACAGGGACTTTTTTAACTGGACAACTCATAGTAATATGAAACCTTAAAATATTAATGAAACTATCATATTTGTCATTTAAACTATTGCTATTGTAAACCCTACTCCAGTTTTCTTGTAGCAGATTCTGCTTCAAACAATCGATATTCCCCTGTTCACATTGTTGAATTTCTTTCATTACTCTACTCTTTTTAATTGATTTATGACCTTGCAACCCCACCTCTACGATTTGATAGTCATGATCAGATAGTTCCGAGCCGCCTAATCTTGTTTTAGAGTAATCTATATTAGTAAGGATGTTATCAATTATTGTTTGTGATGTTCTTGTGACTCTGGTATATTCATGAACTTTTATTTCCAAGTTATTCATGCATATAATATCCTTTAAATCTTCTGTCATTTTATTCTGTGTTGCAAAGTCTGTATTGAAATCTCCCGCTACAATAACGTTTGTAAAACGAGTAGTAGTACTTTGATAAGAGAACTTTTAACTGACGAAATTTGATTAATAGTAGTGCTAAAAGATAGTAATTTATTGTGTAATAGAACTGTTAACCAGAAGAGGACTGTTAACCGTTGAAATCTGACAATAATTAGGTAGTGTGAAACGATTTGTAATTTGTTATTAGAACTGAAATTTCAAGTAGATTATCACAGAACTTTTCATTGTAGATTATTTGAGTTTGTTGATCAATTGATTATAATTACTGTTAATTTATTAGTTGTGTTAAAGTAGAGTTCTTAATTTGTAAGCTTGTGCCATAGTAGTTATCAGATTCAGTTCATTTGTGATTTACTAGTGTTAATCAATAAATTTCAGTCTCATTTCGTAATAGTCATATTTATTGCAAATAAATCCCAGAACCCACAGTGGAAAACTTTTACAATATTCATATTATGTGATATTGTCCAAAACATTGAGGTTAATTTTAACACTGGAAATTCAGATTCACCAAAATACTCCACTCTGAAAATAATAAAAATTACAAAGGCTGATGCTCAGTTCAATAATTATCCGCTTTATTTTTTACAGTGCAAGCGTTGACATTTTCCTTTTTGAATTATTTTAAATCGACGAATTGAAGAAAAACAGAGAAAACATTGTGGCATGATACTATGAGATCTGTTGAACAAGAAGAAGAGGAAGAAAAACAACTTTTTTTAAAGAGCAGCCAATGTGCCTTTTTTGTGAATTGGGAAGCATATAATATGATGTCTATAGAAATCGAAGCACTTAGATGGTGCATATGTGCCTTTTTATATAACTGATAATAATATTAACTTTTGTGATAAATTCAACGACTTGCAGTAAAGTTTAATAGAGAATAAATGAATTTTTACTCATGTAGGCTGAAACTTTTTCAAAACAATGATGATTCATTATTTCAACATGAACGATTCGAAATCGGTTCAGCCTGCGTGAGTGAATATTTATTTATTCTCTATTCAAATTGATTCTAAGTCGTTGAATTTATCACATAAAGTTATCATTAACAATGCAAATCGGTATGGATCAAGAAAGTCAAGAATTTTATAATAATAATCATTATTTTCTGTAAATTTGTCAGGATCTTGAATACTCCGTTGCATTGGTTTATTTCATGCCAATTCGTCGGATCTTTGGATACTCTCGTTTATCGGTCTATTATGTTGAAATGTCAGGCCAATTATTCTAGCAGTACGGTACCGTATGCAGACTCTCATCAGCTACTCACTACTAAAATTAATAGCTTCTTGTATATTTCTATTCCAGTTTTAACACTGATGATTATGAGTACCATATGGTTGAATATTCTTTCATCCGAGAGATTAGTGATTAGTGGTCTACTGTTTTTGACTCAAAACCTTTACATGGAGTACTTCATGTTCATACTTCCACCACCAACGACAACATCTCCATACATAGGTGAGAACATGAGTCTTGTCAGTATATAGAAGTAAAAGCAAAGTTCATTTCTGCTTTTGGATACTGAACAATAATATTCTGTATTATTAAAATAATATTGTCCTTGTTCAAGCTATAAATCTAATTATGAACCCACACAGTGAGAGCTAATCAGTGAGTCAATTCTATTGATCCTCCTCAATAACACAATTTCACAATTTACACCAAAAATAAGTACCTTAGCTGGACTGTTTATTTTACATTCCCATAGCAACACATGCTATGGGGTTGAGACAACTTTACAAACGTTCCTACAACTCTCCCATAAATGCCTTCCTGACAAATATCATACCAAACCAAACGTGTCTACCTACTCTTTCCATTAGTAATAAATCTAAAATTATATCCAATCGTTTAATTCCTCAAAAGTCCACTTTCCCCAACCTAACCTCATAACTTTTATTTTCTTTATTTTGTATTCCCATAGCAACATATGCCATGGGATTAAAACAACTTCACAAACGTCCTTACAATTCCAATATAGGGTGAAAAATGTGACCCCCTCAACTCAGGTCAGGGGTGACCAAGAGGAACTTAATTTTATTTTTTTTTCTTATGAAGTGCCTACTACCTCCTGCAAATTTAGTATCTGTGCCCCCTGTAGTTTTATGTGTACAAACAGATGGATGGACATAGTCTATGCATAACGCTTTCCTGCCATGTACTCTGTACAAATAAGAAAAATGAATAAGAAACAGATTTTTCTTATTTGAGCAAGGACACCCCTTGAGGAAGGCAAGATATAGGCAAGTTGTTGAGGCCTCCAAGATATACCAGAAATATATGTATTCATATTAAAATATTATTATATTGAACAAAATTTCTTCATTGGAATATCAAATTGAATTGATAACAAAGTAATAAGGATCAAAATTTAGCCTAAATTAAAGCAATTTAGATAATGAATAATAAGACGAAATTGTCACAACCACATTTATTAAAATTTTGAGAAACTAGTTTCGGTTGTTATACCATCAATTTCAATCAAACTAAAACTAAAGTACAGAGAAGCTTAATATATACTGAACATGGAATGATACTATTGGCTAAGCAAAAAAATAAGGCTGACCTTCATTGAACGTTGTGATTGGCTGACAAGTCATGCCCCCTGGTGGGAGGAGTATCAAGCAAAAATACATTTCAAATCAATAACCAAATAAATTGCCAATATTAAGCTTAATTAATAAGAAGCTTAATATATACTGAACATGGAATGATAGAGGAAGTGGTGCAAATATGGAAACCATGTTTTATTTTTCATTATAAAGCCTGTAGGAGCGCTGGTAGTCATTGAGTGGTTGTTTGGCAGAGAACACAGTGTTGAAGGTTTTTCCAGTTTTCAATAGTTTTTAGGTACGGTAAGTTTTAAAATTTCTTTTATCATGTAGTCTACCAACCTTTCTCTTAGTTCTTATTCAGTTACTGTTAAGCAATAAATAAGCTATAATCGTGAGCAACTAGGGAAAATCTTAGATTAAAAATGTAGCATCCATTCAACTTTGTAGTTCAATATAAATAAATATGTAGTCCAATATTATAAATAAATAAATATGACAATGCTGGTAATGTGGAAACACAACACTGGGGGCAATGTGGAAATAGAGATTTATAGACAAATAACTATATAAGTCTACAAATAACATATAAACTACATAAATAACTTAATAATTTATAGTCTATAAATAACTTCTATAATGAATAATAAGACGAAATTGTCACAACCACATTTATTAAAACTTCGAGAAACTAGTTTCGGTTGTTATACCATTATCAATCTCAATCATATGAGTTTGATTGAGATTGATAATGGTGACATAACTGAGTTTGATTGAGATTGATAATGGTGTAACAACCGAAACTAGTTTCTCGAAGTTTTAATAAATGTGGTTGTGACAATTTCGTCTTATTATTCATTATGGATACCTTCCACAATATCACCTTCGCCATTACTAAGAAAGTTAAAAAAAATAACTTCTAGACTAGTGCCTTTTTTATTTTTACAATGCTAATTAAATAATGATCTCATATTTGTTATTTTGTACCATTATTGACCAGAAACCCCTGTTTCCACATTACCAGCACTTTTTGCGAATCAGACCAAAGTGCAATTTTTTACTATACGATTTTTATTAATAGATAAACATAACTTTTGCCAAAACCTAAAAGGTATTATTGTTGCTAACATATCTGTGAAATTTTCTCCAAGATTTGGTGAAATTACAATGGTAAGTAGAAAAGATATGATGAAAAATAAAACATGGTTTCCACATTTGCACCACTTCCTCTATCATTCCATGTTCAGTATATATTAAGCTTCTTATTAATTAAGCTTAATATTGGCAATTTATTTGGTTATTGATTTGACTTGTATTTTTGCTTGATACTCCTCCCACCAGGGGGCATGACTTGTCAGCCAATCACAACGTTCAATGAAGGTCAGCCTTATTTTTTTGCTTAGCCAATAGTATCATTCCATGTTCAGTATATATTAAGCTTCTCTGTACTTTAGTTTTAGTTTGATTGAAATTGAAAACATCAAACTTACATACGCAGATCGTCATGGATCAGTGAAAACTATTTTGATTCCTGATATCTGATACATTGATTGAGTGTTGGGTCATTTTGACGTGGAAGAAATAGCCTAATTTATAATGGTGGTGGCGTGGCACATCAATCCTAATCATCAAACATCTTATCAATGTGCTGCTCCACTGCTGACTTTTGAATAAAGCCGTGTTGAACTGAGTGTATAAAAATTCAGTAATTAATTGTAGATAATTTATTTTAGACGGCATGCAGACCTTAAATGTGCTGCATGTGGTCTCTGTGAAAATACCTACTATTCTACTCGCAGTTCGTCATGGATTAACAAATAGAATGCCCGTATTTATGAATAATGTTCTTTCAGTAACTCATCTTGACCCGAGGTACTCCTGGAATTATATACATACACTACATTCCAAGAGTCCTTTGAGTCAAGATAAACTAAAGAAACCTTTATAAATGAGGCCCTAAATATCAGTAATTAACTGTGAAAATAGCTTTTGTTACAAAAAAGGTCTTACATCCAATGATGAGATCAATGAGAACCGATGATTATCTATTTTATTATCAGATGTTTATTTTTGTTCCAGAACGCTTTCACAAATACCTACTTTTAATAAATGGTACACTCATTGCCTGGACAATTATTACTCGAATAATAGCTGATATGACATATGAAAATCACTCTATAATAGTATTTGTCAAGTGGGTGCGAAGTAAGCCTTGTCTAAACCTTCTTCTAATCGATGATGCAGTTCCTCAGGTAAGATAATAATATCATATTCCTCTTTAAAAGGGAATATATCCTTGCATTTAAAGAAAATGTTAAAGATTCTCTGGCATTTAGAAACCATATAACCCATTCTAAATAGAATTAATTTTTCAATTCTAACCTACTGGTGAATTAATTGTTCTTCTTTGTTACTTTCTAGATATTCACGGTTTTTAGTATGGTACTTGATTTGATTCTTATTTTTGCATTTTGCCCATCCCACCAGTGGGGGTGACTTGTTTCTTGTTATGACCTTCAGCCAATCACAAACGATCAATGAAGGTCAGCCTATCCCTTAGCCAATAGAATTATTCCGTGTTTAGTATATATTAAGCTACTCTGTACTTCACTTTTAGTTTGTTTGCGATTGATAATGGTGTAACAGCCGAAAATAGTATCTCACTATTTTTAATAAATTTAATGTGTTTGTGACAACTTCGTCTTATTATTCATTAAAAATGAAATAATCTGAAAATTAGGCCCATTCTGCACTTGAATATGAATGGTTAATCATGAATAATTTTATGATGTTGAAGATCCATCTTGTTTCCACTAATATGTAATAAAAACTAAAAAAAACAAAAACACTTTTAAGTGGAAATTAACTCACGTTATCGCGTGACAGCCGTTTCACTCTGTTTTCAAGAGCATCGTCAGACGACCCACAGTACACTGATTTAAGGCATGAGTTTGAGGGTTATGGATGTTGTAATGATGAATGGGTGGGGGATGAGTAGGCGGGAGGTTTGAAATTGGGATTATTTTGTCAAAGAGGGTATGTGAGAAGAAGTTAAGTTGATCATTTAAAATATTGTCAGGGTGCTGCTTTGCGTGTTTGTAAAATCTAATATTGTTCTAAAACATTGAGTTTCTGGCTTTTGTGGGTGAAGTGTAGTGTCTAAA
Source organism: Conomelus anceps (assembly GCA_948455865.1). Taxonomy (NCBI): domain Eukaryota; kingdom Metazoa; phylum Arthropoda; class Insecta; order Hemiptera; family Delphacidae; genus Conomelus; species Conomelus anceps. The sequence continues at coordinate 127,860,121 of OX418216.1, forward strand.
TTAGTGTCAATGTCTGTATAACCGTGGCCTGTTGAAATGACGTGTTCAGCAAAAGTGGAATGTGTGTTTGGGTGTGAGATGGCTCTTGTTTGTTCTTTGAATCTAGTGGTGAATGTCCTTCCAGTTTGTCATATATAGAACTTAAGTTCTATATGAAGTATGAACTTATAAATATGTTGAACATATTTATGAACATATAAATATGTTGTTGCAGTCATTGCATTTCAACTTGTAAAGTCCAGATCTTTGTGTCAATAAAAATATATTTCTATTGCAAGCGCTTTTAAATTGAGGTTCTTTTCATGTAGGTAGCTTATAATAATTTCATTCCTTATTTGATTTTTATTATTGATTTCAGCCAGATGCCATGGAGAATGATGGACTTGACTCACTACATCACTTGTCATTGATTGCCAAGAAGAAAGAACAATTGAAGATTTGTGTTCAGTTTGCAGACAAAGTTCTTTGTTTGATGTGTTCATTTCTAGTTGGTTTTTTGATGATTGCTTACCATCCCGTAATTTGATAACGTTTTTTCTTATTTATAAAATAAGTAAATTTTTTTTAATTATTTTGACTGATATCTGTAAATAAAATTTAGTTTGATTTGATTGAACATTTTCTTCGCGTTTAATTTGGGTAAAAAAACTGATTTTTCACGTTATTAATATTATTTATAAGGGAAACTTAAATGAAAAGTTCTCATTTATAGGAAATTCCCAATAAAGAATTAGATAACCCTATTTGCCAATATTTACTTAGATGCAGATTCTACAAACGATGAAACTTCGTAAATCTTGTGAATTACCACAAATGATTAATGTATAAAATGAAAGGTTTGTATTTTAGATTTCAATTCGAAGAATGTTTTGGCTGAATAAGGCAATGACAAAGCAAATTCATGTAGATCAGGTCAGAAGTACTTCAATCCATTTCATTCAGCTATCTTATAGTTACCTCCTTAATGTAGGACAGCACCTCAATTTTATGTGAATAAGTCAGGTGCGCACCAACGGTGGCAGTGGTGGATCCACGGTGGAGGGGAAAAAGGAGAAATCCCCCCCCCCGCAACGGCGAAGAAGAAGAAGAAGAAGGAAAAGAAAAAAAAGAGGAAGGAGAAGAGAGAGAAGAAGAAGGAGAAAAAGAAGATAAGAAGAACGAATGGAAATGATAGAAAACAGTGAAGAAGTGGACAAGAGATGACAATAGAAATTGGTAGGAGGAGAGAGATGAGAATGAAAAAAGATGAAAAAGGGTGAAAAATAAGGATAAAATTAAAAGTAGAAGAAAATGAAGGAGAGTTTTCAAAGTTGTTGACGTGGAAAATGAGACAGCAATGCCTATATAACCAACAATTAATTTTCACAAGTTAGTTCGAAGTTACTGACAATTGAACAAACTGAAAAATTTACTTAAACAGAATTTATTAATTTCGAATTCCTTTAATTGCTATCATGAATTCGAAATTAATAAGTTCTGTTTAAGTAAATTTGTCAGTTTGTTCAATTGTCAGTAACTTCGAACTAACTTGTGAGATACGAGCCGATATGGCCAAGTTAAAAATGAATGCTACTGTGCAGAAAGGTCTCCATGGTCTAGTGGTTAAGGCGCCCGACCGGCAATTGGGAGGTCCGTGGTTCGATTCCCGGTGGTGACTGAGATTTTTGTACAATAGCATTCATCGATTTCCATCAGCTATTAAATACTGTTGTCAATATCTGCCATTGCGGAAGTCTTCAGTATAATTTGATAGCAATTAAAGGAATTCGAAATTAATAAATTCTGTTTAAATTAATTTTCTATTGCAAATATTGTGTACTTCAGTACTTGGTCTGAAAATGATGCCAGTTCTGAAAGTGTTTTCTGGATTCTGCAGCTTATACATGGCTGAGGACTACTACGGCAGAAAAAGCAGACTTGTTGTATGAGGACTACTTTACATTCACTCAGACAATCGCTCTAGAGCCTAGATCCTCAAAAAAATCGTGGGAGATTTTGGCTGATTACAGAGTAGTTTATCATTGCGAATAATGTATGTTCTTTATTCTTGATAATTTCATTTTCAACCAACAGCTTGTGTCAGTAGCATAACTATGGTGAGGGAATCAGGGATATCCCCCCCCCCCCCGGGACAAAAGAAAATTTGGAATTTTAGCGGGCCATTGTTCCAATTTTTGGCAAGAGTCAAAGATGTCTGGAATCGCTAAAAATGTGGTTTTGTAGGAGTTTTATTTTGAAAAAGTTTTCATGGAGTACCCTTCAATTATTTTGAAAGAAATTTTCAAGTAGCCTACGCTACTGTACATTACCCCAATCAGGAGCAGTGAGGGATCAAATATAGAAAAATTGAAGTTTCAAGTAAGGTCCCGGATCTCCCACTGACAGTAACACAAGAACTAGACAAAATTTACTTTGACACATAACGTGGATTGAAGTGTTAAGTTAGAAGAATTAATGCCTAGAACCACTTGACATGTAGTTTTAGAGAGGTAATTTTTCAAAACTTTTCTCGGGGGGTTCCCCGAACCCCCGTTCTGAAATAAATAGCCATGTATATTGCTTCAATTTATCGTTAGAGGTCTACTACTCCAAATTACAAATTAATGTTGTAATTATTGTACCGAGAACCCTCCCGGAAACCCCCCCCCCCCCCGGTAGCCATACCCCAATCAGGTTATTTCCCCCCCCCCAAAATCTGCTGCTGGATTCGCCCCTGAACGGTGCGGGAGGGGGTCGAACGGGACCGGTTCATCCTCAAGAGTTTTTAAGGACTTTTTATTAGGGAATGCTAGGGCTACAGATCTTGTCAATCTACAATTTATTTTAAATAAGTTTGAACCAAATTACAAGAAAAGTGTTCAACATACAAAATTATTTTTAAATAAAAAATATAAAAATCATTGCAGTAGAAGCATTACAAGCATTTAATATACATAAATGCACCACTCTAAAAAAAACTTCTTCCAACTTTGACAACTCAGTAACTTTGGGAACCATACTGCTGACGAGCGGTAGTTTTTTTAATATTTTAAATATCGTTATTTGAAATCTTACCTGAGGAACGATCAGAAACTATACTAACTGCTTTTGGCATTATTTTGTTCAATAGATTGCCCCCTTCTCTTCAGACTGCTCATTTCAACAGGTTCAAGAATGTGATGACAAGGTGGCTGATTGAAAGGAGTTACTACAGTGTGAATAAGTTTCTAAATGACAACTTGAGTAACTTGTCCTCAACACCGCCAACTCTTGCCAATCAAGTGACTTAATATTTATTTTTTTTCTTGTAATTGTTGACAATTAGTCAAAGTATGACTATATAGTGAATTATGTGTTTTGACGTGATCTATCCAGAAATGCCTGGGCATTGGTCAAGAAATTGGAAATTTGTGTGCATAAGGACACTTAATAGTACGGTAGTTATGAACTTGCTGGCGTCAGACTTTATTTGTAGACTGGGCAACAGACACGAGTAGTGTACTAGAGTGTTGTCAATTCATGCATTGTGCTAGGTGGTTATCTTCTATTAGCTGCTGGCATATTTATAAATTGTCTCATATCTGGCAACACAAAAAATGTTCAAAGCCGCCTAATTTGGTGGTGAGAACTATTGCGCTTGTGACCTTTCCAAGGATGAGGTCAAGACTACCCGGGTGAAATCCTGAGGGCGCCTCTGGAATAAGTACCGTACCGGAATAAGTATTTATTTTATTAAATCGTGATGTAGTACCAGAGAATCAATGTTCCGAGGCTGCTCACTTTAGAAAATGTAGTAAAATTCGATTTTTCCAATTATAACGAATTTTTCTATTGATATCCTTAAGAACATAAATATAAATAAAAAAATTGAAAATACCGCTGCGGTGACGTCAGAAACATCACTTTCCCGCTCTTAACTGTTGAAAGAAGAAGATCAATGAATTTGATTGTTTTCGAGGTTACAAAAGTATTTTAACCCCCTTTGAGTTTTTCAAATTGATATCAGAAAATGAAAATCAATTTTGTTTGCAATATAATGAGGAATTTAGTATAAATTTATCACAATGTAAATTAGGACCTTAAAATCGTGAAAGTTGGCAGCAGTTGAAGTAAACGTTTTCTCACGTGAGATCTGAGATCAAAACATCCCATCTGCGTCTGCCAGAAAACAAAATGTGTTTGTTAGTGAATAGGTTAGAATAGAAACTACAATACTGGTAAAAATATGTGTTAATACCTATTTATTTCGAGAAGACTTGATTAAATAGTTGTGAAGTAGTCAGAACATTATTGCTATCAACAGTCTCAAGCGGTAAATAACCGTATTATGAATCTAAACCGTGTAATAATGTTTAAACTTTCATGAAGTTACATTCCATTAATTTACATTCTGATTATCAAGTTGAAACTGTATAGGGCAAGCCTGTTTGTGAGGTACCGGTAGATTTTTTTTCAAACTGTAATTCTGTGCTCTGATTTACCAAAAATGACATCAATTATCTTGTTAATTGACGAACAAAAATTTGAAACCACCAAGGAACTTCTGTCCAGTCATAGTCCAATTTTTCAAGCTATGTTCAAACATGATTTCTCTGAGAAAAATAAAAATGAGATAAAATTGTCGGTAAGTTTTCAAATGGTTTCTCTATAAATTTATTTGATTATTTTAGTAGTGAGTAGTTGTAAAGGCTAGGAACTGTACGTACTTTATTTAAAGACAGCATTTTTATACACGTAAGGTAGGCTACCATACTAACTTATAAAACTCAAATCGAAGAATATCAATGTTTCGATTATCTTTGCTCATATATCATGGCATGGAAGTAGGCTACTTGCACTAGATTCTCAAAGTAAGTTACAGGTCTATTATTTAGTCTTAGTTTTGAATTACACAAGTGAATAGTCCATTACCATTGAGTAATTGATGAACAAAAATTTGAAACCACCAAGGAACTTCTGTCCAGTCATAGTCCAATTTTTCAAGCTATGTTCAAACATGATTTCTCTGAGAAAAATAAAAATGAGATAAAATTGTCGGTAAGTTTTCATCTTGATAGAATAATTACTTACGATATTGCGACCTATTTCCAAATACACTGGTCAAAATAAATTCAGATGCCCTTGATTATATAACATAATAGTCAGATAATTAATTTATTAATTGCTCTTAATTATATAACATTTCAGTTGCTAGTTATTCTGATATTGGAATGTTAGCTGAGCGGATGTGCTGTAAGATGTATGGGATATCAATAAAATAGATCTTTTACGATTACTTTTTAAAGTAGATATTAGAGGTTAGAAAGTATTATCTACACAGCTCAAATCATTCACGCCATGGGATTATTCATACGCTTCCGTATTTGTATTTTCAAATAAAATATCAAACCAGCTGATTAATGAAGCTATTAGGCTATTCAATCGGAGTCAGATTAGACCACAGGCTCCAGACCAATGAGAATTTAGGAATTCTCCGTGTCGAAATGAGTAATATGCAATAGTCATGCGCTGATTGAAACATTTTGAAACCGAATTTAAATTCCAATTTAGTTCAACAAGCAGTTATTCTAGTTTATGTTAGTTTGGGTAAGCTATCCGATTGATTGGTAGGTTAAATTAAACGTGATTTGTTGGTAGTTGTCGACAAAATATTGTATGCACTGATTATATTTTGCCTTTAAGCCACTCGATTTAGGATGCCTTCAAGATGTTTAGGAACATGCAACTTACCAAAAACCAAGGCGTCTGATTGGTCTATTCAAATTCATAGACGTTTCAAAGTTTGAGTAGACTTAGTTTCGGAAAAATTATATCTACCGATGAACTCAAGGCTCCCGTGAAACTCAACCAATTTCTGTCTTTGAATACTCAAGAAACTGAGTGTGTTGTGATTGATAGTATATATAAGTATATATGTTTATAAAAGTTATAAAAATAATAAATAAATAATACCAAATAAAATGCATTACTTCACAACCTTTTTGATGTGCGCGGCTTAATCTATTTCGTTGAAGAGTGCGCTGGTGACTGATTATTGTGGCTGCATATCAGTTCTCTTTAGTCATTATTTAATTACGAATTGGCTGCAGTTCAAAACAAATTCAATATTAAAATTAGTGAATGAGTGGAATAAAGAAAAATTGTTCTTGCTCTAACAGTATTCTCTTTTAGATTGCTGGATAAGTAGTGGTAAGTTAATTGATCAATTTCCAAACTCATGCTTTATTATTTATACTTTCCTTTTTCTTATTCTTTTATCATTTTATTAACACATTTATTGTAATATCTATTACATTCGCAAGCGAAATTGTATTTCTAATCTACTTTTGTATCGTACTTTTATTGTTCTGCACCACTACGGGTCTTATCAAACCTAGTTGAAATTGTAAAAATGTAATAGATAAATGAAGGCAGACTTAATACAATAGCTCCATAGAAGACTATTATTTTTTCACCTCTTTCCTTCAACTTCTAATGCAACTTTTTTTTCAAACTGATCATATTCAAGTAGGTGAACGACTGCAGATAATCTGGACTGCTGTGTGTATAGATATGAAGAATGGATGCAATATGAATTTATATTTTAACATGAAAGACGATAACACAAAAGACAATACCGGCAAGACTAAATTCAAATTTCCATTGCCTTAAAATACATGTACAAAATACACAATAATTACATAATGTAAAAATTTTTTTTTTAATTACTCAGGCGTTACCAGCAAAAAGATAGAAAAAACATATTTGCCCGATGATGGTAGTTGCACAAAAACACCAATTTAGAAAGGCTAAAAATATTTATGGCGAAATAGCCAAAAGTAGTGAGGCGTCACAAAATAGAAAAAAACCATTCTGATCCGTAATATCCATCATGCACCATTTTTAAAATACCCTATATAAAAACCTATAAATGCAAAATAATAATAAAAAGGAACTGAAATTGGCCCATTAAACATTAAGTGATTGGTGTAATGCAATACGGTAATTCTATACAAAAACATTTATTCCTCCTCAAAGCACGTTAGTAAATGATTCAATGATCTTAATATCTGAGCGATAAAAATCTCAGCTTCTCTCATAAACAGTAGCCTCTACAAATGTTGATAAGTTGGTACAATTTCGCGTATCCACTTCATTCATATATTCAATTAATTATATAATACCTTATTTGTTTCAGGGAGTCGATCCTCAAGCAATGCGATTGATACTTGATTTCTTGAAAACGCAGAAAATCGATTTTGCACAAGTAAATGCTTCAAACGAAAAATCTGATCATCAAATACTCGATTTACTGGAAGCTTCTTGTATGTATCAATTTGAATCAATCCAAGAGAAATGCATCTCCTACATAATCAACCACTGGCTTTCAAATGATAATGTCCTTCAAGTAATGTTTGCAGCTGATAGATTGAGCCTGTCCAGTCTTCACAGGAAAACCAAAATAATGTCTTTTTGGAACTTTAGCCAGATACGATTAACTGAAATGTTTCTGAGCATGAATGTAGAGTGTTTGTTGAAATATATGGATAGTGATTATTTGAGAACTGCTGGAGAATTTGAGGTGTTTGAAGCTGCTTGTACATGGTTGAATCATGCGTTTGAAGAGAGGGTGTTCAACACTTATGAATTGTTGTCGGTTGTGCGATTCAGTTTGTGTAGTGAATTCGATTTGAACAGTATGAAGTACTATAGCTTGATTTCGGAGACGCCGCAGGCTGTTCTAATTGTTGATTATTTGATTAAAGTGAAACAGAATAAAATAGGCGATTGTGAAGCGTGTGTTTTGAATAAAGAGTGCAGCTCTGATGCGGGGGAGGATGATCCATCGTCACCAGGATCGCGCTTCAAACGCAAACGCTCCGTGTCTCTGCGCTGCTCATGCGCAGATGCTATCACAGTGGAGGCCGCCAATAAGTTGCTGGTGAAAGGGCCTCGAACGCTGCCTCTAGTTCCTTGCGTGGTTGCCAATAAGCGTTTGCCGCCAATTGACAGTGTTGCCAATTTCAGCAGTTGTTTGTCCACATCCAAAGTGATGAAGCAAAAGCTGGTGTCCCCCTTTGTCTTCTACTGGGATGGCACCAACTTGAAGCAGGAAATTCTGCTGTCGAAAATCAATGAAGCACCATGTGAAGCGATCGGCTACAGAACTGTTTGCAAAGGTGTATTAACTAGTAAATTATTTTACCTATAACAACTATCAATGCAATCTAGTCTTGTGGCTCCCAAAGTGTTCATGTGGACCTCCTTGAACTTTTTCAATTTTCAATTCAATTCAATTGTTTATTGCCACAACTTCACAACAAAATAATTTAATGGTTACAAATTAACATATTAACATAAAGGAAATAAAAGAAACCTAACTAACCAGAAAAAAAACTAAAATTAATGTTCAGGCACCACCAGCAAAAGAAAAGACTTTGACCGCTGGTGGGAGTCGCAAAAAGTCCGATTCAAATGACATTCAAGATAACAACTTCAACTTACAGAATTAAATAACAAATTTGAACCAATCCCATTCTATTACACTGTATACAATAGTACAAATAACAAAAGAGAAAAAAATATTTTGAGAGAAAAACAAAAATACTTTTCGAAATGAAATACACAAATAAAATAGACATACTAATATTAGCGTGCTCAAAAAACAAGAGGAAGTAGAGAAGGCATAAACAGTCAAAAATAAGTTACCACCATTCAGCTCCCAGAGAAAAGAAATATTTTTCCTTGATCCAAGTTTCAATTGCTTTCATATCAATTCTTTGTTGAATATCAAAAGGAATTATATTTATGAATCTAGTGCTCATATACATCAACTGTCTTCTTATCAAGCTCAACTTAGAATCGTGAACAACATATCTTAGCGAAGTGTCTGGTCTAAAGTTGTAAAAGGGTTTATCAATCCTACAGAATTTATCTCTATTTTTAAATATGTTTGAAAAGTCTTTTGAAATAGAGTTGCCTTACTGTCATAACGTTGAAATAAAAAAATAGAGATTCACTTGGATATAACTTAAGTTTATTTAATATTGTCTTTATTATATACTTTTGCATTATGAATAAATCACTAATGTGAGTGTCATAGGTCCCACCCCATATAATTATTCCATACTGAATTAACGATTGGACAAAAGCAAAATATATCATTTTAAGGTTCTGTAGATTTAAAATTTTATTCATTTTGTAGAATTTATAGGATATATATTTGAGTTTTTTTTACAAATAAAGCTAATGTGTGAATTCCACTTCAGATATTCGTCGATTATTACTCCTAGGTATTTTATTTCATTCACTTCTTCAATATACGGGCAGCTGCAAGCAAGTGTGTCTGCACAGTTCGCGTGTAACCTTATTTTCATTTCATCCTTGGGCTTTCCAGCCGCACTCGCCGCAATACTTACTTTGAATCAATTTTTAATATTTTGTCACCAAGAACAATTACTTCATTTTTCATCACCCTATTCGTTTCATATTTCTTGGAATATTCTACAGAAATATTTACTATATCCATATTTATTACTTGAATTTGTTATTCTTGACTTCCTCCATTCTCTCTATTTAATCACAATATCAATTCCCTTCGCGGGAAGTGATAGCCGCGTGCCGTAGCAGTTAACTCCAATTTTCGAGTTGTGATGTGGCTGCTAGTTCTGTGACTAATGAACAGTTCAGTTACAAACCTAATTTACTTCAGTCCTACTTTACTCTCTATTCTTTTTCGCTAACTCAAGCACAATTTCACTTTCTCCACAATTTTAAATTATTGTTCACTTATTTTCTACTTTATCTTTTTTCATCTCAGAGTCTCTCTTCTTCCTCCTCGGTATTGTGCCATTTTATGTTAATTTTTTAACAATGTTTGTTTACCTACTGCTAACATAATATATTATGCTGTATGCCGTTTAATATGTTGTAAATTACTATCTTATAAAAATAATATCTTTGCTTACTTTTCTCCATTTGGCAATTGACGGAAAATTTAGTCAAACCTCCATAAAAATAATTCATCAATGAATTTCAAGGAAAAATGAATGGATGAGTTTACAAAACAAATTACTATGACAAACATTGGGAGCGATATCGATATGGTCAATTGTAAATTTCAATATTTAATAGGCTAATTCATTTTCAAAATTTGAAAAAGATCTTGATTATCAATTGAACAACAAATACAAACGGAAATTATCAATGTATCGAGTAATTGAAATAATCGCAGTATGTATAATGACGTATAAATTTTGATTCTAGACCTGAAACTGTATGTTGTTGGTGGAGAATACCTAATGGGATATGGCGCACATAATACATCTATTTGGGTTTATGACATTTGGCGTGAAACTTGGTCTTTTGAAACAAGGTATAACGAAAGCTATTCTCATCTTTAAATCTTTATTTACATTCCGTTTGCATTTCAAATTCAAAATTCTTATTTTAATGGTTACTTATTACCTTACTCTTTAATCACAGCTTTTTTCTTGTTGTAGTTCAGTCCATTAGACAACATTGGCTCTCCACTCATTCTGAAATGTTTTACATTCTTGGAAATGTATTTAAATAATTAAATTAAAATATTATTTATAACGTTAAATTGTTTTGAATTTCTACTATAAATTTTGATGGGTTGCTTATCTCTTCTACGCAGTGAGTGTGGCTTTATCTATGAATTTTTCTATTCTTGATAATTTATTGTATTACTTCTTATAAAAATATATTTCCATCTTACAATTGTAATAGAGGGAATGTGTGTAAGAGAGGGCCAGCTGTGCCCTAACTCCGCCCTCTCATGAAAAACAAAGGTAGTCATTCTATTTTATTTTGATGGAGAATAAGTTACAAACGCTCGAGTTTGTGCTTAGTTGGACACTGACTCGTTGCCATTGAATTATCCGATAGTACCTCATGGCTATATCACGCATACAGAAATAGGTTCAAAATATTGCAATCACATGGCTCTGAAAAGGATCTACCCGGAAGGGTCTCTCCACCAATAGGAAACATACGCTCATCATATTCTCAAAACAAACTTGATAGCCTATGCAAATCTGGGCTTTGCAAATCAATCCAAATAACATAATCTCAGGAGCCCAATTTCCAAATCATTATAAATACTGTGTCCATCTTGAGGTAGTTTGTCATATATTTAAGCCTGTGTGCTGGGTTTTTAGTAATATGTTTTGAAGTCTCTTGTTTAGGATATTATTAAGGTATTGAAATGCTATCTATTGCTGTGAAAAAAATTCATCGATTATTTTGTGAAACATAGTTGATACAAAGATGGGGGTACAAATTTGACATGTTTCGGTTTTTGGGGCAATCGATCTCACCTACAAGTTAATTTTAACGTTTGATGAATTTTTATAACTAAAACCACCTTGTGGAATAAAATGTCATATTCATTTCTATCAAACTATTAGATTTTTTTTAAATAAATTATTGAAAAACTGAATTTTTTTATATTGAAGAAAAATTACTTTGAGAATAATAATTATTGCACATACAAAATATGCCATTTTATGCCCCAAGGTGTCTATAAAAAATTATCAAAAGTTTAAATTAACTATGAGATGAGATCAAATTCCCCCAAAACCGAAAACTGTCTACTTTAAACTAATATATTCCACAAAATTATCAATGGAAAACTTATGCAATAAATAACATTTCAATACCTTAATAATATCCAAAACAAGAAACTTTGAACAAATTGACCATAAACCCTGCTCACAGCCACAAAAAAAGTAATCTCTTGAGGAACATTGTGTGGATATGTTATTGTGGTCAGAAAAGTAATCTAGAAAGAAATCTATCTCGTAATAAAATAAAAAATAGAAATTGACTTAAATTCTGAAAATAAATAAACCAAAAATAAATTCAAATGCATAACCTTTAATTTTTGGAGCTGCTGTTCTTATAAGGCACTGATTTTTTTGAATAATATGGACAAAAACTATAAAATGTTGATCATTATTATCTATGGTCTTAATACTGTGGCATTCAACGAAACGATAACGTTCATGAATCATGAATCAAATGAATCATGTCCATGTCATCTCATTTAAAATTTATAAATACAATAAAAACTTGAAAAACACTTTTGAGATGAAATTGTGACTCACGTTATGGCGTGACGGCCGTTTCACTCTGTTGTAAAGAGTTGTGGGTCAGACGACCTACATCACACTGGTTTTTCTAAAGTGTTTAAGTTTTTAATATATACTAGTGGAAATATGATAGATCTTCAACATTTATAATAGTTATTTATGCATTAAGAGCGTGAAGCGCGACTTTATCGCTCAAGCCAAAACATTTACTGCGCGACGCGTAGCGGAGCGCAGTAATTTTGCGAGAGCGATAAAGAAGCTTCACGCGCGAATTGCATACAATATTTTTCCTAAAACTGCAGTTCTGGATTCCAACACAATAAAAGCTTGTAGTCTGTAACATCACAGACCATGCGCGGATTTGGTTAGCTTTCGCCATTGTTGAGGTTATGTGAATTTCACGGATTCCGTGATCCACCAATGAGAAGGCATCAAAATCAAAACAGAAGCGTAAAGAAAACAGCTGGCGAGCGTAAAGTACTTTACCGCTTGCTGAGCAGAAAAGAGGTATTTTACAATTAGTTTTCAGTATGTAAAGAACTACTTTACGAGGAGTTGTAGGAAAATACATTTTTTGTTTAAAACCTAAAAAATTGCCTAACCAAGAAACCGTTGAAACTCCAGGAAATATTTTATTTAGTTTATCTTCTAATTCTGTATAAGTTAAGTGTATTACAATTAATGCAGTGATCAATTCATTATCAATGTTCTAAAATTTCTAGTCTTGCAGTATCTTCTTTCTTGCTCAATGTTAATAATGCATTTTTTCTATTTCCAGTTTACCGAAGGCAGTAAGGAACCATACCTTGTGCTTTGAGGGTGATTGTCTGTATGTGATAGGAGGAGTTGGAAAACACAGAGTTGTGGAAGATTCTCTTCATATCTACGACCTTGATACTAGTAGGTTTTCGGTTTTATTGACTTTTTCATATCAAGCCTCTTATTACAATGTACTCATGTTCTTATAAAAATATTCATTGTGATGTGAAACCTATATTTCATATGATTTAACAGTTGAAACTCTGTAAATGAGTTTTGGCTATTGGGCATTTTAGTTTTAGAATAATATTTTCTATAAGAGTCCTTTGAAAAAATATTAATTTATTAACAAATAATCTATTTCAAACTTGAAAACACTGCTTTTTTTTCTTAATTTGTAAAAAATACTAAGCAATTTTATAATATTGACCTCTAATGATCATGATAATCTATCCCCTATTGCACAAGCATCCTATCATTAAGATGGATCATCAATTTGTAAGCCAGGCAGTAAAAAGTGAATCACTTTTTGATAGAAAAATTGTTTTTTTACAACTAAATTCCGACATCAGCTAAGCATGAAGTATGCCGTAGGATATAAATAAGTTGAATAATTCGTTATAAATCGAATAATGTGAATAAATCTTATATGGGTTGTAGAGTAAATTAGCTTTTAAAATTATAAAATGAATGCATTAGTGACTAGTATTTGCCATTAATATAAAGCTTGTTTTAGCTTTAATATAAAGCTATGTTGAGTTATAACTAGATGGCGCATGTGCATGAATGATGTACCACTTTAATACATTTTATACTAGGAATGTGCTCCACCATTCAACAAGTACAGATCATACTAATGCTAGCATGTATATAGATATAATCATGTGCTTTCACATAGAAGCTTGGTATAAAAGTGTGATGAATCATCATAATTATATGACGTTTGTACTACAATAGGTAAGTTATGTGAATCAATTTCCGAGTAACCAAATACATACATAATAATACACCATTCCATGAAGAGTGGAAATAAAACCAGTACATCACTAATTTAAACCCAATAATTTCAACTCCAATAATAATGATTGCTAATAAAATGTGCAATTGAAAAATTATTGAGTAATTTACAAAGTGAAGAATAGTTATTGGGGGTTGGATTACCAATATTGAACTGAGCCATTAATTCGTTCTCATTCTATCAGATTTTTTCAGAGAAATTCCAATCCTCCAGCATTTTAATACTACAGTGATTTTTTATTGACAGTGTGGCCATTGGACGCCTTGCTTCTTACTGGATAATTCGGTCGCGTGGTACGAAGTCACCAGTCGGTGTCCATATTTAGTGTTGACTACAGTGACTGAGATTTATCTCTTAATCTTTACAGTCCAAGTAGTATGAACCATATGATATCCTATTGTGTTAGGCTACGCTGGCGGGAACGCAAAGGTTCATTCGCGTAATGTGTAGTCGGAATCATGCAGTCACGTAGAAAACATATACTTATATATATCTAATATCCAGCCCATATAGATATACAAATATAAAATGTATCCTATATTATGACACTATGGAAGTAATGGACACACTGTCTCTATAAAGTCACTGTACTAATACCAAGCGAAGATAGAGTCTTGAAGAACTTGCTTTGGGTCATAAGTCCTCTAGTATTAGGATACTGAAAATGCCAAAAAAAGTATTAGACTGATTTGTGGACTTACTTCTCGAGCTCATGGTAGAGGAAAATGTGTCTGTCTTGGTATAGTGACAGTTCCAGCACTGTTCATTTTCCACAGCCTTCTGTACATGAAAGATAATGTTCATTTATATGACGAGTTGGTCTCAAATCACACTTTTGAAACAAGAAATAAAAGTGCTTTAAGTTTGATCAGGTTCAATTACGGTAAAACTAAAAAAAAAATTCATTTTAGGACAATAAAATTTTATAAGGTTCTCCCTTCCTCTATTCAACTGTTAGGAAGTATCAGTTTTCAGAGTAAATTAAAAACAATATCAACAAATAATTGTATATATGAAATAGATGATTTTTCAGATTAATTTTGAACAGGAATGACTTAATTTTACTAGAATAACTAACATTAATATGGTATAGGTTCTAGAAAAAAAGAAGAGTATTATAATCGTTAAAAATTTCTATTATAGTTGTACAGTATTGTCATTTGTGTATTTTTATTATTTACTAGTTCTACTAGTTATAGTTTGAAGTTGTAATGCATATGATGATCTCATCTGTTACTGCAATAAAATATTTATTTATTTAAAGAGCTTCAAATAAAATATGATTGTTTAGATTTTGTTGACGATCTACTATGTAACGAGTCTGTACTTTATCTCGACTGCTTAAAAATGGATCTATATCCAGCCTCATCAACCAATCTTATTTTTATCAAAGGTTTGATTGTTCAGAATTCTGTTTTAAATTTTTGAACTTATTTCCAGTGTTAGATGTGGGCTGATAATAATTAATTTTGCAGAAGTATGGAGGCTTGGACCACCTCTTCCGCAGGCCATGTATGCGGCTGCTTGCTGTGTCTATGAAGGCCATATTTTCGTTTTCGGCTCAATTATAGTGACATTCAGACCGAAAGAGAGTGTGTGGATAACAATGAACAACATTGTTATTCCCAACAATCTGTCAGTGGCGTCAGCAATGACTCATGATCATTGGATATACGTAATTGGTATGTGAACAATTTCTGTCTTATTTTCACTTGATTGATTTTTTTACGGAGGATGAAGCCCACGTAGTTATGAGACCTGTGCATGGGTAATGAGTGCTTGATGGGTTGGATCTTCAGTTCTAAGTGGGTTCCGAACCACTGGGAAATGATTTTACATTAATTTCAATTCAAATTTCTTTATTCCGATTCACAAGTTCAAAAAGATCAATACAACAATGCAAATATATCACAAAATGGTCAGAGATCAAGATATAGGATAAACAAAATAATACTGAATAATATATCGAATGAGTTAGTAGAACCCCTATGAATTCATTTGAAGGATATATCACTAATTAATACCTAGTAGTGTGAATCAGAATAATGTAGACTACTTGCTGTAAGCATAATGGTTAACGTCTGAAAATAGGAATGCATATCAATATCAAATTCAATTTATAATTGAAAGAGCCGGAGAAGAAAAGAAAAATAACTATTGTAATGAAACATTCACTGATATTCTACACTTTTCCAATTTCAGCTTGATTTCTTAAGTTAATGATTGCCACCATTATGATGAAGTTATATCAGAAACTACGAAATAACAGTAATTAGAGTCTCTAAACAATCAGGCATAAGATTTCTGAGCCTTCTAAGAATGTGAATTTTAAAAATGTTTCTGTTTTTTATCCTCTTTGCCTCAAATGGTACGTTATTAAAAAACTTAGGGCCAAGAAATACAAAAGATTTCTGGAAACAAGTGGTATATGACTTGGGAAGCCTCAGTAGATCAGATGTCACTCTCCTGGTATGATAACTTTGAACATCCCTGAACAGTGCATGACCACAGTCTCCAGACATAATATAAAACATATACAAAACTTTAAAAACAAATATATATCTTAAAGGCAAACATTTGAGATCCTGAAAGATAGGATAGGAATGCTCGTATCTACCCGACTTTTTAACAGCTATAATTATAGATTTTTGTAGGGTTATCAGTGGTCTCAAGTGGGTAATATACGTGGAGCCCCAACAACTTTGGATCAACCAGAGCAAAGTACAACTATCTAAGAACGGGTATGGGAAGAGTTTTGTTGAGAAAATGAAATTTTCTTGGGATGCATAGTAGATAAGTTTTAACATTGCGTATGTGTTGAGACCAGGTAAGCTTCTCATCAACTGTAACACCTAGGTATTTGATGGAGTCAATTTGATAACTTCACAGTCACAGTTATTACGCTCACAGACACCATGAAACCTCAGTGCAGATGGTAATCTCCAGGATGTTGACAGTGTAAACAGTATATATTTGGTCTTGGACAGATTAAGAGTTAACTTATTGTATTTAAACCAAAGTAATAATTTAAATCAGTCTGCATCATCTCCTCCAAGTTAAGACCATCCAAGCCGCAATATGCAAATGCAGTGTCATCTGCAAATGATAAAGGCACACCATAGAAGTCACAAGAAAAAAATTCATTAATGAACACAAGAAATAAGATTGGTCCAAGGACTGTGGCACACCACAGTCCACACCCCGAACCTCACTTTTTGCATCTCCAATGGCAAACATATTGCATTCTGTGTTTCAAGTAGGATGAGAATGAGCTACACCTCTGATACCAGCATTGTATAGTTTATCTAGCAGAATTGAATTGGTTACAGTGTCAAATGCCTTCTTGATATCCAGGAATAATCCTGCAACACAGCGTGCAGGTCTGGACTTAATGCCAGAATATATAGCTGTCAGAAAAGTATGAATAGCCATTTCTGTACCCATAGCCTCACGAAATCCAAACTGATTCTGATAGAAAAAATCATATGAGTTGAGGAAATCAAGAAGCCTTTTTTTCATTACCTTTTCTAACAGCTTAGAGAAAATTGAGAGCAAGGATATAGGTCGATAGTTATTCAACTTTGATCTAGAGCCAGATTTAAAGATTGTAACTACCCTTGCCAACTTCATCTTGGATAGAAATATACCCGTAAAGTGACTGCAATTGAAAATATCCACTAGAATGGGAACTATAGCCAAAGCAACGGTCTTCAATAGCCCAGATGACATATCATCATCCCCTGGAGCTTTGGCAGTTTTTAATCGTCTAATGTACATTAGCAGCTATGTATTTAATGTATAGCTCATCGTAAGTGACAGGCTCAAGAAATATAGACATTTGATGAGTGGTTTCATTAAAAGTCTCATGATAGTTTCTCATGCCACTGTCAGCTAAACTGTCAGATGAAGCTGCAGTCTCTGGCAAACATTTTTTGTATTATATTTTTAAAAGATATGGTCATGTCCTTTTGCTCAGTACTTTTTCATGTTTGTTATAACTTTGAAGTGTGCGATATTTGGTTCATAAATGTTTTGTGATGAAAATTGTGAATGAATGAATGAACTTGAACTTTATTGAGTACAAAACAAAGAAAAAATAGCTTTATCAGATCTAACTCCAAACAATAAGGAGTAAAAAATAAAACTAAATTTTATCGAAAGTCTTTGTAAATCCTGAAATAAAACCAAACTAAATAAATTATAAGAAAAACACAGTTCATTAGACTTGGCAATCTGCCGTCAGCCGAAGTTGATGATCATTTCAGTATTTTAGGCCTGATACTTGATATTACCCATACATATGTGTGACTGGGTTTGCGATGGACAACAATAATTTTTTTTTCAAAAACATGAATAAAAGATGACTAAAGTTTTTAGTAAAAATGAATTGGGTGATAAGGCACATACTTTTGCACTATTTATTTACCACATTATCAATAATTGAACTCCTCAATGATTGCCCTTCTATATCTCAATGCGGCCTTCACATATCCTACCAGATGTTTCCAACTCCTACCATTCAAATACTCGACAACTTCTCTCCTTCCCAATCTCCACTTATTGAACCAGATTTTTCGAATTTCCCCCAATATTTTACATTCCCCTATAAAATGGTAGGTGTCCTCAATCTCTTGACTATTACACATGGAGCATCTAAACGTTTCTTCCTGTCTTTCGGGCCTGTAATTAAGCGGCAATAGAGCTCCTCTAGTTTTAAAGATTATACTTATAGATTACTTTAAGATAGATTACTTTTATAGACTACTTTAAGATTATACTTATTATACTTATGCCGCTTATTCCTATCATTTATATGTCCTCTAATAAGATTCTCCTCTTTATTGAGTACAGCATATATTGAGTGGAATTGCGCCACATTAGCCCTATCTAACCACTTACTGCGAATTGTCTGTCTAATTTTTGTGACTAGATGTTGGCCCATTTCGCTCCACTTATCCTTCTCTTCCAGTCTATCTGTCTATATCATAATTTCGACACAGTCTCAACCAATGCTGATACCACCCACATTTTCTTCTAATAAAAATTTCGCTGAGAATTCTAGGAAACCTGTGAGCAGGAAGTGCAAGGGTCTTCAATATATAATTAAAGTGTAAGACAAAAGTATACAGCCACACTGTATCTACTCCAGACTCGAGATACAGAACATAATTTGGTGTATTTCTTGGCAAGGAAAGTAATTTTTTAATGAAAACCGTTGGAAATTTTCCAACTCGTCAGACTCATAAGTTACCACAGCCCTACTCGCAGCATTATACACATACCATTTTGTTGAAATGGGAGCGTCGTCATTCAAAATGAGCTTACGCCATACACTATTAATCCCATATTTTGCAGCTACCACTTTATTTTTGAAATGTGGGTGCATTGATAATGCAGGGGTGAACGTGACTCCTAGATACTTGTATTGTTTCACAACCTCTAATCTTTCTTCACCAAAAAACCACTTCTCATTTTTACATAGTTTTCCGCCCTTCCTAAATACCATTATTTTTGATTTTGACATATTCAAATGTAGATTCCAACGAATACAGTATCTCCTCAGGTTGTTAATCATTCTCTGTAATACCACAGGGTTATCTGAAAAAATTACCATATCGTCTGCGTACAGTAGAGCATTAACTTTGAAACCATCTATGTTTAAGCCTCCCTCTATCTTTTCACATATGTCATGTACAAAGATAAGAAATAATAACGGCGAGGCCAAGCAGCCTTGCTTTAATCCGCTTTCAATGTTAAAACTTTCAGTTTTTCCTCCATTACACCACACAACAGCCTCTGTTTTGTTATAGAGATTCTTTATCAAATGTATGCATTTATTCGAAAGTCCCAAATTGTAAAGATTGTAAAATAGAGCTTCTCTATCCACACTATCGAATGCGGCCTTGAAATCGATAAAAAAGCAATTAGTTCTCTTTTTCTCAACGCTCAACTTATACTTTATTATACTGTGGAGTGTGAACACGTTATCAACTGTTGAGTAGCCTCTTCGGAAACCTGCCTGATTCTCCCCTATTACTTTTCTGCTTTCTATCCATTCTTCTATTCTCTTCAATAGTATTCCTACAAACACTTTAGCAGAAGAATTAACGAAACTTATAGCTCTGAAATTAGAAAAAATTGATCTATCACCTTTCTTATGCAGGGGAAATATGATCGACCTGGTGAAGGCTGCGGGCACGGTTTCATTTACAAAAATATTATTAAAAAATTCTGATAGGAGCTCCCTATACTCAATAGGTGATCTTAAAAAATTCTCCCGGTATTCTGTCATCTCCTGGTGCCTTATTCTCACGAAGCCTTCTCAAAGCCGAATGAATTTCATCCATCTCTATTTCCTTATCCAAATCATAATCCTCTACAAATGGTGCTGCATAATTTGTTGGGTCACTTCTAGCAGGTGAGTATAATTGCTGAAAGTGCCTTACCCAACTTTCTGACGTAATACTTGTCGCGCTCAATGACACCTTACCTATCAATACCCTATCAATTCCCAGAAAGTTTTTGGGTCTTTTACTGTTTTTAATTTGAGATATAATTGTTTTATATATGAAATTCTCTTATTCTTGCAAAGTTCTTTATACTCCTTTGCCGCGCTTAAATAATTCATTCTTACTATATCAGCTGGTTTTCCTAAATAACCTCAACAGCGTATACATTCTCAATCTACTCTTTTCACAATCCTTATCGAACCAACCCTGCTTATTGAACATATTCGCATTTGGCTTGAATGACAATTTATCGCTTGCCGATTTAAAGATAAGCTCATTTAATACAGCCATAGCGTTATCTACGTCCTGCAGTAAATTATTTATCCCACTACAACTCTCCGATAGTCGTAAAGCATACCAATATTCGTCTGATGGTTTCCATTTTAATTTCGGCAGTAGGGGATATACAGATTCACGGTAATTCTTTTTCCATTCAACATTAAGCAGATAGGCATATGGTCTGAGAAACATTCATTCATTACACAAAAATCTTCAACAATATCTTGACACTCCAATGAAATACAACGAAAATCAATTACTGATGCACCTCTACTGCTGATATAAGTAAATTCTCCTTGTTAGTCACCTTTAATCCTACCATTCATAATTGCAAAATTAAAATCTTCTCATAATTCGAGTATTTTCCTCCCTTTACGATTACTAGTAAAATCCTAGTACAAGTTACCCTACTACCTTCACGAACAACATATTGCGGGAGAGTTTGAAATTCACCCACCCTTCCGTTAAGATCCCTCAATAAAATTAAATTACTCGTGTCTCCCCATTCCGACAGAAAACCCCATAGTAGATTAAAATCCCTATTCCATTCATCCCCCGACCCCCCACTCAAATAAACCGGTATAATATAGATTTTCCTACCATTCCTTACCATTTCTAATATTGTCCTATTATACATATTTTTCATAGTCAAGTGATTACAGCTTTCTTTGTAACATAAAAGTTGCCCTTTCTTTGCTCTACCTAAGCGCGACTCCCTGACTGCGAAATCCCAAAATACCTTATATCCCTTTAGAATCTCTTCCTGATTTCCCTCTTCAATAAATGTTTCTAATAAAATAAAACAATCAAATCTTCTCAAAAAATTAAACAAGCCATTGTAAGGCTTACCTCGCAACCCCGCCACATTGTATACTACTACTATACCTGTATGTATATAGTACCATAGCCGATTCGACTGTAGGTATACTACTATACCTAATTCACAATAATTTTCTACGGTCCGACTGACGGTTTCACATCACTTATTTCCTTTATTTCCCTGCTGTTGCTCTCCTGGACCCTCTGTCGTCTCGGCCATGATCTTCAAAATGTCTTCAGCTCGGTCCCCGACGATCTCCTGTAGTTTGGCTCTGCCATCCTGGCCTCCACATTGAAGTCCGCACTGCTCATCCCACTTGAATGCTAGTTCTTTGACGATTAATCGATCATGCATGAGATATGGATGCTCCTCCGGGAGTAATTTGAGTATTTCTCTTCTCATTCTAAGTAGTTTGGCTCTAGAATTTCTGGTCTCTATTGAATAGTCATTGTGCACAAAATAATTCGTATGTTTCAACTTTTTTGCGTTATCTAATATATAATTAATATCACTGTCCATTGGAATATGCGCAATAATCGGTCCACCGTTCCTAATAACCTTTCCTAGAGGGTGGGCCCTATTCACCCATAAATCAGCTCGTGCACCCAAAAACTCCACACAGAAATTGCTCACAATACTAGTCCAATTAGCAGATTTTGCATCATACTGTAGTAGACCTCTGAATATCAAATTGTTACGCCTACTTCGATCCTCTAGTCCGACGATCCGTTTCAAAAGAACTTTATTTTGATGTTTTAAAGTTTTTATATCTTCTTTTACTATATTATTGTCCTCTATAACCGCGCCTATTGCTGAACTAAGAGAGGTAATGTCACTTTTTGTCGCCACATCCGAAAGTTTCTTGTCTATATCCACTAATTTCTTTTCGAATTCAACAAAATATTTTTTAATATCTCCTACCTCCATGCCTCTCTGTTCTTATGAGTGTTTCTTGGAACTTTGTAAAACTGCTTCTGGCGAACTCCTGGGCCGCACACGTTTCGCTGAACCTGAAGGCGAACAATAACTTTTAAAATCCTTCTGCATTCGTGAAGAACTTGGTTGAACTTAGCGAGATTCCAGTCTTACAATAATTACAGCAGTTCATTAACAAAATTTACGATTTACAAGAATATGCAGGAAACCGTTAGTTGACTTTCACTTTCCACTATTCACTTCAGTACCGTATTTGAAAGAACAGCTAACCGATTAGATAAGAGAGCAACGAAAAGTACGTCCGTCCCGGTTGCCGGCTCGATCTCAACTCCAATGTGTAAAAATATGAATAAATGACTCTTCCCCGTGTGAAAAACATAGAAAAATAAATGAGAAAAAACTTCCTGGAAATACACTTGCCACTAGGGAAGTGATAGCCGCGAGCCGTAGCAGGTATCTGTTCAATCAGAGAGATAAGCTGCGTTCTCGTAGGTCCTGTTCGTAAGGGTGACCGATTAGATTGGCCAGCAAAAAAGACACTGTTCTCTGCTGTAAAATCACTTCCCGGTGGTTCGGAACCCACCTAAAACTGTAGGTCCAACTCATCAATCACTATCATCCAACTCATTACCCACGCACAGGTCTCAGAACTATGTGGGCTTCATCCTCAAAAAAAAAAAAAAAAAATTTCTTCTAGATACTACTTAAATACTACAAACATTTTTTGTATTATATTTTTAAAAGATATGGTCATGTCCTTTTGCCCAGTAGGCTACTTTTTCATGTTTGTTATAATTTTGAAGTGTGCGATATTTGGTTCATAAATGTTTTGTGATGCGTCATTATTCCTTTTTAATTCCAATCTTACATTTTTCTACTCCATACAATTCATATTGATAAATTCATATTTACAACATTTTATATTAATACAGCACTTTAAATATCCTTTAAATTTTTTCCAGCTAACACTCAACCAGATCTATATCGCTTCAAACCATACATAGAACATGTTGAACTGGAACATCTGGGTCGGTTCCAAATTGAAGGAAAGAACGCCTGTCTGGTCAATAATTGCATCTATAAATTCGGTTACGACAGCACTGATTACAAATACAATTTAGAAATGTACTGCATTGAAAAAAAAGCATTCACAGTTTTATGGGAATGTACGGAGACAGACATTGGGCTTGACACTGCTAATGAAGGATGTTTTCCTCTGCCAATGGTTGACATAACTGCTTGATAGGATGCTATTTTCCTACCCAATGGACTACGCTTTATAAGGTATACGCTTAAGGATTTTTATCAGGTGAATATTCAAGAGCAACTGAATGAAATTCCAATGGGAAGATACAATTACCTATTTAATCTGACGAATAGTTTTTAATTTGAGAAATGAACTGAATTGAGGGAGCAATATTTAAAAACTCCGATTTATAAATGGTGTGAGAAGGTATGTCAAAAGACTGATAGATGATTGATTTGAGACTGATGATTGCTGCTATTTAAGGTGAAAGTTTAATAATTGTCCCAAGCTTTCAAAAATAAATTTCAATTTGTGGCAGCTCTAAAAAATAATGTATCTTACAAACCTCCCAGTATTTATCAATAATTTATTACTGTCATTATTCTAGATCTCGTCTAAATTTTTGTCTTTAAATCTTTCCTTATTTTAGATTTTGTCCACTATTCATCTATAATTTATTACTCTCATTATTTCGGATCTTGTCTTTGTGTTTCAAAAGTTTACTTCAGAAACTTATTGGAAATTCGCTTTTTTATAACTATTGGATGAAAAATGTATTTTCTTAGGTGCCTTTAATTTTGATAAAATAAATTTCTTTAGTCTTGCTAAATAAATGGGACAATCAATGTTTCAATAATTTTGCTTATTTCTTGTTTTTGAAGTGTCAAAATACACAGTATTATAAATCACACAAGTTATGAGAGGTAATCTGTAAACTAATATATTTATCTTAGTAACAACGCAGATCGTTATGGAACAAGAAATCCAAGAATCCAATTTTTCCTATTGTGCCTGGTCATTCACATTCACCTTTGAATGATACAGTATAATTCTCGATGTAATGGATATACTTAGTGTGATATAATTAATATAATACTATTAAATCTGTGAAAGTAATTTACATTCAGCTCATTTGAAATTATCAGGTGATCTCTATTTGAACAAAATCGCAATAACACGGATTCGATCCAACTATTTTATCAAAATCAATTCATCTTCAACTCTTATTTCTACTTTCAAAATTCTATTTTTATTTCTTCCATGGTAGGAATTTCTCTTCATATAAGACTCTTATCGTTTAATAATATTGCATTATACCTATAAACAATGCTTGAATAATACAGGATGAGCGCATTATTATTGAGCACATTTCTTGGATAATAACAAAATAACAAATCAGTGTCCTTACATTCAGCTAGATTTATTGGAAAAATTGAAGTACTCTTATTCAAAACTCAGTGACTTGTTTAATAAATTCCTATATTTGTACCTTTTTGTTCATTACATACACCTTTACTTAACAAATTTTTCATGAATTATCAAGCGGCATTCAAGAGAAATGAAGAAACACCTGCACTTGCACTCTTACTCTTATAATCTCAATATACAGGTGCTATTATTTGTAATGACCATCGTCAGTCATAATAGAACGTCTTTGTCATCAAGTTTCATTTTGTTGTGGGGGAAAGGATTGTAGAAGTTGCACTGTTATAAAGTCCAAATGCCTCGGATTATTGAAATTTGCTTCCATAATGAATAATTAGATGAAATTGTCACAACCACATTTATAAAAAAATTTGCTTCCAGTAGCCTTCAATTAATTCTATTGGGCAGAAGAAAATCTGTGAGTTCTGTGCTCTAATGGAAACAAAAAACGGTTCTAAGCTTTGGTCTCCTAGAACGCAGATTTGGACTAAATGGACAGAGGGTGGACAGACTACCTACAGTATATAAACTTAATTTGCTTTAAAAATATAGTTTATAATAATATCATGTGATAATCTATTCTATTTATTATGTATAATCTTCTGTTATATTATAGGCCTAAGTTTTCTTCTACACATAATCTGCTTTCAATAAAAGGTTAGAAGTTGACCTGTAATTTTCAACGAGACGCAATCTTGATCTGACCAGTAAAAAGTTAAACATTGGGATGGCAACCTACAACACTATAACAGTGTGCACATGCTCAAGATGAAAAGCTTCATCTTCAGCGTGTTCCCTTTTTCATAGTGTTATGGGTCCTAATAGCTAAAATAAGGCTGACAACACTAAAGTTCACACTTGCACTTTATTTACACAAATTAGTCTATTTACACAAACTAATTGTAAGTTCAATTTTTCTAAAAACAGATCAACAAATGACAAGCTAATACTTATTTATTAGTAATTATTTACAAGAATTAATGAATAATTTATTACAGGCTGATCAATGATAAAAGAAACAAGAGTCCAATAAACTGTACAATAATGTAGAAAGAAATGATAAAAAGAGCCACTAATCACTTACAAAACACAGTCCAATTCGTTATTTCACATTCCCAAATAATATCACTTAACACAATGTCTTTAAACTGTAAGCTGCATAAACAGTAAACACTTGTCTCTGCACTTGACACTGTCTAAAGACTGAATAAAGCACTGTTTACTCCACTGGCACTGGATTGTCTCTCTTACGAGATCTGTAATACAATCTGTCATGCGGATTTGTAAAAACTAACTGTCATGCAAGCTTTTGTAAGACTCAACTCAATGGTTCACGTGAGCTCCTTTATATACAAGATAGTTGTCATAATTCCAAGAACTGGAGTCTACCAGACGCTTCAAGAAAGCCACGGAACATGACCTCGATTGTTCAAGAAGTCTGTAGAAATCTCGAGAAGTATAATTGAGTGTGAGAGTTGCACACTTGAAGAATAAGAGTGACAAAGACATCTAATGAGAGAGAACGAGGAGAATCAGATTGCAGTTGCGTCTGTCCATAAAAACAATGGAATGATATAAATAGAACAAGTGCGTGATTAACTGCTTGTTTGCTTTCATAACAATAGATTAGATTAGATGACTGCCTTTATTTTGATCTGGAGGGTGGGTCTAGGTTATCACAGTGTTGATAGGTTATCAGCCTATCAGCCCATGTCTTGCAGGACAAATCAAGAATCAAAATGGTGTGTTGTTGGAAGTTATGGGTTATCTTCCAACCTGTTATTGAAATCAGATTATGTATAATAGAATATAGTAGCAGATTATTTATAATTAATTAAATATATTATTATAAACTATATTTCAAAAGCAAGTCGAGTTTATATATTGTATTATATATTCCGGCCCTGTCCGCTGTCATTCAGTTCAAATTCGCGTATATGAAATCAGCCAAAAAAACATTCGAAATTTGTCAACAACAAGAAATACATCGGTACTGGAAGGTGAAATGTGCTTAGGGAGTTGTTGACCCAAAACTAGAATAATATGGAGATATTCATGAATTTATTGTCCTATACTGTGAATAAGAGTTTGAATAGTAGCCCAGTAAATGTTCATGAACGTGAGTACACTAATTTGTTACTTTTAATGAATTTAATGTTTTTCTATAATTTACGCTCACCCTCTTTTGCATAATTTTAAAATTGTCTAAAAAAAGTGTTCTGTAAGCTATTTTCAAACACTCAACTATTAATTTAATTATTCAGCCTCAAGATATTTAAATGAAGATACTATATATAAGTTAGTTCATGCATGTCTTATTTATTTATTTCTTCATTCATTACTAGAAATACAATCAAGTGAAGATAAAATAGGCCCAGCCCACTACTTCTTTCTTTACAAATTTTCACTTAAAAAATACAAATTATGGACAGATTTAGTGATTGATTGATTAATTGCCTTTATTAAGGGCGGAGTTAGGACTTTTGGTCCTCTCTAACTCAAAGTGAGATAATTTTAGATGAAATTTTCCAAACTATTCCTAGAACTTGTTTAATTTATTGTTGAAAAAAATTGTTACCGTTATTGTTGTTGTTTTAAAATAAATACAAAATAACAGAATAATAATTACGCCTTATTGTTTTATTTCTGTAATTATTTTTATTTTATTTTTTTCATTCGGAACGATGACCACACTCCATTCAATTACATACATGTAGGCTACCCCACTTCTACTATTCAATGTTGTAGTTCCATATTACTTTTTCACTTTATACTGAACATAAAAAATGTTGAAAATGCTTTATTGGTGAATTCAACACTTATTTATTTGTGTGTTAGCTATATCACATTGATATCTTCCTCAGACATGGTTGGAGGTCTATCTATTGAGTCTACTTTCTATCAGTCTACTACTGAGTATTGACTATACAATATCTATTGAGTAGACCTCCAACCGTATCTGAGGTAGCATTACACCAATGATAAATAGCTATCACAAGAATAAGTTAGTTTTAAATTAACCAGGAAAGTATTCTGAACAATTGTTTATGTTCAATTATTCAATTCATGGTACTTTCGCCCTTCTTCCTCTTTCAACTGCAATACTTCTTTCAGCTATCTCAAGAAAGTTGAGTAGCTGAGTTACATCTACACAAAAATGCTTTCACTACAGTATATTTATGACAACTATATTGGTTTCACTTGCTGATGCTCTCAATTAATAGGTGTATAAAGTTATTACTACTGAGTACCCTATGCAAATTTTCTATGAATTTTTTGATTACTATGATTTTTCAATTATTAGTTCTTGTGTGTCTGTTAATAAGAACTTAGAATGAACTTTTCATTTAAAACATCGGTTCTTGTGTTTCAGTGAACATGAATATTTTTAATAATATTCATTTCATTACGTCAGTGGTTTGGAATCCACTGAAGCGTCACCATGTTTGCAATTTAATCGTAGTATATCATTTAAACTTCCAAATGGAAATACCCATACCTAATAAAAACCACTGCAGAAAATCTACAACAGAAAATACGGTAATGCTTAATGATACTACACATGAATACTTTAGTATTGCAAGGTGGTGCACGTATAATCCCTAATAATCTATTAACCAATGACACATATCTGGCACTCTTTCACTAATATAAAGTACAAGGTGATTATAATTACTTCTTATCTTCTCTGCTAATGTGTTGAATAATTTTTCATATTGCCATCAATATGTAAGTGAAAGATTTGTTCAAAAACAACGAATTTTATATTACAATTATTTTGTAGGACTACATACGGATCTGCAACCCTTATATGCCAACATTTATTAATTTTTTGCCACTTATTTTGTTATCAAGTAGTAGACAAATGAGTGAAAATAAACTACATTTTTTAAGTCAAAAAACATTAGTTCGCATCTCATGAACATTTTTTACTTAATTATACAATTTTCACTAGTTCTTGTAACAGCTCTCTTATAACTGGCAGTGACAATCGTTGAAAGGGCAGAGTAGCATTTGTGATTTGTTCTTGTGATATTTGAAACAATTTATGACTCTTGGAAGTCCATGTAACCAGCCTTCATGCGAGTGAATATGGTTACATCCATAACAGCTAAAAATAGATTCACTGCTCTGGGTGCACTTATCTTTCACATCAACACGACATCTCAATCTATTCCTAGCACTTTCTTTTCTCAAATTGTATGATCGTCTTATTTTAATTGAGGATTTTCGAGATATTCCAGTATTCTCAACAGCTTGTTTTTTAGTTATCAAGTAACTGATGACGTCGTGAATAGGTTGCAGAATAAAACTATCAATTACCAGTTTGATTAGTGCTCCAATGCAGTAGAAAGGAAATATGAGGTGCCATAAAAATGAATCCATGTCCAGGGGACTTTCATCTTTCTGGTGCCATACATTGTGAATTGAGGCAACTGACATTTTTGGTTAAGCAAATTATTTAAAAATATGTCAAGTATCACAAACAAACAATTTAGGATAAAAGATGATCTTATGCAAAAGGAATTTAGTCACATTGATAAAATTTTAAATATATTACCACTCAATGAAGTTCTCTATAAACACTATTCCATAATATTGAATTTCAAGATGACACTGAGCAGCATATCAGCTGATTTGCAGGATAAACAATCTGACTGAATTATGGGCTGAACATAGATATAATATAGATATATTAATAGCATAGATCTCACACAGTTGACAAATAGTGTAACATAAGTTGTGTATATCACATGTTGCAAGATACATAATAATTTAGCGGCCTTTGATAGCAGCCATTTTTTCTCAAGTTGGGCATTCATGTTCTGATTTGTAGTACGACTTGTGGTCCAACCTCCAAAGTTGGATCCAATATCAGAACGTGAATGGGCCTGTTGGATAGTTGGAAGTGTAGATGGACGAGTTGGAACATCTAGAGGGACAACAGGAAGGTTAGACGTCCGACTGTCAATGGATTTGGAGTGTAAGTGGGGGAGTCAGATCAAAGTCGTCCAACTTACCTCAGTCAGTGCTTGATCTTTGGGGAACTTCAGTTATATTTTTCGGCTCAAGAGCGATGTTCACCGTTGTGAAAACAGACTAGGACTAGAGTTGGACTGCTAGTTGGAGCATGAGTGGAGTCGACTATCCAACTAGCATTCCTACTAAGTCGGACTACAAATCGGAACATCAATGCCCAGCTTTACAGAGTTCAATATTGATATCACGATCTCGATATTCTAGTAAGAAAAAAATGACTGTCATCAGAGGCTATATATTGTTATGGGTTCTATATCTAAAATAACGCTGGCAACACTTAAATTTATCACCCACACTTTATTTACACAAATAATCCACAACACGCACTAATCATTAATGTCTTACGCAAAATAATGAAATCGGAAACAGATAAATCGATATTGTTCAACTGATGAAGAGTTTTCAATATTAATGTACAAAAATCAATCACTAAATGTAAAAATGCCAATCTAATATTAAATAATAACTGTCCAATAATTAAGGAGAAGCGTCTTACATATCATTTGGAACTCTACAAGCACTTGCAAGTCACTATATAAACTATCAGGTCAACCTGAATAATAATCTGCCACAAAATACTGTGATTAACACTGCAGACAATGAAAGTTCATTACCATGCTTGTAATAGCGCCAATGGGATTGCACTGTCCATATTAATGGAACTGTCTTAATACTGTAACACTTCAACAACAGACGTTTTTATTAGGGTCTGTATAAGCACTTACTGGTAAACAGGAACTGTCACTACTGCCACTTGTTATCAATGTAGAACAACAACTGAACTAAACATTTACTTAAGCGCTCACTTTTATATAGGATTTTATTTGAACTAGAAAGATGGAGATTTCTCTATCGAATTCTAAATAATCAGATAAGGACTTTTGCATTTTCCATAATTTTTGATAAGATTCCATTAAATTCTAATTAAACCCCTAGAATATTCTACAAAGTTTCAAGTAAATATTGTAAAAGTATCAAAAGAAGAATAATTAATTGCTTTGACCAGAAGACTTGTTGACACAAGCAATAATGCTGTAAATCCTTCTTTCCATGTTCACAACAATATGTATCTAACAAAACTTATAAATTACACTATTATTTTAAATCATCTTAATCCAGCAGATGCAATTTCAAAAAGACTGCAAATTCTGGTTGAAGTTCTGCATGTAGTCCAGTGAAATAATTGACTCAGAGATTGATGGACGATAGTTGTTTCATATGTACCAAACCCAAAGCTCAACCTAATATATCAACTACCGGTATCGATTCTGTCAGATTCTTTCAACATTATTGGAACCAAAATGTCAGGTGCATGTACACTTGGAGGTTTTTTAGCTTATGGAACTAATCGTTAGAATTACGACTACAAGACTGTCCACATGTTTCAGGAAACAGCTGATTATTACTGTGACATCAAAATATAGGTTATTGTGAACTTTGGTGAGGAGTTAGTATTCAAATATTTCAGTTGCTTGGTTAAATGGGAATTGCTCTTCAGATATTCTAGATAATTATGTAGAGTTCCTTAATTGAAAACGGAAATTGCACTCGCATCAATCTCCTCTGAAGTGCTAAGTAGAAAACAGCCTGAAAGTAGTCTGACAGCTAAGTAGAAAACTTTCATTAGGCAGCTCTTATTGTAACTATTGACAAAGCTTCAAAATATTTTAATAGAATCTCTAGAGAATCCTATTTATTATAATGAAGAGTATTATTCTGGATTGGTTGAATGATGATTTGAAGTTGGATGTCACTCAAAAATATATGACTGATTCATTAAAAAATGGGGTGTTAATTGCAAGTATATTGCTTAAATATAAAATTATAAATGAAGAAGTTCTGGATGAAATAAAAAGGGGTGCTGAAATACAGGACAACCTTTCTAACCTTATTAAATTGAGTTTCTGGATGAAGGAGCTTGGTATTGTTTTGAATTTGGATACAATAAATGATTTATTAGCAGGCAAGGGCTTCATCAGTATGCAAGTCATGTATCAGTTATATTTGTCTTTAAATACTAAATTGTGTAGGAAAAAACTTGGTGATATTGAAAAAAGGCAAGACGAGTACAGTGATTGGTGTGAAAAAAGTGCAGCAAAGATTAGAAAAATAATTTCTACTGAGATTATTTTGCAACACCAAGCTTCAAATGGGAAGTTAAACACAGCCATGGCTGTTCAAAACCCATTTGAAACAAAAAATGACCTTGTTGACATTGATGGTGAGAATGGATTGTTACAATTTCCATATTTCCATAAGAATTGCACATCAACAGCTCTGGATCAATCAAAATCAATTATTTTATTAGATCATTCAAAGTCTCCAAATGCCTATATGTCTAAGATCAAGAGCAAGCTAGCAAAGGCAGCTGGAAGAGAAGATATGAAAAGTCAGCTGAATAATAATATTATGAACCGGGTCTGGATTACTATTGATGGTAAGGTGAAGGAACTGGAGAAAAGTCAGTGTCTTAGCCAAATAATATCTAAAATAGATGAAAGGAGTTCAAAAAGTCAAAATAATGAAAACATTGAAGATAAGAAACAAATAGATTTTGGGGAAAGGGATACAATCAGCCCAAATGATATAAATGATAATCTTGAAAAAGCATGGTACAGTAACTATGAGAGTAAACTTGAATTGCATAGAAAACTGTGGAAAAAACGGGTAGATCAACAAAAAAAATGTCGCTATAATCTCTGCAAAGCGATAATTAAGTACTGTATTGATTTAGCAATTGAGATGAGTGAAAAATCATTGAAACATGAGATACCATTGAAAGGTGATGATTTGACAGTTTTGAAGCCTCTTTCGATTTCGAATTTGAAATCATTCTCTGAAATACCAATTTTAAATGTGATGACAAGAAAATATCAAAGGGATGGAAAATTCAGTTATACTGAATACTTCTACTTGACTGGGGACTGGTTTGATCAAACATTGATGACAACCTCCCCAACATTTAGAGATGATGGTGATAATAACAGTATTGTACTTGGCTTTATAATTTGTAGCCTATACAATAGTAAAGATACAAATGTTAATGCTTCTAAACTAATGAAATATCCACTCTCATGCATTGTTAGTAATTCACCAAATTCTAGTGTCACAAGAAAAGGTTTGCAAGCCCTACTTAAAAAGTCTTCAATTCTAGTGGTGGATAGAGAAACAGCTATTGATTATTGTAAGAAAGTTTATGCAGAAAATGTTATCCAGTCACCCTCTAGTGGGCCTAAAGGAAATAAGAAAGAAAAAAATTCAGTAAGTGCTGGTAAGAAATCAATCAAGAATGAATCTATTCAGAAATTCAAAGACCAAGAAGTTCAAGTAGATGGAGTTACAGATGCAGATGATCTGGAGTATTTGAATGAGTGCATCAAAAATGGACAAGATGTAAGTGACTGTTTGAAAGCTAAAGGTGTTGTTGGGAGTGATTTAGTTGGAAAATGTGTTGTATCAGTTTTAAAAGGTTATCAAAATAAGATGAGAGGCTGGGTGGTTGTAAACTTTCCATCAAGTTTAGAGGAGACTCGCCTTTTTGAAAGTCATCTTGCAGGAAATCTGGTAAAAAATTCATCTAATAAACATAGTAATCACTTGCATAACTTAGAAAGATCCAGTGAATCTGATTCTGAAAATAATGCAACAAAGCAACGGTATTGTGAGACACAATCTTTTTATTCATTGTTGATACCAAACATTCAAGAACAGTATGCTAAATGTGACAACTACATTACTAAGTACATATCAATGTTGAAGAATGAGAAAGGATTGGAAGGGGAGAGAGAAAGTGCATCTATTAACCAGGAATCAATTGGAAACAATTATTTAGAAACCCACTTCAAGAGACTAGGAATTTTCCAGGAATTTTATTATGATGTATTTGATAATCAATTGACTATTAATTTGGCACATTCTATTATTGCCAATGTAGACACAGACAACAATTTTGAATATGTTGTTGATGAAAATTCACTGCCTTCAACTGTTGCTGCTGATAAAACCAGTACTAAAAAAAATCAAAAGCCTTCAAAAAACTCTGAAATGGACCCTTTCTTACCAGAGCAACAAAAGGTTTCAATTGCGGATCTTAGTGGCAATTTCAAACCTGGGGATGCCAAATGGAATTTAGTTGATTGTTATTTGGCCAGTGATGTGAGACAGCTTCTTATTCAGTTTTGGCAGCTGATTGAAACATCATATTTAAACTCTCTGGAAAAAGTATTTTCAATTTTTTATGATATTGAAGAGATAGTGCATCTATATTTGAATTTTGTTGAGGAAAAGGTGAAAAACATCTTGTTCAACAACACAGAAAGAGATTCAAAGTTGGAATTATTTGTTAAAAATTACAATGATGAACAATGTACACTTGAGTCAAAAGATATTAAAAAAGCAGGTGATTGTCATGCATTGACATCTCAGTTATTAGTTGAGCTCTGGTATCTATCTGATTCGAAAAGGAGATATGCTGACAAAATAATTTCAAGACTTTTGGGTGACTGTACAACTGTTGTTGAGCTTTTGAAGTATTCATGGAATATTTTTGTCATTTTAATGGGTATTGAGTTTGAAAGATTCATGAACACCCTTCTTCTACTCCAACACTATTATTTAACAGTCTTGCATGTCAGAAACATTGAACCTTTGTCATTTTTTGACGAATTCCTTGAAAAATTATCTTCCAATAAGTTTGATGATCCAGATTGGGAAGATAGCAATTCAATTGAAATGTTTATTTTGAAGAGTTCAGATTTTTTTCTCAACACAGCCCAGGGACTAGCAGAACTGATCAGTACATTGAGAAAAAAACTTGAGATAGAACTAGCTGAGTCTACTAGTGTTTTTGCACTTCCTGTTGGTAAAATCACTGCTTTAATCATAGAGTGGGAGGCTGCAGCAAATTATGAATTGGAAAGACTTATTTTCAGAATAGAACTTATAAGAAGAAAAGCTATATCTGATATATTTAGTATACAGGACAGAGCTGATTGCCTGCACTGTGAGTTGTGCTCTTTAGTTGAGGAGTGCTTCCTACAGGAAAATCAATGCTGTGATACTTTTCATGCACAAATTGACAAAGCTCATGAGAAGAAAAGTGGTTTGTTGGGGAATTTCGAATCTATTGGTAATCAATATTACTTCAGAAATCTTCCAAACTGCTGCACAGATGAGCATGCACCAGTGATGAGTTCATCAAAATATTTCACACTAACACAACTTGAAAAAATGGTGGTGCATTTGAAAATGCTGGCTCCCAGTGGACGAATAAGTAGAACCAGTCTCTCATTCCTTCTGGATGACTGGAACCACAAGACTGCGACCAATAGAATGCTACCTGATGTTTGGTGTAATCTGAACAGACAACAGATCTATGATCTACTGGAGTCAATATCCGGAAAAAATGATACCATTGACTGGAAAGACTTCTTATTATTTGGTGCACTACTAGCTTACCCTTCCAAGGAAGAACTTATTACTCAGTACCGCCTTTTCCAACAACTGGATTCTCAACAAGTGGGTACAATATCATTTGAAGATTTTTCTAACAACAACAATTTATGGTTTGGCAGTAACGAAATTGACCGCTTGAGTGAAATTTTGTTCTGGATTTTTGAAACTGAAGATAACAGATTTGATTATCGATCGTTCCTAATGAAGCTCTGCAAAGATGAGGATCCTACACTTGGGTTTGGCAAAGCATTATCATTGAGTTGCAATCGATGTGTAGTTGTTTCAAATGAAGATATGAACTGTAAGAGAAAAGTTGATGATTCTCGTTGCTGCTCTCTGAAAATTGTAAAAGAAGTATTGGATCAAGTGGTGTTGGATGTGATCAATTTGACAGAGTGTGCAACAGTGTATGAATGGTGGGATTGGGATCAAGAATCCGTGCCTTTATGGTGGAAGTTGGGTCGCTTGCCAATTGTCTGTGCCTTCAAATCAACATTGGAACCACTTCCTGCCATTGAAAAAGAACAGCTTCTAATAAACAGGCTTCGCAAATTTGATTGGACAAATGATGTTCCATCAGAATTATTTGTAATGCTTCTGGAAGAAGGGATTGAAGCTATGCGCATGCAGTGTACCATCGATTTGCATGAATATTTTCACGAAAATTGTTCCAGACTAAAAGGTAATGAGTTTCTTAATGCTGCACACATCCTAAGGAGTGATGCCTTTGTAATGGATCAGATTTCCAAGGATACTAGATTCAAAGCAATCTCTCTTCCACACTTCATAAATAAATCAAGAAATTTTATTGCTTCAATGTAAAGACTCCAAGTATTCATTTGTAAGACAGCATATAGTAGGTTATTTTCCATACGTTTTTTACAGAAGTTTTATAAAAAGTCATTGGTACGGTTTCTATTAATAGCCTCGATATGCTAATGCCTGAAGGGTTATTCGCATTCATCACCTACACTATATTTGTTGTGATGATATATTTTTGAAGGATGAAGCCCACATAGATCTGAGACCTGTGCGTGGGTAATGCTTTGGATGATGGTGATTGATGAGTTGAACATACAGTTTTAGATGGGCTCCGAACCACCAGGAAGTGATTTTACTGCAGAGAACAGTCTTTTTGCTGGCCAATACAATCGGTCACCTTTACAAAGAGGGCCCAGAAGAGCGTTGCTCCTGATTGAACAGATAGCTGCTACAGCTCACGGCTACCTTTTTCCCTAATATTATTTATAATATATAATATTTTATAATATTTATAATATCACGACCAACTATGGGTTTCACACAAACGATTCATTGCTTTAATAAAGAATGTCTTTTTGTTGATGAAAGAATTTTGAATTAAAAAAAGATCTCTTTGAAATACATTATTGGCAACATATCGTACAAGAGGTTTGACCCCCAAATCCTGCACAATAATTGGATTTTAGATTCAATATTCAATAATAATATAATTATTGTTATCAATTCAATATTCATGCTTAAAAAAGCATGATTTTGCTCAAAGAAGCTTACAAGTCTCAGACTGTATCTAGCTTTATAAAAACTTAGTAACTGTTGCGGTACGACAGGTAAATAAATATACACTATAGTTCACGCCACCAAATAAGGCGACTTTGAAAAAATGGCAGTGTTGCCAGATATGGGACCATGCTAGCAGCTGATAGTCTAGAGCAGGGTTTCCCAAACTTTTTCTGACCATCGCCCAATTTCGAGATTCATAATTTTTTTTGCCCACCAGATGTCAAAAAACGCGCAAATCTTAGAATTGCAACACACATTCAAATACCAAAAAAAGTTGAGAAATTAGGATTTTAAGG
The DNA here is from genome assembly GCA_948455865.1 of Conomelus anceps. Lineage (NCBI taxonomy): Eukaryota > Metazoa > Arthropoda > Insecta > Hemiptera > Delphacidae > Conomelus > Conomelus anceps. Next base: position 127,897,300 of record OX418216.1, read on the forward strand.
ACATTTTTCTCTTAATAGGTGCATCATGTTTATTTAGGTATGATTGTACATTAAACATTTTCAAATAATAGGTCTAAAAAAAGGAATAACAATCAATGAAACGAATTAAAGAAAAAAGTAAAATTCAAACTACATGAATTTTTATATCTAATTAATTTAATGCCTATGTATAATTAATGTGAGTGATGGACTTGATGAGTTTCAATCAATTTGTTGATGTCAGGAGCCATTTTTGTTAGACAATTTTTAAGATCTCCTCGCTTTTCAAGTTCTAACCTATTAAATAGGTTATTTAATTTAGAAATTTTCTAGACTTTGTGGCAAGATTATTTACTGCACTAAACCCTCTCTCAACCATGTAAGAAGAAGAAGGAACTTTTCTACGAGCAACTTTTGTGTGATGTACTACAATCCTGGATAGAGCTGGCAAATTTCATTTTGAAGCCAAAATGCTTGGTAGCCCAATTTAGTTCTTCATTTGCAACAAGCTTGATCAGCTCTTCTTCCAGGGTCTGGCTGAGATCACCTTCAGGACAGTTGTTATGAGGGTCAATAATCCAATCAGGTATTTCCAAGTATAAAATATCCTCAAACCTGTAGTTTTCATATAACTTGGCAGCAGTATGCTGGGTTCAGATATAGCATGTCCCATCTGCTAACCGCTGCCAAGTTATATGAATACTACAGTACACATGTCTAAATAAAGCATCTCTAAATGCTGGCAGTATGAAAGTAGGTCTTCTTTGGTTGGGGTTTAAAATTTAAGACTAGGAAATTGGCTTAACTCGTTTTGCTCAAGAGTTCTCTGCCAAAACATTAAATTTGATATGAAATATGAGAGAATGCTATTTGCCTTTTATTAATTGAGTTCGTTCCCTTGAAGCTTCAAATCTACTTCCTTGAACTTAGGCTAGTGAATAGGTCTGCTAGATATGCAATGTCATTGGTCGAATTCATTGTGTCCATGCAAAATAGTAACTTTCTCCTTTAAGAATTCAATACAGAGTTCAGTAAAGAGTTCCTTTAATCTTCCCAAGCAAGCTCTTTTGGACAGCCACCTCATTCCAGTGTGAAGAAGTAAAAGTTTATAAAATCTTCTTCATTCTCAGAGCTGTTTAAATAGCCCACCAATTTTTTTTCAAATCACCCATTTAATTCTAATTCTGTCAGTTTCGCCCTCTGGCATGCTGAAATCGCCCACAACTGGGCGAATTGCCCAGTTTGAAAATCTCTGGTCTAGATAATTAACAACCTCAATGCACGAATCGACAACACTACTTGTACCATGTTGTCTAGTCTTAAGGTTGAGCGATCAATAAAAAAAATTTTTTATATTTTTTTTTCTTCTTCCAAATCATTAGACAGGTTCTTAGGACATAATGTATAGGATTAAATTTTTTTATCATCTCCCGTTTGTTCAGAATGGGACTTCAAAAGTGGCTTTTTTGAGGATAATGGTACACACACCACATAAAAACTACTAATCAAAAAGTTAAAAAATATATACACAAGTCTCCTTTTTACTATAGCAAAAAATACGTCAACTTTTTTTTAAGAATCTCAAAAAATAAAAATTTATATGCATTTTAAACACTTTTTTTCATACTAAATGTGTGTTTGATAGGCTTCAAATCTATCCGAACTTGTAGCGCTGTTCATGATGAATACATTGAATGCTCAACACTTTTATCATCACAATAATAACCGTTTGGTGTGTGTACCTTTCAAGCATGGTTTTACGCCTGCTGAGCTCGCTACGCACACTAACGGATGATATACAGCGCCCACACTCGCAAAAAGGGCAGGAGCGCACTGCTAATCGCAGCCACCTTCCCCACCATTTCCTGTGACTCATAACTCCATCTCGAGAAATGCTAGAGCTGAACGGATAGCTGAACGGACTTCGATTAGGGAACTGTTGCCCAGCCTAGCTTTTTGTATTGCAACGCTTCCATAAATTGTTCATATCTCGGTTACTAATAAAAATATTGGAATGAAATAAATTTCAATGTCTTCCTCATATCATTCTCTACAATTAATGCTATGTCCTTTTATAATTGCCATAATTTGAAAGTTATTCCTGAACGAATCTAAAGAATAAGGTATTTACGATTGCATACGTTTTTATTTTCTTCTATAGCCTTTATTCCCAGCGTTTCACAACAAACTGTTTTAGACAAAACCTTTAGTTCGTTTTCAGATCTTCAAATCTATATATAATAACTAATACTTCATGGCCTTGAAATGACGACCAACATTTACTAAGAAGTATCACCATGTCCTTGTTTCTGTTCGCGTAATGTGTAGGCTAGCTACAAGAACTTTGTCAGTGGCGGATCTTTCAGGCTGAAGCCCCCAAAACCTCCAAAAATGTTATTGCTTAGTTGTAAATTGTTTACCAATATAATCAGTTTGAAGCTTCTAAAATATTCATTAGCAAGAAAAACCAAATTCCACTACCAATTCTTCAATTTTATGATATCTGTTAACGTTTTAATAATGTATAATTTCTTAGTTACATTCACATTGCCTGAAACTAATCAGCACAAAAAGTGTTATGTGTTGCAAAGTGACTAGCGTTGTTGACTCTTGGACCAAGTCTCCAAACAAAAATTCTGTGTCCCCATAACTATGCATTTATCACTCTCGCCAGTAGAACTACTTTGTTTCATTAGATGTACGATATACTTGAAAATCCTTTCACAATTTAATCTGCCTTTTATCAAATTGCATGAGGAAATTAACAAACAAAACATGAAAACAAAGAAAAATGAGGAGATTCCACAAAAACGTTCATACTCGAGCAATGAATGAGGAATTTGTCACTATAATATCTGAGGCTGCTTTGTAGTTTACGCTTTAAAGATATTTTGAAAATTGTTTCACAGATTTTGCAAATCTGATTCACATCTGATGAGGGCAATACTAGACCTCCAAGAGTTTTTATCGATACTAAATTAACACTAAGATTGACAGGGCTGTCATCACAGTTTGAGGTGACAGCTGCTAAACATTCTTCGCATTTGATTTGGAAAATTGGATCCATTGGTTCAGTAGACTATTCCTCTTCATAATTTTCCAACGAAACCTTTGAGGAATTATAAGATATCATGGGTGACAAATACTACTCCATATTTCTTCACAATTCTTCTAAAGAATAATTAAGAAGAAGTTCCGCATTTCTTCAAGAAGAGAAGAGGAACGAATGGAAATGATAGAAAACAGTGGAGAATTGGAAAAGAGATGACAATAGAAATTTGTAGGAGAGATGAAAATAAAAAAGTCTGAAAAGGGTGAAAATGAGGATAAATTAAAAGTAGAAGAAAATGAAAGAGATTTTTCAAAGTTGTTGACAACAACTCCAATTCACATCTGATTGTTCAGAATGGGCTTCAAAAGTGGCTTTTTTTTTGAGGCAAATGGAACATACATAAAATAAAAACTACTAATAAAAAAAAAAAATTATATGCATTTAAAACTCTTTTTTTGAATTAAATGTTTATTCGATAGAACATTATTATAGTTCCAATTTTTTAAAGTAACTACTGTATTTACTTTTTGAAAAACATTAGTCCTAGCTGGGCATGTATTATAGTTCCTAGTTTTTTAAAGTAACTATTTACTTTTTGAAAAACATTGAAAAACATTATTATAGTTCCAATTTTTTAAATTAACTATTTAATTTTTGAAAAACATTAGTCCTAGCTGGGCGTGTATTTATAGTTCTAAGATTTTTAAAACTATTCACTTTTTAAAAAGCATTATTATAGTTCCAATTTTTTAAAGTAACTATTTACTTTTTGAAAAACATTAGTCCTAGCTGGGCGTGTATTTATAGTTCCTAGATTTTTAAAACTATTTACTTTTTGAAAAACATTATTATAGTTCCAATTTTTTAAATTAACTATTTAATTTTTGAAAAACATTAGTCCTAGCTGGGCGTGTATTTATAGTTCCTAGACTTTTAAAACTATTTACTTTTTGAAAAACATTATTATAGTTAATATATAATTTAATGTTATAAACATTAAAAATATATTATTCTGATAAATGTACAGTCAAAACTCTAATTTTATTTATCTAGATATGTTGCAAAAGAAGAAGGCTTGGTTGCCTTTCTTTTTTTCTTATCCTTCATATGCAACACTATTTTTTATGTATAATGAATGTTTATATATATTCAATTTTTTGATGGTTATACACATACACGTGCATTACTAAGAGTAACATTCATGCCAAATTTCAAATAAATCGGTTCACGCGTTCAGCCGTAAATATGTTACAAACAGACAAACCCAAACGGTTGACTCGATACAGAGACCTCTCTTCGTTCGGTCAATTATTGTGATTGCATATCATATTATTTTTCCAAAGCAGGAGGAACGAATGTGTGTGTGTGTGTGTGTGTGTGTGTCTGTGTTTCAAGTACAGTATCAATAATGTAGACGTATGTTGACTAATGTTGACAATACGGCCATAATTGCGATTACTTCCGTATTGCAGATTAGAGTATTTATTTTTCCCAAGAAAGGTGGAATATAAAGGTCTGTGAAGTTAGCCCCCCCCCCATGAAAGCACTAACGTTGAAAATAGTATGAATGGTTAGTGCTTCGTTTCCCCCAGTGGGTGGGGGTAGTAGAATTGCACCCACAGTATCCCTGCTTGTCGTAAGAGGCGACTAAAAGGGCAACTGTCCGTTGACCTCATTATCCTGGAAACCTATCCTTTATCCTGCTCTTCATCCCAGCCCCTTCCTCCACCCTTTCCTCTTTCTCTGTTATAGGCCAACCCAAGGTGTGATGTGTACCATGCTGATGGGTGGATGACACTGGGCCTTTTGTACAGTGTCTCAAACGGTGCCTGCAGGACACCAGGCGCCCTCCTGCAGTATGTAGCCTTGCCCGGGCATGCGGGGCTCTGTCTGGGTTGACTCCACTTCCCTAGCTGCTCGTGGGAACCACATGAATCTCCAAAATTCAAAACAACCAGAACCAAACCCCAAGGTAACTCCAGAAGTTGCCTTGCCCTCAAACCCATCAGGATCCGCCCCATCAGGGCAGGTTCCTCAATCTGAAATGGGTGCATCAGGAACACAGGAGGTTCCGTTGCATTCTCATGTAGAGGCTATCAACATTGAGAAGGCTTCTATGGATATCAACATGGACGACATGAGCTCAATCGCATCAGCCCCACTGGAGGGGGAGGATGAGCTTCTCAGAAGTCCAGAAACACCAAAATCCGCCGGTATGCTTGAAGATGCCATAGAGCAACTGAGCAGCTTGCGGGTAAAGAAACCAAACCTCACCACTGCCCAAAGAAGGGCGGCCATTCAGGCAAAACTTCTTGAGAGAGGTGAAGCTTTTGACCCAGCAAAGTTTCGGAGGGGTAAAAAGAAAAAACCTAAGAGACCAGAGATGGGTGAAACTCCAGGCACAAATGTGGGTCTAGAGGCTGGGTCAAGGGTGGCCAAGCGCCCTAGAGGCAACATGGCCACCCCTCCCTCAGCGGAAGGACCTACAAAAAAGGCCAGGAATGGAACTCATAGAGGTCATGATGTCCAACCCCTTAATCTAGGGACTTCTAGTAAAGGAGTCTCTTACAGGGACATTTCTGCCACCAAAATGGCCATTGTCTTGGAAAGCTATCCTGAGGCTAAGCTTTCAGCAGAGCAAGGAGAAGTCATTGAAGACGCCATTATGGATGAGCTCCTGGAGGACGGCTGCACTCCATCATTTGCAGGCACCTACATGGAAAAAGGTGTCTTGATTATATCCTGCATTAACGATGCTACTAAGCATTGGCTGGAGGTACTCATCCCCAGACTCAAACCACTTGGGGAGAAAGAAACTCATTGTTGGTCTGAGGAAAGACATTATGAAGTCAATGAGGGTATTCTTTAGAGCTCATCCAAAGCTTCTGAAAAAGACTCCAGAAAAGGTCCTTGAGATGCTTGACAAGCAAAACCCCACCTTGAAGGTGAAGGAGTGGAAGGTCCTGCCAGCCAAGCCAGACCCAAAAGGTTATGGATTTGTCTGTTTCCTGGATGAGGCCTGCTTCAATGCTGTTAGGTCGGCCAACTCTAGAGCCAACCTAGGACTCTGGCAAGTCTCAATTGTCTCAACAACAGTCAAGGACAATGCCCAGGGTCCTCCAGATCAATCTACATCACAGTAAAGCAGCCTCAGCTGCTTTCTGCCAGTTCTTCCTCAGAGAGGGATTTGACCTGGCACTGATCCAGGAACCATGGCTTCACCAAGGAAGGGTTGCAGGCCTGGGTGATACCAAGGGTAGGTTAATTTACTGTACCTCTCTCAAAAATGTCAGAACCTGCATACTTGTGAAGAGAGGTATGGACTGCCTAACACTCACTGAATTCTGTTCTAGAGATCTCACTGCGGTGTCTATAACCTGGAGCAATGAAGGCAAGGAATGGAGCACAATTGCAGGCTCGGTTTACTTGCCTTACGACTCCGGGGACCTTCCTCCATCAAGAGAACTCGAACTTCTGGTGGAGTCATCTTGTGCTGGCGGACAACAACTCCTTTTAGGTTGTGACGCCAATGCTCATCACACAATTGGATAGGGAAGCTCTGACACTAATCCAAGAGGTGAGGCTCTCCTTCAGTTTCTCATATCTAATAATCTTTATGTCTGTAATGCTGGAAACCGTCCAACGTTCGTTACACGAAATCGAAGTGAGGTTATTGACATTACACTTTGCTCAGAAGGACTCCTTAGTGCCATCGACAATTGGCACGTAAGTCATGAGGCCTCTTTGTCTGACCACAGGTTCATCTGTTTTAACCTGCAAAGTGAAGGCAGCTCATCCTGCTATCGAGATCCAAGGAGAACAGAATGGTCACTCTATAAGTCTGACCTCCTGTCTCAACTTGGATCATTAGGCAAGAGGGTCACCTGCTTTGCAGACATTGATCAGATTGCTTCCGATCTTCAGAATGCAATCATAAGCTGCTTTCAGGACAATTGTCCATTGCGGCGGGGAAAGAGTCGTACTAATACTAAATGGTGGACTGCTGACCTTGACCGCAGAAGGGCGGTTGTCAGGAAGCTTCATAACCATTGCAAACGGAGCCGTAACTGGGAACCATACCACAGGGCACTCACAGAATACAGCCTTGCAATCAAGAAAGCCAAAGAGAACTCTTGGAGACTGTTTACACAGGAGGTAAATAGTCTTAGGGCAGCAGCAAGACTTCAGCGTGTCTTAGCTTCAAGCCCAATTGGCCTCCTGGGAACTCTGAGGTTACCAGGGGGACAATATACCACTGGAACTGGTGGAAGTCTCAAACTTCTCCTTGAGACTCACTTTCCAGACTGTGTTTTTGAGGGTGCTTGCTCAGGCATGTCCGGCAACAGCGAAATGGGCTCACGGCCAAGAGCTGATTGTGGAAGCTGGACTTTAGCCAGACGTATTGTCACACTTTCCAAAGTTAAATGGGCCATCTCCAAGTTTGGCCCATTCAAATCTCCTGGGGGGGACGGTATCATACCGGCTATGTTGCAGCAAGGACCAGAAGCTCTCTTGGTCCTCCTGTGCGAACTCTTCAGAGCAAGTCTGGCTTATGGGTACATCCCTCAAGCTTGGCGCCTTAGTAGGGTGGTCTTCATTCCCAAGAGAGGAAGAGCAGACTACTCAACTGCAAAATCATTTCGCCCCATCAATCTTACATCGTTTCTCTTGAAGACACTGGAGAGACTGGTGGAGAGACATCTAAGAAAGGGAGTGCTTTCAGGTACTCCTCTTCATCGGAATCAGCATGCCTATCAGCCTGGTAAGTCCTGTGAAACAGCCCTGCATCAACTTGTGAGCAGGGTGGAGGACAGCCTTGCTGCCAAGGAGATTGCTCTATGCACCTTCATGGACATTGAGGGTGCTTTTGACAATGTTACTTACACGGCCATGGTCCGGGCAGTGCATGGGCGTGGTATTGAGTCTGCTATATGTAGGTGGATTGAGGCCATGCTCCACTCCAGGCGGATCAGGGCTGATCTTCAAGACAAATCGATGGTGATCATACCTGCAAAAGGTTGTCCGCAGGGAGGTGTGCTTTCTCCTCTTCTGTGGAACCTTGTGGTGGATGGTCTCCTCTGTGAACTCACTAGTAGAGGTGTCTTTGTCCAGGGCTATGCAGATGACATAGTCCTCATGGTACAGGGAAGGTTCACAAATATTGTTGCTGATGTCATGAACGTCAACCTTCAATTTGTTAATGACTGGTGTCTTGGAGAGGGACTAAGTATAAATCCCTCAAAGACTGTAGTTGTTCCATTTACAAGGAAAAAGAACCTGGAGTCTCTCTCCCGGTTGAAACTTGGACCAACACAGCTCAAAGTATCAGGTATAGTCAAATACCTAGGGCTGACTATCGACTCCAAGCTGACTTGGAACAATCATTTGAATAATATACTGCACAAAGCAAAATGGGCGCTTATGATGTCCAGGAGATTTGCAGGCTCCATGTGGGGGATCAAGCCTCACATAGCGCTGTGGCTGTACAAGGCAGTAATAAGGCCTCAAGTCACATATGGATCACTAGTCTGGTGGACAAAGGTGAACCAGATTACAGCTACAGCCAAACTCACAAGTTTACAAAGGATGGGCACACTCCTAGTCACTGGAGCTTTCAGGAGCAGCCCATCAGCAACTCTTGAAGTTGCTCTTGGCTTGCTGCCCTTGGATATTTTTATCAAGGCAGAAGCACGAAAATCAGCCTATCGATTGAAAGTCACAGGCCAATGGAGGGAAGGCCTGTCTGGAACAGGCCATTGCACAATCACCAAAGCTGTTGCTCATAGCCCTGTGCTTGAAATGACTTCAGATGTCATGAGTATGGAGATGGTTTTCACTAAACCTTTTTCTGTTAAATTCTGCTCTAGAGAGGAGTGGAGGTCTGAGGAAGGGCCCTATATCAGGAGAGGTAGCCTTGTCTGGTACACAGACAGCTCTCTTATTGAAGGGAAATCTGGCTATGGGGTGTACAGTGAATCACCCAGAACAGAAATCTGTGCAAGTCTGGGACAATACTGTACTATCTTTCAAGCAGAAATTTGGGGCATCATGGCTTGTGCCAATATAGGCATTGCCAGACGCTATTGCGACAAGCATATAGTAATCTTGTCAGATTGTCAGGCAGCCCTCAAGGCTCTTGACTCTAATGAAATCAAGTCAAAATTGGTGTGGGAGTGTCACAAAACACTCAGCAAGCTCGCAACACACAACTCTGTGCATCTTGGTTGGGTACCTGGCCATGTAGGCATAGGTGGCAACGAGTGTGCAGATGGGCTTGCTAAGCAAGGTTCTAGTAGGTCATTCTTTGGCCCAGAGCCAAGCTGTGGCATAAGCAAAACTACTGCCTTCCACACAATAAACAAATGGTCCAGGGACTTACATCACCAGCAATGGCAAGGTCACTCAGGCCAAGCACTTGGCAAAAGGCTGCTAGCAGACACAAGCTCCTACTTCACCAACTGGCTGGTGAGGCTGGGTAGAGGTCAGGTTAAGCAGCTAATTGCTCTGATAACTGGACATGGCCACTTCAGGAAACATCTCCACACAATCGGACTCAGAAATGAAAATCAGATGTGTAGGCTTTGCAATCAGTCTGAAGAGACTGCCAAGCATATCATACTGGATTGCGAGAGACTCGGGGCAAGGAGAATGGCACTGTTTGGCTTTAAGCAACCAGGTGATGAATGTGACGTTAGCATAGTGAAGAAACTCCTGGATCTTGTGAAGGGCACAGGTATTGGTTTGCCTAACTAACGTACTAGGGATACACAATAAGCTTCGGTTGACGTGTGAGGATCTTTGAATCTTCTGGATCTTTGAATCCATCCCTTCAAACATAACATAACATAACATAACATAGTGCTTCGTTAGTGCTGGTTAGTGCTTCAAGTCCCACCGTTAGTGCTCTTTTGGTTCCAGAGATATATGCAAAAAACACTGGGGGGGGGGGGGGGCTAACTTCATGGAAGTTAGCCCCCCCCAGTGGAAATAATACTAAAGCTATGAAGTTGAAAATGATGTCAATCGTTAGTGCTTCGTTAGTGCTCATCATTGGATCAAGTCTTATCGTGATAGCTCTTCTGGTTCCAGAGATATATGCAAAAAACCTTGGGGGGGGGCTAACTTCATGGAAGTTAGCCCCCCCCACAGTAGAAATACATGACATATGAAGTTGGAAATGGTGTCAATCGTTAGTGCTTCGTTAGTGCTGGTTGTTGAATGAAGCCCCATCATTAGTGCTCTTTAGGTACATGAGATATAAGCAAAAAACCTTGGGGGGGGGCTAACTTCCATGAAGTTAGCCCCCCCCATGATAGAAATACTGGAGCTATGGAGTTAAAAATAGTGTCAATCGTTAGTGCTTCGTTAGTGCTCAAAAATTATCCAAGTCCCATCGATAGTGCTCGTTTAGTTCGGGAGATATAATTGAAAAACCTCAGGGGGTCACCACACCCTTTTTGAAAAAATTGAGCTATGAAGTCGAAAATGGTGTCAATCGTTAGTGCTTCGTTAGTGCTCAAAAAAACATACAGGTCCCATTGTTAGTGCTCTTCTGGTTCATGAGATATAAGCAAAAAACCTTGGGGGGGCTAACTTCCATGAAGTTAGCCCCCCCCCATGATAGAAATACTGGAGCTATGGATTTGAAAATAGTGTCAATCGTTAGTGCTCGAAAATTATCCAAGTCCCATCGATAGTGCTCGTTTAGTTCGGGAGATATAATTGAAAAACCTCAGGGGGTCACCACGCCCTTTTTGAAAAAATTGAGCTATGAAGTCGAAAATGGTGTCAATCGTTAGTGCTTCGTTAGTGCTCAAAAAAACATACAGGTCCCATCGTTAGTGCTCTTCTGGTTCATGAGATATAAGCAAAAAACCTTGGGGGGGCTAACTTCCATGAAGTTAGCCCCCCCCATGATAGAAATACTGGAGCTATCGAGTTGAAAATAGTGTCAATCGTTAGTGCTTCGTTAGTGCTCGAAAATTATCCAAGTCCCATCGATAGTGCTCGTTTAGTTCGGGAGATATAATCAAAAAACCTCAGGGGGTCACCACGCCCTTTTTTTTTTAAAATTGAGCTATGAGGTCGAAAATGGTATCAATCGCTAGTGCTTCGTTAGTGCTCGAAAAAACATACAGGTCCCATCGTTAGTGCTCTTCTGGTTCAGGAGATATAAGCTAAAAACCTTGTTATAGATACAATACTTGAAAACTTGAAAAATATGTGTAAACAGCCTAAGGTGGTCGTCACCACCCATTTGATAAACTTGAGCTATGAAGTAAGAAACGGTGTCAATCTTTAGTAGTGCTTTGTTAGTGCTCAAAAAAGATACAGGTCTTATCGTTAGTGCTCTTAAAAAAAATTGCTTTTAGAAAAAATAATTAATAAACATATAAGTGAAAGTTGGTGCTTGTAATTACTACAAGTTTGTCCCATCGTTAGTGGTCAGTATGCGAGTTTACCGGAATATTTGGAAAAAGTCACTACAATCCAACTGTTTTATTAGTAGACAAAATAGTTTCACAGTTCCTGGTAGTATATGACAATAGTTCTATGAAAATAATAAAGATAATTTCGTTTGAAATAATTCGATGCTAACTTCCACTTTGAAAGCATATTTGTGTCAGCAGAACATGTGCTATCGCTGTGATTAACAAAAATAGGAGATTTCTAGGTAGGGATATAAGATTAATAAGAATTATCAGAAGAATTTGACGCAGATTTCTAAATGATCGGAACACTAGAAAAATATTTATGACCTTTTGTAAGTTGATGACAATAGAAAAGTTAGTTTTGACAACAGATCATATAATTTGATAAGCAAAGATAAAAGAAATTAAAATTTTGTTCAATCTGACAAATAAGATTACAGAACCTTTAGAGTTCCATCAAGGGCGTATTCAAGGGGGGGGGGGGGGTCCCCGCGTCCGTACCCCCCCCCCCCATTTGAGATGACTAAGCACTAGATAGAATGCTCTTTTTTTGTGTAGGAAAGGTTCTTGAGAATAATTCTATACCAGTGATAATAATTCTTGTAAACAAAATTTAATCTAGACGGAATTAATATTACAATATTGGTGTGTTGAGAACTGAGCATGGCGGCTGTTATTGTAGCATGTTTAGTCTATCTTTATATGACAGTGGAAAGAACTTTAATGTATGGTAAATTATCGAGAAAGAGTGGGTTAGAATTTCATAACAAAACTGGGAGATGTCATTAGTCTAGAAGAAACCTATTATAGTAGCATAACTCGCAAATGTTGATATTGTGAATTATTTTCCCATGATAAAATAACAAAATGATTTTATAGACTTCCGTTTGAGCTTTTCAACAGTCCAGAAGCTCAGTTTCTGGGTGGATCACGGTCGGTGTTGAAGTAAAATTAATAATTTTGTTCTTGGTCCTGGTACAATGCCATACAATCGTGCATTTATACAAGTTTTAATAGTGAATAAAATAATTACTGCCGTTTAATATTAGTTTTTAATTTTTTATTTGGATTTTTGATTTCTGATTTTAAGTTTGTTTTGGCTGAAAAAAGAAAATATTCGCGTAAAATCCATTACTTTTACCCAAAAACAGCTAAAACATTAATAATTAAAGAGACATCGACTTCATCCTCAAATAGTAGTTGTGATTGTTCAGACATCAATCAGGCGTGGGATTTCATCATTATGTTGAAACAAATTGAATCCAATCTCAGGGACTTGGCTCATAATTTCTTTGAGAAGTTCATACTAGTCTTGCTGGTGAGATTTGGTAAGTACATATAAATGTAAAAATTTACCACCATTTTCTGCAAATAATAAATTAAAAACGGTATTGGTTTTTCCAACATTGGATGGTCCACACACAATACAAAAGTACACTATGTCTCATTTGTTGCTTTCTGTTCTTCTCATTTAAATACTTATCAAAGTTGATCTTATCAAAGTTGATCAGTGGTAGTTTTGATCAGTGCTGTTTCATCTTCATTTTTCAATACAGAGACAATATAATTATTTTTTCAGACAATAACACTATTATTATCAATCCATGAATTGTATTTCGAATCAAAGCCCAACCATTTCACATACAATTTAATTTGTTACCTTTCTTCTCTATTACCCTCTCAATAAGATACACATCAGGGTACTTTGTTTCTTCATTTCAAACTCATACAATGCACCCTTTTAATGTATTTGTCTTCACCTATTCCCTTCACCTTTCATCTCACACAAGATGGGTGTCGAAAAATATGTTTTCGTTTTAAAAACATGGAGTTTGGAAATTGCAAAATGGGTATTGCAACTTTTTAACATCTTAAAAAAAACATTAGTATATGTATTGTGTCTGTAATAAGTAGTACAGTATAATACTTAATTAATAAATTGAAATAGGTTAAAATTAAGTCGTAGCCAGCCAGAGCCCCTCAATTCATAGACAAGCGTTCAAAGCAGGTGAATAATTTCAATAAAATTTATTGTTTAGAGTTTTTTTGTAGTGTTGTGATTCTATTTCAAGAATTTATAAATATGGAAAATAATGCAGGATTTTTCTTACCACTTTCGTTGAGATTTGCAGATATTTCCTCCCATACGACCTCCTTCATCGTAATATTATAATAGTCTTTGTGTGACAGGTCTTATAACATTGGATGTGCCTGTACCGCTGATATCAGGCGTTCATCAAAACGCATCTTGATAATTATAATAATAATCTCTCTCTCAGCGTATGATCTAATCCCAGCACTGCCAAAAAATATGTTAGACCTCCGGAGTTCAGTTGCACAACACGTGTCTGTAGGCCTACTCTGCGCATGCGCGGCGACTCAGCTTCAGGCAAAAATCACTCGCTTACAAAAAAGTGGCTGAGACTGACGGGGCGGTTTGAGTTGAGCTGACGGAACGGATCCGGTCTGCTAAAAAGAGCGTATCTTTGTTTTTGGGCCTAACTTGAAGGATGGGATGCAACCTCTGATAAAATCTGCTTTAGGGATCCCCAAGTGACTGAAATTCTTATCATAAATGATCTCTGTTCGAATACATGGTTTCCGAATTTTGATGGAAGCGACTGAGCTGAGTGTGCTGAACTGAGCGGATCCAGTGTGGGACAAGCCTATGGTTCCAATTGATAAGTCATATAGAAAAAATTATGTCTATTAAAAGAAAAAAAAATAGTTCACTTAGCAGGCAATTACATCAACATTAAAATTTGAAATGCATGAAAGTTTGGGGTGTTTCCCAAACCATATTTTGATTTGACATTGAGTTCTAGTTGATTGGACTCCCCAATGAATAGTTATGGCCATTTTAATATAAACAACCTGAGAAAAACTAGTTACTGTAGCAGACAACATAAAGTGAGACCCATTGAAAAAATCACTGTTTTGGGTAGTTTTGAACCTAAATATTGATTTGACCTTCATTTCTAGTCAATCAGAAAGCATGAACGCCTTTTGAAATAGAATATTTTCATTGTTAAGAATGTAAACCCAGTACTTTTTACGTATAATTAATAAGTAAATTATCACTAACATTTTTTTTAAATAAAAGAACACAGTATTATTCTAGGATTTTCGAGTATTTTATTAACTCTATTCTCCCTTCTGATCTTACATAATCATCATAATGTATTCTCAACACACCTCGATCTGCTCTCTAAACAGTGTCCAGGGTAGGCTCTCAACATTTATGGTAGGTGTACCTATTGTGTGTAAGCTTAACCTATAATATATGAATCTGAACAACTAAAGAAAAATCTATGGTATATGTAAGGTATTTTACTCATCATCCCAATTTCGTAATTCTGTGACCACACCAATAAGTAATCAACCAGAAAAAATCAACTCCAAACTGGATTCCCAGGCAAAACTAGGAGGAACGCCGGTAATGATTAAAACTATAGTTCTTTTATATATTTGTAATTTGTAATATCACTCAATTAAATTTTGCTTGGGCTAAAACAGGAGTTTGAGGAAATTCCTCTATTGATATAAAGATTTAAAAAAAGTACTATATAATTATGATATTTGAATTACATAATGAAACATATTCATGCACCAACGATTGATACCATTCTCGACTTCATATCTCAAGTACCACAACTAGAAGGAGACCAACCCTCAAGGGTTCCATTTCAAGCTTCTCTGTGTAGTTAGCACCCTTCCGAAGATTTTTTGCTTATATCGCCCAATTCATATGAGCACTAACAATAAGATTAGATTCAAGAACATGCACTAGAAGAATAACTATCAAATTCATAGATAAATTTTTTCAAACAGGGGTTGATGACCACCTGACGTTTTCACCTATATCTCCCAAAACCGAAAGAGCACTAACAATGGGACCTGTATCTTTTTTTAGCACTAACGAAGCACTACTAAAGATTGAAAACGTTTCTTACTTCATAGCTCAAGTTTATCAAATGGGTGGAGACGACCCCCTTAGGCTGTTTACACATATTTGTCAAGTTTTCAAGTATTGTATCTATAACAAGGTTTTTAGCTTATATCTCCTGAATCAGAAGAGCACTAACGATGGGACCTGTATGTTTTTTCGAGCACTAACGAAGCACTAACGATTGACACCATTTTCGACCTGATAGCTCAATTTTAAAAAAGAGGGCGTGGTGACCCCCTGAGGTTTTTTGATTATATATCCCGAACTAAAAGAGCAATATCGATGGGACTTGGATAATTTTCGAGCACTAACGAAGCACTAACGATTGACACTATTTTCAACTCGATAGCTCCAGTATTTCTATTATGGGGGGGGCTAAATTCATGGAAGTTAGCCCCCCCAAGGTTTTTTGCTTATATCTCATGAACCAGAAGAGCACTAACGATGGGACCTGTATGTTTTTTTGAGCACTAACGAAGCACTAACGATTGACACCATTTTCGACTTCATAGCTCAATTTTTTCAAAAAGGGCGTGGTGACCCCCTGAGGTTTTTCAATTATATCTCCCGAACTAAACGAGCACTATCGATGGGACTTGGATAATTTTCGAGCACTAACGAAGCACTAACGATTGACACTATTTTCAACTCGATAGCTCCAGTATTTCTATCATGGGGGGGGGGGGGCTAACTTCATGGAAGTTAGCCCCCCCAAGGTTTTTTGCTTATATCTCATGAACCAGTAGAGCACTAACGATGTGACCTGTATATTTTTTTGAGCACTAACGAAGCACTAACGATTGACACCATTTTCGACTTCATAGCTCAATTTTTTCAAAAAGGGCGTGGTGACCCCCTGAGGTTTTTCAATTATATCTCCCGAACTAAACGAGCACTATCGATGGGACTTGGATAATTTTCGAGCACTAACGAAGCACTAACGATTGACACTATTTTCAACTCGATAGCTCCAGTATTTCTATCATGGGGGGGGGGGGCTAACTTCATGGAAGTTAGCCCCCCCCAAGGTTTTTTGCTTATATCTCATGAACCAGTAGAGCACTAACGATGGGACCTGTATGTTTTTTTGAGCACTAACGAAGCACTAACGATTGACACCATTTTCGACTTCATAGCTCAATTTTTTCAAAAAGGGCGTGGTGACCCCCTGAGGTTTTTCAATTATATCTCCCGAACTAAACGAGCACTATCGATGGGACTTGGATAATTTTCGAGCACTAACGAAGCACTAACGATTGACACTTTTTTTTAACTCCATAGCTCAATTTTTTCAAAAAGGGCGTGGTGACCCCCTGAGGTTTTTCAATTATATCTCCCGAACTAAACGAGCACTATCGATGGGACTTGGATAATTTTCGAGCACTAACGAAGCACTAACGATTGACACTATTTTCAACTCGATAGCTCCAGTATTTCTATCATGGGGGGGGGGCTAACTTCATGGAAGTTAGCCCCCCCCAAGGTTTTTTGCTTATATCTCATGAACCAGTAGAGCACTAACGATGGGACCTGTATGTTTTTTTGAGCACTAACGAAGCACTAACGATTGACACCATTTTCGACTTCATAGCTCAATTTTTTCAAAAAGGGCGTGGTGACCCCCTGAGGTTTTTCAATTATATCTCCCGAACTAAACGAGCACTATCGATGGGACTTGGATAATTTTCGAGCACTAACGAAGCACTAACGATTGACACTTTTTTTTAACTCCATAGCTCAATTTTTTCAAAAAGGGCGTGGTGACCCCCTGAGGTTTTTCAATTATATCTCCCGAACTAAACAAGCACTATCGATGGGACTTGGATAATTTTCGAGCACTAACGAAGCACTAACGATTGACACTATTTTCAACTCGATAGCTCCAGTATTTCTATCATGGGGGGGGGGCTAACTTCATGGAAGTTAGCCCCCCCCAAGGTTTTTTGCTTATATCTCATGAACCAAAAGAGCACTAACGATGGGGCTTCATTCAACAACCAGCACTAACGAAGCACTAACGATTGACACCATTTCCAACTTCATATGTCATGTATTTCTACTGTGGGGGGGGGGGGGGGCTAACTTCCATGAAGTTAGCCCCCCCAAGGTTTTTTGCATATATCTCTGGAACCAGAAGAGCTATCACGATAAGACTTGATCCAATGATGAGCACTAACGAAGCACTAACGATTGACATCATTTTCAACTTCATAGCTTTAGTATTTCCACTGGGGGGGGCTGACTTCCATGAAGTTAGCCCCCCCCCCCCCAGTGTTTTTTGCATATATCTCTGGAACCAAAAGAGCACTAACGGTGGGACTTGAAGCACTAACCAGCACTAACGAAGCACTAACCATTCATACTATTTTCAACGTTAGTGCTTTCATGGGGGGGGGGGGCTAACTTCACGGACCTGGAATATAAACTTAATAAAACAACTCTTGAATGGAAATTAACTCACGTTATGGCGTGACGGCCGTTTCGCTCTGTTGTCTAGAGCATCGTCAGACGACCCACAGTACACATACTGTAT
The DNA here is from genome assembly GCA_948455865.1 of Conomelus anceps. NCBI lineage: Eukaryota > Metazoa > Arthropoda > Insecta > Hemiptera > Delphacidae > Conomelus > Conomelus anceps. The sequence goes on from OX418216.1 coordinate 127,915,245, forward strand.
ACATACACATACAGTACACATACAGTGTACTGTGGGTCGTCTGACGATGCTCTAGACAACAGAGCGAAACGGCCGTCACGCCATAACGTGAGTTAATTTCCATTCAAAAGTTGTTTTATTAAGTTTATATTACATATTAGTGGAAACAAGATGGATCTTCAACATCATAAAGGTGGAATCTTTCCACACTCCCTCATGCTCTTTCTCTCTCTTATCAGACCTAACAATATATCTTTGACGAATACCAATCTATCTTTCGTTCTCACTCCTTTCATTCAGTGTGAATGTATGCTTTTTTATATTTTTGTGCACTAGTGAAAGATGACGTGATTTTTACTCTACAGAATTCTCATTTCCAGTCGGCTAATTTAGTTGACTGACTAT